>JARZZO010000007.1:1526554-3008109 GCA_030544215.1 Zantedeschia hybrid cultivar
TTTTGAAAGTCCATTGATGCATCTGGAAAGATAAAGAATGCCCAGTACCTGTGTGAATTAATGGATCAAATGGTGGAAGAAGTGGGCGAAAAAAGGATTGTCCAAGTGGTTACGGACAATGCAGCGGCGTTCAAGTTAGCTGGACAAATGTTGATGCAAAAGAGAGAACATTTATACTGGGTTCCCTGTTCTGCTCATTGTATTGACTTGATGTTGGAAGACATTTGCTCTGATCCGATGGTAGATGGAGTGGTCAAGAGTGGTCGATTTATCACCACATTCATCTACAACCACAACAACATTCTGGATATCATGCGCACACATACTCATGGAAGATAGTTGCTTCGTCCGGGAGCCACCAGGTTTGCATCTCAATATATCTCTCTAGATAGTTTAAGTCAACAAAAGAACAACTTGATTAGGATGGTGGCATCGGAAGATTGGGAGAATCACATATTGCGGCATGTACCAACTAAGGTCAGAGAGAAAGGTAAGAAAGTGGCTGATTTAATTCAGTCTAGACCCTTCTGGAGGGGGGTGCAAGCGGTGTTAAATGTTGTAGAACCGCTTGTCCGTGTCTTGCGATCTTGTGATGGAGAAAGAAGATCGGATATGGGTTTTTTATATGAAGCTATGGACAGAGCTAAAGAGCTCATTCAACTGAACAACCCAACAACCTTTGTGAAGTGGTGGGACATAATAGACAGACGTTGGGAACACACTTTACATCACGATCTTCATGCAGCTGGTAAGCTACTAACTTTCTATATGTATTATTTGTATACACATTTCTCTTAAGTAATAACTAACTTCGACTTATTTATTTAGGTTATTTTTTCAACCCTCAGTACATGTTCAGAACTGATGGGAAGAAGGATAGCTATGATAGTTGTTCGGAAGTGTTGATGGGGGCTAAGTCTGTTATTAAGCGTATGCTTGCAGATGAGGACAGAGCAATATTGGCATGCAAGCAAATGCATGATTACAGAATGATGTTATACCACTTTGGGACAAGTACTGCTCAAAGAGCTGCCAAAATTTTGAGTCCAGGTTTGAAAATTATTAACTAGATGTTCTACTTAAATTTTAATTATAACTTGCACATTGTTGACATGGCCAATTTTCTATTTACAGCTGACTGGTGGCTAGATCATTGAAAAACATATGGGTATGAAGATCTAGCCTATGTTGCAATTCGGGTCTTAAGTCAAACAACCTCTTCATCAGGCTGTGAGAGAAACTGGAGCATCTTTGGCTTGATTCACACCAAGTAAAGGAATAGATTGAAGTCGAGCCGTCTAGAGAAGCTCGTATTCTGTCATTATAACATGAGGTTGAAGCTAAAGAATCTGGAGCTCATAAGGAACCTTCAAAGGCAGGAGAAAGAGAAAATTTTCGGACAAGCCACAGAGACGACACATGCAGAAGAACCCATAGACTTGGATGAGCTGTTCGAGGAGCAACATCCACTAAATGCATGGGTTGATTCAAGCACCTCAAATGAGCCTGAATTCAACCCAAATGATCGGGAATGGGCGGAAGGTGAGTTAGATAATGTTCCATTACTTACTGATTTTCAACCTCCTTCTCCAAAACGTCAGAAGAAGAGCAAAAAACAAGTACCAAGCAGAAGAAAGAGTGGTCATGGAATTCAAATTGCTGATCTGGAGACTATCGAGGAAGATGATGAAACGCCAGAACCAAGTGATGAGGTCCAATATCAAACCTCAAATGACTCGACATCAAAGACGAGCTCCGACAGTTCTGAGGATGGCGGAGATGCTACCAGTGCCCCAGCTCCAGCTCCACCAATTCAATTCACTGGAGAAGAAGAATTCACACATGCTACCCAAGATGAACATCATGGTAGCAGAGGAGGACGTGAAGAATCTTCCATTCAAACATTCAGCAGATCAAGGAGGAAGGACAAAGGTAAAGCTCCCCAGGAATATCAGGAGCAACTATCAGATGCATCCTCATATAGTCAGCCTACTGGATATGTAGTTTACCCTCCTCAACATTCTGATACATCCGACTATTCAGGGGGTTGTCTAGAATATCCACAATTTTCAGTCATTTATACCAATACGGATGACTATAGCCGGTATGTGATGCAGTATGAACAATACTACCAGAGCTATATGTCATGGGCTGAGTATGTTAGCCATATGTTCATTCAGTATAATGTACGTTTGGAATAAATGTAAGTTCATAATCATATATGTAAGTTTATTCAAGGTTTTTTTGTCCAACAACATCTTATGTACTTCAAATCAATGTATTTCACCACAATTATGCATTAGACTTGTGTTTTATATTTTTTCCACATTTTTTCATATTTTTTTCTATTTTTTTCTGCTATCCGAACCAGCCGAGCCTGACTCAGCCAGGATCGGCCGGGATCGGACTGACTCGGATCGGGATCGGCCGGTCCGATCGGTTTTGGACCGGCCGATCCGAGCCCCGATCCCGGGTTTCTGAACCTTGAGTATGGCTACGCTATAGACTATAATGTACATCATGGAAAAAAATACTTCAAAATGTTAGAATGATGATGTTGGTGAGATAGGTAGCATTGAGGGTTTGAAAAATTGGAGCTACAGTAGGAGATGATTGCTGGGATGTGAATATATGTAAGCGGCTAAGCGCCATGTCTACTTTCAACAAGAAGCTTGCTATCTGTTAACAAAGTAAGTGATCACAAGGATGTAGTGTGACAATGTAAGAAGCATGCATTTTCAGCAGATTTTTTTTTCTATGTTTTTTTTAAAAAAACCTTTGGACCTTCATTACATCAATTATGCTTCATCAAGTCCACAACATTAAGTTGTTCAAGTGGGTAACTCATGCATCCTCAGTTAATGGAAAATCTCACTAAAAATGACTAATTCAAGTGCACATGAAAGAATTTAGCCTACGAAAGCAAAGAGTCAACATGGATGATATGCTAAATGAAACCATTTTTAGATGTGTATCTTATCCAACTGTCAACTACTCTTCTTCCCTCTCTACATAGAACTTTTCAGTTGACAAGAACTTTGGGGAGCTAGTGCTATGGTTTCATGAATTTTAAGTGCTAACAGGTGACAGTCTCCCTCCTTTGTATGGTGTTCTTCATGATTCATGGTGAGTCTCTTTCCCCTGGTGGTTGTTAATTTTTTGATGTTAGAAGCTACCTTGGAAGTCTATCACAAGCCATGATGATCTTGGACAGGCTTTCGGGTTATGGGAAAGGATAACATAAATTAACGTGCAAGTGCAAAATGAGTAGAATGGTGAAAGTCCAGTATCATTGTTCTGAGAAATTGATTTCCATCATAGGCTAAAGTTAATTTTCTGTTCAATAAAAGTTCCAAATGTATTATGTTTCTCTCAGCATATTTGTCTTGTTTATTTTGGTATCTTGTGTGGCTGTATGAAGTTTTCTTGCCACTGATGAAATGCATTCTATAGATCCTCATACAGTTTCTACTAGAGGGAAGAGTGCAATGGACCCTGGTTGCTCAGACGGTAACAATCATCAAACACCAATTTTGAGAAAAAGGCCTCTTGTCGCCATGCCTGTTTCTGCTGGTTCTTCAGGTGACGGTTTGCCTTATGCTCCTGAAGACTGGCCTCATCCTGGAGATGCATGGCACTGGAGAGTAGGGAGGAGAGTGTCTGCCGGTGGTTACTGGATCGACAGGTCCTTGCGTCCTCCTCGTCGTCTTTTGAAAGACAAGGTTCTAAGCAAACATATGTTTTATAGCAGGGTACTGGTTGAACAATATGTTCGTAAGGAATTCCCTGAAGTTGATGTCAAGGCATTCTTTGACTCTTTCATCTGGAAAATCCCTAGCAAGGATCATGCTGCAAGAAGAAAAGGTTTGTTTATATATTGTTTTATCTTTTCCATGTCATTGAACTGGAAGCACAAGTTTTGTTGGGTTGTTAATCCTTTTTGGAATTCAAATACAATGCCCCAGTTTTTGCAGTCCCGTACAAACAGATTATTACTGCTTCTGATCATATGTCAAGAGTGAACAGAATGCTGTAAGATATGAGGGTAACTATGAGAATGATTTTACTTGATTGGTTGAACATGTTTGAATATTTATGAAACACAAATGTAGTAAGAAGTAAAGTGCATAACTCAACTCAACTCAACCAAGCCTTTATCCCAAATTAATTGGGGTCAGCCCACTCAAGCAACTCTCTGCCTATACTAGTTCTAGGCCCGCCCACTCACACAAGTTTGGGGTTGGCAGTTTGGTTTGTTGACATTTTGTTTCACTATGCACTTTACATAGTATGGGACTGAATAGCTTCTATCAACACCCTCTTATGACGAACCTGGGCATTGTCATGGCACACAACACTCCCAAAACTGAGGTCAAATGAGGGAAAACCCAATGAGTAAACTGGTTCTGATACCATATTACAGAACCAATCTGATAACCCTAAACTTCAGATAGTGGCTGGAGAGGCCTAGAAGAAATATAGATATGGAGTGCGTCATGAATACCCATTATGGGACTAAGTAGTCATCTCCAAATTCATATGACTTGGTACAAGCAGAACCATACAACATAGAAAGTTTTGCTTCAGCATTAGGTGAGAGATTAGCAAAGCAGGTGATGAATGTTACTGTATGCCCTCTTTGGGCGATCCATGTGGAACATAACTACTTATCCTTCAAGGGGATCTGTAGGGATAAAGATGCAATTGAGAAGAAGATCAACTTACAATTAGAACATGGGCATTAGCCATTTTGGCTTTGTATAGGACCTAAGCCTATGTTGTTCCCAAGGAGGAGGTCATTTCACTTTGTTCTACACTCGTGCAAGGATAAGGCATAGCAATGTAATATGCACTCGTTGGACAATCTGTGTTATGTGGATTGTAACTATTTAGCCTTCAAGGGGATCCATAGGGATGAAGATGCAATCGAGAAGAAGATCAGATTAAGGTTAAAGGATGGCATTGGCCAATTTGATCTTGGGGGGACCTAAGGCCTATGTTGTTCTCAAGGGGGAGGTCATTTCACTTTGTTGGACATGTTTGGAGTCCTCATGGCCTGTTGAAGGTCAAACTTGTGATGTGGAGAGTTGTTCATGACACATGCTAACTTGTCGTTACCTGTCCAAGTTTTTTGGAGTATATCAGGTGCTACCTGTGAGATGAAGATGATGAAAGCCTGGACCATCTTCGAGTGTGGGGTCCTTTCTCTTAGTCAGTCTAGAGACTACTCAGTCAGAGGATGGGGCTTTTGTGGAACCATCCATCCAATGCAGTATGTAGATCATGGAGACCTTGGATTAAAAACCATGTTTGATGGATGGTGCTTCATGCTGCCGTGCTACAGGGCCTTGTGGGGGAAGGGAACTATCACTTTTCTTAAAGAGTAGAATGGTAGATCAGCTTCTGTCCTTCGTTTGTGATCCAATCAGGATTAGCCCGATATTTTGGGAGAGTGGATGCCAGTTGTTCTTTTATTTTGAGTAATCTTTGTAAGCATCTCCTGGAAGACAGAATTGGGCAATTTGGATCAGAATCACTTGTTCAGATCAGGATTGGCCCTTATCTACTCCCACTTTATGTGATGTGGGTCCTGTTTGGCATTATCCTCATCTGCTTTCTCTCATTTAACATTTGATTTTTCCTACTTTTCTGAACTTTTTAATATTTTAATTAGACCAATCTGGTCGATTCAACCTGTGTCAGATACGCCATCTCCTCTCAAAAACCAAGAAACATATTTGTGCACCTTCTTTTTCATTTTAATGAATGTGGTGCCATCCACCTTCAAAAAAGGGAGCATAAAGCCTCTTGGGTTGGGGTGGATACTTTTTTTCTTTGTGAAATGGTTGCTATACATAGCTCTGAAGTCCTAAACCAGCCCCAACTCTGCGGGATAAGGGCTTTATGATGATGGTGATAACGATGATGATGGTGACTACTTCCAGGTCCTCGGATGACCCCACATCATTCCGGATGCAGTAAAATACCCATTGTATCATCATCATGCCAAAAAAGAAGAAATAATCTTGCCTTCAATCCTGATTCTCATCAACTTTTGATCCTTCATGACCTGCATTATAACCTTTACGCAATTTATGGTCATGTAAAACAATGTGACTCCATTCCCTGCTGATGTGCCAGAGTACCAAATGAAAGGAAAACTATGCCATATTGCCCATATAATTCTTTTCCCACAAGATCTTTGCCAATCCTTGTGTTTTCTTGTCTTCCTTAAAATAGTTTCTAGATCGATGCATAAAGACTGCACATGAAAAGTAAATGGCTTGTAATTCTATGACATTGAGGTTACCCTAACAATGTACATCAACTAGTCAACATAGGACCTTATTCTGTATCATAGTATGGCAGTTGATCTGTCTTTCCTCAGGCAATGAGATGTTCTTTGACATTCATTTCTTCTCTCAGATGACCCTGCAGTAGGCAGAATCAGAAAAGGGTGTCTAGCTGAGTCCAAGCTGGTTTGAGAAAATATACTCTATAGGACATGCAGTCTCTTAACCTGTCCATGTAAACTAAACATGTTTTGTTTCCTGTTAATGGCTACCTGCATTAGGGCGTAATTTCTGCACATGCAAAAGTAGGAGGTTATGCCAATGGCTGCCTTGCAGGATTGAACCAAACTTTAAAATGCCCGACACTCAGTATAGCACAATGTTGCGGACAAAAAATTTGTCACCCAATTTAAAGACGGATCTTGCTGGCTCAAAATCGGCCTTTTGGGTTCCCACGATAAAATTTAGTGGGAAATCAGCGTAACTTTGAGAAAGATCCGACTGCTGAAAAATTGTGAAATTGGTGTCCTTGGGAAGATAATTGAACCAAGATGTTCATATTTTAAGCTGATCGTCGATATTTTAAGTAGGGAGGGTCTGAATTCGGAATTAAACGTAACCAATGCCTTTTCTCAAATTGGGTTAAATGGAGTGATGTTTTCTTAAAAGAAAAGTGGTCCAATCTAAGCTAGTCCATGCACTGTGTTGAAATAACTAACAATAAAAGAATTCCTAGGATCCGAAACCTGGAAAAATCCCGGGTGTCCGAAATCCAACCCCAACACAGAATCTTCCCCTTACTCCCTCCCATTAAATCCTATAAGGATCACAGAAAAAAGGTTTGGTTTTTACCATATCCAATATGATATATGATCCTGGCAGATATGTTATTCAGAAATTTCCTGTAAATTCAAGAATTTGGCCAACTGGCTTTACCATTCGTGTTAATTGTAACTTGATTTATTTTGCCAGGGCTTCTCTTGGGGAGGCTGGATCCTATGTGCTCATGTTTTTCCGCCATATGCTACTCTGTGTTTCCATTGATCCTCCTCACCCCTATTACCGTTCACCATGTTGAGCAGATTGATGACTTATGGATAACAATACAATGTGGCCATGAAGGATTCTTTTGTGCTGCTTACAGGCTGGAAAGGAAAATGAAATATGTCTGATTGGTGCTAAATAGCTAATTGATTGGCCAATCCTATTTAGTCTCATTCTTTCCTGGATGTGGTTTCAAATCCTTCAGGGTATACCTGGAAAACATACTTTGTGTGTTCCTCATTGAAAAAGAAATAGAAGATTGCTTTCTTTACTGTCCTTTTTCCTTTCTTGCTTTGAGCCACTGTATTTACGTGAAAAACTCTAGGAGATTTTGCATGCATATTAGAGGCACGAGGTGGAGAGTTGACATTGCCATTATTATTATGTGAAATTTTGAGCCTTGTTTCCTAGTTTTTCCAACTTTGTATATCTACTTTTTTAAGTATGCGTTTGCATTCATATTGTGGGCTTTAGCAGAAATCTTTAGATGCGTTTTAAGGAATTGAAACTGTTACTCAGAAATGAAAAGAAGTATGAACTGGCAAGAGTTTGCTTCTGGATATCTCTAATCTCTATAACACCAAATCTAATGTAGTTCATTTCCATTTGATCCCCACTTAAATATGGACTGTCGCTAGTGGTGTAGCTTTTCTCTACCAGCTCTCCTATTAATTTGGTGGCTCATCCTACTTTTCTGTAAAGTGTGACTTCATGCTTTCACTTAGGTTTGTTACTTTATTCTTTTTACTCAATTCCTGTTGTCATTCTTTTTCATTGTTATGCTGCAGTTTACTTTTTGATACCCTGTAACATGTGAGAGATTAATGAATTTTAGACATTCAACCCTTCGAGCTTGACGCATATCCTCGTATCATTACAGGGAGCAACGAAAATGTATTGACATCTGTTCTCTCCCAAAGATTTTATCAACCCAAGACATCTGAGTCTCAGTCTAAGATATCACTTGAGTCTGGGGGCTGCAAGGCTGGAAATAAGATGTGTGGTTCGCAAACAAAAGCAGGGAGCAACCCTTCCCTGGCCTTGGAATGTGACATCTGTTGCAGTGAAGCTGGTTTTTGTCATGACTGTTGTTGTATTCTCTGTTGCAAGGCTATTGATTGGGTGTATGATGGTTATAGTTTTATAAGATGCGAGCAAATAACTGATAAAAATTTCGTCTGTGGGCATGTTGCCCATATGGATTGTGCTCTTCGTGCTTATATGGCAGGAACAATTGGAGGTAGCATTGGTTTGGATGTTGAGTACTGTTGTAGGTGCTGTGATAGTAAAACTGATCTGATTCCACATGTATCTAGGATTTTACATATATGTAAATCTCTTGACTCTAGAGATGATATTGAAAAAAATTTAAATCTCGCTTTGCGCATATTGCATGGGTCAGAGAAGATGAAAGCAAAGATCTTGTGGAAGCATATACAGTCAGTTATTGCGAAGGTAGGCTTTTGGTTAGTCTGATTTGTATACTTATTACACATCTTGAATTCTATTTCTTTTCAGAGTTATGTTTTTCTTAACATCAAACAAATGATGACAGTTTGATGTTGGCCAGCTTAGAAGTGGGGTCTGCTTGGGAGACATCTGGGAGGACAGTGTCCCTATACTTACCGCAGGTTAGGTCTCTCTTTGTACATGTTTCTCTGTATGGTTCACTTATATTCGTCTTTTACTCAGACCACCAGGCTTATGAAATGGTTTGCAGAAACAGGCTCAGCGAGCACAAATGGTGTTACTTTGCTAGGTGCACTTGATGTTACAGACTACGAGGGACAAAGGGATATATTGCCTGAGCTTGAATCTTCTGTTGGAGAAGAAATTATTGATGGAAGAACTATGGATCAATTCTACATAAACTCAGATCACGAAATTGTGGCCACAAAACTGGAGGATGAGGTAGATCAAGCTCTTCAAGAATTGAGAAAATCACAGGAATCAGAGTACAAACTTGCCGAACAAAAGCTTTACTCCCGGAAGGATTATGTTATCAGTCTATATCAGCAGCTAGCTGTGGAAAGGACTGAACTTACATGGCAAACATCTTCCCAAAATGGAGGTGAGAGCAATTTTCTTCCTGCAAATGCCTTAAACAGAATAGATCAGATAAAACAAGAGGAGTCCAAACTGAGAGAAATGATGCTAATTTCAAAAGGATTTGGCAAAGCCTCAAAACAGGTTAAGGATTATTTCCAGTTGGTTGATGATTGACTGAGCACTTGAAATTGTGGGGGAATAACCATTCTCTCTCACCTTTGTGTCATTACATATATGGTTGATTCATCTGATTCTTTCTTTGTCTAAGCTCATTTCTATAGAACAGACAATCCATAGGAATGGATCGGTGATTGTTGAACTATTGTCAAGCTCTACTGTTTTCTTTCTTTCTTTCAATTTTTTTGGGTTCCTATTAACTTCTAATACAAGTTGGAATGAGCAATGTTGATCGTCCAACAAAAGGGAGTCTAGTTGAGTTTTATTTGTAATTGGCTTTTTGTAACATTCACGGAAACACCATCCGTGTACACTAAAGGAAGACGAGCTTCCAAATTTGTTGAGAGACGAGGCAGTTCTCTGAAAGTGCACTTATGACAACTTAGATGGATGGCCAGGATGATGAATGACGTATGGATAAACCATCTTTCAAGGGAAAAAAATTCTGACCTTTATTGTTAACTTATTTAGTGTAGAGGTTACGTGAAATATGACGGTTTCTTCAATTGTTTTGTCTTGGAGGCACTGTTAGTCAGGCCATGGCACCTTGGACCATGCGGAAGTATAAAAACCCACCATGCTATAAGCATACACACAAGAAGACACAAGTTCAGCTTATGCGTACAAGATTGCACTGAGTCCCACTTTGATTGCAGAATAAGTTATTCGGAATTATGTATCTGGAATAGCGTGTACTATAATAAGGGGTGTTTCGCTTTGATAGTTTTGTGGAGTCCAGTGATGGAATAAAAAGAATAAGTAATTCTTAGGTCTAGGGTGGAATTGACTCTTCTGTGTAACAAGCCAATCCGGATGACTACAATATCACATTATTTATAGAGCAATTATAAGTATCAACCTCGAAAGGATTGGTTCAAATCTTATTAAAATTAAGACACTAAACACAATACCATATAGTTTGGCTTGATTCTTATAGTGGCTCTGAAGATTAACTAGTTCATGTTGCTTACTTTTTGGTTGTAGGTTCCATTTGTCTCATCTGACCGTCTATATTGTGGCAACACTTGTATCTCCACTACACTAAGGACTTATAATATGAATTCTATCATGCTCTTCCACATCAATTGTAGAACCATCCTTGTTTGCCCAGGATAAACAAGACCATGTCAACAGCCTCAAGAATCTTGTTGCCAACTGTGAGCACTTGCTTTGCCCATTGTAAGTACTTAACATCATCCATTGCCAACACATGCGTAACAAAGGGGTCATTTGCTTCGGGGATAAAGATAGGCGGTTTTTGCATGCATGGGAGGAGTTTTATCACTGTTTGGAGGATTATATGAGAAATAAACTTGCATTCGATGAAAACCCTGATGCATAGCTGATTGCAAGCCATTTAGACTAATGTGTCACTTGATGCAATGGGCACCTTCACTGTCTAATGGATCCTATAACAAAGTAGTTGGAGTTCGATAACTATTACGAACCGTGCTTCGTATCCCACCCTGTCAACAAATCTGAACTAGTCGAACTTCATAGAATTCATCTTTTTCTTCTCGATCACTCCTATTAGTAATTTGATTAGTGTTAGTGACGTACTATAGATCTATTGAGCCAATACTGCTCGATAATTGATCAATTTAATACGTACATGTATCACCGTTAAGTTGCAGAAACTTCTATCCTGCGTGTCTCTAACTTACACCACCGAGTCTTCTGGAGATCTTTGCATGGACTGCTATCCAAAGTATGCAAGCATCATGCACAATCACTTGGACAGCCATCGCATCAGGCTTACCCAGCACATACCAATTGGGTCTAGCTAAGTTGGCACATATGACTTTCCCATTTGGAGAAGTCATACGTTTGACTTCCACCAAGTAATTGCATCTCATGTGTTGGGTGAGTCTATAAGATTACTTCTTTCGGTAGTAAAATTGAGCTAAAAAGAATTATTACTTATAAATAGATGAAAAATTTGTGTTAGGTTGAAAATTATCTCTATTTGTCCCCCCCCCCCCCCCCCCCCAAAAAAAAAGCACCCGTCATTCACAATTGTTTACTGCCCAAGATGCATGTGCAGCCACGTAATTTCCTTTATTCTTCCTTTATTTCTTCTCCTCTCATATGTCAAGCCATTGCCTGCCATTGATCTTGGCACCAACCGAGGAGTCTGATGAAGATCGGATACCACGGTACCCAACCTCCGACCAAATGATCCGAGTCCGACCTTGGCGAGTCTAATCCGACCTGTCGAGGTGTTGTACCGGGCTTACCCTCAGGCCCAATCTTGGCTATTACGCTGGGGTACGAGGACCTTGCTCAGGTGAATGAGCCGAGGAGAAGTTCAGAAGCTCTCGAGTCCTTCCAAGCTGTTGAGAAGACGGGCAATGGTGCCTAGGTGATCCGAGCTCCCATGGTCTCCATGCACGAGCTTGGACTGACCTACGGCGACCCAGATTGCACGGTTGAGGATGACGAGGCTGAGCTTAATGAGGCTGAGCTACCTGGGCCTACAAATAGAATGGTCAGCCGATACTTAAGTCAAGTCATAGTCACGAGCTGATGACAGAGCCGAGGTGACAGTTGAAATGGGAGTAAAAGAGTGAGGGAATGCAGCCTACCTCTCAAGGATTCCCCATGGGGTCTATATAAGGAGCAGTTGGGGTCTTGAAGCGATGCTAGGAGCAGGCGTTGATCATTAATTTGCTGACCTTATTGGGCCAATCTCCGCGGGTTTGGACCTAGTCCTCATCATTGCCCCACTCCCATGAGCTCGGGTTGTGAGAGTAGTCCAAGGTGTCCTTCGTTCAATGAACACTCAGTCGGAGACGTGGCATATCATTGCTCATAGCTGACCTTGAGCTTCACAACTGACCTTCGCGTTCTAGCAAGGTGACTGGAGCAGGTCAAGAGCCGACCTCTGAGCTCTATAATCGACCTTCTCATTCCAATGTGGTGGTTGGAGTAGGTCATGGCCGACCTCCGAGCTCAGTAGCCGACCTTGAGGCCGATCTCTTAGCCGACCTATGAGCAGGCCGAGGAATAAGCCATAGGGCATTGACGGCTATCGAATGGTAACTGACCTTGAGGTCGACCTCTAAGTAGAACGAGGAATAAGTCGGAGGCCATTGACGGTTGACGAATGGTAGCTGACCTTGTGGCTGACCATTGAGTCGACCTTTGGGTAGGTTGAGGTATAAGCCGGAGGGCGCTGCCGGGTGACGAATGGTAGCCGACCTTCGGGTCAACTTTTGGGCCAACCTCTAAGTAGGTCGAGGAATAAGCCCGAGGGCACTGACAGTTGACAAATGGCAACCGACCTTGAGGCCGACATTTGAGCCGACCTCTGGGCAGGCCGAGGAATAAGTTAGAGGGTGCTGATGGCTGACGAATGGTAGCTGACCTTCAGGCAGACCTTTGCGCTGACCTCTGGGTAGGTCGAGGAATAAGTTGGAGGGCATTGACGGCTGACAAATGATAGCTGACCTTGAGGCCGACCTTTGAGTTGACCTCTAGGAAGCCGAGGAATAAGATGGAGGGCATTGATGACTGACGAATGGTAGCCGACCTTGATGCTGACCTTTGACCTGATCTCTGGCAGGCCGAGGAATAAGCCGGAAGGCACTGACGGTTGACGAATGGTAGCCGACCTTTGAGCCGACCTCTAGGTAGGTGGAGGAATAAGCCAGGAATAAGTCGGAGGGCACTGACAGCTGACGAATGGTAGCCGACCTTCGGGTTGACCTTTGAGTCGACCTCTAGGTAGGTCGAGGAATAAGCTGGAGGGCACTGACGGTTGACGAATGGTATCCGACCTTGAGGCCGACCTTTGAGCCAACCTCTGGGTAGGTCGAGGAATAAGCTGGAGGGCACTGTCGGTTGATGAATGATAGCCGACCTTAGGGCTGATCTTTGAGTTAACCTTTGAGTAGGTCGAGGAATAATTCATAGGATACTGACGACTGACAAATAGTAGTTGACCTTTGAGCTAACCTCTAAGTAAGCTGAGAAATAAGCCAGTGGGCACTGACAGCTGAAGAATGGTATCGGACCTTGAGGCCGACCTTTGAGTCGACCTCTAAGTAGGTCGAGGAATAAGTTAGAGAGTGCGGCAGGATGACGAATGGTATCTGACCTTGAGGCCGACCTTTGAGCCGACCTCTGGGTAGGTTGAGGAATAAGCTGGAGGGCGTTGCTGGGTGACAAATGATAGCCATCCTTGTGGTTGACCTTTGAGCCGACTTATAGGTCGGAGGGCACTGACGGCTGACGAATGGTAGTTGACCTTGCGACTGACCTTTGAGCTGACCTCTGGGCAGGCCGAGGAATAAGTCAGAGGGCACTGACGACTGATGAATGGTAGCCGATATTGAGGCCGACCTTTGACCCGACCTTTGAGCAGACTGAGGAATAAGCCGGAGGCTGTTGACGTTGACAAATGGTAGCCGACCTTCGGGCTGACCTCTGAGCCGCCTCTAGGTAGGTCGAGGAATAAGCTGGAGGGCACTGACAATTGACGAATGGTAGCGACCTTCAGGCCGACCTTTGGGTTGACCTATGGGCAAACTGAGGAATAAGCTGGAGGGCACTGACGGTTGATGAATGGTAGTCGACCTTACCTTTGAGCCGACCTCTGGGTAGGTCGAAGAATAGGCCGGAGGGCACTGACGGCTGAAGAATGGTAGCAGACCTTGCGGCCTACCTTTGAGCCAACCTCTGGGTAGATCAAGGAATAAGCTGGAGGGCACTGCTTGTTGACGAATGGTAGCCGACCTTTAGGTCAACCTATCTAGCTTGACGAAATTCCTCCACGCGGCTGATCTATGGGTCCCGTGCGACTTGAGTAAGTTCGTCCATGCGGCCAACCTGTGGAGTCTGCGCGTCTTTAAAGAAGCTTGTCTACGCAGCCGACCTGCAGGTCCCACGGACTTTAGAGGACCCCATCCACGAGGCTGACCTGCAGGGCCCGTGGTACTTTAGAGAAGCCCGTCCACATGGTCGACCTACGGGGCCTGTGTGACTTATAGGAGCTTGTCCATGTAGTCGACTTGCGGGGCTTGCGCGACTTAGAGGAGCTCGTCTATGTGGCCGACCTGTGGGGCCTATAAGGATCTCATCCATGTAGCATAATTGCGGGGCTTGTGTTACTTTAGAGGAGCTCGTCCACGCGGCCGACCTGTGGGGCTTGCATGATTTTAGAGGAGCTCGTCTATGCAGCCAACTTGCGGGGCCTATGCGACTTAGAGGAGCTCATCCACGCAGTTGACCTGTGGGGCCTACGCGACTTTGAGAAGCTTGTCCACGTGGCCGACCTGTGTGGGCTGCGTGACTTTAGAGAAGCTCGTCTACGCGACTGACCTGTAGGGGGCCCACGCGACTTACAGGAGCTCGTCCACGCGGCTGACCTATGGGACCTGCGCAACTTAGAGGAGCTCGTCCATGCGGCCGACTTGCGGGGTCTGTGTGACTTTAGAGAAGCTCATCCACACACCTCGACTTACAGGTCCCGCGTGACTTAGAGGACGACAACATCATTACAGAGATAAAGAGGATTGGTCGGATCATAATGAAGAGAGAGAAAGAAACATGACCTTTAGTGTCCCACAGACGACGCTAGTGATGAAGACCGGATACCATGGTATTTGACCTCTGACCAATGATCCAAATTTGGCCTTGATGAGCCCAATCCGACTTGCTGAGGTGTTGTACCGAGTTTACCCTCAGCCCCCATTCGGGCTATTGCGCTAGGGTACGAGGACCTTGCCAAGGTGAATGAGCCAAGGAGAGGTTTAGAAGCTCCCGAGTCCTACCGAGCTGTGGAGAAGACAAGCAATGATGCCTGGGTGATCCGAGCTCCCATGGTCTCCATAGACGAGCTTGGGCCGACCTACGATGACCTGGATTGCGCGGCTGAGGATGACGATGGGAATGCAGCGTACCTCTCAAGGAGCATTTGGGTTCTTGAAGCGATGCTAGGAGGAGGCGTTGATTGTTAATGGGCTGACCTTATTGGGCCAGTTTCCGCGGATTTGGACCCAGTCCTCATTAGAGTCAGAGCTACATTTGGACAACTCGATGCTTGCTCAATCATTATGATAGCTTCGATAGCATTGGTTGGGGTGGGACTGTGCAAACTCCTATGTACCTTGCAGAAGTATGAAAATCTACTGCCATAAAATCATACAAGCATATGTACGTAGTTGGATCGAGTTCCGTATGTGCCTAAGATATATGTACGTAGATGGATCGACTCCCACCAATTCTCCCTTCTCTATGTTACATTCAGACTCACCTAGACAAGTACAATATATGTGAGACTATTTTGTAAAGCAACTGCAAGCATCACTGCGATCGAGTAGGATCAGACCCAATCAAATCTTACTAAAATCAAGACACTCAACATAACATTTTATAGCCGGATCATTTTAAGCTATTTGAACAGAACAGCCCCAAATACAATTTTGGATGATTCTCCAGGAAATGAAAGAAAGGTCTCATGTTGTTTGAGTTTCATGCACGCTTCATTAAACTTCTTCACAAAAGGCAGGAATGGTGCCAGATGCATGGATATGTTCAACTTTGACATGATCATGCCTTTTCAGCAGTACGACGATCAAGGAGCTAATTTCATACCTTGGTCGGTTCATTTCTTAAAATGTCATAATATTCAGCTTTGAAAACAATCTTAATTAGATGCTTTCCCAGGGGGAGCAAAGGGACTATTTACAAATGGGATTCCCTTACTCATGTCTTCCCAAATTAAAGAAGTCAAGTCTTGCATAGGGGAAAAAATGGAGATAAAAGGGGAGGGGATTTTTTGTTTTTGAATGGTAAATAGGATCCTATAGTGCGTTTACTGATCAGAGTCATTAAGTGTAGAGAGAAGGGACGTAGACATGTGTAAAAAAAAAATTCTTCAAATGGAATAAAAAATCCATGTGAAGATTTTTTTTTTCTTGTAAATTAATTATCCTTTCTGTGCTCACCTGTGTAAAAAAAATCTTCCAACGGAGGTGAAAAAAAATCCATTCATTCTAGAAACCAGTCATTTCAAAATTGAATAGGACTGGCTTGCACCAAAGAAAGAAGGATTCTTTTATTTTTCAGTCCTTGCAATCTTTCAATATTTCACATTAGTCTTTGCAATCCTCATGTTTCTGAATCCCTTTCAATTTTTGAACCTTTCCTAAAAAGTCTATATGATTAGAAACTATTAACAAAAGAATACACTAAGAATATTCATGAAATATTCTTAATATATTCTGATAGAAATATTATAAATGAAATAATTTACCGGAGGGAGTTTTTAAGCAATCTTCAATGATCTTGACAGTTTTGAAGTACATACGAAGATTATAGAGATTACGATGGAATATTAAAATATTTTAGAGATAGAAAAGTAAAAAAAATCCGAAATAAATAGAACCGATTTTTTTTTCTTTTTTAAGATTGGAGCGGATGATCAAATGATACCACAGAAGTCTTCTTGTGCTTGACCGTGCCACGCACTAGAAGATGGCGGTATTATGTGGTTGTTAGAGTGGATAGAAGTGTGGAGGAGAGCCAAGGTTGTGGTGCACACAGCTTAAGAAGAGGGCTACATGTAAGATTATTGGCATCAAGTTTCTAGCATCAGAGGCTTACAACTGCTTCATGTGGATGTACTGAGAAAAAAAAAAAAGAAGGAGAAATAATTCAGTGAACTCGACCTCATTGTGAGGTCGAGTTCCAAAGTCAGGATATTTTTTTTATTTTACTCCCTCCACAAAAGACGAAAGGAGAAAAGTAAAAAATATCTTTGACTATGGAACTCAATCTCACGGTGGTAAAATCGAACTCACTGAATCAAACAAAAAAAAATTCTTCATTTGGACTAGCTGACACATTATTCACTTTTTTCTCTCATGGAACCCACAAATCACAATGTTGGCTATTCAAGGTACTACCAAGCTCCTGTTGATCAATTGGCAAGTGGACTCGGGCTCATGTCTGCGGGTGGCTCGAAGAAAATGGGGCCTGGCGCGGGTCCAAAAGAGTCGGGCATGTCTCCACCATAGCTGGAGCCGTAGCCAGAACCGGAACCCGAGCCGTAACCAGAGCCATGGCCGGATCCGGAGCTCGAGCCACCTCCTCCTCCACCACCACCACCTCCGCCGCCACTTGCATAACTGTGGCCCGTTCCATTGTCCCAAGAACTAGAGGATGAGCCAGATCCGGATCCACTTCCATACCCGAAGCCTAAACCTGTGCCACCTTTGGCAACACCGCCTCCACCTCCGCCGCCACCACCTTCACCCCTTGCATACCCTCCACTAAAAGGATCAAATGGCCCCCATCCACTATCGGCTGATCCGGACCCGGATCCGCTACCAGAGCCACGGCCCCAACCTCCATTGGAGCCACCGCCACCTCCCCCACCGCCGCCACCACCCTCAGCAGAGGATGACCATAGGACCCTAGCTGCCGAGGGAAGACTCAAACTTAGCAGGAGGAAGGCGACAACTACAACCTTAGCAGTTGCCATGCTTGTGGAGGTGGCGAGAGATGGGCTCTGGGTGATGTGGTAGATGGAAGGGGTTGGGTTATTTATAGGGGTTTGCATGGCACGGGGGCTCGTGATCCAATGCCATGCACGACTTTCCATGAATCCACACAACAATGGCTGTGAGCTTCCCGGTGCCCACAATCAAAGTTGACTGAGATTAATCTAGTGTGATCACATTTTGTAACTTTACCCCCAACAATCTCTTTGATCTAGCTCATGCCCCCTCTGCTACTAGAGTTTTTATCTTGCGAGTCCTAGATCTTCTTCTTCTTCTTCCTTTGCACTAACCAAGAGACCACTAACCTTACTCCAGCGATTGAAAAATTTTAATTAAAGCATAACAGTAGTTATAATAAGAGTCTAGATCCTCTCAATATTATTTTGGACTGGACTCTAGTAGAGTAACCAGTCGCAAGGCGCTATATGTAAAGTAGTTTCGTCGTTCGAGACGCATCCCACCGAAGTGAACAACTTTTTCTAATTTCTCTGTTCAGCACGTTCTCAATACTACGCAGAACATTTAAACACCGTCGAGAACATAAAATTACTACCATAATTTAAAACACACCCCTAATGTGCACCTGGATACAACCTAAAATTATTGTACGAATATTACATTGGGGTGTATTTTAAATTATGGTAGTAGTTTTGTATTCTTAGTAGTATTTAAGTGCTCTATGTAGTATTAATTAAGAACTTGCTAAATCGAAAAACTAGAAAACAATTACCTACTTCGGTGGGATGCGTCTCAAACGACGAAACTACATTACACATGGTGCCTTGAGAGTGATTACTGCTAAAGTCTAGTGCAAAATGCAAAATGGTACTGAGAAGATCTAGACTCTTATAATAATGTCATGTGCGTATGCACTGAAAACTCCTCCAAACTGGCACGGCAGCTGAGTAGATGAGCTATCTATAACAGTTAACTTCTCAACAGTTGGAATATATATAAGAGCAAATATGATGGTTAAAAGGGTATATAACATTAAGTATAAAGACTTGTGAAACCTCCAATGCCAACATAAGATCCGGGTTTTCTGGGTACCTAGTTACGTTTCCTGATTCGTCGCCATGGATGATGCGGACTCGGAAATTGTCCCATACGAGAGTCTATGGTCTACAAGTTACAGCTGTGTAGATATTTCCATATCTTCTAAGATCCTACAACATCCATTGCCTTGGACTCCTACCGAAAAAAAAAATATTTCCATTACCTTGGAACCTGGATCATACGGCCGACTTGTGCTAGTTGGCGACGATTACGTACTACTATCAAAGGAGGGCTAATAATTGGTGAGTTTTAATGGTGCAAGCTTCAAACATAAGGCATGTGCAATGGTTCGGTCAAGCTTTGATGGAAGTGATTTGTTGATCTTAATCACTCTTGCAAAACACTCATGTCAGGATAGTACAAGCAACATTGATTATGGAGAGAGAGAGAGAGAGAGAGAGAGATTTCTACAGAAAAAAATATTACAGTCAACCATTAACCCTATTCATCTACTAAAAGGAGTGTTTTAGTTTTGTTTAGAAAATTTATGTGACTTCACAAAAGTTTATCAAAAGTTGCGCTTCTTGTTGGTGTATGCACGATTTTTTCCTCGTATAGTATGATAATTGTGGTATGGTCTTAAAAAGTTCCTTAAATATCTGAATTTTTCATTGAACCATGTGGGTCTTACTTAAATATTACATAAAATGAAAGGCAAGGGTTTCACAATACTTATACATGGAAGAGTGTTTTCTGCTTAGGAGCCAATGGAGCATTCAGAAGTTTGTAAGCCGGTCTTTACTCCTTTCTACAGGTTAGAAAAGTTTTGCTTTATATTTGCAGAATTACTTATACCAGAATAAGGTTTTAGAGATTTCTTAAACCAGAATAAGAGGTATTTTGATTTAGTAAGTTGTTGATATTCCACCCAAAATAAGGATAGTTACACTGCACTATTTCAAGTGATTTGATAGGAAGAAGTGGAATAAAGAGTGGAATAAAAGATGGAATTGGGGGAATTAGAGGAATTAGGGATTCCAAGTAGAATTAGAGGAATTAGACATCCTGACAACCAAGCCGAGTTCAAACCCTTATACCGGTTAATCTCAGTTCTATTCAGCTAACAAAGTGAGTTACTTACTAGTTTGACATTTCCTCTTCTCCTGGTAATAAACAAACGCACTTACTTCTATGTAAAAGAAGGATAAAAAATTTATCATGCCGAAGAATACAATGGGGCTTACTTGGACCCGGGTGAATAGAAGTTAACGTGCGTTAAGCGTGCCCAACAAGTTGTGACGTGTTAGCCACAATCATGCTCATATTTTATTCTTGAGTAGGACTTTTAACACTGCCATGGAGGACCATATGACGTGAATTAGATTACTAAGTCCTCCAATCTTCAAGATCGGATAGCCATCAATGGATCCATGAAAGCCCATTTAAAATAAAACTTAAACCCCCTCACAGTTGACTATGACCATATAAACTCTGAAATAAAGGAGCTATTCTACTAAATTGATACTTTTCACACTTTTTCTAATTTTCTGTAGTTTTCATTAGTCTCTCGTACATAAAAACAGTGTTGTTGGTTTATTGTGCTACCAGCAAGACGATAGATGGGAGTCTGCCAATGGATTGTGAGCTTCCTTTATTCTACCTCAGCACTTAAGCATCTAGAAAATTACTGACGTTTCATCTTTGTGAGGTCATCAATATACTCCGAAAGTGTATTTATAGTGAAAAAACCAATATAGAAAGCCTAAAATGGACCTGGTGAAATGAAGTTCAAACCGGCTCATAAGATCATCGGCCTAAGCCAGACAAGAATATAGAAAAGTAATGTTTGCTGCATCGTGCGTGGTGCGGTGCAATCTTGGATTGCATGAGCAGATGATTCTTTTTTAAAAAAAAAATTATTCTGCTGTCGGTCGCATGAGCTGAAGTAGTCCAAGGCTTGATATTTTTTTTGAATGAAGAAATTTGCATGTTGTTGTGCTGCCATCTGATCAAGGTAATCAGATGGCATTTGGACAAAAGTGCTGGGGATTCCACTGCCCCCCGCAGTACAAGCAGCATTACTCACCTTGCTTCCACAGCCCAGCCAATACAAGCCAGGCCTAACAGGCCCAGGGTGGTCCACATGAACCTTTTTCGGGACAAGTGGTCAAGTTGGCCAAACGATCCTTCTAAATAGAGAGGGTATAATTCCCAACAGAGACAATATTGCATCCTAATCAGGATTTTTTCACACAACGGCAACTCTTCCACGCCTATTGGGACAACATTTTTAAGTGTAAGTTCATCTCCAGAGAAGAAATCCCATAGATGGCAGTGCAAGGAGACATTTTTATACATCCGACTATCCTCAAGCTTGTGATCTCCTCAAACGGGGAGGTCTAGAGATATTAACTGAGTTACAATTCAATGGTGGCTGGCATGGCCTGTTCACACCCTTACTAAAATGTCAATAGGAATTAAGTATTTTACATCAATCTAAAGACCCTTCGGTATCCTCGTTTTTCAAAATACCAGGTAAATCATCGGCTACAGGTTGCCTGGCCATAAATTCCGACCATTACTCATGGACAGTTTATCATGAGGTTCTTACTTAGAAATAAGTGATAGATTCTTGATAAGGCTCTAACTTCAAATTATATGGATTCAAACCTGCAACTCTATCGTCATACAGTGAGAATTTCAGGACTTGCATGGTTGGAGTACTTCTCATGCCGTGTATGATGTCGCCTCTGCCGTCTCTTGTGGGCTCGTAGTTCTCTTCTGCTAACTACACCGTCAGCGTGAGGAGTCTCCCCTCCTGCTTCTGAGTAACCAAGGATGTAACCTTGTGGATCAGTGATTAAATCCCCAAGACCCGCAACAGTATCTCCACTTACATTTCTCTGGAGGAAAGAGACAACCAGGAAAATGGTTAGTTGATGTGAACAGGCTACATGATCCCAATATTGACCGGAGAGTCCTTAAAAAGAACAAAAGAAAAAGGGAAAGTTAATTGACAGTCCAATCTTTCAGATACTTGAAAATTTCAGTGAGCATTCTCATCTCCATTTTCCCATACTATAAGAAATAGCCTGCACACTTACGGTTTGTTCCTTGGGTTCTGAACCAAAGGGAAGACTTTTAGAAGATGAAGCATCTTTAAGTGAATCAGCAATGATACTGTCTTCATAGAAGTTCCTTGTCCGCCATCTTATCGAGGGCTTATCTTGAGTTGAATCATCATAAACATGCTCTGGATAAAAAATCTTGCTGACAGGTGATGCATGATTTTGTAAGTTCTGGGTCATGATACTGCAAGGAAGTTTTTCAAATGTTCATTACTGTTTCCATCAAAATCAAGTGGGTCATGTATCTAACATGATTAGAAGCAACATTTTTTCTCAGACGAAAGCACCATACCAATACTGGACTATTGAATCACTTACATTTTTGCCAACTCCCTCTGCATGCGAGTTCCATAAGCTGCCATAATGCGTTGAGCAGAGTAACGCAGGGACCTATCAAATGTCCATCCACCTGAAACAAGTGCAGCACCTGCCTTGCAAATTGTATTGTTAGATGGTTGAAATTGACTGCAAAGGCTGTAGATATTCTAGTAAGAGAGCACAAGAAGCTAGATTATACTAAAGATATGCAAAGATTGCAATTGTCACTAATATCTTTTGGATGTGTGAATAAGGCTTATGATTGATTTTGATCAGACTCAAAAGAAGATCTTTTCTGAGACAGACTTTAATTGTTCTAATAACTTAAAATGTTTTAATATATTCCTTGTTGTTAACTTAAATTTACCATAACAGACGTAGCAATTATTCTGTTCATATCAGGTTCTATTATATGTTATTACTATCCAAAGTGAGACTGCTAAACCAGGGATGCTCATCCTTTCCTACTACCACAAACATAGGGAACACATTTACAGAGTTCTACCATCACACCAGGGGAAATTTTTTTGAATGGATGGAGGGGAGACCTATTGTGACAAAGAATCCTATGTTCATGTTCAAAATAAACATTTGTCTCTTGAAATTTAGAGATTAAAAGCTAGAATCTTGATGTTTACCTATTTGAGTTTGAAAAAAGTCTTCTTTTATTCATATTAGCAAAAATTCTGGCTTATTTACCAAACAATGGGTATGTAGTATATTAATGTGGTTTCGGTATGCTTTTTCTTCGGTTCAAAACGTATAGTCCTCTGCTGGAAAATAACTACATGCAACACAAATCAGGTTTGAGTTGATCTTCCTGGGTTCGGTTATAGTTATGGAACCTTAGAATAGCACAGGTTTGGGGGCAGAAGCATGACTCGGTTGTGTCAGAGCTGAAAACTGGGATGGCGGGTTAAGCTAGAGTTCCCTCAACCAACCGGTAACTAAAACCAAGAGAAAGCCTCCATGATGTTGACATAGGTCTGGATAGCATTATCGCCCGTTAAACTTTGCTTCATCTTCTCGAGTGCAGTTCACTTCTGTAACATATGTCGTTATGTCTTGTTGACTTTACCACATTCATTTCTCACCGTTTATTACTGCAGTCTATGCATGAGGAAGAACATATCTGCTTTCATCCAGGTCACAGTTCTAATATCCAAACTGTTCAATTTCTGATGCTGACAAATGATTATCTCGACTTACCGATAGAAAAGCTGGTCCTTGCTATTGTATTAAACCGGTTCCTTGTCGCTGTAATATTATAAAAGAAATATCAGATTTCACAGGTCAGCTCTTTGACTGCAAAATGCATAAGAGAAAATACTATTAACTTATTTGGAATAAAAAAAACAACATCAAGATTGAAAGTACACGAGAAGAGATTGAAGTAATCACACACATACAAATGACCAAGGCCCTACTTACATGTATGTAACAAATATTCTCACTTTCCAAGAACAAGAATGTGCATGCAGGGAAAAGCCTACCATAGATTACATGTATATAATGCACCATGCTTGAGCATCTCAAGTCTCAACCACCACCTCAAGAGCAAAGATGCTTGGACTACGGATTTACATCAAAGAATTTCAAAAAAAAAAAAGGAGCAAAAAAGAGGGTGCATGGTTATTTCTTGCTATATTGTGACCCGTGGCAGTCATGGGCTCAAAACCTGAATTGGCCTCTCTGCAAAAGGCAGGGGGTAAGCCTGTGTATAATTGGCTCTCACCGGAACCCGAGGGGCGGACATCTCAAGACATTTGGTTACCCGTTGCGTGCTGTCGCTAAAGGATTCAATGGCAACGTCCTGTCAGTAAAACAGCTAAAACACAAGGGGTTGATGATATGATGAAAGCCACCAGCTGAAGATGACACGAGGGCAAAAGTTGAGGCGAAGAGGACTATCACTCATGTTCTTTAAGGAAAAGAAAAGGACCGCTGTAAAGGCAGACTAAAATTGTTCTGCACATTTTAGGAAATAATCACCTGCATTCTATGCGGAAAAGGAAAGGACTGCTGTAAAGGCACATGCCTGTGCGTCACTTGTAGACAAAGCTGCAATAGCACTAGTGCCAAATGTGATGCATATATGACAACATATAGATGATGCAGAAGAGTTCAAAGTTCAAACCCCTAGACACGTAGGTTATGCAGGAGAGTAGAGACTTGAGAAGGTGGATGGAACTTGAAGATTCAAGCCTAGCCTTTGTGCGGGATATCAGGGGATTGGGGAAGCCATATTAATAGTGCACAGATTTTGAGGTGCCATATGAAGCCACGTTCTCATTTGTCAGAGATAAAGAAGTAAGCAAGGGATCCTAGTTTGCCTTGCTTGGTTGCTATAGCGCTATAATTTGTGGGATATAGACATGGATGTCAATCGACACGGACCTATATGTCAAACACATCAAAATTTTAAAACTTGGACGAGGGTACAGGAAGTACATAAACAAACACCTATATGTGCTTATGCATATATAAATAAGTATAGAGTATGATTGTTGACATTTACTTAAACCACAAAAAGATACAAATAAAGTGCAAAGTAAATTACTGAATATTAGCATTCAAATAGGTATGCAGAAGTGTTCTAAGTATTCATCTCGAAATTCTAGAGTAGAGTGTTGAACATGGATGTCTGTGTACTGAGTCGTATCCAATTGTTCGATGTAGCTCTCCAATGCAGATAAGGGCATGGACCAAATCATAGATGTGGAAGATCTTGTGACAACCATAATCATATCTCTGCTAGTACCCGCATCCTTGGTATCCCCCAGAAACGGATGTGATCAGAATGTGGGTCCAATCATCCCCTCACTTAGGAAGTTCACTAACAAGGGATTAATAGTGCATGGACATCTACAAGTGTTTACATGCAATAGAGATAGAAAGACACTGAATTTTATCTGAGAGCTATTTTATGCAAAACAGAGATAAGGCACCTTGATAGGTTCAGGATGACTGATACATGGTCTTAGAGCCTTGTTATTTGATGCCAAAACATTTCCATACACCCTGAACCATCAGGAAAGACAAACCTAAGAGTGTTCTAATCAAAATGCACATCTCACCATCAAACACAGAAAAACTGCAAACAATTCTCTCCCATTCATGTAGAACATCATCCTGACAAATAGACCAGCGTGCTCCTTTCTCTATCAAACAGGCATTCCAACATCACACCTACTTTACGAAAGTCCACACTAACATCTACAAGCATCCGTAGAAATGAAATGATCCTCATCATCAATAGAGTAGCACAACAAACAGTACACTTTTTCTTTCATACCCTAATAAGCATCAACAGCCCCTATTCCATTCATTGATATGCCTAAAAGTAACAAATACCGAGAACTGGATGAGGAAGAGGAACCCAAACTATACACCACAACAGAAGACAAACAAATCACAGATCTTTCTGAAACGAATGGAAACCCACGAGCTGAAATATCATGCAGAAGGCCGACACAATAGAATTCACAACTCCATGGAAGACAGATCACCTCCCCACACTAACGCCGACGAGATGCCCGCGCTTGTGAGAAAAGTGTTCACCGCCCTCGCCTTGCATCTCTGGAGCACCAGTTCCTCATCCAAGGTTATCTTCTCCTGCAGTTCCAACACTGATTGTGAGTCGGAACCGAACCCCAGAGATCAACAAACAGCAAAGAAAACCCAGAAATTCGCAGTGTGAAATTAAAAGGGAAGGGCGCCCAGAGATCAACAAACAGCAAAACAAACCCAGAAATTCGCAGTGTGAAATTAAAAGGGTAGTATCAAAAGGACAAAGAACACCTTTTGATGATCCCGGAGAACAAGAATGGAAGAGAAGTGGAGAGATGGGGCGAATTGGGAAGAGAAACCCTAACCCAGAGAAGGAGTAGCACGAATGCGCGCACCCACCTTGGCATTGGAGCGCAGGGCCTGCTCGAGCTCTGCCAACACCTCTCCCATCTGCTGGAGCGGAAGACGGGAAGAACGCGCCCGCCCAGAGCAGGAGAGTTGGAAAGGAAGGGACTTTTTTATCCTTTTATATCTGACACAAACTATTATAATAATATTATTAATAATAACAATAATTTTAAAATATTCTTTCACATTTAAAATATAGATTTAAAAAACATGGCTCATCACCTACTTAGCACTCTTGTCATTTCGGTTTGACTTTTGTAGTTTCAGAAGAACTTGCTGCATCCGTTACTAACGGTCAGCGAAAACAGAAATAATACTTTTCGCTTGGATTTTCTATAGGGTTTATTGAAGATGAAAACAAAGACGGAAATGAGTGTTTTTTATCTATTTTTGCTTTTAAATCAGAATTGAAAACAGAAGTAATCGAAAGTTTTTGCTATCATCATCGCTATATTAATAAGTTATTTAGAATCACTATTATTATTCATTTTTCGATAAATTTTATTATAATAGTTAAAAAAATTTAAATCTACAAAGTTTTAACATACGCAAAACTTAACAATCTATGAATTTTGAATTTTGAAATTTGTTTTTTCTATCGATTTAAATTTACATATAAATATACTTAAACATGTGCCATAAAATCATATTAAAATTTTAAAAAAATTCAACTTTTTACTGTGATCTTACCTTTATCAAACTATCAAGAAATATTCTCATTGTCATATACACGTATATATGTGTGTGGATGAATGTATAAGGTACATGATCATTTAGAGACGGAAACGAGTTAACGGAAACGAAAATGAGCGTTTCTATTTTTGACTCTTATAATTATCGGAGATTTATTTATATTTCCTATAACTTAACTGGTGATCTTTAACGGAGTTCTATATCCATTAATAAAAACAAAAACGGAACGGATAATCAGAATTCGGGTATCCATTGACAGTCATGCTGCATCCCCACTAGTTGAGAGGGAGTAGATCGCTCTGTCAACAAAATTATTTTTGAAAATTTTGAATTTTTTTATGCTCTCGTCCTGATGCTCTCGAGAGCATAAAAAAGTCATTTTTATTTTTATTTTTTTTGTGTTGACGTCAGAGTTCATTTAATGCGAACAATAGTTCACGTGCACGACGCCACATAACAGAGTGGGATTGAGCGCCTGTTCCAACTGACCTAGTGACGGTGAAACAAGTTATTCTCTTGTAATTTTATTGTCCACCAATGTTTTCTTTATGTTCAGGGTAAAAATATATTTTTACTTCAAAGTGAAAAATAAAAAGTACTTTACAATATTTTATTTACGTTAGGAATATCGTAAATTATGGTATTCTACATGTTAACTCATTTGGCTCACTTTGTCTATATTTGGGTTCCAATCCAAGACCATAGAAACCAGAACCAAAAAGTTCAATACAAGTGATTGTATGATGGAAGATTATTTTCTAAACTAGTTTTAAAATCGATGGTTTTAAAACTGATATCCTATAAAATTTCACTTAACGAAATGTCTCTTAATGAAATTGGTAATCAGAGTGTTAATTCTATTAATTTGTATGAGCATTCACTTTGTCATTTTCTATTTCTTTTTTAATTAGACTTGGTACAAGTACATATTTCAGTTCCAAATGCTTGTGAAACTGTATTTATACTTTGTGTAATGGGAACAATGTAATTAAAAAAGTGTAATCAAATGAAATTATACAGTTTTCAAAGGAAGTGTGAAAATTCCTGAAGCTAAAAGGCACAACTCAAAAAACTATACACATTTGGAGGTTAATGCATAATTGATCCCGTGAAGATATTTAATTTTTAACCTAAGTGAGTTGTGTGCAATTTTGAATAAAAATGGGCGAACAAGAAATAAAATTATATGGGACTATGCACATTTGGAACTAATGTGGCCTTATGAAACTAGTTAGGTTTTGGTGACAGATAGATTGAACAATGAGAGCATTGTTTTAAAAAATGTTAAAGTTAGATATACTTTAAAATATAAAAAGATTATACATACTTACATCAGTTCTACAAGGAAAAGAAAGATACAATAATTTAGTTGATTTCATGTACAACATACCAACAAGGCATTATCCGAGTTACTTATGTACATACTAACATGGCATTATCTGGGATACTTGATATTATAAAATTTTTCTCACAATTTTTTGTATATTTTTGCAAAAGAGAGTCCGAAAACCTTGTTACTAAGTTATTATCCATTTGGCCTATGGGCCTCATAAAAAGATCATTGTTGTATGGAAGGTGAGACCTTCTTTGTAAGCATAGCTATTTGAGAAAGAAGACGTGTATACTGGCCTATAAGCTTTTCATACATGATGGTAATACTATGGAAAGAGGTTGCATATACTTATTGCCAATATATTATCAAATTAAACCTGTGAGTCTTACATTTTTATCATTTCCTAAAGTGTTACACGTGACATAGGTCACGCATAGACAAGCATCCACATTGGGGTGCTCCTTGTTGGATAAGGACATGGAAGAATAAGAGTTCTTATTAGGTGGAGACTCTTTGAGGGTCTTTTCTATATATATGTGTGTTTATAGAGAATAGTCACTCCTAGCTGAGATCCTCTCCTCCCTCTCTCTCCCAACTTCCTCCCTCTCCTCTTTATCTCTCTCTCTTAGAAGAATCGTCTGTAGCTTCTAGGACTTGGCGCGTGGATTCTGCGGACGACTCTGGTAGCTGCATCATGTCGATGAGGAGACTGTCTTCCGCACTACATCGACGAGGACTGCGCACACATCAAAGGTAAAATTTTGTCTATATAAAGAAAAAGACCCTTGTTTGTATGAGAGAGATGTCTTCCTAGCATATAGTCCCTCCAACCATCAATCATGAAGAAGGTGGGTCACAAAATTTTGTCTTATCCGGACTCTTGTGGGAAGAAGGATGGAGACTTTCATTATGAAGGTAGAACCGTCTACTTATGCAATTGATGTGAGAACATTTTGAGCCTCCGTACATCAAGACCTATCACCATATACTATATAATTGTTATCAGAAATGCACATGATTTATACAACCTTTCATATCCATTGGTTATGGTTTCTTGATTCCAAATTATGTACATAAATTTGGAACCTCAACGACAATTAATTGTCATCAGCTGTGCGACA
Source organism: Zantedeschia hybrid cultivar (assembly GCA_030544215.1). NCBI lineage: Eukaryota > Viridiplantae > Streptophyta > Magnoliopsida > Alismatales > Araceae > Zantedeschia > Zantedeschia hybrid cultivar. Next base: position 1,556,132 of record JARZZO010000007.1, read on the forward strand.
CATATTGTCTATTGTCACATACTTTAAGAAATATGTATTTTAAATAGTTTTTCCCTACATATCATTTTTGCACAAAGTGATTGTCCTATAAACAATCAACATATTTCTAACAAGATGATGTGTGTCCCAAAAAAAAGGTACAAGATGATATTTCCTTAGATGTATACTTTAAAGCTTAGATTAATTGTTATTATACTAAGATTGCATTTATGTAAAATTTTCAAATTAACAAATTATGATGAAAGTGTTCACAACTGTCATACATGGTTGTGGTAAAAAAAGAAGAAGAAGGCTGTTATGTATGGTACACATTACTTTCGAGTAGTACACAAATGCAATGGTAAGAGATGAGAAGATCTAACCATAGTTCAAATACATTTCTCTAAAGAATTTATACATTGTTTTTCATTGTCTCATTATAAGATCAAACAATTAAGAAAGCAAGAGGTTGTAGGAGGTCAAGAGAGAGAGAGTATCTCACTCACCTTTTAGTGCTAATGATTCAAATCTATTGGTTGGATAGAGAGAGAGAGATAGAAAATACATTTATCAATTCTCAACGGTGTTTTAAAAAGAAAGGAGAGAACAAAAGAAGTTTGAACAGCCAAAAGAAATGTGACACATATCATATAAAAATGGGAAAGGATTCAATGCGTTTCAAATGTATCTAAGTTAGATGCGTCTCCTCAAGTTAAAAAAATAAAGACAAAAAAATGTTAAATATTTAATTAAGTATCTTAGGATTGTTCCCATTCATGGGATTTTAATTTTTACCGTCTAATTGTGAAAGTCAATAGTAATCATTTGATTGAGAGCACATTAATTTAAAAATATTACAAAATCAAAAAAAAAAAAATAGTTAGATTAACTCTTAAGATCATATAATCCCTTGATGTTTTAGTTTTGACCTCCAATGAGGACTGCAAATGGGTCAGAGACATAAATGAAAATGAGTCTTTTCGCTTCCATTTCCTACATAGATATCGGAAATGGAAGTAGAAATGAAAAGTATACTTTTCCTTAAGATACATACGATGTGATATGTTTTGTAAGTCACATGTAATGTATGTCACTCTTCATCGAGTCTCATGCAATGCCTATGTAATGTGATGTCCACTATATTAGGTTAAGATCGTATATCTATTGTTTAATGTCATATTAGACAAGAATGAAAGTGAAGATCTTATCCCTCTATATAAAAATGCCATCATTTATCAAATTAAAACATTTACGGTACATTAACCTAGTTCGAAATTAAAGTTCAAATCTTTGACGGTACTAATTAGCTCTTATGGTAGGAGAAAAATATAATTAATAATATATTATTAACTAAATATCGAAAGGCAAATATAAAAATAAATGTTTTTGCTTCCGCATCTATTTACTTATCAAAAAATTTAGCTTCGGAAGCACTTCAGAATCTGAAACACTTTTGATTCCACATCCATTTTCGAAACGTCGAAAACAGATTGAAAAACAGAAAGTCGGAGTACCATTTGCAGCCCTACCTCCAATGAAGGATGCACTCGATTGATTGGCTATGGTTGAGTTTTTTGAATCGACGATGAAGAATAGATTTCAAGGAGGAGTGTAAGTGAATATTTTAAATTTTTTGATAATTTTTATTTTTTGTAACATAGAGAAAAAAGAATTTCGAGGGACACATCTAAGTCGGATGTACCCCTTACCCCTATATAAATATGCTGTATGATAGAACAGAATGATGAACTAAACTTTGGGTTTATAATCTTACTTAAAATTTTAGTAGATGACGAAGACAAACTAGAATATCAAAAACACTTCACACACACATATGTGTGTATATATATATATATATATATATATATATATATATATATATATATATATATATATATATATATATATATATATATATATATATATATATATATATATATAAGAGTTTATTTTTTTGCCAAAAAAAAAACCACATTACAAGGTGGTTGCTTGACTTCTCACAAGATCCATGAGTTGGCTACCTTTTTTACTCTTTTTATTATTGAAAGGTGGCTGTCCGGGCACTCCATTTCAAAGGAGAAGGCAGCAGTGCTGCGGTGAGGGAGTAGTGGTAGCTGGGAAAAAGACAGGCGACGGTCGGTGCACCGAATCGTGCCGGTGGACGGTTTATGGTCACCGGCCATAACAGGTGTCGTCTTGTTATGGGTTCCAAGCAACGGTCACCCTGCACGCAGCAGGTGGCGGCAGGTGATTGGGCGAGCCGTTCAATGTGCAGTTGAACAGACGAAAAAGGGCAAAATCACTATACAAACAGGATTTTCTACAGTGCACCTCTAGTTTTGAATTATCTTGTGCAATGCCGTTGCATTCATTTTATTTGTGTCTACAGCCCTAACATGTCTCATACTTTAAACCCCACATCTAGGGGGTTTCGTTCTTTGGTTTCGCACAAAAAATAACATTGATCTGTTGATTCAGTTTACTTTGATTTAGTCTGTAAATAAAAGTTGATTTGATTTGCAATCAAGTAGGATTAAGTAATTTAATTCACTTTGGTTTTGAAGGTACGAGAATCAAACCAAACTCGCGGACATTGAATTACATATAATTACATATGACATTTGAAAAAATATGAAAATTTAAAATTTCCATTAAATGTATAGATGTAATAATAAGGTTTCTTCATTATGACTCAGAGATGACGAATTAAATTTAGAAACAACTTGGTTGCAAAAAGGTCATGAGTTCAAATATGAAATGCCTTGTTTACGAAAAGCAAAGAGAAGAATGTGTATAATTAACCCTTTTAAGATTTCTCTAGTCGCAATAGTCTTGGTATTGGGTTTAGTTGGAGTTAAATATTCTAACAAAAGGCCTACATCAATTTTACACGTAACCATCATTGAGCATTCTAAAAAAAAGTATGAGAAAGCCAGACTATTTTTAAAAGGAAACGGAAGAAGTGAACCTTCTTTTTCTTTTTCTTTTTTTTGCCCTTCCTTATGGTAGGTAACTTTCTAATCAATGGGGTGTTTAGTTACATTATAATATAATTTTTTTTACAAATATATATATTTTTTGTACTGAAAGTATATTAAAAAGATATTTAGGGACACTCTCAAAATATATTTTGACAGAGACTCTAACTCACAAAACAAGATAAAAAATTATCCCCCATAAAGTATCATAATTTAGAAGATGAATTCCCATAGTAGTGAGGATGGCCTTGCTCATTCTTTGTATAAAGGTAAATCTTGTTGCATAGTGTATGTAATGTAGGTAGTCATTAGATCTTGCATTGTGTGATTGAAGCTTTACATTGCGTGAGAGCGCAATCTTATTTTTTATTAATTGATTAGATGGTATGAAAGTTAAATCAAAGTGGTCTCCAAAGTTGACATTATTTTTAAACTTTTTATTTAACTACTCTAGGCTGACCAATCTTTAAAACTCCTCAGATTGTGTAATCTGACAGTTAAAATCTCTGACTTACCTCTTAAATTCCTAAGATTCAGTGAATCAACACAATGCATGCAAATTATAAATGTCCGAAAACTACATTATGCTCCATACGAGGGACGTAACCACAAGTCTTCCACAAAAATATGCCTAAAGAGCCCAGAGGGTAAAAGAGTCATTCGACAAGCCAGTAGCCCTACTAAAGTGACTGCCACGTTACCTTCTCTCATTTGTTGGGCACAGTGAACCCGTCCCCACAACCTTTCCCCACATGGGGCCCACTCCCTCTCGCTCCCGATAAAAGCGGACTTGACACGGCTGCAGGTCCGCCGTTGCGGTCTCTCTCGAGCTCTGCCACCCCGAGCAAGCTGCAGAAACAAGAGAGAGAAACTAGAGAGAGAAAGAAGAATCCCACCCTAGTTCTTCCATTTCCCCCTCTTCGTCTGTCATCGTCCGATCGCGTGGACGCCTTTTGCTGCTGGAGGATGGAGATCCCGCGCTTGGTGGCCTCCTGTGCTGGTTTCTGCGGCGGCTACGTCGATCTCACCGGTTCCTTTGGCTTCCGGTGAGATAGGTGTGCTCTTGTGCCCTGCTGCTGCCATCGGGATACTGATCCATTGTGCTCTGGATTTCTGTTGCTCTCTAAGTGGTGTTTGGGTGGGAAATGTTTTTTTTTTTTGGGGGGGGGTGTACTTCGTTTGTTACTGGTTGAGTGGTTGTCGTTGGTTCTTCTGAATCCTGACTTGGTTTGGGTGGTGTTGTTTGGGTTTTTTGATAGATCTGCTGGAATCCGGACTGGATAGGCTTCGATTGCTGGATATTGTTTGGTTGTGTAGAGTGACGTTCTGGAGCTATTTTCGGAGAAGGTTCCCGGTGGATTTGTGCTTCGCGGACTCGATTTTGCGTGGCTACACACTGCAGAAATTGAGAAATCAGGTTCAAGACTCTCGCTTTTTGAAATGCTTTTGTAGTTCTCGTGCAAAATTTTGCTCCTTTTTCAACTCCGGTTTTGGAGAAATTGATTCCTTTCGTTGGCGGGGAATTTTATCTTTTGTATAGTGTTATCTGCTCTGGTTTACCACCTTTTCATAGGGTTTATTTTTTTCCCTTCAGAAAGCTGTTAACTTGCTAGTGTTCGACGCGAAGTGTCGGTTTCTGAAGGTTCTACTGTCTGGTTCGCTTTCTTCTCACGAACTCGTTTATTAACACTTTTCCTTGGCATTAAATTTATCACTGGTAAATGAAAACATGCCACTTCATCAAATGGCCTGGAAAATTTGGCCGGCACTTTTGAGTGGATGTAGATGTGGTCCGTTTACATTGTTGGTGTTTTGTGCATTTGTGTCAAAGAGGTGTTAAAAAACCATTTTTCATTATTTGCCTGTTTATTGGGCTTCAATCCTAATTTTTGAACGTTTCTGTTATCCGGTTGCTGTCTTTAGTATACTTATATGTTGGTTTATGTTCTATGTAAGGCATTGAATGCGATTGCTATCTATGGCAGGGACTTTTGTGCTTTTGGAAGCTAAGTACACTCTAGATTATTAGTTTTGGGGAGGCCTTTCGTTCGGCTCTGTCAAATTTGTGAATTTGGACATGGAATTGCTTATGGCAGTTGTGCAGCACCAAAGCTATGGCAGCAGGGGGAGATCGCAGATTGCTGATGGGTTCATTTCTTCCCCATCCATGGGCTTCAAAGGCATCAATTGCCGGACCTTCCAGTCTGACATTGGGATTTTGCCAGTCCCCAGTCATGAGATCGAGTACCCTGTCAGCCCCTTGTCAAGGAAGCAGCGGTCAGCAACTTATTACTCTGAGCCATCCAAGCAGCTCAGAGGCCCCAGGTGCAGCAGTCCAATACCCATAAGCCCCAGGCCAACTATGAAAGTGGCCTCTTTTAAAGATGAGCTTTCTGATTCTGAGCGATGGGCCGGGCCTGCATACTCAAACTCCCCACCACCGAGCTCATTGCCAATACCTAAATTTTCACTTTGCCAGAGGTGCAGTATCTCCATCGAATTGCCTGTACTGAGTTCTGGAGATAAGATCCCTTCACTTGTGAAATCAGCCCCATCTTTACCTAACAGGGGGTCATTTTCATCTGCGAGTGATTCCTTTTTCAATACCAAGTCGGCAACAAAGGATTTGAGACGAATCCTTCATTTGGACATTGCAGATGACTAAACTAAGCAAGGCATAAGATGCGGTGGAAGGGGTTTGGGTTTGTAAATAATCTTGTGATGGAGCTACGTTGTGGTTGCTTAGCTGTAGGGAGAAGCGGTTAACTTTGTCAGTAGGTCTCTCTTTAGTGATCCAGTCACATAAAAGCTCTATGAGATAGAGAAAGGTGATGGAATTTGAGATGCTGAATGGAGGTAGGTTGATTCTTCTTGAAGAAGGATAAGGGATGAAAGTGGCAACAAAGATGTTGAGAGGGCTATCATAGTGTTAAAATAATTCACGAGGACGATGACATTAGCCGAGGCGGACTGTAGATCAGTTGCCTCTCTATGCCTGATTGGGTTGATCATTAGCGTCCTGATCCTAGAGGAATTCAAGATAGGGGTTGGCTCAAATTTCATGGGCAACGGGACCACTATTTTTAGACTAGAGTGCCTTCCTTTCTGGTTCTGTGCCTTGAGGTCATCTTTTAGTTCCTTAAGATTTACTCTAACCTATAGATAGTTTTGTAGTCCTGCTGTTTGATTCATAAGCAGTTTTAGCATCTTTAGATGTCTCATGCCTAATGTTGAAGTACTGTTCTATAGTTCATTGGATAATACCCAAGCAGGGATTCAGATGCCTTCTGGCCCTGCAGATGCCTTCCATCCTTTCTTTCTCCCCCCTCTTTTCATCTTCTTTTGCCAACACTTGTTTTATTTCATGTTCCTTTATTTACAGTAGTTCTTTAGTTCTCGACTCTCCTCCCTTGATGCTTCAGACAGACATCAAATTTCCCTTGGCACTTTTCCTGGTTTTTTGAAGGGAAGAGTTAGGAGGGATGACCAAATAGGTGACGCCATTTTCTTGTATCTACTACTCCTAAACATGTGTCGTCTAGATTAGGTGTTCTGAATATGTAGGTTTCAGGTGTTGTAGTTGCTTTAGTTTGTCCTTTGTAGTTGTTCTACTCGCTTGTGCCATTCTTTGGTGGTTCATCATCAGCACTGGAGTTGGATCTCATAACCGCAGTGTCATGTTAGAGGTGTCTAGTCACCTGAGCCCTCTTCTCTGCAGTGTCGCCAGAGGACTGTTGGATGACAAAGGTACGCTGCCTTCTACTGCATAGAGTTTAGGTATTATTTCACAGTAGAATTACCATGGTATGAGGCACTGATTTCTTCTCCCTTTTCATGTGTTGGAGCAGTTATTTTCTGACAGAATGGAGCTGGGCCGGCGCAAATGGGTCTTCTCTTTTCCTTCGAAAGGGATTGGAGGGCATGTTCCATCACCCATTTTGAAGTTCTTTGTTGTTGGTACTTTTCCTAAGGATAGGCTTTTGTCTATACTGACTTGCTGGGTATATGAGATGGGAACTTAGCTGTGAAATGTGTTTGATCTTTGGCTTGTCTGGTACTCTGAAACTTGTTTTAGTGAATTTGGGCACCTCAGTCCCTAAATGTTAGTTTTAAATGTTTCATCTGAGAAATTGTTGACGACTAGCATGCCGGACTTAATCAACTAAAACTTTCTATCAAGGCTGCTCCTGGGCCTCACGGTGTTATTGCTGGTTTAAAAGTGCTTTGCTTGCAATATTTTGATACAGAGGGGGGTGGGGTGTAGTGGAGTGGTAAACCCCGGGCTTCGGTTGGTACTCATTCCAACAGGTCGTGGGTTCGATCCTCACTACCCCCATGGGTTGAACAGGGAAGCCGTGCCTTAACCCCCCGCACGGTAGCTTCTCCGGGGTTTACCAGGCAACTGGGTTTCCCTCGTCATCTAAAAAAAAAAAAAAATATTTTGATACAGATGGTGACTGAGATAAAGAGGATGTGGTAGGTCGGATATCACAAAAGGTTAACGTTGTCAATTATTGACTACCACCAGTGAAATCCTTGGATTTTGAGAGAACCATTGATTTATGAATTAGTGGAAAACGAATCTCTGATTTTCTGTTGCAGTTGTGTTTTTGACAAAATTGAAGTCAAGAGTTCTTTTAAAGTAGATGATCTTGATTTTAACTCAGTATTTTGCACCAATTCAAAGGTAAGATTTTCCAGAGATCGGGACTACCCAATCGGAAGGTATTCATGTTAGTTAGGCATCTTACCTGCTACGTATGGAGGCAGATTTATTAAAGTCATATTTAAAATCAAGTCCTTTGACATATTAGCTATATATTAAGGCACCTAATCTTAATTATATTGATCTTTGTTATCACGAATAGAGACCGGGTGGCGTAATATACATAACGAGAAATGCTATTTGTGTACATTTTATATCTTGTTAACCGGGTGGCGTCTATTCTGAAAGGACTCAAGCAAGGCTATGTATACTAAACGCTAATGTAAATGTCTGTGATAAATTCGGTAGTACGCCGTGTCCCTATATTTATCGTGAGTAATGCTCAAGTTGGAATGTGCCGTCCTATCCTAGTTTGCCATTTACAAATGTCATATGACTTATGTTCCTCTATTAAATGCGTTCCAATATCATCTCGTGCCAGTATGTGTGGGATGAGTTTTTGGATTAAAAAATAATAAAAATATATTTTATATTACTTTTTGAGAGCATCTTGCAACTTGAGAGTATTCTGAAACTCTCAGGAGCATGATGCGTAAATGCTTTCGGAAGCTTCATGCCCTCAAAGCTTTCGAGAGTATTCTAAAAGTGCTCGAGAGCATCTTGAAGCTCTCGAGCACATCAAAATGTTCTCGAGAGCATCCTGCACTGTAGAGCGTCTTGCTGCGCTCGAGAGTGAGTGTTTTAAGATGTTTTTGAGATCATGGTCTACATATAATTTTTTTAATTAGGATCCATCCCATGTGCGGCGACATCGGATGACGTGGGGAGCACATTTAATTGGGGATGAGGGTCATGTGGGAGTTCCGAGTGACAAAATGGAATCAATAGATGTCCATTTTTTAGAAACACTTGCTGGATTCTGGGTGATCCAACTGCGGTGCCTGGAGAGTGCAATCGACATAAGTGCAAATAATTCTCTTCGTTGACATATCGGACTAGTAAGCATTCATTCTCTTGGGCACGCTAAGTTAATTTTAAATTATGCAGTTTTTTAATTTTATTTTTTTTATTTTCTAGTCAAAAGTCATAACTTAAAACTTTTAAATTTAGAGCAAAAATGAAGTTGTGAGAAAAAGTTTGACTTGTCTAGCTGTCCAAAATTAATCATACTCCGTAGTCCATCCCACTTTATATTTTTTTATATTGAAAGTAGAAGTCAAAAGTGACCTCTAATTAAAAAAAAAAAATGCTAAAGAGATTACAGGAGTGAGTAAATTCGGACTAGCCCCAACAAATCTAAAGTCATTCGCTTGAACTTGAGCTTTGCTTCAAAATAGAATATTGACAAAATGGCAGCTTTGCTTCAAAATAGAAATACCAAGCAAGGCATAACAATTGCTATGTTCTCTCCAGAATCTCACAGGGCATGAGACAGTTGGAAACCTCTATTCCATGAAGCTAAGTAGGGTGTGGGAGAGCCTCCATGTACATGTTGGAACTACGAGAACCTGTGAACAACTGTGGGGAACCATGCTGCAGATCCTTGATCCTCTTTGCAAGTTTTATTTTGAAAAATTCCCACAACAGAGGAAGCACTCTTGAGTTCTGTTGCAGACTCGAGCCTTGGTACTCCAAGATCCATGTGGCAGGATCAAGCTGGATTGCTGTGGTAGTCCATTTGCCGTAGGTCCATGAGCCATTGGTTGCCCGCGAGGTGAAGGCAAGCTTCTCCGGTGACCACTGCATAGACAAAAATGAGGTCAAACAAACAGGAATTCTAAGGCAATGGAGAGAGATTGTTCTTTCTGCACTTAATATAACAGTAAATGTTCCTCCACATACATCTATTCAACTGGTCTAAGTCGCAGATCTACATGTGCAAGACCACCCCATTGGCCTCTTTAACCGTGAGTCATGACTGCTTGACCCATTTGACCATAAATAAGAGTAAGAGCATGGAAAATATTGCTTTTTCTGCATTCTTTTACAAAAAAAATCATGTTCTTTCACATGCCAAATCGTTCCAATGTTTTCAGTGGCAGATCTACATATGTGCGACCTGGTCGGCCCCTTCATCGATCACTTCTCACTCCTCTAGTTTTAGTAGCTGGATGAACCATACTGCAATGTATGTTTTAAGGGGTATAAATCTTAAATCTGTATGGCCTCATTTTTGGGTCATTGGCTCACCCATTCTACTGCTCAGCGGATGCTTGTTTGGGTAATTAGATGAATCATCTTGTCATAGTCATTCCAGGTTGGTGTATGCTCGGGATTTGATTTGATGGCTGAAGTCTGCCGGTGTGGACACAGTCATGCTTAATCATGGCAAAATAAGCTTCAGAATGCATATGAAGCACTTTGCCAAGGTTAATTATGCTGCTGTCAGTGTCAGTTCCTTTAATTAACACACTTGATGTGGGCGCTGAAGCGAAATCAAGAGCAAAAAATAAACCTTTAGATGAATCGCCTAAGCAAAATCATCCATCCTAACATGATTTCGGCTCAGTTTTCAATCCTACAATTCATCATCTGATGTAGGCATGAATCATGCACAATAAAAGAAGTCAACTGCAGAGGGAACCACCTCAACAGGGTCATATGTGATCCATCTGGTGTTTGCTCAAAAAGCAATCACTACTGCTAAGATTTCTTTATATGGGAGAAACCATTCATGGAAAGTTCTAACCAGCATAAGCTTTATAGGCAATAGCAAGTAGTCAATGCCTTCTTTTCCCCAAGTAATGTATAGAGGGTCCAACTGTATCAAGGAACCCAGCATACCTCAGTAACCGTGCCTGATAGAACAGTGATCCAACGGGGAGAGAATCCTGTCATGAGCCATCCAGAAGCCCGCATGGGGCAACCCCAGATGCTAACCTCCTCTGTTGCAGACTTGTATATCACACATGTTGCCCTGAAGAGATGACCTTCCTGTGGTGAAAATCCCCATTCTTAGGCATTTCTACAAACAATTTATGTGCACGGATAGTCCGCATGAAAAATTAACCAAGGGGAAACTACCTGGTGGAAACCCCAATTAGAGGCAGCAGAGCAGTTGAAGACCCTCTCTGTATCCACAACCCCACCAATGCTGTCTTGCAAAAAGGCCAATTTTTCCCTCAAACTGCCGGCGGCCCGCGACCTCTCTCCGGCCATCTTCACCATTTCCGGCGTTAACACCGGACCGCCCAAGGTTCTTTGCACTGCTGCCGGAACCCCGTAATCCACCGCCAAGACCAAGCAGAAGCCGACGACCCACCTCAAAAGATGCCACTTTGTAGCGCAAGAACCTCCCTTTTGGGCCCCCACCTTCCTCCTGGAAGGCCTGGACTTTGCCGTCGAATGCAGCGGCGGGGACGCCGGGGCGCTGCCCGTCTCGGACTCCGCCGTCGTGTTTCGAGAAGGCGGGGACGCCGGAGGCGAGGGGGGAGGGCGCCGTCGCCGTGGCGCATCGGGGTGTGTGGAGGCTGAGAGCTTGGTGAGGCAGCTCTTCTGCTGGATGCTGCTGCCGGAGGGGATCAGGTCGAGGGTGGCGTTGATGCTGGCGAGGCAGATCTCGCAGTGGCAGTTGGTGTCCTTTCGGCAGCCCGGGTAGTAGCAGCTCTCGGCTCCCTTCCCACCCTCCGGCCGTTCTCGGATGGCGGCGGCAGCTACGGTGGTAGCCGAGGCGGACGACATCGAGGAGGCTCTGCCTGTGGGAGTCAGGACAACGCCCTTCATGGCTCTCCTGCTGCTGCTGCTGCGCTCTCTCCTCTTCCCTTTCCCCCTCGCCTCTCTCTCTCTCCCCCTTTTTTCCCCTCTCTCTCTCTCTCTCTCTCTCTCTCCTTCTACTTGGGTACTTCCTCTCTCGCTCTCTCGTGGCAACAGGGAAATTTGAAATTCAAAATATAACAACGGTCAAATGACGACACTGACTCGGACGGGCAAGATTCGCCACGTGTTTGATGGCCAGTTGTAGGCCGCGTGTGTTTATGCAAAGAGTAAACAAGGTCTCTTGAGAAGAACTGATACCATTGTTTGTTAAATGTTTTTTGTTAGGGTTAAAGAAACGTAATTACTCTTTACCTGTCTTATTTATGCGTTATTATTAATAACCTTGTTGCAGATAAATAATAACAAAAATGTCCCTATGGTTACGCCCAGTGACTAAACTCAAAGAAAAGATAAATAATTATAGTTTGGGGGGGTGTGATGGAGTGCGGCACCCCAAGTTGGGGTGCCAGCATCAAAGGGGGAGAACAACCTGCCCCCTCCCCATCTCTCTCTCTCTCTCTCTCTCATAAGGGTATTATAAATTTTTTTTCTCCTCACTACAAGAGTTAATGACATATTCTGACGGTGTGAAATAAAAGCTAACCTTAGGAGCATTTCTTGCTACTATTTACATTTAACGAGGTTATTAATAATAGCGCAAAAATAAGATAGGCAAAAATGTAGTGACGTTTCTAACAGGGTTATAACATCTAATAAAAAAGTTTATTCCTTAATATTCTTAGGATTTTACTTTATGGATTCAAATCTATTCATTTTATTTGTAACTGCACTTTATTGTACCAATTTTTAAGTAAAATCAAAATATTGAAAATCAATAAAGCTTTATACTAATAATATGTAGATTTATTTTACTGAGGGGAACTGGAAGGGAAAATAAATAAATACATATATTATATAAATATACATATGTATGAATTTCCGAATAAAACTCCAGTACAATATTGTTGAATTGAAACTTTACATAGGAAAAAGCACAAGTTTATTTGATACTTGTTGTTTTATTTGTGTAATACAAAAAGATTGATATTTCCTATTTAACACAGTATTCTAAGGAATATAAATGAGACTTTAATTACTCAAATCTCATAAGTCATGAAATTATATGATGAAATTCTTTCTTTTTAAGGAGATAAGCTCATAATTTCATTAATCTTTATTTATCTATAGTTATATTTTTTTCTTAGCATTTTTATTTTTTATTAAAAATATTTTATGTATTTTTATTCTATTATTTTACCAAGTGTTAACTATTCCACTGATTTTTTTCATTATCTAATTCAAAATTTCTGCTAAGTTATAATATCTGAGCATATTTTTGCCGTATTAAACCTTAACGGTATTTAACTAACTATGATTAGAGCAAATGGCACACATAATATTCCATTCTACCTGCATTTCGATCACCATCAACATTCATTAGTCTTCATCGACAAGCATGTACTGCCTTAGAATGGTATCTTTGCAATTTAATTCTTAAGAAAGATACTCACGGTACTATTCCTAACATTTAATTTAATTAGGGCTGTAAACGGGTAGGATACGGATACACAGAAACACAGGTGTTTCCGTTTTCCGATTCCGATAAGGATAACCTGTTTTCGTTTCCGATTCCGATAAGATAGAAAAGTGCATTATCCGTTTCCATTTTCGATAAAATCGGAAAGTCTATTTTCTGTTTTCGATTTGTTTCCGATTCCGATATCAGAATCGGATATTATTTCCGATAATTTTCGAAAATTACTGATTTCCTGATTTATTTGTTTAAAACATATAAAATGAAACCTAAATATAACCAATACATCTTAGTATATTAAATAATGATTAATTATATTAGATAATGATTAATAAGATAAAAAAATCCTAAAGTTAATATTATTCATAATAATAAATTTAACAACAATCGGAATCGGAAATCGGAAAGTGGATACGGAAACAGGAGTATCTGTTTCCGATTCCGATAGCTTATCGGAAATATCCGATTCCGATTCCGATAGCTATCGGACGGATATTTTTTTATCGGAAACGGATATTTTTTTTCGGTAACAGATCGAAAAATCGGATAATCGGGTTTCCGTTGACAGCCCTACATTTAATAGAAGGAAAAACTCGAAGAGAAAAGGATTGGTCAAATTCAAACTAGACATCATACAATTAATTAGAGTCATCAAGTAGACACCCCCAAGATTAGTCAAAGATTTGCAGAAATCTAGCTACTTTGGGTGACGATGACATTGATGTGTACGTGTGCGCGCACGTGTGATTGTGTGTGAGAGAGATGTTCAATCTAACTTTTGCCTACTTCTTAAGCCATTTGGAGTTTACCAGCCATATGGAGGACGGTACTCCATTGATAGACATGGTCTTTTTCAAAGTGGCGGACACAGAAATTTTGTCTAATAGGGTCACTCGGACATTAGTTCATAAGCATGGTTTGATCAGTGGAGTCTTCGTCTAAATTATATGGAATCCTTGGTTAAGTCAGTGGGATCCTAAATTGGGTCAGTGGGATTCTAGAGTAGACTGCTTTCAATTAGGTTAATGAGTTTGACAAATCCAGTGAGGTCCCTGGATGAATGCTGGATCCGCCACTATTCTTCCATGAAACTCGTGTAGAGAAAAGGTAAGATGAGAAGCATGACTTAACTTGGCCTACCCATTTCACACTAAAAATAACCATTCCTTAAGAATCTCCATCCATTTGATGGTTCTCTTAAGTTCCCATCTGGGATCATAAATTGAACTCCCATTGATTCTGTCTGTAAACAAACGAATATATCTTTTATGTTAAGTTTAATGAACATTTTTTTGTAATGGTTTTTGAAATGAATGAATTGGGTTTTGTTGATTGACAGGCTTGGAGTTGCTTTCACATGGGGTCCATGCTTGTGCAGTATGACATCTTCATCTGGAAGGAAGCCAGAGACTGCTTCCACAAATTGTAACATCGCCTATTCACCTATTACTATAACATATTTTTTTTCAAATAAATCTGAGGAATCTTATATATATTCAACTCATTCTGTATGATTTCTGTACCTCATAGCTGATCGTTGTCTCTCTTATTTCCCCTTGGTGTTGGTCAGCTTTATATCAGTTACAGGTTACAAAAGGTGTCGACTCCCTGCATATAAATCTTGAAATCCACATGCACAAGAACATTAGGATTTTTTTCACTTTAAGGGTTTGTCTCTAAGCTGTATCAATCATTGGAATCTATGACAAATTATGAGTTGTTCCAAATGGCACAAGGGTGAATTGGCTTATGTGCAATAATATTTTGGGAGAGAAGAGAGAATAGACTAATGAAGAAGAGAAGAGGGATTATCTCTAGGATCTACATTTTCATACCTTTTACACAACTGTTGAGAAAGAAAAGAGTTAATAAAGTCAAAATGACATGAAAGAGTATCTTAATCTCTTTTCTTTAATGAAAAGTGCAACCCATTAGAGTAAAATACACTTCTACAATCTATGATCCCATAAAAGACTCGATTGTGATTTTGCTTCTAAAAAATAATGATGAAAAAATTATACTTTCTAAAAAGTCAGTGAGATTATAATTTTTTTTTTTCTAGAGTAATACTTGCTGCAATCACGCATCGTCATTGGCAGTGGGTTAAAAAAATTATTTTTTCTATGTTACCCCCAAGGTGTCCTAACTGTCCGAACTTTTTTTTGTCCGATCGGACAATTCAAAAAAATCTGGAAAATAGAAAAATCGAGTTCAATGAACAGTAAAAAAGTATATATATATTTTTACTGTTTATTGAGCTCGATTTTTTATTTTTTAATTTTTTTTAGGTCGTCCAATCGGACATTGCACTGTACAGGTGGTTAAGACATCTCAGAGACGACCTAGAAATTTTTTTTTTTTTAAAACCCGCTGCAATGACAGTCGTGCAGCATGCACCGTCATTGCAGCAAGTATTACTCTTTTTTCTAAAAGCCATTCAAAAGCAGCGGCATTGTCAGGTGTGATTTTGTTAAGTTAGGAACACATGAAACCCTTTTAGCTAGACCTCTGAGCAAATAGAAGGTCAATCCAATTATTATTCAACCATGCAGTAGCTGTTGCTGCTGTTGTTCTGACATAGTTGGCAAGGGGTACTGAGCTGACAAGAACCTACGAACGCTGAAACAGGCAAATTTACTCTTTGTTAATTCACTATTGGGGAATTCAAAAATAGGCATCAGTTCATGTGGGAATTGGGGAAGTCAAAAGTAGGCATCAGTTCATGTGGGAATTTAGGTACTTTTGGAATTATAGTGCCCCCTTAAGTTGTAGTATGAAGAATAATACTTTCGTGCTTATCTTCTTTAATTAGGTTGTGGTATGAAGAGTCAATTTGAACAAGACAAGCATAGTTGGTGAATATTCAGACACTTTCATTTTTGAAACAAGGAGATGTTCGAGGGTTTCAATTCTAGTTCGAAATAGAAAGCATGCAAATGCATGAAGAAATGGGTGATGTGATTCGAGAGTCTACGGCAAATTTTAATGTGGGACGATAGATGAGCATCCTTTTTGATGCAACTAAGGAGACCCAAGTTTGCAAAGAGCAGAAATAGGACATGGGCATCAGAGAAAAATAAGAGGATGAAACAGAAATCTTAAACTAGTTTCTCAAGTATAGCTTCTTCTATCCACGTTAGAAGCTGCATCGTCTGGCTTAAAAATAGATAACGTGCCTTAAAGTAGAATTTGCCTTGATATGAAAGAGGAGCACGGTTCAAAGGTTGTATGAGACATCTAGGAAGATATTGCAATGGGAATAAGGGAGAATAATACTAAATGTATAAAGATATTTTTCTAGAGAAAAAAAAATGCGATTTGTATTATAGTTGAAAGATAGAAATTTTGCTAGCCCAAACAATCAGTGAGTCCACCTAGCAATTCAGGTCAGAGCCATTAAATGCAGCCCCACTAGGGCTCAATTCTATTGTGGTCTTCGACCAAGAATCTGAACTAAAAAGGTCCAAATTGGGCCCAGATGGCTTCACCACCGAAAGTATCTAGTCTATGGCATCAAACTCGTTGAGGAGACATCCAAATCCTCCCGCTAGCAGGATCCTAAATCGACTTGACCGAGACTAACCTTTCTAAGAAGATTCTGTCTCTCTTGACCCAGTCTGACTGTGACCTAGAATAGATCAAGATGAATCTAGGAACCTGCTTGGATACGAATCCTGTTCTTCTGGGCAACCTGTTCCAATGTCAAAAGGATCACGATGAATCTGGGAACCTATCTCGGATCCGGCCTTTTCAAAATAGTTTTTTTCTAATCACAGGCTCTAAGGAAAATCTAGTTAGGATTTACTCTTTTTGATCAGAATAGGCCCATAAGAAGTCCTGGAACTACTATATAAGGTCCCCTGATTTAGCGTGACCAGGTACGCTCCATAGAACCCAAACCCATCCTGCTTTCTTCCTAAGATCGCGATGGATGATATTTTGACCCAATAATAGTCATAGTAACAATTTTAATGGTTGTGCATGAAACAAGGTCCCGAAGGGTGCACTTTTCTCCTTTGTTCTTACCTCATTGTGTGCTAATCATATTACTCCATCCATTCGATTGCCATGCAGCTGCACTAAAAGGATACTTCATTTTGCTAGCTCTATCATGATAATTGCTGTTAGATTTGAACTCACACCTATGACACACTATGGAGTCATCCCTGGGAACAGGATGAGATCATTTGCGTTCACTCACTTTGTTGTCATTTTCTTTTAGATGGGTCTAATTGCAAGAAATTTGAAAATTCCACTACTTTCTTCTAGCTCATGTCTTTTTCTTTCAATTTTTATTTAAAAATACAATTGAAGCAATCTGAAAAGAAAAGGGTATAGGGAAGTATAGACAGTTGAGCTCAAAAGATCTCATTTCCCTTTGGCATGCCTTACCTAATGCAGCTGTAATGACATCTGTATCCAAATAACTTCTAAAATCCAAGCTTGACTAATAAAATTAGAATTGAATTGCATAATTAAAATTTCGACCATTATTTCTGGCTTCATACTAAGCCTTACAATGTTGGCGAGGATTGAGATGTAAATGGTTATAGTAAACTAGCTAACTTGCCTAATAGGTGTTGGGAACAAAGTAACCCACAGCGATCGATGAAAATAGAAGAAAAGAGAAAGGGGAGGAAGAAGGAATCAATCACAAAAAAACACATAATTTTACATAGTTTGGAGGTGATATGCCTTCCTACGTCTATGGCGGTAACGAGGTTCCTCTATGAAAAATGGAGAGATACAATGACAGTTACAATGAGGAGAAATGCCTTTTAAATACCTTGGAGAATAGGACATTGCTAATCAACAATTACACTAATGCCCCCCAAACAAAATTAAGTAAACCTGATACCTCGCCACATAATAAAATTTTCCTTCTTGGGGTATTACCCTCAGAGACCCCTGCAACTTGACCGCGCAAGTTGATCTGCGTACTCGCAGTAGCACCCATGTGGAAGTTCAAGTTCAATACTACAACAATAGAAGGACGATAATAGGTTTTAGGACTTAGAGTATGTTTGGTAATTATTCTAGCTTAAATTTGGGGTCCTCGGATTTAGCAGGAATATGAAAAGTATAACTTTTTTTTTCGAACGAATAAAGGTAGATGGATTATCTAGGAATCCAGATTTTATTTCATGTTGAAAAGGAGTCTCTTTTCGATTTTTGGCGTACCATTTGAAAAGGGATAGGAAGAGAATATGAAGATTCTAAAAAATAACACTCTTTTTCTTTTCTTTTTTATCCTCCAAAAGTTCTTAAAAGAGAGCAATATGAGGATAAAAGTGCCTTATGATGTGTCTTAAAATATGAGTTTGCATAATCTTTCTAAATGAGATTTTAAAAAGTAAAGAACTTCTCTTAACGTTTGAATTCAATAGATGATGACGTAACTCTTCTCATAATATGAATTTCTCCAAAATTTAGAGTCCCAAATTCGTTATCGAACAGAACCTTAGGCGTCATTTGGGAATAATTATATTGCAAATTCGATATATTCAGATTCGTCGGGAATATGAAAAGTGCCAATTTTTTTTCAAATGAAAAAAGGCAAGTATATTATGCAAGAATGCGCTACCAATTGAGGTGGATGTGCGGATATATTAGGTTAGATAAAATTTGTAATGAGTATATTAGAGAAAAGTAAAAGGGATACTAATTGAAGACAAATTGTGAGAAATGAGACTAAGATAGTTTGAATATGTTATGCGTATACCTAGAAAGGCTCCACTTAGAAAAGTGGAGCATTTTAGGATAGAGGAAGAGAAGAAAAGAAGGAGTAGACCCAGATTAACTTGGAAGAAAGTAAAACTATATGATTTGGAAGTTTTAAACCTTTAAGAAGAGATAGCTCAAAATCGTTTAGAGTGAAAATAGAGAATCTATATAAGTGACCTCAATTATTTGGGATTAAGGCTTCGTTGAGTTGAGTATATTCTGCAAGAATGTGGATTTTGTTGCATGTTGAAAAATAGTATCTTTTCGATTCCCGGCATATCATTTGACAAGGGGACATGAGAGTTAAAAAGTAATACCCTATTTCTTTTTCTTTTTACCTTCTTAAAGTTCCTAAAAGAGAATAATATGAAGATAGAAATATCTTTTGATCTGTCTTCAAATTTTAATTCCCATAGTCTTTCTAAATGAGATTATAAAAAGTAAAGAATTTCTCTTAAAATTTGAATTCAAGAGATGATGACAAGACTCTTTTTAGAATCTAAATTCCTTTGAAATTTAGAATCTCCAAAGTGTTTCAAAAATAGGACCTTAAAATAAGTAAAAGAAGACATTTTGTTTATATCCGATTTTTTGGTTAATTTTCTCATACAATTAACATAAATATTTGCACATACCTGCATTTAATATAACTTCACCATTCATTTAACTTGATGAATTGTCTTGACTTTTTAGAGAGATTTAAGTCCCTTCCACCTTCTAGTATTTGTGCATGGGAGTCAGGTGGCCTGAGTAGGCCGACTGCGGGAGTTCCTATAGTCACCTATTGGGGTGCACCATGTCGGGCACGGGGGCCCCGACCACCGGCTGTAGCAGGCTCCAGAGAGAAGGGGAGAAAGAGAGGGAGAACTGACTGCAGCCGGTGGTCGGGTTCCACACGCCCGTTGTGACACGCTTCAGTAGGCGACTACGAGAACTCCCGCAGTCGGCTTATTGAGGTGACCTGAATCCTTGTGCATGTGTGATTATGCGGTGAATGTGCATGCGCATGCACGAGCGTCCAACCTTCCTACTCTCTCCTCTTCTCTCCCTTCCTCCAAATGGATCTTATTTATCTGGTCAACATAATCTTTTTAGAATTTTTCATGAAACTTTCAGATTTTTTATCTGATTTGGTAAAGCTGGTCATTGATTACCATTTATGTATGCCTGGTCCCTGCAGCTTCTGGCAACCCAGTCCTACTTCCCATGCACTTAACTTAAATTTATGGTTGAGAGAGAGAGAGATTTATACATACACGCATGCCCGCACCCACACATGCACACACATCTCGAACATGAGAGGCTTATTGCAACTCGAATGCAGTGAAAGCCAGGAGGGAGCCCACGTAATTAATTGACGTCTGGTGTATCCTTTAATTTGAAAAGACAGACCAAGGTGACATCCTACTTCCAATTAATTGGTTAACTACTACATTACATAACCCACTGTATTATCTCATATATCCATCTACCACAAATATCTTCTACAACTACCCGTAACCGACTGCTGTTAGGAATAGAAAAGTAAACAAAATCAGATTAGGGCATCTAAGTTAGATGCAAACCAGATATTAACATAATCCTGCGTATATGTTCAAAGGACTACATGCCCAGACGTGTATGAATGTCAACACTCGGAAAGGCATGCGCTCAAAGGACAATGTTCAGATCTGCATAAATGTTGCATGTTCTAATGGTACGCCCACGAGGTTTTGTTCAATTTTTTTTTTTTGAATGATTAGACTAGTGTTAACGGGGAGGGGAATTTCCTATCCAAGTTCTCGGATTCGAAACTCGACATTTTGCCAGATTAAGCGCGAGAAAGAAAAAAAACACCCGCGAGGACACCCTCGTAGGGTTCGAACCCATATTTCCCCACTGAAGGTGAGGAACGTGTCCATTGCGCCACAAGTGCCGGACTCCCACGAGTTTTTTTTAATGCAAGGGGGCTTGCCAGTTCAGATATATATACTACTCTAGAATCCAGACATTTAAATAGAGAAAGGAGACAAGGGGCGAGGTCTGAATCAGAGAATTTTTCATCTGAACGAAAGCTGGAAACTGGAAAGCGGTGCTGAAGACTTAAAAGAGTTGAGATCTGCTGCCTCTTGTGATTCCATTGTTTGGTTTTTCTGCATCTTATCAATTGTAAATCCTTGCTGCCTTTCCCAGTACTCCAAAATCTTCCAATGGCCCTTCCCAGGTGATGAAGCAATTTGTTTCATTGTAGATAGAACCAGAAATGGCAAGTCACATCTGCCCTCCCTTCTTTATTCTGTCTTGTGATTGCTTTATGGTATACCTAAATTACTTTGACATAGATACTCCAGGAACTGGCTCGATTTCAATAATTAAAGATAGCAAATGATTGAATATGGAAATGTTAGTTGAAAAGATTAACGATTTTGGGAGGATGAGGGTTGAAGAAAAAGTCTATGCAACACATACTTGCAAGAGCAAAGAAGACATGTGGGGTGCATGTGGGATGTATTTAATACGTAATGTCACTCATTTAAAAGCCACCTCTTCACATATGATGATGGGAGTAACCTAACAACCACCACATGAGAAATCATTGAGCTGAGAACAGTGGATGCAATGCTAAATTCCGACTGAGATGGAAAGAGAACAAAATTCTAGTGATAAGACACCATGGAGGTCGTGAAATAAGCGGGACCAGGAATCATGAGTTCACACTATGAAACCTAGGGATACGCAAATTTTGATTGCACACTGCAACAACCATTAAAAGGTTCTATGTACATATACTCCTATAAGTTGTAATCTTTGAGTTTTCCACTTATACGTATACTATTGTCTACAACACCCTCACTCTTTATAAAAGTGTTATATGTAACCTTTGAGATTTTTACCTACAGCCTTATACAGGTGCAAATTTGAGGTGCAAGTTAGTTATTTTGTTCTTAAACCAAATAGTGTTCATGACAAGAGCATATGCGCAGAAACAATAAATTATTTGTAGGAGTATATGCGCAGCAACTACTTAAGAGTAAAGTAAGTACATCCATATGTAAAAGCCAAATAAAAAAAAAATGTGTTTTGGGAACTCATTTCAATTTGTTGTCAGCAAGAAATGTCAAACTACTTGAGAGGGCCCAGTTTTACTAGCCTATTTGCTAGTTGGGTCAGTCCGCTGATGACGGTCCTTGATTGCAACCAAAGTTTGATGGGCCTCTCAACTGACAAGACAATAGACTCAAGCACCATCGCCTCAATCCGAGGTGGACCCTGATGTCCTGAGGGCGTTATGATACCTT
This sequence comes from Zantedeschia hybrid cultivar, assembly GCA_030544215.1. Classification (NCBI taxonomy): domain Eukaryota; kingdom Viridiplantae; phylum Streptophyta; class Magnoliopsida; order Alismatales; family Araceae; genus Zantedeschia; species Zantedeschia hybrid cultivar. The sequence continues at coordinate 1,578,047 of JARZZO010000007.1, forward strand.
TTGCCAAAGGAGCTCTCCTTCAAATCGAAATAGATAAGGAAAAGGTAGAGTGCCGTCTTGTTTGGGAATCGGGCCTAATTTCTCACTATACGCTCCCCGATCGGACTCGGCTATTGTTTCAGATTTGTCCCTATAAAAGGGATCTCCTGATACCTCAAAAAGGCACGTCCTACACTGAATCCTCTACTTTCTCCTTATTCCTACACCCTCTGACTTAGGTATCGAAGGGGGTTCCCGGATCGCAATCGGAGGTCACTTTTGACCTGGTGTCCGTATTGTAGGAGTGCGAGAAACTTCTATAATCCAAGGAGTCCTGATTATCTGATCTAAAGCGGATGAATTTCCGACTGCCTGTAAAAGACCACTGGTTAATTTAGATAGAAACCCCAACTTTTTATCTAATTGGTACAACTCCAGCCAAATTCCATCAAGCAAGTTGATGGGAATCTAAGTTCATAGCAAGCTTTATTTTGTTTAGAAACTTCTGAAAGTCCACTTGAAGTGTAGAGTATTTTAGAGAAGTCTCGATGGGAATCCAAGTTCAGAACAAGCTTTATTATGCTCTGAAGCTTCCGAAAGTCAATTTGAAGTGTAGAGTATTTTAGAGGAGTCCATAGGCCTTTCATTTGATCTATTTGGAGCCCATTTAATATATTTTCTATTTTTCTGAGTTTTAAGTGTAATTTTTTATTTTTTAAAAATTTTTAGTACGAATTTTTATAATAATTATTTAGTTAAGGGAATTTGAGTCTACCTTAGAGTTAAGTAGTCGGGTTTGAGTCTGAAAGTTCGTTAAACATTATATGTATAGATGTAATCTTTCTTTTCTAATTATGGTTGAGTATTAGTACGAATTTTAAGTTATTTTTTGGAGTTTTTCTCTGCGACGGAGAAAACGACCTTAAGATAGAGTCGAATCTGCTTTGTGACGGGGCCGAGTGTGACGTCCAAGCCGTCGATGCGACGCCCTTCTCCATCGTCAGTGCGACGCTGGTAGATCCTCCAAACTCTTTCCTCCTAGGGGTGTGCACGGTTCGGTTTGATTCGGTTTTGGAAGAAATTTCTTCAACCCGAACCAAACCGAACTGACATTTGAAACCGAACCGAACCGAATTGAAAATTTATATTTTAAAAATATAAATGTGTATATATATATATTTAATATTAAAATTATATTTTAAAAATAATTATTTATACATAAATATGTATATGATATTAAAATATTAAAACATTCATATGCATAATGTTAATATAAATACCTATTTACTTTAAAAAATCGATTTATTCGGTTTTTCGGTTCGGTTTGGTTTCACAACTTTGTGAAACCGAACTGAGCCGAACCTGACTCCAAACCGAACCGAACCGAGCCGAATCACTCGGTTCGGTTCAATTTTTCAGTTTGAACCGTATTTTGCACACCCCTATTTCCTCTGCTGTCCCCCATTACAAGTCCTTTTTCTAATCATGCAGTAATTCTCTTAGTCTTCTAATTTAGGACTTTTCAGCTGCAAATCAAAGAGGTCACTATCCTTCCATGCACTTTTATTTGCTGTGGACAAGAGTTATTCACATGGCTAACAAGAGAATATTCCCTTTAGATTCATCATAAAAAAAAGAGTCGAATTCCTGTAAGTGCAAGTGAGGATGGGATTGGGTAAGTGCAAGTCTGAGGAGAAAGTCACTCACGGAAAATGAGAAAAAGTATACGGGAAGGGTTGTTTTGAAAAAGGTCTTTCTGTGCACTTACTGCACTTAGAGGATCTGGATTCTAAAGAAAATGTATAATATATAGTCATTTGGAGTGTTTGGATCAATCACCACAAAAGGAGAAAAAGGAAACTAGAGGGAGTCATTAGAGATTCTTCATCATGCACACTTTCACCTCATTCAATCACGTACAAAGTGAACATCCATCAACCTTATGAAGATTGCAGCTGAGATCAAATCTCACTGTGGAACAACTGACATGAATGGCCCCCATGCATACCTCAGCAATGTCTAGTCTTCTTCGATCACGACGACGACCCGGACCGAGGGCCGAATCACGGCTCAGCCAATACAACTCGACAGCTGCTTGGATTGCCCACCACCCTGCAGACAAGAATTTCACATGGCGATGCGTATCAAAACGGCAAAGATGCGGGGGTGCATGGACAGCCTGTGGGGTTACCAAGGGTATGCGCAGCTGAGAGGCCTGAGGGAACCCACGTGCTTGTCTGTGGGTCATTACGTCGAACACATATCCTCCTCCGGGAAGGACAAGGGCCCATGCAGATAGAGATCACATGGAGAAGACGATGTGGGGCTCCCCCATGGCTACACGACACAGGCGATAAATGATTGCTCTTGATCTCGGCTGGCAGCTGTCCGTTCACCTGTTCCAGATCATGCTTTGATGAGAAGTTAAATTGTGTAGAGCTTTGAGCGCTCACTGAGGAACATGAAGTTACACAAAAAGTTGGCGATCAAAGAAATTTTTAATTTTGTTCAGTTTTTCAATCCTATTCTTTTTTTTTTTTTTTTAAGATTTTAAGAGAACTGCACGTGGGATGAGAAGATGGCCTCTGCACACATCACATCATCTGTGTAATGCATGTTCGAGGCACTAAAAAAGACGACAAATCGGATTGACACATCAAACTTAAGATACTAGGTTTTTATCTACGTTTTATCTTGAGATTATCTCATATTTTTCCTTTTTAGTCACACACAAGGTTGGCGATGAATTTTTTTTCAATATGTTTACCTTTTCAATTTGTCCACTATCTTTTTTTCTTTTTTCTTTTTCTGGGATTGCAATAGCGCTCGGAGTGGGATGAGGTGATGGCCTCTGCACACGTCACATCTTTTTTTTTTTGTTTGTTTGTTTGTGATAGTCCAGTTGTTGGGCGCATTTAACTTCAACTCTAAAGAGCTGGGTTTGAACCTACTTAGGTGTAGGGATATCTTTTTAAAGAGGAGATGAGTACAAACCACTCAAAGGGACGAACCTTCCACTTAAGTAGACGATAAAACTGAAAAATCACCACCTGCCTATGACACCGACACGGCGCGAACTGGAGGGGGGCGGGGGGCACAATGCGCTACGTGCGTAAAGATCAAAGGACTAAAAGAGATCTATGACAAATCCCATTGAGATGTCAAACCGATATGTTAGATTTTTATTCACATTTTATCTTGAGATTATCTCATAACTTTTCTTCTCACTCATTCTTATGCTACAAATCCTTTGAGGGCATTAGTGAAAATACCTGCTCTTTACATCATTATGATAAGATCTTTAATTCTGGAATGAGATCCTCTGAACTTGCTTCCTCAGCTGGACCTTTGTGTGCCACCATACATAAGAAAAGAAAATGTACTTGATACTTTTCCATCATTTAAAAAAAAAATCGATTTACCCTTCATCTCTTTTGTCTGAGGACATACCAAGATGCAAGGAAGAAGGTCCCAAGGGTTCTATTTTTTAATTCTCATGCCTTCCTTTCCTCGGTGAAATCATTAGGACTGTTGAGAACCAAAGTGGTACCATGGTAGGACCCCACTGCAGTCATCCACGGCATAAAGGAAGGGTGGCCCTAACTTAACTGGCAGGGTCTGACCTTACTTGACTTCTAGGAAATTTTTGCAGAATTCAATAATAAAGACCAGCATCAGAGCAGATGCCCACAAGATTTACTTTTGTGGTGTACAAGAATACATTCATGTACCATGACAGTTCTCACAGCATCTTCCACCAGTGCAGACAAGTCATAACCGATGATAGCTGCTCTTTTCTGAGGGTGCCAGCAGATTGGATCTGCTAGATCATTGAGTGAACACCTCATAGTTATGTCAATTTCCATCTTTGGTACTGTCAGGAGACTGTAGAAGGAATCTCTGCAAGCAGGCAAGTGTGAATTTGGTTAAAGATGAAGCTTGTGTACAACAGAACACAGAGATATATATCAGGAGAATACAACAGAATTCAGATGGTCAAGCATTTGTTGATAAGAATCTGAAATTGCAGCTAGTCCATACTAATTAACTATAGAGCAATTAATGTCATGCTGATGGAAAAGAGAAGCCCCCCAGAGTTGCTTTGCCAATGCTTGGCATGCAATTACGATAAAATTTTAAAAATATAAGCTCACAGATACGTCACATGGGAAGAAAAACTTAGGAAGTTTTTGGTCACTTACCATTATTTTTGCTTCCTTAAGAAATGGAAGTATTTGGTAGACTTCATGCTTGAATTAATTGAGAATTTGGTAGTGATGGGCACTCACAGGATGGAGGCAATTGGGTTTTAATAGCATATTAACAAATGGTGAAAAAAAATGGTTTTTAAGATTCATCTAAAAAAAAGAGGCATCCTCACAGGTCAATGGGAGGCCATAGTTTGGGTGTTCTTCTAAGGGAGAAAGTGAGAGCAACCTGATGAGTCCAAATGTCCTGGCTGATCCTTAATTAGGGGAGAAATAGAAGGCAGTCATGTTGCTGCTAGCGGCTAGGACTCTTGTCATTCTAGAAATCCACTGTTTTGTTGCTGCTAACGACAAGGATTGTTGTCATCTAGAATTAGAAATCCTTTGTGCTACACATTGTCTATTGTTATCTTTGATGTACTATAAATTTTCGTACTAATGGGTTTGACGTCTAAAATGGTATTGACGAATGCAGAAGACAGTGGCTACCGGTGACTCTGGATGACTAAACTCTGGCATTTTTAATACTAGTTTGGACTTGTATTAAAAAATTAAAGTTGCTGGAACAAAATGCTTTACTAATATGCAGCGGCGGATCCAGCATTCATCCAGTGAGATTTTGGGACTTCACTGGATTTTGTCAAACCTAATTCAAAATAGTCTATCTCAGGACCTCACTGACTCAGTCCAGAATCCTACTGACCCAACTCAGGACCTCATATGACCTAGTCCAAGACTTCACTGACCCAACTATACTTATGACCTAATATCCGAGTGACCTCACTGGACAGAATTTCTACGTCCACCATTGCTAATATGTGAATATCAAGGTTGATAAAACATAACTAAATACCTACTATTAATAGCAACATCAAAATTGATACACATAAAGCTATTCAATACAGCAACCAGATACAACCATTAGCCTTGGAGGAACTATCTTTAATTATTACCGTTTTTTGGTAAGCTTTACTAATGACCTAACAAACGCCAAGAACATCATGAGAGAAAATGAGGTAGGGAATTTTGCCTGTGCAGTCACTATGCTCTTGTCGACAGGAGAGCTCAAAAATAATCCAAAGCGAAATTTAAAAATGGAGAAAGAGCAAGACCCGAATAAAGATACAAGTAGAAGAAACGTAATTTCCTTCGTAAACGACAGGTTTGGGTATGAAACAGGAACCTAGTAAAACATACAAAAATAGCAGTGCCTATTATTTACCTTTCGACGGGAACCACAATCTAAGGGAAGTGAAATAATCTAGATTGGATCCCTTAATTTGCACTTTTGAATGTCCATTGAATTGAGCATATATTTTGAATTGGAGATCCACTTCCTATACAATTAGACAAAAAGTTTAACTTCCCTTCTCCTTAAATTCCTTTGTATGCTTGCCTGAACAAGATGAAGAATATATGATGTTCCATGTGAAAAGCGGTGGACAAAGTGTACTAGTCGACACACCTAGTTGAGGGGGTGTGGGTGTCATTTGTAATGTTGCTATCAGCTAGTAAGGAACACAATCATCTTTTCCCTTTTACTTTCCCTTTTTCCTATTAACTTGGAAAGTACCAAGAAAGGCTGCTTCTTTATAATCTCAAGAAGATGCCTTCAAGCCCATTTTTGTGAGAACAGTATCTCTGGAGCCATTGGCTGAACCTTTTGCATCTCTCATTAACCTTTCAGTCTCTATTGTTTACTTAATGGTTAAGGATGAGTCCATGATTTATTTACTAATATTGATAAAAAAAAGCCAATATCACCTAGAGACAAAAGCAGCCCTCCACCGTGATCTAAGGTCTGTATACTTGGCTTTTATCGGATGGATTAAATATTCCATTAAAATCACTGAAAAGGCACTTGGCTCACATTCATATATGGACAGGCTTTAGGCACTCCTGCCCATGTGTCTCAAAAGAGGCCAAAAGTCCATCCCATTTGTGCTAGATTCTTATGTAGGTTGTCCATGCCAAAGCTAACCTCGATGGACGCCACTGTACTCCATTTTTTTTGGATTTTTGAGGTCAAATATGTAACCCATTAATTTGATTTTCAATTCAGTCGCAACTGTGTGCGGTCTAAATTAATGGAGTGTCGACGGGCACTCGAAGGTCAAACACATCTCAGGTATCCTACCACGGAAAACACGTCGGACCCACACGATACCAGTTCATCCCCTTGCCCTTAGGAGAAATCGAACCCGAGACCTTCGGTTAACAACCGAAACCCCGAACCAACCCTCCTAAGGGCCGCGCCACCAGTGTACTCTGGTTCTCCTTGGTAATCCACTGATTTTCCCAGCCCTTGTGATGGTACAAAACATCAATGTCCAATGGGATAGATGAAATCCCATACTTGCTTACAGAGATTTAGTTATTTGTTGGGGAGACTAGGGAGCATGTATAATTTTGTTTCAGGAGCCTTTCAATATTAAATGCTCTGATTCACAGGTAGGGCATTACAGAATGGTCTACCATTGCGAGAAGAGTGAAAAGAAGAGTATAATTTGAATGCTTGAGAACCAAGCGGTGCAAGGTGTTTCAAGTTTTGATATGATTGCATCTTTGGACTGATGACAGGGGTTAGGAGTACTAATGCACTGGAGTCTCACTAACTGCATGCATCTGAGTGGATCCTATACCTACTAATGTGGCAGTTACAAAATATTTAGCTATTATATATCAACGTCCCATGGCAGGGGATACTTAATGCTCGATCACTATTTTCTATGGTAAGATAAGGTTCATCATTAGAGCTATAGTTCAGAGTATCAATGCTCGCAGACCCACAACCAGATAGGAACAGTTTTGAATCTACAAAGACATTAGTGATGAGAGGGTGGAATACCCACAGGGACCCCCCTTCAATGAATCCAACCTACAGTCCCCCACAGAGAGAGAGAGAGAGAGAGAGAGAATCCAAGCAACTTCAATCTGAGGATAAACCAAGGAAGCCATTTAAGTTGGAAACCATTCCCTGAGTTGGGGGGAGAGGAATCCAGGTAACTTCCATAGTAAATAATTAAACTAGCCAACCAAGTGTAGGCTTAAGCCTAGAACAACACCTTCAGAAACACCAAGAAAGCTCCTGAACCTTGATCAGCTCACAATGTTGGTAATACAAAAATTTAAACTACCAACAGCATAAGTGACACTTGGGGGGTCATGGTAGGGAAGAATCCAATTCCCCCTAACCCAACCCATCCCACCACCCCCTTCTCCCCCACCAGATCCATCTCATGCATTCCTTTTTTAATGCCAACCGAAAGGACACCCATGAGAGAGTCTCAACTAACACCATGGCGCAAATTAAGGCAACCTCCTCCCTCTTATAAGCCTCTTCCCCTCCACAACCTTAAGAACCCTCTCTTATAGGCAACTGCCAGCACTGCTGATGCCACCAGCGGCGGCCGGTCACTGCCACTGTCACCACCATTAAAACCCAAAAGTCTGGAACTTCTGGAGCTCCTAGAGCTTGCACTGCTCCTCCATATATAGTGTGTATATGATCACCAGGAAGGTGGCTGAGGAGGGGGCCGCCATGGAGATCGAGTCGGCGAGGTGCGAGTGCTGTGGGCTGCGGCAGGACTGCACCAGGGACTACATGCGCGGGGTGACGGCGGAGTTCGGGGGGACGTGGCTGTGCGGGCTGTGCGCGGAGGCCGTGCGGGACGAGCTGGCCAAGGGGAGGAGGAAGAAGAAGGCCGGGTACGCGGTGGAGGAGGCGACCAAGGCGCACATGGCCTTCTGCCGCAAGACCCGGTCGAGCCCGGCGGTGGGCGTGGCCGACGGCATGCGGCAGATGCTGCGGCGGAGGTCCGGGGACATGTCCATGTCGTCGTCGGCGCCGAGGAAGTACGGGGGGAGGCCCGCCGGCGCCGCCCAAGTAGGGGACGACCCCTCCATGTCGCCCTTCTGATGGGGAGGCGGTGCTGTTATGGGGTGGTTGGAAGAATAACTGCAGCCTTTCCATGGCTTCTTCTTCTTCGTGGTTTCTTTCCCTTCTACCTTCTCCTTGTTCTTGCCTCCTCCTCCTGCTTACATATGTAAACAAGATTTGATCTTTCTCTCAGTGGAGGTTTAGGTTTCCTTCATGATTTTGTCTTTTCAATGGGTATTAGTTTCCCTTCTTTCCACCATGGAAAAGTTCTAAGTTGGGGAAAGAAGGGGGGTGGTTTAAGCACTAGAAGCCCTGCTTTATTTTTAATTTTTTTCATTAATTTTCCCCAAAAGTAAAGGCCTCTAGAAATTTGTTATCTTCCCCACCTCATAATCTAAGATGGACTGAATTCTTTCCTTAAATTTTTTTCATGGCCTGAGCTTGATTTCCCTTCAAGTTCAGAACAAATCATGGTTTAAGATAACAAGTATAGTTTCAAGCCACACAGTGCAGCTTCTAACTTGGATAGAAGAAGCTATATTTCAGAAGAGACCTGATTGAATTTTGTAAGAACTTTGAAATTTCCATTTCCTCCTCCTCCTCCTCCTCATTATCATCATCATTTTTGGAGACACTAATAACCTGTTTAAAATGGATGCTTTTCAGTGATCCTACCCTATGATTGATCAGGGAGATACAATTTGTACTCACCTATTTCCTTATGTGCTATGTTTCCTATTGTGAACTAGAATTAAAACCCTTAAACGTATCTCCATTCCACAAATAACGGAGCCTCAATATGCACAGACCAAACTCTTCTTGGCTTGCTGAAAACTTGGCTCTACAGCTTTAAGGGTAGCATAAAGAGATTGGCCAATTAGAGAATCTAGTAATACAAAATCTATCAAAAATTCCCACATCAGGATATGCCAACCCTTGAACGTTCTTACTGAATTATCATAGTCCAATTTACTCAGCTTCCATAGTTTCTTTCACTTGTGCATCCTCTGCCAGGTTCTCAGAGCTATAGCAAGTAACTCATGGTCGCTAAGGATTTTTGCCAAAATGATGCCAAGTGTCGTCGGACTGTCCTCTAACACCCTCTCAAAGCTGTGCCAACAGGAAGAAACAAGATCATTTACAGTATGTTAAATATCAGATAGATATTTAGAGGTCGCTTAATTTGTTATAAAATATCGTAAAATATACATTATATTTGTGGGATATTTTACAGGGTTCTTACTGTGTTTTTTTGTCATTGCTTTAGTCAGACGATTATTTCATTTTACTTTTCACTATGGGCTTAATAACCATGGAGTTGTAATGATATGAGTTTGAAGTTGTATATTCCCTGCCGTTTGATTTTGGTGTGTCGCAGGATTATTTTCTCTTGTCCATAGGATTACTCACCGGAGATCGGCTCGGGTCCGAAATGATTATTGTATTAATGGAATTATTGGAGCTATGCAGAATATTTTCTTTTTGAGAGGAAATATCGGACTTTGTTTGGAATCAAACTCTGCTCTCCTAACATGTGTATGCATGCGTGGGGGAGCACGTGCGTACCCTGTTTCTTACCTTTTCTGCGGTTACCCTGATTTGCATCAAAATAAATGTTCTTCTATTATTCTATACTAATAGACTCTAAACCATAATTACCTACTTCTCAAGCCAATTGCTCCGTTTCACCCTTCTTAGTTTCTTTCAGCGCTGCACTCTCCCTCCAACCATGTCATAGCAATATCAATGAATAATGCAAGGTGACTGAGGTTGGGTTTGGCCTTCTTTATTCTTAAAAAGGTTTATCTAAAAGAGATGTATTGCCCAACTGATTAATATCAAACTTAAAGTTGAATGTGTCATTGCTTTTAACATGAAAGTCCTTTAAAGAATCAAATATATGTGAAAGCCCACCTTTATTTCTGATGAGGCCCAAGGGCACGGGCCCAATTAGGGCCCAGTTGGTTAGAGCGGCCCAAGTCACCGATTAGTTGTGGGCCCAAGTGGACCCCCAAAGTCTGTCCAGGCGCGAGGCTTGACCTGGCGTGACAACCCTCGAGGTCCCACCCATGTGGCTCCATGGGGCCTCTCCACCGTAGCGGGGCTCGTATGCCTCGTCCGACCACTGAGGAGCGAGCACGCGTCTGGGAATTAACCTCAATGGCCCCTGGGAGGCAGCTCCCCATATAAGTGACCCTCCTCCCAGCAGTTCCAAGTACGCTCTGAGAACTCCCTAACCTCATACTTAAGTTCCCGACAATAACCTCGGACATTACCTTGGAACTAACTTGACTGTCGGAGGGTTTTTCTCAGACACACTGTCCAGGTCTAACTCTCCTGTGCAGTTCATCCTTCCCAGTCAACCCCGTCGAGAACGCTCGGAGCATCGCACACCCCGAAACAGATCTCAAGTGCAGACTCCAGGTCTGAGGACTGAGAAGTTTAGGTCGTCATCATTGTCGCCGTATGTGGGAAGGCTACACTCTCAAATCCTGATGGCGAGCCCTCGGATCCGAGGTATGAGGAATGATGATCAGGAGGAGACCCGAGCACATGAAACTCCGCCGCCTAAGTCCCAAGTCCCCGCAACTTAGGAGCAGTTCTAGCGCATAGACCAGTAGTACTTTGAGCTCACTGAGGTGGTCTAGAACCTGGTTGGATTCCCCGAGGTGGTGGTGCACCTCTCTTAGAGGATCGACGCCAGCCCTCACCTCATGATTTGGTAGCCGGCCGCCTCGAGTATGCCTCCTTCCACCCTGCTCATGCACAACCGGTGGTCGCCAACCCTCCTCTACACCAGGCCTCTCGGGCGCAACAGGGTGATAGTAATGATTTCCCACTCTAGTCGAACTACTGAGGAGTATAGGAGGAGATCCACACTGGTCGGATGAGAAGAGAAGAGCGCCCTAGAAAACTCCCTTGTCCCGAGGATAGGTACTCCTTTGCCCTTCCCCTTCGTAGATCTTGATGGAGATCCAAGAGAAGCCCTTCCTTCGACGACCGAACAAGCTCAAGGGGGACCCCAGCTAGCGGGACAAGACCAAGTTCTGCGAGTTCTTCTAGGACCATGGCCATACAACCAACAATTGCTGTGAGCTATGAGAAGAGATTCGATGACTCATTAACCGCGGCATCCTTGAACGATCCTTCAAAGCCCCCACCAGAGCCAAGGTGAAGCACCGGGAGCCCAACCCAAGAGACGACAACTGGCCCATCAAAGTAACCATTCTCACCATCTTCGACGATGCATAAGCCGAGCACCACAACAAGAGGAAGGAAGTAGTGCATGAAGTAACCGAGGTCCTACCGTCCAAGCGCAGCACCTCGACCAATGCCATCACTTTCTCAGACGAAGACATCGAGGGCGTTCATACCCCGCATGATGACGCCTTGGTCATCTCGGCCACTGTTAACCAATATGACGTACATCATATCCTTGTTGACAATGGAAGTACCCCCAATGTGTTGTTTTATGATTATTTTTCTTTGCTAGGGATCTCTCCCAACCTTGGCTGACATGTCACAAACTCCTTTATGGTTTCACCACACAACCTATGCGACCTGATGGCGTAGTCACCCTTACTGTCACCATAGATTCCGCCCTAAGGCACGTGACCCTTCGGGCACATTTGCCGTGGTGAAGGCCCCGTCATCCTACAATGCCATTCTCGGGCGGGGCATCATCAGCCAGACCTGCGGGGTGGCGTCCACCTATCACCAAAACTTTAAGTTTTAACTAGGTTAGGAGTTGGTGAAGCATGGAGTAGTCATGCCAAGGCATGGCGATGTTACGTCAACGCCCTCAAATTTAAGCAACCCATGGATGCATGCCTCATGTGTCGAGAGCAAGGAGAGCGACCCTCCTTCTTGGCCGAGCCGCTAGACGAAGTAGAAGTATTGGGGCACCCTGACAAATGACTGAATATCAATAGCCTCCTCAGAGTCGAGGACCCTCAAAGGCTCTTGGAATGCCTCATTGACAATGCAGATGTCTTCGCCTGGATAGAGGGCGACCTTCCAGGAGTTGATCCATCCATGGTCACACATCGACTCAACGTCGATGCTGCCGCTTGACCTGTGAAGCAAAAGAAGAGGCACGTCAACCTTGAATGAATGTAGGTCGTCCGCAATCACGTCGTCAAGGGCTTGGCGTCCAAGCTCCTCCATAAGGTGACAAATCCCAACTGGATCGCGAACGTCGTCCTGGTGAAGAAGTCAAGTTGGAAGTGATGCATGTGCGTGTACTTCGCCCACATGAATAAGGCATGCCCCAAAGACAGCTATCCCCTGTCGAGAATAGACCAGCTCGTTGACGCCACCTCAGGTCATAAGATGTTCAACTTCTTGGACACCTACTCAGCATACCATCAGATCGCCAAGCACTATGGTGACGAGGAGAAGACTGCATTAATCACCAACATAGGGACCTTCTCCCACAACCGTATGCCCTTCGATCTCAAGAAGGTCGGGGCAACTTATCAGAGGATAGCGAAGAAAATGTTTTCCCGACAGTTCGGTAGGAACATGGAAGCATACGTCGAATGACATGCTCGTGAAGTGCCTGGTGTCAGTCGAGCATTGCACCGACCTACAGGAGACGTTCGAGACGCTCCTTTAGTACAAAATGAAGCTTAACCCGGAAAAGTGTGCCTTTGATGTCACCTCAGGAAAGTTCCTCAGATTTCTGATCACTCACAGGGGCATAGAAGCCAAGTTGGAGAAGGTGGGAGCAGTCCTACATATGTCGTCACCGACCTCCATCAAGCAAGTATAGTAGTTGGCTGGTCGGGTGGTGGCGCTGGGGTGATTTATGTCCAAATTGGCAGAGCAATGTCAACCCTTCTTCAAGCTTTTGAGGAAGAGGGATCAGTTGATATAAGAGTTCATGGGGGATATTGTTTGGAGTCCTGGGTTAATGCCCTTATTTGTTGGAGGCCCCTGGCGTTCAGCAAGCAAAACATCTTTTGGCTGCAGAGGCCGAAACCCTTAAATGAAAGCATCCTCAAGGCATGTAGGGTTCAAAAGCTAATTCTTCTCCAAGCCCATTAAAATAGAAAGAAAAGACTGAAATTCATCATTAATAAACTAGCACATTTGTTTCTTTCTGTTTTTTTTGGAAAATAATTAAGATACTATTCAGATATATTCAGAGAAATATACAGAATCTGAGGAAGTTGGACTGATAACCCCAGTGCACCCTGCACAATCATCCAATGGATGGGGAATTTCTCCATCAATGGAGTACCATCTTCCATTAATCTTGGCAAGGTTCAAACCAGCTTATGAACCCCCCTCCAAGGTGGAGTAAATCCATTTGCCAGACAGGTTGTTGGAAGCCATCATCTAGAATGGTGGGAACAGTACGTATGCTCCCCGACAAGCAGGGACATGATCTGATGGAGACCCTGGAATGGGGAAGTAGCTCACCCTCTCCATCTTTCTATCTATGAGGGCCATATCACTGTCGTCACCAGAAAGAGTTGTAATTTCTGCAAATCTTTGACAAATCCTGGTGGGTCTGTATCTAGTACTCAAATTAATTGTATTCTCACTGTGTTAGGTTTGACTTAATTCTCGAGATGCTGTGTTGGGATTGATTGCGTAAATACCCTTAGTAAGAATTTAATTGCAAAATTTCCATTCTGTGATATTTATTTGAATCAGTAATTTTCTTACACAAAGCTGGCCAATTCCAGGCCCAGGTAAAGCCCACTTGGAGAAGATCGGGCCCGGCCCGAAATCTTTCCTCAAATGACAGGTTTGGCCCTGCCGAACCAAGGCGTGAAAGAGAGGGGAAAGGCAGGCTGCGCTGCGAGGGGACGCACGTGAACGGCTTCGTGGTTGTAACACTCCTGCAGCCACGTGCACCAGAAAAAAGTTCTTTTAATTTTTATTAAGGTCGGCATGATTGAATGACTTTAAAAAAAAAAAAAACAAAACAAAAAAATTTGGGCTCCAAGTGCTTAATGGATCTGGTCTAATAATGATTTTTATTTTTTCAAAAAAATTGAGTTTGTTTCATATATACAGACTTGTGAGGGTATTGGAGTTGACCTTAAAAAAGAAGAGTGTAGTTCCTCTCACTCAGTATAGATTTGGATCGAATTCAGTCAGTACAGTACAGAGAGGAAAATAAGAAGTCTTTTATAAAAATCTTTTTTTGGGAATGAAAAAAGTACCACATGAGATAGTCTTTTGAAGCCTTTTCTTCTCTTTACTAATTGAGTTCAATTTAAATATGGACGTAGAGGATCTCTATTCAAAAAAGAATATAAATATTTTGTCTTGGTGACATTAATTTAAAGAGTTTCAGACAAAAAGAATGTTAGACCATTTGAAGTGAAACATGTCTGATCCCTTTAGACATAAGAGTCAGCTGGGTGGAGGTCATAAACTGCCTTCCTGACCATGTGATGTGAAAGAGCAGGCTAATTAAGAGTAGTAATTAAACTATCTAGGTAGTTTGTAGATAAAAATAATGTCGTAAAAAGTTTGAGAAATTAATGTTAGGAAACAACACAGTTCATGGATGGGAGCACATTCCGTGCCTAAAGATCCTCCGGGACCTCCCCCATCATCCTGGAAGAGGTCAAATTTAGCCGATGGCCCTCATGCATGCATGGCCACTTGCGGTTGCAATCTAATCTTTAAAGAGTGGGAGCAATGGAGGTGACGTGTGGCGCCCTCCTCTCCATGAACCATGGAAGAGGGGCCACCGGCGGTCTCCTTCCGGCGATTCCAACTCTCCGATGCCGACGACATAATGGAGTGGATGAGTGACGCCTTCGTGGGCCAGTACACCGCATGGGAGACCATCACCACCAGAGACGAAGCCCTGGAATACCTCAACACCACCGTCTTCCCCCACCCATGGTACAGAGCCATCTGCCTCGACGGCAGGCCCAGGCCCGTCGGCTTCATCTCCGTGAAGCCCCAGACCGGAGCCGAGAGGTGCAGGGCCGACGTCTCGTACAGCCTCGCCCGCAAGTACTGGGGCCGGGGGATAGTCACGGAGGCGGTGAAGGTGGCGGCGGCTGCTGCGTTCCGCAGATGGCCTCAGCTGGAGAGGCTGGACGCGCTGGCGGCCGTGGAGAACGAGGCCTCCCAGAGGGTACTGGAGAAGGCCGGGTTCAGCAGGGAGGCGCTCCACAGGAAGTTCGGCGTCCTGGACGGGAAGGTCCGGGATGCTGTGAGGTATTGCCTTCTTCGCACCAATTCGAAGCAGTACTGATGCGCATTGCGAAGCTACGGTTTCCTAGAGCGTGTGGGATCTGGATCTATGACGATTGCATCCTCTCGTAAGGTGGTGCAATTCTTGGTCTCCATTTCATGATGTGTAACTCTGTATTTAGAAGTCACTTCTGTGAGGAAGTTTTCCCGGGCCGGGGAAGAATATTAAGGAGACGCCGGTGTTTATGTAGTTAAGGGAAATAATATGACGAAGGTTTCAAGCATCATCCACCCAAAAGTTGAGTGAGTTGAATTATTTCACTTATTTTAAAAATAACATGTAACAGCTAAGAATAATACGTCCCCGTTTTCAAAATTAGGTTCGCGAAATAAACATTATAAGTCATCTTATTCGACCCCTTATTCCCGAAACAAACCGATCCTAAGTGTTTCTCAAGCTAGTACATGTGTTTGGTTTTTAGATGTTTGATTTAATATCATTGTGACATTTCTTTGTAGTTGTGCTATGTTTTTTGATCTAAGTGTGGTTGTTTTTGTGTGGGAGTTGATTTTGATAGTAGAGATTAATTTGGGAGTGAATTTGAGTGCAAACCCAATTCACCCCCCCTTCTTGTGCTTGCCATATATTTGGACCAACATAGTTCAAAATAGTGCATTAATTGTAAGCACTGCAGTGAATCACATTCTAGCATTTTATATATACATATATATATATATATGATAATTATTAAAATAATTATATTTTAATAATAGTATTATAATTTTTTAATATTTTTTATCCCCTTCTAAATGTTTTATAATTTGTAATATCTTTATATTATACTAAAATATTGCATGTATGTCTCTTCCATCATCTCAATTTACTTATCTCAACAGAACTTGAGGTTGAAGACCTCTCCAAATGATTAACTCGTCCTCCCCTTAGTTATTTGGATCATTGGATACAATGTCACGATATGGGGAAAAAGTCAACTTGAAAGAAAAAAAAATCTCAAGATGACAAAAGACTTCAAAGTTTTATGAAAGAGTTATAAAATAGGTTGAAGACCTCTTCAAATGCGATCATAGACTTAAAGTGACAGTTGTTGGCACTTAACATCCTGCGTCGGTGTGAGAGTGACACAGTGCCGGTGTAGGAGTGGTGGGGTGACGTCTGGTGAGAGAGGGTCACCTGGTGTACCCCGAGATATAGTTAATACTGATATGAGAGTGGTACACTGCGGGGTGTCACTCGTAGCTGAGAGGAGGTAGAACTACCTAGAGTTAGACAGGCCGGAATAGCCAGTGTGCTATCCGAGGAGTTGCTGCTCCGTCCCAGCAGGTCAGTGTTTTTCCGCATTCAGCTGCGTAGTTTGTGTGTTTCGCAAAAACGCTGGTTGTGGACTCCAGTATTAAGTCGAGTGGTTTTATAGTTTTGCATGTTGCTCGAATGTATGTGTTTCATATCGGAATTTGAGAATTATGTTTATTACTTTACTTATTTAATTACTTATATTCGTGTTGTTGCACTTGTGGGTGCGTGCGTGGGTGGTAAAGATTGGAGGATTTCTACTGATTCCATTTCGATGAGATTTACCTATGCAGTTTTCAGGTGAGAGTTTTAGACAGGTGTAGCGTGGATAATTTCGTCTCAAGTTGCACGTTAGCACCACTGTTCGAGATATGTTCCGATGTAGTTGTTATTTTAACTTTCAGGCATATACGTATAATTATGTAATAATTTTTAATTCCTACATTTTCTTTACAATTTGATGTTGTGTAAATTATTTAACTTAATTTATCATTTATTTTTCAAATTTATTTGAGATTCTGATTCGATTTCTAATTTTAATGCTTCGATATCCATTTAGTAATCGGATCTCCAATTATAAGGTGACGGGTCGTTACAAAGATTGATAGCGTTGCCAACACTGATAGTTATAGTACCGATAGATCATTAGGTGGAAGACAAGATCTTCTTAACTTCATTGTCTAGATCTCAATGTATTCTCACCTGCAAGAGATATAGAGACATAAAAATGGGAGCCCAACTTCATTGGGAGCCTAACTCAGTTGGAGTTGGAGACATTTTGAACCCTTTATTAATAAATATTATAGAGACATAAAAATGGTAAACCGTTTTAATCTTATATCGGATGTTATAGAAATAAACATGTACTTATAAATAGAATACAACATCTCTTTCCAACGAAAATCCATAAAATTTTACCTCCGCTTTTGGGGACAATACCTTGGATCAACTCTAGAAGGCGGCTGATGGGCCTAGCTTGCAGCCGAAAACAGTACTAGTATTCTTCTCTAGAGGCCTTGGAGGCGCGAAAGAGGTGATACATGGCTTCTCGGGGGATCGACACATAGCATTCAAATTTACAATATGATAAAGGGACGAAATGTTTAATACTCCCATTGGGTGTAGAGAATTCTCTCCCTCAAAATAACCAACCAAAGTTTCCCCACGCAACCGACTTTTTCTCTCTTCATTGTTCTTTAAGCTACCTGAATCGACTAAACCTAAAATATGAGATTGAGTTAATGCACGCAGCATTATCAAATTTATAATAAGATAAAGAAAAGAATGCATAGTATTAATTTTTTTTTCTTTTTCTCAAGCAAGTCTCAAAAGTGAATGAAGTCTAAGATACGTGTCGAAAATCTCTTAAACAATCATATACAAATGAATGCTGTGTCTTTTTTTTTTGCATCATAATGCTTGAGAGAGGCACCAAAAGACCTTCGTGATATTGTAAATGTGAATGCTATTTGTCTGAGAAAGGCAAAAGTGATCGTACTTCCTCTTTTTATTATTCTTCTTCTTCTCTCTCCATGCGCATATTCCGCACCCAACCCACAACTACTCACCGTTCCAAAATCTTTAAGGCACGAGTAATACTTGATGTACTGAGGGTCAGCAAGTCAAGTCATCTTTTAATACATGATGTCATTGGTCAAGTTGAGTGAGAGACACATATGTTGGACAATTTTTTTAATGAATAGACCACATAACATTAAATATAAGTGCACGTGACAAATGTGCATATGTGTAATAAATATTTCGTAAAAATAATAAATACTATTTGTCATACGTACGAAGTATTTATCGGTTGTGGCAACACCTCGTGATCCAACGTGCCGAAGAGTTTTTAGTTTCCTCTTTTTTCCGGCTGTAAGTTGTAACTGCTTTATCCTATAGTTAAACTTTATGTTTTATTTAAGCCAACTAGAGTCCGAACTTTGGTGGACACCTCCTCTTAAATGTCCATCCCTAATTCACCACTGAACTAAACAGTACCGACTTATAATTTCCTTACCCCTCAACTTAGTACGCTAACAAAGGACCTCCAATCCAAAAGTCTTCTAATTAATGCCATAGGATAACATTTGCTGCAATTTCAGCTTAATTTGTAAGTGGTTGCCGGAATCGACTTTGAAAAACTAATTTCTTCCTTTCAAATGATCGAGTAAAATTTAAGATATTTCCTATGTAAATAATATTTTCTATTTTTCACGTTGTTCGTGCCGACCAGTGAAGAAGTATTCGAAAAAGGAAAACGGTTTTGTAACTCGTGCATTTGACTCTATATTTGACATCACAGAGTGTCAAATTTCAAAGTGAATGAATAACAAATACATGAGTAAGATTTATGACTCTCACTTGTGCTATGTGTGTTATATATATGTGGTGTCAAATATGGAGTCAAATATACGAGTTACAAAACCGTTTTCCTTCGAAAAAAACACCTTACTAATTAATTTATTTCAAGGTGATCACACTTTGGGCGCTCCCTCAAACACGGCCTAGAACAAGTTGGGCATATGGTGTAGCATAATTTTAAGCTCGACTCGAGCCCATGTGAGGATTCTGGTTCTTCCCCCTTCTGCCAACATCGTGGCCCAAGCAACATAAATATCCTCCATTTTCTTGGCTGTATGCAACCAACAAAGAAGTATGATTAATACTTGCTGTAATACCCTTTAAGTGTTGGTTCTACATGTCTCACCAGTTCGTATAGCGGATTTTCAATTAAAAGATCAAAAAATTTAAAAAGTAAAAAATTACTGCCGGACTCGACTCACTAATAGTATTTTTACTATTTATTGGGACTGACTTTTGATTCTGTAAGATTTGTTAGGTCATCTGATTAGGGATCAGACTATATGGACAAATAGAAAATGAGAGCCTAACTTTAAAAAAAAGGATCACTATTTTTTTTAACATTTACTACAATACCTTACAGGGCAGCACCAAATGACATTGCATCAATAAATATTACTAAAGAAAATATTCGAAGAAACACTTGATCCTAAACTATCATCCCACGTTGGTGCATGCCATCTATGATTTTTATTCATAGCAGAGTGGCTCCCCTTTCTCCACTTTTTCTGTGTTCTACCCCTGTCAACGACAAAGAGATGACCCCAGCAAGCAATCCAATTGAGTATTGGAAAGAAGAGAAGAGATCTTCTCACTATATATTTGGATCGGAGTCTAACAGTACTGAGAAGGAGAGGACTCAGATATTTACCAACTTCAGAGATCATATGAGAAATTTTTTATAATATTTGATCTTCTTCCCCCTCTCAATATTGTTGGACTCCGATCCAAATACGTACTGAGACGATCTCTTGTATAAAAAAAAAAAGAAAAAAGAAATCTAAGTGCAAACAAAACTCTTCCACGTACGCTGCTCTCATCGTGGACAAGGAAGGCTAGCGAGTCCCCCTCCCATGCACGAGGCAGAACTTTTTATTTAAATGACCTTTAAGATTTTATCTTTACATTTTTAAAAAATAGCGAATAAGAAATACTTGTAACTATTCCTCTTCTCCTCGTATCAACTTTTTTTTGTACCAGCTAATATGATAATCTGGATCATATGATCCAGAAGCTAATCATATGCTCCATAAGTTAATTTTAATGGGATCCATCATAAGTGGCCTTTGCTGATCATGATGCAACTTCAGGCAATCGAATTTTTTAGTAACAAGATTTTAGTCTATATATCTTAATTACCTAATGGATTCTAATTAGGAGAACTAGCTCATGAAAAAATCAGACTCCTTTTCTGTGACGGTGAATGGGCTGGGCTGGTCCTCAGTGGAAGGTCCTCATGGGCAGAGTAAAATTAAATTAAATATTTTTGTCTATATTTTTTGGTACTTCAAAATATTTGTTTTTAAATCAGTTTCCAACTAGGAATCATAGAAGTGAATGACAGCAGACCCATGTGTCTGTGCCTTCGTATCTACTTTTGTCCTATCGAAGTCTTGTGTTTGACTGCTCCACGCGATAGGAAATCAATGAGAGAGCGAATAATATTATTATATCATATTCTTTATTATCTCACATGAGAATTATTTGATTATTTAATCAGATCATGAGTATTTTTTCGGATACAGCTTCTTAATTAGATGCACCTATCATTCTTGATTTCTATTTTTCAATTTTGATCAGACGGTTGAGTTCAGAAAAGGAAAAAAAGAACAGAACAAAACAGGGACTTTTGTATATATAGACCTAGAAACTACCGTATTTGTACGTATTCTTTTAACTCCTACATATTATTATCAATAATCTTGAAATCTCCAGAAATATTGTATGTGACAGAAAAAATATTAGAATTTTATATATATGTACTTCTAAATTGACCAAATTTTATGTATATACTCCTAACTTTATTAAAATTTACATCCATTTACGTACACACATGTGATTGTGTTATGTATCATCAGGACGTAGGCGCAGGATCAGTAGAGAGGAAGCTGTAGATAACCATGTCCCTCGCCCTCCCCTTCATGAACAAGTACTTCCTCAGCACACCTTCCCGGAGGAACCCCGCCTTCTCCAGCACCCTCTGCGACGCCGCGTTATCCACATCCACCAGCGCCTCCAGCCGCTCCAACCCGGGCACCTCCTTGAAGACGGAGGCCGCCGCCATCCTCACGGCCCGCGGCATGATCCCCCGCCCCCAGCAGCCGGACGCCAGCACGTACCCCAGCTCGCCCCGGCACCGGTCGTTGCCCGAGTTGAGCGCGACGGAGATGGCGCCGACGGGGCGGTCGTCTATGCAGATGGCCCTGAACCAGGGGTGGGGGAGGACGACCTCCTTCATGTACTTGAGGAGGTCGTCCTTGCTGGTGTAGGCGTCCCAAGAGCAGAAGGGGGTCACCCGGTCGTCGGACGCCCACACCATGTAGTCGTCGACGTCCGACAGCTCGAACGGCCGGAGAGATATCTCTGACGGTGTGGCCTCCTCCTTCTTCTCGGACAACCCGGGCGCCCGCTGCTCTTCTTCTTTCAGCTGGGGATGGAGGGCCTCCATTGCTGCCATTTTGGAGAGATGTGGTTGGAGGACCTGTCTGTGTAAGGGGTTCACATATATAGCCGGCATGAAGCTGGTTGCTATATGGAGTAGATTTAATCCTTTTTTCTTAAAAAAAAAACAGGTCATTTAATTTGCATTGAAATCTTTAAAATGATGCATAAAAGAACACTCTGCAATGTACATCTTATGGAGTAGTATCCCTAATTTGGAGTGAAATAGTCGCAAGAGACGGAAGCTTCCACGAAAATGGACTGATAGGGATATGACGTTGAAGCGGTCTTTGGCCGCCAGGTTTGACTGGTTTAATTATTTGGAATCCTCATCAAAAACAGCTTACTGGGGTCAACTTCTGTGGTGCCGGTCAGCGAGTCAGCGACCAGTAGAATAACCTACTTCCATGTTCACTAGTTTTACCCAAAATCGTCATCAATTTTGTTCCTGTCCTGTAATGGACGGAATCTATGAGTTGGACAATGTTGTCTTGGCCAAGTATACAGTTAGACATTTAAACTTGAGACTGGATCCTTTCAGTATGTTAACTGACCGAGTTTAGTCAGTGCGGGAAGGGGCCGTCGAACTTTTCAACTCTGACGAAATTTCTTTTTTCTTCAAAAACCTCACCCCCCTTCAATGTATTAATTGAGTTCGGTCAATCAGCGTATTGAGGGGATCCAATCTCTTTAAACTAGTTCAGAGGTCTCATTGTTGGTAATAGTATTGTATATATAGATCCTATCACTTGTGGGGAGCACATGAACATAGGCCCCCACGACAATATCACTGAGCCTTTAGTCTCTGTTCAATTAAAAACATGGATTAATGGAAGATTCAACAGTCTCCAGTGAAATTGTGTTTTCGAATTTTGGAGCCGTTCTGGTTTCTCTTTTATTGAATAGCATTTCTTCTATTTTCTTAGTTGGTTTTCAACAGTTTCTTCTATTGTGTTTTCAACAGTCTCCATGTATGACCATCTGAATTACATGTCTCCTATATGTGTTTTATTTTCTTCTAATAAGAAACATTTCTCATGAGTCAATTATTCCCGACGATTTGATGGCTCTCACGGAGTGTAACGTGCGATTTTTTAAAAACATGGTGATAACACACGGTTTCATTGTAATGTATCTTTCAAGAATAAACCCTGAGTTATTGAGAAACTTTATAAATTCAAAAGGTCGTTATTTAATCACAATTTAATTGCATATTTTTCAAAAAAAGCATTGCTTTTTGAAAGGAATTCACTCATTTTATACGAGATACTTTTAAATCTTGGATTTATATATATATATATATATAAATTAATATATTTATATCCGACTCTCATATAATTTATGAAATACTCTCGGAAATCTTATAACGGTCATAGTTATATCCCGATCGAGGTAACAAAACTGTTAAGTATTAGGGAATATTCGAGGAAAATGTTAGGGCCATCCAACCTGGGTAATAGAACTGTTAAATCCACGTAACCGTCCCTCTTGCGGTAGGCCGGTGGGGGAAGACCAGCGTCCACCAGCCGACAGCACCACCAGAAGCTTCGGAGATGGCGCTTGGCCGTTCAAACCCCGCGAAGAGCATGAAGAGCCTGCTCGACCAGGACATATCCGTCAGTGACTAGCTACAAGGGCCAGGCCGTGGAGCGGGCTGCAAAGGGCTACAGTGGGGGCCGGCGATGGTTGCAGGCGGCCGGCGGCGGAGCGGGCTGCAGCAGGGGATTGGTGATGGAGGCGACGGTGGTGGAGAAGCGCTGCAGGCCGGCGGCGATTGGAGTTTGGGGTTGGGGGGGGGGGGGGGGAGAGGAAGAAGGTGCCCGCTCGCACGAGCTAGGGGATGGCTGCTGGCAGGTGGGGGGTGGCCGCTGGTGGTTGGGGATTGGCAGTGCCGCAGTGGAGTAGGGCCATAGGCCGGCGGCTGGGTCCCTTGGGGTGGGCAAGGAGGAGAAAGGGAGCACGGCCGCACGAGCTGGAGACAGGATTTCGTGGCTACCCGGGCGCGACTACGCGGCTGCCGTTGTGGAGAGGCCGCACGCCTGGGGCAGGGCATGGAGTTCAGCGGCGCCGGCAAGTCCACCTTCTTCGACGCCCTGGCCGGCCGCATCGCCTGCAGCAGTCTTGTGCTCCTGCATCAAGGTGAGCAGGATCTCAAGTTGTTGGACGCTCATAAGATTGCGTCATTCTGAGAGGGCTCAAAAAAACGCATTCTTGAAGGAATGAACAGTGAAGGATTGTGTGTGTGTTGGGGGGGGGGGGAGCTCCGATGGCTAACTAAAGAGATCTTCAAGGTAATCTCTCTGTTTCTCACAGTTGTTCAGTTGTTCAGTTGTTCATTTGTTCTTGGAGGGCAGAAAACCCTCTTATAAATAGAGGCATCACCTTCCGTTAGCCACCTCCGTTCCCATGGTAACTGCCTCCTAGTAATCTCTCTGTTTATAAGAGGGGGGGGAGAGCTCCGATGGCTAACCAAAGAGATCTTCAAGGTAATCTCTCTGTTTCTCACAGTTGTTCAGTTGTTCATTTGTTCTTGGAGGACAGAAAACCCTCTTATAAATAGAGGCATCACCCTCCGTTAGCCACCTCCGTTCCCATGGTAACTGCCTCCTAGTAATCTCTCTGTTTATAAGAGGGGGGAGAGCTCCGATGGCTAACCAAAGAGATCTTCAAGGTAATCTCTCTTTTTCTCACAGTTGTTCAGTTGTTCATTTGTTCTTGGAGGGCAGAAAACCCTCTTATAAATAGAGGCATCACCCTCCGTTAGCCACCTCCGTTCCCATGGTAACTGCCTCCTAGTAACGTGGGAGACCAAGTCTCCTGTAGTTATCTCACTAATGCAAACACTGGATCCGCCGACGGTTATGACTGTCGGTGGTTTACATATAGACGACGGTCGAACCGTCGCCCTTAAGATCGCCGGCAGTTAGCCCGTCGTCCCAAAGGCGTCGGCCATTCTATGCGTCGGCCGTTATATCGCCGACGGAAACCAACCGTCGGCCAACGGAAACCGCCGGCTATTACACAACCGTCGACCATGTACCCAATAATAGCCGACGACGCAACCGTCGGCCGATAGTTCAATATTGCTGACGATCTAACCGTCGGCCATGTACCCAAAAATGCCGACGCGCTAACCGTCGGCCATGTACCCAAAAATGCCGACGAACCAACCGTCGGCCATGTGCCCAAAAATGCCGACGAACCAACCGTCGTCTGTTTTGTCAACACTGCCGACGAAACAACCGTCGGCTATTAGTATATTCACAATGAATAGATATTCACATAGTTTTGCTAACAGTTTAAATGTCGGTAAAAATTCTGTTCTTAATTCTATTACAATGCTGTAAAATACAATTTAATCACATAACATTAAATAATTGACTAATCTATACACATTCCATATAAAATTTACATATCGAACAAAAAGATCACATCATCCGTGCATCCATATATCTTCGAACAATCTAATTAAATATAACATAAGAACGTGCATCTCCATCCATGTACAATCTAAATCTCTAAAATATAAGTGATCCACAAAAATTACAAAGTACAAAATTGTCCATATGAGTTCCAAATTAACACCACTCGTTCAAAATAACAAACTTTAAAATGAAATATAGTGTCACCTTTAAAATGAAATAAAAAGTACAATGTCTTCATCAACTTGGGGCTACCCGCAATATATGCATTCCATTATCCAACATGCATTTCCGTCCTATAAACATAAGAAAATAAAATAAGATGTTAAACAAATCGCCGAAATAAATTTCTGATAATAAATGATTGAATAAAAAAGAAATAGATAAAAGAATGATACATCGTTATCTTTGAAATTACTTTAGGCTTTTAAGTTACTTGAAAAATACATGGACAACATACTTTTCATGTCTTCACGAATTTGAGGGTTGTGAGAGGGGTGTTCCATTATTCAAACTTACATCTCCAACCTTCAATCATAACAAACATAATAAAGTGTTATGTCAACAAAATAAATTATTCTCTAAACTATTATATAAAAAAGAGCGATGAAAGAATTATGCATTGTTTTATTTTGGAATAACTAACATAAATTAGACTTACTGAGCTATTTGAAAAATGCATAGATAACATAGCTTCCATCCTTTCTAATCTTTCTTGCATATCTTTATCTCGAACTTGCATATCTCTCTCTCGAACTTGCAATGCTTCTATTTGTTCTTTTACTTTATGTAGTTTTAATTGTGTAGTATGCAACTCAGTTGTGAGATGTGTGTTACTATTATGGAAATCCTGAGTTTGTATATTACGCCAAGATCCTGCTCTAGACCATCCCAATCCACGACCTCTTTCATAGCCTCCATGATGTCTTTTATACACGACATCCAAGATAGGAGATAAGACAGTTGGCTCTGAACTGTTTGTGACCTCTCTTTCAGCACATGTTGCTATAACTTTATCCTAAATTTAAAATAAAAGAAAATATTTAAAAAATAAAATAGAATATATAAGTTTGAGTGGATATGCACTTACACACATAATACGCGTGTATTCATCAGGATAATCTCCACTCTTTGTTTGATGAGCCTTGAGAAATGCTTTAAGTGTTGTGTAACCATCTCCCAATGCATCACGCTGTAATCAATTCAAAATAATACATATTAGTAATGCATCCTTTTAATTTAAGCGTATACAAAAAATTAATTTAAAATTACCTCATCTTGACTATGACGGGCAATTGACTTCGCCCCAATTGTATGCGTTGCCCGATCCTCGCCGCGATTTCTTTTATTTTTTTCTGCCTCTGATATTTTTTTATCATTTTCCCAGTACTTCAACAGTAGCTCCCAATTTTGTTGAGTAATTCTTTTTTCATGAGCTATTTTGAGAACTTCCACCGAAAGACTGTCACTGTAGTAGCGACTCTTCAACTACCAACGCCATTCCCTTAGTTTTTTTTGCAATGACTCTTTACAAAAATGAGTGACGACTGTCATATTTACTGGCTTCCCCTGATCATCAAGAAACTCATAGTCTCTCTGAAAAATCAAACAGTTATTATCTATATCAAAAAGTCAGAATATATTTTAAGATGAGTAAAAAAACAAATAACTTACCATTAGGTCTCTCATTACATCATTAAAACTGTGTATTGACTGATCCTTCCATTCTTTGTGAGGAGGAAAATATCCTTCCATTCTCGCATATAATCCAAGGACAGTTGCAAGTTTTGATGCGGCTTTCCCGACTGGTTGACCATCAATGATCAAGCATCTCCACTTCTCCCCTTTTGGAGGTAGAACTACTGATTCCTGAGTCGGCCCTCTAGTCTTCCTCATTGTAGAAGCAGATGTTGAAGAAGCTCCTACATGAGATGAATTGCTTTCATTCATCTCTTCATAGTGTGCATCCAAAATCTCATTTGATATATGGACTCGTCGCTCTGCTTCTCTATTAGAATATGTTGGACTTGTCTCTAATACATCTTCAGCTCTATTGATTGCAACTGTAAGTACATTTTGGCATTGAATTGAACTCCTTTTCTTCACTGGAATGCCTAAAATATTAATTCACTAATAACTATGAATAAACTAAATATAAGTATTTCTTTAAAATTATAAATCTAATCTAAACATCTAACAATTGTATACCTGCCATAAATGTGGATGCCTCTTGGTGAATTCTGTGATCACTAGAAATTACATGAGAGTCATTTCTCTGAGGAGATAACAAAATTCTAGTTTGCGAGGAAGAAGTAGGAACCAATTTGGATGTCTCATGCCTAACTCTCTTAGAAGGAGGATCTATATGAGAGTCATCTTTTTGAATTCCTACAAAATATATAAATATTCATTCATATTAATTCATAACAAAGATTAACAGTATAAAATGCACTTTAATTGAAAAGTATACTTGGTGGAAGACAAGAAGTGGGAACTGATGTGAGTGTTTCATGCTGAACTCTCTGATTAGAAAGATCTACATGTGATTCATTTATTTGAGCAGCTGTAAAAAAAAAAAAAACTATAATATGCATGCGAATCCACACATTATATAGACTTTTAATCAGTATGTATACCTGGAGGAAGAGAAGATGGAATCCTATTTTGGGAGACAGAAGTAGAAACTGGTGCGAGTGTCTCACGACGGACCTTTTGAACACCTACAAATATTACTTACGATATGACAACATATAGTTATGTACTTTGAAATAAATTCTCATAAATATTGAAACATATACCTGAGGGAAGGCATGGTAAAGTTTTCTTTTGAGAGATAGAGGTATTCTTTTGTAGAACTGATGACAATGACAGAAACTTTGTTTTGGGTGGCATTCTCTAAAAATACAAAAAATAAATAAGATTAAGAATAAAACAAGATACATACTAGAAGTGGATATACAATAATGTAAAAGAAAACATAAAATAATATACCTATTTCTTCCTTTTTTGTTGTTTTTTACGTGCTTCTCTCATTTCTTTTTTAGTTATTCGGTTACTAACTCCAAGTCCTCTTCTCACCCATGAAACATCATCATCTTCAATTACTAAGTCTTCTGTTGAGATTGTCGGTTCTATATTCCTTATGAAGATCTCATCATCATTAGGTCCATCTTCATTTTCAGAAATAGGCACTTCATAAGTGTCTCTTGGCTTCCAACGACAAACAACACTCCAACCCGCCTTCAAAAGATCTTTAGAGTAAAAGACTTATTGTACTTGTGATGGAAAGATAAAAGGTTCATCATCAAAACTTATCTGTGTTGTATTCACAGGAGTTAATTTATACTCATCCACTACAAATCCAGATCCTTCATTCATGTCATACCAAATACACTTAAAAAGATGTATCCATTGTAGAGTTCCAAATTGAAACTCTATTATACTTTGTAAACGGCCATAGAAGATATTATCGTGATCACCAATAGTTGTTATACTATTATTTTGAGTAACACGTGAACTATCTACAAGGTGAGTTTCAAATTTGTAACAATTCATAAAAAAACCAGAATATGATATAATGCTATGTTTCGGACCTCGCGCAAGACACATGATTTCATCAGATACTTCTGTTTGCCCCCTTAACTCGTCAATCTATTAAAAAATATAAACATGTTAGAATTTTTGTACAACTTATAAAAATTAAAGTATTAATCAAAACTTACATAATCCCTAAACCATCCAACAAAATTTCTATGTTGTTCTAATTGGACCCGATCATCACTCCAAGAAAGATGTTGAGTTTTCACCCACTCTTTATGCATCCTATGTATAGCCAAGATAAAAAATTATGAAACTTTAATAAAAAGACACAATAAGGTAAGTAAACATAATTACTAATAGAACGAAACTTGCATTAAATATGGTTCGACCGACGATGTATTGAACAGTAAAAATCGGTGTGCTTGATATGCTTCTTCAGCTGCTATCAAACTTGTAACTCCAGTTCCAATTGGGCCATCTTCAAATCTCACCGGCCTATTCAATTTTGACTCAACTTCATCTAAGTAACGTGCACAAAATGTTGTCACTTCTTCCATAAGATACCCTTCAGCAATTGAACCATTAGGTTTACTTCTGTTACGTATATAATTCTTAAGTGTCAGCAAGTATCTCTCTATTGGGTACATCCATCGATATTGTATAGGTCCAGCAAGTTTAGCCTCTCTTGCAAGGTGCATTGTCAAATGAATCATAACACTAAAGAATGCAGGAGGAAAGATCCTCTCCAACTTGCAAAGAATTATAGAGATTGATTGTTCCAATTTCTCTAATGTTGCAATGTCAATAACTTTGGAACATAATTCTCTGAAAAATATGCAGAAGTCATTCAATACAAGACCAACAAACTTTGTAAGTATACATCTTATGGCTAATGGAAGAAGTTGTTGCATTAGTACATGGCAATCATGACTCTTCATTCCCATTATTTTGCATTCTTCTATTTACACCCACTGAGAAATATTTGAGGAGAATCCATCAGGTAATTTTAGATCTTTCAACACTTGCATAAACATCTTATTTTCTTCTTTCGACATGTTGTAGGAGGCATGAGGCAAAAAAAACCTTCAAACTCGTTTCTTTGAAGGTTTTGGATGCAAAGATTTCCTTATCTTCAATCTCTCCAAATCAAGACGTGCTTTGATATTGTCCTTGCTTTTTCCATCCTTTTGTAAAATTGTACTCAAAATATTATCACACACATTTTTTTCAACATGCATGACATCTAAGTTATGACGAATCAGTAATGTTTTCCAGTATGGAAGGTCAAAAAAAATACTTCTCTTCTTCCAACCATCAGGTAACTGTTGATTTTGACTTTTGTTAGAAATCTTCCCAAATATAACATTGTTATAATTCTCCCACTGTTTCAACACATCTTCACCAGATAGGGGAAGAAGTGCTTGTGCATACTCAACTGCACCATTGAAAGTCCTTTCATCGTCCCTCCATGGATGATCAAGTGGTAAGAAACGACGATGCCTCATGTACACACATTTACGGCTAAAAGGAAGATATATTGAACTATGTTGCACATGACAAATAGGACATGCTTTATATCCGTACGTGCTCCAACCTGATAGCATCCAATATGCTGGAAAATCATTGATAGTCCATAAGATAGCGGCATGCATCTGGAAGATTTCCTTCTTGTCTGCATCGTATGTCTCTATACCATCCTCCCACAAAATTTTTAATTCATCAATCAAAGGCTGAAGATACACATCAATATCATTTCCAGGAGATTTCGGACCATCTATGAGAAGAGACATCCTGAAAAAAGATTGCTTTATAGCCAACCATGGGGGTAAATTATAAACTACTATGATAACAGGCCACGTACTTCGACTACTACCTGCTGCTATCTTGAATGGACTGAAACCGTCACTTGCAAGTCCAAGTCTAACATTACGCGGTTCTCTACTAAATGATGGGTGTTTTTGATCAAAATCTTTCCAAGCTTCAGAGTCTCTAGGATGACTTAATTTTCCATCTTCATCTCTTGGAGTAGTATGATGTCATTTCATGAAACTTGCAGTCTTAGTTGACATAAATAATCGTTGAAGCCTTGGAATAAAAGGAAAGTGGCGAAGAACTTTGATAGGCGTATTCTTCTTTCTTTCTCCACTACTTCCTCTCTCTTTCCATCTTGAAGCATTACACTTTGGACAATTATTTAGATTTTCAAATTCATTTCTGAACAACACGCAATCATTTGGACATGCGTGTATCTTCTTGCATTCTAATCCTAATTCAAACATCATCTTCTTAGATTCATACCAGCTCTTCGGAAGGGTATTGTCCTCAGGTAATGCATCTTTGAAAAGGGCAAGCACTGCAGAGAATGACTTATTGCTACATTTATGTAGACACTTGAGCTGGAATAAATGTACTATAAAAGACAATCTTGAGTACTTCTTACATCCTGCATAAAGTGGCTTCTTAGCTTCCTCCATAAGTTGTTCAAATTGTTCAAAGTGCTCATTTTGCTTTCTACTTTGTGTCTCATCAGTGACATGTTACCATATAAATGCATCATTAAGCATTCTATGTATATCATCTTCTGAGTCAATAGGTGAAACTATTTCATCTCGAGGCCTCTTACGAGATTCTCCATGAAAATGCCATGTTGTATACCTCCGAGTAAATCCGTCTTTGATTATATGGAATTGAACAATGTCCTTGTCTTCATTAAACTTATTCTCGCACTTTGAGCATGGACATTTCATAATTCCATCGCCACTAGAGTTCTTTAATGCAAATTCCACAAAATAACTTACTCCAACCAAAAAGTGAGGGTTGACTCTTTCATGCTTAGTCTTATACATGTACATCCAACTCTTATTAGTAACATAACCGTGTTCCATCTTCAAAAGAAAAAAAAAAAATTAACTATAACTGTGTATATCAAAATACTAATGGTTATGAAAAAAAATGAAACACTACCTTAAGATGTATCGAAATCAAAACCCAAACACGTTTAAGTTTCAGCTGCAAGTTTCAACTCAAATCCGACGTGTTAAAGAATTTAACAGTCCACATAGAGAAATAACGAAACTATATAGTTGCAACTAGAAAAGGAAAAGACAATTGTACATTGGTTTGAATACTGAAGGGGGAGACCGGAAACGATTCCTAGGTCACGGAATCTGGAGGGGGGATGGTCCACATTGAAGGATCCATGAGGAGCACAGGTCAACTTAAGCTGCCCATTTTTTCTGCTTTCAAAAGGCAAAATGTATACCTTACAGATGGGTTTTAGTGCTGCGATTTTTAATGACCCGGATAACAATTGTAACTCATACCTTACATAATCGAATTGGAAATCTCATTTTCTATGGCGACTATTAAATGGGTGTTGAACTCCTTCCCTGCAAGAATTCCCTTTGTTCCCTCAACAAGAGATTAATTCATGTGTTAGTGGTCATGGCTGAAATCATAACCTGCAGTTGAGTTTCTAGTCTATATATGTACGTGGGCAAAAGTTCCACACATCTATGAGAATGATTACATAGTGATCATAGAAACTTGCCATATCTGATCTTTGGCCTTGTGAATAGGAATTTGTTAACAAGCTTTAATTGAGGTTTTTGGTTTCGAGATAAAGTCCATCGGAGGAATAATTTTGCCTTTTGCCTTGAGATCTTTTTTCTCTGAATTTTTAAAAGTGAAAAAAGAAACCAGACGCAAAGGACTTTTTTCTTGTCTTTCAATAGCTCTGGATCTATATGCATTTGGCTTTCGTTATGTAAGTCGATGGATATAGCTTTCGCATGAACATTTAGATGTAACTAAGCATACTTGGTGCATCCAGTGTTTGCTAGAAGTTGACAGCCACAAAGATTTGATGTGATCTTATGTATCCCTAGGATCTGTTGAAACGATTCCGGAATTTAAAATTTCTGAAATTTTCTAAGAAAACACTTCTTTTATTTCTTATCTATTTCCCATCATTAGTTACTTTGTATAAGAGATACATTAACTTTCCTGTGCTGCTTCTATGTTTCTTCGGCCAACCCTCTCTTGAAGGTTAGTTAGTTTGAAGCTATAAAATTTTCTGACAGAAGAATTGACTTCTTTTCCAGAAACCTTTATCTGCATCTGCAGAGATAAAGATACAGCTAGAGAAATATACCACCATAGAAACTTTAACTAGGTGTTGGGATTGGCATATATATGGCCAAACACTTTAGAAACAGATTCCACCAAACATGACTTCTTAATAGGACTCTGCTCTGCATTTCGTTCCTCTCCACTTCCTAGAAACTCTGCACAAAATGTTCATCATCTGGTGGCCAGTATTTGCACAAGCAGAAGGGGCCACTTCTCTAATAGCCCTTCATATCAATGACGTTTACATCCATAGACAAGGGGATCCAAAAATGGGTAGCTTGCTCCAAAATCTAATTATATTTTTAGTCTAAATTGCTGAGTTCATACATGCGAGCCCAACCTGACCCACTTACTTGATACTGTACACTAGAATTTAACTGAAAATTGATTGAATCCAGACCTGAACATGCTCTGGCCAACTGTTGTTTCCCGGACAACAGATCTGAGTAAAATGCATCAACATTCAGCCAGAACCTTTGAAGCAGCCTCCTTGGTTTCATATGCGCATATGGATGCTGCTGGAGAGGCTTTGAGAAAACTAAAAGGTAAGAGATAATACCTTCTCATGCACTGCCGTGGGGTTGCTCCTGCCGCTGCATGCGTCTTGGCCGGCGCCGGTGACAGGGCTGGCGGTGGCACAGTGGTGTTGTTGCTGCTGTGGCGCAGTGGTGTTGTTGCTGCTGTTATGTCTTGGCCGGTGGTGACAGGAAGGCAGCGGTGCCGTGGGGTTGCTGTTGCTGCGTGTTGGCCGCGGTGGAGGCCGACAGGAGGCGCAGTGCGGCAAGAAGAATGCCGGCGGACACCAGCGGCGGAGCCCAACGGCGATGCTCGGAACTTTCCTTCTCTTCTTCCCTTGGAAACGATGGGGGCCGGACCTTCTTGGCGAGGGCGGGCTGGCGATCGAGCAGCTGGAGGGCGGAGCTAGCTAGGCCGGCGCATATGCAAGAAAGGGGCGAGCTGCAGAGAGGGATTTGGGAGAAGCTAGGAAAGGGATGGGATCTTTTGCGTAAGATGGAAAGGGAACATGTGAAACGACCCTGCCCCCGCTTGCGTAAGATGGAAGGGAGGAGAACGTTGCCGCCCAGTGCTCACGATCCTATTGGTGGATGGATTCAAAACGGCCGACGGTTGTGATCGTGGGACCGTCATCTTCCAGGATTCGAAGTCGGTGACGGTTGCCTCCGTCGGGCGCTCACGACCCGCCGACGGTCCTCCAAAACTGACCGTCGCCTGAAGAGAGATGTGTTTGCCGACGGTTGAGCCCATCGTTGATCCCGGCTACCGCCGACGGACGTGAACTCCACGGTCGGCATTTCTTCTGTTTGCAGTAGTGTCTCTGCAACAGAGATAAGGATAGGCTCCTACATATGTGGATTGGTGGTCATCTCGGTCTAACATCTCCCACTTGACCATCAAGACCAAATAATTCTTAATACACTCTCACTATCCGTGAGATGTATTAATGTTCTGACACATTCTCACTATCTGTGAAATGTATTTTCAATTTTGTAAAGAAAATTTTCCGACTTATATATTCCCAAGTGCCATTAGACTTACATGTTTGACAAAACTTTCTACCGGTATACTTTTTGTCAACGGATCTGCAATCATATCACTGGTGGGAATATAAGTCACCTTAATTTCTACTTTTTGAACAATATCACGTATATAATGATATTGAATTTTTATGTGTTTTCCTCTAGAGCTATTCGCTCCACTGTTAACCAAGCTAATTGCCGCCTGATTATCACAGTAAATCTCAATTAGTTCTTCTACCAAGTTGACATTTAAATTTGTCAAAAATCGTCTTATCTAGATTGTATGAGTAGTAGCCATGCTACATGCAACATACTTAGCTTCATGTGTGTATCTTGCAACACACCCTTGTTTCTTACTACTCCAAGAAACAGCAGCACCACCAAAGATGAGCAAGTGTCCCGAAGTGGACTTTCCGTCATCTTTATCTCCTCCGAAATCTGCATCGGAATAACCAAGCACCTCTAGTGTATCTACTTGATATATTAATTTGTGGTGCAAAGTACCTTTCAAGTATTTCATAATCCTTTTAACAGCTTCCTAGTGTGCTGGACCAGGATTACTTTGATATATGCTTACTAAGCTTACTGCGTATGCTATGTCAGGCCTTGTACAGAGCATAGCATACATTAAGCTTCCGACTGCTTGTGCATACGGCACTTGCAGTGCATCATGTCCTTCTCCAGCACATTACTCTTTACTTAATCGTTTTCCATGAACCAACGGCGTTAGTGTTCGATTGCAGTTTTGCATTCCAAACCTTCTAAGTACTGAATGTAAATACTTATCTTGGTTTATATTGAACATTCTAGACTTTCTATCCCTCAGGATTTAGATTCCGAGAACAAAGGATGTCTCACCCATGTCCTTAATCTCAAATTTCTCACTGAGCTAAGACTTAACTTTATTCAACATTCCTATGTCATTTCTGACGAGCAAAATATCATCTACATATAAAAATAATATAATAAACATGCTCCCACTCTACATGACATATACACAATTGTCCAATTGATTTGGAACAAATCCAAGTTGAATAACAACATTATGAAATTTAAGATACCATTGTCTAGAAGACTGTTTCAAGTTGTACAAAGCTTTCTTAAGTTTACATACTTTATTCTCCTGACCTTCTACCTGAAAATCTTTAGGTTGTTTCATGTATATATCTTCCTCTAACTCTCCGTTAAGGAATGCAGTCTTGACATCCATTTGAAAAAGTTCTAAGTCAAGATGCGCAACAATTGCTAAGATCATCCTTATAGATGCAAATTTAGCCACAGGAGAATAAGTTTCTTGAAAATCTATACCTGACATCTGAGTAAATCCTTTGGCAACTAATCGGGCTTTATACTTATCAATAGATCCATCTACACGGATCTTTTTCTTAAATACCCACTTGCAACCTATAGCCTTCCTATTCTTAGGTAATTCACATAGTTCCCATACATTATTCCTTTTTATGGAATCAATTTCTTCTTTTATGGCGTTTCGCCATAGATTAGAATTTTGATATTTCAATACATCATTCAGATTCATGGGATCTATATTATTATCCGCATTTATGTCTACTGTTAGACATGAAGACTCACATAAGTACAAGTGATAATCATCCATCTATGCTGGTGGAGTTCTAAGTCTTTTATTGCCAATTGCAGGTTGATTTTCTTGCGTTTCATTCAAAGGCATTTGTTTATCTTCCACATTTGGTGGAAGTTCTTCTTCGATTTCTGAATCATTTATAAGTAAATCATTGTAATAGTCATCATCTATTACACTTAGAGGTTCTTTCTCATGATGAGATTCCTCTTCCTTTACATTTTTTAGAAATGTAGCATCCCTATATTCAATGATTCCTTTTTTCTTATCGAAGAATCTATATCCCGATGATTTGTCACAATAGCCTATGAATCGACACTTCAATGTTCTGAAGTCTAACTTGTCTCTCAGTTGATTTGGAATGAGAACATGGGCTACTGACCCCCATTTCTTAAGATGACTTAATTCTGGTTTCCTTCTATTCCACAGTTCATAAGGTGTACTTTCGATAGATTTTGTGGGTGTTCTATTCAATGTGTAATTTACCATAAGCAGTGCCTCTCCTCAAAAATTCTTAGGAAGTCCTGAATGCGATAGTATGCATCTAACAGCATTCATAAGTGTTCTATTCTTTCTTTCTACCACACCATTCTATTGTGGCGTATAAGACATAGTTACATGCCTCTTTATTCCATGCTCTTGGCAATATGACTCAAATACTTTTGAGTTGTATTCTCCACTTCTATCTATTCTTAACACCTTAATGTTTTTACCCAGTTACATTTCTATTTCTTCTCTATATCTCTTAAAACAATTAAAAGCTTCTGATTTAGCAGAAATAAGATATACATAGGCATATCTGGAATAGTCATCTATGAACATTATGAAATATTCCTTTCTATCATATGTTTTTATACTTAATGCCCCACATATATCTGAGTAGATCAACTCTAGTAATCCTTGTGATCTATGTCCTACTGCGAAAGGTTTCTTAGTCATTTTATCGACTAAACAATGTTCACATGGTGACAATTCTATCTTGGTTAATGACAGTAGGTTCAATCTTATCATTTGTTCTATTTTAGATTTTCCAGGATGTCCTAATCTAAAATGCCATAGATCACATTCAGACAGATGACATAAGGAATAATTCATAACAGCATCATTAATATTATTTATTTCTGTGTCCACAACAGGAATACAAAATAAACCATGTTCGGGAACAAGTTTTCCCATGGCAAAGACCTTTTTGTTCTTTCCTATGGACACCCTTTTATTATAGAATCGGACTTCCAGACTATTTTTCATGTGAACAGTTACAGACAATAGATTGCGCCTAATACTCGACGCATAACAGACATCTTTGAGGACCATGATGTTGTCCCCAAGATCTAAACGATATGATCCAACACCTTTTACGTTCAGGTAGGTGTTGTTTCCCATATACATTCTCTGCTCTCCAGGTTGCAGCTGCTTGAATTCCACCAGCCCTTTCTTCGTCTTTGCCATGTGACAAGTTGCGCCAAGATCCACCCACCAGTCGTTGGTGTCGATAATCACAGCATTGCATTCTGTTAAACCGACGAATTCTCTTTTGCTGGTTCCTCCTTTTTCCGGCTGTTTATCCTTATTTCCGTGCTTTTCAGAACAATTGGCCTGGTAGTGATCAAATTTGTCACATGTATAGCAAGCACCACGGGGAATCTTTTTGCCTTTAAAGTGTGATTTTGCGTTGAACTATGGCCTATTCAGTCCAACAGAGTGATTCTGACTTTTGTGATATCCTGATGAGGGTTTCTGGTGAATAGCATTCACTTCCTGCAAATTTAGCTCTTGACCTTTCCTACTGGCAATGATATCCTGCTCAACTGCTAACCTAACTGATAAATCAGTGACACGAAGAACGGTACCACTTATCTTTAGGGTTGTGGCAGCCATATCTAATGAAGATGGCAGACTATTCAAAATAGTTGCCACCTACATTCTTTCTGAAACCTCTGTTCCAACAATAAAAAGATTTTTAGCCATAACAATCATTTTATTTACATGTTCTATGGCACTATCGTCCTCTTGCATACGGCAAGAATTATACCGATGTAATAGGAGCTGAGTATTCACCTCAGAAGTGGTGTCATACTTCTCCTTGATAGTGTCCCATAATTTTCGAGCAATCTCATAAGTTTCAAAGAATTTTATGAGATTGACCTCCATGAACATGAGCATTAGGCTTCTAGCCTTGTTGTCTTCTGACAACCACTGCTCTCTTTTCCTTATATCTCCCTCTCCGGGGTTATCAGTTAATTCTGGAACAGTACTATTAAGTACATGTTCAATATTGTCATGAATAAGACTATATCTAATTTTCCTATGCCACATGTCATAATTTGTACCGTTCAACTTGTCCAATTTAGCCGGTTCAGAAGCAATGAGTTTACTAGCCATTTTAAGTAGGATAAGGCTAAACCTGAATATACATAATTTTACAATTATATTCAATCAATAATTATTTAATATGAAAATTTATTCTAACAATAATCAAAATATAATTTAAATTTCCTAAACATAAATGATATTTAAAATGACAACAATAAAAGAATGTCAATTAAATTATAACTAATTATCAAGTGAATAAATTTATGTTTGAAATATTATGAATTTACCAGGCAACTTAATATGAAAAGATTGGTTATAATAATAATGCAAGTTATGACAAACACACAGATATTTAAAGAGGTTGTCCTTATGCAATATAATAGAGAAAGGACAAACAACTTTTGAAAGAAAAAATTATATATTAACTATGCACAAACAAGAACCCAATAGACGTATAACGGGTTCTAGCATTAATTAAAAGAAGATGCACATGGATCTATGACAGGTTCTGGCAAGTGTGAGGCAAAAAGCCAGCAAACATATATAAATCTATTATAGTAATGATGGTAGAAATGGAAACAATGAAGATTTCTTTACTGTTCTGTATACATGAAGAATAGTGAACAGTGATATTAAACAACAAGATGTGCGTTGGGTGTTGTGCTTTCTCAACTTGACAAAAGATTTGATATTTAAATAAAAAAATACATAAATGAATCCTATGCAATCTTTTGAAAATGGAAGAAGCCAATAAAACGTATCTTACAAAAAGTAGGTGCAGGACATATTATATTCTAACATTAAATGCTATTGTACTAGTTATTGTTCTTTAATAGGTGATGATGGTTATATTTCAATTAAATAATAGCCATCAGCTTTTACTTTTCAAACATAACGTATTGAAACCGACCTGGGATCTGTGTGCTGCGCGATGGGGTGCGGCGATGCTACGCACGGGTCTGATGGCGAGGTGCGGCAACGGCGCAGTGCGACAGCGCCGGGGTGTGCAGCGGTGGGTGCGGCAGCGGCGCGAGGAGAGGGCGGCGGTTGTGCGCGGCAACGGCGCGTGCACAGTGGCGGTGAGGGCAGCTACGACGCGAGGGGAGGCCGGCGGCTGTGCGCGGCAGCGGCGCGTGCGTAGTGGCGGTTCGCTGCAGTGGCGGTGCTGTGCGAGGGCAGCGGCGAGCCGAGTGCTGCAGCGGCGGGTGCGGCGGCGAGCCGGCAGCGGTGGTTCGCTGCAGCGGAGGGTGCTGTGCGAGGGCAGCGGCGGTGCAGGCGGCTGCAGCGCGAGGGAAGGGCGGCTGCGGTGCGTGGAGTGCGGCTGCGATGCGCGGGGAGGGCAGCTGCGGTACGTGGAGTGCGGCTGCGATGCGCGGGGAGGGCACCCGCGGTGCGAGGGCAGCGGCAGCCGCAGTGCGCGGCAACGGCGGTCAGCGGTGCGAGAGGAGCGCGGCAGTGGTGCGCGGCAGCGGCGAGCAGCAGCAGCAGCTGCGAGCAACGGCAGCGGCGATTGCGGTAACCGGCGTGTGGTGGAGGACGAACCCGCTCTGATACCAATGAAGGAATGAACAATGAAGGATTGGGGGAGCTCCGATGGCTAACCAAAGAGATCTTTAAGGTAATCTCTCTGTTCCTCACAGTTGTTCATTTGTTCTTGGAGGGCAGGGAACCCTCCTATAAATAGAGGCATCTCCCTCCGTTATCCACCTCCGCTCCCATGGTAACTGCCTCCTATTAACGTGGGAGACCAAGTCTTCTGTAGTTATCTCTGCAATAGAGATAAGGATAGGCTCCTACATATGTGGATTGGTTGTCATCTCGGTCTAACAATTCTAGGACCGGTTAGCACCGGCATCCACCCCAACATCATTTACTTGCAAAGCGGCTCTAGTGCGGCGACTATTCTTATTGTCTCTTGCCATAGTTCTTTGTGCGTTTTTTACATACGGTGCCAATTGTGTACCGGTCAGAAATTGATCTAGCGACGATGACCGTCTGATCAAATCTTCTAACTACTCGATAGAATTTGTAAGATTAGAAATGCCGAGAATAGAACCTGCAAAAGGAAGAAGAGACGTCAGATGACCCTACGTTCTTTTGGAGAGTAAAACCCTTCGATAACTAAGTCATATTTTAGAGAAGAGATAAAATTTTCTAAAGTTCAATATAGTATTAGACATACCTCTCTCAAGAGAGGACTAGAGATATATATAATCCCTGCCTCGTTCGACATCAAGAGGGTTGTTGCCCTTGAAGAGTTAATTGACGTCTGATCCACACCCTTGATTGAGGGGATTATATGATATTAAGTTAGAAGGAGAGATCTTCTCTCGTGATCGAGTGAGCAGATCATGATGACCTGTCTTAAGTGAGCAGCTACGCTGTTAGACTGCAAGACCCATTTGATGGCGGGATGGAACTACCGATTGTCCCTAGGGGTCTCCAAACTCTCGAGCAATTGAAAGGCAGTAGCCTTTGAGTCCAAGTGCTTGGCCTCCCTCTATTGAAGTTGGCTTTGGGTTACTGAGAGAGTAGACTCCTTTCGGCACTATAGCTATGACCGAGACATCACTTATCTTGGAAATTATCGACTGAGATGTCTGTTCTCTTGACTTGGCTTTCTTAAGACTTAGATCCCATGCATCCTAAGTCCCAACCTCCGTCTTGCAAGTTGGGATATCGGGAGAGTTTACGTGGCGCCCCTTCATGTGGTCCTGTGGGCGGTAGGTCCTTGGGTCTCCGACTAATTAGACTTGATTGGATCGGATCTCAATCACGTCTCCTTAGAAAGAAATATTGGATTTTAATTGGAATCGGACTCTGGTCACCATACCTACATACATATCCATCCAATTGAGCTACTGTATCAATAAAAGAAAAAGATTTTGCGAATGTATAAATATAAATGCCATAGATTACTGATAAATTTACAAAAAGTCCTATCGTCATCCGACCAGCTTTATATGGACTAATATATAGGCATGAACCAAGAAACACTGGCGAAGGTCGCCACCGACGTGTCCTCCAATTGCAATCCAATGGCAGCAACGGAGGCATCCCCACCCCACCTGCAGGAAGAAGAGCAGGTGGAGCCATCGGAGGAGGAGAAGGAGAAGAAGAAGGCGGCACCGCCGGAGATATCGCTCCGGCCGTTCGAGCTGTCCGACGTCGACGACTACATGGTGTGGGCCTCCGACGACCAGGTGAGCCACTTCTGCTCTTGGGACACCTACACCAGCAAGAACGCCGTCCTCGAGCACATCAAGGAGGACGTCCTCCCGCACCCCTGGTTCAGGGCCATCTGCATAGACGACCGCCCCGTCGGCGCCATCTCCGTCACGCCCAACTAGCGAAACGACCAGTGCCGGGGCGAGGTGGGGTACGTGCTGGCGTCCGTCTACTGGGGCCGGGGTATCGTGCTGCAGGCCCTGAAGATGGTGGTAGCGACCATTTTCGAGGAGATGCCGGAGTTGGAGAGGCTGGAGGCGGTGGTGGACGTGGATAACGCGGCGTCGCAGAGGGTGATGGAGAAGGCCGGGTTCCTCCGGGATGGGGTGCTGAGGAAGTACTTCACCATGAAGGGGAGGACCAGGGACGCCGTCATCTATAGCTTCCTGTCCACCGACGCTGCGCCTGCTTGATGACGGTGAATTAAGGGAAGTGGTGGGTGATGTTATGTTGTCCATAAATAACGTTAATTTCTTCTCTTCTTGGTCACCTTATGTTGTAATATGATTGGGTGTTTTGGTGATGTGGGTTTAATTAGACCAATTAACATTTAGAACATTTTAATCGCCACTAGATTTTGTGAAAGTGACGAGCTTATTATTGTGTGTTTTGAGGAAAGAATAGGAGATTTGTCTCTTCCATGTTTCAACGTAAAAATTCTATTGTGGGCCCGCCGCTTTCAATTGAAATACTGATTTAGCTTCTCTTGCAAAGTCTTGCTAGAATTAATGGTGGGTGATCGGTAAACCTTGTTGGCAGAATTTGTGGATCTTTTTATGATCCAGTACGAGTCAGATCAACTTGCACAGATTCGATTAAGTCGTATAAAAAAGATGTCGTAAATCATATAGACTTGATTGAATTGAACCTGAAGGAAACTATGAGGGAGGGAGTGGGGAGAAAGCTCCGATGGCCAACAAGAGAATTCTTTTAAAAATGATCTATGCTTCTCGTTTTGTTGTATATTCTTCGGAGGGTAGGGAACGCACCGATTATTAGAGACTAATATCTCCGTTAGCCATGTCCACTTCTCATGAGAATCGTCTCTTAAATATTAGGGAACATGAGAGATCAAGTCTCAGTCATTTGAATTTTAAATTTCACCGAAAATAAAAATAAACTCTCACTATATAGGCTTGGTGGTCATGTACTCTAACAGAAGCAACTTGAGTTTGCCACAATACGGCATGAGTAGGTCAAATCGTTACTAGTCGATCTGATACGACAAAGCATGTTTGTCCGTAGATTTGTATCTCTTGCGGCCTTTAATTGGTGAGAAGTCGATGGGTAACTCTAGAAGCTCCAGCCTAAGATCACAATTTTATCAGTTTATATAGCGTAAAAAGCTCGATTTTCTTTTTCATTCATGATGCCCAAAATTTTCTTCTTTTCCTCTATCTTAAAAGGACCGATTTCAAAATTCAAAGATTTTGCTATTTTATGTCCCGATTCAACCAATCTTCAAGCCAAGAACAACATGACGTACTCCCGACTAAATTTGTACCATAGTTGACAGATCTGCATAAAGCCAAAAGTGTCTTAATTCCAACTACATTTTATTATCGTCACTAAAAATAAATAATTATACAAACCACACGTAAGAATCCCCCTGACAGATCATCCAAAGACGTCCAGACATCTCCATCGAAGAAATCAGGGGGATTCGGATGAGCTACACGCTCCGCGTGGTTTCCCGGCATTGCCGAGGAAGCTTCGGAGATTGATTTTTTTATTGATGGATTCCACGACTCACCATTCACAAAAAGAATTGAACTTTAGTCATTCAAAGTTTTAAAATTTTAAATTAGACCATCTAGTAATTTTAACATAATATTAGAATCTGTGATTATAATTAGAGTGACGTATTTCATATTCACCATTGTCCATGATGTCATAATTTGAATCGATCGACCTGCACACATAATAACTTCGAGATTCAGCCTTCCTTGATGTGTCTATGGCGGTGTTCGCACAAGAGAGAAGCCCTTGGGGGATGAAGCATGGTGTCAATTGTATATGACGCTGCAGAAGATCTTAACCGAACCCGTGCTGGCCTATCAGCCCGCGGCGTACGTGCACACTGGCCCGTGCGAGTGTATACCAAGTCAGACTCTTTGGTCATTCCTCGCACGGCAAAACGTTCAACTGTATTAAAAATGATTCAGTGAGCTCAACCTCACCGTGAGATCAAATCCCATTGTCAGAAGCATTTTTTCACTTTACTTCTTCTATAAAAAATGAAAAGAGTAAAATAAAAAATGTCATTAATTGTAAAACTCGCAGTGAAGTCGAGCTCACTGAAGCAAATCTCTTTCCTAAAACCATCAATTAAGTTTCTTTTCTTTTAACAGTTCTGTAGCAGGGACATTATTCCCACCAGCCCACACGTACCTATACTCTTATGCTCTAAAATTCAAAAACAAATCTTTAGAAAAAGATATGCAAATGGCTCGATCAGCAGGGACATTAATTCTCACAATTTGTTCGCTCATTTTGGCAAATAAGCTCGAAGCATTGGCACAAACACTGACAATGCAATGCCTAAAGATAGGTGGATAATACGCACCATATGATCCGCCAATCCTTGCCAGCATTGCAGCAAATATTATTCTTATTTAAATCTGCACTGATTGAGTTAATGTCCATTAAGCTAGCACTCTTAAACAAAGCAATGCCCCCCTCCTCCCCCCTTGCTGCAATTGGGGCATCGCACCAAGTAAATATATATATATATATATATATTTACGTTGACTCCAATATGTCCTACTTATATGTACAGTCAATACCCGAGCAGACGATCCAAAAAAATCTTAAGAATCAAAAACAGCATTGGGTTGTATAGATGGGTAGGACACATTATTGGGGCCAACCTAAAAAATTTCAAAAAAGAAAAAATTACTTGGTGCAATGTCCCATTGCAGCACGGAAGGTATTTTAGCAAGCATTACTCTTAGAAATTACAACACATGTATTCTCAATAAAGGAAGGTCCAACAAAAACACTGACTTCGAAGATTTAGGAATTATAACACATATTCTCACAAGTTATAGTATTTTGTCATATAGTTTTATATTCTAATATCATCATGCATACCCCAGTGCTAATTAAATCGTATTTTATAGTATATTTTGAGCAGAAAGGAGCTTCATCCTTTTCGTTGCAACAGTTGTACTAGAGGCAAGGTCCATGTATCATTCAATTTTTGATCGAATAATTGAAATTTTAAGAAAATTTATGTCACCCGTGATGTAACGGTTCCCACACGATCCAACGCTGCATGTGGTGCGTTGCACCTGTGCGGAGGGAATTTCCTCAAAAAAAAAAAAAAAAAAAGCTGAGCCAAGACCGTTTATGTGTAAGGATATTATTCTTGGATCATATGAAAATATTTTTGCAAT
The DNA here is from genome assembly GCA_030544215.1 of Zantedeschia hybrid cultivar. Lineage (NCBI taxonomy): Eukaryota > Viridiplantae > Streptophyta > Magnoliopsida > Alismatales > Araceae > Zantedeschia > Zantedeschia hybrid cultivar. The sequence goes on from JARZZO010000007.1 coordinate 1,622,785, forward strand.
ATTTAGACTCCTGTCCAAACTGAGAAGATCTTTTCTCTATTGTGGGAGTACACCTATGGAAAGGTAGGAGAAGGATAAGGAGAGGTAATATTCTTTAAGCTCTAAGGACATCAATTGTAACATTTTAGTACAAATGCAAACTATAGATTCAGGTCCATCTAAAACTTATTATACTCCTCATTTTTTAACGCATAAAAACTAATCAAACACGACAAGAGCCACCTCCTGGCAAAGCCTTCTTCCCATCCGATCATCAGGAAGAACGCATAAGAGAATACGAGAGCTCATAAGACGAAAGGAAGGGTTTTATTCACCGTTGCGAACAGAGAGCAACAAGGCCCTTCTTTATTACTACATACACGTGCACGACACACGACTTCCCTTCTTATTCACAGGTCTCTTACAGCTTTCTACACCTCGATCGTACTCACTCTACCCTTTACCTCTCACTTAACACTTAAAACCCGGCAAAATCCAAGATGGATCCCAATCTCGGGGGCTTCCCCTGGCGCTGCTCTGGACCCTCCATGAACTCGGACTCATCCTGGCGGTTGAGGAACTCGTCCACCTCCTTTGCTGGCATGTCGAACGAGAGCTCCTTAGCTTCCCTTTCTAGCTGCTTCAGTATGCTGTTCTTACCTGTTAAACAGAGTTTTTTCGCCATTAGAAAGGCATTCGTAGCAGACATATTAGAGAGAGCTGGACTCAGGAGTGTAGATTGATCGAATTGGGTACCTGCTAGGTAGATCCGCTGGTTGTTCTTGGCGTTGATCTCGAAGCACACTGCCTGCAGGTTCTGCCCGCGGGATGCGACGATGGCGGCCGGGTGGCCGGCGGGGATGACGAAGGCCGTGCCGCAGGACAGGCGAGACCGCATCTTCTGGTAGTGCACGCGCCTTGGCTGGCCTCGGGGTTGCCTCTCCTCTGCTTCTTGATGGCTCTCGCCGGAAACGTGAGGGCAGGCCATCTCGACGTAGCCCTCACCATCCAACACCATGAGCATCTTGGTGGACCTTGTCATATAGAAAGGGGCGGTCATGCATCCCTGTATGATCATTGACAAACACAGAAGAGAAGGTTAATACACTCGCTAGCCTAGATGAACAAAGTGGGGGAGGGAGGAGAAGAGGAGTTCTGTACTGTGTGCTTACACTGCTGATGTTGGTGAAGGAGATCTGGATGTCGAGGTCCTGGAGCTGCGGGTAGTCGTTAGCGTTGGCCTCGTACAGCTGCCCGTAGCGGCTGGAATGGGTGGGGCGCTTGCCTAGCAGGTTGAACGGCCGGCTGGACTCTCCGAACGGCCACCGCCCGCCCTCCGACGAGCTCCCGCGGCTTATGCCACGGATCTGCTCTGGCGATGCCTTGACAATGGCGCCCTTGGTTTGCTTACTGAACATCCTCTGCACGGCCTCCCTTCTTGCCTGAAACATGATCAGTTTAAGTACATGTAATAACAGGGTTACGAACTATTTAGGAGTGGTAAGAACGTGTGGAAATACAAACATTGAAGGCTGCTTGGAGAAGTTCATCGCTGAAGCTCCGGAAGAAGGACTCTGGATCTTCACCTCCCACACCGAAGTACTCCTACAGGACAACATCGAGTTTTGGAACGTACTTCCTAAGAAAAACAAAGGAATCTAGCTACATAAGGGAGAAGATGAGAGGTGTCAGGATTTCTGATACCCTGACAACGCCAGGGGTGGAGACGGTCCTCATGAGCTTCGCAATGTAGAGCTTCTCATTGTGGTCGGTGTTGATGATGTAGACTACTGACCCAGCGTCAGCCCTAACGATGTCTCCTCTGCGAATGTTGTGAGACTCTCGACTGTTGGCCTCTCGCAGCATTCTGATCGCTCCACAGCCTGGTAATATACGATTGATGAGCAGTGACAACAAAAATAACAGACTACATAATATAGGAGAAATGTGGAATCGATCTAGAGATGAGGAGGGAAGAGGGTTCGCCTTTGACGACGTAGTAGATGGTGTCGGCGTCGATGTGGTGTGGAAGAACGAAGGCGTTAGGGTTGGCCTCGAGGATAGCCAGCCGGTAGTGCTCGATGCCCCGGAGGAGCTCCGACCTCCTGGTGAACCTCTCCAGAATCCTCACGTTGCCGTGCTGAGTCCTGACGCGGTGCTGGAAGCTCTGCTGGTCGAAGAAGTAGGGGCTTCTCCCTTCTTCCTGCCCTTCTCCTTCTTCTTCTTCTTCCCTCCGAGGGTTCGCCTCACGGCCTCGGCTGCCACGTTCTCTTTGTTCCTGCTCGTACCTCTCCTGGCATCGCCGCTGGCACTGGCTACGCTGGCTGGGGTCGTGGCTGTGCTGCGTCTCACATTGCCGTTGGCACTGCTGAAGACGCTCCTCAGGGCTTCCCCGCTCAAGGACGTCCTCCCTCTGCCTCCTCCATTCTTCTTCATACCTTTCCTGGCAGCGGCGCTGGCACTGGCTGCGCTGGCTCGGGTCATGGCGGTGCTGCGTTTCGCACTGGCGTTGGCACTGTTGGAGACGCTCCTCGGGGCTTCCCTGCCCAAGGACGTCGGGCTGCTGTTGCTCCCTTCGCTCTTCTTCGTAACGTTCCTGGCATCGGCGCTGGCACTGCATGCGCTGGCTTTGGTCGTGGCGGTGCTGCGTCTCGCACTGGCGTTGGCACTGCTGGAGACGCTCCTCGGGGCTTCCCTGCCCAAGGTCGTCCTCCCTCTCGGGCTGTTGTTGCTGCCTTCGCTCTTCTTCGTATCGTTCTTGGCACCAGCGCTGGCACTGCCTGCGCTGGCTTTGGTCGTGGCGGTGCTGCGTCTCGCAGTGGCGTTGGCACTGTTGGAGTCGTTCCTCAGGGCTTCCCTGCCCAAGGACATCTTCCCTCTCGGGCTGTTGTTGCCCTCTTCGTTCTTCTTCATATCGTTCTTGGCATCGACGCTGGCACTGGGTGCGCTGGCTCGGGTCGTGGCGATGCTGCGTCTCACACTGGCGTCGGCACTGCTGGAGCCGCTCCTCGGGGCTTCCCTGCGCGAGGACGTCCTCCCCCTCAGGCTGTTGCTGCTCCCTTCTTTCTTCTTCGTACCGCCGTTGGCATTGGCGCTGGCACTGGCTGCGCTGGCTGGGGTCCTGGCGGTGCTGCGTCTCGCATTGCCGTTGGCATTGCTGGAGCCGCTCCTCAGGGCTCCCCTGCCGGAGCAGGTCGTCCCTCTCCAACTCAAGGTCCTCTTGCTTATGGAAGGCCAGGGCGGAGGCGGCGAGAAGGAAGATGGAGAGCAGGAGCAGGGCTGTGTGTTTGGTTGCCATATCTAGCTACAACTAGACAGGGAACCGGATGAGGCCGAGGGATGAAGGGGTATGAAGTGAGACGCCCGTTATTTATCGAGGAAGGAAAGGTCATGGAGATGGAAGGAGTCCAGTACGTGGCAGACGTGCCTCTGCATGCTAGCGACGTGGTGGCGAAGACGATGGCAGAGGTATTGCCACGTAGCTGAGGTACGTCACTAGTCCTTCCTCCTAAGGAGTGGACGCCTTCTTGTGGTGCGCACCGGGGCATCACGTGAGAACCCTCAGCGATTTTCCCGCATTATCCTGTTCGCTAAAATGCCAAACCGGGACCTGCGCCGCCGGGTCGCCGCGTGTGCTCGCATGCAGAAGCAGGGCTTCGTGTGCGTCGCCACAGACGTAGACTGTAGGATGTGCCTAGCATGGCCTCCTCCAAGCTCCACCATGCAACTGGATGTGAGAGACTCACAGAGTCACAGGTCGTTTTTTAGCTTAACAGTAAATTAATGTATACAAATTTTCTAAGTATAAGTTTGGACTGAATTCAGTCACTATAAAAATGAGAAAGTTTTAAAAAACTTTCTTATATGATGTTTTTTCTATTTTTAAGAAAAAAAAATCTATAAAAGACTCCTTTCTTTTCTTTTTTGTACTAATTGAATTCAATCTAAATTAGTACTGACAAGAACTGTACTACAAATTAATAGGTTAACCTGTTAAGACGCAAAAGGTCGACAGTACTAAGGGAAATGATCTTGAAATTAGGGATGCAAACGGATACAGATTCAACGTAAATCCGCCACATATCCATGATATTATCAGTTTAGGAAAACTGTCATCCCCATAAATTAATAATCAGATAATCGGATCGTTAATATACCATACGTTTTTTATCATAAAAAATACAAATCTATTACCTTATCTATTATACATATCAATTTAAAAAAACTATTCACTAGCTGACTTATAATTTGATCACTTATAACTTGAGATAACTGTTCATTCCGCACCTGATTGAATGGTCAAACATATTTGGTTGGATCATCCGATTCGAATCTATCGTCAAAGCTCAAACTCATGACTTAAACAAACATCATGACTTGTCAGCGACGGTCGAGTTGAATGGACCGGTATTACTTGATCACATCTTCAAATTTTGTTTATCAGAAAATTCATCTCCCCGACTAGTGAGAGGAAGCTCAAACTCATTAGAATCCGGCTCGTCTGTGGTCTCCTGCACGTAACGCCTCAGTAAAGACGAGGGGAGCTCTTTATTGACCGCTGGAGACTGTAGAAGAGTCGGACTCAACTCATTATGTTGAACTTTCCTGAAAAAGTATGAGCGTTTTAATTTTTTATTAATATCATGCACCTTCTACTGCACCTGCTGGTGGAAATTGTGCACCCAACCCTACCTCCGGCGGATAATGTTAACCTGACGGGAAAGTTTTCCCATTTTCGGTATTCAGCGAACGTGAGTGAATAAGAAAAATAAACTTCTTAAAATATTATCACATTTGTATCAGATAATTTGTAAGAATCTCCTTCACTTGGACTCTTTTTAAAAGAATAAAAAAAATGGATAACTTTTCTGGACACCCTAGCAGTGCTCACCAGGGACACTTGACACGCCCACCCATACGTGTTCTTGCGAAGACATCCATAACGTGGCACCCCTCCCAACCAAGCCATGCAGATTCGGACAACTTTGTCAGACGACGACAAGATTAGTTGGATGGAGAAGTCCACCAGGACGAGGCGCCACGTGCGGTCTCCATACGCGGAGGCCCGTCGTGTTAATACAAGCGGGATCCACTCCCCACTTAATAAGAGTCCAGATCGTCTCATCATCATATTGTATTGGTCAGTCTCAGCACATCATTTGTAAAATAAGTTTGTCATTTGAGACTCATCCCGTAGAAGTTAGTAACTTTTTTATTCTTGATTCAGCAGGTTTCCAATGTTATGCAGAACATTTAAATATCATACAATCATAATTTAAAATATCTTAACGTAATATAACACAAAACATTTAAATACTATCAAAAGCACAAGATCACAACTATAATTTAAAATATACTTTAACGTAATACAACACAAAGTACTTAAATACAACCAAGAACACAAGACTACAACTCTAATTTAAAATACATCAAAATATAATATTCATATAGTAATTTATGTTGTATCCAAGTGTACATTCAAGTATATTTTAAATTATGATTACAATTTTGTGCTCTTGATAGTATTAAGTACTCTGTGTAATATTAGAAACTTACTGAACCTAGAATAAAAAAAAAAAAGTTGCCAATTTCGATGGGATGCATCTCGAACAACAAATCTACTTTGCACAGGACGGTCCTGAGACTAATTATTACTAAAATCCAATCCAAGTAGTACTGAGACGATCTAGATTCCTAGTAAAATTACATGCATGGCCCACGAAGGCCACGTTTTCGTACCGTGCCAGGTGGGATGCTGCTGTAAACGCGGTCGTCCGCTTAATGAGGCAAATTAGTCGATCCCCCACGTAGTCGTTCGTGCATGCATGACCCCAGAAGCCACGTGACCCTAATGCTACCAACCATGGCCACCTTTTCTCTCTCTATAAATAGAGGGCTCCTGCACCACGTTCCTACATGTCCTTCACAGCTGCACTCCTTCCACCACTTCCAGTTGTGCTAACCCAGCCATGGCGAGCAAAGCAGGAGCCCTCCTCATTATCTCCCTCTCCGCCCTCCTCCGACTCCCGGCTGAAGCAGTGCAAGCAGGAGTGCCGGCAGCAGCCGCACTATGACCAGGGAATGATGCACCGGTGCAAACGCCGCTGCGAGGAGCAGTACGCCCAGGAGCGGCGCGATACCAGCCGCGAAGAGATCGAGCGCCGATTCGAGCAGTGCCAACGCCAGTGCCAGTAGGAGCGCCACCACCCGCATGAACGTCAGCAGTGCCAGAGCCGCTGCGAGGAGCAGTACAGGGAGGAGATGGAGCGGCAGGAGAGGGGCCGCGGCCAGGAGACGGACCAGGCGAGGAGGGATCCGGAGGGGCAGCTCCGTCGGAGCCAGGAGCAGTGCCGGTGGCAAGGCCAGGCCCCCCAACGCCGTCGCCAGTGCGAGCGCCAGTGCCAGGACGAGTACGAACAGGAACGCCGAAGGGAGCAGGAAGAGCGGGGTAGGGGGAGAGACGACAGTGCGGTTAAGGACGTCGTGTATCGAATAAGAGAAGCTGACACTGAAATAAAAATCCCTCCAATCTTCTAGCGTTATACTGTCTCCATTACGCCATGCGTGTTGATAACTTGATGCCCATTTTTTCTTGGCTTCTTTCTTCTAGTTAGTTTGATAGTAGAGTGGGTTATGACATAATGAGTTATCAGATTCCTTATTTCAAAATAAGAGGTGTTTCATTTTGACATCAAGGCAGAATAAAAGGTGAAATATTATGTTCTTGTATGTAAAGTGGAATAGTTTATGCAATTTATTATGAGAGTAAGTCATTCTTGATCAGAATACTAGTCAAATTAGAAAGTGACTTATTCTAAGAATAAGGAGGTCTTATTCTGTTGGATTCTACTGTCAACATCATATTAACGGTGTTCATTGACCGGAGCCAATTGTGTAAACATTTGTGCTACCCTTAGTAGGTGCAGTTTTACCAAGTTTTAAGTAGCTATCACTAGTCTCCTTGACTCTTCTGCTCAACCATAGTGCCAATGGGGATCCGGATTTCGGAGCAGCAAAGTTGATTTTAACACCTGTTGGTTTCTATCCCTATCCGTTTGATTTGTTGTTCCATCACCTTGGGTACATATGATCCTCCACAATTTAATCTGCTTTTCATCATGTTTCTTATGAATATACCTTGTAAAAACCTATAAATTGGATCCAAGTGTCTCATACTGTGAAGATTACGTCATGGAGGATCCCCACCTCTTACACAGCACTGACAGCAGTAGGGATAAGCCTTCACGAATTCGTCCAGGTGCATAGATACCCCAGCACCGGGAGTCCATGTATGGCATTATAAAGCCCAGGCCCGGCCCATGTAAGCAGCGAGCCGGGCCAGAGATAAGGCGATGAATGACACAAAACTTCCATTAGACGTATTTTTTATTTTCTGTCCCGTTAATCTAAAAGAAAAGAATTACATCTTGAAAGCCATTTCGATACTACTTTGATTATTTTTTTACCTTCATTTGGAAGTCACAGTTAGAACTTTTTAGATTGAGATAGAAATGAGATTAATTATTATAAAATTAATATTAATTTGAATTTTATAAATCTTCAATATTAGCTATAATTATTTATCATCGAAATCTTTTTTTAAAGTATAAATTAAAATTAAATTTCAACTAAAAAGTTTGCCAAATCTTTGATGGCCTATGCCCTGTTTTACAGTGATAGGCTTTATGTGCTATTGGGCCAATCCAGCCAGTTAACGCTCCTAACTCCACAACTATTTTTGACATTTAAAAATAAACCATTCACATAGAGCAAAGGTATATATGTGGCTTCTACTTTGGCGTCACGTCACGCAATGTTACCCATAACTTTTGAGTACAGTCCGGTAAGTGTAGGTCCATGGTTCTTCCATAGCACAACTTTTTGATGATGTACAATTAAATTTGATGGGTACATATACCTTCTTTACTGAACAGAGATTCTTTCGATACGCATTTGGATCGGAGTCTAGTAGTATTGAGAGGGAGAAAAGACCCTCCCCCGGATCGGAGTCCAGCAGTATTGAGAGGGAGAAAAGACCCTCCCCCCTCGTGATCGCAAAATTTGGGAGTGTTTGGCCCCCATCCTTCTCTCAGTATTACTAGACTTCGATCCAAGTACGTACTGAGAGGATCTCCTCTCCTCTTTATCCCCCCGTTACCCACTACATAAGCACACCCACATTCTGTGACAAGCCCATTTGCAATGTCCAAATCTCCCACGTTCTAAGCAAAGGAGGTTCCAACAGTATTTTATATAAAATTTCAAGTGAAAACGGGAGTTCTAGAATCCCAAGTCATTGTTAGAAGAAAAGTTAAAACAAGTTTTACAAGAAAAGTTTTGGATTTTAAGTACAACTGAAATTTCTGTACTTCTCCTACAGACAAATTTTACGAATTAAGCATGAGACTGAGAGATGATATTGTACATAAGTAACTCTGCCTTCTACAGTACTAGGATCTTCATATAATATACTATGTATTTACCTCTATAGATTTAAGAGAAATACACCTTGAACATAGACTGCAAATAGTCTCAAATTATACGCAATATATGTTAATAATAGTATAATCCCAAAGTAATTTCTGTCGTCACTTGGAATCCTATGTCATGAATTCTATGAAATTTTACAAGTTATTCAAAAATATAGTTTTAACATTTTCTCTCCCTTTTTCATAAATTCTATGAAGGTTGTAGGTCCCCTCTTTTAGGGTCAGAGTTATCGGGTTCACTTGTCAATCCCCATTGTGTAGATCTCTCGCTCACATGTCTTCCTCTTTCTTCCGATCGCACCCTATTTTCAAATGACATACAAATATAACCTTATCATTATCCGCAAAAATCATCAAAAACCTATATAAAAGGTTAAGTTATCCGATAGCCCTATATTTGGTGCATTTCTTTCGAAGAAAAAACAGATTTTACCTAAAATATAATATGCATAAATACTATTTGTAGGTTCTTTCAAACAAATGTCTATACAATTTCTTCTTGTTAATATTTTACGTACATAAAATCATACTTCATTTTCAATGTGCATAAATAAGGTTAAGTAGAATATATGAAGTCGATACAACAAATAAAATGACATAATTATAGGATGTTTTATAAACAAGTAAGAACTGAGAGTAGATCACATGCATGTATCCTTATCTTGAACCATTGTAAGTCTAATATGGAAATATCCTTTGCTTTAAGTTTTGAAAATGGACAGCCAAATGGAAAAAAATAGATGCTTAATATAATTTTTTGATGAGAAAAACTTCCTAGGCATTGTAAATCTACGTCGATTATAATGTCTCGACAACTGCCATCCTACAAAAGTGATGAGCTATCTTTTTTGATGATTTTTTTATGAGCTCAATATAATTTTTTGATGAGCTATCTTTTTTTTTTCTTTTTCCTTTGCAAAAAAATATACCAGTCCAAAAAAGTGGGATTCTTTAAATTCTTCCACTTGCCATTTCTCCCCCGAATCAGGCCCTGACTACTATATATAATGGAGATTTCATGAAAGCAACTAAGCAAGGTTGTAGCAAGCTGCGGGACAGTAAAAGGTCCTGTTAAAAAGAGAATGTTTTGGATAAGATTCCAATACTAGCACATTTATTTGTGCCTACTCATATACGTTTACACATACTAATTATGCAAATAATATATATGCCAACAGCATTGGTGTCAGTAGTGATTCAATATGAGGTTTGATTCAATGAGCTCGACCTCACTGTGAGGTCGAGTCCTATAGTCAAGTATATTTTTGACTTTACTCTTTTCACCTTTTACAGAGAGAGTAAAATAAAAAATACTCTTGACTGTGGAGCTTGACCTCAAAGTGAGGTTGAATTCACTGAATCATGTCTCATTCAATATTTAAACTTTAATAACCCCACATTTGGTTGTTTATGCAAAATTATTGCATTCTCAATCTTTGTCCGTACACCATGCACATCATGTACATAAGGCCAAGTGTGCTATCACAAGGGCTATGATTACAGTATCACACCCCACATCATTAACCCTAGGCTCTTGGGAATAAAGACTGTCCTCTCTTTGCCAAATTGAGAGAAACTTTCGCTTGTGGAACTATGGTCCAACTTGTCCATCAGATCAAATCACATCTCCTCCAAGCATCTTTAGTCCAATTTCTGGTTATTCGTTCTTTGGAACAGATAAAAGAGACCCACTTCTGAGGCAGATGCATTTGATGCGATTCTCTCCCATCATTCTCTTGCACCCCACTGTTCTTATACAAATGCGTGAGGGAAGTGGATAAGTGTGAGCTCAATCTCTAGACTAGGATTGCTCATGATATCTGCGTATCTCCACCTATCAGCTTTGCATCTTCATTGGCATCCCAATCATTTGGAATTCTCTTGTCTGGCTTCGGTAGTGAAGGCAGCATAACAAAAAGGGGTGTTTCCAAAAATAAAAATAAAAAACAAAAGAAAATAAAAATAAGAAAATAAAAACAAAAAAAGAATGACCTGTTACCAACCCTTACTAGAAAATCAATCATTTGCATGTCATGTCTTTATATGGTTCGACTGATCGGGGTATGGTAACGATCGTGTTGGCCTTTTGTTTCTTCATGTATCATATGTACCAAGCGTTCGCAATTCCTTTGCCTTATTTCAACATATTACTATCATATTTAATTAAGAACAAACACTAACTTTGTACTCTAAAAACTACGTTACTTTCGGAGGAAAAAAAATGCAAATAATAGACATATTTTTTTTTTGGAATTAGTTGACTCCAGGACAAACAAAAGGCTATGCATACAATGGTGAAATTAAAAGTACTTCATTATTAGTCCCAGCATGTGGCGCGAATGGACACGCTCTCCGACTGTTGGCGGGGAGACCTGAGATTGACCCCGCAGGGTCTCTCTTGCAGGTGCTACTTTCCCCTCCCCGTGCTAAAATCTGGCGGAATTGCCGAGTCTCAATCCCGGGCCCTCCCCGTTGTCCTTGGGCTACTCGATCAAAAAATATATATATTATCAGAACTATAATGGTGATTTAGGTTTAAAAAACTTCAATTTTCCCATGTGAAGTCAATCAAATGTTTTTACGTTTAAAAATCTCTCACTTAAAGTCAGAAAATGTTATAATCCTTTAGATTATGGGAATAATTTTTAGATCCATGATTAGTCCCAAAATGATGCTTTTCTGATCTTCAACAGTCAAATCATAGTCATAAAATGAGGCTTGTAGGCTTTATCTCATCATTTCTTTGATTATTAACCAATGATGGTGGTTCCAAGAACCATCTTTCACCTGATGAATCGAAAAATCAGCAGAAAAAAGTCACAAAGAGCATCTAACGAAGGTTTGGCTTATTATGTGTCCACCTCTCAAACCGTATGTATTATTACCTGATAAAAGTCCCTCCCATATATGCATGGCATGTCCTGACCATCGAATGCCTGCCTCAGTTATATCCTCAATTATCCCGGACAACCAAACTTAAATCCGTGTGTCCTGACCCCTTATCAAATTAATTATTTGGTATTTGAAAATGGGAAACTATTTTATCTACTAATGGTCTATTTGTTTTCACGTAAAATGAGCCACAGAAAATGCTTTTTTCAAAAAGTATATCTCAGTCACTCTGTTTGGTAATTCGTAAAACTCAAGTCAACGGAAAACTTAATTCGTTGACTCCCTTTTTTTCCTGATTTTGACATCTATAGGATATGATGGAATGCCTTTTTCTTGAAAATATTTTCGTGAGCACTAAATGACAAATTTTGTTTTCATTTTCCTTGCAAATATATTTTCTTAGAAAATCATTTCCCTCCTGATGTAGCCGAAGCTATCACGACCGGATCCCGAGGCCGGAATCCGAAGAGACGGATCCGATGCTGGGTCGGATCGGTGTTCAGGGGCCCGACGGGGATGCGGAAGACGAAGGACGCAGAGGCAGAGCCGAGAGGTCCGAAGGCTGGCTTGCTCCGGGAAGTCAGGGTCGAGGCTCCTCCGGCGGACGAAGGAGCGGCACGAGGCCGAGGATCCCCTGTTGCAAGAGCAGCCGGCGCACGGCGTCGAGACCAGGGGGAGGAGTCCGAGGTCGGCGGCCGAGACCGACTCGGGAAGGTCGGCGATGATTCGAACCGAGCTCCTGCATGAGGGAAAGAAGAAGAAAACCAGTCAGCAGGAGTCCCGGGCTTCAGCCCTGGGGAACCCCCTCCGACGGTCAAGTTAGCTCCTGAAGAAGATTCGATTCAGAAGGCAAAGAGAATAGCTTTAATGCTTTTCGGACTGTAGTCCTTTAAGGGTCTCGGAGGCTTGGGGAAGCATCCTTTGGGAAATAAATAGCGGTGTATTTATAGCAAAGGATAGCGGATGGTTAACGGTGGCAGCCGATATAGGACTAAATGAGGGCTTACTGGTAAATCGCCATAATGCCTGATCCGCTACCGGAGTGGGCCGGATTCGGCTACCGGGCCGAAGGGGGTTGGGCCGCTGATGGGCCGAAGCCTGTTGGGCCCTGGGCTGCCGCGCTGTTCCCGGGCCATTGGCTGGTGGGCCGCTGACGGGCTGAAGCCTGTTGGGCCGGGAGCGACGGTGCCGCTAACGGGCCGAGGCTGTTGGGCCGCTGATGGGCCGAAGGCTCCCGGAGGGCCTGGTACTGCTGCTGTTGGGCTGAACGGGGTTTGGGCTTGTTTTAATGGGCCGAATCGGATTCTGCCTCATCACATAGCCCCCCACTCTTGTCTTCCTCAGTTCTGAGATGGCGAGAGTATAGCCCGAAGCTGGCAGAAGAATAGCGTAACAGGTGTCTTATGTAGACACGCTAATTTTGACGTCATTTTGAGTAAATTTCATATCATATAATAATGCCTCAGAATGGTCTGATAATTAATCATTAATTAATTTTTATTAATATTTTTGAGTGTCGGGTCGAACAGACATGTTTAAGTTAATCAATTGAATTGATTTTAGCTCAAATTTCAGTTAAAATATGAAGAATCATAAAACGCGTCAACCTGTGTGTACGCGATTTAGAGTTTATTCCTATTTTAATGTTTAAATTTGAATTTTAATTAATTGATTTATTGGCTAAAAGGCGTCTGTAATGGGCGACGCGTTTTAGGTTTCCTAAGCTGTTTTAACTTCTCTTCCGGATGTTTATCCTTATCTTAATTAAGGTAAAAGACGTCTACACAGATGGACGCATTTTAGCTAATAAAGATAAAGATAAGTTTTCCCGGATATTTATCCTTATCTTAATTAATCTGAAAGGCGTCAGCCATGGTGGACGTATTTTAGATAATTACAGATAAAGATGAATTAATCAGTAATTATCTGTCGGTTAAGGTAGATAAATCCTAGATTTTTCTATGTTAATCGCGAACGCAGAAAATGCCTATAAATACCTTGCATCTCAAGGAGTTAAAAAAAAAAAAAAAAGAGAGAGAGAATTATTGAGCCACAGCGTTATAGCAATTTGAAGAGCGGAGCAACCACGTCGGAACGCCGGAGCGCTGCCATTTCCAGAAGTCGGCATCCTTCTTCAAGATCTTCATTCTTTCAAAGCTTCAACCAACTAGACTGGGCATAAGTTTTTCATATTTGAATTTCATTATCATTCATTAGTTTCATATCTCTTATTCACTGCATGCAACACACCCCATCATTAATTCTTCAAAACCCATTTGTTCTAAAGGGGTTTCAAAGTCATTTAAAACAAGTGAGTTGCTGTTTTATACATGTTTATAATCATGGTTAGCTTTGATATTATTTCTATTTAGATTCTCATCAGTATTTCTTCTTTATTTTTCTGTTTTTTCTGTCTCTGCTGCATTCAACAACAACAACAAGAAATCAAAAAGAGGGAAATCAAGCACGAAGCCAGGAGAATTTCTGGACGATCCTCAACATTCAACAGCAAGAACAAAAGAACAAGAAGAGGCTCTCTTTCTTCAGCCGGCTGAAGGAGGGGAACCAAGGATTCATTCTTCCGCGTTTAAACAGGTAGGCGATCAAACTCTTTTGAAGCTTTTTAGTTAAAAGTTTCTGGCGATCACTGCACCTTAGTTGCATTTTTTTTAATAGGTTAATTTACCCTAAACAACATAGTTTTTCACATTAATCACACGAGCAATTTTTCAGCACCTACAGCTCTTTTGGCGATCACGGTGGGACTTGGTCTCGCCGTCTTTTAATTTCTTTTGTTCTTGCTATTATCATACCGGGCACCCACGGTGCACCACTTGTGTCTTTCGACACGTCCTCACCGATTGGTGAGTGTTTAGTTTAAGTAATTTCCCTCGTGCACCACGTGCACACCCCAGTGGCAAGATCTTGCCTCCCCTTGATTAGTTCAAAAGCTGTTTTTTGTGATAAAATGTTGTGTGATTGCGTGATTTCTTAGTTGTTTAGATTGTAAATCATCCTGTTTAAAATCTGAAACTAAAAATCTTTGCATGAGTCGATTGTTTACTGCATTTTTCCCTGTTTAAGGAGGATTCGACCCAGAAAATCCTTCTGGAAATCTGTTTCTGCGAACTAAAAAGCGTCCAGGAACAGCGACGCGTTTCAAAACCGCGTCATCACACCTAGACGCCTTTTAGCCTCCAGATTATCTCTGTCGTTTACATCTGTTTCTGCGAAATAATTAACTTCTGTGTTGAATAGCGTCGACCATAATCGACGCTATTCAGACAGTTTTTAGTTATTTTCCAGGTTTTCTCTGTTGTTTGCATCTGTTCTCTGCGAAAGAATTAAGTTCTGTTCTGAATAGCGTCGACTATCATCGACGCTATTCAGACAGTTTCTTAATTATTTTTCAGTTTCCAGATTTCTGTGTTGAGTGCTAGCTACCCATTACTCTATTAAGCATTAGAGGCCATCCAGGTCGCAGGGCATACGCATTGAGGCTAAAACCCTCCTTTTCTTAGGAACACATTACTCCACGTCAGCAACTCTCTCTGATTGGGTTGGTCCCTCGATCAGACTAGAGAAGTTGACGTTGAGACCTCCATAAGTCCCCAAAATCAAGGTATTCCTCCTTGATCATCGGGCTGGTTGTACCAATTGAAGTCCCGGCTAGATTCTGAAAGCGTTGTGAAAGAGAACCCTAGAGAATAACGGTGGAAATCAAACTGAAACTAGGATCCTTCCCTGAGCGAAATTGTGGTTTAATCCAATTCAAATAATTCAACAAGGAATCCTAAAATCACGTTAAGCATCCACTTGTTTGATTAATCTCTGCACAACTTGTGTGATTAAATCTTTGAAAAGAGAATCTAATATAATGTTGCTGCGATCAGGCAGAGATTTGAGTATGGCCCAAGACGCCATTATCAACTACGAGGGAGATGCTAATGCCCCTCGCAATTCTGATTTCAACTACGAGAACGGGAGAGATGCTGATGCCTCCCATAATTCCGTCCCCATTCCGTATCGACAAGATGGGAATGTCCGGACCCCTCTCTTTCATCCACAGGATCGATATCCTGATCTTCCCCCGCATGAATATGCGATTCCCAATCCTGACCTTGAGGGGGACATGAATCAGAATGATCCCTCACCCTCCGATCCTATGGATCTTGTCAATGCTCTGGGAGTTCTTGCCTCCCGACTGGACCCTCAGCAGTTCGAAGCGATCCAGTCTATCTTGAAGGAGAAGGCACCCATGCAGCCTGCTGAGCCGAACCCTATGGCTCCCCCTGTTGTTCCTCAACAACCTCCCCCTCCTCCTCCTTATATCCATCAGGCCATGGAAGGCCTTCATCTTACTTCTCGGCCAACTGGGCCACAACTTTCGTCATCCAGGCAACCGGCTAGACCGCAGACGCCCATTTATCAAAATGCCCTCGGGCATGGCGGAAGCTCTGCCGGACCTCATCCTTATTATCCTCCTTGTCCAACCTACTCTAGGCAGCAGGCCTATCAGGTACTTCCTCCTCCTCCTCCTCCCCAGGCAGATCTGACCACGCAGACGTTGTTGGCCAAGATGGAGCGCATGGACGAGCAGTTCAACAATCTTCAGAAAATGATGGGGGTTAAAGCTGTGCCGGAAATCAATTTACCGAGTCTGCCAGTATTCCATCTGCCACCCTCTGAAATGCCAGTGTATCGAAAGTATAACGGTACTGGTAACCCCTTCACGCACCTGAAGGAGTTCATGTACGAATCCTCTTTCTGGCAGAATGATAAGAGGTCATTGGCTTTCTTGTTCAGGAGATCCCTAGAGGGACCAGCCCTCGAGTGGTTCTTTTCTCTGGAACCCTCAGAAGTAGAGGATTACGGTATCGTTTCACGCAAATTTATCCAACGATACCAGGACAGAGTTGCACCCTCCTTGTCTATCACGGACCTTATTGCAGAAAAGATGAAACCAGACGAGGAGTTTGTCAGTTTTGCTGACAGGTGGCGGGGCCTGGCTGAAAAAGTGAAAGATCACTTGTCCGAATCCGAACAAGTGAAAATGTTGATTTCTAACGCCACTCCCCAGTTCAAGCTAGTCCTCTCCTTGAACAATTTGACGAACATGGCAGAGCTCTATGAAAGGGCACGGTACTGCCAGAATGCTTTCAAGGACGCTACGTTCTCTAGCGTCTTTGATCCTCATAAACCTAGCAGGCCTCTACCTCGGAAGCCTGCAGTGCCAAATTCTCCTAGCTCAGGTCCAACTACTGAGGGCACGCTCTCTCACGAGCAGGTCAGTACCATGAACAATAACTCGCCCCAGTTCGTGAGGAATCAGCAACAGTACCAGAGGCCACCACAGCCGAGCCAACAGGGGTACAGGCAGCAGCAGAACCCCCATTACCAACAGCAGTACCAGCGGCCCCAGCAGCCGAATCAAAACCAGCAACAGCCGCAACGGCAACAGCAGTATCAACAGCAGTATCAGCAGCCACATCAGCAGCAACAGCAACAGCCACAGTACCAGCCGCGCGCACCGCCGGCGTACCACAATGTCCCTCCTCCTGGTGACTACAACCAACAAAGGAGACCTCTAGGCCCGAAAAGGGCAGAGTACCCGGCCCTCCCAGAATCCTTGGCGGATATTTTTGGCGCTTTAATGGCAGCCAATGCCTTAGTTTTGCCAAGGGAGAAGGCCGTCTGGCCTCAAAATGCCGATACGTCTAGGTATTGCTACTTTCACAGGCAACCTGAGCATACCATTGACACCTGCTTCCAATTTAGAGATTATATCCATGATCTCAATGAGCAGGGCGGCATAGACTGGGAGGAAATGAAGAAATACATAACAGCCCTGAAGGCGAGGAGACCGCAGCAGCAGCAGCAGCAAGCAAGACCACCGGCACAAGCAGTAGCACCACCCAACATGGGCATAGTGCAGAATCCACTCCCGGAGCATCAGAACCAAAACTAGGTTGCTCCCATCTTGACGAACAGCCAGTCTGAGGCTGGTCGTGGGCAGCAGTGGAGAGTAGATGACTCTTCCTCTCTTTGTTCAACGGGTCACGTTCAAAGTACCGCAGAGCGACCACCACGCCGCACCATCCACATACCAAGGCCACAACCTGTTACCATCACCCCCATACCCACACCTACATACCACTCATCCACACCCAATAACCCATTACCACTACCCGCCTTCCTTAGACCCATTACGCCCCGCACTCCTACGCCTCCATCATATAACCCCCCGCAAACCAATAACGCACCCCTCCTACCATCTAGGCCATTATTACGCATACCATTCCCCACTTCACCCGCTACCACTACCGCCTATCCAGATATGCCCTTACCATCTAGACCGCTATTACGCGTACCATTCCCCACTTCACCAACCACTTACCCATCCACCATCCAACCCTCTAGGCCTTTAATCCGCACCGCGCCATCACCACCTAGCCCTACGCCATCACCTACCTACCAACCCTCTGCGCCATCCGCACCATCCAACTCTGCGGTACTTAAGGTGTCACCCGGATCCTCCACAGTTGAGGAACACGCGCTCCGGAGTGGAAGGATTTTCAACAAGGTCTTTCCTCAGTCCACAGTCAGAGACGGCCCATCACAGCCGACTGAGGAAGCCCACAATGAAGAGAGTGCACCAGGCACTCAATATGACCTGTTGAAACACCTGGATCGGACACCGGCACGGATCACTATACTTGAACTGATCAAAAGATCCAAGAGTCACCAAGAAGCTTTAATGGAATATCTGCAGAAGGTGATGGTCAACGAAGACGTGCCGGTAGAGAAGATTGCAGCACTACTAGTTCCTCAGGGGGATCAGCCCTCTATAACATTCCATACATCGGAACTAGCACCGCCGGCAGCCAGAAGCATGGCTCTGAGTATCACGGTCAACATTTGTAAGAAGGCCGTGGATGCATGCCTGGTCGACACAGGGGCTTCGATCAATGTTCTACCTCCGAAGACCCTGGAGTTATGCGGTGTGCCCAAAGAGAAATGGCTGCCCAGCCCCATATCAGTAACAGCATATGACAATTCTACCCGTTCTCCTCTGGGAATGGTCTATTTAAAGGTGGAGCTGGGCCCTGTAAGTCATGCAGAAGTCGAATTTCACATCTTGGAAATCGACCCTTCCATAAATGCCATTTTAGGTCGTCCTTATATCAAAACTCTTGAGGCGATTCCTTCTACGAATCATCAATGCCTCAAATTTCCTTACAAAGGACGAATAATTAAAGTAACGAGCATGCCGATCCTTGCTGCTGCTCATTCCTTGAACATTAAGTCTGCTGTTTCACCTGGCCGACAACCTTTTCTGTCGGTATTACAGGTCTACCGCCCAGTGGCTGATCCTCTGAAAGCCGCTACTATTTCTCCATTTCCGTTAGATGCTATCAAGAGGGGGAAGTGCATGAGTACCCCAGGATGGAGGATCATGATGAAGAATGGCTACGAGCCTGGGAAAGGTCTGGGCACGCAATTGCAAGGCAGGACCACTCCTGTCAGAAATCATCGAGCAGCACCTGGAAGTGGTCTGGGCTATAGGCCAATAAAACTGAAGCAAGATCCGGTTCAGAAAGCAGAAATCGAAGAAGGCCCAAAGATCTGGGAGGCAATGTCTACGCCATCCAAAGAAGGCCGAGATCCCCTAACATGGACCCTGTGTACGCACTTTGTGAAAGGGCCCATACTTAGCTACGACAATACAGTGGTCATTACTTCTTGTTTTGACTTCCATGATATATATGGGAGGGATTTGGCCAGACATTGCTCTGAATTACTTACGTACCAATCCTTGGAGGCTCTGCGGCCTATGAAAAGGAGAAAATTTCATGACCCTGAATGTGAATGGTACAGGTGGTTCGATCTGAGAGACCTGTATATTGCACTGAACAGACTATTTCTGGATCCTGCAGAACCTAAGTGGCCGCCGCAGATTGATGAATTGATTGAAAGCCCTGGTGCTATATTTGACAAGCGGATACTGCTATCTGAAGAAACCGATGAAGGGGAGCCAGATGACCCCTATGAAGCTGGTTACACAACAGATCTGCTCTGGAGGGGGACATATCATTCACATGTCTTCACGCTCCATACTCTTTTTCGTACACTACTCTTGACCCCGACTTGGTCGCGGGTCATAATTGAAGATATTCCACGGGCTCCGCCCGTCATGATTACTCTGTCCCCTCGGGACATTATGCCACAACCTCCTCTCGATCTAGAGAGGTTGTATGATCTAATCTGGGACATATTACTATATGATCCCCCCAATCCTCTGGCCTTGGTGCTACTTCCTCCGTCTGATTCTCCTCCCATTTATATTCATTCCTGTTTTATGTTTAATTCTTTCATTTTCCAAAAAAAAACGCCAATTTGGCAACAAATTCTTCCCAAATCCTCATTGAGGAAACATCTTACTTGTCTGATTGCACCCCATCGCGCGGGTCCTTCGGTCAAGACTCTCTTCTAGATTTACTCTGTCCCTCCCCTCGGGAGGATTCTCTTGTATTTCCACTTGTATCTCAGGATTTTCTTCTTGCTTCGTCTTCGTTAGGTTATGATAGTGAAGTTAGTCAGTCTAGTCAGGTTAGGAAGTCTAGGAAGCCTAAGGGTAGGCAAATTCCAGATAGATACCTCCAGGACTTAGCTGATAAGTGCTCTTCTTACTCTTTGATCCCTCAGCTTTTAGAAAATCCAATTCAGATGCCAGAAGATTGCATGGACGATGACTCAGTTAGTGATGGGTACGGGGTATATGAATTAATACATGAAAAGGACCCCATTGTTGAAGAGGAAGATGACGAAGACGCGGCTGAGGCATATGCCAGTGGAGTAAAGAGATTTGATGAACCCTCAGCTGCCGTAGAAGAGCCTACCAAAGAAATTAATTTAGGGACTGAAGACGAACCTAAGGTTGTCCTCGTCAGTAAAAATCTTTCTTCAGAGGATGAGAACGCAATGGTACAAGTACTCAAGGACTATAAGGACACTTTCGCCTGGAGTTATGAGGATATGCCGGGGTTAGACTCGTCTTTAGTTGAACACAGGTTGACATTAAAAGACGGAGTTAGCCCGGTCAAACAGAAATTAAGGCGATTCCACCCACAAATAGCTTTAAAGATGAAGGAAGAGGTCGATAAGTTGCATAAAGCCAAATTTATTAGAGTTGTCCTTTATCCACAATGGGTGGCCAACATAGTCCCAGTTATGAAGAAGGACGAGAAGGTCAGAATTTGCATTGACTTCCGCGATCTGAACCGGGCGTGTCCTAAAGATGATTTTCCATTGCCTCATATTGATGTACTCATCGATAATATTGCTGGCTATGAGACATTATCATTCATGGACGGATTTTCAGGATATAATCAGATTAAGCTGGCAGAAGAAGATCAAGAGAAAACATCATTCACTACACCATGGGGAACATACTGTTATGTTGTCATGCCGTTTGGGTTAAAGAATGCTGGAGCCACTTATCAAAGGGCTATGATGGCAATATTTCATGACATGATGCACATAGATCTGGAAGTGTATGTGGATGATTTATTGGTTAAATCGAAAACAAAGGCTGAGCACTGTAGGTGCTGAAAATTTGCTCGTGTGATTTATGTGATAAACTATGTTGTTTAGGGTAAATTAACCTATTAAAAAAATGCAACTAAGGTGCTTGTGATCGCCAGAAACTTTTAACTAAAAAGCTTCAAAAGAGTTTGATCGCTTACCTGTTCAAACGCGGAAGAATGAATCCTTGGTTCCCCTCCTTCAGCCGGCTGAAGAAAGAGAGCCTCTTTATCCTTTTGTTCTTGCTGTTGTATGTTGAGGATCGTCCAGAAGTTCTCCTGGCTTCGTGCTTGATTTCCCTCTTTTTTGAACTCTTGTTGTTGTTGTTGAATGCAGCAGAGACAGAGAAACAGAAAAATAAAGAAGAAATACTGATGAGGATCTTAAATGGAAATAATATCACAATTAACCATGATTAGAAACATGCTCAAACAGCAACTCACTTGTTTAAATGGCTTTGAAACCCCTTTAGAACAGATGGGTTTTAGAAGATTGATGATGTGGTGTGTGTTGCATGCAGTGAGTATGAGAATGAGAATGAGATTAATAAATGAAGATGAAATTCAAATATGAAAAACTTATGCCCAGTTGGAGAAGCCTTGAATGGATGAAGATCTGGAAAAGGGACGCCGTTTTCTGGAAATGGCAGCGCTCCGGCGTTCCGACGTGGTTGCTTCGATCTCCAAATCACTATAACTCTGTGTCTCTCTCTTCTTTTTTTTAACTCTTGAGATGCAAGGTATTTATAGGCATTTTCTGCGTTCGCGATTAACATAGAAAAATCTAGGATTTATCCACCTTAATCGACAGATAATTACTGATTAATTCATCTTTATCTGTAATTATCTAAAACGCGTCCATCTTGGGTGACGCCTTTCAGATTAATTAAGATAAGGATAAATATCCGGGAAAACTTATCTTTATTTTTATTAGCTAAAACGCGTCCACTTGTGTAGACGTCTTTTACTCTAATTAAGATAAGGATAAACATCCGGAAGAGAAGTTAAAACAGCTTAGGAAACCTAAAACGCGTCGACCTTCACAGACGCCTTTTAGATAATAAATCAATTAATTAAAATTCAAATTTAAACGCTAAAATAGGAATAAATTCTAAATGGCGTCCACATGGGCCGACGCCTTTTAGGATTCTTCATATTTTAACTGAAATTTGAACTAAAATCAATTCGATTGATTAACTTAAACATGTCTGTTAAACCCGACACTTAAAAAGATCAATAAAAATTAATTAATGATTAATTATCAGACCATTCTGAGGCATTATTATATGATATGAAATTTACTCAAAATGACGTCAAAATTAGCGTGTCTACAGCTGCCTCACCTTAGCATCGTCTTTGCAAGGGAGTGAAATGGAATGTAATGTACTGAAAAGGTGATGCCAAGGTGTGATGAGACACGCTCTTAACATCACATGATTGAAATTTTTCTCAAAATCATCAATGAAGATAGTTCAATGAAATCAATGGAATCAATCCTGTCTGGATGAGGTAGACAAGGAAATAAAATAAGGTCGATCAACCTCCTCGGAGTGGGAAGTACCCCAGGTCATAGACACTGTAGGTTTCATCATGGGGAGCGTTTGCCAGCCAATGTGGACGTGCTGCAGCCATGATGGATCTTAAAAGAAAACAAGAAATATTGAATAAAGAATCCAATCAAGGATAGAATTCCAAGAATATCTTCACACGAACCTCAAAGATAATCAAGATACTCAATTCGGAATGGAATATTTCATATCATGTTGAAATTGTTTGATTAAATGGTCTGAAACTTAATCAATAATTAATCCTTATTACAATTATTTCAAAGTCCTACATGATGCATGCTGGGCTAAAAGAAAAATATAAAGTCAAATAAAATATAAATTAATCAAGGATAATATTGTTAAATTGTCATTAATGAGTCAAGATACCAATTCTTATAATCCAGTGCTAAGCCGAAGCTCGTTTATCCACGCACCGTTTCACAAAAGTGGAACCATCGTCCTCACTAATTAACAATCCAACGGCCTATCCGTGCGATTAAGAATCCTCTGGAATTATCACTGTTTTTGTTGAAGGGGAACTCAAATTCCAGTTTCATCAAAACCACAAGGTCCTTGACATGATCTAATAAATATTTATCATATAGTAATGCTGATGCAAAGTAATAGTATAAGGGTAGAAATAACCGTCTTTTTAGCCACGGTCAAGACTTCTTGACTCCCACAGTGGGATCTTCTTGACATTTTCCAGCTTTCTTGAATTTTCTTTGAATTTTCTGAAACGCGTCGTGTCGTGAAGACGCCTTTTAAAGTTGAAACGCGTCAGTTCTCCTCGACGCCTTTTACTCACAGAAACAGGTTTCTGGCTGTTCTCTATTCGGATTCCAACTTTACCAATGCCTTATGTCATGTATACAACTTGAACAAACATGTTAAGTATCTGTTTAGGCTTAGCCCCTTGCCTGGTTAAGTAACTGACTACTTGATCCTATCCTTGGTAGAAGGGTCAAGGGGCATAGCCTTTTTTAACAAAGGTAATGAGAATAATCAAACTTAAGTAAAGTGCAACATACAAGCAGACAGATGCTCGCTGAAAATAAAAGGGATGAAACACACTAAATGCAACAAGCAGATGCTAATTGAAATATTTTTGTTGTTTTGAAATATTCATTTTTGTTTGTGGTTTTGAAATATATGCTTTTTTTTGAATTTTGACATATGCATTTTTTGAATTTTGATATATGTATTTTTTTTTGGTTTTTTTACATATATATTTTTTTTTGAATTTTGAAACATATGTATTTTTTTGATTTTTTTTGATTTTTTTTTTTTTTTGACTAACAGATCAGCATGGTACTTAGATCAAAAGATCATATTCATTTATTAACTTAATTCCCAAATTGTTCTTTAACAACTTAACTTAAACCCATCGTGTTTGAATTTGTGTTTCCATTCGTGATCCCATTTGATGATTTGACCCTTAGTCAATCTAAGTCATTCCTTAAGTTTGGAGTACATTTCTTTAGAAAGAAAAGATGAATAAGTTTAGAAAGCCCATGAGAAGGTTCCGGAGACTTAAAAAGATGTTCCTTTCCTACCCTAGTATCCGTTGGGGTTCGGTCATTTTCTTTCCGGGGTATTTATCGACCTTGCGTTCCCTTTTATTTTATTTCATGGCCTTGATGTAACGTTTGTAATGTAATGGCCTTTTGATTTGACATTTGGCTTTTGCCTTTTCCTTTTCTTTTCTTTTCTTTTCTGCTATTTCGGGACGGATCTCCCCCTTTTTTTTATGACGGCCTCCTACTAAGATGGCGGGTATTCTTGGTAGTCTATTCTAAGTCTCGTTCCGACATCACGGGCCGAATTTAAAACAGAATTTTTGCTTTAAAATGAATGATTTGGACTCCACACTTTCGGTCAAGCTTTCGATATTCTTTAGGACTTGGCATCTCTTGTTACTCACGAATCAAACGTGTCAGTGTGTGCAATAATGGGCTTGAAATTAAGTTATTCAGACTAATAAGGAAATTTGAGTTTATAAACTTTCTGATTCCACTGGTCTTTGTACCATACTGATCAACTCTTTAACCTAAGGGTAGTATTTCTTAAGATATAAACCATTCCAGGGATGTTTTAACTCTTCTCCTTCTGCATTAACAAGACGATAAGCATTACCAGGAAAAGCGTGCGATACAACATAAGGTCCTTCCCAGTTGGGTTGGAGCTTAGAACGCGGACCACCAGGTTTTATAAAAATTCTTTTGACAACCATTTCACCGACTTTGAACTTACGTTCAATGACTTTCTTTTGATAAAAACGTGCTAGTCTATTTTGATAAACTTTTGCATGATTAGCAGCTGACCATCTTTTCTCGTCTAAGAGTTCCAATTGAGCAAGGAATGCTGAACGATGTTCATCAATGGAAAATTCCTTATTCAATTGTACTCTTAATGATGGTATGAGGATCTCATATGGAACTACCGCCTCCATTCCAAATGTTAAGGAATAAGGAGTTTGCCCAGTAGGCGTGCGGATTGAAGTTCGGTAGGCCCATAGAGCCTCAACCAATTTTTCTGGCCAATCTGTGAATTTGTTAGATTTACACGTCTTTTTGATGATTTTTATCAAAGTCTTATTAGTTGCCTCTGCTTGGCCATTGCCTTGCGGATAATAAGGAGATGAATGATGCACTGCAATTTTATACCTGTTACAGAGGTCCTTCAATTCCTGTGACACGAACTGCGGTCCGTTGTCGGTGACGATGGTGCTTGGAATTCCAAATCGGGTGATGATGTTCTTCATGATGAATTTGCAGACGGTTGATGCTTTGATCTCCACGTACGCTTCAGCTTCTGCCCACTTGGTGAAGTATTCCGTTGCCGTGAGAATGAAAGATTTTTGCTTGATGCCGGAATCTGGGTTGCCAAGAGGTCCAATAATGTCGAAAGCCCACATGGAGAAAGGCCATGGGGAAGAAACAGGATGGAGTGAAGATGCAGGAGAACTCCATCAAAACCTCTCTTATACAGTGCTCCCCCAACTAGGGTGTATCTTTGAGCAACTCTCCTGATAGCTCTCTTCTCCTCAGTGGTAGCTTCTTCAGGATATGATTGATCTTCACAATATTTTGCAATTTCATAATACCATGGCTTCTGTTCATTATCCATCTCTTCTAACAGCTCCATCAACATGATTTCTCTTCTCTCAATGATATCTCCATCTCTGACTTTCTTCAGCAACTTCTCCTTAGTTCTAAGGAATGAAGGATCTTTCACGGCAGGTGAAAGACGCCTATGAACTATGATTGATTCGGATTGTTTGCTGATTGGAAAATCAAGAGAAGATGCAAGTGAAGCTAGAGCGTCAGCTAAGATGTT
Organism: Zantedeschia hybrid cultivar; assembly: GCA_030544215.1. NCBI lineage: Eukaryota > Viridiplantae > Streptophyta > Magnoliopsida > Alismatales > Araceae > Zantedeschia > Zantedeschia hybrid cultivar. Next base: position 1,648,615 of record JARZZO010000007.1, read on the forward strand.
TTGATTCCTAGGGATATGGACAAAGATCAATTTCGTGAAAAGCTTTGAGTAAGCAGAAGTCAGTTCTTGATAAGGCTTGAGCTTGGGATCGAGAGTTCGATACTTGGTCAGCACTTGGCGAAGAATCAGTTGGCTATCACCTACAATCCTGAGTTTGGTAGCACCATGGAAATGAGCAGCCTCGAGACCAGCAAGAAGTGCCTCGTATTCAGCAATATTGTTTGTAACTGGAAAATCAAGCTGAAAGGCTTGCGGAATGGTGACACCTTCAGGTGATAACAGAACGATACCGATCCCTTTTCCATGAGAATTCAGAGCTCCGTCAAAATGCAGAGTCCACATATCATCTCTGATTTGATTTACGGACATCAGTTCCTCATCCGGAAACTCTGATCGGACTGGATCAAAACGAGGAAGGGGATGATGAGCAAGATGTTCTGCTATGGCATAGCCCTTGATCGCTCTCTGCTGGATATAAATGATGTCAAATTGAGATAGAAAGCTTTGCCATCGTGCTAACCTATCAGTAAGAACAGATTTTTCCAGAAGGAATTTGATCGGATTCATCCTAGCGATGAGATGGACTTCATGGGCCAGAAAATAATGCTTCAATTTCTGCACAACCCAAACCAATGCCGCACATGTTTTCTCCATCGCCGTATATCTCTGTTCAGCGGGGTTGAGAAGTTTAGAGAGATAGTAGGCTACCCTCTCTTTTCCTTCCTCATCTTCTTGTGCTAAGACAGCCCCCACTGCATCATCCAGGACTGAAATGTAAAGTATCAATGGTTTGCCTGGAGATGGTGGTCTCAAAACAGGAGGACTTGCCAAGTAGTCCTTCAATCCATCGAATGCCTCCTGACACTTATCGTCCCAATCGAATTTGACTCCCGGCTTGGTAAGCTCGTAAAACGGCTTATACCTTTGTGAGTGATGGGAGACAAAGCGACGAATAAATTGCAACCTCCCGATTAATCCTCTCAACTCTTTCAAATTTTTAGGAGGTGGCATTTCTCTAATAGCCTTCGCCTTGTTATGATCGATCTCAATTCCCCGTTTACTGACGATAAATCCAAGCAATTTTCCTGAAGATACCCCGAATACACATTTCTTGGGGTTCATCTTTAACTGATATTCTCTCGATCTTTCTAACACCCTTGCTAAAACTTTGGCATGCTCAACCTTTGTTTTCGATTTAACCAATAAATCATCCACATACACTTCTAAGTCTATGTGCATCATGTCATGAAATATTGCCATCATGGCCCTTTGATAAGTGGCTCCAGCATTCTTTAATCCAAATGGCATGACAACATAACAATATGTTCCCCAAGGTGTAGTGAATGATGTTTTCTCTTGATCCTCTTCTGCCAGCTTAATCTGATTATATCCTGAAAATCCGTCCATGAATGATAATGTCTCATAGCCAGCGGTATTATCGATGAGTACATCAATATGAGGCAATGGAAAATCGTCTTTAGGACATGCCCGATTCAAATCACGGAAGTCAATGCAAATTCTGACCTTCCCGTCCTTCTTCATAACCGGGACTATGTTAGCCACCCATTGTGGATAAAGGACAACTCTAATAAATTTGGCTTTATGCAACTTATCGACCTCTTCCTTCATCTTTAAAGCCATCTGTGGGTGCAATCGCCTTAACTTCTGCTTGACCGGGCTAACTCCGTCCTTTAATGTCAACCTGTGTTCAACCAAAGACGAATCTAACCCCGGCATATCTTCATAACTCCAGGCGAAAGTGTCCTTATAGTCCTTGAGTACTTGTATCATTGCGTTTTCATCCTCTGTAGAAAGATTTTTACTGACGAGGACAACCTTAGGTTCGTCTTCAGTCCCTAAATTAATTTCTTTGGTGGGCTCTTCTACGGCAGCTGAGGGTTCATCGAATCTCTTCACTCCACTAGCATATGCCCCAGCCGCGTCCTCGTCATCTTCTTCAATGGGGTCCTTTTCATGTACTAATTCATATACCCCGTACCCATCATTGACTGACTCATCGTCCATGCAATCTTCTGGCATCTGAATCGGATTTTCTAAAATCTGAGGGATCAGAGAGCAAGAAGAGCACTTATCAGCTAAGTCCTGGAGGTATCTATCTGGAATTTGCCTACCCTTAGACTTCCTAGACTGACTATCCTGACTGTTAGTATTAGATGGTCTCAAAGCCAATCCGATACTGTGTACATATTCAGATTATTAATAAATGGCAATAATTCATTGTGTGTAATTAATTCGATCTGTGTTTATCATATCACGATGAAGTCCATGAACATGTGCAATAGTCTTTGGATTATGATGAGATCATAATTACGGGACCGAAGACTTATAAACACATGTTCTTAATTGTTCCTAGTCATAGGATGTTTGAGATAGGACATCGAACATCCGGATAGACTAGTATAGGTTACTTCAGCTCATATGATGAGGGTGACTGATCCCATAAGTCACTTGTGTGGAGACACTATGCTGAACCTATAGGTGCTCATTGGTGAATGAGTTCACTGAACTGATCCGACTATGAATCGCTGGATGGTAATCACCTCACTGTTAACCAGCTCGATTCAATTGTCACGGTTGCGTGGATGATCCTTGGACCTGAGACTCCAAGGATACCTTGTTGGTAGGTTTCTGAGCTTTGACCTTGACAAACGAATCCCTAACCATGGGATATCAATAAGTTAAGCGATCGGGTTCAGGGAGATGCCCTCGAAGGTAATTGTGTGTTCAATACGGGATCATCCGCTCTCGGTTGTATGAGAGAGAATGTTCCGGGAATGATGCGCTTAAAGTCCCTGGCCAGGGCGGACTCTGTAATCGATAAGGAGTTATCGGATTCAGAATAGCAGCATCTGATTCAAGTGAATCGACCAAATAGGGTTTAACAGTAAACCATGCCCTAAGTCGATTCGGGAACATTGTACGGATGAAGGATTATATCCGCGCGCTAACCGATGACAGAAAGGTTCCAATGGAGGGTTGCGATAACCCCAGTGCCATCCAGGATCACGCGATGTTGCTTGGCATCCAACGTGATCGGCAGTCCGTCCGAATTTATTGTGGGACATTAAATTCGGCTGATTAATTGAATATAAGGATATTAATTAATACAGTGGGTCAGTAAAGGGTTACTGGACTTAATGGGCTATTAACTGGACTGGTATTTGGGCCTAGAGGGTCACACGCAAATGGTTTTCAAGTCGATGGATAATCCGACAGGATTTCGGATAAGTCTGGGTTTTTGTGAAAAACCGCAAACTGACTTTTTATAAAAGAACGGATTCTACGTCCGGGGCCAGCAACCCTGACCTAGCCGTCATTCGTTCTTCCCACTTTCTCTCTCCTCTGGGCGTGCCGTTCCCAACTGCTCCACTTCCCGTTCGACGGGGATTCTGGATCCGCATGTCGCGGCGGATCACGCGCAGTCAGACGGGATCTTCGAGCGCCGCAGCGAGCGAGGAAGCGAGGACGATCCATCGCGAGGAGAACCGCGTGGATACCGCTAGAGGTCGGGCATCTGCGCGACTTGCGGCATCGCTCCGACGGAACCGGAAAACGGACGCGGATTCGAATCCGCGCAAGGTAAATTCGGTTTACACCAGTTTAGTTTTAACGACCGAAACGGGACAGATCCGATCCCGAACTCCTTTATTCCGCTGCGTTTTAGGATCGGATCCCGACACAGCGATCCCAACAGTGGTATCAGAGCCAGGTTCCACTGTGTTTTCGCCGTTTCGATCTCTTTTTGATAATTTTGTAATTGATTCCATGCATATGATGCGTTCATGAGATGAACACAGCAAGTTTAAGAGAAACTGTAAGCATTAAAATTTTATTTTTCTGCAATTTTCGTGTGTGTTCTTCGCCGGACGAAGAACTACTCGTATCGGTTTGTTCACGGGCATCCCAAGCGTTGGGAAGGGCTCGATGGAGCATGGGATTCCTTCCATGGGGTCGTGGATCGAGATTCTGATCTTGCATCATGACCGGGAGGATCATAAACCCCTAGATTTATTTTTATTTTTCAAAGATATGGGGTTCCTAATTTTTTTTTTGCAGAAAACGGATTTCGGGGGGGGGTTTTGGAAGCTCCCCGCCGGCAACCAGGGGTTGCCGGCGACGGCACCGGTGCCTCCGGGCACCGGAGACCGCCCCACGGCCGGGGCCCTGCCGGCCGGCACCTGCGGGGCAGGTTGCCGGCGGCAGGGAGCCGCCGCCCCCCACCCTGCGCGCAGCTAGGGTTTCCTAGCTGCGCTCGGGTGGGGGGGGTGGGCCCAACGGGCCTGGCCGGGCCCCCGGGTCCGAGCCAGTCGGCCCTGGACCCGGACCAGGTCCGCGCCCTTGTGGGCGGACCTGGGTCCGAGCCAGGGACCGGCTGGGTTCGGCCCAGGTCCGGTCCGGTCCATTGGACCGCTGCCCCCTTTCCCCTTTATTTTTTTTTGTTTTTGTTTTTAATCCTTAATTAATCTGTTTTTGTTCCAAATTAAAAACAGAATTTAATTTTCATTTGTAATGAAATTTTACAATAAGATTGAGCTCTGTTTTTAATTTTATGGTCCAATAATTAGATTAATATGGATTAAAATAGTAATTAACAAGTTGTTGTTAATTCAATCTACTTGTTAGATTAAAGGAAATAATTGGGGAATAAATTTAATTGTTAAATTTATAATTTAATGCCAGTTAATCTTATCTGCATGGAATGTTACAATCTTGTCAAATTAGAGTTTATGTGCATTTATTGATGTGCATTTATTTGCTTGTTTAAATTAGATTTAAATTAGCATGCTTGAAATAAATTCTAAAGTTTTCGAAAATCCTAAATCCAATTTTGATTGGTCCCTGGTTTTATGAAACCAAAATTATAAGTTATTTTCGAAAATTTTATTTAGCCATTTGATGCGCAATTCATGTGTGGTTTGTTTAATAAAACACATGGTGGTCATAGACGAGCATTAATTGTGGATGTGGAATGTGATTGTGTGGTTTATTGTGTATTAATAAATAGAGGTCTGCGAACCTCTCCCTCTCATATTCCATTGTACTTCTATCTTCCACCTCGATGTAATCACCATAAGGCTTCCTCATTTAAATTATCATGTAATTGAGAATTACGATGTAATTTGATCGAGGCGGATGCGCGCGGAGCGAGGATGATCCACAACTGCTGACCAGATGAAAATGAAGGAGTTCATTGCATTCATGGGTTTGCAGACTCATGATGTAAGATGTTATATTGTGTGAATGTGTGCGTTTGACTGTCTGGCTCAAGTCAAACCGCAGTGCCGTCCATGACCACACTAATGACATGTATGTGATGCGTGTGCTTTATATTTGCTAGGTTATTAGTATTAATAAATATATTCGATATATTTAATACTATCACCTAGGATGAGACCAAATTAAATAAGTAAAACCTTCGTTACAAACTCTAAGCCGTAGCGCGAGTCATTGAGAATGTACCGCGTGGCTCTCCATCAATATGATTGATAGAACTTAATTCGGTGGTGGCAGATACTATGTGTTTACCCGAGGTCTGTCATTAACTGATGAGAGGACTGTTGATCATGGCATTAGATGCCTTTGGATAAGAGTAGAGGAACGATATAGTCATCCACGTGTTTACCCGGGAACTATGTTTCTACTTTACTCTGTCACGTATTGATGGTAAAGCTTAGACCGGGGATAATGGTCTACTGTGTTTATCCGGGACCATTAAACTTGGGAGCCGAAGTACGATCGGATATTGCAAGGAGTTGCAATTATCATGAGATGATTGCTCTGAGATAGCAGTATGATACTATGTGTTTACCCGAGGTCATACTGTGATGCTTGGAGATTCTGATCCCCACTAAGAGACAGTCGGCGTCTCCCGTTCTGTATATCTGAAGGTTATACAGTCCGTCGAAAATTAGTGGGAATAAAACTAGATAATAAAAGACCATATCTTGTTTTAGATAATCTGAATATCTGCTAATTATCGATTGATTATCTCCTGTAGGCGAGAATGTCTCACCATAACCCGTTGAGAGGCATACTTGATGCCAACCGTTTGACAGGCACCAATTACTCAGATTGGCTCAGAAACTTGAAGATAGTCCTCAGGTCTGAGCAGATTGCCTACGTCTTGGATACTGAACCTCCTGCTGAACCAGCATTAGATGCTCCAGAGGAGGAAATGATAGCGTATGAAAAATGGAAGGAGGATTCCACCATGGCCCAATGCTATATGTTAGCCTCTATGAGCAATGAGTTGCAGAGGCAACATGAAGAGATGGATGCTAGATCCATCATGCTCCATTTGAAGGAGCTCTTTGGTGAGCAGAGCAGAATCGAACGATATGAGATATCGAAGAATCTGTTCAAAGCTCAGATGGCAGAGGGAACTTCAGTACAGAATCATGTGCTGAAGATGATTGAGTGGGTGGAGAGGCTGGATGCTCTTGGGATTACACTTCCCAAGGAGATGCACACAGACCTTGTGTTGTCTTCACTTCCACCTTCATATGCTCAGTTCATCGTCAATTTCAACATGAACAAGATCCAGGCGACCTTAGCTGAACTGCTGAACATGTTAAAGACTGCTGAGGGGAACCTTGTGAAGGACAAACCCCAAGTCCTAATGGTTGGTAAGACCAACAGAAAAAGACTTGCAGTCCAAGCTTTTCGAAAGAATAAGAACAAGGTTCAGAGAAAGGCAAAGGTTGTCAAGAAAGACAAGGGTAAAAATGCTGAGAAAGGTGATTGCTTCTACTGTCACCAGAAAGGGCATTGGAAGAGGAATTGCAAGGAATACCTCAAGGACAAGGCTCAAGGAACTGTGAAGCAGCATGACGCTTCAGGTATCTATATGATAGATGTAAACTTGTCAATAAGAGATTGTACATCATGGGTATTAGATACTGGATGTGTATCTCATATCTGCAATTCTGTACAGGCACTGACAAGAAGACGTAAGCTGAGGACCGGAGAGGTGGAGCTGAGGCTAGGTAACGGCGCAAGGGTTGCGGCGATCGCTGTGGGGACAGTGAAGCTCAAGCTACCATCCGGAGACACATTTTTATTAGATGATTGTTATTATGTACCTAGCATAATAAGGAACATCATTTCTATTTCATGTTTAGATAGAATTGGATACAATTTAAATTTTGGGAACAATAGTTGTTCAATTTATTTCAGAAATAAATTAATAGCTTCAGCTATTTTGTCCAATGGATTGTATCTATTGAATGTGTCTCATGATAATTTACATATCGGTTCTTCGATTAAAAGAAGTATGAAATGAACAAAGCCTACTTATGGCATTGTAGGCTTGGACACATTGGTGAAAACAGACTCCAAAGGTTGCATAAAGATGGATATTTGGATCCATTTGATTATGAATCATATGCAACCTGTGAGTCATGTTTAATGGGTAAAATGGCTAAGTCTCCATTTAGTGGAACTGGAGAACGAGCCAAAGGCATATTAGAACTCATACATTCAGATGTATGTGGTCCTATGTCAACCCAAGCCATTGGTGGTTTCTCATACTTCATTACATTCACTGATGATTACTCAAGGTTTGGATATATATACTTATTGAAGTATAAATCTGAAGCCTTTGAGAAATTCAGAGAATTTAAGAATGAAGTAAAAAAACAAACAGGAAAGAGTATAAAAACCATCCGATCTGATCGGGGTGGTGAATACTTGAGTACTGAGTTCATTAAATACTTAAAGGATAATGGTATCCTTTCTCAGCTTACACCTCCTTATACACCTCAAATGAATGGTGTATCAGAAAGGAGAAATCGCACATTAATGGAAATGGTGCGATCCATGATGAGCATGTCCAAATTACCAGTGTCCTTATGGGGATATGCACTTAGCTCGGCTATGTATATCCTGAATAAGGTACCCAGCAAATCTGTTGAGAACACTCCATATGAGATATGGAATGGAAGGAAACCAGACCTTAAACATGTTAAAGTCTGGGGATGTCCTGCTCATGTTAAAAGACATGACGCAGATAAGCTGGAATCCAGAACTGACAAATGCAGATTTGTGGGATATCCAAAGGAAACTTATGGATATTACTTCTATCATCCTAGCGAACAAAAGGTGTTTGTGGCCAGGAGAGCTGTCTTTCTGGAAGAAGATTATATTCTCCAGAAAGACAGTGCGAGTAAAGTAATTCTGGAAGAAGTTCCAGACCCACAAACTGGCAATGGTTCATTAGATGAACCGTTAGTTTCTGAACCTGTTCAAAATGATACACAGGAACCTCGTAGGTCTGAAAGAGTACCTAAACCACCAGAAAGATATGTGGGACATATTAATTTGGATGGTTCAAGGATATTCTATAATGAGGATGATGATCCCAAGACTTACCAGGAGGCCATTGAAAGTTCAGAGGCCGGGAAATGGCGGGAAGCCATGAATTCTGAAATACAGTCCATGTACATCAACCAAGTTTGGAACTTGGTAGATTTACCCGATGGTATAGTACCTATCGGCTGCAAATGGATCTTTAAAAGAAAGATCGGTGCAGATGGACGTATTGAGACTTATAAGGCAAGATTAGTGGCAAAAGGCTATCGTCAAAGACAAGGCGTTGACTATGACGAAACTTTTTCACCCGTTGCTATGATTAAGTCCATCAGAATTCTTCTTGCCATTGCTGCCTACCATGATTATGAAATCTGGCAGATGGATGTGAAGACTGCCTTCCTCAATGGAAACCTTGAGGAGGAGGTGTATATGATACAACCAGAAGGATTCACATCCAAAGAATCTCCAGACATGGTATGCAAGTTGCAGAGGTCCATTTATGGACTGAAACAAGCATCCCGAAGCTGGAACATAAGATTTGATGAGGCGATCAAATCTTATGGCTTCATTAAGAATGAAGATGAGCCCTGTGTATACAAGAAAAATAGTGGGAGCGCAATCACATTTCTGGTTCTTTACGTTGACGACATCCTACTCATTGGGAATGATGTAGGAATGATGTCATCCGTAAAGATATGGCTGTCAAAAAACTTCTCCATGAAGGATTTGGGAGAAGCATCTTACGTATTAGGAATACGGATCTATAGGGATAGATCAAAGAAGATGCTGGCTTTAACCCAATCCATGTACATAGAAACCATTGTCAAAAGGTTTGGCATGGAAAATTCCAAGAGAGGTCTCATACCGATGAGACATGGAATTTCACTCTCTAAAGGTCAGTCTCCCAAGACACCTGAAGAGAGGGCAGTGATGGATAAAGTCCCCTATGCTTCTGCCATAGGGTCCATCATGTATGCCATGCTATGTACCAGACCTGATGTAGCATATGCTCTAAGTGTTACGAGCAGACATCAGGCAGATCCAGGTGATGAACACTGGAAGGCTGTGAAATGCATCCTTAAGTACTTGAGAAGGACTAAGGATCTATTTCTAGTCTATGGAGGAGGAGACTTAAAGCTGCAAGGATATACTGACTCGAGTTTTCAGTCTGATCCTGACGACAGCAAGTCAACATCAGGTTTTATTTTCACACTCAACGGGGGAGCAGTGAGCTGGAAAAGTTCCAAGCAGGAAACCACTGCTGATTCGACAACAGAAGCCGAGTATATTGCTGCTGCTGAAGCCGCCAAGGAAGCTGTGTGGATGAAGAAATTCATCAGCGATCTTGGTGTGGTGGAAAGCATATCTGGTCCCGTCCCACTGCTGTGTGACAACAATGGGGCGATTGCTCAAGCGAAAGAGCCGAGGTCTCATCAGAAGTCGAAGCACATTCTGCGGCGCTTTCATCTGATCAGAGAGATTATAGCTCGAGGAGATGTCGTGGTGGAAAGAGTTCCCTCAGCCGACAACATAGCAGATCCACTTACAAAGCCTTTGTCTCAAAATGTTTTTGAGCGTCACTTAGAGAATATGGGTATTCTGTATAAAAGTGATTGGCTTTAGCCCAAGTGGGAGATTGTTAGTATTAGATGGTCTCAAAGCCAATCCGATACTGTGTACATATTCAGATTATTAATAAATGGCAATAATTCATTGTGTGTAATTAATTCGATCTGTGTTTATCATATCACGATGAAGTCCATGAACATGTGCAATAGTCTTTGGATTATGATGAGATCATAATTACGGGACCGAAGACTTATAAACACATGTTCTTAATTGTTCCTAGTCATCGGATGTTTGAGATAGGACATCGAACATCCGGATAGACTAGTATAGGTTACTTCAGCTCATATGATGAGGGTGACTGATCCCATAAGTCACTTGTGTGGAGACACTATGCTGAACCTATAGGTGCTCATTGGTGAATGAGTTCACTGAACTGATCCGACTATGAATCGCTGGATGGTAATCACCTCACTGTTAACCAGCTCGATTCAATTGTCACGGTTGCGTGGATGATCCTTGGACCTGAGACTCCAAGGATACCTTGTTGGTAGGTTTCTGAGCTTTGACCTTGACAAACGAATCCCTAACCATGGGATATCAATAAGTTAAGCGATCGGGTTCAGGGAGATGCCCTCGAAGGTAATTGTGTGTTCAATACGGGATCATCCGCTCTCGGTTGTATGAGAGAGAATGTTCCGGGAATGATGCGCTTAAAGTCCCTGGCCAGGGCGGACTCTGTAATCGATAAGGAGTTATCGGATTCAGAATAGCAGCATCTGATTCAAGTGAATCGACCAAATAGGGTTTAACAGTAAACCATGCCCTAAGTCGATTCGGGAACATTGTACGGATGAAGGATTATATCCGCGCGCTAACCGATGACAGAAAGGTTCCAATGGAGGGTTGCGATAACCCCAGTGCCATCCAGGATCACGCGATGTTGCTTGGCATCCAACGTGATCGGCAGTCCGTCCGAATTTATTGTGGGACATTAAATTCGGCTGATTAATTGAATATAAGGATATTAATTAATACAGTGGGTCAGTAAAGGGTTACTGGACTTAATGGGCTATTAACTGGACTGGTATTTGGGCCTAGAGGGTCACACGCAAATGGTTTTCAAGTCGATGGATAATCCGACAGGATTTCGGATAAGTCTGGGTTTTTGTGAAAAACCGCAAACTGACTTTTTATAAAAGAACGGATTCTACGTCCGGGGCCAGCAACCCTGACCTAGCCGTCATTCGTTCTTCCCACTTTCTCTCTCCTCTGGGCGTGCCGTTCCCAACTGCTCCACTTCCCGTTCGACGGGGATTCTGGATCCGCATGTCGCGGCGGATCACGCGCAGTCAGACGGGATCTTCGAGCGCCGCAGCGAGCGAGGAAGCGAGGACGATCCATCGCGAGGAGAACCGTGTGGATACCGCTAGAGGTCGGGCATCTGCGCGACTTGCGGCATCGCTCCGACGGAACCGGAAAACGGACGCGGATTCGAATCCGCGCAAGGTAAATTCGGTTTACACCAGTTTAGTTTTAACGACCGAAACGGGACAGATCCGATCCCGAACTCCTTTATTCCGCTGCGTTTTAGGATCGGATCCCGACACAGTGATCCCAACATTGACTAGACTGCCTAACTTCACTAAACTCACTATCATAGCCTAACGAAGACGAAGCAGGATGACAATCCTGGGATACAAGTGGAAATACAAGAGAATCCTCCCGAGGGGAGGGACAGAGTAAATCTAGGAGAGAGTCTTGACCGAAGGACCCGCGCGGCGGGGTGCAATCGGACAAGTAAGATGTTTCTTCAATGAGGATTTGGGAAGAATTTGTTGCCGAATTGGCGTTTTTTTTTGGAAAATGAAAGAATTAAACATAAAGCAGGAATGAATAAAAATGGGAGGAGAATCAGACGGAGGAAGTGGCACCAAGGCCAGAGGATTGGGGGGATCATATAGTAATATGTCCCAGATTAGATCATACGACCTCTCTGGATCGAGAGGAGGTTGTGGTATAATGTCCCGAGGGGACAGAGTAATCATGACGGGCGGAGCCCGTGGAATATCTTCAATTATGACCCGCGACCAAGTCGGGGTCAAGAGTAGTGTACGAAATAAGGTATGGAGCATGAAGACGTGTGAAGGATATGTCCCTCTCCAGAGTAGATCTGTTGTATAACCAGCTTCATAGGGGTCATCTGGTTCCCCTTCATCAGTTTCTTCAGATAGCAGTATCCGCTTGTCAAATATAGCACCAGGGCTTTCAATCAATTCATCAATTTGCGGCGGCCACTCAGGTTCTGCAGGATCCAGAAATAGTCTGTTCAGTGCAATATACAGGTCCCTCAGGTCAAACCACCTGTACCATTCACATTCAGGATCATCAAATTTCCTCCTTTTCATAGGCCGCATAGCCTCCAAGGATTGGTACGTAAGCAGTTCAGAACAATGTCTGGCCAAGTCCCTCCCATAAATATCATGGAAGTCAAAACAGGAAGTAATGACCACCGTATTGTCATAGCTGAGTATGGGCCCTTTCACAAAATGTGTACATAGGGTCCATGTTAGGGGATCTCGGCCTTCTTTGAGTGGCGTAGACATTGCCTCCCAGATCTTCGGGCCTTGTTCGATCTCTGCTTTCTGAACCAGATCTTGCTTCAGTTTTATTGGCCTATAGCCCAGACCACTTCCAGGTGCTGCTCGATGATTTCTGACAGGAGTGGTCCTGCCTTGCAATTGCGTGCCCAGACCTTTCCCAGGCTTGTAGCCGTTCTTCATCATGATCCTCCATCCTGGGGTACTCATGCACTTCCCCCTTTTGATAGCATTTAATGGATATGGAGAAATAGTAGCGGCTTTCAGAGGATCAGCCACTGGGCGGTAGACCTGTAATACCGACAGAAAAGGTTGTCGGCCAGGTAAGACAGCAGATTTAATGTTCAAGGAATGAGCAGCAGCAAGGATCGGCATGCTCGTTACTTTAATTATTCGTCCTTTGTAAGGGAATTTGAGGCATTGATGATTCGTAGAAGGAATCGCCTCGAGAGTTTTAATATAAGGACGGCCTAAAATGGCATTTATGGAAGGGTCGATTCTCAAGATGTGAAATTCAACCTCTGCATGACTTACAGGGCCCAGCTCCACCTTTAAATAAACCATTCCCAGAGGGGAACGAGTAGAATTGTCATATGCTGTTACTGATATGGGGCTGGGCAGCCATTTCTCTTTGGGCACACCGCACAGCTCCAGGGTCTTCGGAGGTAGAACATTGATCGAAGCCCCTGTGTCAACCAGGCATGCATCCACGGCCTTCTTACAGATGTTGACCGTGATACTCAGAGCCATGCTTCTGGCTGCCGGCGGTGCTAGTTCCGATGTATGGAAAGTTATAGAGGGCTGATCCCCCTGAGGAACTAGTAGTGCTGCAATCTTCTCTACCGGCACGTCTTCATTGACCATCACCTTCTGCAGATATTCCATTAAAGCTTCTTGGTGACTCTTGGATCTTTTGATCAGTTCAAGTATAGTGATCCGTGCCGGTGTCCGATCCAGGTGTTTCAACAAGTCATACTGAGTGCCTGGTGCACTCTCTTCATTATGGGCTTCCTCAGTCGGCTGTGATGGGCCGTCTCTAACCGTGGACTGAGGAAAGACCTTGTTGAAAATCCTTCCACTCCGGAGTGCGTGTTCTTCAACCGTGGAGGATCCGGGTGACACTTTAAGTACCGCAGGGTTGGATGGTGCGGATGGCGTAGAAGGTTGGTATGTAGGTGATGGCGTAGGGCTAGGTGGTGATGGCGCGGTGCGGATTAAAGGCCTAGAGGGTTGAATGGTGGATGGGTGAGTGGTTGGTGAAGTGGGAAATGGTACGCGTAATAGCGGTCTAGATGGTAAAGGCATATCTGGATAAGTGGTGGTGGTAGTGGGTGAAGTAGGAAACGGTATGCGTAATAGTGGCCTAGATGGTAGGAGGGGTGCGTTATTGGTTTGCGGGGGGGTATATGATGGAGGTGTAGTAGTGCGGGGCGTAATGGGTCTTAGGAAGGTGGGTAGCGGTAATGGGTTATTGGGCGTGGGCGAGTGATATGTAGGTGTGGGTATGGGGGTAATGGTAACGGGTTGTGGCCTTGGTATGTGGATGGCGCGGCGTGGTGGTCGCTCTGCAGTACTTTGAACGTGACCCGTTGAACAAAGAGAGGAAGGGTCCTCTACCCTCCACTGCTGCCCACGACCAGCCTCAGACTGGCTGTTCGTCAGAATGGGAGCAACCTGGTTCTGGTTCTGATGCTCCGGGAGTGGATTCTGCACTATTCCCATGTTGGGTGGTGCTGCTGCTTGTGCCGGTGGTCTTGCTTGCTGCTGCTGCTGCTGCGGTCTCCTCGCCTTCAGGGCTGTTATGTACTTCTTCATTTCCTCCCAGTCAATGCCGCCCTGCTCGTTGAGGTCATGGATATAATCTCTGAATTGGAAACATGTGTCAATGGTATGCCCAGGTTGCCTGTGGAAATAGCAATACCTAGACGTATCGGCATTTTGAGGCCAGACGGCCTTCTCTCTCGGCAAAACTAAGGCATTGGCTGCCATTAAAGTGCTGAAAATGTCCGCCAAGGATTCTGGGAGGGCCGGGTACTCTGCCCTTTTCGGGCCTGGAGGTCTCCTTTGTTGGTTGTAGTCACCCGGAGGAGGGACATTGTGGTACGCTGGCGGTGCATGCGGCTGGTACTGTGGCTGTTGCTGTTGCTGCTGATGTGGCTGCTGATACTGCTGTTGAGGGGGCTGCTGATACTGCTGTTGCCGTTGCGGCTGTTGCTGTTGCTGACTCGGCTGCTGGGGCCGCTGGTACTGCTGTTGGTAATGGGGGTTCTGCTGCTGCCTGTACCCCTGTTGACTCGGCTGTGGTGGCCTCTGGTACTGTTGCTGATTCCTCACGAACTGGGGCGAGTTATTGTTCATGGTACTGACCTGCTCGTGAGAGAGCGTGCCCTCAGTAGTTGGACCTGAGCTAGGAGAATTTGGCACTGCAGGCTTCCGAGGCGGAGGCCTGTTAGGTCTGTGAGGATCAAAGACGCTAGAGAACGTAGCGTCTTTGAAAGCATTCTGGCAGTACCGTGCCCTTTCATAGAGCTCTGCCATGTTCGTCAAGTTGTTCAAGGAGAGGACTAGCTTGAACTGGGGCGTGGCGTTGGAAATCAACATTTTCACTTGTTCGGATTCGGACAAGTGATCTTTCACTTTTTCAGCCAGGCCCCGCCACCTGTCAGCAAAACTGACAAACTCCTCGTCCGGTTTCATCTTTTCTGCAATAAGATCCGTGATAGACAAGGAGGGTGCAACTCTGTCCTGGTATCGTTGGATAAATTTACATGAAACGATACCGTAATCCTCTACTTCTGAGGGTTCCAGAGAAAAGAACCACTCGAGGGCTGGTCCCTCTAGGGATCTCCTGAACAAGAAAGCTAATGACCTCTTATCATTCTGCCAGAAAGAGGATTCGTACATGAACTCCTTCAGGTGCGTGAAGGGGTTACCAGTACCGTTATACTTTCGATACACTGGCATTTCAGAGGGTGGCAGGTGAAACACTGGCAGGCTCGGTAAATTAATTTCTGGCACAGCTTTAACCCCCATCATCTTCTGAAGATTGTTAAACTGCTCGTCCATGCGCTCCATCTTGGCCAGTAAAATCTGCGTGGTTAGATCTGCCTGGGGAGGAGGAGGAGGAGGAAGTACTTGATAGGCCTGCTGCCTAGAGTACGTTGGACAAGGAGGATAGTAAGGATGAGGTCCGGCAGAGCTTCCGCCATGCCCGAGGGCATTTTGATAAATGGGCGTCTGCGGTCTAGCCGGTTGCCTGGATGAAGAAAGTTGTGGCCCAGTGGGCCGAGAAGTAAGATGAAGGCCTTCCATGGCCTGTTGGATATAAGGAAGAGGAGGAAGAGGTTGTTGAGGAACAACGGGGGGAGCCACAGGGTTCGGCTCAGCAGGCTGCATGGGTGCCTTCCCCTTCAAAATGGACTGGATCGCCTCGAACTGCTGAGGGTCCAGTTGGGAGGCAAGAACTCCCAGAGCATTGACAAGATCCGTAGGATCGGAGGATGAGGGACCATGCTGATTCATGTCCCCCTCAAAGTCAGGATTGGGAATCGCATATTCATGCGGAGGAAGATCATGATATTGATCGTGCGGATTAAAAAGAGGAGTTCGGACATTCCCGTCATGCCGAACTGGAATGGGGACAGAATTACGAGAGGCATCAGCATCTCTCCCGTTCTCGTAGTTGAAATCAGAATTGCGAGGGGCATTAGCATCTCCCTCGTAGTTGATAATGGCGTCTTGGGCCATACTCAAATCTCTGCCTGATCGCAGCAACATTATATTAGATTCTCTTTTCAAAGATTTAATCACACAAGTTGTGCAGAGATTAATCAAACAAGTGGATGCTTAACGTGATTTCAGGATTCCTTATTGAGTTATTTGAATTGGATTAAACCACAATTTCGCTCAGGGAAGGATCCTAGTTTCAGTTTGATTTCCACCGTTATTCTCTAAGGTTTTTCTCTCACAACGCTTTCGGAATCTAGCCGGGACTTCAATTGGTACAACCAGCCCGATGATCAAGGAGGAATACCTTGATTTTGGGGACTTATGGAGGTCTCAACGTCAACTTCTCTAGTCTGATCAAGGGACCAACCCAATCAGAGAGAGTTGCTAACGTCGAGTAATGTGTTCCTAAGAAAAGGAGGGTTTTAGCCTCAATGCATATGCCCTGCGACCTGGATGGCCTCTAATGCTTAATAGAGTAATGTGTAGCTAGCACTCAACATAGAAATCTGGAAACTGAAAAATAATTAAGAAACTGTCTGAATCGCGTCGATGATAGTCGACGCTATTCAGAACAGAACTTAATTCTTTCGCAGAGAACAGATGCAAACAGCAGAGAGAACCTGGAATATAACTAAAAACTGTTTGAATCGCGTCGATGATAGTCGACGCTATTCAACACAGAAGTTAATTATTTCACAGAAACAGATGTAAACGACAGAGAGAATCTGGAAGATAAAAGGCGTCTAGGAGCACTGACGCGGTTTTGAAACGCGTCGCTGTTACTGGACGCTTTTTAGTTCGCAGAAACAGATTTCCAGAAGGATTTTCTGGGTCGAATCCTCCTTAAACAGGGAAAAATGCAATAAATAATCGACTCATGCAAAGATTTTTAGTTTCAGATTTTAAACAGGATGGTTTACTATCTAAACAACTAAGAAATCACACAATCACACAGCATTTTATCACCAAAACAGCTTTTTAACTAATCAAGGGGAGGCAAGATCTTGCCACTGGGGTGTGCACGTGGTGCACGAGGGAAATTAAACAAACTAAACACTCACCAATTGGTGAGGACGTGTCGAAAGACACAAGTGGTGCACCGTGGGTGCCCGGTATGATAATAGCAAGAACAAAAGAAATTAAAAGACGGCGAGACCAAGTCCCACCGTGATCGCCAAAAGAGCTGTAGGTGCTGAAAATTTGCTCGTGTGATTTATGTGATAAACTATGTTGTTTAGGGTAAATTAACCTATTAAAAAAATGCAACTAAGGTGTTTGTGATCGCCAGAAACTTTTAACTAAAAAGCTTCAAAAGAGTTTGATCGCTTACCTGTTCAAACGCGGAAGAATGAATCCTTGGTTCCCCTCCTTCAGCCGGCTGAAGAAAGAGAGCCTCTTTATCCTTTTGTTCTTGCTGTTGTATGTTGAGGATCGTCCAGAAGTTCTCCTGGCTTCGTGCTTGATTTCCCTCTTTTTTGAACTCTTGTTGTTGTTGTTGAATGCAGCAGAGACAGAGAAACAGAAAAATAAAGAAGAAATACTGATGAGGATCTTAAATGGAAATAATATCACAATTAACCATGATTAGAAACATGCTCAAACAGCAACTCACTTGTTTAAATGACTTTGAAACCCCTTTAGAACAGATGGGTTTTAGAAGATTGATGATGTGGTGTGTGTTGCATGCAGTGAGTATGAGAATGAGAATGAGATTAATAAATGAAGATGAAATTCAAATATGAAAAACTTATGCCCAGTTGGAGAAGCCTTGAATGGATGAAGATCTGGAAAAGGGACGCCGTCTTCTGGAAATGGCAGCGCTCCGGCGTTCCGACGTGGTTGCTTCGATCTCCAAATCACTATAACTCTGTGTCTCTCTCTTCTTTTTTTTAACTCTTGAGATGCAAGGTATTTATAGGCATTTTCTGCGTTCGCGATTAACATAGAAAAATCTAGGATTTATCCACCTTAATCGACAGATAATTACTGATTAATTCATCTTTATCTGTAATTA
Source organism: Zantedeschia hybrid cultivar (assembly GCA_030544215.1). Classification (NCBI taxonomy): domain Eukaryota; kingdom Viridiplantae; phylum Streptophyta; class Magnoliopsida; order Alismatales; family Araceae; genus Zantedeschia; species Zantedeschia hybrid cultivar. The sequence goes on from JARZZO010000007.1 coordinate 1,666,855, forward strand.
TCTAAAACGCGTCCATCTTGGGTGACGCCTTTCAGATTAATTAAGATAAGGATAAATATCCGGGAAAACTTATCTTTATTTTTATTAGCTAAAACGCGTCCACTTGTGTAGACGTCTTTTACTCTAATTAAGATAAGGATAAACATCCGGAAGAGAAGTTAAAACAGCTTAGGAAACCTAAAACGCGTCGACCTTCACAGACGCCTTTTAGATAATAAATCAATTAATTAAAATTCAAATTTAAACGCTAAAATAGGAATAAATTCTAAATGGCGTCCACATGGGCCGACGCCTTTTAGGATTCTTCATATTTTAACTGAAATTTGAACTAAAATCAATTCGATTGATTAACTTAAACATGTCTGTTAAACCCGACACTTAAAAAGATCAATAAAAATTAATTAATGATTAATTATCAGACCATTCTGAGGCATTATTATATGATATGAAATTTACTCAAAATGACGTCAAAATTAGCGTGTCTACAAGCACGCCAAAGTTTTGGCAAGAGTATTAGAGAGATCGAGAGAATATCAGTTAAAGATGAACCCCAAGAAATGTGTATTCGGGGTATCTTCAGGGAAATTGCTTGGATTTATCGTCAGCAAACGGGGAATTGAGATCGATCCTAACAAGGCGAAGGCTATTAGAGAAATGCCACCTCCCAAAAACTTGAAAGAGTTGAGAGGATTAATCGGAAGGTTGCAATTTATTCGCCGTTTTGTCTCCCAGCACTCACAAAGGTGTAAGCCGTTTTACGAGCTTACCAAGCCGGGAGTCAAATTCGATTGGGACAATAAGTGTCAGGAGGCGTTTGATGGATTAAAGAACTATTTAGCAAGTCCTCCTGTTTTGAGACCACCATCTCCAGGCAAACCATTGATACTTTACATTTCAGTCCTGGATGATGCAGTGGGGGCTGTCTTAGCACAAGAAGATGAAGAAGGAAAAGAGAGGGCAGCCTACTATCTCTCTAAACTTCTCAACCCTGCTGAACAGAGATATATAGCGATGGAGAAAACATGTGCAGCATTGGTTTGGGTTGTGCAGAAATTGAAGCATTATTTTCTGGCCCATGAAGTCCACCTCATCGCTAGGATGAATCCAATCAAATTCCTTCTAGAGAAATCTGTTCTTACTGATAGGTTAGCACGATGGCAAAGCTTTCTATCTCAATTCGATATCACTTATATTCAGCAGAAAGCGATCAAGGGCTATGCCATAGCAGAACATCTTGCTCATCATCCCCTTCCTCAATTCGACCCAGTGCGATCAGAGTTTCCGGATGAGGAACTGATGTCCGTAAATCAAATCAGAGATGATATGTGGACTCTGCATTTTGACGGAGCTTTGAATTCTCATGGAAAAGGGATCGGTATCGTTCTGTTATCACCTGAAGGTATCACCATTCCACAAGCCTTTCAGCTTGATTTTCCAGTTACAAACAATATAGCTGAATACGAGGCACTCCTTGCTGGTCTCGAGGCTGCTCATTTTCATGGTGCTACCAAACTCAGGATCGTAGGTGATAGCCAACTAATTCTTCGCCAAGTGCTGACCAAGTATCGAACTCTCGATCCCAAGCTCAAGCCTTATCAAGAACTTACTTCTGCTTACTCAAAGCTTTTCACGAAATTGATCTTTGTCCATGTCCCTAGGAATCAGAACATCTTAGCTGACGCTCTAGCTTCACTTGCATCTTCTCTTGATTTTCCAATTAGCAAGCAATCTGAATCAATCATAGTTCATAGGCGTCTTTCACCCGCCGTGAAAGATCCTTCATTCCTTAGAACTAAGGAGAAGTTGCTGAAGAAAGTCAGAGACGGAGATATCATTGAGAAGAGAGAAATCATGTTGATGGAGCTGTTAGAAGAGATGGATGATGAACAGAAGCCATGGTATTATGAAATTGCAAAATATTGTGAAGATCAATCGTATCCTGAAGAAGCTACAACTGAGGAGAAGAGAGCTATCAGGAGAGTTGCTCAACGATACACCCTAGTTGGGGGAGCACTATATAAGAGAGGTTTTGATGGAGTTCTTCTAAGATGTCTAGACGAGGACGAGCTTTGGAAGGTTATGGAAGGAGCTCATAGTGGAGTTTGTGGTGGTCATGTCAATGGACAGATGCTAGCAAAGAAGATCCTTAGACAAGGATTTTATTGGCCAACCATGGAAGAAGATTGTGTAGGATATGTCCGTAGGTGTGCTAAGTGTCAACTTCACGCCGACAAAATTCATTCTCCTGCATCTTCACTCCATCCCGTTTCTTCCCCATGGCCTTTCTCCATGTGGGCTTTCGACATTATTGGACCTCTTGGTAATCCAGATTCCGGCATCAAGCAAAAATCTTTCATTCTCACGGCAACGGAATACTTCACCAAGTTGGCAGAAGCTGAAGCGTACGTGGAGATCAAAGCATCAACCGTCTGCAAGTTCATCATGAAGAACATCATCACCCGATTTGGAATTCCAAGCACCATCGTCACCGACAATGGACCGCAGTTCGTGTCACAAGAATTGAAGGACCTCTGTAACAGGTATATAATTGCATTGTATCATTCATCTCCTTATTATCCGCAAGGCAATGGCCAAGCAGAGGCAACAAATAAGACTTTGATAAAAATCATCAAAAAGACGTGTAAATCTAATAAATTCACAGATTGGCCAGAAAAATTGGTTGAGGCTTTATGGGCCTACCGAACTTCAATCCGCACGCCTACTGGGCAAACTCCTTATTCCTTAACATTTGGAATGGAGGCGGTAGTTCCATATGAAATCCTTATACCGTCATTAAGAGTACAATTGAATAAGGAATTTTCCATTGATGAACATCGTTCAGCACTCCTTGCTCAATTGGAGCTTTTAGACGAGAAAAGATGGTCAGCTGCTAATCATGCAAAAGTTTATCAAAATAGATTAGCACGTTTTTATCAAAAGAAAGTCATTGAACGTAAGTTCAAAGTCGGTGAAATGGTTGTTAAAAGAATTTTTATAAAACCTGGTGGTCCGCGTTCTAAGCTCCAACCCAACTGGGAAGGACCTTATGTGGTATCGCACGCTTTTCCTGGTAACGCTTATCGTCTTGTTAATGCAGAAGGAGAAGAGCTAAAACATCCCTGGAATGGTTTACATCTTAAGAAATACTACCCTTAGGTTAAAGAGTCGATCAGTATGGTACAAAGACCAGTGGAATCAGAAAGTTTATAAACTCAAATTTCCTTATCAGTCTGAATAACTTAATTTCAAGCCCATTACTGCACACACTGACACGTTTGATTCGTGAGTAACAAGAGATGACAAGTCCTAAAGAATATCGAAAGTTTGACCGAAAGTGTAAAGTACAAATCATTCTTTTTTTAAACAAAAATTCTGTTTTAAACTCGGCCCATGATGTCGGAACGAGGCTTAGAATAGACTACCAAGAATACCCGCCATCTTAGTAGGAGGCCGTCATAAAAAAATGGAGGAGATCCGTCCCAAAGTGAAAGAAAAGAAAAAAGAATAGCGAAAAGAAAACGCAAGGCAAAAACCAAATGTCAAATCAAAAGGCCATTACATTACAAACGTTACATCAAGGCCATGAAATGAAATAAAAGGGAACGCAAGGTCGATAAATACCCCGGAAAGAAAATGACCGAACCCCAACGGATATTAGGGTAGGAAAGGGACATCTTTTTAAGTCTCCGGAACCTTCTCATGGGCTTTCTAAACTTATTCATCTTTTCTTTCTAAAGAAATGTACTCCAAACTTAAGGAATGGCTTAGATCGACTAAGGGTCAAATCATCAAATGGGATCACGAATGGAAACACAAATTCAAACACGATGGGTTTAAGTTGAGTTGTTAAAGAACAATTTGGGAATTAAGTTAATAAATGAATATGATCTTTTGATCTAAGTACCATGCTGATCTTTTAGTCAAAAATTCAAAAAAAAATACATATATCAAAAATAAAAAAAATACACATGTTTCAAAAATTCAAAAATACATATGTCAAAAAATCCAAAAAAATACATATATCAAAACCCAAAAAAATACATATATCAAAATTCAAAAAAAAATGCATATGCCAAAAGTCAAAAAAATACATATATTTCAAAACCCCAAACAAAAATGAATATTTCAAAACCACAAAAATATTTCAGTTAGCATCTGCTTGTTGCATTTAGTATGTTTCATTCCTTTTATTTTCAGTGAGCATCTGTCTGCTTGTATGTTGCATTTTACTTAAGTTTGATTATTCTCATTACCTTTGTTAATAAAGGCTATGCCCCTTGACCCTTCTATCAAAGATAGGATCAAGTAGTCGGTTACTTAACCAGGCAAGGGGCTAAGCCTAAACAGATACTTAACATGTTTGTTCAAGTTGTATACAGGACACAAGGTATTGGTAAAGTTGGAATTCGAATAGAGAACAGTAAGAAACCTGTTTCTAAAATTCAAGAAACCTTTGTAAAGCTGGAAAATATCAAGAGAATCCCACTGTGGGAGTTAAGAAGTCTTGACCGTGGCTAAAAAGACGGTTATTTCTACCCCTGTATTATTTCATGTAATTATTTTGCATTCGCATTATTATATATTAAATATTTATTAGAGCATATCAAGGACCTTGTGGTTTTGATGAAACTGGAATTTGAGTTCCCCTACAACAAAAACAGTGATAATTCCAGAGGATTCTTAATCGCACGGATAGGCCGTTGGTTGTTAATTAGTGAGAACGATGGTTCCACTTTTGTGAAATGGTGCGTGGATAAACGAGCTTCGGCTTAGCACTGAATTACAAGAGTTGGTATCTTGACTCATTAATGACAGTTTAACAATATTATCCTTGATTAATTTATATTTTATTTGACTTTATATTTTTCTTTTAGCCCAGCATGCATCATATAGGATTTTGAAATCATTGTGATAAGAATTAATTATTGATTAAGTTTCAGACCATTAATCAAATAATTCAAAACATGATATGAAATATTCCATTCTGAATTGAGTATCTTGATTATCTTTGAGATTTACTTGAAGATATCATTAGAATTCTATCCTTGATTGGATTCTTTATCCAATATTTCTTGTTTTCTTTTAAGATCCATCATGGCTGCAGCACGTCCACATTGGCTGGCAAACGCTCCCCATGATGAAACCTACAGTGTCTACGACCTGAGGTACTTCCCACTCCGAGGAGGTTGATCGACCTTATTTTATTTCCTTGTCTACCTCATCCAGACAGGATTGATTCCATTGATCTCATTGAACTATCTTCATTGATGATTTTGAGAAAAATTCCAATCATGTGATGTTAAGAGCGTGTCTCATCACACCTTGGCATCACCTTTTCAGTACATTCCATTCCATTTCACTCCCTTGCAAAGACGATGCCAAGGTGAGGCAGTTGTAGACACGCTAATTTTGACGTCATTTTGAGTAAATTTCATATCATATAATAATGCCTCAAAATGGTCTGATAATTAATCATTAATTAATTTTTATTAATATTTTTGAGTGTCGGGTCGAATAGACATGTTTAAGTTAATCAATTGAATTGATTTTAGCTCAAATTTCAGTTAAAATATGAAGAATCCTAAAACGCGTCAACCTGTGTGGACGCGATTTAGAGTTTATTCCTATTTTAATGTTTAAATTTGAATTTTAATTAATTGATTTATTGGCTAAAAGGCGTCTGTAATGGGCGACGCGTTTTAGGTTTCCTAAGCTGTTTTAACTTCTCTTCCGGATGTTTATCCTTATCTTAATTAAGGTAAAAGACGTCTACACAGATGGACGCATTTTAGCTAATAAAGATAAAGATAAGTTTTCCCGGATATTTATCCTTATCTTAATTAATATGAAAGGCGTCAGCCATGGTGGACGTATTTTAGATAATTACAGATAAAGATGAATTAATCAGTAATTATCTGTCGGTTAAGGTAGATAAATCCGAGATTTTTCTATGTTAATCGCGAACGCAGAAAATGCCTATAAATACCTTGCATCTCAAGGAGTTAAAAAAAAAAAAAAAGAGAGAGAGAATTATTGAGCCACAGCGTTATAGCAATTTGAAGAGCGGAGCAACCACGTCGGAACGCCGGAGCGCTGCCATTTCCAGAAGTCGGCATCCTTCTTCAAGATCTTCATCCTTTCAAAGCTTCAACCAACTGGACTGGGCATAAGTTTTTCATATTTGAATTTCATTATCATTCATTAGTTTCATATCTCTTATTCACTGCATGCAACACACCCCATCATTAATTCTTCAAAACCCATTTGTTCTAAAGGGGTTTCAAAGTCATTTAAAACAAGTGAGTTGCTGTTTTATACATGTTTATAATCATGGTTAGCTTTGATATTATTTCTATTTAGATTCTCATCAGTATTTCTTCTTTATTTTTCTGTTTTTTCTGTCTCTGCTGCATTCAACAACAACAACAAGAAATCAAAAAGAGGGAAATCAAGCACGAAGCCAGGAGAATTTCTGGACGATCCTCAACATTCAACAGCAAGAACAAAAGAACAAGAAGAGGCTCTCTTTCTTCAGCCGGCTGAAGGAGGGGAACCAAGGATTCATTCTTCCGCGTTTAAACAGGTAGGCGATCAAACTCTTTTGAAGCTTTTTAGTTAAAAGTTTCTGGCGATCACTGCACCTTAGTTGCATTTTTTTAATAGGTTAATTTACCCTAAACAACATAGTTTTTCACATTAATCACACGAGCAATTTTTCAGCACCTACAGCAAGACATGAAGAGAGTGAGAATTCGAATAGAAGAACCTGTTTCTGTGAGAAAAAGGCGTCGAGGAGCACTGACGCGTTTCAATGTCAAAAGGCGTCTTCACGACACGACGCGTTTCATATCTTTATATGATTTATCCGAAATTCTATGGGTTTCGATGTTTAAATAGAATATTTATTGGAGTTACTAACAATTTTGATTGCAGAAAATTCAAGGAAATTTAAGTAAATCTGAAAATGTTAAGAAGATCTCACTGTGGGAGTCAAGAAGTCTTGACCGTGGCTAAAAAGACGGTTATTTCTACCCTTGTACTATTTCATGTAATTATTTTGCATTCGCATTACTATATGATAAATATTTATTAGAGCATATCAAGGACCTTGTGGTTTTGATGAAACTGGAATTTGAGTTCCCCTTCAACAAAAACAGTGATAATTCCAGAGGATTCTTAATCGCACGGATAGGCCGTTGGATTGTTAATTAATGAGGACGATGGTTCCACTTTTGTGAAACGGTGCGTGGATAAACGAGCTTCGGCTTAGCACTGAATTACAAGAGTTGGTATCTTGACTCATTAATGACAGTTTAACAATATTATCCTTGATTAATTTATATTTTATTTGACTTTATATTTTTCTTTTAGCCCAGCATGCATCATATAGGATTTTGAAATCATTGTGATAAGAATTAATTATTGATTATGTTTCAGACCATTAATCAAATAATTCAAAACATGATATGAAATATTCTATTCTGAATTGAGTATCTTGATTATCTTTGAGATTTACTTGAAGATATCATTGGAATTCTATCCTTGATTGGATTCTTTATCCAATATTTCTTGTTTTCTTTTAAGATCCATCATGGCTGCAGCACGTCTACATTGGCTGGCAAACGCTCCCATGATGAAACCTACAGTGTCTACGACCTGGGGTACTTCCCACTCCGAGGAGGTTGATCGACCTTATTTTATTTCCTTGTCTACTTCATCCAGACAGGATTAATTCCATTGATTTCTTTGAACTATCTTCATTGATGATTTTGAGAAAAATTCCAATCATGTGATGTTAAGAGCGTGTCTCATCACACCTTGGCATCACCTTTTCAGTACATTCCATTCCATTTCACTCCCTTACAGAGACGATGCCAAGGTGAGGCAGTTGTAGACACGCTAATTTTGACGTCATTTTGAGTAAATTTCATATCATATAATAATGCCTCAAAATGGTCTGATAATTAATCATTAATTAATTTTTATTAATATTTTTGAGTGTCGGGTCGAACAGACATGTTTAAGTTAATCAATTGAATTGATTTTAGCTCAAATTTTATGAAGAATCCTAAAACGCGTCAACCTGTGTGGACGCGATTTAGAGTTTATTCCTATTTTAATGTTTAAATTTGAATTTTAATTAATTGATTTATTGGCTAAAAGGCGTCTGTAATAGGCGACGCGTTTTAGGTTTCCTAAGCTGTTTTAACTTCTCTTCCGGATGTTTATCCTTATCTTAATTAAGGTAAAAGACGTCTACACACGTGGACGCGTTTTAGCTAATAAAGATAAAGATAAGTTTTCCCGGATATTTATCCTTATCTTAATTTAATATGAAAGGCGTCAGCCTATGTGGACGCGTTTTAGATAATTACAGATAAAGATGAATTAATCAGTAATTATCTGTCGATTAAGGTAGATAAATCTGAGATTTTTCTATGATAATCGCGAACGCAGAAAATGCCTATAAATACCTTGCATCTCAAGGAGTTAAAAAAAAAAAAAGAGAGAGAGAGAATTATTGAGCCACAGCGTTATAGCAATTTGAAGAGCGGAGCAACCACGTCGGAACGCCGGAGCGCTGCCATTTCCAGAAGTCGGCATCCTTCTTCAAGATCTTCATCCTTTCAAAGCTTCAACCAACTGGACTGGGCATAAGTTTTTCATATTTGAATTTCATTATCATTCATTAGTTTCATATCTCTTATTCACTGCATGCAACACACCCCATCATTAATTCTTCAAAACCCATTTGTTCTAAAGGGGTTTCAAAGTCATTTAAAACAAGTGAGTTGCTGTTTTATACATGTTTATAATCATGGTTAGCTTTGATATTATTTCTATTTAGATTCTCATCAGTATTTCTTCTTTATTTTTCTGTTTTTTCTATCTCTGCTGCATCCAACAACAACAAGAAATCAAAAAGAGGGAAATCAAGCACGAAGCCAGGAGAATTTCTGGACGATCCTCAACATTCAACAGCAAGAACAAAAGAACAAGAAGAGGCTCTCTTTCTTCAACCGGCTGAAGGAGGGGAACCAATGATTCATTCTTCCGCGTTTAAACAGGTAGGCGATCAAACTCTTTTGAGGCTTTTTAGTTAAAAGTTTCTGGCGATCACTGCACCTTAGTTGCATTTTTTTTAATAGGTTAATTTACCCTAAACAACATAGTTTTTCACATTAATCACACGAGCAATTTTTCAGCACCTACATCTTACCCGAAGCTCTATTCTTTTTTCACTGGGAAGAGGGTGCCCTCGGTCGGCCGAGGGCTATGCGGTTGCTAGGTCTTCGCTCGGAGTGGCAACGGAGGCTCAAAGCTCAGAAGCCGAAGGGCCGAGCCCTCTGACTCGCGTCAGGCTTCATTAAATGGACGGGATGGGCGTCGCCTCGCGAGGAAGCACGGGACACGCGTTGCGCATCCGGCCGCTCCGCCAAAAACACAAAAGGATCATGACCGCTCGCGGGTCCCGGATCACCTCGGCTCTCTGCCCGAGGCTCCACTCGGATTGCCGCCGCTCCCTTCGTCGGCACGCGGATCGGGACACGTAGCGGGCATCCGGGTGATCAGCCGAAGGGTCGGAGCGCTTTCGGCCGTTGATCGCTCTGCTTCAAGTCCCGGAGCCGGCCCATCATCATTGCCGAAGGACGGTGCACGTGGCGGGCATCCGAGAGGAGCGAGGGGACGAGAGGGATGATCTCGGCCGTTGGTTTCGGCGGGAGGCGCTTCGGATGGGGCTTATAAATACAAGCCCTCAGCAGGGCACTGTTCTTCCTGCTGCTGCGCTTGCGTTTCCCCTGCGATCACCCGAGTTCTCCCTCCTTCTCCGGCGAAAGGCCAGCTTCCTGAAGGCTTCGTCCGAGCTCGCCGGCCACCGTGGGAGGATCTCCATTCCTCAGAGTGCATCGCTGGTGGAGCTGGGTGGCCTGAGAAGCTGCGCTCGGCTCAGGAGAGATTTCCTCCCCCTTCCTGCGAGTAAGCCTTGGCCTTCTTTCTCCCCTTCGCGGCCTTATGGTCCGGAGTCCTTCCAGTGAGATTACTCCTTCGGACGAGGAGTATACTCCTTCCCACTCTCCGAAATCTTCTCTGTCAGATCCCCTCACCTCGGATTCCCTTGCTTCCGCGATGTCTGAAGAGCCTGAGAACTCTGGGACTGAGGGGTCAGAGGCTTCCGGGGCCGAGGTCTCTGGGGCCGAGGTCTCCGGGGCCGAGGCTTCCGGGGCCGAGGCTACCCAGGAAGTCCGGGACCCAGGCCGGGCTTCTACTTCGGGACGCCGTCGTCCCGACATTGCTTCAGAAGCATCCTGCGCCCTTTCGGACGTAGAGGTGAGGAACCTTGTTTCTTACTTCCAGCTTCCTTCCTGGACGACCCCTCATCGGCCCGACTCCGCCACCAGGGCCAACACTCTCCGCCCAGGCTCCTTTTCCATCTACGTTGATAGCTTCGAGGCGGGCTTCCGTCTTCCTCTTCCCACCTTTGTCATTAACCTCCTCAGCTTCTACGGGCTGGCCCCGTCTCAGCTCTTTCCCAATTCTTGGCGCACCGTATACGGTTTTTTGAGCGTTTTTGCTCGTATACGGATCAACCCTTCTATCAACGTCTTCCGCTACCTCTTTAAAATCCAAAGGCAGGGGAAATCCGAGTGGTACTGCTTCGTCCCTCGGGTCGGCCGAAGCATATTCTCCGGGAAGCCCTCGTCCATCCACGGCCGGAAGAGCTTCGGCCGGAGGAGCGGCAGCCTATGTGATGAGGCAGAATCCGATTCGGCCCATTAAAACAAGCCCAAACCCCGTTCAGTCCAACAGCAGCAGTACCAGGCCCTCCGGGAGCCTTCAGCCAATCAGCGGCCCAACAGCCCTCGGCCCATTAGCGGCACCGTCGCTCCCGGCCCAACAGGCTTCAGCCCGTCAGCGGCCCACCAGCCAACGGCCCGGGAACAGCGCGGCAGCCCAGGGCCCAACAGGCTTCGGCCCATCAGCGGCCCAACCCCCTTCGGCCCGGTAGCTGAATCCGGCCCACTCCGGTGGCGGATCAGGCATTATGGCGGTTTACCAGTAAGCCCTCATTTAGTCCTATATCGGCTGCCACCGTTAACCATCCGTTATCCTTTGCTATAAATACACCGCTATTTATTTCCCAAAGGATGCTTCCCCAAGCTTCCGAGACCCTTAAAGGACTACAGTCCGAAAAGCATTAAAGCTATTCTCTTTGCCTTCTGAATCGAATCTTCTTCAAGAGCTAACTTGACCGTCGGAGGGGGTTCCCTAGGGCTGAAGCCCGGGACTCCTGCTGACTGGTTTTCTTCTTCTTTCCCTCCTGCAGGAGCTCGGTTCGAATCATCGCCGACCTTCCCGAGTCGGTCTCGGCCACCGACCTCGGACTCCTCCCCCTGGTCTCGACGCCGTGCGCCGGCTGCTCTTGCAACAGGGGATCCTCGGCCTCGTGCCGCTCCTTCGTCCGCCGGAGGAGCCTCGGCCCCGACTTCCCGGAGCAAGCCAACCTTCGGACCTCTCGGCTCCGCCTCTGCGTCCTTCGTCTTCTGGATCCCCGTCGGGCTCCTGAACACCGATCCAACCCAGCATCGGATCCGTCTCTTCGGATTCCGGCCTCGGAATCCGGTCGTGATAGCTTCGGCTACATCACCTCCAATCATATTTTACGTATAACCAAAAGGACCCTAAGTAGAGCAGCCAAAATGGTTGTATTGTCAAGCCATATTGCCCCTGTTGCCATAGCCATAGAAAGTCTTTTGGGAATGCTAACCTATGTTATCCGATATTGCGACCTTATTCAATAAATTATTAGTGTAGGATAGGAGCACAAATAATCTAACAATATTTAATTATCAACTTGTCCTTAATATTATTCATTGACTTATAATCTAATGACTATATTATACACAAACTGGTGCATGATATATGCAAATCTGTTAAATCATTGTCTACCAATTTCAAATATGAATATATTTGATATCATTACTAGTTTAAAAATCACATCCGCTGCGGAATCTATTATGCATGCTTTAAAATTGTCTGAAACCAAAATCAAAACTGAACTAACTGGTTTGCTTTTGGATATTACTATACTTTGTGTTGGTACACTTGTGAAGAGCATAGGGAATACTACTATACCTGCTGCACTTAGGATCGGCACAGTAGATTAAAAAATTTATTTTTTTTGAATTTTTTAAGGTAAACCCCAAGGTATTCTACATGTCCGTATAGGTCAATCTCCGATCGAACGATCTAAAAAAAATTAAAAAATTAAAAAAAATTATTGGACTCGGCCCATTAAATGTATTTTTTATTATCACTGGGTCTTGATTTTTTCAATTTTTAGATTTTTTAAATCATCCGATCAGAGATCGACCTATACAGACATATAGGACACCTTGGGGTCTACCTTAAAAAAATTCAAAAAAATAATTTTTTTAATCTACTGCGCTGATCCTAAGTGCAACAAGTTACTTTACTTTACACTTGTGAAGAGTCATGCCCATTTAAATGCAATCAACAAAGCTTAGTTTAGGTCTCCACTGTCTGCACTCTAAATTTCTTAACCAGGTTAATATATAATTGACCATCTTGGTCTCAAATTCGTGTCCATGCAGCAAGCTATTATTGACCACGGCTTTTAATAATTTTATTCTTACAAAGGTTTTTTCTGTTCAGTAATTCCTTTTCTTTTTCTTTGGAATTCCTAAAGGTAACAAACATTTAGTTAGCCTCTCCACATTGATCTATACAAGAGGAGAAAAAAGGGTCCAAATTTAAAGCCACTCTAAGCAATCAAATCACCCTTGTGTTAGCTTAATAGACCATTCCTTTTCACATAAAGAAGTTAAAGAAAGAAAAAGAAGGTAAAGAGGAGAGGACGGTAAAGGTGATTTGGCTAAAATTTTGAGGGCAAAAAGTAGAGATGATGAAGAGGTCTGTCAAATATATACATGGCTAACCTACCACAGAAAAAAGACTAGTTAGCAGAATGGAACAAAGTTTAACCCATTTTTGGCAAATGAATAAGTTTTCATCTAGATATCCCACCAACTCGTCCATTCTTGCGTATTATTTTATTTTAAAAGTAGTTGAAACTTTTACTGAAAAAAAGTCTAATAATTTTACTTTTTTCAACTTTAAGAGTTTTAAATGGATAAGTAGTAAAGATGGCAGTATCGGTATCGTACCTTGTATCAGGCAGGGGTAAAAATGATACTTACATACCGGTATCTGTGCCGGTTGGTTTTGGCCCAGTATTGGTCATGTATTTTTGTTTTATTTTTTTAAAATTTTAGGATACCTAAATTGATTTCCTTCTCGATTTCATACTAATCTAAGCCAATACAATATGTACCTATCTATCAACCGAGACTGCCAACCATATAGATAACATCAAAATATTGATCCTTCACAAACATCGTCCAAGTGATACACAAAAAGCAGATCTTCACACATTATTTCTTTATCATAGAATCGGGTAACTTCTATTCTAAATGGCCAGGAAGGCCAAAGGAAAGAGGAATCGCAACCTGTAATGGCATTCCACACACCAATTCTTTTGAATTGCTGCCTATCTTTTTCAAAGTTTGAATGTGAAGCCTGGTCGTCCCCATCATCGTCGTCTTGTCAGATAAAATCATAAGAAGATTCAGGGTTTAATGGGAGGGTGGGGTTCCATCACACAAGGTTACAGAGAAAAGAAATAAAAATTAAGAGAATGTGGATCCTCTAGGTCAGAGCCACCTGACCCCAGTCTCATGGGTCTAGCATATCTCTTCCTTCTAGTAAGTGAACAGGATAAATATGGAAGGTGCTACAATAAAGGGATTTTTGCATATATACTCTTGAAAAGTATCATATTTGTGTCTATATTCCCAACTCTCACATATTATTTTCCATACCCTTGCAATATCAGAAGTGATGCAATTATTCCTCTTCAAAATAACGTGAACTCCAACCAAATATGCTAAGAAGATTCTATAAATCTTGATAACATTAAGGATATACATATAGGAAAAATTCTAGTGAATTTAGGTTTATGAATGTTAGTCAATTTAGGAGTATGCATGCAAAATAGTTAGGTTTAATTTAACGGCATTTTGACAGAAGAATATAACTGCAACATTTCTAAAATTTCAAGGGTATCGAAAACAATATGTGGGAATTAGCTGTATAGATGCAAATATGATATTTTCAGGAGTATATATGGAAAAATCCCTATAATATTAAAAGGAAAGATCTCTCTTTTTCTACTCCTTATCTCCATTCATAAAAAGGAGCAAGTGTAAAAATATTTATGAAATTAGCTCTAGAAAATTGCAATGCCGATAGATTCTACAATTCATTAGGCACTGGTTGATGTAAGATTTAACATTTCCCGGTTTGGTAGGCACAATGCACCTGATCTAGAAGATCTTATTCTACAACAGTAAGTGTTTGCCTGTCAACCTAAAGCAAAAGAGAGAGATGAGCAAAGCATGCAGTAAAAAAGCCTTAAACACAGACCTCGTTAGGGAATAAAGTGAGGGCGGGTCGTTTTAGACAGGTTTTGGGTTGTTGGGATAAGAAGAGCACAAGGCAGCTTCTTAATGCAAAAGAAAATGGTGATCAGAAGGAAGAGGGCATGACAGTACAGAAACTTCATCATGCATCTCCTCCCTTTTGGCATGCGTTCTCTCTCTATGGATTACTTACTAATCAAATCCCTCACAGCTTCTCTTATTTCTGCGTTTATTAAGATTATGTTTTGATTGTTTTCCCTTTTTTTGGTTAAAATTTCATTCTCACTTGTTCCAAGGAATGTCTTTGCATGTTTACTTTTCTCGCAAGGCAATGTGCATGCGAATGGTAACCGATAACTCAATACTCTGTTAGAATAGTCCTACATCGAAAAAAGGATAAAATCAAAAAGTGTTTAGTAGATGGTGCCTACTCCACTTATTGTCTTAAGGTTTTGAGTTAAATGGCCCAATAACTTCAACATGGTATTAGAGTCCATAGTTAAAAATCGGGCCGCACACCCCGTCTTTATTGTTTACGTGACAGAGCTTAAAAATCGACCTGCACGTGAGGAGGCGTGTTAGAATAGTCCTACATCGAAAAAAAGACAAAATTAAAAAGTATTTAGTAGATAGTGCTACTCTACTCATTGCCTTAAGGTTTTGAGTTGAATGCCCAATAACTTCAACAATTAAGGTAATAGATGTAAATCTCTTGTGGTCCGAGTGCATATGGTACACAAATAATCTGATTATTAACAGATAATCTTTCAAAACTGATTACATGGTAGATAAAGGTCATGGATAAAGGATTTATGTTAGATCTGTACCAAATCTGGCCCATTTGCATCCCTAGCGTAAGAAAGGACGTGAGGATCTTATACTTCACCATTCCTTTTCCTTTTAGTAGGAGTTGAACACTGAGGGAGAACACTACTAGAGCTGAAAAGGATGGCAAAACTGAATAAATCCTGCTCCTAAGCATCCATATAGAGGTATTTATCAACCCTTCTGTAAAGATTAAAATGAAAATAATGATATGACATTATGGGCAAATTTTACCAACACTTAAAAGACATGTACAAAGTCGTGAATCACTCCTTGGGGCTCCTTCACCGACTAGCTCATCTTATGTCCATAAACTGTAACCAATGTGCAGCAACAATGTGGAGAAACTTGGTGGAAAGGACCCTGAACACAGCAAGGGGGTTGTCACCTGTTTTCTTGGGGAGGCCATCTCTGACCACACCATTTAAAGAGGATGACAGTTTAATATTGCTTTTGCCTTTTCCGGTTACAGCAGAACAACCAGGCAATTTTTCCCCACCACTGTTGCAACAGAACATAATTAATTTGAACTTCACAGTAGCCATTGGTGGACCCCAACTAATCAACAAATGGAAACCCAGTAGGTGCACTGGTTGCTTCATCTAACATCCAACGGTCTGCATAGTGGTTTTCCAACGGGTCAAGTAATGAGGGATCAACCAACTCCCCCTTCCCTTCATTTCAATTTTACTTGTAGCATACCCTCCTTCAGTCCTCCTTATGGCCTTCCTTTAGATCCAACTTATGTCCTTAACCACACAAACCAGGTCCTGTCATTCACATGCTTTGTTCAAACCTTGTACATTAAAGAATGTGAAGGCATCAGAAGGCCTTGGTTATGGCAAAGAATATATGTGGATACAATCAATGGAATCAACTTTTCATATAGAACTCATGAACCATTACAGAACAAGTAGTATCTGAACTCCTATCATCTACGGCAGAGGCCATATAGTATACATCCATTCAACTCTCCCCCAGTTGCTATCATCCCACCCCAAAAAATTATGATACAACAAGAAAAAGTATATAGATGCTAATTGTTGTTGACCTATTGCTATCATCCTTCCACAATCTCCAAAACTGCACAAAGGGGTAAAAAGAATCCCTTCAAATGGATCAAAGAATCAAATCAAGAATGGTGAACTTTGGATCACATCACGGGGACTTTGTATGTTGCTTCCACATTTCATCGAGCAGAGTTAGTTCTTCCGTTTTACAGTTATACATAAGAATTTGCATTTTTGGTTGCTATCTGTGAGTCACTTCTGCGTTGTGGATCCTGAGTATAGCTCTTCCCTTGACGAGAAACAATTTTCTGTCAAGGTTGCTTTTCAAAGAGAAATGAAGCTTCAAGCACCTTTCAGTATCACAGCTGCCCTTGGTATCATCATGCATCAAGGGAACAATAAGATCTTCCAAAGACAGGAAGTTGCCATGGAGGACCATGAAATTAGCGAATTAGTGCAGGAAAAGGCTCCTTTCCATTGAGTTGAATATGTCTTGGTGAAATTATGGACTTGTATCAGTGACTTAGTGTGTCCTGCTCAAATTAAGAAGGCATGCACAGAGAACAAACATAAATATCACCTTTGCAACTAGAGTCACAAGTAGAACATATGAAGAAGGCTAACCTTTGGATTAGTAATGAATTAGCATTGTGATTTTCTTAGCGAGCAACTGCCACAACAACAACAAAAAAAGGAAAAAAAATGAACCAGGATGCAAGAAAGGTCAAACTGAAAATTAAAAATGAAGTCTTCCACAGTTGGCCTTACATTGTGGACGTTCAACTTCACAGATTGCCATCAATATTAAACACTAGCCTGGTTCTCTACATAAATAGGTCAGATTAAGGTGATCACCTGATTAGCAGCGCTGTTGCATGCTGCTGCAAAACACAAATAGATTTAGGTTCTGAAAGATTTAGCAGTGACGGGACACGTTCACCAGATTGAGGCTTCAGTTCTGGAATAGAAAGTGCCTGTGATTTAGTTGTGTCAAAAAAAAGGGGAAAAAGAGTAGCAGAGGAATGACAGAATTCTTCCGCCAACCACTAATATTCTTAAAATGGCCATCAACCAAATTAAGAGCCTTTGATGATCTGCTCTGCTCTGATTTGCACCAGGAATAAGAATCGATGTCCATCAACTAATATTCACTTTAAATGCAATTCCTGCTTTTGCAGATCTGCAGTGTTTTGCAATGCACCTTCACAAAGTATAGTACTTTATATGCAATTAGGACTCTTGCATATCTGATGTGATTTGGACTGCACCGTCATCAGGTATAGTGCCCATTCCGTTGCCCAACAGGAAAGACTGAAAGGAGAAAGAAGGGCCATCATTCAAGTCCTTCTTAGGCTAATCAAAGGTGCACGGTGCACGGTGCACCTGTTCAGAATAAGGAACTTTATCAAATGTCAGATCAGTCAAACCTCATGTCTGAGGCAGTCAGTTTGCTGTTCAAAAAAATCTGAGCTCCGTGTAACCATGATCATAAGGGAGGAATTCTGCTACTTCAGCCTGGGAACTGGAACAACCGATGTTTTGAATTCTATCATGGTTAACTGTCTCAACCTCTGCAGTAAAAATGCTATAAACTGGCCTATGATCTGAGAACCTGGACTCTCCACAAACATATGATAACTGATCGAGGCCTCTACCATACCACAAAATGCGGTCACACCTATTATGAAACAGCACATATGTAACCAAATTGATATTGACAAAGTAATGAAGGATACAAGTGTTTGCATCATTTTCTATTTGTCATGTTTGGTTTACCATGCAGGAGTCCGACGTTTTCCTTTTCGATGCATATCATCTCCAGCATAACGGTCAGAATTAGTTGAATATTTATAAGTGGGTGGGAAGTATATCCGTCCCTCATTCCAGCCCTCAAATACACGACCAGATCTCTGTTCTATGCAAAGCTGTTATAGAAACACTAATCAGTGAAGCCAAAGTTTCCAATACCAAACAAAGAGAAACAAAGTTAAGTGGCTAGTATAGAATGAAGCTTTCTATCACCAGAGCGTACATGGTAGGTACATAAAGGAATGAAAAAGCAAGAAATATTGCTGTCAAGGATGCATCTCCAAAACAATAACAACCAGACTAGCAAATATTGCCAACAATGCAGGGATTGCTGACACCTTGAGAATGATGAGTAAAGTACCTGATCATTTTCCAACAACACTTTCCAGTTGTGCATTTCAACCAAGGCCTTTGCAGTTCGATATGAAAGTGCGATTCGGTAATTCAAATCCCCAAGCCATATTATCCGACTAAAACAAAGAAGACAAAAAGGTCTCAAGCAGAAATTTAGCAACAAATTTATTGAAAGATACCTGAATACACAGTGAATTAGCTTAATGAAAAGGACACACATACTCATGTTCAAGAATTGTCTCAGGCGATCTTTCATCTCCAAACCCATGGACCTGAGGAAATCGTGTTTTTCTCAGAATCTCCATGACATCAGAATTTCTACGCAGTTCGTCCCCCTCTTTCTCCCCAGATGTTAAGTGACTACAGATGAAGCAGAAACTTGTTTGATGCAATGACATGCTGATTGCAATGGAACCCTGAAATGCCCAAGTTCAAGGGTGCTACTCAATGGTCATCACTTTATTTCGTAACGATTAGGAATTGGTAAAGTTTGTACAAGTAGGAGATATTTTACTTGAATGTTGAAAGTTGAAGGTTGACGCACTTTGCGAAAAATTGGAGCCATGGACAAGACAAGAAAGAGAAATGACTCACCTTGTTTCCAAGATACCCCATCAGACCCCGGCCAACACAAGAAACTTTCATGTTTCTCACATCATCTTTTATTTCACTTCGCACCCACACAGTGAGAAATAGTCCAACCATTTGTTTACTTACAACTAAGCAGTATCTGCAGTCATGACAATCGAGAAAAAACCATTTCAAGGTAAGGTCTATAAGTATATGAATATATAGACAAAAATAGGTGCCCAAAAATTGTGGGAAACGTGTAAAATGTTGTAGGAACTGGGAACTAGTCTTCTAGAGAAATGAAAGGATGCACACTCTGGATTATCCTAACATCTTTGCAACAAGACTTGAAAAACAAACGGGTATATAATTATGTACCTAGAGCGCCCTTCTGGCCTCTCCCTCTCCTCCATAGATGATGAGGTACCATATCCATATGACATTGGTGAGTAGGCACTGGTGCCAGGTGAATCCCCACCAACATTCTCATCATCATCAGAACCACCCCATTTGTATTGAGGATCATAGTAACTTGGCCTTCCTCCAGCCATCACCCGTTCGCATACGCTGAACCTGCGTTCTAGCCTTGGTTGTGGGGCCATAATCTCACCATCCATTCTGAAACTGCGGCTTAAGGACTGGAAAGAACGCCTGTGCAAGAAAGATGAGGCCTTCTGACGGGAGGACAACCCCTCAAAATCTACATCAAGCTCCACAATTGGGTCAGGTGCAGGAGAGGGTGTGTCATAGTTTGCACTGCCACTCGTGCCAGGTAGATTGTTCAGTGTCTTCCTGATAAGAGACACCCATTTCTTTGCTGGACCATTGTCTTCTGTGCCCAAAACATTGCCAGCATTCAAGGGAACAATTTCTTGGAACCTGGGGAAAATGAAAGATCAGCTGAGGGTGATGCGCTTAGGAATTGTGTCAAATTTGTGACATTTTAGATGGTATTAGAATATAACAAAAGAGTTAAAACAGATGCAGGTGGAAATGACCAAATAAGACTGCATAGAACATACCCCAAAACATATATATCTGCTGGTGGGGCAGTGTGGAGCCACTCCTCAAGATTCAAGTGACTTGGTGGAGATTTCCCACCAACGTTCCATGTAGAAACAAAGACCCTACTCACCAGAAGTACATGGATTTATGACAATGTGCATAAATTAAGAACAAAAGGGAAAATGCATGCCAGTTATGAACTCACCTGTACTCCTGAACATCATTACCTTGTCCAGGATTAAGATCAAGCTTTGCTCGCCGGAGTCTATCAGAATTTCTCTTAGACAATCTTCCTGTGGAAGAAAATGACAATGAGATGAGAAATGGGGAGAAAATGTGACAAGGTAAAATAAAATTCCAGAGAAACTGGGGGAAGCAAAAAAAGCTATCATAGAATGGTCCATAGCACTAGGCTGGACGCCTTGGCTCAGTTACCTGTTCTGCTTTTCTTGACTGTGGATGTCTCCCTCCCGGAGAAGCTGGACCTCCACTCTCCTTCCCCTCCCGAAAAGACTATACAACCACAAAGTGGAAGGGAAAAAAAGACAGTGGTTTGAGTACTGAGTGCATGCTTGATCCCATAAATTTGGAGAAGAAAAGGAAAAGAAGCAAAGGAAGAAAATCTTGAGCCAAAAGATCATGTAAAGTACTAGAGGAAGCATAAGCAGGACTATGAAGACTATATGAAGAGACCTGAGTAGAGAAGAAGAGGAAGATTGCAAAATGAATCAAATATCTCAATGCAATCACTAAATTGAGTTGGAAAGAAATAGTGCCCCAAAATTCCCAACTTTATGCTCTTATTTGAGCACAGGAGCTAACATGCTCATCCCAGAAGACTCAGAAAAAAAAAAAAAAAAATGGAAACCACCACCAAGCTGAAGCAGAGATGATGTGGATGGGATGGAAGTCCCAGGGGAAACAAAAGAAACATAACACAGAAAATAAAATAGACCCACCTCTGCTCGCAATAGTATCATCTGCATGGACTTCCTGTGCTTTGTTCTTGACATTGAACCATTTTCTTATCAGATTCTTAGACCATGAGAGCTTAGCAAACACAGGAGAAAGGGGAACCAAAGAGTCAGCTTCTCGGAAGCAAAATGTGATCAGGAACACTGAACAAAGAACATATCAGGAAATTTTCCGATAAACATACAAGATGAAGGTGGGGGGAAAGACCTTGCTTTTCTTGGTGTTCTCATCTCTCATTGTTTCAGAACTTCATACAGCTAACAACGGTATCTTGCTCCCACCCACTGCTGCCTTTGGATTTCAGCGATTTTGTCCCGAATGAGCAGAATAGCCGAGAGACTTCCAATTAAGCGTAGAAGAAGTACACTTCCCTTATCTTGATTTTGTCCAAACAGCTGAGATCACAGCCCTCACCCTATGAAAACAGTAAACTACTAACTATAGGAGTAGAACAAAGCAAAGAGATTGGCTTGCTTCTCCTATCAGCTGACCACTCCCGCTGTTCGACTCGCAAACAGTCACCTGAGTAGACCCACTAACAGTAGTGGAGAGAACACCAGAATTCCTTCCTTTCCGCAGGTGGGTTTCCTATATAAAGGCTTGGGAATTACAGAGGCCAAGCTGAGGAATTATCGATAAGGACAGGAGAGGAGGCCAAGAATAACAAATGGGCATGAGAAAGATGGGAGTTTTAGAGCATAGAACGCAATGTGGGAACAGAACAGACAGAGACAAGGGAGAGAGAGAGAGAGAGAGAGTCAGAGAGAGAAAAGAGAAGCCCTTCTCCTTCAAAGCCTCCTTCTCACCAGTGGTATTGCAGAGTATCGAATTTGAAGAGCAGGAGAGAGCCCCTCCTCTCCCTCCCTGCCCCTCTCCCCTCTCTCTCTCTCTCTCTCTCTCTCTCTCTCTCTCTCTCTCTCTCACTCACTTTTTCTTCTCTCCCCTGTCCAGTCAGATTTTCTCTCTTCTCCAGATACAAGCACACTGTGGGGGCTTTTTACCAAGTCCAATGCCAAGTGGGGATCAAAAGCCATAAAATATGAAATCAAATGGATTTGGAACCAACAGAAGGAGAGTGGAAATATGTCTCTGCAACTGCCCACAGTCCACAGAGGATGCATGTCCCCATGGCCCCAGCACTGTCTACAGGATTTCTCCCTCCTCCCCGAGGTCTGTCTAACCGTGCCTCCCATGGAGCTCGGAGAAAAGCAGCTAAAGGAAAAGGCGAAAGAAGCAATGAAGTGATCTCTCTCCCTCTCTCTCCCCACTTTCTTCTCTTTCAAAAATTTTCGGTTTGTGTGGGTACGTGTGCTTGCGTATGTAGAGAGATCACGTTCCCTGTATGTGCACATTACGTGTACAATGGAGACTTCTTTCTTTCTTTCTTTCTTTCTTTTTTTGTTGTTGTTGTTGTTGTTGATCTTGTAGCTCAGTGATCCGGACATATAGCTGCTCTGCTCTTGGTCCGTCTGACAGATTCCGGGGCACTTTCTTTCTATCTCATGTTAGATGCAAGCCATAACATGAAGGTTACTCTTTAATCTATTTCAGTTTGGATGCAAGCCATAACATATCTAAATTTAAGGTTACTCTTTAATCTGCTTGGATGCAGAGTGAATCGTTTTGTATGATAACTTTAATATGGATGGATCCATGAACCAACCGAGTACCACGGTTGGCTTCATCTCCTTAGGTAGGGTTGCAAAGGAATATGCTCAATGAATAGCTCACGAGAGAACTCCGTAATAACTTGATTGGACTTATTTTTTAAATAATATAAATAAATTTGAACAAAAATTTAAGCTCAGTTCATTCAACGAGTCAAGTTTGAACATAAACGAACTCGGCTTTGTTTTGTTGGTGAATAAGCTCTTTTAGATACTCATAAAGAACTCGTTTTAATACTGGTTAAGAGTTTGTTTAAGCGTTCATTAAGATCTCTTTAAGTATTTGTTTAATTATTCTATTCATAAATAAACTTAATTAATAAAATATTTAATATATCATAATAACATGCCAACTTGATACTCACTATGGTTTGGCCTGAATTTATATATTTTAACTTTAAAAAGGTTTAGACTAAATGTATCATAGATTCATTTAGCTCGTGAGCCACTCGATACTTTGCTCGAGCTCATTGAATATATAAACAAGTCAAGCTTGAACAATCCTCATAGAAATTCAGCTCGAACTCGAACTCAATTAAAATTAATTGAGCTAATCTTAAACATGGTAAACTTGACTAGACTCAACTCATTTGCACCCTTACCCTCGCATTCAAGTCAGGTGAGAGTCTAAGAACTTCCTTTGTTGTTCGGCCAAAGTGTGTTACGGGATTATTTTTCTTGCTCTGTAAGATTATTTCTTTGGAGATCAATTTAAGTCAGAATTATCGCCTAATCAGATAGAACTATTAGTGTTGCGTAAGATTATCTCTCTATTAGAAGGAAATATTGAATTTTGTCTAAAATCATACTCTGGTCTCCTTCGTGTGTGCACGTGCACGCACGAGTATCCAACCAATTGAGCTACCATATTATAAAAAAACTTTAATGTAGATGATCAATAATAGATTTATCATAAATTCACTTGAGCTTATTATAACCTCAAAACCTCTCTACAAATGTATTTCAATAAGTTTATTTAGAGTTAGTTTACACTAAAGACGTATGTCTTTCAAGTTTGTCACAAATTAAATCTGTTTAACAAAGATACGTGAATAAAGGGGATTATGATAAATATATTCCTAATAATTCTATCCATGTTTTCTTAAGTAGCATCCAAACAGCACCTAATGTTGTTCTTCCAAAGCTATATTGGATCCAAACTTTCTTTGTTTTCCTCGGGTTTTGGGAGGGGGGTGGGGTTTAGGGGGGCCTCCTCTTCTTTGGGGCGTGACAGCCTTGCTTTTGTGTTCCCCCACCTGCAAACCCTGCTGCGTGGGATTAGATGAACTTGTGGATTGGAACTTCTTGGCAGGCTACTAGGGTTTGTTATTGGCAGAAACACTGCCCCCATAGGCTTACTGTAGTGAGGCATTATAGGATTTGGCCGTAGAGAAGGTAGGCTTTTGTTCCTTTTTTTTTTTTTTTTTTTTAATTCTTTCGTATGCAAGGGTTTTTCCCACCTATAGATATCTTGGATCTCACATATATTTTAACATTAGACCCTTGAAATCATCATATCTGCCTCAGCATTCCTATAATCTTATAGAGGCATTTTACCATTGCATCATATGACTTATTTTGTCAATTTATGAGTGGACATTCAACCATTCAGGAGACATTCTTATGAGCTATTTTTTTTTAAAAAAAGTAAAAAACTTGCAATCGGGGAACAAATATTAGGCTTTAATTAGAAGTCGCGCACTTATGTCTACTTAAAAACTTCAAATTGGAACTTTTTATGTTGGGAAAGAAATAGAGTTGTTTACTTATTAGGGTGTAACTATCCAAAAAGTCAGTTATAACTATTCTGATTTAACTATTTTTACATTGAAAATAGAAATTAAAAATGATCTCCATCAAGATTTGCCAATTATATAACTTGTCCTAAAAGTTAATCCATATGCTATATATCCAGACTTTCGTCAAACGCATCTCAAAAATCAACTTGTTTCTGGTTGATCAGTTAAAAGAAAACAGTAATGTTTGAAAAACCAGATTCCCCATGCAGGTGGAGCAAAAGAACAAAAAAAGCTTGTGATTCCATTTACATGGTGAAGTTGAGTTAAAAGAATAGAGTAATGTTCTAAAACCAGATTCCCAGGTGGACCAAAAGAACAAAAAACAGCTTGTGATTCCATTTACGCGGTGAATTTACATGAAAATAACTAAAAATTCGAAGAACTGTTAGAAAAACTTAAAAAGAAAGATAACAGATTTCAATCTTGTCGATTGGCCACTCCGGTCCTACTTTTAAAATATCGATGTTATTGAGTTGTGGTTCAAATTCAGAGGGCATATCTCAGTTAGCAGCAGTGATTAGGGTAATTTCTGCCGGGGCGCCGACGCCCTTCGGTGGTATGATACGTCTTTGAGTCTTTGACGGATTCAAACCAATGTGGCCCGATGCAGGGGTATTTGAGACTTTTATTTTTGAAGAGTTATATATATTGTAGTTTCGGAAAAAAATTCCTTAAAATTGAAAACAAAAAAAAGACGGCGGACGGTTTTTTTTAGGTGATGTTTTTGTACTTATTTTTGGAGAAGATTAGTATAAAACGGTAGTGAAAGAGACGGACTCCATAAATGTAGATATCTTGTTGAACCACGTAAGTCACTGTATGTTGTCTCTTTCTCTTTCTTTCTCTCTCCCTTTGATTTGTTCATTATTATTTAATACGTATGTCCGATTTGATTAGTGAGGTGAGTGAGATAGTTTTTGCGCAACAGATATTGATTAACAACAAATATAGAAGCAAATTACATTTCGGAAAGCATGAAGACAACACACTAGTACTTGTAGTGCCCAACGTCAAATACACCACAAATCCTTCTTGCGATCAACACCATGCAATGTCTTCTGAGATGGAGAGTTATAGATTGATTTATACCCTTGTGAGATTATTAATTCGCTGGACACAACAGTGGGTACGTGCATGGCACTGCACTGGTGCCAAAGGACCGGACCGGACAGGACCGGACCGGACCCCATCTAAAGCCTAGCATGCATGGGTGGGTCCTGCCGGCGTAGCTGGTTCGCTCGCCCTCGTCGCTGCATGCTCCCTTCTGGTAAACAAATATTTCTCCGGTGGCCGCCTGCTCGACCAGTTTATGTGCAACCCAACCCTACTCGATTTGACCGGGTGGCCCGAGCCGGGCTCGGGCGGTCGCGCCGGCCCCCTGTTGCCTCGGTGGGTGTGCCCACGTCCCCCCTGCTCGGCAAGTGGCATGGTCTTCAGCCAAGGTTTGTCTAGGGTTTGACGATCAAGTGGTGCGATGTTCCAATTCTCAATTTGTTTTAACTTTTTCAGGGCTTTGACTGGCTTTTCTTTCTCTGATGTGAAAGGGCGTTTGGTTGCTGTGAAATTATGAATTATATTAGAGTAATAATTGTTGCACCATCTGATTGCTACAGCAACATCAAAAAAAAAAGATATACCTCATATACTTATACAGTTTGATTTTTATTGGACAATTTAAAAAAAAAAATTGAATTTCAATGGTGAGAATATCCTTAATAGGTGGAACTCAATAATATTTTTTATTTTTTAAAACTTTTTGAATCATCTAATCTAAGATCAAGCTGTACAAATATGTGTGACACATGGAGCTTAATCTAAAAAAATTATGATATAATTTTACCCTCGGCTGGTGCAGGAATATAATAGAGTAATTCTTTATTATGCCTAGTCGATAATAATATCAAAAGTTTATCGATCTATGAATCAAAATTCATAGTCAACTATTTCTGATAAGATATATAATGTATGGTGGTGGTTGCATCTCTCTTTAGTGGGATATATCGTGGTGGCACGTTGTAGAGGAGATTGATCTCCTTCCTTAAGAACATTCAAAAGGTGATAGTTTAGTTCGACCAAATTGACAAAGAAGTAGAAATGGAGATGGTTACTGCAGCGGATCTAGGTGGGGAATGAGTTAACGGGCCATGCCCATCTTGAACTGAGGACAGGTCTTGCAAACCAAGGAAACTGTAAAAAGAGGGCCTTCGGTGTGACCGAGGGACTCCTCTTCTGACGTTCAAGTCAGTATCATACTAATTCTTATGTAAAGGACCTCTTATTTACCTCTTTGGTGTAGGGAGACAGGAGAGTGGTGTGGCCACTTGGGCATTGTGGTTGCTAGGTGGAGGCTTGAGACTCAAGAGGAGGATAGGATCTCGTGAGATACTGAGGTCTCCCTCTACTACATGGTGACAAGCAATCTTTGCCATCAGATGGGATCTCCTCATATTACATCGAGGAGACGTCACTGAATTGAGTGAGGGTGCAAGTTGGACCCTTTCTGCTTGTTAGAGGCGCATCTGGGCCTCTCTACACAACCTCCATGCTTCTTAATAGATTTTGTCTTTTTGTACATTACACCTCTTATTACTGTAGTGTGGGGTATTACTGTAAAAATTTAAAAAAAAAAAAAAAAAAGGGTCGAGCCTTAGATGCTCTACATGTTCATAGAACTCGATCTCCGATTCGACAACGTAAAAAATTTTAAGAAATAAAAAATCAAACTCCAGTGAACAATAAAAAAGTGGCCCTTGATGGGCTAAGCCCTCTTACAGTTTTTTATTTTTAAGATTTTTTTGGATTGTTGGATCGAAGATTGGGTTATACAAACATGTAGGATAGACCCAAGTTAAAAAAAAGTTTAAGAATAAAAAAACTTTTTTTATTTGCTACAATGCCCCGCACTATAACAGCATAGGGCATTATAACAACTATTGTTTTTTTCTCTGATGGGTTATGTCTATTAGGAATGAGAGCCCATAGTCGGAAGACAACTTAAATAGGCTCCTTTCATTGGCCAAGGTTTGGAGGTCGACGCATTCGGCCCATCAACCTCTTTTACCCATGCAACATGATAAGATAGTGCAAGATAGTCGCAAGTCGACCTAAGAATAGTCCCATATTGAAAGCTACAAGGAGTTTTACCTATCCCCTTTTCATAAGGTCTCCAAAGTGTCAAGTCAAAGTAAGTCTTTCACTCTTCACTTAGAAGAACTATATCAGAGACCATTGATGTTCACTCAATGTATTGGACATGTCTCACATAAAACTGGCCGACTCATCATCCATATGACACTCGGCTTTCGACTACTTCAATCCCTAACGTGATCCCATCAAAGCATCATACTTTCACTCATATGCCCCTCCTATTAAAATGTGTCACTTTAGTTTAACCATTAGGTTAATTTGCACTTTGATCGTTAGTGTCTCACCTGGCCCCATCGTTGCCCAGCTGGAGTCACCCCGCAACTTTATTCTCTCTTCCTCCAACGGCAAAGGATGAAGGATGACATGAAAGAGCAATTATTGTGGTGAGAGGAACAAAGAGATATGTGAATTTTTCCTTTCTAGTTGAGGTTGGAAAAATAATTTTCACTAGTAAGTTAACAATGTTGGTGAACATTCTTCAAATATTTCTTGCACGGAGATTGAAAACTATTGAGAAGTGTGTGTAAAGTGTAACCTTTTGCAGGATTTTAGAATTATATAAGATAACATAAAAATTTGAGGGGTATACAATCAAAGCGGACGAAGGCTAGAAACTCCACAAGACTTGATACATTAGTACATGGTATAATCTATAATTTTCTAGTGTGCGTATGCATGCATGTATGTCCGTAGACATATATATCAATTATATGCTATTACATACTAAAATGTGTCTAAATTAAAAATGCATTGAAGCCCTATGAAAAGGAAAATGTGAAAAAGTACTATCAAAATCAAACCACGCTCATAAGTTTGATATTAAGTCTAGACCCAACTCTATTAAAATAGACTTGGACAGAAATTAAGCCTTATTTTTAAAGAGCGGAATTGTAATTGAATTTTCTCAATAACAGTATAAAGCTCACCATAGCATTAAGTCCGAATTTTGAACCAACATATAGTTGAGATTAGGGATGTAAATTGAGCGGGTTGAGTTGAACTATGTGATAATTTAGGTCTAACTCAAACCAAAATAGTTCAGTCTAATTTTAGTCAAGCCTAAATTCAGTCTAAGTTTAATACAAATTCAGCCTAAATTTAATAATTAGTAGATTGAGTTAGATTGAATTAGACTGATCCTATTTATAAATATTTTGTTAAAAGTATTTTATTTTTTATATGAATTATTGTAAAAGTCAACAAATTAAATTGGACCTATCTATTTTCAATCCAACTCAATCCAAATTTAACTAATGTCAACTCAAATTTAGTCTAACTCAATTTATATAATTTGGGTTAGCCTAACTTTATTTAATATGAGTAATTGAGATGATCAAAGAGGAGAGGCACTAATCCTTAAGGTATGGTTTGAAATTTTACTTACTTGCGAAGAATTAATTGCATTAGAAGTACAATAAACATGTAACCGTGTGACAAGTGACACGATGAAATTGAGTGATATAACGATCAATCAATCAAACTAATTGTTATTAGAACTTTTACACATACGTGGAGCGCTTTTCCTCTCTCCAACCCAAGTTTAAACCTGAGAATCGTCAGACTATTAATGAATATGTGACGGCAAATTACATTCAAGACATGATCTTAAAGGGACATGTGCCCTCCAACACATAAGCAAGCAATTTCATTTTTCTTTTTTTATTCTTTCTTTGTTCCTTTCTTTCTTTCTTTTTTTAGTCTCACTCTTCACCTTTTTTTTCATCTAAGTAGTCTAGTTAGTGGTAATTAGAGGAGGAGAATATCGAAAAAATGTTGGAGCACGAAAGATGAGGACACCTATGACCACGGATGAGGTTAAACCTGGGATCTTCTACACGCAAATAAGAAGGTGAGACCGTCACGCTACTATGTACGCACGGCTCAAGTCTCACTTCTCACTGCACGCTTCACGACTACTTTCAAATGATGAAACTTCCATCACCATTGGAGGTCTCAAACAATGCGGCCAATGATGAAAAGAAACACGAACACTATTGTGGTTGCAAATAGGTAGGAGATAGAAATAAAAAGTGTTACTTTTTATTTTCGTTTTTTATAAGATTTATCGGAGACAAAAATAAAAATAGAAATAGATATTTTTACTTTTATATCTATTTTTATTTTTAAATTGAAAATAAAAATTAGAAAAAAAATAAAAGTGTTTAGAAGTACAAGACGGTCGCAGGTCGACCTAAGAATAGTCTCACACCGAAATCTATAAGGAGTTTTACCTATCCACTTTTCATAAGGTCTACAGAGTGTCAAATCAAGATAAGTCTTTTACTCTTCACTTAAGAGGATTATATAAAAGACCATTGATGTTTACTGAATGTATAGGACATGTCTCACATAAAATTGGCCAACTCATCATCCATATGACACTCGTCCTTCGACTACTTCAATCCCTAATATGAGTCTTCCCATCAAAGCATCATACGTTCACTCCTATGCCCTCCTATCAAAATGTGTCACCTTAGTTTAACCATAGTTTGGTTAATTTGCACTTTGATCGTTAGTGTCTCACCTAGCCCCGTTGTTGCACAGCCGGAGTCACCCGCAACTTTATTCTCTTCCTCGTACGGCAAAGGATGACATGAAAGAGCAATTATTGTGGTGAGAGGAACGAAGAGACACGTGAAATTTTCTTTTCTAGTTGAGGTTGGAAAAATAATTTTCACTAGTAAGTTAACAATACTAGTGAATATTCTTCAAACATTCTTGCACGGAGAATGAGGACTATTAAGAAGTGTAAGTGTAACCTTTTGCAGGATTTTAGAACTATATGAGATAATATGAAAATTTGAGGGGTATACAATCAAAGTCAACAAAAGTTAGAAACTCCACAAGACTTAGGACGTGTTTGACAAAACTTCTACTTGAAAGTTACTTTTGACTTCCATTTCTTACATAGAATTGAGAAAGAGAAATTATAACTAATTTTAGTTTGTTACAAAAGTCAACTTTCTTATAATAATCTCACTTTTTCTCTATCTTGGAAGTTCCCCCCTCGTAGCTTTAAGTTGGAAGCCAAAACACAAAAAAAATACCACATAAATGACTTTCAAGATCTAATGATTTTTATGAAAAATAACTAGATAAAAATACAAAAATGCTTCCAATTGAAAGTTGCGCCAAATACGACCTTAACGTATTATTATATGGTATGGTCTATAATTTTCTAGTGTGCGTATACTAGACATATATATCAATTATATGCGATTACATACTAAAATGTGTCAAATTAAACATGCATTGAAGCCCTATGAAAAGAAAAATGTGTAAAAATACTATCAAAATCAAACCACGCTCATAAGTTTGATATTAAGTCTAGACGCAACTCTATTAAAGTAGACTTTGGCAGAAATTAGGCCTTATTTTTAAAAAGCGGAATTGTAATTGAATTTTCTCAATAATAACAGTATAAAGCTCACTATGGCATTGAGTCCGAATTTTGAACCAACATATAGTTGAGATGATTAAAGTGGAGAGGCACTAATTCGTAAGGTATGGTTTGAAATTTTACTTACTTGTGAAGAATTAATTGCATTAGAAGTATAATAAACATGTAACCGTATGACAAGTGACATGATGAAATTGAGTGATGTGACGATCAATCAATCAGACTAATTGTCACTAGAACCTTTACACATACGTGGAGCGCTTTCCGTCTCTCCAACCCAAGTTCAAACCTGACTATTAATGGATCTGTGACGGTAAATTATATTCAAGGCATGATCTTAAAGGGAGATTTTCCCTCGAACACGTAAGCAAGCAATTTCATTTTTCTTTTTTTGCCTTTCTTTGTTTCTTTCTTTCTTTCCTTTTTTAGTCTCACTCTTCACCTTTTTTTTATCTAAGTAGTCTAGTTAGTGATAATTAGAGGAGGAGAATACTTACCAAGGAAAAGGAGTCAAGTTAAATCACCGCAAAAATGTTGGAGCACGGAAGATGAGGACACCTATGACCAGACATGAAGTTAAATCTGGGATCTTCCACACACAAATAGGAAAGTGAGACCGTCACGCTACTACCTACGTACGGCTCAAGCCTCGCTCCTCACTGCACGCTTCACGGTTACTTTCAGGTGTTGAAGCTTCCATCAACATTGGAGGCCTCAAACAACGCGATCAATGATGAAAAGAAACATGAACGCTATTGTGGCTGCAAAAAGGTAGGAGATAGAAATAAAAAAATGCTACTTTTCATTTTCGTTTCTTATAAGATTTATCATAGACAAAAATAAAAACAGAAATATATATTTTTACTTTTGTTTCTATTTTTATATTTAAATTAAAAATAAAAAATTAGAAAGAAAAAAACTAAAGCGTTCAGAAGTTTTCACTATCGTCATTATCATAACATATATAAGGTACACCATAATTCGAAAATGAAAATGAGTTAATAAATGTAGAAATAATTATTTCTATTTCTTACTCCTATAATTATTGAAGATCTATTTTCATTTTATATAAGTCCATGGGTGATCTTAATGGATTTTCGTATACGTGAACATAAACAAAAACAGAACTAGTAATTAGAACTCAAATATCTATTTACAGCCCTAGGTGCTACTCATCAGAAAGCCCCCCAACCAAGTGGCCTTAAAGTATGGATAACTCACAAATGACCTTAAGCTACACATGTGCCTTTTCTTACTTATTTCTTAAAAGGTAGGTCAATTGACCAACTATGTACAATAATTCTCAAGTGAGCAGATTCAAATCTTATGAGACTTAATGTTCTTCTAATTATTTGGGGATAAATCTTCACAACGATACCTTTGATCTTCTACTATCTTCTTGCTCTTGATCTTCTGATGGTGGGGTCTAAGAATTTCTTGGGCTTGAGGAAATGGTAAGGGCTTGACTAGACATTTTTCTTGGTAGAGAAGCTCTTTGTGTGTGTGTGTGTACTGTGTGTTGTGGGTGGACGGAGGAGTGAGGCAGGATGGCTATATCATAGGTGGGAGCAATCTGGAGCAACTCATGCTAAAGGCGAATGGCAGTGACACCAATACCAATCCCTTTCCCCCATGGATCGAGCACTTGGTGATTCCCTCCGTTGCCTCAGATGGGAATCTGAGGGGACAATACAGATTTTTGATTCAAGGAAGACATCATGATTTCAAGATTCCAGCACTCGTGGAAGGAGATTAATTTGGATCGTTCCCGTCCATGACTGGTGACCATGTGGGGGCTCGCTACGCGTAGGAATCACAGCCCTCTGATCCTTGATCTCCAATCCCAACGGTCTATTTCTCTATGTGATGTATACAAATATATATGAAGAGATCCTCTCAGTATACATTTAGACCGAAGTCCAGTAGTACTGACAAGAAGAGAGGGCCAAACATTATCAAAAACTTCTCATATGATCCCCAAATTAAGTTGACAAACACTTGGATTCTCCCCCTCTCAGTAGTATTGGACTCTGGTCCAAACGTGTATTGAGAGGATCTCTTCTCAAATGCAGTCTGAAACTTCCCTTAACCTAGCCATATGCAGCACCAGTCATCTGATCAACCTTCTGAATAATTAAAAAAAACTTTAATTATAAAAGATTTATTTCCATATTTGCAACTACCATGTTGTGCAAACATGCCGCACCATGGTGTCTTTTTTCCTTAAGAGAGGAGATCCTCTGCGTACATGTTTAAATCCGAGTCCAACAGTATTAAGAGGGGGAGGAGAGCCAAATATTGAAAAAAACCACTTCAATCCCAAACTTTGGCAAATATGTAGGCCCTCCCTCTCTCAATATTGTTGAACTCCAGTCCGTCCAAACGTGTGAGGATCTCTTCTCTTTCCTTAACTATATCTATCTTCCCTTATTTCACTACAACATACATACATGCAAATGTAGTTCTTGCAATGGCAACTGTGCATGTTCAACAATAACATGGGAAGGCATGTAAAAACAAACTGTCATGCAGTTTTCCTACTTTCCCTTGTTATTCTCCTCATGCTGTCCTACCACCTGCCCCACCTGAGAATCTCACCATGACTTAGTACAGTTGAAAAGAAGACATGGCAAGGGAGCAAAGAAGGGGCAAAGCAAGAGGCAGTCAAAGAAAATCTCCTTGATCCGTACTTTGGGCAAAGTGTCTTCACACTCCCCCCCTCCTTTTTCTTTTCAGGCTTTGTTTCAAATGCCAACCCCAACGCCTCCCCTCCCTAGCTAGCTCTACCTGGCCAAATCATTCATGAAGGAAAGCTTATGATTCCTTGGTGGTAGAAGTCACCCAAACCTTGCCCCGCGTTGGCAAGGATCATAGGGTTCTGACGCCAGGAATAAGTGCTTGCCATCATCAACGCCATTATCTCCACCAATGAGAAGAGTAGTTCAGCTGACCTCGTCAAGGGAGGAGATAGCTAATCCGAACCCACCTTCAATGAGCTAGCCCTTTGCTTCCCTTGGCTTTTCCCTCCCGCTTCACTTGGCTTTCTCTGGCCTCACGTCATTTTCCCAAAGCCATCCCCGACTCCCAAGCCAAGGATACGCCCCAAAGGCACCTTTGGCGTCTTCTAGTTTGTAGGATTACATATCTTCCCACATCCACAGGCCAAACACTTTCCCGTGCCTTACACACGTAATTATCCGACACCAGCTATACCTTTTCTAAAGCAGATATTTGATAATTTGCATGTATATACCTTTGAATGTGTACCCTTGTTAATTATATATATGAGAATACATGCATGTAGATGTCTAGCTATATGGTTTTTACACTTCTCTCCCAATGACCGTTACTTGTGAAAGCTTGGTTACTTTGACGTTTGATAAGGGCTAGCCAAGTAGGACGCTCTCGTGTTATGGGATGCGTATACTGCTATGCAAGGGGAACATGTGTGTGTATGTACAGACAGGTTTCTTGTTCGTGACAATGATATGCATGTAAAGGCACCCATACTGTGTAACAGGATACATTTCTTTCTTTTCCCCATCAACCCCTGCCACTTCAACCACCTGAACAGTTCTTTTCTTGCCTCTTTGATGGTTCCTATCCTATAGGGGACCTCTCTCTCTCTCTCTCTCTCTCTCTCAAATTAAAGGGAAGAAATGTCTTTATGATGCATGTCATGACATCGTCTTCATGCGCCTCTGCGTTATCATGCATGTTGTGCTGGGAAAAGTACTGTTTGTGTTCTCCGACAAGTTTGCTTGGACCACCAAATCCACACAATCAAATGTTGTTAAAGTTTCATAATAGCATTAGGCCCCATAATCAAGGCCTCGGCAAAACGGATTGAAACAGTTCCTCCATGTTCATCAGCTAAGCTAATTTTGAACCACGAAGATCAGACGTTTTAGAGCAAAAAGTAAATTATTACAACCACCATCGGGCTTTCAGATATAGCCGTTAGTAAACGGCTAGAGATATATATATATATATATATATATATATATATCAATATGTTTCCAAGGTATGGACTGTCAAGATTGTTAATTCTAACTGTACAAACTAGCATCCCATCCATGCAAAATGGCTGTCATCAGCTTCCCCGGATCTTGATCTCCAAACAATCAACATCACTATCATTCAGCAGATCTTGCATGCTGCAGCCTGCGTTTCTCGCTCGTCGGCATCCTTCTCCATCATCATCATCTAAGAACATGTCTTAAGAATCGAGCAGTGGAACTGCGTGGTGGCGAGCAAGCACTTGTGCTATCCCCACAGTTTTCCCATTGTCCATTTTGCCAGGGCACATTGCTAGAATATTAATCATTTGTTATGTGGATTCTTCTCTTAAAGAGCAGCCATTTCTTCTGCTGAGTGAGCACGGGTGGGAGGAACCATTGGCGGGCGGGAGGGCCAGTCCCCGTTGCGGCTGGCAGACATGCAAAGTGCACTGATACGCTGGTCACTATGCCAAGGAGAAAGTGCACCATGCACTATGGGTAGTGTCCAGAGCAATGCACACAGCAGCACATGTAACCCCAGAACAGGAGCTCCAAGTCGTTGTTAACCAATGAAGAATGGTCTGTCTGCACCGCCAGGAGACATCTATGCCTGTCACCAGAAGCAGAGGAGACCTTCTCCTGTGGTGTCAACGTTTCAAATCAAGTTTTTGGGAGAGAGCATCACTGACCTGAATGCACACACATATAGGTATTGGCTAGTGGCTCCTGACCTGGAAGAAGGTAAACCATCTAACCAAGTCTATGGCTCCAGTCCAGTGGTAATGATCGCATAATTTGTGCTGTGTTAATTTTATAGACTATAGCTGCTAATATTTCATGTGTGACATCTCTTTTTCCCTTTTTCTTTTTCCTCTTTCAGTGCTGTGACTTGTGGAAAGGGTTATTTTCAGCTCATTAGGAAGGACTGAGATGTTCCCTCTTTTCTTATTATCTTGACATTTGAAATTCCTGACATATTGTATGGTGTACGTTTGAACAAGAACATTTCTATTTAAAGCTATTGAAAGATGTGTCATTCCTGATGTTTGATGACAGCAGAAGTTCACATGCTCTGCCGTCTTAAAGGGCGAGGCCTTGTGGTACTTGGATTCCGGGCATACCAAACTTTTTTAAGACTATAAGCTAGAGGATGATGTAATGCTTATCGCTCAATATTCTTTTAAGATACTCCTCATATCACAGTTGTCTGATGTTTCTTCATGAAGATCGAGCAAAATTAGGAGTACTTCAGGAGAGTACCCAAAAAAGGGTGTTAATAACATTATACTAATAAGAAGGCAGACAGCAGAGCTTTCCGTTCCCAGATCTAGGAAACTTTATGACAGGATGGAGGCAACTGTGGCTAGAAGTCCATTGGAATCCACACACTTCTAAATAAATTATGAGGTCTTTCTCATTTCTCCAGTTCTTTTCTGTGTTTAATTTGCACAGGAGCAAACAGGAATCTAAATACTTGCACTTTTTCATAAGGTGAAATGTTTGGTTCCAACAGTTTTTTTTTGAACCGATACAAATATTTACAGGTGACTACGAGCAAAGCACGAGAAATTCTCTAGAATTAGAGATAATTTCGAACTGATCGATAATTCTGCCTAATTAAGCGAGAAATCTTGATACACTTGATCATGCGACGAAGTAATCTTACATACGGAGAATAAGTATCTGAAGAGTTTTAAGCTCCAACTAAGAATAAAATTTAAAACCTCCTAATTGAGAGACAGAGACATGGCGTAAACCAAGTACGTTAGACAGCTGGTTCTTTTGTTCCAACAGTTTACACCAGGCATATGTCACGTGTAACAATTAATGGCATCTTTCTATAGTAGCAGGAGGGTGGAATTGAATGAGAAGGTTTCTTACACATACGCTTGTTAGATTCAGATTTATAGAATTATCATTGCAAGAAATACAATTGTATATGTACACATTAATTGCTGGAAGATTTGCCTTCAGCCTAACTTAAATGTCTTCTTAATTAACTGGAGCTAGTGCACTTCAGATGACCACTGACTGAGTATTATATATATAGAAAACTATGTGTCCTTTATCAAAGATTGTTGTCTCTTCTTAACAGAAAAGGAGGCCATAGCCGCTAACATAAGTTTACGGTCATTTACCTATTAATTATGTATAATGCTATCATTAATGCCATCTAATTAATCTTGTCCGTACAAAAGTGACCATGCGTTGAGAGCAAATATATTTTCTGGGCATATATAATCTTGATGGGAAGAAACAGGAGCTCAATTCAAAAGGCATAATGCAAAGAAAAATATGCCCAAGAAATGCTAGTGCTGTTTAAGTACAGATGCATCTTAAGTTGGTCAATAGGTAGTAGGTAAGGAAAACGGTAAAGTAGGTAACATCATTTTAGATCTAACACCACTTTTTAACACGCCTAACTGGCAATCACACATTAGATGTTAACTAAGACTATTAAAATGTAGAAGAACTATACATAACACTTTACTCCAGTATGCGAATGCCACCTAAATGTGTCAAAAAATAATATTAAGAAATTTCTCAATAGGTAATAAAGAGCCTGATAGCCGATAGTAGATTGACATTAAATAAATAAATATATCTGCCACAACAAGATACCATGTGGGGTGTTGTAGTGGAACTTCTCTTGGGTTGTAATTGAAGCCTTGAACATAAAAAGGTGCAAAACGATGGGCAAAGAGATGCTAGATTGCAAAGCATGTGATGGACATCACATCATGTGAATGTTCCTCAGTCCATGTCAAGTGGAACTCACAAAACTGCATGGGTTGAAGCCTTCTGTCTCATGCTATCTATTGGAAGCAGGTTTTGTCATGGATTGGCACCGTTCAGTGAGAGATCGGATTAGGTCACCTGAGCTCCGGCTTCATAGAGTCTGCAGCAAGGTCTATTTTTCGGTAGGCTCATTAATGAATTGGAGGTAACAAAGTGGCCAACTAATTAGCATCTGTTTGGGAGGAGAGGTGAGAAATAAGAGATTTTATATGTTGGCATTTTGGAGTTTGCGAGTTCACAATAATTATGGTTTTTTTCAAAAATTTAAAAAAATCACTTTGATTAATTTTTTCCTCTTTGATTAGTTTTTTCCTCTCCTTTCACTCATGTTTTTTGTACCTATCTCTCAAAAATGTGGATAGAAAATTTTACTTTTGGTTTAACAAAAGTGCATTAAATGTATTTGCCTTATCCCTTCCCCTTCCCTTATCCCCTATCACATCAATGACTGGAATCCACTTCCAATTTCATCAATGACTTGAGTCTTGACTTGATATTATAAATAGACTTGAGTGCTAAAATGGGGTCAAAGTATGATCATAATTTTAAGTCCAGTTTCTCTTAAAGACTTGACCTTGGGCTTTGCCGAATCTAAATCTAGAAGTCCAAAAAAAATATTAAATATAAAGAATAGTAATTATATTTTTATGTATATAGTATTTATATCAACAACGTTATCTGTACACGCATATCTCTTTTCAAGTTTGATCCAATGCCACCATATAATCTAATCTCTCTTATGCTATGGGAAGAATTTTTTGTCATTGATTCAGATCGTCTAGCAAGAGATTCGATTAGCTCACCGAGCTCCAGTTCAGTGGAGCGCACAATAAGAACTACCTTTTGATTGGCTCAACCAAAACTAGAGCCAAAAAAATTGTTAGTAACCATAGTTAGTCACCTAATCTGATATTGCTGTGGATAGATATCTAAAACATGATAGTCTGATTCAACTTATTCCTTTCCTAAGTGGGTTTGAGTACCAACATTGAGCCCACTTTATTGGAGGGCTGGACTTCAAATTAGTTCCGTTCTGTTAATGGGCTAAAGTTGGGCTACGGCAAGTACAAGTCAGAAAGTCCAAAATATCTGATAAATATTAAATATGAAATAATAATAATACTTAAATGTGTATATAGCATTTATGGCAACAACGTGATTTGTTTATGCATATCTATTATACACTTTAATCTATATTAAGCATTTAGATTCATGGTTTCTAAACAAAAGAAAACTGTCTTCGCATCCATTTCCTAAGAATCTCATACATGAAAAGATTATCTCATAAAATTTACCACTCTAATAGATTTTTAAGATCATAGTGTTCATCATTATCACCCATTATAATCCCTTCATGTAAGCTAATCATCATTAGACTTTAGACTTTTCTTTTATCAAAGATGTGATCTTTAGAAGAAGTTTTATTTTAGGCTAAATATGATAAATTAGCATATCTATGCTAGTTCTAACGGTTTTCAGAAAAACCCTCAAACAAGCCATTCATGAGCCTGGACCCAAGCCTCATGTAATAATACTAATTATATGCATGCACTTCGCAGTGTTATTTTTTAAATTAAGAGTAATTTATAAACTCATATATGTAAAAATTAAATGTTCAATTTTACTATTATATATATTGACCTTTTAAGTATAAAGAATTTATTTTTTTCACTTGGGTGATATGTTTATCATTGTAAAAAAAATATTTATTTCCCTCTGTTAAAATAATTTAAAGCTTTTCTTTTTTTAATCAAAGTGTAGGTTCAAACTTTAAAGGAATGTGCAGCCAACAGACATAAATAAGGAATGCGCACCCTATTAAACCCATACGTATGTAGATATACATACATAAAAATGGGTCCACACAAACACATGCATACATGTGTAGAAACTTTAAGTAGAAATTAATTGTATATCATTGCATATACTTCTCGGTATTTCCACACATAGTACAATTTTTCTGAGCTCTTTCTAGTTTTTATATATGTGAATGACGTAAGGAATATTTGTTTTTATTTTTCAAATGTAAGTGAATACTTATTTTAGAAAATATTTCACAAATGATATATTACATCTTTAAACATTGAATATGATTTTTGTACCTATCTAATTATTATAAAGATTTATGATATTTTTCTTTTCAATCCCTATAATCTTCTAATATTCCTTATAAGCTCCTGCAATCTTCATATTTTCTCGAGACTCCCCACGAACCTTGCGCCATCCTTAAAATGCCCTT
This sequence comes from Zantedeschia hybrid cultivar, assembly GCA_030544215.1. Taxonomy (NCBI): domain Eukaryota; kingdom Viridiplantae; phylum Streptophyta; class Magnoliopsida; order Alismatales; family Araceae; genus Zantedeschia; species Zantedeschia hybrid cultivar. Next base: position 1,706,956 of record JARZZO010000007.1, read on the forward strand.
TCTGAAGGAATTTTTTTTAGGGAGGTTTGAGGAGTCTTTTAGAGACATTTTAAATACTTGTTGGCACTAATAAGGAATACAAAGATTATAGGAGGTTATAAAGAATGTTAGAAGATTATAGGGATCGAAAAGTACAAATTTCAAATTAACATTTATTTAAGAATATCTTTAATAAAGTACATATCATTCCCAATTGTCAAGTACTTATGATTTTGCATAGAAATTTGATTGGCTATATAAATGTGTCTGATGTACTTTTTTATGTAGTGAAAAAGTGATTATGTGTTAATTTATTTTTTACAATGATAAGCTAGTAGTCTTTAATTTTCTGTGCAATACAAAAAGTATTTATGAAGATATACTTCTTGTAATGGTAAATATTTTTTTATTTATATTAAATTTTCTTACAAAAATGACACCTTAAACTTGCCCTTAAGTTATTTTTGTACTTAATATGAATAAAATAGTCATATATAAGCATAAATAGCTATATCTTCTATAGTAAGTATAGCTCCCAACCAAAATTTAGATTTCTTATGTTGAAAAAATAATAGAAAATTTCTTGCAATAGTGAAATATAACATATTACTTTATTATGTGTATCTATACAACTAAAAGCTAACAAAGAAACATATATAAGTATTTTGCACAATATTAAGCTAACAATTTGACCTTTAAAGTAAAATTTGAGTTTAAAATGAAAAATTGAATCTTTACATAAAATTATCATTGAAATGTTATTTTAATTTTATTTTTTCACACAATATAAAAAGTGCATTTATAAATATATTTCTTTTAATGCTAAATGTGATAAAAAAAAATTACATTCTACATTTTCTTGAAATAAGTTCAAGCAAAAATCATGATGCAAGCTAAAAAAAGTATATTTGAAAGCTAATTATTAATAATTGTAGAGTTTCTCTTGCATTTATCTGTTCCTCCATCTTAATCCAACCATAGACTTTTGCTGCAACCCAATACTATGAGGCCATCTTATTGCCACACATATTCATAGAGGAACATGTGTGCTCTCCGATTAATGTCCTTAGCTCCATTGTATACCCATCAAGTAATAAGGAAGTATGCAATCTCCAGAGACAGCCATGGGCCTTGCATTGCACTATATATCTTCTAAGATCACTCTTTAAAATGATCACTTCAAAATGGTTGTTGATACAATACTGCCTTACTGCCACCTTCAAAGTGTGCATGTCTTTAAATCTTGCCCAACAACAGTCAAAGGATTGTCAGCTTGCTCTTTCACTGTCTCCTTAGAAACCCCATAGTCATCCTCATAATCACTGTCAGAGCTCACCATGCTGTGGTAGCTATCATCTGACAACACAACATAATATGAATCCTTATCTTCTTGGTCTGCATCTGTTGCTCTCTCTTGGCCTGCATCTCTTTTGTTTACCTATGCATAACTGCATGCATCTCCCTCTGCACTTTGGCCTGCATTTCTCTGGTCTACATGTGCATGTACCTCTTTGCTCTCCCCTCTACCAGTCTTTGCACCTATGTGCTGGAACTCTACATCGTCATATAGAGCCTCAGTTTCTATAACATTTATGTCATCATCTAATATGCCTTGAAATCTGTCCCTCTAAGTGTTGCCTGCCTTTTCCTTTCTTCTTAGCTATACATGACACTGACTATATATGTACCTTCCCTATGTTGTTCACTAGGTCTTCTGCATACTTCTATCTTCCTTGAACCAGTGGAGGGATTCTGTTTAATGATTTGCAAAGGCTATTGTATCTCCTCAAGTGATACAAAACTTTCAATCTCCTTGCTACCCCCAAGTAAGTCAAACATACTCAACACATCATCATATGTGTTAATAGGTACATACTTCTTTCGCCTACTTCTTGGGATCCAGTGATGCATGTAAAATGTTACATTTGGTTCCCATATAATAAACTCTTCTACCATTTGCTGCAGATGAAGGAAGTTGGCATAGTTCCTATGCCATTCAAACTCCTTAGTCTTCATGTCTTGATAACACATCATATCCTCAGCAGTTTTTCTTTTGACCTAGTGCCCACCAGACAACACCTTCAATGTAACACTATCTGAATCCTTATCCATTGTACCTATTAATAATGCAAAGAAAACTGAGCACAAATCAATCCTTAACAAGATTAATTACTAAAACCTATAACATATAATTACTTAAGCTGATAATAGTTAATTACTTAAACCTATAATATATAATTATTGAAGCTTATAAGCCCTGACAGCCTAAACCAATAGTCTTTAACAATAATTATAAGCCTATAAGCGTAATAAGTCTATAACAATTAATTGCATCAGACTAATATGAAAAACAATTATTTAAGCCCATAAGCCATTTTTAACAATTATATAATTACTTAAGCCTATAACAATTAATGGCTTAAACCTATAACATATAATTACTTAAGCCTATAAGCACCGACAGCCCATTACAGTATAATCTTTAAAATTTAAGCACATCACTAAATGCTCTCGAGAGCATAAAAAAGTTTCAATTTTTTCTGAATTTTTTTTTCCTAACGTCAGGAGCAGTTAATACGGGATGCAAGACCATGTGCGACTGTACACATGAGAGATGGAACGGTTCGTTCCAGCTCGGCCATGTACAGTGCAGCAAATTATTCTCTTATTATGAACCCACACACATAAGAGATGGATGGGCCAGAAATGGGGATGAGAGATTGCATTTATTCATCAAGACTCTGCACCTCTCGTGAGCTGGAAAGGTGGTGGAAAATGGCCTAAATGATGTTCTAAGCATTGCCGTCCACTTGTACTAGTCCATTGTAGCTGCCCATCAAATCGCTGACAAAATGCTAATGGCCTTTGCAACTTTTGCATATATCTCTCTGATAAGAGATAGATTGCCATTCTCATCCCTGGTGATATTGCCTATGGTTCCTATACTGTAGGTTGAAGCCCCATCTTCATTAATTGTCCAAAAATTGGATGCTAGAGAACTATATTTTTTTCTTGAATAATACTTGCTGCATCAGCAGCGGTATAAAAAAAGCTAAGCTAGATTAAGCTCCCAATCCAGTCTTGCCATCGGAGGAGGCCACATGGCCGAGATTGTCTCCCATTAAATGCACTTCAATATTATTCATGTCAGCACACATTGAGAGATCGGATTCAAAAGAAAATAAAAAAATTCACCCACCAAATTAATTTTTGAGAACATGAATTATGCTATCAAGAGGGTACGATTCGGAGCACAATCACACTCTTAACAATATGATGCTCCGATGCATGATTTGTTATACCGGCTCGGACGACTCATACCGTATTATTGACGAATCCGAGTCAACGCAAATCAAATGAGTCTGTGATTTGAGAGTTCTTTTCAATGCGACTCGGTCGAATGTATGTGAATCAGCCTGACTCGTACCGGATCATAAGAGATCTGAGTCGGTCTAACTTTTCGAGTTGGCGAATCTTATTCCGATGAGGTTGAAGAGTTGGTAGCATGTTGTAGCCATCAGGGATCATCATCCAACGATCTTAAGTGCTGGTGTAGTGGCCACAGCCGAGTTTTGACAAGGCCATGAGGGGCAATGGAAGAATCGACCCTAAATGGGTCTCAAAAACTCCCTAAAGGGACCAGAACTATAGGGGAGGGGCAACGGCATAGGCAGAGGGTGTGAAGGGGATTGGTAGTGGGGTTAAGCTATAGGGGCCCGAGGAGAGGGAAAAGAAACTGGGAAGAAGAAAAAAAACTAGTTACATGGGGAGGGGAAGGGGCGTGGCGACGACAGGAGGATGGGGAGAGCAAGATTGGGCGACAGGGGGAGGAGGCGGCATGTGAGTGGAAGGGAGATTTGAGCATAATATGTAGAGGAAAACGGTTTTGTAACTTTTGCATTTGACTTCACATTTGACACCACACACATAGCACACATAACACAAGTGAGAGTCACAAATTATACTCATGCATTTGCCATTCATTAACAAGTGAGAGTCACAAACTTTACTCATGCATTTGCCATTCATTCACCTTGAAATTTGTGTTATGTGTGTAGTGTCAAATGTAAGAGTTACAAAACTATTTTCCATATGTAGAAGAGAGATATAAAAGAGGAATAGGATCCTCTAAGTGCAGGGGCGGATTAGACTTGGCAGGGAGGAGAGTTTTTCAAAATGACTCCTCACATGAATCCTTTCTCATTCTTCGTCAAGGGATTTTTTGAAAAACACCCTCTTTTTCTATGCACTTTCCCTACTCCATCCTCACTTGCACTTATATAGGAAGCGGACTCATAAAAGAGAGGAGAAGGTATCAAAGGTCCATTAATGTAATTAATGCTTTTTTAATATACTGACCAAACTAGATTAAATCTTCCCATCTTCTTATGTTTGTATTTATATAGCCTATAGATGATGCATTCTTGTACTTGTGCAGGTTTCAGGGTGCTGCGGTCCGATAGACTGCTACGAACATGTCATGATTAAAGCCAATTTCATCTAATCTAGACAAAGAAACACTAACAAAACAATAAACAGGCCTCTAACTGGCGTTCGAATGCGTAGACTAAATATATATGCTCCTTATCCAAATACGTAACTATATATAATACCATGCAATCATTCATCAACTTCAAAACCGAAGAAAGCATGCATGCTATCTAGTGGACCAGTATAAGCTGAAATAGCACTACCCAAGTGTCATAATCAGATCAGAACACAAGATATATAATTTTAAACGGATTCTTGTTCATACATATTCATAACGTTTTGAAAAATTAATCTCACTTCTATCTCTCTCTAAAAAACAGAAGCAATCATAAATAGGTAAAAGAGAACTAAAGAAAATTATGACATGATATTAGTCATAGGGACGTTCACCTTCGGTGGAGAGAGGAGATCCTCTTAGTACACGTTAGATCAGAGTCTAGTAGTACTGAGAGGAGAAGACTCATATATTTGCCAAATAATTTGAAAATTAGACGAGAAATTTTTTTGCAATGTTTGGTCTTCTCCCTTTCTCTCAGTACTGTTGGACTTCGATCCAAACATGTATTGAGAGGATCTTTTTTTCTTTGATGGAAAAAAATGACCAAGTTCTTAAAAAAATCTCTTTTTTTTTTTTTTTTTTTTTGAGAAACTCTCCTATGTGCGCTTTTACTAGGTCCTGATCTCTTCACCTGCACTTTGTTGAGGATGGAGATCAATCCAGATTCCTTCTGTGGGGTGTGAAGCATTGACGAAGATAATTAAACCACAGATCCATGAAGCCATGCATTCACGTCATGGGACTTCCGCCGGCTTGCGCACTAATCGACACCAAGCTCTCTGCAAAATAGCCTAGATCAAAACACCCAAAACCAAGGAACAAATCTACCTTGAAGGATCCCAAGCGCGGATGGTGAAAAACCAATCTGTCGGAGCGCATCACCTCTTCATGACACTTGCCAGTCGGATCATACCAAGTGATCGTTGCTGGCCAGGCGATGAGCAAGAGCTTCTCATCATGCGGCGTAGCAAGATAAAGATCGACGCTGAACTGCTTGGTCCACAGGTTGTTAGTGCGGTCTCTGAGCAGCCAGACATGGAGCAAGCTCCCCTCGTGCTGTATGTCGGCGAGGGCAATCTTCCCCTGCATCTCGTAGAGAGCGAGGTGTCTATCCTCGGTAGGAGCTACGTAGGGAGGAGACAAGCCCGGCGGGGCGGGAACCGCCTTGAACGTCTCGTCGCTCAGGTCCAAGCAGAGCATGGCGACGGGAGGAGACGAATGGAGGCTGTTGATGACCTGCCAAAAGACGGCGCCGTCAGCGGAGACGACGTTCTCGTCGTAGACCGGGTAAGGGGGGTCCTCCTTGGAGGCTCGCCACGAGAGGCCGGCCGGACCCCTTGCTCGTCGTCCTCCGGTTGTGAGTAGCTCGCAACCCATGCGGGCCGTCCTTGCGGCGCGGTTGAAGTCGCGGCAGAAGCACCTGACCACCGTGTACTCCCCCGTGACGGGGTTGCGGCCCAGCACCGCCCGCGGCTCCTTGGGAGCGGAAGATCTGACGTCGGTGCTGCCCTTGGGCAGCGTTACAAACTCCCGGGTGCTGGGGTTGCAAAGGTGGGTGTTGTGCCTGGTCTTGAGGAGGACCAAGCCATCGCAGTGAGACCTGACCACCAACGGCCACCCAGCACCTTCTGCAGGGAAGGGATGGTCGAACAGCAGGCGAGGAACAGGGCTGGGCGAACCTCCGGATGCCGTGGCAGCGGTGGAGTCGCCGCCTAGTTCGCAGGCATAGAACATAAAGCTTTCGGTGTCGCCGGTTCCCTCGCCAGGGGATTCAAGGAAGAGCAGGCGGGGCCTGCCTGCCTTGGACAACTCCGTCTCCGTGTGCATGTCGACGAAGCCAGGGTCCGAGATGAGGTCGCGCCAGGGCTTGCACACCGACTTAAACCTCAGGAGCGTCCTCACAGGGAGTCTGCATAGGATGCTGACGACCATGTCCAGCGGCAAGTACATCCTTCGGAGCGCAACCGCGCGCTTCACACCTTGCGCCTTCTCCATGCGTGGCCGGCCTGGGTGCGCTGCAGATGAGAGGTGTAACGGCCGCCGCTGCCAGCCGGCGGGATGGGCGAACGTGAGAGAAAAGGGACGGGGCGGGTCACGGATGGGAGAAATAGAGATTCCTCCTTCTCCTTAACTCTCTCCTCTTTTTGTCTTTTCCTACCCACCACCACAGACCTCTCCTCTCTCCAACCGTAATACCACACTTACGCGAATACGGTTATTGTGCCGCCCTAAACCTCCGGCAATTTCTGATAAATACGTTGCCTAACCTCACACGTTCCTCTCTCTCTCTCTCTCTCTCCAACTCCCGTAGTTACATGTTTTTAAAAGATCCATCTCAAATAGAAATTGCATCTAAGATTATTAAGAAAAATTACAAGTAAAAAAATGAGAAAGTGTAGTACTCATTTTATGAGAGTTATGCCCCTGTTTTATATCAACAATATCTTTAACAACTTCTATTGTACCCAATTTTTATTTTTTAAGGTAACCAAATCTACATCTAAAAATTTAGCATGTGATCATTATCCTTAAGTCCCATTTTGTTTGCAGAATAAGTTATTGACGGAATGACGTATACTAGAATAAGAGATGTTTCGATTTGATCCTATTTTTAAGCTTATCCATACATTCATGTAGACTCCAACCTATTCACGTTAACCTCACACGGCAGGAGAACATTACCCAAATAAATAACCGACTACAAGAAGTTATCTTCAAGTTTGAATTTGAAATCTGATCACAAATTAAGTGCCAAATTGATCACCCACACACCTTTTTTTTTTTTTTTTTTGAATGTGGTCTAGTGGCTAAGTATGTACAACAATTTACAAGCAACCAAGGTTCCAATTCGAAATCTGATATTTTTCTCCATAATTAGAGATAATTCCTTAAGTCCCATTTTGTTTGCAGAATAAGTTATTGACGGAATGACGTATACTAGAATAAGAGATGTTTCGATTTGATCCTATTTTTAAGCTTATCCATATATTCATATAGACTCCAACCTATCCACGTTAACCTCACACGGCAGGAGAACATTACCCAAATAAATAACCGACTACAAGAAGTTATCTTCAAGTTTGAATTTGAAATCTGATCACAAATTAAGTGCCAAATTGATCACCCACACACCTTTTTTTTTTTTCTTTTGAATGTGGTCTAGTGGCTAAGTATGTACAACTATTTACAAGCAACCAAGGTTCCAATTCGAAATCTGAGATTTTTCTCCAGAATTAGAGATAATTCCTTAAGTCCCATTTTGTTTGCAGAATAAGTTATTGACGGAATGACGTATACTAAAATAAGAGATGTTTCGATTTGATCCTATTTTTAAGCTTATCCATACATTCACGTAGACTCTAACCTATCCACGTTAACTTCACACGGCAGGAAAACATTACCCAAATAAATAACCGACTACAAGAAGTTATCTTCAAGTTTGAATTTGAAATCTGATCACAAATTAAGTGCCAAATTGATCACCCACACACTTTTTTTTTTTTTTTTTTTGAATGTGGTCTAGTGGCTAAGTATGTACAACTATTTACAAGCAACCAAGGTTCCAATTCGAAATCTGAGATTTTTCTCCAGAATTAGAGATAATTCCTTAAGTCCCATTTTGTTTGCAGAATAAGTTATTGACGGAATGATGTATACTAGAATAAGAGATGTTTCGATTTGATCCTATTTTTAAGCTTATCCATACATTCATGTAAACTCCAACCTATCCACGTTAACCTCACACGGCAGGAAAATATTACCCAAATAAATAACCGACTACAAGAAGTTATCTTCAAGTTTGAATTTGAAATCTGATCACAAATTAAGTACCAAATTGATCACCCACACACCTTTTTTTTTTTTTTCTTTTGAATGTGGTCTAGTGGCTAAGTATGTACAACTATTTACAAGCAACCAAGGTTCCAATTCGAAATCTGAGATTTTTCTCCAGAATTAGAGATAATTCCTTAAGTCTCATTTTGTTTGCAGAATAAGTTATTGATGGAATGATGTATACTAGAATAAGAGATGTTTCGATTTGATCCTATTTTTAAGCTTATCCATACATTCATGTAGACTCCAACCTATCCACGTTAACCTCACACGGCAGGAGAACATTACCCAAATAAATAATCGACTACAAGAAGTTATCTTCAAGTTTAAATTTGAAATCTGATCACAAATTAAGTACCAAATTGATCACCCACACACCTTCTTTTTTTTTTTCTTTTGAATGTGGTCTAGTGGCTAAGTATGTACAACTATTTACAAGCAACCAAGGTTCCAATTCGAAATCTGAGATTTTTCTCCATAATTAGAGATAATTCCTTAAGTCCCATTTTGTTTGCAGAATAAGTTATTGACGGAATGACGTATACTAGAATAAGAGATGTTTCGATTTGATCATATTTTTAAGCTTATCCATACATTCATGTAGACTCCAACCTATCCACGTTAACCTCACACGACAGGAGAACATTACCCAAATAAATAACCGACTACAAGAAGTTATCTTCAAGTTTGAATTTGAAATCTGATCACAAATTAAGTGCCAAATTGATCACCCACACACCTTTTTTTTTTTTTTTTTTGAATGTGGTCTAGTGGCTAAGTATGTACAACTATTTACAAGCAACCAAGGTTCCAATTCGAAATCTGAGATTTTTCTCCAGAATTAGAGATAATTCCTTAAGTCCCATTTTGTTTGCAGAATAAGTTATTGACGGAATGACGTATACTAGAATAAGAGATGTTTCGATTTAATCCTATTTTTAAGCTTATCCATACATTCATGTAGACTCCAACCTATCCACGTTAACCTCACACGGCATGAGAACATTACCCAAATAAATAACCGACTACAAGAAGTTATTTTCAAGTTTGAATTTGAAATCTGATCACAAATTAAGTGCCAAATTGATCAGCCACACACCTTTTTTTTTTTTTTTTGAATGTGGTCTAGTGGCCAAGTATGTACAACTATTTACAAGCAACCAAAGTTCCAATTCGAAATCTGATATTTTTCTCTAGAATTAGAGATAATTTCGGTCAGATCGATAGGTCCACCTAATTAGACGACAATTCCAGATCCATCTAATTTCTAAGGAAGTAATCCCGCAAACTAAGAGATAAAGATCCCAACAGCATCAAGATTACATGACTGAAGGTTTTTAAGCTCCAACTAGTTTGAACCCGAGACCTTCCATATGGAAGGAAAGTGATGAACCAACTGTACTAGGCAACTGGTTCAGCATACACACCCATCTTCACCAACTGCATTTCATCACGTAATCCACCTACAGGATTGGCAGATGCAGGTGTGGGATACTTCTTCAGACGAACGTAGATCGTTTGTAGATCATATTTTCTGTTTATTTTTTCTGAGCATTACATGCCCTTGTGTGATCAACTTATCCTTGAAAATATTATTTATGTAACTTTATTTTATTTTTTATATGTCATATATTTAGTAAAAAGTGATCTATTCATGTATAGATGTCATGTATTATTTTTAATGCAAAATTACGGAAACTCTCCCCCTCTCTCTCAGCATTCTCTTTATAAATGAAGTTATTTTTATAAGAAGGGAAACTTCAAGATCCGTTTATAAACTTTTCTACATTGTACCATTGTCAGGTGCCGGTTCCATGCATTTTAACGTTACATTATGTCCTTAATGATTTAGTATTTTGTTACAATATTAGGTGCCGATTTCACTTGATTATCAGGTGCACTGTGCTTAATTAACACTTTGCCATAAATTAAAGGAGGAAAAAGTTCGTGCCATCTAGGTTACGGGAAAGGAAAAATTTTGTGGCATGTCCTTTTGTTCACTCGAATATTCATTAATTTTAATCATTCTTAACATGAATATAGTTATGACTAAATTTTGTAGCATGCTTCCGTTGCTTCCAACCAAGAGGTGTCCAAATTTGAATTTATCTATAATTATGACTGATATGGTAGGCAAAGGGAGAGCACACATAAAGAGAGAGATGCATATTGAGTGATCATGTCATCCAAAACTTAGATACTAAATAAAATAAAACTATGTAATATATTGTATAAAAATTACATTTTTGATATTTTAATATTTTTATGAAGTAAAAAAAAAATCAATCATTTTTACATATAACCATAAGGTGTAGATATTGATATGCACCGATAAAAAAGATTATTATGGTTGATATGGTAGGTACGATGCAAGTCCCATAGGTAAATGGGTTCTACGCATATGTGTGTGTGGGGGTGGGTGTGTGTGTTGGGGGGGAGGAGAGAGAGAGAGAGAGAATTTAGTTTAGTTGTTGGGATGATTTGAGAAATTTAGAATCAATAAATTACTCATGTAGCATTGTTTGTGGCATAACCATCTTTCTCTTTTCCACTGACCAAATTCAAGTTTATTTTTAGGAATTTGTAATAATGTTTTTCAGTCTAATTAATCTCATTAAATTTATCTTCAATCTTAGACTTAAATTATTTTGATGTTCGTTATATCTTTTCTAACACATCAGTCATAAGTTGCTACTTAATCATTAGTTCAATGTCCAAATATGAAATTTTGTTGTTCATTATTCCTTTTCTGTTGCATCTCTCATAAGTTGCTACTCAATTGTTAGTTCGTTATCCAAATTATGGCTGACATGATGGGTAGAGAGAACACACACACACGCGCAAAGAGAGAGAGAGAGAGATACAAGTGGGGGGTTGTCATATGAGTGAAAGAAGATGTGTACAGGAGGAAGTGGGTTATGGGAATGGGAGAGGAGGAGGAGGAAAGTGCGTCATAGGAGTGAGGAATGGTTTGGGGGGTGGCAGACATGGAGGACGAGAGAAGAAAGGGTTGCAAAGGAGGAAGGAAGTTGGTTGTACTGGTGATGGAGGAAGAAAAGAATGTTTGTAAAAGGATGAAGGGGGTCAAGGAAGGTGGCAGGGGAATGAAAGGCATAAGTGGTGTCAAAGGAGGAAGAGAGTCCACATAGGATGAAGGGGTGTGGAGGAGGAATGGTGTGTGCAAAGGAGGAAGAGGGCCCACAGAGGATCAGGAAGGGGTACATCGAAGTGGAATGGGCTAATTAGTGGGGGCAACTTATAATTGGGAAAGTGGTGTCAAGAATAGAAATCCTAACCCTCAAAATTATTGAGCCATTTGATCTGTCGTGGGAACGTATACTTAGTTTAGAGTTAGTAAACATGACATGTATTTGTGATTTTCTAATTGGAAGATACAATTTGATCCATAAGAACTTGCAGAGTGGAGTAGAGTAGGGTGCAGACTTGAATTGGGGTTAGAGTATCACTTTGTAAATCTTCTTATGACAAATTTAGGTACATATTCATCTAATTAGATTATTTCTAAGTCATGCCTTTTGTATATTACTTAATAAAATGATAAAGTGATGACAATTATGTCAAATGAATATATGATTATTGATGTAGACTGAATCTATCACGACCGGATTCCGGAGCTGGAATCCGAAGAAGAGGATCCGGAGCTGGGCCGGATCGGTGTTTGAAGGGGCCCGACGGGGATCCGGAAGGCGAAGGATGCAGAGGCGGAGCCGGGAGTCCGAGGCCGGAGGTGACTCGGAGTGGGCTTGCTCTTGGATAGTGAGCCCAAAAGCCCCTTCAGCGCGAGACCGAGTCTCCTGTCTTGGGCTGAAGCTCCTTCGGCGGATGAAGGAGCGGCGCGGATGAATCTTCTTCCGACTGCTGTCGACAGGCGACAAAGCCGAAGTCGAAAGTCCGAGGCCGGAGGTGACTCGGAGTGGGCTTTCTCTTGGATAGTGAGCCCAAAAGCCCCTTCAGCGCGAGACCGAGTCTCCTGTCTTGGGGCAGCCGGCGTACGGCGTCGAGACCAGAGAGAGGAATCCGAGGTCGGCGGCCGATACCGACTCGGGAAGGTCGGCGAAGATTCGAACCGAGCTCCTGCAGGAGGGGAAGAAGAAAAAAAACCAGTCAGCAGGAGTCCCGGGCTTCAGCCCTGGGGAACCCCCTCCGACGGTCAAGTTAGCTCCTGAAGAATATTCGATTCAGAAGGCAAAGAGAGTAGCTTTAATGCTTTTCGGACTGTAGTCCTTTAAGGGTCTCGGAGGCTTGAGGAAGCATCCATCGCATACCTTTGGCAATAAATAGCGGGGTATTTATAGCAGAGGATAGCGGATGGTTAACGGTGGCAGCCGATATAGGACTAAATGAGGGCTTACTGATAAACCGCCATAGTGCCCGATCCGCCACCGGAGTGGGCCGGATTCGGCTACCGGGCCAAAGGGGGTTGGGCCGCTGATGGGCCGAAGCCTGTTGGGCCCTGGGCTGCCGCGCTGCTCCCGGGCCGTAGGCTAGTGGGCCGCTGACGGGCTGAAGCCTGTTGGGCCGGGAGCGACGGTGCCGCTTATGGGCCGAAGGCTGCTGGGCCGCTGATGGGCCGGAGGCTCCCGGAGGGCCTGGTACCGCAGCTGTTGGGCTGAAAAGGGGTTTGGGCTTGCTTTAATGGGCCGAATCGGATTCTGCCTCATCAATTATAATGTTAGTCTTTTGGAAAAAAAAACTTTGTTCTACCAGACTTTCATTCTTGAACTTCATTTTCTTAAATTCTCTCCTATCATTCACCTATTGTATAGATCTTTTGTTTGAGAAATAACGAATTTAATTTGGTAAAAGTGAATGTACTAAAGAGAAAAATTAATCTACCCATTTTACTTCTTTTATTTCAATTTACCTATGTTCTTTCAATTACTCTGGACATATCTCCTCCCTTCTTCCACGCATTGCGCGGGTCTTTTGCTTGTTAAAAACTAAGTCCCAATGAACATAAAAAAAATACCTTTAATGGGTCGAGCCTTAAAACGATTTTTTTTTCATATTTTTTTAGGACATTTGATCAGTGGTCGACCTGTATGGACGTCTAGGGAACCTTATTATCCACCTGAACAAGAAAAAAAAAAAAAAAGGTTTACCCACTATAATTCTCTTACGTGCAGCACGCAGGGGCATTGCAACAAGTATTAGTTAGCATAAAATGAGTTTTGAGACTTTTGAGAGAGAGACAACTATACGGGACTACATAAACAGCTATCTAAGAAGAAAATTATATTAAAAAATTTACCTTGCTAAAACTATGTTAAAGGATGAACTTGTAAAATTATGTTGTATAAAAGTAAGTGACATTCATTTTTGCCCAAAGTCACTTTACAAGTTTAACTTTACAATGAGGTAAAAGTTATCATTATGATATGATGCAGCACAAGGGTGGCACAAATAGTCCCACATCGCATGTTGAGAAGCTGCGCATATGCTTATAAGGCCTGTTATTACTTATAAACCCAAAAGGTGCCTTTTAAACGATAAAATCTCACTTCTGTTATGGGGAGAATATTTCTTAGGGGCCGCATCGCTTTTTCGGCATTAGGATTGGCCCCATCAGTGGGAACCCTACCCGTACTCACTCGCTCACCTTCTCAGGAGGCTGTGATGCAGCATGAAGATACTAAAAATAGTCCCACATCACATGTCTAGTGACATGACCTCCAAGAGGTATTGTCACCAGAGCAGAGGTGTGATTTTGTCCTTTAAATGATGCCTCTTAGGTTAAGGAATGAGGATCGACTTTATAAACATACGTGTAGCCTCTCAACATGCCATGCGTGACTATTTGTAGTACTCTCATGTCGCATCACAGATCTATGAGAATGTGAGCTTATGAGTACGAATGGGGTTTTCATAGACGACTCAAATCCCGATGCCGAAAGACCAATGCGACCCTCAAGATATATTGTCCTCATAATGGAGGTGGAATTTTGTCCTTTAAAAGGTACCTTTTGGACTAAGAAGTGAGGACGGGTCTTATAAGCACGCACGTGACTTTTCAACATGCACTGTTAGACTATTTATGGTACTATCATCCCGCATCATGGTACAATTATGATTTCCATCTCAACGTGCTAAAAGTGTAATCCTACAAGTTATCACATATAGTATACACTTTTTAGGGTTTTCTGGTTTATATACACTTGTAAAATAACGTATTTGTATGGATACCTTGACTCTTATCTATTATTATAAATATGCTGAAATCTTCAACAACAAAGTCACAATTATATCCTTCTATGAAAACATTATGAGCTCCAATAGAATGTGTCAAAAGATTCTATCAATTCTAATAAAGTTAGGAGCATATATGCAAAATTATAGTAAAGTTAAGAATACGTATACATGTGCAAAATAGTTTTGCGATAATCGGTTGGAGCTCATGACATACTTATGGAGGGATATAACTACAATTGTTATATAAATATAAATAACTAAATAAAAATAATATAAATGTACATCTATAAATTAATAAAAAATAAGAAAAAAATATCAATATACCCCTAAAATCATTACACATAACAATTATACCTTTGCCTTTAAGATAATTACACTAATACTCTTGAAATCTTCAATCTCCACTTCTCATGCCCTTATCGTACACTTTTTAGGGTATACTAATATTTTTTCTCAAAAAAATATACTCCTACATACCATATAAATAAATTAATAAAAAATATATTCTTACGTACCATATAAAAATATTTATTCTATTTGTATCTCATTCTTAAGAACCTCTATGCTGGTTGCCTTGCAACCAATGTCACCAAGTTGGGATTGAGAAAAGAAACAGCCTGATGAAAAACATTTCAAGTCAACAAAACATCTGAAAACTTCATGAAAATTTTGTGAAAGATAAATTAAAATTTTAATATGTAAAATAAAATTTTAAATTATAACATAATTTTTTAAAAATATTATAAAAATAAGTGAGTTCATTTTAAAAATATGATTTTCTTAAAAAATACATGATTAAATCATAATTAAATCCCTATCTTTTGAATTTATGAAAATTTTATAACCGGAATTCTATTCAGTTATATGGGTTAGTGATGATTGGATCTTGGCTTTAAAAGAAGAGCTATACGAGAAAATAAAGGGGTGAAATTTGCTTTCTAAATTTGTGGAATTGAGAGATTATCTCAATTTGACATTTGTGCCGTCTGATCGAAGATAAGATGATACTCAGACAAATTAATTAAAATAATCTTATTTCTTTGATCGGATGATTTTAATTACAATAATCTAGCCTCTGGCTGCCGCGAGAATTGCTGCATGAGCTCGGATTGAGTATAGGCCTGATGTTTTCTAGTAGATTTGGGTTGAAACTTTGAATCTCGTCTAGTTTGGACTCTGGTTATATGACATAAAAAACCTTTAACTTATTAAACTAAAATAGAGTTAATTTCATTTTAATTATTTTGTTATGTAAAACATCACACTCTTAGTTACACAATATTACATATACCTATGGTGATATAGTTTAAATTTGCCATTATCGAACTAGCTGACAGTTGGTTTCACTTTTGCTTCTCAAATGAGAGGTCTCAGGTTTGATTCTTGTTGGAGCCTAAAAACTCTCCAGAGTAAGTAGATTTATCTATGTTTCGTGGGATTGCTTCTCCGGATAATCAGACGAATCTGGAATTCTCGCCTAATTAGGCGGACCTTTCGGCTAGTGCGGAATTATCTCCAATTTTAGAAGATATCTTGATTTCCACTCGGATTGGAATCCCGGTCGTTTATATATACTTGTATATACCTGGTCACTGTGCCAGCTTCCAAAAGAAAATAAAAAATAAAAAATTGCCATTGTCGTTACTTTCCATCCTTCTAACTAAATTATATACAATTAAATATTAACTAGGACGTAAAAAGGAAATTGTGCCCTTTGGTTAACCTCTCGTTCTCTCTCTCTCTCTCTCTCTCGATGTGCCCCTATCCTCTTAAATTAAAGAGAGAGCAATTTAGTCATTTTTTTAAACTACTTAATAACTGTTACCTTCTAACGATTATAGAAGATATTCTTGACATAGAGGATCATAAATGGAAATTAACTTTACTAATAATTTCGATAGTTCCTCGTTGTAACGATGATATATCCGATATTATGAAAGAGTGGCATATTTAATATTATACATATAAAGATGGTTAATATCATATTTAACCCTTTAAAATATAATAGTAGTTTAGCTAAAAAAGCGAGTTGCACGCCTCAATGGAGAACACCGCATCGTCTACGGCGCCTGCCTCCACAATTCGAAGTTTCTCGCTGCGAACGGCGAACGCGGGCTTCTCCCACGCCCCGCCCACGCTCCCGCCCCCTCCTCCTCCTCCCTCCGCCGTGCCTTCGCCGCCTTGTCCCAATGCTGCACGGCAGTCCTCAAGTCTTCTGATTCAGTCGAATATACAAAGGCCGGAGGAGGAGGACAAGAGGAGGCAGAAGCGGCAGAACAGAATAAGGGCAGCAGCTAATGGCGTGGTCTCTTCTCCGGCGGAGGTCATGCTACTTTGGGGCCTCGCCCAGCGTGCACTGTTCGTTTGCTAACCCCATGGGCCTCCCTCTGATCACATTTTTGCCTTTCAAGTCCCTTCCTTTCCACCTTTATTCGTTTTATATCTATAATCGTCAGCATGGATTCTGGGTTCTTTTCGTTGTTGTTCTTTTTTACTCTGGTTCGAGTGCTTTGCGTCTCTTTATGATCTTACTTGAAAGTTGAAACTGATAACCGCCCACCACCAGTTTTGCTCCCTGTTCATCGAAAAATCCCAACTTTTCTTTATCGGTCTATGTGATCTTGGTGCGCAGGGTGGGGCTGTGGGAACTCTGGCTCTTAATTGAAGGTCCTTCTCTAAGCGTGTTCAGTGGAAGCATCGGAGCTAGTGGAATGGGACATTTGGTTAGGGCGTGGTAGCCTCGCTGGCTTGTAGTGTTTGATATAATGACTGTGAGAGGACAAAAAAGGATACTCTCTGTAAATAGATTGCAGGGAGGTATCAGGCTTGAGATAGCAGGGAAGGGAGATACTGAGGTGAATTGGAGCCAAGAGCTATCATGTCCGTTTCCCTTCCTGCCCACTGCCGCTGGGTCTTAAGAGTCTTACAGCTGGACGTGTTTTTTGGAAGGTGACATTTGGTCACTTCATTGAAATAACGTAGAAACATACTCAGGGTCAAAATCTTCCTGATTACAAAAGAAAGCACTGAGGCAATACAACCAAAAGGAACCCCATCAAGAACCCCACAAAAGAGAGTTCTCTACTTTATCAAGACAATAAAATAGAGAGGAACTCAAAAGACAGGGATTATAACTCAAAGGATAAAAGATTTCCACCGACAGGTCTTTAGCATAACATTAGCATAGTCTTCTTTGAAAATGCCAGCAGATCTTCCCCAATCATCAACCAATTTGATTGCTCCTCTGAGGATGTAAAATGCACTACCAAAATCCCCTCCAAATTTTCTCTTAATTCCTTTCAAGCCAAATGGTCCAAAACATGGCAGGAGGGAAAAGAGACCAAATTCCCTTATCAGCTTGGTGAGAATATTCCCATTCCACAACAAAAACCTGCCCATGGCTGACGCAGCTTCAACCCATTGGATACCTAAGACTTTGCATAGAGTCCTCCAATGAGCATTGATTATTCCACATTCACAAAAAGATGATCCTAATTTTCCTCATGCAATCCACGGAAAATGTATCTTGTGTTCTGATTCTGTAAAATTCTCTTAACCCTATCACTAGTAGGGAGTCTTTTCCATGCAGATTTACATAAGAATACCTTCATCTTATTTGGGAGCCTTGTGGAGCACACAAAATTATTTCCCCAAACTCTGCAGCCTCCATCTTGTAATATCCTGGCAAGACAGTTAACTGAGAAGTTTCTTTTCTTGGTCCATCTCCAAATTCTGAGATCCCTCTGGTTGGAATTTAATTGGATCTGACTAATGATAGCAGCTAAAGCAAAAAATTCCTCCATTTCAGTCTCAGTAAGATCCCTTCAAAACATAATATCCCAATACCCTCTTCCGTCATTTGACAAAACCTGTTCAACTGTTGCTCCGTTGTGCGAAACAATGTGATACAAATTCCTGAATTGGTCAGCAAAGGAAATGTTTGAGTACCACTTATCTTCCCAGAATCTAATAAACTCACCATTCTCCACTTGGAGGGAGGTAGAAACAGAAACTATGTCAAGGGTCTTTAGAATACTCTTCCAAATAGGTGAAATATTTTAAGATCTAGTTCGATGCAGACACCACCTACTGGAATTAGTAAAATACTTACCCTTGACAATTTTAACCCATAAAGCTTCTGGTTCTTCACCCAATCTCCAAAACCACTTGACCAGCATAGCTTTATTGAAAACTTCAATACTAATGAGACCCACTCCCCCTTGGTCTTTGCTCCTACAAACATTCTCCCACCTTATTAAATGTAAACCCCTTTTTTTTCCCTCTTTCCCCCTGACTAGAAAAAATTCCTTCTTGCAGCTTCAATAATTCCCACAGCTGCCTTGGAATTTGAAAGATAGAAGCATGGTAATTGGCCAAAGATGAAAGCACTGATTCGGAGACAACCCATCTTCCCCCAGCTGATAGTAATTTGGCTTTCCAACCCTCCAGTGTATACTCGAACTTCTTAATTAGATCATCCCCACCCTTAATTTTAATAGATCCATTAGTCAGAGGCAATCCAAGAAATTTTATTGGGAAGTTAGACCATTTACAACCCATAAATCCAGCAATATTCCTCATACTGTCCTGTGTCATGTTAGCACCCACTACTACTGATTTCTGAAAGCTAATTTTGAGGCCTGTAATAGCTTCCACTAACAATAGCAGCTTCTTGATATTTTCAATCTTATCTTCCTGACCTGAAGTGAAAAGCAGGGTATCATCTGCAAATTGTAGGTGTGATAGCTGAACATTGTTCCTATCAATACCAAAGCCATCTATAAACCTTGATCTGCAGTTCTAACCCACAAAGAACTCATGATCTGACCAATTATCAAAAAGATAAGTGGAGAGATAGGGTCTCCTTTTCTCAGACTTCTAGAGCTATTGAAAAAACCACATGGTTCTCCATTAACAAGAATGGAGAAACGAGGTGTAGAGACACAACTCATAACCCAATTTAGCTTTCCAACTCACAGCTAGACTTATTGTGTGGTCACAAGCTTTCCAAGCCACATGACGGTACTTCATTCTCATCATTCCTGAGAGCTTCTTTCATTGAATTCCATTCAAAATATGTATGCCTGTATTGCAAAATATGTGTATGGCCCCTGTCAGCACCTTTGAACTTGGAGTGGAGTAATCTAGTCCTGGTTCCTTACACTTGGTCTTTCCGGTTCAGCCTTCAACAGCAAGGGTTACACCTGCCTGGGACAGAAGTACTTCCCTCCTTTATTATTCTTCAATTTCATGCTCTTCCTCATCTCCTCACCTTCATTTTCTTTGCTTTTCTCCTGGTATGTCCTCAGCAGCCTGCTAGGGGCTTCAGCATCACATTTAAGGCAATGCATCAATTTACTTATGGAAGGACCCAGATACTTTTTGGATTTTTTCATCCTTGTTCTGATATGCTATTTTGTTCATTGATCAGTTTAATTTACCCTATTCAATCACATGTTAGATATTTTATCTGTATTTAATCTCCTGATGCCATTTGTTGTTGTACTTTTCAAATTTTCACAGAAATTAGGAGTTCATTGTATTATCTGGAAATTGATGCTGTAAATATTTTTTTAATGTTTTCATTTTATATTCTACTTTTCAGATATGGAACAGAACTTTGATTCATTTCAAAATCTCTGCTTTGCAGTAAGGCATTTCAGTAGCTTTGCTAGCAAACAGAAGATGGATTTGACAGACTTGACGTAAGAAAATGCTATTGATCATATATAAATGATGTCCCTGTGCATGTTTACAAGTGATTGCCTTGTCATTTCATTGTTGAAAGTTCTTTCTCCATGCCCATTAGAGACAGATAAGTTTTTTTGGAAAGTCATTAGAGACATATAAGTATAGAATAGATCACCGGGAAGTTCAGTTATGCAGCTGTTTTTAAGGAAAACGCAACATTTTCTAACTTAAAAATTAATTTCTGAGAATTTTTGCATAGAACCTCCTGAAGAATTGTGTATATGTGAAAACCTCTGTAGATGTGTGCGTGCACACACAGAGAGTCCATTGTAGTTTAATATCATGGAATCGCCCCTGCTTATCTATTTAATGATGTGCCGCAGATCAGATCCTTTGCCACATTAATGACATATCAGCACAATAAAGCAGGAAAGTTGCATTATCGGTATAATTTGACAAATATTCCCGAAATCCATCCATCTCTGGTAGGTTGGAGGAAAGAGGTAGTTGGTTGGGGGTGCAGAGCGAGGGGGAGGGGGTTTTGGGTGTTGCAAACTGGAGTGGTGGGGGAAGAGGTGGCCAAGGTAACCTCAGCCATTAATTGAACAAGTTTCAGAATGTAATTAAAAATTTTAGTCTGCTGGATTTTATCATCCTGTTT
This sequence comes from Zantedeschia hybrid cultivar, assembly GCA_030544215.1. Classification (NCBI taxonomy): domain Eukaryota; kingdom Viridiplantae; phylum Streptophyta; class Magnoliopsida; order Alismatales; family Araceae; genus Zantedeschia; species Zantedeschia hybrid cultivar. The sequence continues at coordinate 1,727,880 of JARZZO010000007.1, forward strand.
GACTCTTTATTTCCTTATTCCCTTAATTTCTATCTATTGAGCTTTGAGTCATTCTAGACACTAATTTCGCTGTTTAACAATCCATTATCTTAATTACACTCTTAGTTGGCAAAGACCACCTGTGATTAATTGCAAGATCACAAAAAATAATCGATGACAGGTGATTGTGCGTTCATGTTTAGTCCTCATTGCTTCTACATGTACAATGCTGCTAGATTGTAGCTTATCAATACTTTTTAGGTGATGCTGATGATGTTAGCAGCATGAATCACATTGCGATTCAGGCAGCAGCATATTTTCTCTGATGTTAGCACATGAGGGCACTTATGTCATTTATCCTTCATCACTGTACTAGTGTTCACTATGTGTCTTTCACCCACATCATTCTGTATGCAGTCACTAAGGGTAGCTGGAGGCCTGGGGCCTAAAGCCTGGATATGCTTATCTGAGGAGTTGGGGCCTTGGATCCTAGAGTTCTCCCTCCTCACTTCCTGTTTGTCGTTTTGGAGAAATGAGGGAGCACACACAATGAGAACTACTGCCATTATGACAAGGGGAGGGTGTAGTTTCTGCAGTAGTGGGGAAAATAGGGAGGGAGATTGCACCGGTTCCCAAACCGGTGGGGGTCCAACCGGTGGCACCCCCACCGGTTTCCCCCCCTCCTCTCTAATCCCTCTCTCACTCTCTCTCTCACTTGGGTTGCCGGTGGGTAACCCCCACCTCAAAAAAAATAACCGGTGGGGCTTTCAAAGCCTATAAATACCCCCCAAGGGGGGAGAAGAAGGGCATTGCTCATTTGGCCCAAAAATTCCTAGGGGAAATTCTGCCAATTTGAAGACCAAATCAAGTGCTTTTGCATGGGTTTGCTGCGTTTGGAGGAGATATTTTCTTGGCTCTCTTCCTAAGGTTTATTCTTAAGGGGAAACTTTACCGAATTTATATTGTAAAATCGCCGTTCTATAAGACATGATTATGCCGAAATGATGAATGAAATACTAATATTGTTCTTTGAGTATATGTGTGTGCATGTGTGTTCATAAACCTATTACTTAAGTAACATTATATTATTATATTTCTACATACATAATTAAATTATTAATTAGTTTAATAACTAATTAAAATGTATAAGTACATAACTAAATACTCTAAAATATCGTTGGCCTCACCCCACACATAACTAATCCTAGACTCATAATCAAAACGCAATAATGAAACATTGAGACATAAAATAATATACTTAAGTTAAAAAAATGACTTAAATATCCCTCATACTTAATTAATTAATAAAATATGTGAAAATTATTAAAATCAATAAAATCAATATAAAAATCAGAAAAGTTCAATAAAAATTAGTAAAACTCAGTAAAAAAATCAGAAACCAAATCTGAGAATTACATGAACCCAAAAAATGACTTAAATATCTTGCATATATTCAATTAATTAATAAAAATCAGTAAATTTAATAAAAATCAATAAAAATCAGTAAAAACATAGAACCAAATCTGAAAATATATAAAGTTCCCGAAATGACCAAAATGCCCCACCCAGAACTTAATGAAATTACAAAAATATCCTCACCCATGATAAAAATCTGTAAAAATCACAGAAAATTCTTAAAAGATATCAAAACCTCTCCTATGCCCAAAATACCTTCCAAACCCTAATAAGATGGGTAAAATTATCAAAATATCCTCAATATGATAAAAATAAGTAAAAATCTTAGAAAAATATAAAAATAGACTCAAGTCTAATAAATCCAATTTAAGGTAAAATTAACAAAATACCCCTATAACTTAAATGTGTCTAAAATGATCCTAAAATACATCTTAAGGGTTTTCAAGTTTCCCTAAAATGTTAAAAAAACTTAAAATGACCATAATGACCCTAATGCAACATAATTACAAAAATACCCAATAATAGACTTTAAGTCTAGAAATCCAATTCGGAGTAAAATTACCAAAATATCCTTACAACCCAAGTATACGTAAAATAACTCTAAGATGCCTCCTAAGGTTTTGAAACCTTCCTAAGTCATTAAAACTCACCTCACACATTAAAGTGACCATAATGCCCCTATACCCTCTAACTTGGCATAATTACAAAAATACCCTTATGGGTCTAAAATATTTGGAATCAATCCAGATAATTCGCAGTCAATCCAGAACCTTTTAAAAAGCCTCCCAATCAATCATAAATCCATCCTAAACTTGGGTGAGGCTAAGAACTTAACCTAAAATATATCTTCATATGCATGTGTTGCGTGTAGTAGTAGTGTTGCATGTTGCAAGGACATCAACGGACGGTTAATCAAGGGTTGTCCAGCAGTTGCTCGACGTAATTAACACTGACGAGGTCAGTGGGGAGATGTCATATACTTGGATCTTCGCCTGATCCAAAGTCCCGGACTCTCTGAGGGCTAATCCCAAGCTCTCATAGTCCAAGAAATAAAATACATAAAACCTACCTATATTTTTTCAGATAAAAACAAAAAGACAAAACGATAGGATTTAATAATAATAAAAATCCAATAGGAGAGATAGCAAGGTCAGGTTCCAAACACAGGGCAAACCAGAGTCGGTTGAGGGGTTGGACTCACCTCCCTGCCGTCGGGAATTTGTCTGTTTTTGGCTTTACCAATGGGGAGTTTGCTGTTGCAGCGATGGTAGAGATCCATCTTTTTTCTGGCTGCAGTGGGTGTTGCAGTGCCTTGCAATGGGGACAAACTGTGGACGTGGTGCAAATTCTGGCCCTGTTTACATGGTAGATTATCTGCTTGCAGCAGAGGGTTGTAGGGAGAGATATTGTTTCTTTTTTTTCTGTTTTTTTTGGGGTGGGGGTGTTAGTCTTTGGAGGGAGGTAATTATGGTAACATAATGAAGGAAATGGGGTAACATCGTTCTTGATAACATATCTTTCAATTTTCCTTTTTAATGATTTCACCAAATCTTAGAAGTTTTTCTCCTTTTTTTTTGTTGGAATTCTTTGCTAATGAGGATGAAATTTTCGAGGGGTTTTGTGTGTATGACCTATGAAAGGTCTTGACAAAGATGTTATTTGGGGGGGGGGATCCTTTTGAATAAACCCCTATTTGGAGCTTCTTAAGTTGATTTTGTGGTAGCTAAAATTTGAATATTTGAGAAAAAGGGTACTTGGGGGATGTTGTTTGGGACAAAAGGTAGGCTTGCCCACATTTCACCAAATGTGAGGATGATATTTCTAGAAGTCAATAATTCTTAAGTGAATCTAATGAGTGAACATTACTGTAAAGCATATCCTTTCTTTGCATACTCTATCTGTTGAGTAACCATTGGATGCCTTGTTCTAATCATCCAAAATGTGCAACTACTTGGAGGAAAACTTTCTTATTAGCTTTCATCAAATAAAATGTGTTTTAAGTTTGTGTTTCATCATTCATCAGTGAACCTTAATTTATTTTCACTTGCTAAACCAAGGATGGTAGTACCAGTATCGATATCAGTACTAGATGTACCGGTACCAGTATCGGGCGTTTCGGTGTGGTATTGGCCCATTTTGGCCTGGTCCCAGCTAATACAAGTTTTTTCCCCCTTTTTTTAAAAAACAATTTGACGACCAATATCAGGATCACCCCTGGTGTCAGTATCAATATCGAATGATACTGATACATATCGGCCGATACTGCCAACCATGCACTAAACTAGTCCCTTTATGGTACTTTAGAAAAGATCATGACTACACTGCAGTTTCCATTAGAAATTTAGAACAGAAATGGAGAGTCATTCCCAGACTTGGCTGAAAGACCAGCTAATGCTTTGTGGTAAATTTTGTGCACGTAGGAAGTAATGATTTTAGGGCTGAAAGGAGTCTTGCAGTAATTCATAACCAGATTCATATGCTTCTGTCCCTCCGGGGTGGGAGAGTTGGATAACACACTTCAAAGGCAACCGTGAGGTCGTGGTATTGAATCCCACCTGTGGACATACCTGTGGTGGGCACCATCTTGGGGTTTGCATGAGTTCTGACCTTACAGATTTTGCTGGGCTGGGGTGGGGGGTGGGGGCAATGCGCGAGAGATGTTTGGCGAGCCGACATCTTGAGGTACTGGTGATGCATGGCTCGATCTTCGGTTTGTGGGTTTACTCTTGGAATTCAAAAAAAAAGAAAAGAAAGAAGATTCATATGCTTCCAAGCTATTCATGTGTCAAATCTTCTGACACTTACTTGCCAATGAATAGATGTATGCAACCGCTGATGGATGCACCTACATCACATTGCCCTAGTTACATTCATAAAGCAATCATATGTCTCTACCTCATAATGAAGGATAAGTTTCTATTTTTCGTTCTTTCTAATTAACCATGAAGCAGCTTCTTATTTCTTTGGGTGTTTTTTTTTAAAGTAAATCTTTAAGTGGTTTGCTTGCTTCAACTTTGGCCATTATCGTCTTTGTACTGACTTCCTTATATATGGATTTTTTTTTCCTATACCACAGTTGCCCTCATACATGGTACCCAAATGCTCGGAGGAAAAAGCGCAAAGTATTTTTGCATATGGGTCCTACCAATAGTGGGAAAACACACAATGCACTAAAGAGATTGGAAGCAAGCACTTCGGGTACTTTGCAGTGTTCAGCTTCTATTCTTTGGTTTATGTGAAGTTTGCATCATCCATTGCATCAAAAAACTGCATCTTTTGTTCAACTACGATGACATAAAGAAAATATGTAACTGGTCATTCTAGTACAGGCATATATTGTGGGCCTTTGAGACTTCTGGCATGGGAAGTGGCTAATAGATTAAATAAGGCAAATGTCCCCTGTGACCTCATCACCGGGCAAGAAAGAGAAGAAAAAGAAGGTGCAAAACACAGATCTGTGACTGTTGAAATGGCTGATGTGAACAGTGACTTCCATTGTGCTGTTATAGATGAAATCCAGGTAGGTGACAATAGTCAAGTTCATTTACCTTTATACCTGGTTGCATTAGTTCAATTTATCTTCGTTAACATGATGTCAAGGGCGAGCAGATTTTGCAGGTTTGAGCTTAAGCTTACTGAGAAGGTGAAAACCTTCATCTGTTTAACTTTAACTGGCCACCCAAGGTGTTGCCTGACTTTGACATCTCATAATTTGGAACGGATGTAGATTGTTTGGTCTACATTTTTCTTCCCCTTTCATGTTAATTCTTATTCCTGAGATAATCTCCCTGTCTTATTTGCACGACTGCACTAGTATTAGTTGATATTTTTGTTGTTCTGTTGCATGCTTGGTAATATCTGAAATCATGAAGAATAATGGGAATCTATTTACGTATCAAAGTGTTTTCTCCTGGGAGCATGTTAAAAGGCGAGACCGTGATCTTAGTCCGGCTGATCTGCAAAAGGGGTTCTGTTGGTATAGGATGTAAATCAGACAAGACAGGTTTATGCTGGGAAATCCTAAAATTGCGTCTGATTTAATAATTGCAGTTTGTTAACTTCTGAGGTCAATTATTGGGTTAATGTCCTCACCACCTTTCGTCTCTGGGGCGAACTTATTCCCCCTTTGGTTCGGTCGCTGGAGAACGCTCCCATTAGGGGTGGATATCCCACCCACAGCTGATGGGGGGGCGCCGGAGGTCAGGGAGCAAGGATTTGAAATGCTTCAGATGCCTTGGTGCGGGACACATTGCTATGGCTTGCTAGAGGCCCATTCACTGTCTCTGTTGTGCAGGGGAAGGGCATTATGGAGATCTTGCTTGGGGTGGACCTGGTATGGGGATGAAGATCAGGGCAGAAATGTGGCTGTTACTCTTGGATGTGGCATTGGTAAACTCCCAATCACTTATCTGGAATTACCTTTGAATGATCAAAGGGCTAGGGTCAAAGATTGGGATCCTATTATTCTTAGAATCCAAAGGAAATTGTCTTCTTGGAAGGCCAAACAGCTGTCTTTTTGGGGGCAGAATTACACTGAAAAATTCTGTTCTCACGGCAATCCCAATGCACTTTTGTTTCTCATGCCAATCTCTGTTTGCAAGGATATAGACAAAATCAGAAGAAGGTTTCTTTGGGGTGGGTACAATCAGAATAAAAGAGGTATTCTACTGGTTAATTGGAGGAAAGTGTGCAAACCAAAGGAGAAAGGAGGCCTGGGGGTTAGAAATCTTCGATTATGGAATGTGGCGCTTCTGGGGAAATGGTTATGGGAGTTAATGGAGGAAGAGCCTAGTTTGTGGAAGCAGCTGATCATCAACAAACATTATATGCCTAGATGCAGATTTTTTCTACAGAAGTCAAATGTTTCTACGATGTCACCATTGTGGACATATATCATTAAAGCTGGAAATCAATTTGAGAACCACATCTTTCACAAATTGGGTAATGGGAAAAACATTTTCTTATGGAAAGACAAATGGTTGGGGGAAAAAAGTTTGAAGGACCTATATCCTAACCTGTATGCAATGAAAATGTGGAGATCAGTAGTCTTTGGTAAAAGATTGCTATGAAAATGTGGAGAATCAGATTCAGTGGAATGTTCGGATGCGCAGAAATCTGAAGGATGAGGAAATACATCAATTTACATCTTTGTTGAAGGATTTGTATGCTATTTCTATACATACAAATGTGGATGATAAATTGATATGGGAACCTACCAAAGGGATATTCACTGTGAAGTCTTATTATGCTGTGTTGGAGGGTGATATGCCTAATTATTTGAAGAATGATGAGGTGTGGAAAATCAGGTCACCTTTCAAAGTTAGAGCATTCATGTGGCTGATGTATGAAAAGAGGATAGTTACTAAAGTCCATAGGAGGAAATGGTGCCAGGAAGATGACATTTTGTGCCCACTATGTTGCAGCCAACCGGAAGATGTTGATCACTTGCTTGTCACGTGCCATGTTAGTAAACAAGTTTGGACTATTATCGGGGAGCTCTTCCACTTTAAACCAAATTTTCATACAACATGGAAGATGTGGACTTTCTTCAAGCACTTGAGATCCAAATATAATCAGAGGATGCATATAAGATTTCTTGGGATGATTCCTCATGCAATATGTTGGAGCATTTAGAAAGAAAGAAATGATGCGATATTCAGAGGAAGTAAAATCTATATGGAAAATAGTGCTTGGCATTTTTGTATACTTGGTCTAGACATATTCTAGGTTTTTCTGTTGACAATTGGAAAAAGGCATTTAAATAGTTAATGCCATTGTAGTTTTCTTTCTTGAAGGGATAGGAATCTCTCCTGTCCAGTTTTGAATTGTAATTACTCTCTTTATGAATAAAATTGGTGGTACAATCCATGTTTTTCTCAAAAACTCTTCCTTCCAAGAAGAAAAGTCATGATTTTTTGACGTTCCACTAAAACACTCATATTCGGTTAACCCATAAAATAACTACCTATAATTAACACAAAAATCTCATAAATCATGTTGCCCATCCTCTATGTTAGAAACTCAAAAGTCCGCCAAAATAAGTCAAGGGTACAAGGTACTTCTCCAGGGGGGCTTACCATTCTATTGACAGGATTAAAGCCAAATCGAGGGTGCATCTGGACTAGTCAAACTTATCAACTATGGTGTAAAACATCTAAAGATAACTCTCCACAAGAGTCATTAATGCTAATCTATTGGACTAGAAACTCTCTTAATATTTTTCAGATAAATCTCATTTTTTCTTCATTTTGTCCTATGCCATATGCTTTAATGTGAGGATTGTAAAGGGTTATTGATTGCTGTTCTAGGTGTTTAGCATGCGGTCTTCAAGGGTATTAAGTTGTAGATTTGAATTTTGAGGTTTTTACATAACATGTGGCTTGAATCAGTATAGACATACTTGTTTCTAGTTACTCCTAAATGTGTTCACAAGTTTATTTTCTTAGTAGTATTTTGTATCCCAGTTTCCTTATGTGATAGCTGACAAGTGGCATGGTCTGGCATCTGACAGCCCCCCTTCTTTGTCCAAAGGCTGGCTTGTGCAGGTATATGGCACAAGAAGGTGGGGTTGGATGTCTGGCTGACAGCTGTCTGAAAATTTTCCTTAAATCTAATGGCATCTGAACATCCAAATACCAAAGCAAGCCAAAAAGATTGACAAGATAAGCCATGTGTAAGATGAGCCTAAAATGTTAATTCTTTAAAGTCATGCAAATGTGTGCGGTCTTTTTTTCAGAGGAGAAAGGCATCTATCTTCACTGTGGATATCCACAACTTTCATGTGTCATGTCAGTGGTGTAGTATATAATTTTTTCAAAGAGAGGAAGATGAGAAACACTTGTTCCCCATTTTTTTTACCCCTTCATTTCTGCTTCAGAAAAGTTGAGTTACTTCTGTCCTGCAAACCTTTTGTTTATTTGATCCACTGCAAAAAGATCACATGATATCTGCTGGACTCGGTTGATCATGCAAGCAATGACCTTCTTCTTTTTAAAGAAGGGACTGCTTACTTTTAGACATGGCATTGTTTAAAGTGCTTCCTCTGTGCATGTTGTGATTAGAGGATGTTTTAGGACTTATCCTTTCTCTGCAGCCATTATATGATCAGATATAATTCCTAAAGGAAATACTTGCGGAACACCTTTTGAGCTTGAAAGCCAACTTTTCTAACTTATTCTTAGAGATTGCTTGACAAAAAATTGTTTACTACGCTATCTTGCCCTATCTAGTTATTATTTTAATTATATTTACTCTTCTTATTTCCAGATGATGAGTTGTAGAACAAGAGGGTTTTCATTCACACGTGCATTGTTAGGAATTGCTTCAGATGAGCTTCATGTATGTGGTGACCCAGCTGCAGTTCCTCTCATTCAGGAGGTTCTTGAAGTAACGGGTGACATTGTTCAGGTTCTAAATTCATTCATCCTGTATGCAGTCTAGTTCTGTTAGCTGTTGAATTTTTAGATTTACTGGGTGGATGAAATCTCACTGTTGGAGCATTTTCTGATTTTATATATTCTAGTTTTATTTTTTTATTTATTTAGTGCTGGTTGTTTTGGGTTAGGATGCAACTCTTGAGTCATGTGATTTTAGGCTTCTCTTACCCATGGGAAGGCAATATGAGTTTGCGTATTTGGATCCTCCTCTGACAGGTAGCCGCCTTTGATAACCTCTCATTGGTGTGAGGTCACCTTTGATTTCCTGCCTAGTTATGTTGCCTCATAAATTCAAAATACTAACAAAATAGGTTTAAATGCAGTTCAGCTTGTACACTCATTGGGGCCGCCCATGGAGATTGCAAGCTTGTAGATTATGCCTTCAAAATATGGTGCATCAGTCTCATTATTTAGCATGCAATTTGACTTGAGAGTATTTAGCATGAAGTTTGAGTAGCCTTAGCAACACAAAATTTTATTAGAAGCCGCCTAAGAGGCAGAATATGGCATGGCGTTTGATCATTGGCTATTTAGGCGGTATGCAATTTAAATTTGGATTCTGTGCAGGTGGCGCAAATGTCAATAAGAGTCGTACATGCCACAGTTTAATCAGTGCAGCATGGTTGCGTTTGAATACCAAACATGCAATTCAAAGTGCTGTTATCCCATCACTTGGTCCTAGCGAACTAAGATTTGGCAAAGATGGCATAACGGCACTTTGAATTATGTATGGGGTCTGCTAACATTCGGCAGCAATGGTATACTGAGCCTAGAACTGCTCGCCCAACTGACAACAAGACCCCCTAACAATGACTTGATATGCATGCCATCTACATGCGCTACAACCATCATGCCAATTAACATGACATAAAAGATTTAAAAGTATGTATTTGGCGCCTCACTATTGAAGATGGGCCAAGGAATAACTAAGGCATGTCCTCATTGCTTGTTAATGGTGGGCCAAAATGATTATGGCGTGTTGCCATTGTTTGGTGACTCAAAGGGTTAAGGCACACCACCATTGTTTGTTCACGTTAGGAACTTGATTAACGCACGCCACTGCTGCTTGTCAATGATGGGCCAAGAAGTTATGACATTCCATCAGTGCTCATCAACGATGGGCCGAGGCCATGCTCATGGTGACCCCTTGTTTAGGCTACGCAAGAGAGGAAAATTTCAAGAAATTCAATTTCTTAGAAGAATTCTTACTGATTTCCTTCTAAGGAGCTAGAGATCTTTGTTTATCATCATTACAGATGCAGGCCAAGGCCCTATCTATATACCTTGGCTTGGTATCATTGGCCAACAGGATTGCAGCAAGTTAAGTGCGCCTATTGGCCAGAACATGTCATCCTGATGATGTGGCACTCCATGATTGGTATGTATTCTGATCTGCATGATTGGTCCAGTAGGTAATGACCTGGTGCTTGCGTGGTGCTTACTTGGCATCCTCCAATTGGTTCTTGATCCAGGCCACAGGATTGATCTGCAAGGTGTTGATGTGACACCAACTTGATGCTTATATGGCACAGAGCAATTAGGCCAAACAATTATGCACAGGGGCCACCACCATTGCTTCCCCAACATCATGTGAAGGGTGACCTGGCAAAGGCCACTGCAGCCACCTGGAACGTGTGCTGCTAGAGTTGTGAAAGAAAGGGAATTTCAAGAGTAATAGTCATTCCTAATTTCAGAACGTGTTGGCCATTTTGTCTGTCATGCAGTTAGGGAGTGAGCTGATGCTTTTTGTAAACAGGATGTGAGTAGTTCATCCTTTTTTGCTCTTTTGGGGGATACTTGAGGGTTGAACCACTTCGGTGCCTTCTGTATAGAGAATATTTGAGGGTTTTTGTTACTGACGCTTGTACATTCTCCTCTTTTCATTTTCATACGAATACGATGTTCTATTCATGTGCATGTTCAACCTCTCCATACTCTTCCCATCCTTTTATATCCCTTTTTGTCCTCAAATTTGTTTCTAATAAAATTCTCAAGATAAACCGAATATATGTTTGCTTGCTTGTTTTTGACTGACTGACCACGTAAGTCAACTCATATATTTAAAGCAATTGAGTGGGAACATAATGTTGCAGTTATGTTGACTTATTGTTGCTTTTTTTAGAGTCAAATCTGCAGTTTACATTACTATGTTAGTACTAGTGTCATGACTTTGATGTGTGTTTGGCTTTACAGTTTCTAACATTATGATATCTTTCTTGCTTACTTCCAGGTTCAATATTATGAGCGCCTTTCTCCTCTTATTCCTTTAAAAGTGCCTCTTGGATCTTTCTCTAACATTCAAACAGGCGATTGCATTGTGACATTTTCCCGTCAGGGGATATACGGGTTAAAGGTCTGCATTAAAATTCTAGTTCTTGGAAACTGTGCCTGAATATTTTTAATGATCTAATTATTTTTATGAAATTTCAGTATCAAATATCAAGTTTTTAATATGTACTTAAAGTTGTTGGATGTGGTGTGGCTTTTATAAAATATAATATTGTTTCTTGTGTGTATAATGGCTTTAGAAGGTTTCTCAAGATCTCTTGCAATATCCCTGAGATCTCTCAAGAATCTCTGCCCCTCCAAGGGTTCTGACATGAAATCTTTACCTAGATCAGCAGTAAGAGGGAAACGAGCAAGAGTAGTGGGAAGGAGTAGGGTCTTGCTTCTACAAAAAATAAAAAACCAAGAATTCCATAAAGGTAAAGATGTACTTTGGTAATTTTGATAGGTTTTAGGATTTTAAGGGTGTTTTATGTTTTTAAGGTGATTATATATTTTTTTGCATTTCTGTAATTTTAGGAAATTTCAAAGACTTTAAGAGACATTTTGGTGCTTTTGGGCATCTTTTAGGGTTGAATGGATATTTAAAGCAAGGTTAAGAAACCCGGGATCGGGGCTCGGATCGGCCGGTCCCAAACCGATCGGATCGGCCGATTCCGATCCGAGTCAGTCCGATCCCGGCCGATCCTGGCTGAGTCAGACTTGGCTGGTTCGGATAGCAGAAAAAAATAGAAAAAAATATGAAAAAATGTGGAAAAAATATAAAACACAAGTCTAATGCATAATTGTGTTGAAATACATTGATTTGAAGTACATAAGATGTTGTTGGACAAAAAAACCTTGAATAAACTTACATATATGATTATGAACTTACATTTATTCCAAACGTACATTATACTGAATGAACATATGGCTAACATACTCAGCCCATGACATATAGCTCTGGTAGTATTGTTTATACTGCATCACATACCGGCTATAGTCATCCGTATTGGTATAAATGACTGAAAATTGTGGATATTCTAGACAACCCCCTGAATAGTCGGATGTATCAGAATGTTGAGGAGGGTAAACTACATATCCAGTAGGCTGACTATATGAGGATGCATCTGATAGTTGCTCCTGATATTCCTGAGGAGCTTTACCTTTGTCCTTCCTCCTTGATCTGCTGAATGTTTGAATGGAAGATTTTTCACGTCCTCCTCTGCTACCATGATGTTCATCTTGGGTAGCATGTGTGAATTCTTCTTCTCCAGTGAATTGAATTGGTGGAGCTGGAGCTGGGGCACTGGTAGCATCTCCGCCATCCTCAGAACTGTCGGAGCTCGTCTTTGATGTCGAGTCATTTGAGGTTTGATATTGGACCTCATCACTTGGTTCTGGCGTTTCATCATCTTCCTCGATAGTCTCCAGATCAGCAATTTGAATTCCATGACCACTCTTCCTTCTACTTGGTACTTGTTTTTTGCTCTTCTTCTGACGTTTTGGAGAAGGAGGTTGAAAATCAGTAAGTAATGGAACATTATCTAACTCACCTTCCGCCCATTCCCGATCATTTGGGTTGAATTCAGGGTCATTTGAGGTGCTTGAATCAACCCATGCATTTAGTGGATGTTGCTCCTCGAACAGCTCATCCAAGTCTATGGGTTCTTCTGCATGTGTCGTCTCTGTGGCTTGTCCGGAAATTCTCTCTTTCTCCTGCCTTTGAAGGTTCCTTATGAGCTCCAGATTCTTTAGCTTCAACCTCATGTTATAATGACAGAATACGAGCTTTTCTAGACGGCTCGACTTCAATCTATTCCTTTGCTTGGTGTGAATCAAGCCAAAGGTGCTCCAGTTTCTCTCACAGCCTGATGAAGAGGTTGTTTGACTTAAGACCCGAATTGCAACATAGGCTAGATCTTCATACCCATATGTTTTTCTATGATCTAGCCACCAGTCAGCTGTAAATAGAAAATTGGCCATGTCAACAATGTGCAAGTTATAATTAAAATTTAAGTAGAACATCTAGTTAATAATTTTCAAACCTGGACTCAAAATTTTGGCAGCTCTTTGAGCAGTACTTGTCCCAAAGTGGTATAACATCATTCTGTAATCATGCATTTGCTTGCATGCTAATATTGCTCTGTCCTCATCTGCAAGCATACGCTTAATAACAGACTTAGCCCCCATCAACACTTCCGAACAACTATCATAGCTATCATTCTTTCCATCAGTTCTGAACATGTACTGAGGGTTGAAAAAATAACCTAAATAAATAAGTCGAAGTTAGTTATTACTTAAGAGAAATGTGTATACAAATAATACATATAGAAAGTTAGTAGCTTACCAGCTGCATGAAGATCGTGATGTAAAGTGTGTTCCCAACGTCTGTCTATTATGTCCCACCACTTCACAAAGGTTGTTGGGTTGTTCAGTTGAATGAGCTCCTTAGCTCTGTCCATAGCCTCATATAAAAAACCCATATCCGATCTTCTTTCTCCATCACAAGATCGCAAGACACGGACAAGCGGTTCTACAACATTTAACACCGCTTGCACCCCCCTCCAGAAGGGTCTAGACTGAATTAGATCAGCCACTTTCTTACCTTTCTCTCTGACCTTAGTTGGTACATGCCGCAATATGTGATTCTCCCAATCTTCCGATGCCACCATCCTAATCAAGTTGTTCTTTTGTTGACTTAAACTATCTAGAGAGATATATTGAGATGCAAACCTGGTGGCTCCCAGACGAAGCAACTCTCTTCCATGAGTATGTGTGCGCATGATATCCAGAATGTTGTTGTGGTTGTAGATGAATGTGGTGATAAATCGACCACTCTTGACCACTCCATCTACCATCGGATCAGAGCAAATGTCTTCCAACATCAAGTCAATACAATGAGCAGAACAGGGAACCCAGTATAAATGTTCTCTCTTCTGCATCAACATTTGTCCAGCTAACTTGAACGCCGCTGCATTGTCCGTAACCACTTGGACAATCCTTTTTTCGCCCACTTCTTCCACCATTTGATCCATTAATTCACACAGGTACTGGGCATTCTTTATCTTTCCAGATGCATCAATGGACTTCCAAAATACGGTTCCAGCTTTATAGTAAATTAAGAAGTTGATCATACTTCTTCTTGTTATCCCTGTAAAATTCCAAACGTGATAAGAAATCAGAAAGAGACCTATTCTAATTAAGAAAAAATGAAGATAAGATAAGAAACTGAATATAAGATTTATGTACCTGTCCATCCATCGCACATTAAAGTGCATCCATACTCATCCCAGATCCTTTCAAATGATTTAATGTATGTTCGGATGTCATCAACTTCCATATCCAAGTACTTGTTGTATATCTCATATGGAGAAGGTCCTTCAACCTCTTTGCCAACTTCTTGTATGGTCTCGATCATGGACTCATAATATGGCCCCTTGGCCGCATTAGCAGGGATACTGTTATAGAAAAACCACCTAGATGTAGCTCTCCCTATCTTCTCCTTACAAAGTTTTAAGTTCTTGAATGCAGCACTAATAGAAGGTTGTTTATCCCTCTTCTTGGTGAGCAAGGGATCTATTGGACCTACTCTAGGATCTGCAGCTCTAGTGAACTCCTGAGGCAGCTCCTCGCATACATTAGTACTCATGCCGGCACTAGTGCTCCCTTGTGCAGAAGGTGTGGAGCCACTTCCTTGTCCTCCGTATCTTCCAGTGTGCCGAAATAAGTCCTCATCTGCAAAGGACCGCCGGCTTGCTTCCATTGCACGTCGCAATTCAGCTTTAAATGTAAAAGAAAAAAAATTAATCTACTATAACTATTTGTCTGAAAACGTTAAGTGAAGAACATGAAAATAAGTTAAATAAGAAACTTACTTGTATCCCAATCATCAACATTTATAGGTTGATTACTTCCACCAAGCCGGACTCCAGCATCAGACCTTCGCGCTGGTTCAGTCAATTCCTCTCGAATTTCATGTCTTCTTCTGGCAGTACTTGCTTTGCTTGATTCCTTCTCCTTCATGTAAGTTCGAAATTGGATCCTAACCTCTGAAGGAACTCGAGCACATGCTGCAACTTCACCTTTTATTCCAGCAAGATGTTGTTTGAATCGGTAGACCCCGCCAGAGACAACCCGGTTGCAATATTTGCATTGTACCTTTCTTTGGCCCATGTCCATCGGCGTGCAATGACCCCAAGCAGGATCAGCACTAGGAGGATTCCCAGATGACCGCTCAGCAGCACCTTGAGATGCCATTCCTTCACAGCACAAGAAGATGAGAGATCGCGGAGCTTGTAGTAGACTAGAAGTGACCTCGTGGGAGAGATGGAGAGAGAATTCTATGAGGGAGAGAGAGCAAGAATGTTAGGAGGCTCAAAGGGCATTTGTGGAGCCTTAGGAGGGCCTTGGGGGGGTTTAAATAGACCCCCAAGGCCCAAACTAGCCGTTGCTGGCCGTTTGGGAACGGCCAGCAACGGCTAGTTTGACCCCCAACGGCTAGTCAAACTAGCCGTTGGGGGCCGGGTCGGGCCGATCCGAGCCGACCCGGCCCGATCCGGTCCCGGATCGCCCGATCCGGCTCGGACCGGCCGATCCGAGTCCTGGACTCGGCCAGGAAACCCGGGATCGGCACGGTCGGCCAAAAACCTGTCCGACTCGGCCGATCCGTGCCGATCCGAGCCGACTTTTTGAACCTTGATTTAAAGCTTTCTGTGTATGTCATTGGTGTTGGATCTTTAATTAGGTTGTGTGAGTTATGGGTGTGTGATACTTACAATTAGATTACTTAAACTATGGACATTAGGTTACATGACCACAGTCAAGGTTATTTTTGGGCTTAAGTTGAATTTGGTGATGAAGGCAAGGGTCATTAGGTCATTTGGACAGAGATGAATATAGGTGCATGTATCATGGTCTAACTTTAGGGTTAAGTTGAAATTTGAAATATAACTAAGCCCCATGTAACATTCATTAAATAGCATCAACTTGGCTAAATGTACCCAACTTTCCTAAAGAATACTTATTCGCAGGAAGAAAAGGGTAATAAGTCTTCAAATCCCTCCGATTTATTTTCTCACTGGAATAACGAGGAGCTAGTTCAACATGCATCAACGCTGGGCTTGCAAGTTTCTATTAATCAAGCAGGTCAACTATGGAAAAAGTGGATAGGAAATGAAACATTGAAGGAGAAGTTCCTGAGCATTTTTCACTTGGCCAGCAATAAAGATGCTTTTGTCAATGAAGCCTATCACATGGAGGATGATGAGCTGCAGTGGTTTATTCAGCTGAGAAGGGGACTCACAAACATTGAAGAAGTGCAGTACATGTCTTTGCTCCACTTACTGTCATCTGTACAGATTCAATTGAATGGGAAAGACCAGATAGTGTGGACAGAAGACCAAGGCATATTCTCTGTTAAATCCTTTTACAATTTGTTGGAAGGAGTGCAGCCAGCCTTTAAACACTTTGATGATGTATGGAAGGTAAAGTCTCCAATTAAGTTTAGGAGCTTTATGTGGCTCGTTTTCAAGAGGAGAATTATTACCAAAGTTTATAGAAGCAAATGGTGCAAGGACAGTGATATTTTATGTGTGCTGTGTGGAGCTGATAAAGAAGATATGGATCATTTGTTTATCACCGCTCATGTTAGCAGAGAAGTTTGGAGATTTACGGTAGACTTTTTACAGTCGATTCATCTTCCAATAACCTACAAGAGATTTGGGAATATTTTTATCCACTGAAGCTCAAGAATCCAAAAGGTACCAGGAGGAAGATCTTACGTATCCTACCACATGCCATTTACGGGGGTATTTGGAAGGAAAGGAACACAACAGTCTTTGGGGGAAATAAAATCTACATTGAGAATATTGTACTGCTGATTATTTCTTCTTTGTATAATTGGAGTTGTCACATTATGGGGGTGTCTGTTTAGGATTGGGCTAAATAGTTGGCTTCTTTTTAGAGTTGTTTGGAGGGTGTCTTTTTTTATTATTATTTATTTTTGAGATAGGAACCTCTCCTGTCTTGTTTGATTGTGCTACTTCTATTTATTTTCAATACAATTAGTGGTACAGTCTGATTTCTTCGGAAGCTATGGAAAGACATAATACCAGATTCTGAGTCCGCCAAAAATCTGGAGAAAGGACCTCTGTATGAAGTTCTCTTTGTGTAGAAGAGCTAAGTCAAACTGAGGATAAGATCTTAGTCTATTTGGAATCAGAGTTTGCTGTTTTGGGTATTTTTTATTTCTTTATCTTTTTACACAATTAATGTTGTAAGGTAACAGAAGTTTTTGTAGTTTTCTGTAGTTACGGGAAAGAAATCTCTCCTCTCCCATGCCATTGTACTTTGTTTATTTTCATAATAAAGTTGGTGGTGCAATTGAACTTCTTTAAAAAAAAAACCTTTTTAAGGGTGCGAAAATGGTCAGAAACCTATAAAAACCTTTCAGCAACTTGGAAAGATTTGTTCAATCTCACTAGATGTTATGCTTAATGGATAGAGGATATAACTTAAGGCTAAGAGAGATAACAGGCCTACAAGAGTCTATTAAGAATCCTAAATAGGACCCACTGCTGACCCACCAAACAGTCCATTAAGGATCTGTTTAAGATCCAAAGTCTTAATGAGTTTGTGGGGACTCCAAATTGGAGACGGACAGAATACCTATTTCTGGTGTGATAGATGGTTAGCGAATTGTTTTACTCTAGGACATATTTAACTCTTTGTCTGTGAACAAGTGGTCTCTTGTCAATGATTTATGCTAGAGAGAACAAGGGTTTACACGGTAGAATATCATTCACAGTAGAGGGCTCAAGGCTACAGAAATAGACGAACATGGGTCTCTTTTACAATTGTCATCAGGGGTGCAGATCCTTTAGGACGGGGGAATGGAGGATTCTCTACCAATGGGAGTTTTTCCATTAAATCTCTGTATTGTCTAATTGAGGGTGGTCTTCCTATTATCTTCAATACAAAGAGGTGTGGAAAGTTAAAACCCCAGTCAAAGTTCAAAGCTTTATGTAGTTATTGTTTCAAAAATGACTGGTCACCAAGGTTTATAGGAGGAAGTGGTCTGCTGCGAATAATGTGACATGCCTCTTTTGCTGTTTAGAAGATGAAGACGTGGGTTCTTCATCCACTGTAGTGTGAATAAAGAGGTCTGGGGAACTTTTGCAAGCTTAGCAGGTTTTCAATTTTCTTTTGATAATATTCAAGAAATGTGGATGCACTTCAGAATATGTCAGTTGGCAGGGAGAATATCACTCAAAGTCCTCTTGTTGCCACATGCTCTACGTTGGAGTATCCGGAGGCATCAGAATGATCGTTTGTTCAGAGGGAGCAAAGTCCAGATAGAGAATATCTGCCTTGTGCCTTCAAGTTGTCTCTTGTATATTCTCAATGTTTCAGCAGACAGCTGGACCAAGATCATTAGGATTTCATAATTACATTCCTTTTCCCTCCTTCAAAAATGTTTGATTTTTTGAGGAAGAGGAATCCTTCCTCTCCTGCTCTGAAGTTGCTACCTTTGGATCTAATATTGTGGTGGTACATACCACAATTTCTTTCAAAAAATGAGTTTGGGTGGACCCAAACAAGGATCTGATATAGGTCCATGTACATCTAATCACACGTGTGAGTCATACATGGTTGGCTGTATTGGCTGACAACGGTAATGTATTGGCCGCTATGTACTGGTATCGGCCTGGACCTGTACAAAACTGGGAGTGAAAACCGTCCAGCCAACTTAAATGAAATAATAATAATAAAATAATGGTACCAAACTGGTACTGGCCGAAACCAGCCAGTACGGATACCAGTACTGGCCCCACCTGGTAGGCTGGTACAGGGTCCGATACTGATGTTGCCATCCTTGGAGTCATCTGGATTCCAAAAGAGCATCTATTCACATTCTTCAAAGATTACAAGGAACAAAGCAAGGACACCTAGTGTTCTACAAGAATTTGAAGTCCGAAGACCTTTTAAGTCTCTCTCCATTTGGGAGTCTTCTTGATGTCCATCTTGAGACCTTGCAAGAGGGGTATTTATAGTGAAGAGGAGTGGCTCGGCCACCCACTAGAAAGTGGCCAGCTTTTTGGGGGGGAGGGTGGGGTTTTTGATGATTAAACTTCTCAAGCCTAGTGTAAGTCCCCATTATTTGGTCTGAGTTGACTGATACATATCAATTTTTCAGGATTTTAAGTTGTACTGTGATATTGATGTACCCATCGTTTTTCACGACAATAGTATGTGTAGGAGCCCATACTCAGGTTGCAGATTTAGTGATAAAATTTTACATTGTGATTAGAGGAAGTGGTGAGAAAATCATCATTTTGAAATTTGGATGAAGGTAAAAATGGATTTTCTGGTTCTTTTTTGTTAGGCATGAAGGTTTAGTGGGCCTACCTTTTGTAATTTGATGTCATTATCTGACTTATGTGCTGTCTTAGACTTTTCCATTATAGCCTTTTCCTTGATTTCTGGTCTGTAGCATGTACCCTTCTGATTTCTGTGACAACGTTTTTCTCCATTCTTGGCCATGGGTTTACACATATATGACTTATGTAAAGAGTTGGCATTTAGATGGCTGGAGCTTAAGTCTACTAAATGCTTTGATTATTTGTATTCATGTACATCGCTACAAATTTTTATTTTCATTATGTTGTCATCCGTACCTATTCTTCTAGAATATGAATAAAATTGGTGATGCAGTTGCCTATTTCAAAAAAACAAAAAAAATCTAGAATGTGAATGGTCGTTCCTTTTTGGAGGTGTAGAGAAGAATTGAAAAGGAAGGAGAGCATTTGTGTTCTGTAGTTTATGGTTCGCTGCCACCAGAGACTCGCACACGACAGGTACTTGGTTGGTTGTACAGTGATATAACATTTTCTTGCTTCACTGTTAACCATGATTGCTGAATGAAACTTTGTTTCATCATGACAGTTCACATGTTTAATTGATTGGCCAAATGCCAGTACAATTGCAAATTTACTCACGATTGACTGTTTTTCAGGGATATGGCCAAAATAAATGGGATGTGGTTTTTTGCATATTGAGAATTCTCTCTTTTATTGTTTGCAACCCATGATGTTTTGATCATTTCTTTTTCTGCGTTGTTCCTCTAGGGCAATTATTATTCTAGGTAGTTCTTGCAGCAAGACAAATAATATCAAAATGAAGATATCACACGGAAATAACACAAAAGTAATGCAATAGAAGTGTTTAGGATGGGTTCATGGGTTTATAAAGGAGTATAGTCATCAAATGAAAATTAATGCAATAGAAGTGTTTAGGATGGCTTGGAAAATCTCAGGTGAGAATATAAAATTCTGGTTGGGACAGCCAGGACAGACTGGGACAATCACTGGAACTGGCAAGAAAGTGTCCCGTCCCATTTTCTCATTGGGACAGGACATCCCGGCCAATTCCAGGAAGGATGTGACAGGATTGACTACTATATATTAGAGTTCCCCTTAAACCTAGTTCCTAAGCTCCTAATGCCACTGGAATTGCTGGAAAGCCGCTTATCCTGATTCTTCAATACATACCCCTTCCACATAGACTTTTGTCAGCTTTCTCCTCATGTTCCATGGGCTGCAGTAGCATCTCCCCCATTTTATCTCTGTGTGTGTGCGCGCGCGCACATGCACGTGTGCAAGGAAGGACAACTTTAAGCTATTTTTAGGAGTGGAGGGGAGGTAGAGGACCTCCTTAGGTCATTTCGGAGGTGGGCCTCATCCCCTCTCGTCCAATAACAGCCTATTACAATTATGAATGAGAGTTTTTTGGCCCAGTAAATATCCATTTATGGTTCAATAAATAGCCCAATTACAGCCCAAGCTAAGTCCACCAAGGGTCCATTTAGACCCATTGTCACAGCCCAATATGGGCCCAATTAAAGTCCAATAAGAATTCAGTAAGGGAGTTCTTTCAAGAATAGTATTATTTCATTAAGTATTTACCAAAGCATGCTTGGGTTGAAAATATATTCAAATCTACAGCTCTTCGTACCAATGTTTTATTGCTATTAAGTGTGCATTTTTATTCATAAGTATGTATCTGATTTAGAAATGTTTATTCTGGAATTAAAGTTTTTATTCTGATTTAAATATGTAGTGATTGTGGTGGGAAAGTTTGCATTCTAGTATGTGAACAGGCTGACATTTTATTATTATTACAAGTGTATTTTGTTTAAAAATGTGTAAGATTCAACAATGTGTATTTGAATTAAAATGTGTATTTTATAGATTTGAAAATATTTCCACCCAACTATATTTTCATAGATATTTAATAAAATACTATTATTTTTGAAAAAAGTTTCCTTCAATGAATGTCCGTTACTTTGCCAAGTAAAAATCCAATAAACATCTGATAACTAATCGACCTCTGCCTCATTATAAACCCAATAAAACCCAACAAAGGTGGACCATTTAGGAACCATTAAAAGTCTGCTAGGCATGGTTCGCAGAATTGGCCAACTCTGATCTGGATCAGCTGATTTGGATTTGAATCAATGCCTGGCGATCCAATCTCAAGGGGGAAACCCAAGCCCCTATGGAAAGAGTTGAAAAAAAAGAGAGGCTGAATCGGCCTGAATTGCCCTAACATCGGCTTGGATCGGGCCAATACGATCCAATCCAAGCTGGTCTAGGCCATTGTGGCCTGTGTCAGCCTAAACGAGACCACTGTGGCCTGTGAGCTAGGGTTTTAAATTTTTAATTCAGTGTTATATCATTGTATTTGATTGCTAGTGTGTGGTATTCTATCCTTTTTCCATTTATCTTTTTTTTTAAAAATAAATAAATCTCAGGCCGATCCTTTTTCTTTTGGATTGGCCGATCTGGCCAATCTGACCCCGATCTTGATCAGATCGGGACCTGCCAATCCCAGGTTCTGGTCCAATTCTACTTTCTTTGGCTAGGTCCTTTATGGCCCATGGTCTAATAAAGGTGCAATCATAGCCCAATTAAAGTTGGATATCTTAGCAGGATATAACCAACTAAGGCTCAATAAAGGAATTTTTGTAACATTCACGAAGGGTCCTATTAAAGATCTAATATAAACCCAATAGGGATAGGAATGGTTCTTTATGAAAAATTGCAAAAAAAAAAAAACTGTAAAAACTAAAAATTGAATTTTTTTTGTGACCTCAGACCTGAATTACATAAATTATTGTATCGTAACCTCAGACCTTCTGAAATTACATGGGAAATTTCCAAAATCCACATAATTGTGCTTGGACTTTGTTTAAAGGCCTTGTCTTGTACTCTGCGCAAGATATTACAGAAAGCATGCCACCTGTATGATCCACATTTCATTAACAAAAATGTATTTCAAGTATGGGAGAATGAAGTCTCCCTCTGTCAATATTCTAACAAGATGATGGAATTGGCTTATGGCTGCTTAAACATAAAATTTCTATTGAATCAAACAATAAAATTCTTTGGCTTTCTAAATTTCTGGATTGTTGTATCTTCTTTTGGGTACTTCAGGCCAGCTGCATTAGCCAGCTACCTGATATTTTGTCATATTCACAGAACGTTAGGAAGGGATATGCCAGTTTCTCACTCAAGTTTTTATTTATGCTGTTTAAGTAGGTTACTTCACATTTATGGGGTGAAAATATTGTTTTTATAGTAAAATCTGTGTTTCCAGAGTACTATGTTGTCATGAATAAGTTTTCCTACGATAAAAAGAATCTATGTCCTGGGTCTGCGTTCTTGTTCACTGTGTTAATTTCTCTATTGAAGACCAAATATGCCTATGTCAAACTTTCCTCTTTCCCTCCTCGTCTCAATTGTTTTAAAAATCTAAGGGAACTTTTTGGAGATGTTCCCTGGTTATATGAGTAAGGCTTACGTTGTTGATGTTGTTCAAAGATGTGTGCACAAAATGAGAAGCCCTTAAAAGAGTTTTTTTGTTTTTTGTTTTAAGTAGCATATTCATCCTCAATTTTTATGCATATATAATTATCTGCATTTCAAG
Source organism: Zantedeschia hybrid cultivar (assembly GCA_030544215.1). Taxonomy (NCBI): domain Eukaryota; kingdom Viridiplantae; phylum Streptophyta; class Magnoliopsida; order Alismatales; family Araceae; genus Zantedeschia; species Zantedeschia hybrid cultivar. The sequence continues at coordinate 1,750,964 of JARZZO010000007.1, forward strand.
TGTGCAGGCTTCGATGTTCAATGATGAAAGCTGTGAATTTGATGTTCTTGTGGCCAGCGATGCCATTGGGATGGGTCTCAATCTGAACATCTCTAGGATCATCTTCTCAGCAATGAAAAAGTTTGATGGGATTGAACATCGGGAGTTAACTGTGCCAGAAATCAAACAAATAGCAGGTGACCACCCTTTTCTTGTATCCAGGCTGTCTTTCATTTTGGAAATTTGTTTATATATATATATATATATATATATATATATATATATATATATATATATATATATATATATATATATATATATATAGAGAGAGAGAGAGAGAGAGAGAGATGCTGGGATACAGGCCAGGCAGTTGATACGGTCTGGACCTTATCCCAGCATGGGCCATCCGATTGGAATTGGACAGCCCAGATGCATTCCGCCCAGGCGGAGCGATTCCGCCTTGGGCGGAACAACGAACTAGGGTCACCCATATGGGGAGAACTGGGTGACCCCAGTTTGTTGGCAGAACGCCTGGATCTAAATCCAGCGGCCAGATTCAATCCCCCACTCCCCCCCCTTTGCCCCACCGTGAATTTTGCATTGACAGTGCCCACCTGCATTCTTTCCGTTTTCTTTCTTTTCAAAATCTTCTGATCAAATTTAACGGCTGTTAGATGAGTACGGTCTGGCTGTACCAAGACCATATGTCAGCACTACAATATATATATTTGGTTGGGGGGGGGGGGTGTCTGTGTGTGCATGTGTGTAGGAAAGTGATAGAGTCTGCTGCTCAGTTTTCATCTGCTGGCAGCAGACTGTATCTATAATTGCCAGATGCAGATCTTATGATGAGAAAAAGGGAATTGGAGGAGGCACGGTGTGTGGGGCAGAGAACCTCCTCCCGCATGCTGCACACCCTGTCCACGAGCAACGCAGATAGCCTTCATGTTTCATGTGCACAGTACCCACCAAGCTGGCCAATCATTTGACCGGATGCAAGGATGGTAGTACCGGATCCGGTATCGGTGGGTACCGGTACCGGCCCAGTACTGGCCGATACCCATTAAATAAAGGGTACCGGTGCCGGCCGATACTGGTACGTACCGGCCGGTACGTACCGGTATCGGCTGGTACTGCCAACCATGACCGGATGGCTTTTCCTTTCTTTTTTGGGTAAATATTCTCTCTGTTAGGCTTTTGTTCCTCGTCAGTTTTTGGGCGCTTAAGGTACCGCAACATCCTGAATTGTGGAATCCACTGCTAGTGGAGTCGACATAACTAGGAGAGCACACTGTATCAGTCCTATATGCTTATGTATGCGTGTGATTCCCATCGATTTTTAGGTACCTGATGTGTGTTGCAACATACCCAAAAATTAGCATTCACTACTAGCGTACATAAATAGGCGAGCGCACTGTATCAGCGCTATGTACATATCCATGCTGGGCAGAACGCGGGGGGGGGTGGGGGGTGGGGGGCAGGGCATCTGATGCTAACGGATGGCCCCTGCTGAGATGCGGTCCCGGTTGCATCAACGACCTGGACTGCATATATACACATGTGCACAAACATATATATGCATGCACGTACGTATGTAGGTACGTATATATATGTATTATTTTTTTTAAGGTGACCAACGTCACAATATATATTATAAAAGATAGGAACAAGATACAAAATTTACAAGTGGAAGGCCAACGGCCAAAAAGACAGAACCCTTACACAAAGAAAAACAGTCAAAACCCACACCACAAAGGCTCAACTTATTTTATCCAAGGGATAAAGTAAGGCAGAGCAGAACTAAAGTTCACAAAAACAAATTACACCCATCCTGGGACAGATAAAATAACAAAGCACTGCCCATCAGAAGGGATCCCCACAGCTTTCCCCCACTTGATCACCCTTTTGAAAGCTATTCTGATAATCTGAGATAACACCTTGTACTCCTGATTGAACCTCCTGGAGTTTCTTTCATTCCACACACCTCATAGCACTGCTGGAAGAATGAGCAGCCACAGTATCTTCTCCGCTTGCCAAGGGCAGATAGATTCGCACCATTCCATCATATCTATCTCATCAATTGGTTCCTTCCAGGGAATGTGAAAAATCTTGCATACCACAAACCATTAATAGTTCCACAATGGCAAAACAGATGGGTGGATGTTTCAACAAACAGACCACAGAAGATGCATAGTGGTTTCTGATTCTGCAGAAAGGATAGAATTCTATGCATTGTAGGCATTCTTCCCAGCGCTAGCTTCCATAAAAAGATCCTGATTTTGATTTGAAGTGTTAGACCATACTAGCTGCTTCCATCTTACTCTTACCCCATGATCATTAATAACTCTCAACAGAGCATTAACAGAGAACACACCTTTATTATTCCATGCCCAAATCCTTTTATCCTCCAATCTAGGATTGAGTTGGATATTATCAATGAGTGCCAAACTATTCACGAACTGATCAGCCTCCACCTCAGTAGGATTTCTTCTCAAATAATAGACCAAGAGGAATTATTTGCAGAGTAAAAATGGGAAACTGATTATCCCTTATCCTAAACAATTTGGTAAAGAAGCTTGAATTGCTGCGCAAAGTGCAAATCAGAGCACCACTTATCTTCCAAAATCTAATCCAATTTCCATTACCAAGAGAAAATCTAATAGTTGGGATGCGAAAGTCTGCCATAATAACTATGCTTCTCCATAATGGTGACAATGGAGCATTGGAGCTTAGGAGGATACTTTCATCTAGCAGAACTAGGATAGTATCTCTCCCTAATGATCCTAGCCCAAAGAGCATCCCAATCCTCTCCCAAACTCCACAGCCATTTTGTAAGCAATGCTTTGTTGACGGTGCAATTTGCATCAGCCCTACTCCACCTTGATCTTTCCTTTTGCAAACCTTCTCCCATCCCACTAAATGTAGAGCTCTTCTATCTCTCTTGCCTCCTTCACAGAGGAAAAAACTTCTTTTGGACTCAATCAACCTTTCTATAGTCTTAGGAATTTTAAAAATGGACAGGTGATAGTTTGCCAGAGAAGAAAGAACAGTCTTGGAGAGGATCCATCTTCCTCCTGCTGACAAAATGTAGCCTTCCATCCCTCCAATGTCTGTTCAACTTTTATGTCTTCGGCTACGAAATTCAGTAATCTTTTTCTTATTGTGAGTAATCCTGAGGTTACAGTGGCTCCAGCCTTTAATAGCCATATCAATGGGCAGTGTAATCGTTTGTTCAGAAGGGATCTCACAAATGTTGAATTTGAGGAGCTGCTTACTTTGCTTAGCATTACCAAGGAATTTAAGTTATTGGGCGTCAAGATGAAAGGGTATGGAGGTGGAATAGTAAAGGGAATTTCTATGTTCATTCTCTTGTTACATTGCTAGATGACGGAGGAAGCAGAGTGCGGTGGAAGGATTTGGTCTGGTCCAAATATCTCCCAAACAAATTAAGTTGTTCCTCTGGGAAATTTTGCTTGGAACAGACTGCCTACCAGTCGAGGATTAGAAATATCTTCAATATTCATGATAGCAGATGTATTTTCTGTACCTTGCACGAGGAAGAGCAAACTCATCTATTTTGTAACTGTGGAATTTCATTACACAGAGGATGACTCTATGCAAAGCGCTGGGAATCAGGTGGATGGAGCATTCTTCAGTTATGTATCTGCTTAATTGGTGGCAGGAAATTTTTTTGGAAGGTGACAAAGTCACATTTCATTAAGAGAAAAAAGTTACACTCTTGTACCACCATCTTGGATAATATGGATGAGAACATTAGGAGAATAAGATCCTTTGGTATTCCACCTCCAAATTCATTTGTCCTCCTTGTCCCTGAGAAGCTGAACATGTGAAGTAAGTGAGATAATTCTGAGCAACTCCTAAAGTTCAGGTTCAATTGGGTTTCTTCTGAGAATAATGTTCGTAAGGGGATCATTGTCATGAGATAGAACTTGGGCAATCAAAGCATTTTTGTTTACACTAAGCTGAAATAAATTAGGAGCTTGTTCAGTGAAAGGAGCACTTGATAACCATGAGTCTTTCCAGAAACTAATAAGTTCACCATTGCCTAGTTGAAAGCTGATTGCTGTGAGGACGAAAACCTGCATATGAGCAATATTTCTCCAAATATGAGACAAGTTGTATGTCTTGGAAGGGTTCAACTCCCATCTAGAGGTATTGTGATAATACTTCTCCCTTACTATTATGACCCAGGGATGGTGCATTTTGACCAAACCAGCCCCTCCTTGATCTTTACTTCTACAAACTTTATCCCATGCAATGAGATGAAAACCTTTCCCTTCTCTCTTCCCTCCTCCCCAGAAAAAAGAGCTCCTCCTTGCTTCTATCATTCTTTCCACAACTATTGGGACTTTGAAGATAGATAGATGATAAGAAGCTAATGAGGAGAAGATTGATAATGAGAGAATCCATCTTCCATCATCAGAGAGGAATCTTGCTTTCCATCCATCTAACTTGTGATCAAACTTTTTAATCACCCCATCCCAATCTCTTAACCTTATAGGAACACAAGATAGTGGAAGGCCCAAGTATTTGATTGGGAAATGAGATTGTCTGCAGTTTAAAATCTTAGCCATGCAATCAAGCCTATCCTTGTCCAAATTTACCCCTACTATTTCAGATTTCTGGAAATTAATACTAAGACCAGTAATAGCTTCTGTTAAGACCAGCATGATCTTCAAATTTCTCAACATACCCATATGACCTGAGGAGAGTAGTAATGTATCGTTTGCAAATTGTAGATGAGAAAGTTGAAAGCCATTCCTACCAAACTTGAAGCCATCTATCAGACCTTGACCAACAACTTTGTCCCAGAGAGAACTCATAACCTGACCTATGATAAGAAACAAAAGGGGGGAGATAGGATCACCTTGTCTCAATCCCCTTGAGCTGTTGAAGTAACCGCAAGGATGGCCATTCATCAAAATGGGAAACCTTGGGGTTGAGATACAACTCATAATCCAATTGATCCACTTTTACTTGAAACCCATGCGACCCAAGGATTTGTGTATACACTGCCAGCTGACGGTATCAAATGCTTTCTCAAAATCAAGTTTTATGACAATTCCTTCCTTCTTGAGAATCCTTTGATTGTGGATGGCTTCACTTGCTGCCAGAAAATTGTCTAAAATAAATCTTCGTTTTAGAAAAGCTGATTGGTCCTTATTGATAACTGTTTCTAGTGTTGTCTTCATCTTGTTGGTTAAGATCCTTGTGATAATCTTGTAAGAGCCATTCAAAAGGCTGATCAGTCTATAATCAGAAACTTTTTCTGCACCTTCAGTTTTTAGGATTAGTACAATGTGTGTGGAGTTAAGGCCCTTGATACATAGAGGTATATTTTGAAATTCCTTGACCACTCTCATGAAGTCATCCTTGATAACATCTCAAAAAAATTGGTAAAAGCCTAGGAAAAATCCGTCCGGACCAGGAGATTTGTTTACATTCATGCTGAAAATAGCTTGTTTCACTTCTTCTTCAAGGATTGGCGAGCAAAGGTCCTCGGCCAGACTTTCATCCAACTTAGGGAGGATATTTTCCTACAGATGAGGCCTCTACAAATGGTCTTCTTTGAATAGGTTCTTATAGAAAGATATGAAAATGTCTTGAATATCCTTCTTGGACTCAATTAAAAGGTCATCCACCTTGACTTGCTTAATCTTTAGGGATCTTTTTTTAGAACTAGCCACTGTGTGAAAGAATTTAGTATTTTTGTCACCCTCCTTTACCCAATACTCCTTAGCCCTTTATTTCCATTTAATTTTTTCCTTGAGAATCAGCTCATTATAATAAATCTAATAATTATTCAGGGCCTGGGATTCTTCCTCTGATAAATTCTGATTTTCAGCCTTGATTTCAAGATCATCAATGTTCTGCATAAGCTGTTGACGGATTACATTGATCTTGCCAAAGGTTTGTGAAGACCAATTCTTGATTTTGCCTCTAACCCATTTGAGTTTCCTAGCAAAAGTCGAGCAAGCAAATTGTGTAGAAGGAGCCTCTTTCCACCAGCTGCTGACCAGCTCTTTAAAATCTTCATGTCTGTGCCATTCCAATTCATATATGAAGAGTCTATGTGATTTCTCCTTCTCCCCAGTAGAAACCAGGATAGGAATGTGGTCAGAAATAGTCCTATTGAAATCTTTTAACTGTGTCAAAGGAAAATTAAGGAGCCATTTAAATGAGACAAAAACACTATCAATTTTGGATCGAACATTGGTTTGCTGTGGACCAGGTGAACCTTCTATTAGGAATGTCTAAATCCATCATGCCATAATCCCTTATCCAAGTACCAAAGTCCTCCATATCGTGAGTCCATTTTTGAGGTCCTGTCCCCTCCCAAGGGTATATGATGCAGTTGAAATCACTAAGGACACACCATCCTTCTTGAAAAGTGTTGTAGAGCCTATATATTTCGTGGAAGAACTCCCCCCTTAGCTGGTGACTGTGTGGCTCATACACTGAAGTAATGATCCCCTGGTGTCGATTGTCTATGGAGCAAAAATTAAATGAGATACTGAACTTCCCACTGTCACATAGAAAACCATTCAATTTGTTGATATTTCATAAGATAATTTGTCCCCCACTGGATCCTGTTGTTGGAAAAAAACACCATTTTGTTAGCGACATACCACCTATTTTCTTAGTAGTATCATCATCAACATATTCCATCTTAGTTTCCTGAATACAAACACAATCCAGCTTGAGAGTCCTAATAATATCTCTTATGGCTCTCATTTTAGCCTCCTCATTAAGCCCTCTTATGTTCCACGATAGGAAATTCATTGATGAAGCATTTTCTTCCCCCCCTTCTTATTGTCTCTGAGGCAGTCCAACACTTTGTTTTTCTGTACAAAATTCAGTTCCCTTTTGCCAATCTTCACTCCACCCCCTTGACCGCATTTTTTTGGAGAATTCTTCAGTTTATCATATTTGATCAGTTTCTTAACAAAACTCCTAATCCAATCTTCTTTGCCTTCGAAACAAACACCTATGAATCTTCCAAACTGAATAATCTCATCAGGTCCGATCTCTGTATTATCTGGTGGTAGCATTGTAAGCGGTTTTGTAAATGTAGGGATCAGAGTCCTGCTGGAAGAAGCTACATTGGACTCGACTGCATCTTCAGAAATAGAACATTGCTTCCTAATCTTCAGACGAGCTTGATCCTTTTCAGCGTCCTTAAGCAGCAATAAGCTCGGGAAGGAAAGGTCAGAGTGAGTATGATCTACCTCAGCCTCCCATCCCTGTGAACCTTCCACAAGTAACTGGATTATGAAGATCACCGGAAGCTATCAATTGTTGTCCTAAAGAACCAAAATCGGGTGGAAGGAGAGCTTCGGAAGCTGTTACGGAAGGGACCAGTGCACTAGGCTGGGTAGGGATGGGTAAGGAAGAAGGATCCGCAGAGGGAAGGAGATCGCCTTCGCCGGAAGCTGATACGGAAGAAAGCAGAGCACCGGGCAGGGACACAGGAGGGACGGGTAAGGAAGAAGGATCCGCAGGCCTGCTGTCGGGTCTATCGAACGAACCGGCAACAACCTGTAACTGACCCGATAGGGGTAGACAATCCGAACCAATAATCCCGTTCAACTTACCCAAAACGACGAGACCCATCTTAACATGAATGACCCGGGACTGTTTGTCTTCCTCGTCCGAAGATGAGTCTCCTGTAGCCGGTAACGAAGACCAATGGGGATACAGGTACTGACTTCGAGGACAATTACGGCCCTCTGTTGAACCCATTTTCTGAAGGGTACAAAAGAAAAAAAAATCAAATAAAGCCCCATCAATAGCCTTTAATGGGGCAATAAAAAAAGAAAGGAGGGAGGCTAGAACACCCCCCCCCACCGGTGGGGGGTCTTGAACCCATTAAAAAAAGAGAAGGAAACCCCCCAACCGGTGGGGGGTCCTCATTTATGCAGAGAAAAGGAGTGGGGAGAGGAGCATTAATGGCCTTTTATGGCCTTTGTTTAAGAGGGATAATGCCCACTTAGGCTCCTTATGTTAGTGGGTTATCCACTAAAGAAGACTTTAATGGCCAATCATTAGCCCAAATTATTGAAAACCTCCCACATGACTAGAAAGTAGAGGGGGGTTAAATGGGGTTCACCTCATTTAATACAAACAAGAGAGAGAGAGGGAAAAAAATAAAGAAGATGAGGAGAATGGGGGTGGCCACCGGTTCCTCAAACCGGTGCCCCCCCCCCCCCCCCCCCCCCACCGGTTCCCAACCGGTGGGGGTGCCAACCGGGCCCCCTCCCCCTCTCTATTCTCTCACTTGGTATCCGGTGGCACCCCCCACCTCAAAGTTCCACGGTGGGTACCCGCACCGGTTAAGGCTTTCAAGCTTATAAATACCCCCCAAGGGGTAAGGAGAAAGGTATGCCCATTTGGCCCAAAATTTCCTAGGGGAAACTCTGCCAATTTGAAGACCAAATCCGGTGCTCTTGCCCGGGTTTGCTGCGATTTGGAGGATATATTTTCTTGGAGGGCTCTCTTCCTAAGGTTTATTCATAAGGGGAAGTTCTGCCAAATTTATGTTGTAAAATCACCGTTCTATAAGACGGGATTATGCCGAAATAATGAATGAAATGACACTATTTGTTCTTTGAGCATATGTGTGTGCATGTGTGTTCATGAATCTACTATTGAAGTAACACTATGTTACTATATTTTCACATGCATAATAATTAGTTTTATAACTAATTAAAATACATAAAACATATAATTAAATATTCTAAAATATCATTGGCCTCATCCCATACATAATTAAATCTAGACTCATAATTAAAACTTAATAATGAAACATAGACTCATAAAATAATATACTTAAGTTAAAAATGACTTAAATACTTCCATGCTTAATTAATTAATAGAATCTGTGAAAATCAGAAAAATTCTGTAAAAATCAGTAATACTCAGTAAAAATCAGAAAACAAAATCTGGAGATTACATAAATAAAAAAATATGACTTAAATATCCTTCATATATCTAATTAATTAATAAAAATCAGCAAAATTAATAAAAAATCAGTAAAATTCAGTAAAAAACCAGTAAAAAACAGAGAACCAAATCTGAAAACATAAAAAATTCTGAAATGACTAAAATGCCCCGAGAACTTAATACAAATTACAAAAATACCCTCAAACATGATAAAAATCTGTAAAAATCACAGAAAATTCTTGAAAATATCAAAATCTCTCCTATGCCCAAAATACCCTCCAAACCTTAATAAGATGGGTAAAATTACCAAAATACCCTCAATATGATAAAAAAATAAATAAAAATCTCAGAAAAATATAAAAATAGACTCCAAGTCTAATAAACCCAATTTAAGGTAAAATTACCAAAATACCCCTATAACTTAAATGTCTAAAATGATCTTAAAATACATCCTAAGGGTTTTCAAGTCTCCCTAAAATGTTAAAAAACCTAAAGTGACAATAATACTCCTATACCCTCTAACTTGGCATAATTACAAAAATACCCTTATGGGTCTAAAATACTTGGAATCAATCCAGAATACTTGGAGTCAATCCAATATACTTGGAATTAATCCAAATAACTTGGAGTTAATCCAAAATCATATAAACCCATCCTAAACTTGGGTGAGGCTAAGAGCTTAACCTAAAATATACCTTCATATGCATGTGTTGCCTGTAGTAGTAGTGTTGCATGTTATAAGGGCATCAACGGACGGTTAATCAAGGGTTGTCGAGCGGTTGCTTGACGTAATTAACACTGACTGAGGTCAGTGGAGAGAGGTCATATACTCGGATCTTCGCCTGATCCGAAGTCCCGGACTCCCTGAGGGTTAATCCCAAGCTCTCATAGTCCAATAAATAAAACTGACCTATATTTCTCCAAATAAAAACAAAAATGATATGGATTTTTAAAATAATCCGAATAGGAGGGACATGCTAGGTCAGGTCCCTTCCAAACAGATGGCACCCCCGGTGGGACCTCTCTTTCCCTTCATCTCTCCGTCCGGTGATGCCCTCACCACAACTCTACTACTAATTTTGTCATGTCTTATGCAGGTGATCGAGTTTCTGCTTAAAAGACAACGATGGCGGCGAGGGTCACGTATGGCTCACTTGTGGTGGCGACCCACGTACGTTGTGGATATCTAACCACACCAACATGCTTCGGGGACTTCCCCGCGGTGATTGGATTTCCATACTTTCTGTCCGGAAAAGAAGAAGAAGAGGTGCGCTTCTCGCGCCAGAAGAAGTAACAACGGCGACCGACGTAGGCGAGTGCTCGCTGTCAATACCATCAGCATCTCTCCAGCCTCCTCGTCTAATAGGAGGCAAAAGCGGAAGGTTCTAACTGCAAGCCCGTTCAGGACAGGGAAAACTATATTAGTGGGGAACCTGCATATTCGTCTGGATGGCGGGCAACCCATCATTCCTAAGATCCATCATATCCCGACAGTTCCTGTCCAGAATCGGTTCGGGATTCTACCGAAAGTTTGCCAAGATGGGGCAACGTTCAAAAAGAAGAAAAAGACTCCAAAGGCCCTTGCTCGTTGGGAGCCAATAATTATACCAGAGCCTGCCATGTCTCGAGCAGGGGGCAATGCTATGCCCCGAGCAGGGGGAAACTCCATGCCTCAGAATGGGGGCAAATCTATGTCGCGGATTGGGGGCAATCCAATAGAGGACAGAAGCCTCCGCATAAAAGAAATGTGGGTAATCAAAGAGGAAGCCCGCAAAATTCGCCAGGCTAGGGTCACCCTAGCAGAACAACAGCCTCAACAGCTCGCAGAGCCTGAGGGGCAGATAACCAGCTCAACTATCCGGCCTCGTTCTCTACAAGGTCAAAAGAGAAAAAGTGCCTATAAGGCGCAGGAACAAGTCTGGCAACAGACATCTGTCCTCGAGCGGTTGGACACATTGGTCCGGTCGACTCACAAAAAGAAGAGAACTGCCAGAATGACAGAGAATGGCATACGGGTCTACACATGCTACACCTCCAGTATCACCAACCGGCAGCCTTCCCAGCCGAAAGACCCAAATGATATCATCAATCTGATGCAACAGGGCGGGCCCATAACCCGTCAAATGGAGCATGCTATGCGCTTGCTGAATCGAGGAAGCCAGGGGGCAGAGCCACCCCAAATTGACAGTAGCAATGCTGTTGGAGGAGCTGATGAAGACGGGGCAAATGCTTCAGATATTGAAGCTGCTCCAGAACAACCTCAAGATCAAATACAGCCTCAGACTATAGAGGAGATGAGGCAAGAAAATCAACAACTCAGGGCCTTGCTCTATGACCTAATACAAAAGATGGAGGAGCAACAAAGGGTAGCTCAAGTCCCCCCAATAAATGCACCACCTCCAAGGGCAGTGCCTATGCCAACGGTGATAAGACCGCAAGCTGCATATGTCAACTTCAACCCTGATGAGATACAAGAAGATCAGGTTGTGAAGCCCAATCATAATACTCAGCAATCCCATGCTTCTGCAGATGATGCTACGGCATTGCAGAAGCATCTTATCGAGCAAATTGTTGAAGCCAAAATAGCAGAACAAGACGACGGAATAGGCACATTCGACTTATACAAAGTGCCATTCCCAGTACGTCATATGTTCAAGAAGCTCCCACCAAATCACAACAAGTGCCCCAAGTATGACGGGGAAGGCTCAGCCCAGGAGCATATTGCCTACTATATGAGTGACTTGGGAGAGCTGGCTACTGATGAGGCCTATCCTCTGAGGTTCTTTTCTACTTCTCTCACGGGCACTGCATTCCAATGGTATGCAAAGTTGAAGCTTAACTCTTTCAATAGTTGGGAGGAAATGCAGAAAAAGGTCCTCGACCGCTTCAAGGTGTCGGAACAAAAAGTCACCATCACTGAATTGGTGACACTAAAGTAAGGCATGAATGAATCCGCCACCGACTATATCAAAAAATGGCGGAATCTCTGCATGAAATGCGACAATCCGCGGACCCACGAGGATGCAGTACGATTGTGCAAAAGGGGCTTAAAGCCTGAAATAAGCGGAAAGCTGATTGGCACAAATGTCAGGAACTTTGATCAGCTAAATAATATTGTAACGGAGGTCGAAATATTCTTTGCAGACCATCCAACCATTGCCTCCATTGGGAGGAAAGCCCCAAAGAAGCAAAATATGGATACAGAAGAGGTCAATGCCGTACACTTTGCCTCGACTGTAGAAAATACAGGGGGCAAGAACGATGCAAATGCCTCAACATCCAATAGAAGGGGATCATATGCCACCCTTAATGAGAGAAGGAAAATGCCTTACTCTTTCATCAGAGAGCATACAAGAGAGTTGTTTAATGTCTACATACGGGCCAATCTTTTGATGCTATTGAACCAAAAAGGCCAGCAGAAGTTGGTAAAATAAATGAACCTAACTATTGCATGTACCATCGTATGTTGGGACATGTAATAGAGGATTGTTATATCTGCAAAGGAGAAATTGAAATGCTCATCCGAGAAGGGGCCGTGGAGATGGGAAAATACTTGGTAGACCCGCCTCAGCCACATCGAATGCCCAGACAAACATTTATAGCAAATGTCGTCTATATGGATGAAAACTCCTCAGAAGAAGAGCCTACAAATAAGAATATAGATGCCCCTCCAGAGCAGGAAGTGGTATCATCATATCCCCTAGCGACCCCAACTCCGGAAGGGTCTATCGTGGCGGCACTGGAGGAGATTCAGATGAGTATGTCACAGTTCTCCCATCAACAAGTTTCGCCGGAGCATGAGGCAATACCATCATATGCTCCAGCGACTTCTACTCCAGAAGCGTCTATCATGACAATACTAGAGAAGATTCAGATGAGTCTGATACAACTCTCTCACCAGCAAATCTCACTGGAGCAGAAGATAACTCCATCATATACTCCAACAATTTCCACTCTTGAGGGATCCATCATGGCAGCACTGGAGGGGATTCAAGTAAGTCTGGGACAAATCTCTCATCAGCAGTATGAACTCACTCAAGTAATGGAAGGTCTTGCAAGACAATGGACAAAATCAATAGGCCCTTCTCCTTTGAGGAGCCAGGACCAAAATGCAGCCGTCCTCTAAAGAATAAGGGCAAATTTATCATAGACTTTAATGAATCACCAGAAGCCCAGTACCGAGAGGGAATGGTGCTCAAGTGGAAAGGTTGTGAAAGTCACGACAATACTCTCGAGGCCACCTTTGCAGCTAGGCAAAGTTCCCGGGGAAAACAAGTTGCTGGTGCAGAAACATGGATAAGTTTTAAAGATACTAAATCCATGGCAAAAAAGCTTAAGAAACCATACTCCTTTCCAATGGAAAAGACCAAAGAACTCTTCGAGTTATGTATGAGCAGAAAAACAATTATTCTGCCCAAGCCAAAAAGGGAAGAAGAAATACATCGGGTAGATGCACCCAACTACTGCCCATACCACCGCTTCATCACCCATCCAATTGAACGTTGCTTTATGTTCAAAGATGAAGTAGAAAAGCTGATTCAAGAAGGAAAGATAAATATGGGAAAATACCTGGTGAATCCCCCACAGCCACATACGATTACACATTGAGTGTAATTTGCAGACCCATGAGCATAAAAAAAAAAGAAAAAAGATTGGGGCTTAAAAATGAGGTGCCCCAACAGACTTGATTGGTCCCACTCCTGTGAGGGGCCAATTAAGGACAAAAAAGTCTAAAACCCAGCTGAGGTGAAAACCTGAAAGGGCGCTTCAAGCAAAAATGGATAAACCCTGCTGTGTGAAAACCCGCAAGGGCGCACAGGCAAAAAAAAAATAAAAGGGGCTAGCTTCGGTGAAAACTCGTAAGGGCACCAATGTTAGTAAAAAAAAAAAAGAGAAAACATCATCATCCGGCAACCCGTCGGGGGATAACACGCAAAAGCCATTTGCTCTAAGAAAAAGTCAATAATACTCGTGCGCGAGCGCATAGGCTCATAAAGCCACATATTTGTTCCCCGGCGGGGGGAGGACTCTCTCGGCCTGCTGAAGGCAGAGATCGAGTTTTCCAACATTCTTACCCAGGGAGGATATCAGAGTCGCCAATGACGAATAAACCCTTGGTATCACATTAGTGGTACAATAATGACCCATCAAAGGCTACGACCGAGGCGATGATGACGATGTCCTCCCGACTCGGTAAGGAAGTGGAAAAACTTGCTCGTCTGCTCGATGCAGCATGAGAGAGTAACCCCTATTCCTGCCATACCAAATGTAAATACATAGACATATTCTTGGAAGATGTCATATAATCGGGGGAGATTCCCCTCAAAAGGAAAAATTCTGTTAGAAATATCCTGAAAATTCTCATTACCGCCCCGAGGAGGCGTTGTATCCTAAAATTCCCATTGCCGTCCCGATGAGGCGTTGTATCCTCAAAATCTCTATAACCGCTCCAAGGAGGCGTTGTATCCTAAAATTCCAATTACCGCCCCGATGAGGCATTGTATCCTTAAAATTCCTATAGCCGCCCCGAGGAGGCGTTGTATCCTGAATTATCCCTTGGCATAAACTAGTCCCACTGGTACGCCATAAAAGGGTTGAAAATTTCTTTTACCCCGAGGAGGCGTTGTATCCTGAAATTTCTCATTAACGCCCCGAGGAGGCGTTATATCCTGAATTTTCCCTTGACATACTCCAGTCCCACTGGCATGCCGCGAAGGGTTGAAAATTTCCTTATCGCCCCGAGGAGGCAATGTATCTTAAAGCTTTCCTATTCACCCCTGGGAGGCAATACGAAAAACTTACTCGCGTCCTTGGGAACGTTATATCCCAAAATTTTCAACATAAATCGTAGTCCCATCGGCGTGCCCATATATTATAGTCCCATCGGCGTGCCGTAAGGGGTCGAATCCGCCCCGAAGAGACATTATATCCTAAAATTGCCCCTGATATACACCAGTCTTAATGGTGTGCCGTGATGGGTTGAAATTCATATTTCGCTTACGGGAGGCGTTAAACTCCGGAATTTGCCTATAGGAGGCTTTAAATCCTGGAATTCATATTTCGCCTACGGGAGGCTTTAAATCCTGGAATTCATATTTCGCCTACGGGAGGCTTTGAATCTCGGAATTCATATTTCGCCTACAGGAGGCTTTAAATCCTGGAATTCATATTTCGCCTACGGGAGGCTTTGAATCTCGGAGTTCATATTTCGCCTATGGGAGGCTTTGAATCTCGGAGTTCATATTTCGCCTACGGGAGGTTTTGAATCTCGGAATTCATATTTCGATTACGGGAGGTTTTGAATCTCAAAGTTCATATTTCGCCTACGGGAGGCTTTGAATCTCGGAATTCATATTCGCCTACGGGAGGCGTTAAACTCCGGAATTCGCCTACGGGAGGCTTTAAATCATGGAATTCCTATTTTGCCTACGGGAGGCTTTGAATCTCGGAATTCATATTTTGCCTACGGGAGGCGTTAAACTCCGGAATTCGCCTACGGGAGGCATTAAATCCCGAAATTCATATCTCGTATGCAGGAGGCTTTAAATCCTGAAGTTCATATTTCGCCCACAGGAGGTTTCAAGTCCCGGAGTTCATATTTCGCCTACGGGAGGCGTTAAATTCCAGAATTCGCCTGCAGGAGGCTTTAAATCATGAAGTTCATATTTCGCCTACGGGAGGCGTTAAACTCCGGAATTCGCCTACGGGAGGCTTTAAATCCTGGAATTCCTATTTCGCCTACGGGAGGTTTTGAATCTCGGAATTCATATTTGCCTACGGGAGGCGTTAAACTCTTGAATTTGCCTATAAGAGGCTTTAAATCCTGGAATTCATATTTCGCCTACGGGAGACTTTAAATCCTGGAATTCATATTTCGCCTACGGGAGGCTTTAAATCCTGGAATTCATATTTCGCCTACGGGAGGCTTTGAATCTTGGAATTTATATTTCGCCTACAGGAGGCTTTAAATCCTGGAATTCAGATTTCGCTTACGGGAGGTTTTGAATCTCGGAATTCATATTCGCCTACGGGAGGCGTTAAACTCCGGAATTCGCCTACGGGAGGCATTAAATCCCGGAATTTATATTTCGCCTGCAGGAGGCTTTAAATCCTGAAGTTCATATTTCGCCTACGGGAGGCATTAAACCGCGGAATTCGCCTCCGGGAGGCATTGTGTCTCAAAATATTCGGTCTTCGGGAACCGTTGTATCCCAAATCTACGGCTACCTAGAGCTCCCGTTTCTCGAAGATTATATATAGCGGTTCTCAGGGAGGCCTAAATTCCCTACATAAAATTTCTTATCGGCTTACAGGGAGGACTCAGTTCCCTACATATAATTCCTTATCGGTTCTCAGGGAGGACTCAGTTCCCTACATATAATTCCTTATCGGTTCTCAGGGAAGACTCAGTTCCCTGCATATAATGTCTTATCGGCTCTCAGGGAAGACTCAATTCCCTACATATAATTTCTTATCGGTTCTCAGGGAAGACTCAATTCCTTACATATAATTTCTTATCGGCTCACAGGGAGGACTCAGTTCCCTACATATAATTCCTTATCGGTTCTCAGGGAGGATTCAGTTCCCTACATATAATTCCTTATCGGTTCTCAGGGAAGACTCAGTTCCCTGCATATAATGTCTTATCGGCTCTCAGGGAAGACTCAATTCCCTACATATAATTTCTTATCGGTTCTCAGGGAAGACTCAATTCCCTACATATAATTCCTTAGCGGTTCTCAGGGAAGACTCAGTTCCCTACATATAATTCCTTAGCGGCTCACAGGAAGGCCTCAGTTACCCACATAAATTTCTTATTGGTTCTCAGGGAAGACTCAGTTCCCTACATGTATTTCTTAGCGGTTCTCAGGGAAGTCTCCGTTCCCTACAATAATTTCCTCAGCGGTTCTCAGGGAAGCTGTAATTCCCTACTGAAAAGAAAAAGAAAAAATGGAGCTTAAAAGCGAGGTGCTCCAACGGACTTAATCGATCTCGTCCTCAAAGGGATCGGTTAAGGGTAAAAAGGTCTTATACCCAGCTAAGGTGAAAACCCGAAAGGGCACCTTAGGCAAAATAGGATAACCCCGCTGTGTGAAAACCCGCAAGGGCGCACATGCAAAAATAAGAGGGGGCTAATGCTGGTGAAAACCTGAAAAGGCGCTAGTATTAGTTATGAAAAAAGAAAAGAAAAAAATAATATAGGCGATATACAACAAAGAATTCATACTACTCAAGCTTAGTATTGATTTTCAAAAATAATATACTGAAGCTCGAGACGAGTTTGCGAGGTAGTTCGAGTTCTTCGACAAAAGGGGAGGCAACAAGAACTACAGTAGAGAAATAGCAGATCAAGTCTGATCTAGGGAAGAGCCATGTCCCGCCAGAGACTGCAACAGACTATCTACCAGCAAATGGCCAACTTCAAGCCTCTGAAGAAATTCGGCTTCATCTCCGGAGTGCTAGTCGAAGTAATGATCAATGGCTGCCACATAATAGGAGTTCTTACTCCAAATAAAGCTTCAAGAATATATGCCTGTAGGCGCAGAGAAGCAATCTAGGCGTCCGCGATACTAGAAAGGACAATATCCTTCTGATATTGGAGCATAGGAATCTCCGCAACTCGAGTTGCATAGCCTGCCTCGATAGTTTCAATCTCGGCTAGCTTTGGCGAAGAGTTACTCGACAATTAGCAGGAATAGGATATCGTCCTCCCCATGCCCTGCCATAGGAGGAACTCCTACGAAGGCTATGAAGACAAAGACAGCAAGCTACAAGAAGATAGGGAAATGAAATCAGCGCTAGAGAGCTGCAATAAAAGTCTCGAAAAATAAAAAATCGACCAAGTCCTAATAAAGTCATAGGACAAAGTCAAATTGCTATGAACCAGATATTAGGCCAGTCCAGAACGCTTCGTGCAGAGCTCCTGGAAATGCCAATATAAGGTACTGATACCCCAAGATAGAACAAATGCCGGAAGAATTGAACGACTCGCCTGTGTATTCTTAAGGAGTCTCCATGTCGTGAAGGCCAAGAGACTTCCCAGAATCCAAGTAAACGTCGAAAGATTTGAGCGGCATCAACTCTTGGAGAACCTCCAAGTCATGAAGGCCAAGAAGACTCCTATAATCAGAGAAGTTGGACACTTCTAAATACATTCGAAAAGTCGAAAAGTTATGAAAACAAGACTTCCTAGACATATTTTTGAGGTGTCTAAGTACCAAAATTGAGGGTCATCGAGACCCAGATAAGCTCAGATGGAGCATATGCATAGCAAGCTGAAGCGATGTATCGCCTGGCATATACGAAACAATGCTTGACTTCCCCCAATAGTCGCGAATACCAGCATGAGACACGGGACACGGGAATTCATACCAGCATGCTGCATCTGAGAACTCCTCAAGCATGCAAAATGATGATTCTTATAGCCAAATGAGACACGGGACATGCACCGTCGTCTTCACCTCCGACACATGTCCCGTGGAGGGGATTTGTTGAACCCATTTTCTGAAGGGTACAAAAGAAGAAAAAAAATCAAATAAAGCCCCATCAATAGCCTTTAATGGGGCAATAAAAAAAGAAAGGAGGGAGGCTAGAACCCCCCCCCCCCCCACCGGTTCCTATGGAACCACCCACCGGTGGGGGGTCTTGAACCCATTAAAAAAAGAGAAGGAAACCCCCCAACCGGTGGGGGGTCCTCATTTATGCAGAGAAAGAGAGTGGGGAGAGGAGCATTAATGGCCTTTTATGGCCTTTGTTTAAGAGGGATAATGCCCACTTAGGCTCCCTATGTTAGTGGGTTATCCACTAAAGAAGACTTTAATGGCCAATCATTAGCCCAAATTATTGAAAACCTCCCACATGACTAGAAAGTAGAGGGGGTTAAATGGGGTTCACCTCATTTAATACAAACAAGAGAGAGAGAGGGAATAAAATAAAGAAGATGAGGAGAATGGGGGTGGCCACCGGTTCCTCAAACCGGTGGCACCCCCCCCCCCCCCCCCCCCCGGCACCCCCCCACCGGTTCCCAACCGGTGGGGGTGCCAACCGGGCCCCCTCCCCCTCTCTATTCTCTCTCTCTCTCTCACTTGGTATCCGGTGGCACCCCCCACCTCAAAGTTCCACGGTGGGTACCCCCACCGGTTAAGGCTTTCAAGCTTATAAATACCTCCCAAGGGGTAAGGAGAAAGGTATGCCCATTTGGCCCAAAATTTCCTAGGAGAAACTCTGCCAATTTGAAGACCAAATCCGGTGCTCTTGCCCGGGTTTGCTGCGAATTGGAGGAGATATTTTCTTGGAGGGCTCTCTTCCTAAGGTTTATTCCTAAGGGGAAGCTCTGCCAAATTTATGTCGTAAAATCACCGTTCTATAAGATGGGATTATGCCGAAATAATGAATGAAATGACATTATTTGTTCTTTGAGCATATGTGTGTGCATGTGTGTTCATGAATCTACTATTGAAGTAACACTATGTTACTATATTTTCACATGCATAATAATTAGTTTTATAACTAATTAAAATACATAAAACATATAATTAAATATTCTAAAATATCATTGGCCTCATCCCATACATAATTAAATCTAGACTCATAATTAAAAGTCAATAATGAAACATAGACTCATAAAATAATATACTTAAGTTAAAAATGACTTAAATACTTCCATGCTTAATTAATTAATAGAATCTGTGAAAATCATAAAAATTATGTAAAAACCAGTAAAAATCAGAAAACAAAATCTGGAGATTACATAAATAAAAAAATATGACTTAAATATCCTTCATATATCTAATTAATTAATAAAAATCAGCAAAATTAATAAAAAAATCAGTAAAATTCAGTAAAAAACCAGTAAAAAACAGAGAACCAAATCTGAAAACATAAAAAATTCTGAAATGACTAAAATGCCCCGAGAACTTAATACAAATTACAAAAATACCCTCAAACATGATAAAAATCTGTAAAAATCATAGAAAATTCTTGAAAATATCAAAATCTCTCCTATGCCCAAAATACCCTCCAAACCTTAATAAGATGGGTAAAATTACCAAAATACCCTCAATATGATAAAAAAATAAATAAAAATCTCAGAAAAATATAAAAATAGACTCCAAGTCTAATAAACCCAATTTAAGGTAAAATTACCAAAATACCCCTATAACTTAAATATGTCTAAAATGATCTTAAAATACATCCTAAGGGTTTTCAAGTCTCCCTAAAATGTTAAAAAACCTAAAGTGACAATAATACCCCTATACCCTCTAACTTGGCATAATTACAAAAATACCCTTATGGGTCTAAAATACTTAGAATCAATCCAGAATACTTGGAGTCAATCCAATATACTTGGAATTAATCCAAATAACTTGGAGTTAATCCAAAATCATATAAACCCATCCTAAACTTGGGTGAGGCCAAGAGTTTAACCTAAAATATACCTTCATATGCATGTGCTGCCTGTAGTAGTAGTGTTGCATGTTATAAGGGCATCAACGGACGGTTAATCAAGGGTTGTCGAGTGGTTGCTTGACGTAATTAACACTGACTGAGGTCAGTGGAGAGAGGTCATATACTCGGATCTTCGCCTGATCCGAAGTCCCGGACTCCCTGAGGGTTAATCCCAAGCTCTCATAGTCCAATAAATAAAACTGACCTATATTTCTCCAAATAAAAACAAAAATGATATGGATTTTTAAAATAATCCGAATAGGAGAGACATGCTAGGTCAGGTCCCTTCCAAACACCCTCCCACCTCGCCACCATAGCCTCGAACGAAGCAGGGTCCGATACACCCGCCCTCCGCAGTACCCCCTCGGGACTCCTCAGGGAATCATGACCATCATTAAAGCCTGCATTATGATCGTCATCACACCGAGTCAGAAGGGAAGCTGGACCACTCAGACGAAACGAGGAAAAACGAGTCACATCTTCCTGACTCGGAAGCTTCTTGACATCTTGAGGGGGGCTCTGGACTAAAGAGACAGAAGACATAACCCCATCTTCGGCGGTCCCCTGTTTCTTAAGCCACACCTTCGCCTTCGACTCTCTATGTTTTTTAAAGCAGGAAGCCACCCCCGCCCAAGTCCAGTTGCATTGCTGAGACGGATTCTCTCCAACTGGCTGTTCCACTTGGATATTAACCCAGAAATTCTTGCCAGAGACGTTGATCATCAACTTCTCCGGGATGGATTGAATGTGGTCTACCTCGACGAGCACTCTGGCAGGCAAGAGTTTCAACAAGAGAAGGGAATTTCTATCCACAAATTTGAGTGTGCCAAACCTATCTACGATGCTTTGGAAGGATTCAACATTCCACACATAAAGCGGGATACCTTCTAATCTACACCAGAAATAGGGGCCATTGCTCACTGGAACAGTACCCATCTCCATTGTCCAAGGGACACACCTGATCTTGAGATCACCGTTGGACGTTAAAACAGGCTCCTTCTCATGGAGAGGCCAATTCACCCCAGATGCATGAACCAGAAGCTTGTTTCCCTAAAGTTCCTTCATAGTCCATGAATGTGCAGCTTTCCAATTGCTTTGTAACATGGGAAGGATACTGGAACTCATGGAAGCTTGGTCAACCAGAGCTACATTGCCACAAGATAAGATCTCCACCACCAAGCAGTTCTGTAGAAAATCTACGGACTCCTTCACTGCCCGTGACCAGGGGATGAAGACGATACCTCTGAGTGAAGGGCCTTGCGCAGGGAGGCAAAGCGGGCTACCTTCGTCTTCTTTGGAAGGAGTAGGCCTTCTGATAGGAAGAAAATCATTCTTCTTCCGACAATGATAACTCCGATGGCCTAAACCTCTACAAGTGAAGCACTTAACAGTCTCTCTACAATCCTTGGCTCTGTGCCCTTTTTGCAGGCACCTGAAGCACTCATCAAACTCCACCGGAAGAGATGATGAGCTCTTCTTCTCGACAGGACGATTGAAGTTTCTCCTACGGTTGACCACCTGCCAACCTTCATCAACTTCCTTAGACTCTGCACTCCGCACTACTCCTGTTCTCACCTCACCTCTCCGCTCCATCCTGAAGTAAGTAAAAAATGAAATGAAGTCGCTACCACAAGAACAAAAATCCAGGGCCTTTACATCTTTACTTTCCCTGCAAGTGAATGCAAACATAAACTATCAAGAAATTATGCTTTCACAAAAAATTGGCATGTTTTCACTCTCTTGGAATATAGTTCTTGTGGCTCACCAGAAATTCTTGTACATGTTTGATAAATGGTATTATCTTGGTGGCTGGAAATTTGTTCTTGTCCTGCTCAAAAAGAGATCTGGTCCTTGGTTTGTCCAGCTATGTTATGAGCAGTGTGGGCTGAAAGAAATAAGAGAATTTAGAGATGAATTCAGTGGTGCCCATGATATTCTGAAGAGAGCTATCATCTGGGTTGGAGAATGGGGTAAGCTGGTGTTTGCCAGGAAAACAGCCAAGATTTGTTAACTAAGGCTCTCAGCTGGAAGTTTATGATATTGTGATCAATCCTTCCCAATTTTTCTCTGCTTTATTGTCTTGATAAAGCAGATTTATTCCTTGTTAATGTATCTTGTAATTTTTGGGCTTTCCTTTGGGAAGGTGGTTCTGTGTGTGTTTTCGGGGTTTCTTATTGAACCCTGTGAGAGGGTCTCTTGTATTATGCCTACTCTTCTCAGTTATTTCCTCAATGAATTGTGATTTCATGTCACCTTAAAAAAAAAAAAAAAAAGGGATCGGAAATGGATTCTGAATTTCTGACTTCCTATCCGATCCCATCATCCTGGTCCATTTCCTGGTTCTCGGAATCTAGATCTTCCTTGAGGCACGCGAGTTCTTGTGGCAACAGTTAGATATGTATGATGCGACAAGGCTATTGTCTTCATATGTACACACTGCTTAATGGACTACAGGAATGTAATAGCGATGGTTGGTGGCTGGAAGGCCGGTTTTTCCATCTTCATAGGTTTCTTATGCAGACCTACACTCCTAGTGGATAAATTGGATTTACTTCTGAAGGCAAGTGACCAAGTTTTGGCATGACTCATCTTTTTTTTGGTCCTTTTGGATGTCATATTGATTAGATGAGTGGGCATATCAGCTTATTCATGATCAAATTACAACATAAATTGGTGGCAGTCCATAATGATGCTAGGCAATAATCTGAAATGATCTTTGTGTGAGGGTTCAAAGGAAAGATGTCCATCAGTGATAGTTGGATAATCTATAGCTAGCTATGTAGACCAGTCTCTATCCTATTTATTAATATGTGGGCTCTTTCTTAACAAATTCTGAAATTCCTACGGGACCATTGTTTTAACTATATTTCTATTAGATTTTGTACATCATGATTCATGAAAACATTTGTATTGTCACTTTTCTTCGATTTTTTGATGTAGTGACATCATCTGTGATTTATCTATTTTTGGTACATTTTCACTCAAGGAACAAAATATTGAATATAGGGGGCACCATTACTTTTGATTAAATTGTTACCTTGTTCTTTATAGGGCGAGCTGGGAGATACGGATCCAAATTTCCTGTTGGAAAGGTTACTTGTATAGATGCCGATGACTTGCCCCTGCTTCATTCATCTCTAGAAGCCCCCTCTCCTATTTTGGAGGTGATATTCCTTTTCTTCTCTAGGTCTAATATCAGGGGGCCATATGCATCAAATTCAAATCACAACAGGCATTTGTCATCATCTCAAATGCGTGCACGCCCATCCTTCTGTTAATCTTTTCACTTGAATGTATAAATGAGAGATTTACTTTTACTTTCAGACATCTAAATAATTTGGCATCTTAATGGGATGTGTGTGTATATAGTCAATTATCTATATTTGGTGGTGGAAATAGGAGTTTTGGGGTTATTCTATCATTGTTGGCTGTTGAGGCTAGCTAGAGACAATAAGATGGCACATGCAGTCAAGTTTTTGTCCGCTCAATATCCGATTGATGGGGTTCTTTTCTTTTTCTAGTGCTATTACCGATTACCTGAATATTGGCAGATCATATATTTAGACTGTAATGAGTGTTCTTGCACCTTGATGATGATTAATGAGCTAAAGTTCTTTTCTGGCCTGTTCTCATTTGACCTCTCTATCTTCGGTGATGTTGATCCACATGGCAGCCTGTTGACAAGTGCAGCTACTTTAAGGATAAACCAAGGCAGGTTGGCAAGATCGGCATTGTATGGACTATGTATGCCCTTATGGTCAAATGCAAAATTTCAGGGACTGAGACAAATGTATTAAAGATAGCCAAATGGATGGCGTAAGTGTTATGTTGATAGCAGCGTTTCTTTTTCTTTTTCTTTTTTTTGGGGATAGCCTACATGTTAAAGGAGGACCACTAATCATTGATATCCACCGTGGACTTCTAGACAGGAGTTACATCAACACCCCCCACCCCCCGACAAAAAAAAAAGGAACCTCTCCTATGTATGTGCATAAGGGACATGCACACACACACACACACACACATGTTCCTAACTGATTCCCAGATAGCATGGCTGCTGCCATTTCTGATCTCACCATGTCCTGCATGGAGTTGAAAGCTAGTTGAACCGTGTCAGACCCTGCCAGAATCGGCGTGGTAGGATTAATATATCTAGATGTTGGGTAGGACTAGAAAACTTAGTAACAATATTAAGATCCTTACGCAGACATCAAACACTCTTTTACGTTTATTCATGGTTAGACTCATGATAGAAGAAAAGAGGTCATGTCAACTTTGCAACAATAATACGGGAAAGCATCAAATTTGATGGGATCCTCATCCCTTTTACTAGCACTGTGCACCCTGGTTACATGAAATCCTCATCCTGTTTGCTAGCATTGTGTACCCTGATTAAACTCTGTGCTGATGCACACTGCTTAACTGTGCCTTTTTCACTTTGTCTGTTCTTATTTTTTCCATATATAGTCCAATCTACACAAATCTACTATTCGATAATTACAGTTCTTAACCTTGGTATTTAGTTTAACTTCTAAGATTTCTTATGTTGCATTTCCATGCATAATTACTGAGATGCAACAATATTCGCTAATAGCAGCATACCTCAACAAATATGGTTCTTGACCTTCATATGTAGTTGTGCATTAACTTATATCTTTTATAATTTTGAAAAGAGAAATGGGTCATAATGGTTCCTTCTGTACGATCGATGTATAGCCAAAATTCCCAAATGTTGTTAGCAATAAAATATATATAATCAAACAAAATGATGAATGATATTGCCTAAAATGTTGAAACATGACAAAAACATATCCCTCGTTTATGAGGTGGGTCTGATGATTAGGCAGTCTGCCTAGGCAGAGGGAGGGTCTACCACCTAGTCCACCTCCGCCTGCCTTGCCATTTTAAAATAATGGGTGGGAGATCACCATTTCATCAAATGCTCAGCTTATAACTAAGTGGATGATCATCTGAAAAGTGGCGTACAACCACTGTTGGCCCAAATTTGAAATTATGTTGACGTTTGTTGAACCATCTCCACCCCCCCAGCAAAAAAAGAAAAACAAACAACCACTATGATGGCTCCTCACTCCCTTCCCTCTTGGGATAACTATACAGTTGCTCATAACATCTCCAATCATTAGAGGAAGCTTTCAATCATCATGCAGCACAAGTCTAAGTAGCTGCTTCCTCAAGGGAGACTATAAAGGACATCTCATGGACACTTCAAAGAAATTGAACCTGGATAAAGCAAAATGAGTATGCCCAATCAACAAGAATTCTAAGGAAAAGAGGAGCCTGAGCCTACACTTGCAAAAGAGAGCTGACTATGCAATCGTCAGAGCACCTGTCTTGTTCTTCTTCTTTTTTTCTTCCTTTCACAGGTTTACATTTGCATGCATTGGGAAAGGAAGACTCAGTTTACACTTGTACACATGCTCTTGAAATGAGAAATACTATTTCATTCACTGTTCTTTAATTGGTGAGCTAACCCCAAATCAACAACTGCTTGTATTGGTGAGCTGAGCATCGTCAACAATTAGTGGTTGGTTACCTGACACTAGATCAATAGCAGGTCTATTAACAAGCTGGCATCAGATCAACCACTTGTACTTGATCCTCTTTAAGGAATTTCCACTTGGGGATGTGGACTATAGAGTGGATGTAGGCTCATGGTTCAGCTGAACCACTATAAAATTTGTGTACATTTGTTCGTGTGAATGTTCCACATCTCTTGTCCTCACTTCTTAAGGATTACCGTGATGAGAGTTTAAATTTACTATTCTTAGGTTAATTTCCAGTAAGAAGGCAAAGAAAATCATTCATTCAAAGGCCTTTTGGAAGGATGTATAGATGCTTCTAAATGTGAATCTGCCACTAGTCAAGGTATTGAAAACAACAGATGAAGGTAACAACTGTTTGTCAGCTTTTATGTACAACTGTTTAAGGAAGACTGCTGTTGGAGACCACACATTGTTGGGGACATTCTTCCAAAGATTGATGCACTTGAAGCTGATATTTTAGGAAAAGGAAATTAAGGAGGCTGTTTTCAATATGAACCCTAATCAATCACCAGGGCCCGATGGTTTTTCATTAGGGTTTTATCAATTCTTTTGGGATTTGATGAAGAGTGGTCTTATGGCTGTGATGACAGAATTTCAAGACAAACCAGCTAATGTGAAGTGTTTTAATGCTACTTGCATTGTTCTGATTTCAAAGATAGAGGGAGCTGAAGAGTGACTGATTTTAGACCTATAAGTTTGTTGAATGGTTGTTACAAAATCATTACCAAAGTATTGGCAATTCGACTTAAGAAAGTTCTTGTACACCTTGTGGGTAGGAATCATGGTTGGCAGTACCGGCCGATATCGGTACGTACTGGCAGTACCACCGGTACCATACCTGTAAAGGGTATCGGCCGATATTGGGCCGGTACCGGCTGGTACGTACCGGTACCGGTACTGCCATCCATGGTAGGAATCAGTCGGCCTTCATGGAAGGTAGGTATATTTTGGACAATTTTATGACAGCATATGAGGCCATTCACTCTTATAAATTCAGAAACAAGCAGGGGGTGCTCTTCAAGTTAGACTTTGAGAAGGCATATGATACAATCAGTTGGCAGTGTGTTGAGAAAACTCTTCGGTTGATGGGTTTCACTCAGAAATGTATTGGCTGGATTATTGTTTGTATTTCTTCACCGAGGTTCTCAATTCTTGTTAATGGAGAACCTTGTGGATTTTTCCAGTAGCTCCAGAGGTTTGAGACGGGGATCCAATATCTCCATTGCTTTTCTTATTAGTTGGTCAGGTGCTGAGTTCTTTGTGGGATAGAGCAGCAATGTTGAATTTAGTTGAAGGTTTTAACATTGGTAGGAGTAGAATTCATCTTATACACCTGCAATCTGCAGATGATACATTGATCTTTTCAAATGACAAGGAAGATTGCTTACTTAATATCAACAATTTGATCATATTGGTGGAAGCTATCACTGGCCTCAAGATTAATCTCCATAAATCTGAGGTTATAGTTATCAACTTGCCCCAGAACAGCTTGGATAGAATTGCTGAGATTTTGGGTTGCACTAAGGCACAATTCCCTATCAAATATTTAGGCCTTCTTTTGACTGACGGTTCTTTAAGAGTAAGCAATTGGGGGGATGTAATCAAGAAGTTTGAATCCAGATCGGAGGGGTGGAAAGGAAAGCTTCTTTCAGCAGGGGGAAGATGGATACTCTCTAAGACTGTGTTGTCTTCCTTGGCAAACTATTATGTCTCCATCTTCAAAGCTCCAAAGATGTTAGTGAGGAAGATAGAAGCAGCAAGGTCTTTTTTCTGGTCAGAAAGGAAAAGGGAGAAGAAAGGATTACAATTGATCAAATGGGAAAATGTTTGTAAGAGCAAGGAGCAAGGTGGGGCTGGTCTTACTAAATTAGATACTTTCAATACAGCTATGTTGGCAAAATGGTTGTGGAGGCTTGGGGAAGAATCAGACTCTTTGTGGCAGTCATGGTTAAAGAGAAGAATTTCTTCAACAGCTGTAAGTGGGACTTAATACCATCCTGTTCTTATAATTTGTCCCCGATTTGGAGACAAGTTGTAACTGCAGATTTAATCTCTGTCTGTTACTAATTACCTTGGGAATGGAGAGATTAATAGATTTTGTAAGGATAGGTGTTATTCTGATGCCGTTCTGGCTGAGCAGTTTACCAACCTATTTCTCAATACAGAAGCTTCTGTGGCTCAGGTGCTGGGTCATTTCCACAATGGTCATTGAAACCTGATATTGGGAAGGGATCTAACTGATATTGAGTTTGAAGAACTGAGAAAAGTGCTAACAATTATCACAGTGAACTGGACAGAAGATGGTGGAGATGGAACAGGAATGGGAAATTTTCAGTTAATTCTCTGGTTAGATTGATGGAGGATGAGGGATGTTGGGTGTGGTGGAAAAGCCTGGTCTGGTCCAAACTCCTTCCAAACAAAGTCAAGATTTTCCTTTGGAAAATTGCTTGGAAGAAATTGCCTACTGGCAAAAGGATTAAAAAGATTTTCCATATTCAGGATGCCAAATGTGTGTTCTGTGCAGTTTTTGAGGAAGATCAGAATCATCTGTTTTGCCAATGTGGTATTTTTGCTGTGCTGTGGACGACTTTATGCAAAGGCTTGGGAATCAGGTGGGTTGAACAGTCATCCGTGCTAGAGATGCTGAGATATTGGAATGAAGTATGCCCGTGTCGTGTACAGGAAGAGGTGTGGGCTCTGTTTGGTCCTGCGATGTTGTGCACAGTGTGGCATGAAAGAAACAAAAGGAAGTTCAGAGGTGTATTCAATAATGTTTTTGAGATATTGCGAAGAACTATAATCTCGGTGGAAGAATTGAGTTTATCTGTGGACCGCAGTCAACAGTCATATGTTACAGCTGATTGAAAGAGCTCACAGTTGGAAGAATTTCATTCAGTGATGGTTTAATTTTCTTCTGTCAGATCTGTTTTATCCCCTTGATAAAATAAATTCAGTGTTGCTGTGGGTTGGTTGGGTCCCTTTTGTTAATTAGAGTTCCTCTTTGTCCTCTGTCTTGTTATGAGGGAATTTGCTTTGGGGTGTTTTGAGGATCCTTTGGGTGGCCCAGTGGTTAGGGTTTTTCTTGTATTGTTGTAATTTTTTTATTTCTCAATTAATTGTGACTTTATGTCACTTTCCAAAAAAACAGATGAGGATCACAAGGCAGAGTGACATACACATGCTATCTTTGTGGAGCTGTGGATAGAGCTGAGGAGTTAGCAAAAGTCAATTACCCAAGAACAACAACATTGGTGTGACAAAAAGTGGAGAAACCAAGCTGATTTTGAAGTATTTAACTTATGTTACAAATCTGAACAAGTTGCAAACCATGGGAGGCAGTGGTTGAGTTTAAAATGCTTGGTTGAACTACAATTATTTGAGTGTGATGTAATAGCATCATTGCATGTGAGCTTCTGTAACAATACGATTTTAAGCCACTATCATTTCAGAGACCATTTGGAAACTGGCATCTGAATGAATGTTAACTCGATCCTTGGTAATATTTCAAAGTATTGTTCTTGCTTTTGCCATGACATGTCTTTAGTTCTCAACTATGCAGTTGACTGCATTCTCTCTCATGTGGTTATTGATTTTACCTGTGCAGCATGCTGGACTATTCCCCACCTTTGATCTCCTCTCCCTGTATTCACAAGTACATTCAACAACTGATTTCTACCCTATATTGGTGCGTAATTCTTGTTGCGTCTAATTCTTCTCTGATAGTGCAAATGCATGAAATGATATGTAAAATTTTGCAGACTGGCAGCATGTGATCTATGCATCTATGAAATATGACTGTAGGTCCTTTCTTAGATAGGCATGTGGCCAGCCTCCTTATGTTGCTAGTTTGGATGAGGTATCAATAATCTCTTTCACTGTGTAACATTGGAATCAACTGTTACCTAAAAGCATTTGGACCTAAGAATACTTACCCAAAAAACTCACTTGTTATGAACATTTTCTCAGAATTGTTTATTTATGCAAACATGTGGCACCTAGAACATGTTGTCCATATATTGATGCCAAATTTCAAGACCTTTAATTTGGCTCCTTTGGTCACATGATGACTTAAGTGGGTGCTACTCGTGCACCTTCCAAAAAAAAAGGTGGGTGCTACTCGTTACGGGAGCAGCAAATGTTCTTAACAGTACTTGGCGCCTAGACTGGATGAGAATAATGACAATCGTGCAATTGGTAAAATATTTTCTCAACTTGATACAGTTTCTCTTGATTGTAACCCATTTTTTGGATCTGTATTGCTCTTCACGTTAAATACAAATATGTTGACACCAGTTGAGGATGACCAGTTAATTGTCTTTCAGTTTACACCTAGATTTTGGTATTATGCCACATAAATCCAGTATGTATGATTCTTGAATTGTGAGAAAAATTACCTGAGAAACATTTTAACTCATGATAGCCTTTAAGCAGGTAAGGAAGCAAGATTTTTCAGTGACCAAAAAGTTCCTGTCTACTTCTAAACTGGAAACTACACTGACACTTGTCAACAAGGGCCGCAGAGTCTGCTATAACCAGCTCCCCCTCATCGATTATGAGTTAGAACAACCAGGAGAAATAGCCAGCCTACTCTCTCTCCTTTCTCCTCTTTCTCACGCGAGGTTGTCTAGAAGAGTTAAATAAATGACTTAGCATCCCCGCCCTGCCCATGCGCGCGTGTGCACGCACACACTTGCACAAAAGCTTGTAGGTTTCATGTTATGGTTTGGAAAACATGGCGTTTTCCTTTTGACATTGCCTTCAAACGCAGCATAGGTTGCATTTTTCAATTTCCTTTCCAAGCTAGTTTCCAATCATAGGAGAAGTAATGTTTGCCTCTCATGTGATGTTGTTGTTGTTGTTTTCTTTTCTTTTCCTTGGGGGGTTGGGGGGGTGGGGGGTTTTGTTTCTACTGGCAAATTGGTTGCTGTACCATGGTGACATGATTTATAAACTTTGTATAGACCTTCATGACAATCTCGCAGGTCTTGCCTGTTTGAATTTTCATGCCTTTTTTTGTTTTTTGCATAAGGGTAACATGCCTCTCCTATCTTCATTTCTTTTTCTCTTTGAAAGTAATCCTTTGTTCATGCTTACCAAACTGTGTGATGTCCTGCAGGAACAATTTCTAGAGAAGGCTAAGTTATCTCCAAACTATTTCATTGCTGATTGTGAACATATACTGGTAAAGTACTGTTTATATGAAGTTTTTTTTTTATTTCACTATTTATTGAAATATGTGTTGCAGTTTTCTTAAGGGATATTTGCAAATATCGTTAAAACTTTATTTTCAGAATTGGTGGTCTTATTTTTAATAATTGACTGCATCACAGATTCACAATACATGCAAACATGCCACTGCCGTCAACATCTTTTAGCATTCCATTACAAACTGAAAAACTCTTATCTAACCTTGGTTAACATCTGACCAAAGTTTAAAAAGTCCTGAATACCCCTATTCTTCCTCATATCTCTCTCTCTCAATATGCAAGTTAAAATGACATACTAAATTTAGCAGTTGAAGAAGAAATATTCCCTACTACTTCAATGCAGGTTAATCCTAGGGGCATTTCTCAAGTGTTGCCATGCATTAAGGCTATTAATAATCATACAAAAATAAGACTATCAATTCTGCAGATATAATTTTGAGAAGGGTATAAAGCATAACTAGATTGTAGAACTTTAATATTCTCTATATAGTTGAAAGGAAAGTTGGTCTCTTTCTCAGAATGCGTAGCAGAATATTTATTACTAATTAAATTAATTGTACTGTACTAATATCACTTGTTAATAATTACATTAAGTGTAGTCTTGTTACTAATAAAATTAATTGTACTGTCTTCTTGGTTTGAATATTGCTTGTTAATTAATTCTCTTGCGCCAAAATGCATCTGGATTCAATAAGTCATCATCATCGATCATCATCAAGCCTTATCCCATCAATGTAGTAGGGTTAGCCTAGGACTTGGAAGTGGGAATTGGAGAGTTTTTTTGACAGAAGTCGATGGGAAACTTTAATTTATGTGCTGTTAACTATTTAACATTAGTTTGTGCTGTAAGGTGCCAAATTACAAACAGATGGTATTCTGTTGGCGGTGATAGCTACCATCAACAAAGGTACTAAATTGCAAAACAATGTATAATGAACTAATGAAGAGAAGGATCTAGGCAAAGGAAATGAATGAAAAAAGAAAATAGCAGGATAATTATTAGGATCAATGTTTAGGTTCTAAATACAAATGGTTAAAAAACATGAGATTTTTATTTGTAATTTTCCCTAAAGCCTCTTGCCTTACAGGTTAGAACTAGAGACTCTTGAATGGTAATTTATAGGCCCATTTAGACCATATTTGCACAGGTTTGACTAACTTGGAAGTAACCCTGATTTGGCTAATTACTGTCAGTATGATAGTAAAGCTCCTTGGGGGAGTATTCTTTGCTATTTACTTTCATCACCGTGCCTCTGCTGCATCACGACAGTGTTGGTTAAGTTGCCAATAAGTTTTCCAAACTCCCTCCCCCTCTCTTCCCTTATTTCTTCATTTCCTTCTTTTTCCTCTATACGCCACTTCCTCCTCCCACTTCATCAACCTGTTCTTTTTCCTCTTTCTCCCTATCAGGGAACTGAGAGAATTGGCATATTTTACTGGGATTAATAGCTGAGAATGATGCTGACATCGTTGATGATGCCACCAATGAGGATCAATAGCTGAGAATGATGCTGACATTGTTGAATGTCAACTGCCAAGTATGGTCAGGGAAGGCCTAAGGGTTTCCAATGGCCAACTACACCCGATAACCAATGACTGATACTGACTGGGGATCAACTAAAGCAAGTAGAACCAGGCAATTGATGATACCTAAAGAGAGCATGTATGCGCTGATACCATTTTAAGAAGACACTCTAGCGTGAGTCATATCCTTCAAATCTTTAAACATCTCCATTGCAACATTCCCATTTCTGTTATTCTCAACTTTTGCTTGTAGGGTTGTTGCCTCATCATCATTTACTCCAACTTGCTGCCTTTTATAATGTTGAGAAGATCTAAAAAAAATTTCTTTAATCTTTCATGGCACTTGGTGACCATATATTATAATTATACTGGACGCAGCTATCTGCTTAAAAACAGCCAATGTTGTGTTATTGGAATTGGTGTCAATTTCTCCATCAAATACCAAAAACTAGTCGCTGTTGATGTGTCTGTCAGTTGTGATTTGAAATACATGTAAGATGATTGAACTTATTTTCTGTACCCTGAGAAGAAGCATGTGACAAGTAGATGTATTGACATAATGGTGCACATGTACGGAGTAATCCAGAATCACTAGCTAAGCAATTGTACAACATCATGCATTGTATAAAGGAGTCTCAAAGGTGATTTGCTGCTAGCTTTTTATGAGTGTTGACTAAACAAACAAGACAGAAGGCTTAAAACTAATTAATAGAACTTTCATGGAATGGATTTTGCCAAATTTGTGGGTAATTTGCTTCCTATGAAAAGTATACATGCAAAAAATGAATTACAAAAACATGAAGGAACAAAATTTTGAAGTTCTTATCCTCCATTTCCTCTGCTTTAAATTGAGAGAGTACAAAATAATGGAATGGCTGCCAGGATGGCAGTATTGATTGGTATCAGAGGGGGCCAAAACTGGTCAGACGGGGCCAAAACTGATACATACCGGTATCGGTATCAGCTGTATCAGCCAGTTTTGGCCCGGTACTGGTCCGGTATCATTATTTTAAAAAAAATTATGACTTAGTTTTGGCCCCGGCTTCATATTGGTCCAGGCCGAGCCAATACGTACCGGCATCGGCTGATACTGCCAACAACGAATGGCTGCTTGTTTAATCCACCACCCTCCCAACTTCTTAGAATGTTAATTCATTTACAAGTAATTTGTCTTCTTCATCTATAACAGAAGGTTGCAGCTGTTGTTGATGAATTGCCCTTGGATTTGAAAGACAAGTACCTTTTCTGTATAAGGTACTCTATTTTCCTCTCCCCTAAGTTTCCAAATTGCAAAGGAATTTCAATCTGCTTGTCCATTGCCCAATGGCTGCAAATTCATGTCTCACAGTCCAGTTGACATGCTTGATGATATATCGGCTCAGGGTCTCAGACAGGTGAGAGCATTCTACTTGATTGTACCCTACTTGAAGTATAGAATAATATCTGACATGAGCCATATGTTGTATGTTGTAAAGAACAGTTTGCAGGAAATTATGCCAGGAAAGGGCTTGTTAGGCTCAGAGAGATATTTACACCAGGAACATTGAAGGTGCCAAAGTCCCACAAGGCACTCATGGAGCTTGAATCCATTCACAAGGTATTATTCACTTTTTGTAGGTTTCTTAAACTGTCAGTCTTAGAAGATCATCTACAATGAAAAGCATTTTTGAAGTCCCATAGAAGAAAAAGGAACATCAAAAGTTTTGTGGGTACCTTTTATTTTAAAAAAAAATACATGTATGGTCACTATTATAACATATTCGTGGTGTGGTAACTGGTGAGCAATCTAACTAGACTGGTTTCAATATTGAATTGCCTCAAGTTAGGTCACTGGTAAGACTAAACCTGCTTTCCTGAGACTGAATTTTGAATTACACCAAGCTCAGATATTTCAGTTGATTTTTGGAGAAATGCCAATTGTTAGGTACTGATTGGCTTATTAACAATATTTTTCCTCTCAGGCAACTTGAGCTTGCCTCTCTTCTTTATCCAAACAGGTTTTGGTTACGTTGTCTATTTGAGACACTGAAGAAATCAGTGTTCTTTATGTTTCTAAAAAATATTAATTAGTGAATTCTGATACTGGATAATAGTAAATTATTCACTTCAAATGTCAATTTTTTCCTCAAGGTCGTGTGATTAATACTAATAGGATCTTTCTATGATGTTCAACAATTAAGGTCTTGGATCTCTATGTTTGGTTGAGTTTCCGGATGGAGGAATCATTTCCAGATCGTGAGTTGGCTTCATCACAGAAGGCTATTTGCAGCTTGTGAGTTAAGTTTTTCAGATTATTTTTTACCCATTGCTTGAGGCTGATCGACTCTCATTCAATGACTAGATTGATTGAACAATTTCTGGATGGGTATGGAGGGATGATTCTAAGGCCAAGAAGGCATGTTCCACACCACAAGCTAGACTCTTTATTTTCCCCCACAATAGACCAACTTCTGTGAGAATATCTTCTTTGTTGTAGAAAACTATTTTTTAGCAATCACCTTTTCATCCATTTTCTTCTGTGTTTAGCATTGTGAATTTGAAAAGGTCCAGTTTGGAAGATTTGTCTGTGATGATGGGAGAGAAAGCTTTGTGAAATGGAGACCCAAATGTAGAGGTATGCTGTTTTTATTTAAACTAAGTCTTGAAATCATGATGTCTTTCTGTTGGCTACCCTCCCTGTAGATATATCTCAAAATTCATTCACATCTAAAAAAAGCTTGTGTACAATATTGCAAAGAATAACTTGGTTGTGTCTAGTTATAATGGGGCCATAAGGCAGGTAGAATGTGATCTGAGATTTACGGGAACACTGGTGGCTGTGAGTCCGAGCTTGAATTGTTAGGCAAAATGCTAAAAATGATTTGCCATAATGTTTTTGACCAGAAAAGTAGTTTTTCCTTCGACTGTTAGAGAGCTGAAGTAACGCATTGACATCTTTTGTAACAACTTTTCTTGAGAGAAAATACAATCGCAAATCATTCTGCAACATATAATTTCTAAGACTTCGTGGGAGTGAGGTTGAATTGTTAGCAGAAACACTATAAAATGCCATAATGTTGTTGATGTATACCAGAAGGGTAGTTTTTTTTTTCCTGATTGTTAGAAAAGTAAAGATGTCAAACTATGAATGTGTTGACATGGGGAAGTGTTATGGAAAAATAATATGGTAATCTTTGACATCTTTTATAATAACCCTTCTTAGGAGAAAATACAGTGGCAAATTATTCTTCAATGTATAATTTCTAAGACCTTGTGAGTCAAATATGTGTTTAAACAAACACCCGTGGATGGGAATTTTTGCTTTGCAACATAAATGGCCGAAATTTGGCTTTTGAGCAAATACTTTAAAGCTTCGAGAGTTTGCATTTGTGTTGACATGGCTGTGACAGTATATTGATAGTGACTAATAGACGATTGTTTATCTTATTTGCCAGCAGTTCAAATAGAGAGTTTATATCAGAATCTCTTATTTGAAGGTTTCTTATGGTAGGTATGTGGTGCAGATGTAAGCCAAGTTAAAGACTGCTCTGTCCGTAAATGTGGCTTCGGATTTTTAAATGATCGAGTTTCAGATTGCTGTCAGTTGTTCATGATGATTAAAACAGCACGACATCATTCTTTTGCTCTTGCTCGCTCACTTGGATATGAAACAAAGGAGGCAATGGATTCTGAGCCATTGCAGGATCAAGTTTATCCACATCTTACTTTGGCCACATGTTGGTCATCGCATTACATTTTTATCGACCAGTATAGCATCATGGTCACCGAAAGAACAAGGGTAACCACACTGTATAGCAGGCTATGGTACATGTATTTTCCTCTACAGTTGTTTATTTATCAATTTATAGTATTGAAACCAATTACTCGATGAAAAGGAAAAAAGAAAAGAAAAGAAATTATTTGTTTGGGAAATATAGGTAACCAGCCAGCACTCCCATTCTACTTCTATTTTTTTCCCTTTCGAATTCCCATCCCAAAGAGATGAAAAGAGAGGGAACAGATTTTCCTTTTCACTCATTTCTTCATCTCAATGGAATCCCTCTTGCATACGCACTCATGTCCCTAACCTGTGAATTAGTCTTTCCCTTTCTTTGGGGATGTGGGCAGAACATTTTCTTTTTGAGATTTATAGAAATGCCCCCAACCCCAAAGATAATCTATCATATTTGGGGGGTCATCTCCTCTAATATCAATACTTATTTATGACTCCTCCCTGTTTATTTATTTAACCATAGTTTAATTTTGACTTCACATAGAAATGGGCAAGAATATCACTAGATAAGAAGGGGGAGGGGGAAGAGAGAGAATATGCAGATGCAGGGTGGGCGACCTCTCCGCAAGGGGTAGGGTAGAACCACTGGAAATTTGTGTAGAGGGGAGGGTGGGGCTGTTGGTGGATCTTCTGTGTGGGGAAGCGGAGGGGCCACCGACCAATCTGCATGGAGGGGAGAGCAGGCCTCCAGCCAATCTGCATGCAGCGGAGGGGTTAGATGAGGCTGCCACCCAATCTGCACTGAGGGGATTGCAGTGATGGCAACCGAGAGACTGCCCTTGTAAGGCAGGTTGTAGAGAAGATCTTTTTTTTTTTTTTTGAATTTAATAAACGGGTTTTTGCAAATAACTCCTTGAAAGATCCTATATTTGTAGCTAGCCCTCTATATAATTCATATTTGCGTATAACTTCCTTAACTATGGTGACATTTATCTATAACCTTTCCATATTCATAGATAACCCCTTATATAGTTCATATTTTTATATAACCCCTTTAACTATGGTGACATTTGCTTATAACCTTTTAAGTATGTGATTTGTTTTGAATTTCATCTGAGTTAAAATGTTTTTGCATTATGTAAAAATAGAAATAAATTTTTTGATGCTAAATATATACAACAAGCAGCTTATAGATGGCTGTTTATGTGATTTTTCTTATAAGGTGTTTGTGTTTTAAATTTTTAAGTGAGCATGTTATTAGTATTTTCAGTTAATAGCTTTTACATATTTGATCTAAGATAATAATATTTTAATGTAGCTGAAATTCAAAATAAATACACATAGTTAATGGGGTTATATGCAAATATCACCATAGTTAAGGAGGTTAGATGCAAATATGAATTATGCAAGAGGTTATCTACAAACATGAGATCTTGTAGGGCGTTATTTGCAAAAATGACTGGAACCGAGGTACCCCTCGTACCCATATCGGTACCAATTGATGTTGGTAGGAATGCTTTATGGCATCGTCCTCATAATGAGAAGAGATCCTCAGTACACGTTTGGACTGTAGTCCAGCAGTACTAAGAGTGGGACACTTCGGTATTTGCCGACTTGGGGAACATATGGGGGGTTTCAACAGGTCCCATCCTCGCACCACGGGTGTAGCATCTCTACCAACTTCTGACACTCAAAAGAGGGGACTTTGTCCCTCAAGGAAGCTAGATATCTCTAAGACAATGGCACTCCCTAGCAAGAGAATGGTAAGTCCTCTCACAATTATGAGAGTAGATGGCTTGCTCTCGTCCCATTGTAAAGTGGCAGCCTACCCTTCTCCGATGGTGGCTTGAGTTGACAATCAAGGCTGATTTAGAAAGGTTGGATAAGATTCGTCGTGTCAAGACTGGCCAATGGCAACTAAGAAAAAAGTTGAGGGCTGACGAGACATAGCAAGAAGAACGGATTACTATCTCATAGGCCACGAGGCCAGAGGTAGTGCCCATGACCATCTCGCACCACATGTTGATCGTGTAGGATGCCTGATGAGAATTCAGCACGCCCAAAACAATCCCGTGACTCCCCATCATGAGAAACCAACACCAATTCAGCAAGACACTAGGTTGGTAATGGTTCCTAGTTGGCCGGTCATCAGTCTAAGCTCTTAACACGTCATGGTACCATCGAATGGGACTAAAAGATATGATACGAACCGCTACAGTAAAAGTCTTTAGCATTACGAAAACACAACTACATTGCAGAGAAACGACATACAAGATAGCAAAAAAGAAAAGGGGGAAAAAACAAGTATGCCCTAAGCCGACCAACCTATAATGCCTACATCGACCACCTTCCCTACGTGAGCCTTCACTAGGGCCCTCTTCCCCTCCAATAGGCGGCACATGGATGGATAACCCGAAACGCCGCAATGCCTCCTCAGTAATTTGTGGATCAATGGCAACCGGAGACCAGACCGAGATAAGGGCAAAAGTATGCACATCCATGTACGGCAGCAAAGATATCCCCTGCTCAAGGGGTACCAACGGAGAGGCCCCGAAAAGCCAAAAGGAAAAGCCACTCTCCTTAAGGACCCCCCTTGACCCAGAAGAAGAAGTCTTTCCTGCGCGCGGGGGGGGGGGGGGAGGACTCAGAGCTCAACGTTAGCGGCATCTTGTCCCTAGGCCTTGTCCCTGGCTTGGAAAGCCTATAGACATCTTATATAGGAGTTCGACATCAACTGGGCAGGAGAGATCTAGATATTGCAACAGTTGCTCGATGAAGGCAAGAACTGGCATCCTAAATCCTGCTTCAAACATAGCCGCGTAAGCGGCAAATGAACCCTCCTTCTCAAAAAAGATGCGATCCGCGACAAACGACGCCACAAGGCAATACTTACTCATAATATGGTAGGTCGTCCAGATTTCGGCTAAGAACTCCACCATAGCCTGCGAAGGTCCCATGACTCGATGATCCTCGGCTACCTTCGCTGCGTAGTCCATGTACCTTCACCAGAACTCAAGCTATCTAGGAATGGGTAAAAACCTCTCCTTCAGAGGATATAAAGCTTCGGCCAAGGCCTAAACATTACACGTTACATGCCTTGATAAGCGTAACGGGCAGAAGGATTCCTAGGTCATTTATTGCAAGGAGGACCAAAGGGCGCCCGACCAAACGATGCATGTAACAAACATTTGTCATTCATTGTTGCACGAGAATATCAAAGAGTAGGGGGCAAGTGAAGGAGAAGAATTTTGCCCGACCCAAACAACCAAATGAGCCGGCCCAGCAATTCCAGGCATAAGCCATCAAGCACGTCTCTAAGGGAGCCCACACACCACCAAGACATACAAATGCTGCTTAGTTTGGGCCCCAACCTAGACTCAATCTGAGGAAGGTTCAAAATGGGACCCCAACTACTTTAACATCAAAACCAGGTGACTGCAAGGGACTACGGGTTCGAACCCGCCTCCTAAAAGAACACCCAGGTCGGCTTCGTCTGACCAAGACTCGGAGCAGGTCAAGTCGAATCTGGGAAGCCGTCCCAAAGTTGGATTTCCTAGAACGGTCGTTTCCAATTTAGGAACATCCCCCGAGCCCAACTTTCTTGATCGAGATTGATTTCTCACAAGGCTCTGCACTGCTAGTCCAATAGGCCATGGTACACTCTCCATATCCCAAGCTACTGCTGCTTTTCCTTAAAGACCCTAACCTTTTGACTTAGGTATCAGAGGAGGATCCCCCGGATCATTGCCGAAGGCTTTTAACGGTGTTCTCTTTGAAGGAACAATCTAATTCCCAACCCTTCGATCATAGGCGGAGGGCTCTAACTATAATGGACAAGATTTCGACCCATTACTTGTAGTTACAACAGTTCACTGATTTCTTCAATAATCTAAAGCGTATATGATTGAAATGTATAAAACAATCAGTTATGTTTATAAAAGTTTTTGTTTTCCTTTCAAAATGTATAATGGAATACCTGGTTTGGGAATGGATGCGTATATACATATCACGTTTTGAAAATAGACACCACCTCATTGTCCGATCATTAAGAAGGGCATTCTTAGGTTCGGTGGTTTCTTAGTTTGGTGGTCCCAAAGTTGGAAGCACTAAACTTGCATACAATTTCTTCCACCGTCTCCGGATAAGAGAATAACTTGCTGCATCGGTAGTTGGTATTAAGCCGTCTGTTGTTATTTTTAATTTTTTTTGGATCGTCCCCATAGTGTCCTATATGGTTGTACAGTCTGATCTCGGATCGAACGACTTTAAAAAGATAAAAAATAAAAAATCGACCCCAAATAAATAGCAAAAAGTACACTCCGATTTCAGATCGGACGACTAAAAAAAAAATGAAAAATAAAAAAACCGACTCCAAGGGAACTATCTTTAAGGTCAATTTTTTATTTTTCATCTTTTTGTTAATCGTCCGATCTAAGATCAGACTGTACGACCGCGTAGGCGCGTAATACCGGCTGTTGGTATAGCAAGTTATTCTCCCAGGATAAATAGTGGAAGGCCACATCAAAAACAGCAACAACATGCTGGCATTCCTTCATGATCAGTCATTTCCTTCATTGCCGAAAAAGTTACTAAATAGATGAATGCTAAAAGGAATAAAGAAGGGACATGTTTCTTGAATAAAGATTATCGGGAAGTATTGAAAATTCCCACAGATAAATTAACTTCTAGTGGTCCTTCAATCTACATTGATTAATTCCGAGAAGGTTTGTTGGAGCAAATCAAGATGGAAATCCTAATGGATTCTCCGACAGAAAACAACATCCAGCAAACTATTTGTTACAAAGAATCTTTCTAGGCTAACGACTAATTGAAGGAATAATTATATTTCACTGTTCAAACTACGTAGGACTGCACGATATGTATGTTATACAGATATAATCTAATATATGTACATACAAATGTTTTGAATAAAATTTCCATTCTTCATATTAAACTAAAAGAACATATATGTACATATAGATAGGGGTGGATATAATGCACTCACGGCGCCTCTCTCTTGAAAACCATTCATCCCCATTTCAAAAGAAAAGAAAAAAATATCAAAATCTTTAAAATATTCAATACCCCTTCTAAATTGTTTATCACTCCTTAAGATTTAATTTTTACTGTTACATCGAAAAATGTAACCGTAATCGTCTAATCAAATTTGTTGTTTGAAGATCAAACTAAAATCTCAAAGAATGAAATCAACCCTAAGCCTAATCTAACGAATTTCTTATTTCTGATTATTTTTTAATATTTTTAGATGTTGCTTTTTTATACCTATCCGATCAAAAAGTTCTAGTTGTTCGTCAAGATCAAATTTTCAATTTTAATTTACAATGAGGGTGGATTTTCAAGGACACATCTTACTTAGATGCACGACTGGACACATTGAATCCTCTCTCTCTCTCACATACACATATATTACACATAAGAATTTGCAAAATAATATTTTTTTAAAAAGGTGCAGCACGACGTTGTGTGATCAATAAGCACAGAAGTGCCTGACCACATTAACACTCATCTATATATATATAAGGTCAGCTCAAAAGTGCCCAACTCAACCGTACAATCCAATCTCAAATTGGACTACCAGAAAAAAGATGAAACATCGAATAATTTTTGATCTTTTTTTTTTTACTGTTCATTTGTGATTGATTTGATATTTCATCTTTTTTTTTATCATCTAATCAAAAATCAAATTGTACAGTTGGCTGTTTTTTACTATTTATTTGGGGTCAATTTTCGATTTTGTATCTTTTTTCACATCATCTGATCCAAGATCAGATTATACGATCAGATGAGGCACCTCTGGACTTTTCAGAAAAAAATTTAATTAAAAACACCACCACCAGATGGCATAATACTGCCTGGCAGTATATCAAGGTATTCTCTCCCTCTCTTTATATATATATATATATATATAACTTGATGCGCCACCCAACGGTGTTAAACGACCTGGCAGTGCTTCTAATTAAGAAAATTGAAATTTTTTTGAAAAGCCTCAACCTACCTTACGGTTCATTTGGGGTCACTACAGTGTTTACCGACAAAGCACTACGCGGCATCCCGTTCAAATGGCCAACTTTGTCTCGAATAGAGGTGGGGACACTTTGAAAAGCGTTACATCTCCATGTGATTTTCACAATGGGGAGGAGAACGTGCACAAAGCCGGCAAAAAGGCCAGAGATTTCGTAGTAGGAAAACCTTTAGATGCAAGTGTAGTAGTCAGATACTAAGACCTTCCAACAAATAAACAAGAAACCGGAAGTTGAGGTGATTGGTCGTTGATCAATCACTAGCTCAGCTCCTGCCTTCATGTGATTGTATAAATTGGATAATCTCACAATCATGAAACATTGAACAAAGGAGGACAAAAGACACCAACCCTAGGGCTCATCTGTTGGTTAATTTGTAGACGACAATAGATAGTCCATGTTAGAACATGCAGCAGATAAAAAACTTCATCAATCCATGAAGATACAGCAACTTAATGGATACTTGCCTCCATTTTTATTTATTTGTCAACATGATGGCTTCAACTACAAGAAATATGCCAGTTTTTTATTTATCAAACTGGAATATGCTTCCATATATTTCTAAGAATTCAATAAACTGAGAGCATTGAACATAATTCACTGCATCGGTGAATGTACAGCTGCATTTCTTGTATCATCAGTGCGTCAAACACAAGTTAAAAATGAGGGACCATATGCAATTAGACGAAGAATGTGAAGCCACACTG
This sequence comes from Zantedeschia hybrid cultivar, assembly GCA_030544215.1. Lineage (NCBI taxonomy): Eukaryota > Viridiplantae > Streptophyta > Magnoliopsida > Alismatales > Araceae > Zantedeschia > Zantedeschia hybrid cultivar. The sequence goes on from JARZZO010000007.1 coordinate 1,794,110, forward strand.
ATTTTAACAGAGCAAAGATGGGAATTTTATGGTCGGCATTTGTTTTCCATCAACTAGTTAGACCTTCAGACATCATGAATTATACAGATGCTGCTATTCTGCTGTTCAAGGACGAACTAAAACGACCCAAAGCACCTCTGATGGCGAAGATGGTGGTTCACTGTCCAAGATAAAGTCTCATGAATGCAATACACAACAAGACTTGCACCAGCAGAGTGAACCGAGAATAAGATAAACTTAAAAACAAAGTGAGGAACGCATTACCCATCGATAAGAAATGATTAGAAGCTTATATACAGAGCCACATGGTGTGGAATTTTGATCACACGCCCATGCTGCAAACAGCTTGCTTTCATTATGTCCGATACAGTCCTTCACTACAGAAATACTTGCCATTTGTATCAAAAATCAGTCTCAGGCATGACTGCGCTGTATGAAGACATATTGTATAGGCACCTGAAGGTTCAACCTGTACTTCTACGCACTCTCTCTAAATGCCAAAACAAGAAATGACAATGACGCATTTATTTCAAGTGGAAAATGAAATGCTTGCATTCACGCATTTTTACATATATACAGCAAAGGAACAGGCTTAACTGCCACTACGATCGTCCGCAGGAGTACAATGTTTCACTAACTTTATGACTTATTTCCTGAATGATTTTGGGGGACAAGAGGTCAAAATATGAACTCAATAGAGGGGAAGAGAAAAAGATCTAGGTTATGATACATTAACAAGTAACAAATATATAACTCAGGGAGGGGAAAACTGCTCGCGTGGCAAGATACAGCACAACTACCGTATCAGAGGCACATTTAAACAAGTACACCATACAACATACCTCAGTACACTGGCTGCCTGCAGAGTGGCAATATGTTATACAGATGGTGGTTCTCCATTGAGAAGGCATGAAAGCCAAGGGTTGGAACTTCAGACAGGATGTGGCATTGTCCTATGAAAGTTTCACAAATCAAAACAATAATGAGTTAGGTGATGCATGATCAGAAAACAAAAGAAACATACTACGAAGCAGTACTTCATATTACCAATTAAGTGTTGAGAGAAGGCTTCGGATAATTTACTGGAACCTCACCAATTGCATCACCAGTGAGGGGAGGGAATGAAGGAATAGATCTCAATATCAATTTTCGGCCACATTTACGGCCTGGGGACAAACCAATCTCATGATGTGGAGGAGAAACTCTCTTCCTGTTGGGTGAGGCAGTCTTCACTCTGTTGATGGGTGATGCAGTGCCTCTTAAAATTTCAGGAGTTTCATCTTCTGGAACAATCTGGAAATGCTTCTCAAACCTCGATTTAGCAATACCAGTCCTTTTAAGAGTGTGACAGGTATTCAATAATGGAGACGATCCAATGGTAAGTACAGAGGATCGTGGAGGCTTGCCATTAGAAAAGAATGGAACTCTAATAGACGGACTGCAAAAGGACGAAATAGAAATTAGTTAGAGGCAGCTGGGATAAACAAAAATAAGTGCGAGAAGATTATGTTATTAGTGCTAACCTGCAAATTTCAAAGGATGGAGAAATAGGCAAAACATCTTCTAGAAAATGTTTTTCATCTTTTTGGACATCAGAATCATGTTGGATTTCAGCCAGTTTATCTCCATCCTTTTCACAAACATCCAATTGTTCCTCTTCATGCTCAATTTCCTCATTCCCAATTAGCAGAATACCTGTCAAAAAGGATCAAAATTTTCAGCCTACTAAGAGGCTCTATACCGGAGAAATTAGAAAATAAGATATGAAAAACAAATGAAATCGATATCCATGTATGGATAAGCCACATCTATTTACGATGGGAAATGGACAACCAAAATTCCCAACGGACAAGCTAAGAAAATAACTGGGCTTCAAATGCGGCATTGAAATGGCAGCCTCCAATTAGCCAACAGTACTTGCAAAAGAAATGAATGGTCTAGCTATGAGTTGGAAAACACTTTGGGCCTCAGGCGATGTACAGTGATTGTTCAAGAAATAACAACTACAACCACAGGTGGACATCTCATTTGACTGCTGTTTGGGGGGCACTTTTGAATCACCAAATTGGAACTTCCAACATGAAGCCATTAGCCATTGAGACACAAATATATATGGGGTTTTATCATCTTACATCAGTTCAAAGACACCACCCAAATTAACTGTTCTGCCACTGGAAGGATCTTGCCCAACTGAAAGCAATCACAAATGCACCCTAATCAACATCCTCAGCATAAGCATACTAATTGCAAGCGTGTCTCCATTGGGAATGAGTGTTGGGAAACATTTATGATAAAGATCATCAACAAAATATATGAGTTTTCAGGTTAAAGGATCAATATAATCAACTATACATTGAAACAGAAATAAGCAAAGCAAACAACACTTACCATCTCTTTTGCCAAATGTATTCTTACACCCTTCACATCGGCAGCTGATTGAGCATCCAACACCACCCTTTTAAAAACAAACCAGAAACCCCAGATCAGTCAATGCATGAGAAAGCAAGCACACAAATTCTGCACAGAAGAAAAACCTGATAGCATTCACAATATTTCTTCAAGCAACTTGACTTTTTGCAGTTGCAGCCTCTCTTGTGCCTTGCTGATGCTGGGGTTTTGTTTGTATCTTCCTGTAAAATATACAGGACAAGTAGAATGAAACACACTGCCATGCAAAATTCAGAACTAGTTTAAGTAAGGTTCCTACACCAATTTCTGCAGCTGGCACGGACGTTCTAATGACTTTTGGAGCAAAGGCAAGGGGATTGCGGGATTCTATCTGCTTGCGCGTTGCCAGAACTGTGTCTTCATGTACGGGCTTGTTCATGCATCCTTGACAAGCACACGGTTCAACACAATAGACTCCAGCAGCAAAGCATTCACAGTAGCTGCGTGAAAAATTACCACCATAAGATAGGCTGAGATTCACAAAAGAAATGAACTCAGAACTTCCACGTTAGAGACGAAGTCAATTGTTCACATATTTTCAGATCAAGTCGGTGAAGAGAAAAGAAACACTTGCAGTGACGATAGGTGTCTTCGAAGTTCAACTTTTTAAGGACCAAGGAATCACAAAAATAGGTTAATATAACGTTTCAGAAATTAAAATTATAGCAACAGAAACAAAAATGGATTGACAGAGGAAAAACGGCAAGTTCAAACATCTGAACAAGTAAGAAACACTAACATTCAATCACCTTTACGTTGCCAAAATCAGTACAGCTAGCGGGATGACTATGCTAAACATATGCAGACAAAAAAAAGACAGTTGCCATTTCCAACAGGCAGGTCTCCATTTATACTGGACATTTGTCCAAGTCCTAGAATGCAAAGCAAAAAGGTAAAAGTTGATGGTCCTCTGCAAGAATATTAAGGAAAGCCCACCAAAAAAAATATTTACCTGACAAAGAATGCATTCCTTACACACAACTGATCAGGGACGGAGAAAGAGAACTGTGCAAGAGAAAATTAAAGTATATAGCCCTGGTTCACAGATCCGGATCAGCTGTTCCAGATTGGAATCGAGCCTAGCCGATCCAACTCATGGGAGGGGGGGACTGATTCCCTTGTCAAAAGTGTAAAATAAATAATAAATAAAACAAGGCTAAGTCAGCAATTGAATCACCCCAAAATCAATTGTGTCGGCCTGGATAGGGCCCATACAGGCCAATCCAGGCCAGTGTGGCCTGCAAGCTAGGTCTTTTAATCAATGTTATTCCATTGAATTGGATTGTTAGTGTGCAATTTTCATTTTCTCTAATTCTTTTCTCAATTTTCCTTACTTTTGCATTATTATTATTATTATTTAAAATAAAATCCAAGCTGATCCAGAGATTGTCCTTTCTTTGGATCAGCCAATCTGAGCCTGATCCAGATTTGATCAATACCTGCCTATCCTGGGTCTCCATCCAATTCTGCCTTCCTTGTCTAAATTGAATTTGTTTGTTTGTAAATAGCATACTTGGAAATTGGAATGTTGCAATTTTTTGTCTAACATTTTCAAATATGTAATGTACACCCAGGCATGCAGAAAAAAAAAAAATTGTTATAGTGAAACATAGATCTAGAATATCTAAAAACTATGTTAGCGGGAAACTGCACAAAAATCTAGGGTGCATAGAAATTACAGGAATTCATAAAGATGACAGATGATGGATGATATATCTTAACAATGTTCCTTAACAGCAAAGCAAAGATCACCAAAGAACTAAAAGCAGTAGAGGGATGCTAGCATGCAATGCCCTCTTGCCAATGCCATGCTCCTTTGCCACCCCAAAAAGACAAGTACCACAGGCACTTTTTGAGTTATTATTAGCCCCTACGATGGGTACAACCTTAAGGGTCCCATGTAGAACTTGTCTTTTTTGGAGTGGCAAAGGGACATGGCAGGAAGGTGTGGCACTCTAGCATTCCTCAAAGCAGAAAATTTAACTACTACCTAGATACGTGGTACGCAAGCAGTCAATATCCTATTCATTTGTTTGAGAAAGCTTAATATGAAGTATTAGCTCATTTTCATAACTAAACTCACATCAGGAACTGAAAATGGGAAACATATCAGATACAGAGTAAAGTGATGATGCTAATCCTGATAGATCCTAGCAACATCATATGCAAGGCAAGCATGTAATTGGATGCAAAATTGCTAGTCACCCATTTATCCTACAATGAGTGGGTAAGAAGCAAAATGGTGTTGCATTGCCACAAGAAAGACTGCATCATGCACCCTTACAACTTGACGCAGACTGCAAAATAACCTGGCTAAAGATGACAAGATAAGGACAATAGAGATCCTTAGACTTATTGCAGCAGTTCTACGAAACACCAAGTTTTCAGGTGTGCAGGATTCAGAAGAGTGTAACATTTTTTGCTGAATTGTGTTACTGATCATTTTTAATGCACTTTCAGAAATTCAGTAAGCAGATACATTTATCCTTTAATTGGGGAAACAATGGTGAAAGACCTTTATAAAAAATTGGGGAACCAATGTTGAAAGACGGAAACTAAGAACATGCAATGCTGTTGGTGGTGTTGTTAAGGGCACCTCCCTAAGACCTTGGAGAGCACTTCTAAGGCCATTTGAAAACAAAGCAACGAAGGTGACGACCATAGAAGCATCTGCAAGTTCTTGTAACACCACCTTATTCAAGAAATTCATGTGCTAACCTAATCCCCTTTCTTTGTTACCCATGGCATGTCACAGCATTTCCTAATTTTTCTTCATCAAGCTTCCTTTCATGCAATTTTATTTTGATATCGAACATGAACTTCACTTTTGATATTACTGCTCTCACTAATAATCACTGCATTTGCTACAGTATCTTTCTTTTTTTTTCTTCACTTGTTGAAGTTTTGTCATTGTAGTTCCTTTAATCATTTATTTGTCCTTGCCAATATCCTTGTTCCAAAGTTCATCTTAATTGCTTCCAAGCATATGTAATACCTTGTTAAACCACCTTATTCTGGTGTGTATACGTGGGATTAAGTACAACCAGTTTGTATGGAGCTTTTACAGAAGTTTAAATTATGAATTAACTTTATTCAATGATGCAAAAGGGTGCATTTTGATCACAAGCATCTCTCAGGCAGACCAAATGCTGCCTAGACATCATCCATAGGCTGCCTGTTACCTAGACACTTTCATTGCCTCTGCCAATGTATATCAGAAATTCCAGAAACACACAAACAACATTTTGATAACAAATTATCAACAAGAAAGCCATCTCTAGAAATATTCTAAGATAGGCATTGTTGAAAGTCTATATAAAAACATGGCAAGTATGGAGTGAGATAGTTACAGCTTTAGGCATTTTGACTTTTTGCAGTTGCAGCGTTTACAGGCCTCATTTTCACCACCAGTTTCCGGCTTGCTCCTGCATGCACAATAACCGATGATCAACAAAATCAAGGGCAAATCAAACATGAATCAAGAAATCGATGAAGAAGGGATACTTTTTCTTTTTATCACTACTGTGATTTAGTTCTTCACTCTCAATGGCTGGTGCTTGGAAGGAACTTGACATGGCTGGAAGATCCTGAACATCACCGGCATCACATGTGGCTTTCTCGGCAACCAAGTTACTGCTAGTTGGATTCTGCACAGTTGTTAAAGAAGCAAAAGTGCCGGTAGAGCATGAAATGCTCATTAGCTGTCTCCCGGAAGGTAAATTATCTTCAGTTAAAATCCTCTCTCTAGAGGCTGTTGCAAGCGAATTCAGATGCAAACCGATACTGGGCAATATGTGTGGCCGTGAGCCAAGGCCAGATTTAGAAGAAGTCTGTTGTCTAGCATCAGGATTGGATTTAATATCGACTGGGAATGAAGATGAAGAATTGTCTTTCAAATCACCGAGGATGTTTGATCCTACCACCTCAAACACAAGAGAGCGTCTTCGAAATACACGACGATGCTGATAGTTAACCTGCCCAACAAGCATATGAAAACTCTTAGATCAAGGTAAAAGGCAGGGGATAGAGATTGATACCATGGGAAAAAAATAATAGAAAGCAAAAGGCATGTGAATTTGATTTGAAATCAGAAGTAGTTGTGATAACATTTAAAAGACCATCTTATAATTAGTTCATCCACTTATGTAAAGGTTCATTAGGAATCATGAAGGAAATAAATTTCTTAGATAAATTTATATTCATTCAAACTAGTCTATTTGGTACATGCTAGTATATGACAGTCAGTGAGGGATATAAGCTCATCCCTTGTCTTAGAAAAAGGAAAAGAATAATCATAATGAAACACACTTTCTATCCTAGACTTTCAGAGAAGAACCTTATCAAAAGATATTTAATGAGAGAAATAGAAAGAGCACAAAGCTTCAACTCCAAAATAACATGACACGATGACAAAAAGTACTTGATTTCTGTAGAGATGATTTAAGGAAGAAATAATAATAATAGTCCAGAGCAGACTATGAGATCTAAAAATAAATTCTACCTGGCAGCTTAACGGGTAGCAGTGACCAGCTTCATCATCCATTTTATCAATTTGTCCACCAATCTCTGTCTTGTTTAAACAAGTAGGTGGCACTTGTGGTGTATGTTCGGAGTCAATTTGCCCCCCAACTTCTTGGCCGCAGTCCCCAGGCAGCTCCAGCACTGAATTTTGAAGGCAGGCATCCAGGGAACCATCTAGCTGTCCTTTCTGTGGATCTTGAATGTTATCTTCAGGAATATTCGACAGTGACGAAGTAAAGTAATTAGAATCATGGTCCCTTAATTGCTGACAGTGTTCCTCACAAGTTTCTAATTCAGTGGAAGAGTCAAAAATGAATACATTTGCACTGTCATCGGCAATAAGGTTCTCCCACTCAGATCCTGACACTTCTTCCTTACTTTTCCCATGATGATGCATACCCTCCATCTCAGTCTCATTAGCAGGATACTTTTCTTCTTCTGAATCACCACTAATAAAATTAACCAGGCTACCCTTGACCCTTTTAAGATCAATTTTAGCACCAAAACATGGTGAAGTGTTATGGTTAGGGCTACCACAACAATGCTGCATAGAGTGAGGCTGCTGGACTGGCAGAGTTTGTCCCTCATCTGGCGGGTCAACAGTAGCCTCATTTAGTGAGCACTTTATGTTGCAGTTTTCTTGCACATCAATGATGCATTCTGAAAGCTTGACAATATTAGGAACAGTAGAAGAGACATTTTTATCATCCCCATTATCAGAGGGAAGCTCAGCCGCTGGCAAGTCCAATATAGGGTATCTGAAAGGAAAGAAGCAGGAGGGAATGAGAATATTCATTGATGAAGACCCAAAACATTACAGGAAATATCATGTCGTTACCAGAATTGTTACCTTGTCGCAAATCTACTTTCCTTCTGGCCGTTCAAATGTGGTGAAGCAAAAACTGAGGGAATTGAAGAAAAATTCCAGGAGTGGAAGGTTTGTGCGATGTGTACAGATTTAACAGGCTTAATTGGAGAGAGACTGCTGATGTAACTAAAAACGGGAGAATCCTGCAATTGAAACAAAATTCAAAGTGAACAAATAGGTGCACGTTGTTAACCAAGGGACAGCATTTTCTAAAACAGCAAGAAACCGATCATCCGACTGAAGATAGGTTGACATTGATAGGTTCGCATGTTTTGTGTTAATGTGATGAAACCGCCTATTGAAGCCCCCAAAACTGAACCTGATCATGGGAGTGACGAGTTTTCAAACCCATCATATAAAGCATCACATGTGAATGTGTCTGGGGATTGTAGGAGACAAGTGAACAAACTTCCAATGCTGCAGCTCTAAACTAAAATGCATGAAACGGAGGGCATTAACAAGATATTGGTAAGCAACAAAACGCAGTCGCCAACGCTATAGCCTCTGACATGGAAAAAAGAAAGAGTGCACATGGGACATTAAGGAACTCATGAAATCATGTAGTCAAGTTCACAAGACACGTTGCATTAGAATCAAGGGCACAAGAAACACAAGAATAGACTCCATACTACCAAAGGTTGGAGTGTGAAGGAATTCTATAGAAGATCAGGATGCAGCCCATTTAGGGTTTCCCAGTTCAGTAAATTCCGACGAAGAAGCAGGTAAATCTACCAATGCTCGGTCAAGAGCTTCCAAATCAGACAACTTTCTCAGATCGAGACATCTACCAACTTCACAAATGCATGACACACATCAATTCCATGTGACACGAGCGCGGTCAAAAAACGACCGCAGATAATCCCCGAGGCTTAAGAACTGGAGACCTCATGAGCAGATCAAACTACCCTTTCACAATTATCACTACAGCGTGAAGGATTATGCCCATGCTCAGACCCCCTTTCCTCAGATCTCAAAGAAAAAGGGACTGAGACCAACGAAAGTTAAAAAAAGAAAAGTGAACCAAACCGGACTCTTTCGAATCAAAACAGGAACCAGAACCAGTAAACCCCCGCCCCAAAGCAGAAAACATGGAGCCCCACCAAGCCGTTGCAGCGAACAACAAGCATCCCTCGACCAAGCACCTTACCCTCCCCCTCCCCAAAACGCGCATCAGATCCGCCAGCGCCCTCCTCCAAGAAGCACCACCCCGAACAGACCAAGCGAAGACTAACCTCCCCTCCCCGTGAAATCTACAGATGGGAACACAGCAGGAACTGACCTCGACTCTGGAGATCGCCGCCCCCCCGTGCTGCTGCGCCCTGTCCGGAGTATCCATGTCGCCGCCGCCCCCCGCCGCCGTGGCCGCCTTCTTCCGAGCTGGAGGGACGCCGGAGAGCCCTCAGGGCTCCACCGCATCTCCCCCTTCCCTCCCTCCCTCTCCTATCCTCTCTCTCTCTCTCTCACTTGCCGTCTTCTTCAGACGTCTTCCTCTTCTTCTTCGGTGTTGTGGGGATATAATTTTTTCAAGTGGGTGCGATGGGCGGGAAGCGGGAAGATTTTTCTCGTTCCGATCACCGCTCCCGACCTCCGTCGCTCGACACGGCCCCGTCCCCACCCTTCTACTGACTCCCTTTGTTTGTTTTTATGGTGCCGACCACCCCCATTATTTATTTTTTTTCCCTTTCTTTTTTACCGAAGGAGACGGGGAAAAGAAACGGTCCCTTACTTCGAGCCACTGCTATTAGAAAGAGTAAAGATTAATAAAGAACCCCTCTTTATTCTCTCTCTCTCTTCCCTGCCCTGTCTTTTTGTTTCCTCTCTCCTTAGGACCCTCCTCTCTTTTCAGTTTTCAGGGTAGTGAATAGTGAGAGAAGGGTCACACACTCCCTTTTCCTCTCTCCTCTGAGTCCCTCCCCCAGCCCACTTCTCTTTTCACCCCGGTGACATGTGAGATAAAGGGCCATCAATGACAAGTCTTTTTGCCTATTCTGTATAATAAGGATGTAAAAATTTTGTTCAGTGGAGCCACTCGGACATTAGGTCATAAGTATGATTAAGTCAATAGAATTTAGATTAGGTCATATGGGATCTTAGATTAAGTCAATAGATTTTGAATTGGGTCAGTAGGATCCTAAATTAGACTGTTTTGATTTGAATTAGTAGATTTGACAAAATTCAATATAATCTCAAGATTCTACTGAATGAATGTTAGACTCGTCATTGATAAGCTGGCTGACGTGGACTATCTTAAGTTAATTTCTTGTTCTAGTCAATAAGGATTCAATTCAGCACATTTCCACACATCATCCAAGTGGGGATCTCATTTTATCTCCACACGAAATCTAAGGTCTCAATCCATCAAACACCTTGAATAACAAGTCATGGCACGTTTTTGGATGGAAACGTACGTACGTAGTGCATCCAACACAGAAGATCCCGATTTGGTAACCGATTCCACTACAACTAATCATTTCTTAAAAAGCAACGGTAACTGAGATGAGATAATTGCTACGTACTTAAATGCATCATTTCATCAATATATTGCTAATTCTGTTGATATATGAGTTTCCTTGTGCATTAATATTACATCAATACAAAGATAAAGCCCACGCGTATGCCAGCTCACTTTGCTCGCAGCTTCCAAGTTCAAATCCGAAGACCATGGAGCATCTACTCTGGAGTCTAGACTTGACTGTCTAGTGCGATTGTGTTACTGTTACAAGGTTATCCGAATCTCCCGTTTACAGAGATCCCGGGGCGAAACGGAGGAGCCCGACGCTTACATGTGTCGTTTTCACGGCTCCCCCTCCTTCGGACTCCGTTGAAACGGAACAGTGAACAGCAGCTACGTCAGCTTTTTACTCGTCTTATTTCACGCCTTAGCAGACGCGCCCACCAAAAGCACCGAAACTGGATTAGATTTTTAAACTCTTATTCGGATTTATCTCTGGAGTAAATTTGAGATAAAAAATTGGTTCTTGATTGAGATTTAAGCAGTCATCATTTCGGGTTTTCTTTTTCCAAATCGGCCATCCATCTCAATAAAGTTAAACATGAATTTTTAAATATTTTAATTCGAAATTTTTATCATAAAATCTCATCAGACTCCCAAATCACCGACGGCCCAGATTTATAACTCACGTCTTTTCACCCCGACTCCAAATCCGCGTTTACGCTCCCCGCGACAACCCTGACGTGGATCCGGCATCACATCTGGCGGGCCCACCGACCTCTCCCGCAGATGAGGAACCCACCAATCATGCGTGGCACAGCTGCCGCCAGATTTAAGGAAAGGAAAAGACCGATGGAACCCACGCCACGGCGCTCTCGTGAGCCCGTGGTCCCACGTGCCGCTGGGCGTTACTCGCGGCATTTACTCCGAACCCGATTCTCGTGACGGCCATAAACTCCACACAGATCGGACGGTCAGGAATGGCCAAATCAGGAAGTCTCGCCGCAAATCCCACTGGACTAAATAAATTCCAGGGAGGTCACGAGATCTACGGATCAGACGGTCCGGAGGGGCCGAATCGGGAAGCTTCCTCGGATCTTTCCCCATTAATTAAACTGGTCCTTCTTTGGCGCACTCTCACAGTTCTTCCTCTGCGGCTCTGATGCGCTCACCGCGCCAGTGACATTCCATTCCGTCGGATTTAGGCGTCGCTCCAAAGCAGGGCTGGTCCACGGTTAAATCGTGCGGGAAGAGACGCCGGAAGGAAGGTAACGACACCCTCGGTCGACGGACCCGGATGGTCCGATTACTACAATTGCCCATGTGAGTGTGGGGGCTGGGAGACCGGCTCGGCGTTGTACGGAGCGCCAAGCGGATGTCTATGTTCAAATGACATAACAGTGCAGTTTAATTTTAACCATTTTATCGGCATAGAATGAGGAGGTTCTATGAACATTACTCAAACTGGACTTTTAGCTCGATTTATGAGGACAGTGATAAGATTAACTTCAAATAGTCGACTAAATAGGCAAAAAAATCATGTTTAGTGTGGAAATATCACTTTAGAGATTCGAATATCCCCTAGTCAAGAAACATTGTAAATACCTGACCATTAAATTACTCCTTCCAAAAACAAAATGAATATTAATTTGAAGTTTGTGTAATTTGGACTTAAATGTAAGGATGGGTGCGAAAATTGGATGAGATTTTCACACATACTTGAAATAGTTTACTGATTAATTAAAAAATCATATAAATTCCAACATCATGGATACACTTTTTAGAAGAAAAATAATGTAGCGAGGTTATCTTATGGGCATATACAATAAATGTGCTTCTATATGAAGGGTAATCATATAGTTTTCTTCTCTAAGATGGATCCTCACAATGGGGATGCAAATGGTAACTGATAACCCGATTAGTTGACCGGTCGTTAGCTGATGGGTCCGTTAATGGATAGTCTTTCTAAACATATATGTGTAATGGATAAGGTAACGGATGCAAATTTTTTATGACCGAATATATATGGTACACTGAAGATCCGCTTATCGGACGATTAATATCTTATAAGACAATTATTGGACACTAAACTGATAACATAATAGATACGGTCACAAATCTATCATGGATCCGCATTGAATCTGACTCATTTGCATCCCTATTTCACAATGTTATATTTTTTTAAAAAAATAAATCATGAATAAAATTTTTGTTGAGTTTTTATGCAAAATTCCTTAATAATTGATATCAGATAATTTGTGCTTCGCAAAGCCTTGTAGGAATGATATGAGAAACTAGTCATACGCACAGATTTTTGAAACTTAATTCTAAAATTATCCTTCATGTATTATGATTTTATAAATAACATAAGCGGATGTTGTTTCTCAATACATCCGTTATACCTTCTTTGAAAGAAGTGAAATTTAACACCTAGGTTATTAAGCATCGTGGAGGGAGAGAAAGAGATTTGAATATGGATAAAAATATAAGGTTTGCTATTTGTCAATTATGGAAGTCTATGTTTCATATAGGTATTGTAGCTGTCAAAATCTGGTTGGGTGTTCCCTAACCATTCAATCTTGCTCCCACCATGCATGAGATTTATTTGTTCAGGTATGACGAGAAAGCCTGAATTAAGAGGAAAGAAATAATCAGGAGGTCTAAGTGGTCTTAAGGGAAAACTCTCAGATGTTTAGGTTAGTTGGTGCCGGATAAGAGAGAGAGAGAGTTAAGAGTTTTTACTAGTTGAGCATGCATACCTTTGACCGGCCATCTCCAAAGGGAAAGGGTTGGACATCAATTATGGAAGGTTCTTGCATGTCTCACATGTTATGAGGTTGTGATCCCTTTTATGTCATGATTTCCTTCATGGAATTGTGATTCCATGATTCTTGCACCTTAATGGAGTGAGGGAGGAGTTACTTCTCATGATTGGAAATGGATTGTCTTGATTGTGGGTGTACTTGTGTTAAATTGATTTACCATAATAGGCAACACCTCATTGCTATTTATTGCAGTTGCTAAGTTATCAAAAGTTTGATATACTCTTAGAAGGTTTTCTCGAGCCCTCGGATGTAGCGGAAAGTCTTGAGTGAACTTGAGGATCCCAACTAAACACTCAATCTACCAAAACAGGATCACCTGTGCCTCCTCCCCTTATGCCTGAATAAGCCCCAAGACACATGGGGGGGAGGAGGTGATGGGGCACGGCCCCACCACTTCTGGGTCAAATGACCTATTCACCCTCCCTCCGTATGTCTTGGGGCGCACGTGGGCACAGGGAGGGAGGTGCAGGTGATCCCATTTCCAATCTGGCCATGTTGTGGATGTTAGAAATGAGTGCCTTATAACCCAATCACATGAGATGTGGTGGGAACATTTTCGAAAATTCTCATTCACTTAATTGATGGCAAAATATTCATTTAGTCTAATAATGATTGTGTATGACATCGTTAGGCATAATAAAGTTTTTGAGCATATGCAATGGAGACTGAATTACAATGAAATTATGATAATGAGATTAGTCTTCTATAAACATGAGGTCTGAATATTCCTAGTCGTGGAATAATTGAGAAAAGACGTTCACACTTTGTCTGCTCATATGATGAAGATGGCTGGTCACATAGCCACTTGTGTGAAGATACTAACATGAGTGTGTAGGTGCTCATTATATAATGAATTCACTAAATGATCCGCTTATGAGATTTCTGAATAGTTAATTATACCTAATTGTCAATCAGGAAACTCATCATCTCAGTGGTGCAATTGATTCTTTAACTTGAGACACTAAAGATATCTTGTGTGTAAAATATTACACTTTAATACTGGATTCATAAACCTTAACCACAGGTCCTGTACAGTTTAGTTATTAGATATGATGGGGAACATATGGAGATGATTATGTAGTCAATAGGGGATCACTCACTCTCCAATATAGTACATGGGAGAGAGAATATTTCACTGAGTCCTGTAGAAGTTAAATCCCTAGTCAAGATAGATCAATTAGATAGAAAGATGTTTCTATCTCTGACAATCATTTGTGTAGACTCTACAGATCAGACAATAGAAATTTGATACATGACCATATTTCTAATTTGATAATGAATATGAGTGGAGAATTAGAATTGTATGATAACATGTGACAGACATGTTATGATGGATTGTGAATCCCTGGTATCATCTGGGGATTATGACTCGTTGTTTGGGACTAACTATGATTTGTGAGTCAGTTAATTAATTATGAGGTGATTAATTTAAATGAACTAAGTAGTAGTTCACATAAAATAATAAAAATAATTATATTATTTGAATTGAGAGTTAATTCGATAAAAGTATCAAAAAGAGATTTAATATATGGACTTACTGTTAGCTCGATATTGGGCCTAGAAGGTCACATATATAAAGAATCTCATGAAGATGGGTTAATAGAGGGTTTTATAGAAATATCAGATTTTTGTGAAAAATATCGACTATTCTATAAATAGAGGGCTTAGAGAAATCCTAGACAGCACGTGGACTTTCACTCTCTCTCTCTCTCTCTCTCTCTCTCTCTCTCTCTCTCTCTCTCTCTCTCGACGAGGAGCGTACGAGAAGATTATGGTGTTCGTTGAGATCGTCTCGACGTATAGAGAGGATCTCATCTTCGGAGGTCTGTGTGGATATGTTTAGAAGCCAGACATGTGAACGGCTCACGATCCCAAGAACGACTGTTCGTTCATCTCCGAGTCGACGAGGGATTTTCATTCATGTGATGGTGAAGATCAGATCTTCATATTTTATTTATTATTTTTCATTTCAATCTAAACACTCTAAGAACTAATTCACGAGATTCGAGGGAATAATATTTAATTTTATATTCTGTTGTGCCTTCATTCTTCCCATAGCGAATCTTATAGTAGATGTGCAGGTGAAAGAGTCATGTGCCTAATTACTCATTGAGTTGCCTAGCTAGTTGGGCAACACGTGTTGGTGGTGGAGCCACTAGTGGGCATGCAAGAGGAAACTGGGCTACATTGGCCCTCTAATTGGCCAGTTTTCTCATGGCACGGACTTTCCATGATGAAAATTGTTGAAGACGAACACTGGTCTCCGAGATTAGATGTCGGTGTTTACCCATGGACGAGTTCTCAACTCCAAGATAGAGATTTCGTACACAATGAAGTGGTCAGAATGGACTTCAAGATTGCTCGGGGGATCCCACTTTGATGATTAAGTCAAAGAGAGTACGAGAAGTAGAAAGCGAGAATTAGTCAGTTGAGTTAAGACAAACTTCTCTTCTCCTTTTATAAGGTCACTATGCTAGGGGTCAGTCATGACCAGTGATGTGGGATTAACGACGTGGACAAGTGTCGGTTCGAGATTGGTGGATGGTGCTCAACATGGATTTTCCACTGTATCTAGGTGGATCGTCATATCAGGTATTTCATTCTCAAATCTAAGATGTGATCTAATTTCCCCAACATGGGCCGCTTACACTCTTAGCCATGGACAAGCTTCTTGAGATAGGGCCGAGAGTGTCTTGTCATGACCGTGTATTTTCTCTATTACACGTGTCCATTGGGTGTTAATCTCGAAATTGAACCGTCACTTTCCTTTATATAAAAAGAAGAGTAGTCCCGCTGCACTATATCATCATCGTAACACCTGCCTTTCTCCGAGAGTTCTCATAAAGAGGTCTTGAGCGATAGTGTTGCTTGTTACCTTTCTCGTCGTAGGTACGCTTCTCATCTTCTCTTCTTCTATTTTTCCTTGCATGTTACTTGTATTATGAGTGAGGAAGAGTCGGGTAGTTCGGCATACATAATGTCAGAGGAAGAACTGATTCGTATCCCCCGAGGACAAGGGTCAAATGTCCCCAGTTGCTAGAAGAAGAATCTTAGTTCATAGATTCCACTTCCAAGGTGGATACAGAGGAGGAAGATGAAGAAGAAGAAGGAGAAGGAGATGAATAAGTCGATACATCAAGATTGGGAATGACCAGTAACTCTTTCTGGAACTAAGAAAAGAAGGTGTGGAGGCGTTCTCTTGATCCCTGCTTTGTTGCCCAGAGGTTTGACAGTGGTTTTGAGGTGATAAACCCCGCTATAAAAATGGTCTAAAAAGAGTTGTCCTAAGTAAGAAAAGAAATGAACAGACTTTTGAGCGTAAAAACTTGAACCACTGAAGTGCATCGAGATCTAGAGTAGATTGGAAAGCTCGACACCTGAGGGCATCAAAAGAAGATGATATGACAACTTGGCTCTCAAACTGATCAAGGTGAGGGACATGTCAGTAGTGCCGTCATAGCTGCAAATGGATTAACAGCTAGGATTTCATTTGAGAATGGAGAATTTCCAAAAAGGGCTTAACTATTGAGAACTCGTGCATTGGATGTCAGCACTAAGCTTAAGTACCTCTTTGCAGACCTCGGCCATCTCTTGTTGTACTTGAGGATTGGGAACTTCAGGAGGAACTCCTTCATTTGCCTAGGGTTGCCAAAGGACAAGGTGGTTTCCCTAGGTTGGCCAGACTTCTCTACTTCATGAGACTGGCTCCCTGCTCCTGAGGACGCCCCTGAGGCCGCTCCTCCCCCAGGCCTTATGTGTTCAGCTTGGTTAGGTCTTGGCACTATGGCCAAAACCAAGCTTTGTAGATCCTCGAACCTCTTCGAGAGGGCCTTGAACCTCTCGTCTGACCTCTGAGCGACTTTTTCAAGTAGCTTTGTTGTCGTCTTCTCACCCGTCCTCCCTTCGGTGCGTGAGTCAACATCATTTGCTTCTAAAGTTATGTTTCTTCTACCACGAGCGATGACTTCTTGTTAGTTTTTCACAGACGGCACCAATTGTTGAAGACGAACTCTATTCCCCGAGACTAGATGTTGGTATTTACCCACAGACAAGTTCTCGACTCCAAGACGAAGATTCTTTGCACAATGAAGTGGTTAGAATGGGTCTCGAAATTGCTCAAGGGATCCCACTCCAATGATTAAGTCAAATAGAGTACGAGAAGTAGAAAGGGAGAATTAGCCTGTTGAGTTAAGGCAAACTGCTCTTCTCCTTTTATAGGGTCACTATGTTAGGCGGTCAGTTATAACCAACGATGTGGGATTAACGACGTGGACAAGTGTCAGTTCGGGATTAATGGATGATGCTCGACGCGGATCTTCCACTCGATCTAGATGGACTGTCATATTGGGTATTTTGTACCTAAACCCGAGATGTAATCCGATTTCCCAACAAAAGTTAAAGTCAAAAATGTCATTTGAGGAACTAACAAGTAAGTTTGGGAGTTTTAATTGACAAGAAAGTTGTTGTTGAATAATAAATCTATGAGGGGTAGGGAAGTTTTTTCCTTTCAAAGTTGCTTTCTTCCTCTCCAGTAGTAACCCACAAATTGCTCTTTGCAAAAATTTGGAGAGCTAGAGACATAACTGAGTCTATCTCTCTTCTCATGATACAAAGTATCTATTAAAGAAAATTGAGATATGGTTGGATCACTGGGAAACACCCTCGACCCTGTCCCGTAATTCCAGTGATTGTAATCACCCAAGAAGGCATTTCTAAATGATGTCTTAATGAGAGCTAGAGAATTAGGGCAGTCCAATGTGCATCTTGATATCAATCTTTAGGTCTTAATCCAAATGTTGACATTATGAAATACAAAAAAGAAAGCACCTTCATATTCATTAAGAATATTAATTTCGAAATCATATCTCTTTGTATATTTGTTAACATATCGGTTTCAAAAACCCTACAACTTAGAATTGTGACCCGCTAAGAGACATGAATTTTAGAATGAGAATAACTTGTTGCACCTGCAATTGGTATTAGGTCGGTTGCCGGTTTTTTTAATTAATTTTTTATTTTTTTGAATTCTTTTTGAATCGGTCCCATGAGGCCCTACTTGGTCGTTTAATCTGATCTCAGATCGAACGACTTAAAAAGAGATGAAAAATCAAAAATCACCTCCAAATAAACAGTAAACAATATTTATTATTTTTAAATTAAACATATTCTCTTTTAAAATATTCTCTCCTTATAAATTTTAGGTGTTCAAAGCTAATGTGATGATTGGAGGGATGGCTTCTCCGGGGGCACATCATTATGACGGCGGCTAGCTTCTGTCGCGACGAAGATGATGGCGGCCACGCCATGCCCGGCTGCAGGGCAGGCATGTGAACAAGGGTCGGGAGCGGGCCGTAGACGGAGGTGTTCTATTATTTGTGTTTGCCGTTGACTTGGTAGCACCATATATGTACCCATTTAACCAGGAATCTTCCAAGTACAAGGTCTTTTTTTAAGGGAACCTGACCAACTCATGTAATCGATTTGTGTGAAAGATTTCCGATTTAAATTCTTACAAGTAGATCATGATCACTTTGGTGGGAATTTGATCAGCTATTTTTTTTTTCAAGGATTCGTTTGGCTCACCGAGTCAAAGGCGATCAGTCACCCAAGATACTCCTTTTAGGATGCTAACTTTTGCATTATAAAACAATAATAATTTTGTACTCCTTAACATGCTCTTCACATCTCCCTTGACCGGTCTATTCACAAATACTTTTATTACTCTGGTCTCAAGTGATGACTTCCAAGGATAATTTCTACATGCATATGTAGATAAGCAAGGACTTGATTGTTATGGTACTTCTAATGAAAATCATTTTTTAGACGCTAAAAGGTTAGCTATAGGATGGATGAATATTTTAGACAGTAACAAAGTATGTCATTGGACTTCGTTTATGCATGCAATTCTAAGTCCTTTTATGGTGTAATATTGCCTTTGCTTTTACGAGTCTGTTAGATTAGGTACTAATTAAGGTGAGGATAGGCTGATTGAAGGTCCTGATCTTACCATAAGGATATATCTTAGAGAATTGAATTCCCTAGAGAATAGAGTCTTTGCATTACTATATATAACTTTCAATAATTTATCTTCGTATTTTATCTATTCGTCTATAAGTCTTCAATCAATGGTCACTTGAGTTCTACTAAGCCTAAATTTGCTTGCAACATTTAAAATAAAATCACAACTTTGTTTAGCTATCTAGCAATCTTAGTATTTGTGCCTTTCTAACTAGAATTTAATTATGCAAATTGAACTCTGTGAAGGAAGTCAAGGGAGAATAAGAAGTGATACTGGAGGAAACTATGAGCTTTAGCTATAAGACAATATATCTCTATCTTCACATTACTAAGGCTGAGTCACTTTTTATGTTGTAATGTAATCTTTTGTAGTTGAGCATTTCAAGAGAATGATCAATAGTTGTAACATTTTGATAAAGAGTAATATTTGCTGTAATGCCTCTGTGTGTTGCACACATGGACATTGCAATAAGTAAATGGATTATTTTTTACTTTTTTATTTTTTTTTAGGTCATCTTTAAGGTGTCATAATCGTCCGTACAGTGCAATGTCCGATCGGACGACTCAAAAAAATTTGAAAAATAAAAAATCGAGTTCCAATGAACAGTAAAAAGTACATCCGAAACTCCATAACTTGATAATAAACTATAATTCTTATTAACACTATATCTTTAATCATGTTTTCTTTTTCCCATGCATCTGCATGGGCACCCTAACTCTGCACACAAAGTGGACCTAATTAAGGTGGGGGTTTGGTTGTGTGGGGGTAATGATGGGGGCAGGCAAGAAGGCATATGCTTGGATGTGCAGCTCGCTGGTCAAGGAGAAAAGAAAAAGGTTCTGCCTTGTCCGTTTGGTCCGCGGGAGTTGGTAGCTCTTTGCTGCCCCTTTATAATACGCGCGTTCTTCCAAAGGCACTGGTGGGGTTCTTCCCATGCAAAAGCAGGTGAAGGAGAAAATTGGGAGTTGGCAAGAAGCTTTTCTTTTTCTACCTTGAATTGAGAAAAGAAATGAGTACTGAGCCCAATGCTTGGCATGGCTTGTCTGCTTGGCATCTATTCACCATGATGCGATGGTGTGGACTTTGTTATGTTGTTATCATGACTAGGTATTTTATTAGGAGGTCAAATGTTTAAATTTCACCCGTTGGCGATGCAAAATAATGAGAATAACTTGCTGCACCGCAATAAACTCGCGCATGGTCCTATCCTTCCACTTAAATATGTCCTGATGTCAACGAAAGAAAATAAAAAAATTTACCTATAGGTTGTACTCTTCAAACGCATCCTAAAGCGTTCGTCATGCTCTCGAGTGCGTCCTGATGCGATTGAGAGCTCTAGGATGCTCTCGAGCGCTTCAAGGTCATCATGTGCTCTACATGATGCTCTTGAGAGCGCCTTGATGCGCTCGAGAGCTCCAGTATGTTCTTGAGCGCTTCAGGATGCGCTCGAAGAGTACAGCTTGTGGGCAAAACTTTTTTTTTTTTTTTATTGCTGACATCAAGGCACATTTAAGTGGAAGGGACATGCCTATGTGCGAGTTCTAGGTGGTGGGACGGGACTGGTTGACCTGTTCTACCTTAGCTTGCTGCCGTGCAACAAGTTATTCTCCAAAATAACAAATGGTCGATTACAAGTGAATTAACGCATAGTCCTTTTAAATGGATATGCATGATAAGATAATGGATATAAGTTTTTTCCTGTCCAAATGCATATGATACATTAAGATCTAATTAATGAGTATACTTGCAAAAATGATAGCTTAATAGATCTAATTATAGATCTAATCTTAAATTCGCACCGAATCCAATGGTTTGTATCCCTATCCCTCACTGTCACGAATTTGATATGTGAGGTTTTTCTCTTTAGTGACACACTTAATTTAAAACGGCAGTTGTCTTGTCCGTTGGATAGAGTAATCCTATCAATGCAAAAAAAAATTCTCAATAAGCGGCCGTTCGTGTTGTTGTTTAGGGGCTTGTGGGCCTCTCAGACGACCTTAAGAGGTGCTATCCAAGTATGTGGACGACACTTAAAAAGGTGCCTTCTAACAAGTTTTTAGTTATAAATCAACTGAGTGAGGTAATTGATTTTACCTTTGGGAGGTCACGTGTTGCGGGAATCAATCTCGTTCACCTCACCAACTAGAACGGACGTACACACCAAACAAGAACGAGTAAACCATAGAAAGAGATAGAGAGAAGAAGACAGAGAGAGAAAGACAACAAATAACGATTTACGTGCTTTGGCAAAGTACCTATGTCCATAGAGTCTGACTCGTTTACCACCGCTTTGTACTAATCTTCTCCAAGAACATGTACAAAAATACAGCCCTAGAAGGAACCGTCAGCCGCCTTCTATTGTTTCCAATTCCTAGGGCAAATTTTTTCGAAGTTACAATATATATAATCCCCCTGAAACAAAAGCTCCAAAATATCACTACGTCAGACCACATCGAACTAGACCTATCTCCAGCGTCACGGCAGAACATGCCCTAACGTTGCTGCTAACTGAGATGTCCTCTGAATTTGAGTCACAACCCAATATTACCGATTCAAGTCGATCGAGAGTTTTACCATGGTGTATTGTTGGGTTATTTCTCTTTGTCTGTGAGATTATTTCTTTGAAAATCGACGCTCTGTCTAGAACTGAACTCTCGTCTCCTGTAAAGTTGTTTACCTTTGGTTGAGTTCCTAAGTTACCTTATCTTGATTTAACTTCCAACTTTTTTCTCAAGCTTTCCTTTTTTTCTTCCCTTTGAGTGTAGAATCCATCATGTTGGTGTGAAGAAGCTTTCCGTTAAGGTTGATGTGACAGGTTTGAATCGCCAGTGAAAGGAAATTCCCATTGTTAGGTCTGGAGGATAAGACTCTCTTCCAATCGATTTGTTAAAAATGGGCTCAATCAATAGTATGGATGGAACTTGGGTGGGCTATGCAAGGCTATGTAGTAATTCGAGTTTGCCCAGATCATATTTAAATATTTAATCTAGATTATTAGGTTTCAATTTAATTTAATCCAAATTCGAAATAATCTATTTGGTGACCTAAGTTTGGTTGAGTTGGGCTTGTCCAATTTTTCAAACGCAAAAACTACTAATTGAGGGAATGTGCTGATCAATATGGGCCAATTGAGGTCTACCTAAATTTAGTTCAACCTAACTCAAATGAGAAGTACTTCCTGCAATACCCTGGCTCTAGGGTTATCATCTGATTGGGAAGATCAGATAGTAATCGAGCGTCCTGCCCAGGCCGGACAAAGCATAAACTAATTTTTTATAATTTTTTGAAGCATCTATTTAAAAATCGGATGGTACAACCAGTGACCTCTTTATATATATCCTTTTGAAGAAAAAACTTTTGTTACACAAGCAATTTAGGTGTGCTAAAAAAAAAACATTCAGAAAAAATACGACGAGCTCGGAACCAACTCAAGTTCACTGGCTGTCTGATTTTGATTGAACACTCCAAAAAAATGACAAAGAAAATAAAAAATATAAAAGAGTATCCTAATGCACACCCAGCCACGTACAACAGTATGAGTGTGCAATGGCGCTGTCATCCAATCTTCTCGATTAAATGGCAGCCCTAGTAC
This sequence comes from Zantedeschia hybrid cultivar, assembly GCA_030544215.1. Classification (NCBI taxonomy): domain Eukaryota; kingdom Viridiplantae; phylum Streptophyta; class Magnoliopsida; order Alismatales; family Araceae; genus Zantedeschia; species Zantedeschia hybrid cultivar. The sequence continues at coordinate 1,816,835 of JARZZO010000007.1, forward strand.
ATTGTAATCCACATGGATTACAATACAATGCTCCAGGACATTGCAACAAGTATGTTTCAACTCAAATTTGACTAAGGCACTCATATTTAGCCTAACTCAGATCAAATTAATATTTGCTAGGCTAGATTAGGTCATGGGATAACCCACCCCATTGATGCCCATACCCAGTCAGTAGAGCTGTAGAAAAATCCCACGGAGGCAATGGTTTCCACCTTATCACAAACCTTTTGGTACTAAGGTTGCAAATCGGTGCCTTCGTCAAAGACGAAAATGAAATTTGGTGTATCCATTTTCAGTTTTGATAAAAAAAAAAATGAAAACTAGGTAGAAAAGAAGTATTTCATTTTCATTTATTACTTTGTTTTTATTTAAAAGATATGCAAAAATAAGGTATTTATTATTTGTTAGATTTAGCTCAAAAAGGTTAATCCCTTCCACAAGCAGAATTATGATCACTTGGGCAAGCTTACAAAACAGAGTCCAACTAACTAGAAAAATGCCTCTATGCATTACGGCTGCAAGTGTCATTCCATCTGCTCGTACAGTTGCTACACATCTTATAAAAAGATGTGTGATGTCTGATCAGTGGATTGTGCAGCAATTGCAACTACAATACTCAGAAGACATTATCATAAGTATTTCTCGAATGAGAAGAGAATTCATTATATAAGATGTCCTACCACTTTGCTTCCCCACCGATAGAATTTGCAAAAATTAGGATGACTTTTAAAATCCTTTTTTCCGACCTCATAGATTTCAAAAAAATGAATTAGTGCCCTACATGTCTTCTTAGGTGAAATAGATTTTCTTATCTTTGAGTAAAAATGAATTTTTTTCTTCCTAGATTAAAAAACATTCTAATAAACAACAAATTGTTTCTAATTAACGGTTATGAGGAAAAGTCAAATCTCATGTGAGGTTAATGTTCAATCTCAACCATCCTTGGGAGAGGGAGAAACTGATTTACAGAGAATGAGAGAGAAACTTGACTTTTTTCTTAGAAAAGAAAATTTTTTGAGGTCTAGAGATATGAAAAGTTTTGGAATACTTTTCTCAACCAGAGAATATAAAGTTTTCCATAACTGCTTATGTTTTAAATACTCTAATATAAGAAAACTATTTTTTTCTAAAAAATAGAGTGTTCTCTCCTAACTTTCCAAACCTCGAGCCACTATGCTCGGCTCAAGCCTGCATGCACGCGAGCCAGAGTCCATGGACTCAAGGGTGCAAGCCGAGCTCAACGCATCAGATGCAGTTTAACTTAACCAATGGCAAGGCCTTGACTAAAATCCAAGGTCAACTGTAATAACAGATAAAAAATATTTATACTTGCTGCACAGCATAGGTTGCAGCCTAAATTGAAAAAATGTTTTTTAAAGTTTTTTTTGGGAGAGCCCAATGGTGTCCTATGACCATATAATCTGATTCTGGATCGGTAACTCTAAAATAAAAAATAAAAAATTGAGTCCAAATGAATAGCAAAGCACATCTATATAGGTTGGTTTGGGAGGGCTCCAAAAAATTAATTTCTTTTTTTTAATTTAGACCTTACACTGCATGCGATGTACCAAGTATAACTTATATATGATGGTATTTGTCAGATACTACTGGGTTACAACTTAGGAATTCTTCCCATCTATCATATGCCCTATCCGACCTAGTTGTCAGTTTAGGGTTTCTTTGCATTTTTGGAACCGTTAATGACGTATTTATAACTCTTAAACTCTTTGTTCTTTTATTTCCACAACCAGTTTTCACATATTTTGTAAACATGTAACTGTAGTAGTTGAAGTGAATGCTCAAAATATTTTCCCTAAGTTCTATTTCTCCATTTTCTTTGATGAAAACATAGAATCCGAGAGACATTTTTCTAGCCACCACACATCTATCGCACCGCCCTTTTCATCTCTCTCTCTCCATGTTTTTTTTATATATATATAATTTGTAAATATATGTTTTCTTTTTGTTAAACTGTTTTACTAGATTTTTAGTTTTAAAATATTTCCATAATTCTTTTTTTTCTTTCAAGAAATGAGAGAATGCAGTTACTCTGAAACCTAAGGGGACATTAGCAATTAGTTGAGTTTTCTGTTTATCATTATCCGGAGTAGACGCCTACTTAAAAGATGGCTTCTCTCTTGATGTGTGGTGGTTAAGGGGATTTAATGTAGGGAAGTATTTGCCAATGTAGCCAAGTAAGAAGATTACATATAAACTATATTTTTGGTAGTGATAAGTATGTAATTACAATCTTGGCAAGAGTTTAAATGTAAATAATCTAAGAGAAACATATAACTTAAAGTTGGGATGTGCAGTCAAGGCCCTAAAGGATCTTCTTTTTTTTTTGGATTTAACTCATGCTTCATCTTTATTTTTAATGAATAATTGTGACTTTCTGGAAAACGCAAATCAGTGAACTTAATTATGTATCTTTAAGAGTCAAGATTTTTATACAGCTGTTTATGTTGTATATTATATATCTTTAAGAGCCATGATCCTTCAACTGTATGCTGGAATGCGACTATTTATTCCCCCAAATAAGTTGCAAATGCTTTTTTACGTACTACAAATGATTCATCCCAATGTGTTGTTTGGCAATTTAAAAATTCCTAGTTAACAAAAAGTTTAATTCGTTGACTTCCCTTTTTTTATCATGAGAGGAGATGGAATATTCCTTTTTACACCAAGTTAAAGATATTTTCATAAAATATTACATAACCTTGTTTTATTTTCTTATAAATTTATTACCTTAAAAAAATTTGTTTTACTTATTAACCAAATGCACCCTAAGTAGGGAAGGAGTGTCGGGGGCAGAAAGGAGGTGAGATAAAGTAGCGCTTATTTGCATCGAAGTATTTAGATTTAGTAAACTCCTTAAATGATGAAAAAGTTTATTATAAGCTCAGGTTACTTATCATAAATTTAAAGACTTTATAAATACATTTTTTATAGATTTATCTAGGGGTTGGTTTGTGTTAGAGACTCTCTCAAATTTACCTGAAACTTAGTAGTATTTACACAAACAACTATGGATTTATAAAAAATATGTTTATGATAAACAAATTTTGTGATATTTTACCACCAAGATTATACAAAAATGATCAGAAATCACATAATTATTATAGCCACAGTGATAGACAGAGAGAGATTAGAGAGTTCTCTTTCTCTCTCTCTCTCTCTCTCTCTTCATAAATATATTTTTCATAATTTATCTTGAGTTGGTTTGTGTTGGAGACTCTTTTAAATTTACCATAAACTTAATAGTATTTACAGAAAACAAATAAACACGAGTTTACAGAAAATATGTTTATGATAAACAGATTTTATGATTATTACTACTAAGATTATACAAAAATGATCAGAAATTATATAATTATTATAACCATAATGTTAGGAGGCAGATAAGAGCGATCTCTCTCTCTCTCCCTCTCTCTGCGCGGGGGCACTTGCAGGTGAGCGCCGTCGGGCATGGCGACAGCGGCGGGCGACCCGCCGGCGCGCATGCGGGAGTTCGTGCGAGATTGCGGGGGCTGCGCCGTGATCGACGGCGGCCTCGCAACGGAGCTGGAGGCCAACGGCGCCGACCTCAACGACCCCCTCTGGAGCGCCAAATGCCTCCTCAGCTCCCCTCACCTCATCCGCAAGGTGGGCTACCATCCCTTCTACCTCCCCCCAGTCGTCTGCATAGATCCCTGGTGATAAATTTACTCGCTTTCACTTCCTCTTTTTTCTGAAATTAGCTGAATTTGTGGCCATTATTGTTGTCTTCTCGGAATAATATTGGTGATATGGCCTTTTTTCCCCTTCTTCTTCTTCTTCTGAAATGCGTGGATATAGAATTTGCATGAATGATATGGGCAGGGAAAGGGAAATATTTGGTTCAAGACTAACTGTGAGTTGTTGCTTGTGCATTTTTTATTTTTAGTGCATGCATGATGTTTCTGTGTGTATGTACTTTCGTTCACCAACTTGCATGTTGAAAAATTTGAGCTTTTCTGTTGGGATGCCCATGATCGTTATATGCCCATGTTCTGTTTTGGATCATTAGAGGGAGTCCCTCACGAATAGGCTAACTTTATTAATTTAGGATGCTGCTGAGCATTTTGTGACTTGCCATTTAGATTTCATTCAAGGAAATTAAATGAAACTAAGGGAGGCATTGGCATGACTTTAGGTTACAAAGAGTTTCACTTTTTATTTCTGAAGTTTACTTGTGGCCTTAGCCTGCACACCAGTGGCAGAGTTGGCCACAATGCTCACCTGAAGAAGCAGTAGTCGTGCGTTTGTTCTGGCACTGGGCTGAAGATTGACATGATGAGGGGTGGATTTTGAGTTCTCTCCCTCCCCGTCTTTTTACCTCTCAGTAGGTGGCGATTATCTTCAGCATCCAAAATAAGAAAAAAGGGGTCAAAATAACTGTATTTGTAGCCTTTCCTCTGTGGTAGTTTAGCTTAGTTTTCTTATGGAAATTATACATGTAATTTTAGATTCTAGTTACATGGGGAATTTTCGCTGCGAAACATACAAAGTAAATACTATCGGTTCATAGATGTCAAATGTAAACTATTAACATTTTTACTTTGTGTTCCTTTTTCCTATTTTTGGTTCTTCAAGATAAAGACCACTCCAATCCTTGGTAACACAAAAACTATATGCAACATACAATGTGAGCTGTTGTCAGACAATTGATATTTATGCATTTTTGGTGTCATATTTGCAATATGTTTTCTGTTTTTTTTTTTAATGTAGATGGATTGCTCCAATGACATGGCCCAGAAGTCACATCATAGTCTCTTGAGGTCTCACCTTGAAGAGAAAGTGAGTCACGTCAAGAGAGAAGCTAAAACTTTAAGCTTAAATGTATATGGTTGATAGTGTCCCTTTCTATCTGAGGCATATGACATAAACTGATTTGAAAACCAAATTTGAACAAAATTGATTAACTATAGATCATTCTTAAGCATTGAACAAAAAGCAGGCCTATATTGTAACTAATTTTTAGCACAATGGAAACTGGCCATCTCCAATAATATCTGTGCGATTCTCTCATATTCTTGTCCATCTTTGGACGATATGCAATTCTGACAGATTCGATGTTCAACTATGGAAGAGATGGGTGAAAAAGCTGAAAAAATCTCATTCCTGTACTATGGGACTAACTTGGATTTACTAATGTATGTTGAATATGGTGACTACAACAAAAGTGAGAAGAATGCACCAATATTTCAAAAGCATTGAGAATATAAATGTTAAAAAGAATTGTTACAGCAAACATATCCAAATGAGGATGATTTATTTTGGCCATCATAAGAATTTGGGTTCTTTTACTAAGGATACATATTGTGTTAACTTAAACTGTCTAATTGTGGGGCAGTGATTGCTATGTCTTTTCTGCATGAATAAAGTGTTTCCGCTGGGTCTTTGCTCTCCCTGGGTGATGCACAGGTTTCTATCTTTTCTATGTTTCCTGTTCCTTTTTTTGGGTTCATAGGATAAGCTTCCTGCTATTACCTTTTCCTTTTGTCCCTTCCCTAGATGACAATCACTGTCTTTTCTTCTTTTCTTTTAGCTTCTTTACCTTTGTATTCTGCATTATTCATTTTCTCCCCCTGTTAGTAGGGCACTCATCCTCTTAATATCTTTTGTTTCTTTTGTCTGATTGGCCTTCTGAGTTTCACACTTATCAGATGTCATTTTCTTCTATATGTTGCTTTAACAGGTTCACCTCGACTACCTTGAAGCAGGTGCAGATATACTGATTACAGCGTCATATCAGGTACACGGGTATCACTTTTTTTATCCCTCACTTGATAGAGTTGCATTTCAAGAAAATTTATCCATTGCTTTCTGGTTTAAACAGGCTACAATTCAGGGTTTCCAATCTAAAGGACTTTCTAGGGAACAAAGTGAAGCCTTACTGAGGAAAAGCGTCACAGTTGCATGTGAAGCACGTGAGATTTTCTATGAAAAACTTGCAAAAGATTTATGTAATCCCAGTTCAATGGCAGTAGCTCCCAGAAGGCGGTCTATTCTGATTGCAGCATCTGTAGGAAGCTATGGTGCATACTTAGCTGATGGTTCTGAGTACAGGTTTTGCTTTCTGATATGTTTTTTTCTTGTTTCCTTTGCGTTGGTTCTGATGTCTATTAATTCTGATTGCTTTATGCTTAATCAATTTCTTATAGTGGGGACTATGGTGAGGCTATGACCCTAGAATGTTTGAAGGATTTTCATAGGAGAAGGGTACAAGTTCTTGCAGAATCTGGTGCTGATCTAATTGCTTTTGAAACAATCCCAAATAAGCTTGAAGCTCAGGTCTGTCATTGACTGGTTTCGGATAATGTTTTCATATTGTCCATTTTTAGTAGTTGCAATTTGGTTTTAGTGCCCACTGCTTCTCATGCAGGGCAGTAAAAAAAAAAAACAGCATATTTAATTGATGAAATCACTTGTGTAATATTCTTTTCTATCTTAAGTTACTAGCAGAGAGACTATGCAGGTAAAGATGTCCAAGTGTCTCCACTTCAACATTATATAAGGAGGGATGATCTGCTCATCTAAGATGAATTCTTCCAGTCTATTGAAGTTGGTTGTCTCATTATGCCCGTGCTATGTAAAAAAGTGCCTTTTGATGGTGTCAGTGTTTGCAAAGCTGCCTTGGCCGCTATCTACACCACTATGAATAACATGATAGGCCCACTTAATTGAAAAGATTCCTCCCCATCCTAATACTATCTACAGGATTTCTATGTTCCACACAGATCCTTTTCTTTCCAACAAAATGCTGCCAAAAGATAGGCGTCTTCATGTCCTTCTTAAATGAAAATTAAATAATCATCCACCAGCCTCCATGTCCCCAGCAACCATAAATGGCTTGGTGAAGTTAAAATGAACTGGGACGAGTGGATGGCAACACACCAATGGAACCCCCCCTTCCCAAAACACACACACAAAAAAAAAAAAAAAAAAAACCCAACATTTCTAGAAAATGCTCGCTTTAAATAATATCTGCTGCTTTTGGAAAATTGGCCCGCACATTGGAAATTATTGCAAGGATGTCCTATCCCCTTTTCATTTTGCACTTCTTCCCCATCACTGACCATAATCTGTTTCATTTATATCGTAACCCTGATCATTTGCAACTTTGTAAGATCTTGACAAAATCTCACTGAGCTCTCCGCCTCGGCAGCACTTGAGATACAGGGGTTCTCAGACACCCCTGAGACAGGGAGGCAGAGGAACAAAGAAGAAATGGATGAGATGCCATACGGGGAAGACGAAGGAGGAGAGATAATGGTGGTGAAGACTCCTGCAGCTGGGGTGGGAGAAATCCTGCAGCAGAAGGACAAAGAGGAGGTGGTGAGTGGTGATTTGTGATGATGCAGTCAAAAAATGGCCATGAACCTGCAGCAGTGGAATTGTGGAGACCCGAGGAACACAGCTTTGTTGTGTGTGTGTGTGTGGGGGGGGGGGGAACCGAGGAACCTAGTCATGCATTCCCCCATGTTTTATAGAAGAGGCAAATTTACAATACAATCTCCTACAAGTTAGGTTATTATAATTAGTCCTTGAATGAGAAAATATTCATAAAATATTCGTTAATAAAAATTCTAAAAGCCTAGTCTGAGACTGTCGGTTGACTAAGATTATCCTATAGTAGTTTCAAATTAGGAGAACCATATCTTATCTAATAACCTAAGAGCCTGAGTTAATTTTAGTCCTTTACTTACCTATACAAATTGGTACGATCATTTTTTTGAATGTGAGGGTAATCTATGCTGGCAATGGTTAACCAAAGGGAGGTCAGGGCACTTTTGATCCATGATTCACTACTTTAGCCCTAGGTTGGCCTGATCATTTGGCTTGTCATTGCATAGTCTGTGCTTCATGTGGTTTAATATAGTATAAACTTTCAGACTTCACGAGCCTTTGACATGTGAATACTGAAAGCATTCTCTTCAAGTGGTTACATTGATTTTCATAGGGGTGCTACATCGCTGTGGTCTAAGTTATACTGTAAGTTGTTTGGGCAGGCAAATTGATACTTACTATAGTCCCAGGATAACTGATCCTGAACATTTATTCTGACTCAAATAAAAAAGAAAACTTAACAAAAGGAAAAAGGTTCTTAAGGCTTCAACTGCCATATTTACTATAGTGTCAAATGTAAATTTGACATAAACATAAGTACAAAATTTAACAAAGCAAACTTTTATTCATTTTGTTGTTCTTCTGTGTGAATCTTTGGTCACTCTAAAACTTTTAGTGACTTTAAACCTTAAAACTGGAAAGATGTATAAAGATATTCCTTTTATCAGAAGAAAAGGAAAAAGCGAGGGAGTTTGGGATTCTCAGTCCTTTCCAGAATTTGAGCACTAGATAGGAGTAGATGGTGAAACAAAGTTTATAACCCTATCACCAGATAGGGTTGAGCCAGACACAATGGAAGATGCATTAGCTCTTTTTTTTTTTTTTAATAACTTCTTTGATTGTCTATCAATTGCATATAAAATGAATTAGTATCCTGGCCATTGGGATTTTCTTTGATAATGGGGACCCCTGATATGTTTTTGTGGACATCGACCTTGTCATGAAATGATGTCTGCCATTTGATTTTCACAGAGCTCTTGTTAAGGACTCATGAAGGATACTAATTGTAGAACTCAAATAGTTTTCCTACTGTGCACAGAATCTAAGAAAATGATTATCACAGAACATAATGAGGTCGGAAAATTTTCTAGGCTCTAATATCCCTAATATCCCTAATATCCCTGACCTACATTGGAATTCTTCTGTACATGTGGCCCAAACATGATCATTGGGCAAGCCATCTACAGGGAAGAGCATGAGGCTTGGATTTTGAGGGACTCAAGATTGTTGCTCTCAAGCAAGCTGAACATGTACATAGGATGTGCTTACAAACCAGTGGTTGCTTACAAACAAGTAACCTGCAAGTAAATTTTTTGTGCCTATTTCACAACAAAGTTTCCTTTTCTAATGCAACATTACTGCAAAAGCATTAAGTAGATCACAATCTAGATTACAAAAAAATTAAGTAGATCATAATCTAGATTGGCAATGGATTATTCTCATTCTGTGTTGTATTTCCCAGGATCACAATCTAGATAGGCAATGGATTATGCTCATTCTGTGTTGTATTTCCCAGGATCACAATCTAGATAGGCAATGGATTATGCTCATTCTGTGTTGTATTTCCCAGGCATATGCTGAACTTCTTGAGGAAAACAACATAAAAATCCCTGCTTGGTTTTCTTTCAATTCAAAGGATGGAGTCAATGTGGTTAGTGGTGATCGAATGCTTGAGTGCATATTAATTGCCGATTCCTGTAGGAAGGTTGCTGCTGTCGGTATCAACTGCACTCCTCCTAGATTTATCCATGGCTTGCTGCGCTCCATTCGCGAGGTGTGGCTTCTGTTTTTAATGTATATTGAGGCATTCTCCCTCCCCCGTCCCCCTTCTATCTCTCTCTGTGTGTGTCTGTATGGTGTGCATGAAGGCATGCATGGTGTGACTGTAGAAGTTCAAATTATTCTTCGTGCTTTTAATCTCTGAGCTAGTTCAAATAGGTATGCTGTTTGCATCCTACTTATGTGACTATATTGTACATTTTTCCTTTCAGCTTATCTATGACTTGCCTTGAAACTTTAGTTCTAAAACATGTTTGATCATGAAATTTGCAGGCAACAACTAAACCGATTTTAATTTATCCAAACAGTGGGGAGACATATGACACTGATAAGAAAGAATGGGTGGTGAGTTTACTACAGCATTTTTAACACCTGCAACATTGTGTATATCGTCCCATTCATTTACATTCAGCATTGTCGCATTCAAGACTATCTGCACCCCAAATGGATTTGCAAATCTTCATGGTTAGATGCAGGATGTTCCACATTGTCAGTAGTCAGTATGCACCATGTTCCTCAATAATCAACAATGGCTTCAACCTGGCCATCCACGAATGGTGCATAAGCTTACCGGCCACCCATGCACTGTGAATTAGCTTACTTGCTCACATCTAAATATCCATTACTTGCAGGCTTTGACAGGGGTATCCGATGAAGATTTTGTACCATATGTTACCAAGTGGCATGAAGACGGTGCCTGCCTTCTTGGTGGGTGTTGCAGGACGACTCCTAACACTATTAGAGCCATATGTAGAGCTCTTGGTAGGCAGGATCCAGTATAAGAAGCCTTTTTTTTGAGATAGAACTTGAGATAGTTGTAAATAAGAACCTGAACCTGGTAATAGATGAGATGTCAAATTTTGCATTGGCCTTTCTATCAAATTAGTAGGTATTGATTTACTCTTTCTCGTAAATTTGAATGTTGCAGATTCCATTCTCATTGCTCATCTTGCCGCAAAGATCTAACGTGCATTGTGTTTTTTTTTCCAGATGGAACTTGAGATAGTTGTAAATAAGAACCTATAGCTGGGAATGGATATGTCGCATTTCATTGGTGTTTTTCTCAAATTAGTAGGCATTGATTTACTCTTTCTTGTAAATTTGAATGTTGCAGACTTCATATTCATTGTTTATCTTGCTGCAAAGAACTGATGTGCACTGTGCACATGATATTCAGCAAGCTGCCCATATCTTTGACCTAAAATATCCATTCAATGAAATTGCCAACATTGCATAATCTATTTTTCTTACCCCATAATCTCCATGAAAAGATTGATATCCGCATACAAGATCCTCTTGACAAACATTTTGCACCAGTTAAGCATCTCAAGTTGATGCCAACAGAAGCGTTTCTAAAATCATGCACAAGCTTCAATAAGATAAAGTTGCTGAGTTTAGATTGGATGTAGCCTGCAGCTGATGACTGCTTGAGGCTATGTTCAATCAAGCAACAGGATTCCTCAAACCCTTTTCTTCACTTTTGTTTTCTTCTCTTTTCCCCTTTTTCACTTTAATTATCCCAAAGTATGATGTAATTCCCTGATTCTAATCTGAATTAGGAATTTGGCAGCAATTCATCACAACTTGAGAACATGCTAATATATAAAATATGATGCCTTGGCCACTATACCTCAGTTTAAGAGTAATACAGCCCTTTTATAGAGATAAATTTCACAAAGCATACTTGAAAAGGTCTCAGATCTGGTAAAATAATATTTGAAATATTGGATGAAGTATTGGCCCCAGGGAGGTGCTTGAGCTCTCACAGACAAAAAGGAGAATAGAAAAACATGAGTCAAGCTTAATCCTTGCTATGGTAATGCATTATTTCCCTAACTTCATTCAATGTTTATTCATTGACATTAGTAAAGGTAATGAAAAAAGGACATATAGGAGTTAGCAAGCATATAGATGTTTGTCCCATAACACTATTGAGTACCTAAATCATGTTAATAGCAAATAAATAGGCTTGCCTGATGGGTTCCTTCTCTATTGTGAATCAGAGAAGTTGGATAAAGAAAACAATAATAAACATGGCTAACAACCCCACTCATTATCCCACCACTGCAAGGTCCGGGGAAGGGTTGATGTAAACATGTACATATACAAAAAAAACTGTACATGTAGACAAAGAACAAAAGCACATATATTGAGATTGAGTGAGACAAAAGTTGTTGCCTTCGCCACCCTTAGTCTCACCTCTTGATCCAAATCTCATTCTTATTTAGATGAATGGTATTGGGTATGAGTGTCTGTCAAGTCAATCTTATGATTATTTATATACATTCTTGTTCTCTTTTATTAATAAAAGGTACTATACTCATTGTGTGTAATGCGTGCTCGTCGTTTCGTGAAGAAGTATGTGAATATATATGTCATGAAGATTGAATCATGATGAGATTGTGATAATGATATCAATCGTCTTTAAACATATATTCTTAATTATTCTTAGTTGAAATATATTTGAGAATGACATAAAATATTTGATAAGATTAGTACATGTTACTCTTGCTCATAAGATGATGGTGACTAGTCTCATAGTCACTTGTGTGGAAACATTAAGATAAATATATAGGTGTTTATTGGTGAATGAGTTCGTTGAATTGATCTGACATTGAATTTCTAGATGGTCATAATATCTAGTCGTCAACTAAGGAATTCACAGTCACAGTAGCATGGTTAGTCTTTATACTTAAGACATTAAAGACACTTTGTTAGTGAACTGTTGTATTTTGATCTTGACTAATAGATTTCTAATCATAGTATCTTAAATAGTCAAGTATTTAGACTCAGTGGGACATATTCGAAGGTGATTATGTGGTCAATAAGGAATTATTTACTATTGATATTTTGAGAGAGAATATTCTATAAAATGATATTCGGGAAGATCATGACTAGAATTGGATCATATATAAGGAAAAGAGTTTTCTGATGATGTATATAAATAGTATCTAATATGCATGAGTGAACATGATTAGAGTTTGATAGTTAAATCATACTCTTGGTTCACTTGAGAGTATTGTATAGATGAAAAATTATAGTCATGTGATAACTGATAAATAAAAAACTCTTGAATGAATTGTTGAATTTCAATGTCTTTTGGAACCATGAAGTGTTGTCTGACATCCACCAAAATCAGATATTAAACTCTAATCATGAGATGATAAATCAATATATTAATTATTAATTAACCCAATAATGTGTTATTGTGCTTAGTGAGCTGAGCTCGAAACTAGATTGGCGTTTGGACCAATGTCACCAATGCGGATTGTGAAAGGATTGGTCCGAACGAACAAATACAAGGTAAAAAAATAAGAAAAATTCGTGAAAAACTCATAAAAGAAATGTTAATTTTAAATATATAATAATAATAATTATTTAAATATACATTTTAATTAGCTTAGCACTACCAGGCTGCTGTCGTAGCAGAGTTTGAAGAAATTTAATTGTATAGAACTTTAACTTTTGTTTTGTAACAATGAAACAGCTTTACTGGGCTTCTTGGACGGTACTGTATCTTTAGTTTTGTAAAAATGAAAAATTATGTTTTTTATTCTAAGTGGAATAGTAGTTTTCCAATCAAAGCAAAAAAATTATCTTGTTCGGACAGTAGTAAATAATCCTCAATTGATTATGCCCAAATTAATAAGCAATCTCCGTATCAAATCGTAGTCAAATGATCTATCTTCAATATGTTCATTGCCCTCTCACTTTGTGAAGGCCGAGTTTAAAATCCAAGGGCCCTGCCCACTTGAGCATCCTTAAGGCTAGAGGGATCTACTGATCGGCCTATGTAGGCCGAATTTATGGATAATGTTTGCCTTACAGTGCAGCTACATCACAAAAAAGAGGAAAAAAATTGGTTGGACTTTTTAAAAATTATAAAAAAAATTCAAAACTATTTTAGGATCCGATCAGTTAAGGGTATTTTTTACTGTTCATTGGGGTTCAATTTTTTTAAAAAAAATTAGATCATCTAATTAGATATCAGACTGTATAGACATGTGAAGTTCGATCTTTTTTTTTTTTTCCCTCTCTCTTTTGTGATGTAACTGCATTACCAGTTGGTGTAGACTGAATTTATTCCTACTTCAGAGGTTTCAATTGGGCTGAATTTCCTCTTCATAAACATACTTGGATGGAGATTGGAGACCAATCAAATCCATGTTTTGCTCATCCTCTTAAACTCAATTCTCCCCATCCAAATACAAATTGATGTAATTAGGTAACTCATGACCTTCACTTTTTCCTTCCTCCTATGCTTCACCTTAATTTAACTCTCCATGGGAAAATCTCCTTGAGATTCTTAGGTTACATCAAGGCATGTATCACATTAGAGTCCTAACAAAATTCTATACATTCATAGGACTCCCATCAAATCCATGCCAGCATTTTATGCCCGTCAACCCCATGCCATTGGCCCCCATCTTCTCCGTCCAAGCTGTTGCCTCACGTCTCTGCTCACGTCATATGCTACTGCCTTCCCATCAGATGGAGCCCTTTTGGAGTCTACAAGTTCAGGTTGCCCTCTCACTGTGGTCTCCCTTCATCCTGCATAAAGCATGTTTCCTTTTTGTCAGTCCATGGTTCAAACCACCTTCCATTCAAAGCAACTGCCCCCTGTCATGTCGATTTTCTCGACAGTGTTCACGCTTTGGTTTTTGTTTTATTCCTTCTTCACTGCGGATTGAGAACGTCTGCTTCATTTCTTCTACATCACTTGTACTCCCTCCACATATTCTGATTGGTTTAAAATCTTTAAAAAGTAAAAACTTTTATTTTTTTTAGACTACACTTCCTTCTCGCCACAATAACTGAACCAATAAGATGAAGTGAAGCACTAATAATGTAAAAAAGGTGGAGCAGACGATCTCAATCCCTTCGCGACTGCCTTTTATTCACTTTTCATTAATTTGTTCTCGACTTTTGTTCATTTATTTCATTTTTTTGCCATTCTTCATCACACTTGTGAATATGTTCTAGGTGGTTCTGTGGGTAATTTGTTGGATGGTAGACCTCGAGTCTTGTGAGTCTCTTTTAAATCAACACTATTTTAAAATTATGGACTTGGAGTGAGATCTTTTATACTTACAATTTTTATATGTAGACCCTTCCATGTCCTCTCACATAAGTTGAAACTATTTCTTGTCTTTCTTATCTTAACTAAATGATGAAAATACTTTCATTAATTTTATACGAAAGAGGGTTGAAAGGTCCACCAAAATAAAAGTTCAAAGCATCTTCTTGTATAGAGTTCAAGTCTACCATCCCACTAATTGGTAGTTTGGTACCCTCATGTGTAATGGTGGGCTCCCCTCCAGTGGCGTAGAGGATCCCACTTGCCTATTATTGTAAGGTTGGCGTAGAAGAATCTTTGTGATCGATGTCATGGCCACCTAGCTAGCAACGCAATGGAGGGGTACTGTGGAATTCCCTGGCCCCCTAATGGGAATTCCTCTGTCCGTTTGTGATGCAGATGGGATTGCTGATGAAAAAGGATAAGGGCTTGGCATGATTAATCAATTGTTGTTGCTGTTAAGGGATTGAAGGGCCGGTGGGGGAAGATAAGGTTTGATGCATCAGGAGGGCTCTAAATAATGGTGAAGCATGTGAGTTGCTCTTTCATCTTTGTGGCTGTTGTCTGTCTCCATGATGGCTTCCTGCTCCTGTATATATATATATATAGAGAGAGAGAGGAATTAAACTCTCTTCCACTCGTTTGTTCTATGCAAAATTTGTATATGTCATGATTCATGAAAAGAAAGATGATTATTCTTATTCTTCAAGTCCTACTTTGTTTGCCGAATAAGTTATTGCGTGAGGTTCACTGACGGAATAACGCATATTAGAATAAGGGGTGTTTCGATTTGATAATTTTGTGGGATCCGCTGACGAAAAAAAAAAAAAAAATTTCTTGAGTGTAAGGTGAGATTACTTATTTTCTTTGTTCCTCGAATAGACTATTCTGCACCGGTATAAGTCATTCCGTTTGTCAAAACAAAATTAAGTTTTTTCTCCTCTTATTCGTCTTTATTCTTCTCCTATTCTCCAATCAAAGTGACGCAATACTTTGGTATAGCTAGGTAGACACCAACGAGTTTGTGGTTCAATAGTACTTTGGACTTCCCCTTCTTAGGAAGGATCTAGATTCAATTCCCACATGCCGAAGTGTAGGAATTAACCCACTCTTTCGAGAGGACCTATGCCGAGCACTCCCCCCACATAAAGCGGGCTTAGGAGGAAGATATTTCTCCTTTCAATGGGACCAGAATCATTGCTCCTATAGGTGCAGAAGAGTCATTTCATGCAAAAAAAAAAAAAAAAAAAATCTTCATTTAGAGAGAAAATATTCGACGTTTCTAGGACTATAACTCTACGCACTTTGAAGGAAGTTGTACATACTTAGCTACTTATGCCACTGACAAAAAAGGTTGGACATAAGACTTGGTTGGCTTGTAGCATATATAAGTCGTTCTTGATGCTCAGAAGGGAAGGTGAGGTACTTTTCTATCTTTTGGAGAAGGAAAAAGCAATTGCGGAACATAGGAATATTTCTTACGTTTGGAACGTATGTAGGTGGCAAGCAAATCTTCTTGTCAACCACGTGATAAGCATGAAAGGGTGCACGTGATCAGCAAACAAACTTTACAGTCGGCACATTGCACGCAACATGGCTTTTAGACATTTATAAAACTCCACCCCCTCAATTCTTCTCATACACGCACACAAACTCATGGATCGCCCCAATTTGTTTGTAAAATAAATTATTCGGAATAACATATTAACTTTAATAGTTTTGTGAAAGAATAAATAATTCTCGAGTCTAAGGTCGAATTGTTTATTCTCTTTATTTTAGTATAAGTAATTCTATTCTACTTATCAAATTAAAATTAATCTTATTCTCCTATCAAACCGTGAAAAGGAATGCGGGGTGGTGCTTTGCTTTAGGCTGCATCCTTCTCCCTCCAGCAACAAAAAAAAAAATGTCTGATTCGAGTAGAGTCGAGTTTAACTCTATTCAAGTATAATTAGTTTATTATTGAGCTCAAGTTGCTTAAATAGTAGACAAATTGGATTTCTACTTTTATTGCGTTCAAGTTTGACTCCTTTATAAATCAAGCCTATTTGAGCTTAAATTGAATTCTTTCAACACCAAGTAATCTTAGACGAGTAACACTTGCTGCCCCCACACGGGGGGTTCCAATTTGTTTTTTTTTTTTTTTTTTATGGTGGACCCATCATGTTCTACATGTTCATATAATCCGATCTCTAATCGGAGGACCCAAAAAATCGTTGGACTTGATTTTTTACTTTTTCAATTTTTTTTAGATCGTCCGATCTGAGATCAGCCCATAAAGAAGTATTGAACGTGATGGAGCCGACTTAAAAAAATTTAAGAAAAAAAAATTACTGCTGTTGCAGCCGCATGGGATGCAACAAGTGTTACCCATCTTAGATTGTTTAATGTCTACCAACTTATTTGAATTGCTAACCGAATGGAAAATGGCATTCATTTGATATGCTTGTACCGATTAAGTACTTAAATAAAGTATAAATGAATTCTACGTGAGAATTACTTGACAAACGTGATCAGAGTGGTTTGTCCAACACACTTGCTCACTCATCATTAGACGCATACTCTCGCACCCATGGGCACACACTCTTTGGCAAGACAAGACCACAAGACGTTGTGGTCATGCTGTGAAGTGTTTTTGGGTTAATTTGTTTCAAAAATAAGGAGTCAAATAGGATGATTTATAAGACTTATTTTGTTAATTTGAGTTTAAGAGCACAGACGCGTTATTTTTGACACAGATGTATTATTTTCGAAATAAGTGAAATAATTCATCTCACTTAAAAAATGAGAATTATTTATTCTCAAAATAAAGAAAAATACTCTAAAGAGAATTCTTTTATTCCAAGTATAAGAGATTTGGGTACGAAAATTCCGGAATATCATATCCATTAAACAAATCGGATGGGGATCTTCAAGTAAGTGATTATGGGGGAAGTTAGGCCATGAATACAGTGCTTCTATGCTCCTGCCATCTGCTTCTAATCATACGAATTGTGGACAATGTATAGTTAGATAATTCACACGAACATGGGGAAGGGCAGCAAAGGTTGTTTTAAGATTTTTATGTGCAACACTTTTTGAAATCTTAAATTAGGCAACAATTATTAAACGACATATATTTATGCATATGCCTTTATCTCATAATGCTGCCTCTCTATCTAGGAATTTTCATCATCTTGTTGACAAGAAAATAGCTAGAATAAAGAGAAGTTTCAACATTAGATAGAACATATGGTCATTTTTCTTATGTCCATTACCGGTTATGTTCTCTTGTGAATGAATCTTTCAACTTCCTAGTGTTCCGATTTGCCAAGCAAGTTTTTGACACCTAATTAGGGCAGATAAATTAATTAGGTCAGATAAACCAACTATTTTCTATTTAGCTACTATCAATGACAAACGCAAAAATTTTATTAAGTGAAGTCATTCGGACATTAAGTCATAAATATGACTGAATCAATAGTCTTGGATTAGGTCATATAAGTTCCTAAGTTAGACTAGTGGGATCTCGAACTAAGTCAACTGGATCTCGAATTAGCCAGACTATTTTGAGTTGACAGATGAAGGCTATACTGCATCCGCCACTAGATACTATATTGACAGATAAAGGCTATCAGGCAACAGTAGTCGATAATGTTAGAATAGTCCTGTATTGGAAAAAAGACAAAATTTAAAAGTGCTTAATAGATGGTGCCTAGTCCGCTCATTGTCTTAAGATTTTGAGTTAGATAACCTAATAACTTCAACATAGTATCAAGATCTATGATAGTTAATGTCCATTTATATTATTTCCACTATAAAATTTTTATAAATGTATATGAGAATTTATATATATATAATATGATAAGAATAATAACATGGATCCGTTCACCCACACAGTACCAGCATATAAAATACAGTAGTCTGATGGCTCCGAAGTAGCTACAACACAGTGGCTAAGGGGGTGGCGAAAGATCTGGTATCCTCTATAATTTTAAGTGGAACCTTATGGTACTATTTTTTTTGTCACCTTATATATTGACAGTTGTCCAATCATAAGAACTATTTGATCATTTCATTGGATTTGTGTAGGAAATATGACTCTAAAAGGATCTCTTACGGTGTATTTAACAAAAAAATCAATTAAAAAATACTTGCCACACCACTTTCGGTAAAGTAAGACCCACGTGAAATACGCCCTCTAACTCCAAATTGCTATCTGTTGTCTCTCACATGCCCCCCCCCCCCCCCCACCCCAACGTAATGACACACCTGATGCGTGCTTACGTCAGTGCACATGGATATTTTTTTAAAAAGTAAAAAAATACTTTTTGACCTAAATTTTAAGAAACATATATATATTTTCGAGAGCATATATACACTTTGAGAGCTGTACAAAGTTTAGAAAGCATATTCACAATGAACATGCTCCCTGAAATATGACATACTCTCAAGAGCATGTACATGCTCTTGGGAGCATATACTCTCAAAACCTTACATATGCTTTCGAGAGCGCATATATGCTCTTGAAAGTGCATATATGCTCTCCAAAATTTAAGGTGAAAAGTATTTTTTTTTCTTTTTGAGGGACACTTATGTGCACTAATGTCAACACGCATCATGTGCATTATTACACTGCGGAGGACATATGGGGGCCGCCAAGTGATGATTTGGGATTAGAGGGCCCATTCTATGTGAACCTTATTGCATCGGATGTGGTGCAGCATGTATTTCTCATTTTAGTTACAAGTTATGGATTCTTCTTTCATCATTAAAAATATTAAATCGAAATAGTTACAATTAATTTTAGATAATTAAAGGTCTAATATTTTTTTATAGTCTTATTTTTCTCTAATTTAATAAATTTTAACTTAGAGTATTTGATCGGAAACTGAGAAGCGGTCAACCTGCTTTATGAATGGCCTTTAACACCTATCGGCAAGGTAACTCCGAAGAAGTCCATTCCAATTAGAAACTACACTAAACACAATATAAGTCCCTGATTCCGTAGCTTCTTTTATTTGATGGTTGTATGATTAAATTGTTAGGCTCTTGGCTTTTAATCCCAAGTTTTCAATTCACCATGAAAATAATGGAGTGCACTTATATATGGCACTAATCGAAATCTACTAGCAGCAAGCAAACAAGTCTCTGGCTAGATCACGGGCCCACGGCGCAATCAGAGTGGAGCCTCACCAGATGAACGGCATCTAGTGTAGGCAGGATATGATCCGACGGCGTACGAGGGGCACACAAGATTGCAGCGTGTTTCTCTCTTGTTTGGCCGCACGGACAATCGGATTAACATGAAGAAGAATATATATCCGTGATTAGGCAGATTATACTTACTTTTTGCCAATATTTAATTTTTTATTCGACAAAAAAATTAAGATGAGGAAAATAAATTTAACATGTGGGTGGATGAGAGATCTAAAATGGAAATCATCCAATTGTTTCTTCCCTTCTTTGTTGGATTATTATTATTTTTTCTTTTCTGTAGTGTGGCACAGTGGCCGGATATATACAAATATATACAAGCGACCGAGATTCTAATCCGAACGGAACCTGAGATATCTTTCAGAGTTAGAGATAATTCCGAACTGATCGATAGTTTCGCCTAATTAGGTAAGGAAGTAATACTTGCTGCAACGCCCTTTCCAATTGCAATGGGTCATTGCAGTGGGTTAAAGAGAAAAAAAAGTTTTTTTGAACTTTTTTTAGGTTGGCCCCGAAGTCGAGGCCTCTTACCCGGCCGTACAGTGCAATGCCCGATCTGGCGATCCAAAGAAATCCAACAAAGCAAAAATTGACCCAATGAACAGTGAAACATGCCCCTTAATGGGTCGAGCCCAATAGCAATTTTTGATTAGATTCTTTTGGGTCGCCCGTTCTGACATTGCATTGCACTGTACAGTGGGATAGGAGACCTAAAAAAAAATTCAAAAAAAGTTTCTTTTACCTACTGCAATGACCCCATTACAATCAAAGGAGGCATTGCAGTAAGTATTACTCTAGGTGAGGATTCTCAATCTACCTAATTATCCGAAAAAATAATCCCACAGACCCGAAAATAAAGATTTCCACATCATTACATGACTGCATGCTGAAGAGTTTTTAGGGTCTAACTAAAATGAGAGGCAAAGAGGTGAAGTCAACTTCCCTATGCATCTTGTTCCTTTGTTGAAATATTGTGACCCCTATTATTCGTAGTTATGAATTAGTTTCCACTAACTTATGGAGTTGCCGGTCAGAGAGAACCATGATTTTGGAAACATTCACAAAAGAGACGTTCCCGATGTCCCAAGCTTACCAGTTCCCTTTTTCACCAGATTACAAGTTTATGATAGTTGAAGTAGGTTTTCCTCTTACGCCAACAAAGGAGAGAGGGAAAAAGGGAAGAGTAATACTCGTTGTGCCGTGCGCGGTTTAACTTATTTTTTATTTTTTATTTTTAAAATTTTATGGTGGTCTCCAAGATGTCATTTATATCCATACAGGCGATCTCCGATCGGACAATCTAAAAAAATCTGAAAAATAAAAATTGAACCCCAGTAAAGAGTAAAAAATGTATTTAATGGATCGAGTCTAATAATAATTTTTTATTTTTAAAAATTTTCTAAGTCATCTGGTCAGAAATCGGCCTTTACAAGATGTGTCGAACATGATGGAGTCGACTTAAAAGAAAATTAAAAAAAAAAAAAAATCTTTTTGCTACTGCTGCAACAGTCTCTTTAATAAATTAGGTGGCTACGCCCGCACCGCACACGGCAAGTGTTACTCGGAAGGGAATGCAAGTTTTGACCCATTTGTTAAGTTCAAGTGTCTAGTTACAAGAGTTTAGACAATGGAATTATATTATTTTTTTTTATAGTCTAGAGATCAAACATTTATATGTCCTTTTTCACAAAGTTCTAATCTAGACATATTCAATGTTTCCTTGATAGGGATTTCTTTTTAACAATTATAGCGATCTACATTTGGGCAATAATTCAAGACTGAGATCCTATATACAGTATAAAGTGATATTCTTGTAAGTCCCATCAGTCATGAGGAGCACATAGATGTCAAGCTCTTACAAACTCAACGTTGAGAAAGGTGCCAAGACCTTTCTTATGAGAAAAAAAGACAATGTCATTGAATCAAAAGTTTATTAGTGACAAAGATCTATTGGGACAACTGAAACAAAATAAGTCTGGTAATATGTGAATTAAAAAGAAGGCATTTTTACATGCACAGTTAATTATAAGACATCTCATCATAGAACCTAATTCAATGATCATACTGGAAAAATTGGAATCGGCCATCTTTGGTTCTGATTTTGTTAACAGTTTGGCAAAACTTTCTTTGCTTTTGGTGAACTGACCATAAATGCTCTAAAACCTCTAGTCAAATCTTTAAAATATTAATTAAGTTTATATAAAAGTATGGGTTTTTTGCATATATACTCTTTAAATATATTGTATTTGCATGTATACCTCCAACTCTCACATATTAGTATCAATATTCTTAAAATCTTTAAAAAGTTACACTTATATCCCTCAATCTAATGATTTTGCATAAATATCATTAAATTCACTAATATCTTACTTATATACCCCTCAATTCACTAAAATCTTATATTAAGTACCTCCGATGCCTCTGATGATATCATGATTTATGCAATACTTTTGACATGTTTAGTTAAAATTCACCTAAGTTTGATGCGAGGAGTATAAATACAATATTTTGAAGATTTAAGAGTATCGATGATAATATGTGAGAGTTAAGAATATACATACAAATACATGTATTTGAGGGGCATATATGCAAAAACCTACAGCGAATTGCGAATTTTTGCAAATAAGACTGACGCAATGCGACTAGAGTGGATGCTTGCACGTTTAAGAACTAGAAATAATGGCCGTTTCGAGTAGCATCTTAAAACGCCGGTGATAACTTCTCAAACTGAGCTCAAAGAGAGCCGAGTTAACTTTTGGTTCAAACAAAGACTTTTTTTAAAATCTAACGTTAGTGATGAAGAGAAATCAACAATAAGAAGCCATCCACAATGGTATTTTAAGGTAGGAAGTAATCAAATAAAAGTGTAGATCCTTCGGCATCTGTGGCTCATTGCAACTGATCAACACAAGGACACCATATTTTGATGGTCTAATACCCTGTCAATGAGAGTGTTCGATCATGAAGACTTCTAGTTGGTTCAAATTGAGTCTAGGATGTAAACAAATTAATACATTCGATGAACAACTCGACTCGACTTATTTATTAAGTTAAATAAATAAATTTGAATATTGGGTTTGATTCATTAAACGAGTTAAGTTTGAGCACAAGTAAGGTCGGCTCAATTATGTTTGTGGACAAACTCGTTTAAGCGCTCTTTAAGAATTCTTTTGAATACTCATTAAGAACTAATTTAAGTAAGTACTCATAGAATTATTCTATTCATAAATAAATTCAATTGATATGATGTTTAATCATAATTTGGCCTGAGTTCATAAATTTAAGTTTAAAAAATCTTAAACTAATTTTATAATGAATTCATTGGACTCGCGAGATACTCGATATTCAACTTGAGCTCATTTAATATTTAAATGGGTCAAACTTGAACAACCATCTTAAGTACTATGCTCAAAACTCGAACTTAGTTAATATTAATTGAACCAAAAGCTTGAAGAAGCTAAAACTCTACTATACTCGGCTCATTTACGCTCCTAATTGAGTCTCATGGAGATGAGATCTTATAGACTTCTTTCTCTACTTATACATTCGGTTCTCACTCACACGAGCTAATGATAAAATACATCATTTACTATAACAAGATGCGAGAATACCAAGTCTATCCTTGCCTCATGTGAGTAGAGATATGTTAAAGCACAAAGAACAGGATTCAGAAAATCTCCTCTCAACCTCATGACCGTTAGCTCGGATACATCCCATCTCATCGAAGTCATTTAAAATTTTTAGTAAATGAGCTGATTGCTTAACCGGATTACTTAATCCGACCTCTGTCACCTCTTTATTTATTGATTGCAAGGCATCTTGTTCAGAAAATGTCAGTCATGTGAGAATCTGTACTCTTCTGAACAGACTATGATCTCCTTGGATGACTACAAACATGCAGTCAAAACTATCGGCTTTTTTTGTGAGAAATGCTAAACCTTGGGCTCTCATCAACTCTTCTGAGAAATGTTCAACCTTGGGCCCTATTCTATCTTACCAGTAATATTTGCTGTAACTCATGTGGATTGTAATGTATGGGCTATCAGTCGTCTAGGTTTGAGGGAGTCGATTTTTATTTTTTGTTCAGATTTTTTAAATTTTTTTAGAACGTCTAATTAAAAATCAGATGGTACAGCCAGATTGCTTGGGTTGATCCTGATCTCACTATATAATTTTTTTATTTTTTTTTATTTTTTACACGTAAATCAAAGTTTGTGTCAAATTTTTTTTTTTGAAAAAGAATATACAATTAGATTGGAGCCGACCAGAGTTATCCAATTGTATCATTCAATTTTTGATGGGACGTTTTAAAAAAAAATTAAAAATTCGAACAAAAAATAAAAAAATAAAAAATCGGCTCCCTCAATCCAAACAAATTGTACAACAGCCATCCGATCAGACTGGATGGGAC
Source organism: Zantedeschia hybrid cultivar (assembly GCA_030544215.1). NCBI lineage: Eukaryota > Viridiplantae > Streptophyta > Magnoliopsida > Alismatales > Araceae > Zantedeschia > Zantedeschia hybrid cultivar. Next base: position 1,840,948 of record JARZZO010000007.1, read on the forward strand.
GACTGCTAGTCCATACATTGCAATTCACGTGTATGTTCTAATTTGTTTGCAGAATAAGTTATCCGGAATAGCATATACTAGAATAAGGAGTATTTAGCTTTGATAGTTATGTGAGACCCACTGGAGGAATAGGAAAGATAAGCAATTCTTGGGTTTGGGATTGAATTGTTTATTCTCCTTATTCTATTATAATCAATTCTAACGTGGTATAAGTCATTCCACCCGTTAAACTAGAATTAATCTTATTCTAAGAATAAGAGATCTTATTCTTCTCCTATTCTCCAATCAAAGTAGCGCTTACGTAGATTATAATGTATGGACATTGCAACAAATATTGCTTCTGTCATATTTACTTGACCACATGACTGCCTCAAGCTGATTTTGGCTGGCGATTTTATATTAGTTTGATGATAAATCTTCTGAAGCTGTTACCGAATAAATTATTCACCTAAAAGGGATCAAGAAGTACATTGAAGATAGGTTCACGTGTTGTCCGCTTCCTGCACTTGATGTCATCCAAGTTGTTCGTGGAATGCTAAGCATGTTGTACCGGGCCTTTAATTATTTAATCAAATCTCTTCATCAACGGGTTAGTTTCGGTGCGAATCCAAAGTGGATAAGCGACATTGTCCATCATGCCATATCTAATAATTAATTATAAGCAACAATTGGTCAGATAGTTAGATTTTTAATGTATTATATGCATTCTATTCAGAAGGAATTTGTATCCATTCTCTTATAAGTTAAACATATTGGTTTTAAAAGGTTACAGGTTATTCCAATGACGAATCACCAAAAAAAGGTCAGCTATGTGCTAGTTACTCCCTTAGAAGTGTTGTCCAAGGGGTGGTTAAATTGATGGCATCGACAAAGGGGCTGTAAGTCTGAATATTGATTAGGGACGTTAATAAATTAGATTCGATATGATGTGGAATGTATCCGATACTGGGTCTGGTAAGAAAAACATTATCCAGAACCTGTTCAAATCCGTTAGTAAAGAAGGTTAACATCAAATCTGATAGAAAAGAAGGTTAAGTTGATAATGCTACCTTTTCCAATAAAATTATTAGCATTGAATAGAAAAATTAGTATTATTTAATGAGAAACACTTGCTGCCCCGCGCGTGGAAACTGTGCAACCCGCACCGAGTGTAGGCAGCTGTCCAATTAGTTTGATCGGACAGTCACAATAGTAGTGATTTTTTTTTTAAAATTTTCCTTTTAGGTTGGTGTAATCATGGCCGACACTTTTTGTGTAGGCCGATCTCTCATCAGACAACTAAAAAAATCAGATTCATTGACCTCAGTTTTTGAATTTTCAGATTTTTTAGGATTGTCCGACCGGAGATCAGATTATATGCGCATGTAGGATATGTAGGGGCCCACCGAAAAAAATTTAAAATCCAAGAAAAAAAGAATAGACTACACCACGTGCGCTGCAGACAGTGCAACAAGTATTACTCTTGTTTAATTTATTATCTTATCTTTAAGATCAACCATTATATCTTATTCATGGCATATAGACAACATGCAAAATAGTACATCATATATCAGATTATATATGATATTACGTTATCAGATTTATAGATGATGCTATATTATCTTTAATAATACCAGACGAACTATCATTTATGGTTTCAAATATAGGTGTATATATATCAAATACCCTTTTGGTATTATTGTTGTTGCTGGATATATACTATCAATCACCGGTCTTTTTATAGATTCTATTTGGAAGATTAAAATGCACAGTCCAACCGAAAACTTAATGATTAAGTCGGATATTGGGATATCCATTAGTATTTACATTAATTATTTACATTAATAGCTAAGAGTTCCCTCTCCCCTGCCTGGGATATTTATCCAATTTTTAATGGGCCATTAATAGAACTGAGAAAAACTACTCATCCTTCCCATGTACTATCACTCTACTACACAAGCATCACCTACAAAAACTAAACCAACTAAATTTAACAAAGATCTAAAATTTGATATTTTTCTTAACTAGCTACTTCAATCTTTACACAAAGTAATGCAAAGATTCCTTGCACAATAACCTTCAATAAGAAAAGTCTATTAAAACTCCTACAACACAAATTGATAAGTAGACTAACATCTTTAGTAGTCATTTAGAGTCCTAATAACAAATCTTAGAAGTTTTCCTGAAGTTGGAAAATAGGGTAGATGTAGAGGAAAAGGCATAACCTCAATGTAAGAGGGTGTGAACTTCCTAAAGACAAATGTGAACTGAAAAGGTGAACGAAACAAAATGGTATAATTATTCCTTTCAATTTGGACGAACGAGATCGTCTGAATCTATATATTTGGACCACTCAACACCCCTAGATATATGAGATCCAATTGTACGAGGACCTATGAATCATTTACTTTTGAAAATAACACACACAATGTAAGTAGGACTCGGTTTCATGTGTCTGAAGGGTGTTGGACAGTCTAGACTATAAGTCTAGATGATCTCATTCCCAATCTAACATTCCTACAAATCCCCACCAAGAACATGGGCACAATAACATTTCTGCCATTTTGCACTAAAAACATGGACACACATAGTACAGGGCATAAAAGACAGCAAAATATAGTACTAAAGAAATCATTGAAAGGTAAGCTCACAATTAAGGATAAAAATGACTGGTTAATCCACACTACCACCTGCCAAAACAGCTGGAAACTCAAGTAATTTCTAGCCAAACTTTATAGTGTGATTGCCGAAGAACAAGTCCTCATTGCTCAGATATGGATGGCAAATGTCAGGAAGATATCCCATAATCACACCTTGCAGGCTGCTGCAGCCTCATCTTTCACCTTTTACACATTAACAGGTGTTTTGTTTTGCTGGCTTTTGCTTTGCTTTGACGGTTCCTCCCCTGCACAAGAGAGAGAACAGGCAGAAGAACTAAAAAAGAGGCAACTTTGCCCGCTTCCGAGCTCTGACAAGAGGGGAGGAGAGAGAGAGGGGATGCTTGGCAATGGGCAAACACATCAGGATGGGTTGAGGGGCAGATGAAAGGCAGCTGGGGACCTCTCAACGCAGCTGCTGCCAATCACCAGTCCGGCCAGCCTCCAGTTTTTGTTTTCTTTTCCTTTTCTTCATGGTATTCTCCTCTTCCTCTGGGGAAAAAAAGCCTGCTTTTTTAGCCTTCTTTCTCTTCTCTCCTTCGGTTCTCATGCATCCAAATAGACCCAGTTAAGCAAAAGCTTCACTTGCGTTGTGTTTGGGGAGGTTGGTTCGTTTCTTTTTGAGTTCTGGGTTTCTGGGTAGCTCAGAGTTTGATCAGTTTGCGGAGAATTGTCCCGCCCAGATCATATGTTCGGTTGTTCGGTTCGGCCGGATACCCTGTTGTGGAGGAGCTCCGATCTCTTCTCGTGTTCATGAGTTGTCCGTTTCCATAGTTTGATCCCTGGCTAGTACTCCGTTTGGTTGTCGTTTTCAGAGGAGCGTATTGGTAACTCTGGCTACCAGTCTTATGTAGAGAGCTAGTTGGATCAGTCAAATCTTCGTTCTTCTTCTTTATGGTGGTTTCGGTTGTTTGGGTGAATGGGTTTTGCGTTTCTTGTCGTTATTGAAGGATATTTAAACCTGTTGTCTGTTATTGGTGGTATGCTTTTGTGGTGTGATTCTCATTGCTCTGAGTTTTGGGTTGTGTTGTTAATGATCAGATTTTCTTCAAGTAATTTCTAAGCTTTCGAGTGCCGTTTTGAGATTTGGGTCCATCACCAGTAAGGTCGCTACTCCAGCGTACGTTTTAGGTGACTTGCTTCTAGCTTCAGGAATTGTTTCTTCTTCATTTCCAGTTGTAGACAAACAAGCACTGTAATCCTTGTTATTATTATTATCTTTTGTTTGCTCGCTAGGTTGCCCTGATTCTCCGAGAAGCAGCCATGTTTTTTCATTTGCAGTTCTTTGATTGAGAGGAATAATTAGACCCGTAGATTATCAGGTGAACAGTTGGCCCTTATGTTTGATTTCAGTTTACTGTGATGTATTGATATATTTTCGCTGCTAAAGACAAATATTTCTCAATGTTATTAAGGTTTGTGTAGCTCTCTGAGGCTCTGAGCATTTCAAATCTAATGTATTAAAAGTTAATTTTTCTATTGTCAAGGTTGGTAATCAAGTCATTTTGATGCTTCCCAAGTGATCGTTTAGCACCATGGAGCTTTCTAGTTTCAGTTCTTTCACCAATGTAACGTCTACATTCTTGGTGGTAAGTGGAGTTTCATCCTCATTGTCATTGTTGTTGTCGTTGTTGTTGTCATCATCATTATCACCATCCCTTTTATTTGGGTTCAGCTACATGAATCCTGTCCTGACATTTTAATCTATCCAAAGTTGTGTCTGTAGTCAAGGTTTGCCATCTTGGATCATGGCTTCGCCTCAGGAGGGTTGGAGAGAAGAGATCTCCGAGAGATCTCAGTAAAATCTTGGGAGATCGGGACGAAATCTTGGGACATGTATGTATGATAACAACTCTATACGTACACTATGCATATCATATATACATACATACATACAAGGAATGTTATATCGGATCTTGACATCGTCTCAAAGGGCAAAAGAGAAGAATACAAAAAACATGTTTACACATACATAAGGATTGATTTCTTGAATCTCAATGCCATTTAAATGTGTTAGAAAACTTCTCATCTGTCATCATATTCTCTCCTCTATCGGCCTTCTCATCTCCTCCTCCCCTCCTCCTCCTCCTCCTCCTTTATTCTACTCCTTTCCATTGTTCTTCCTCTATATCCCTTTTATTCTTGATCTCGGTCAAGTTTCGTTTCGGGACCTTTGGGGAGACAAAGATTCTCAAAGTATCTCGGAGATCTCAAAAGAGATGGCAAGCCATGCCCGTAGTTAGCCCCAGGGAGGTCAAGCCTTTTTTTACGAGGTCAAACCATCTTATTTTTGGTCTTCCTCAGTTCCTTTTGTCATTTAGAGTGTGAATCTCATTTTTCTTAGCATGTTGATGATAATTCATTTTTCCACTTGTTTGCAGGATCTCTCACGAAACTGGAATTGTAGTCTAAAATCTATTGGAGCTGGTGATATGGAGACCCAAAATGTTCCTGGTTAGCATCAGTTGGGGGGTTGTTAGTGGATCAGTTTTGCTCTTTGGCCAGGATTACCTGCATTTCAACGGGTACAAATAAGAAGGAAAGAAGGCCTGTTTAACACCAGAACAGGTGAAATTTGAGCTGTTTGCTTGGCATTATGGCAACCTTCACACATGCTGAATCAAGGCACTTATACTCATGGTGGTGGGGCAGTCACATTAGCCCAAAGAATTCAAAATGGCTTCAGGAGAATCTTGCAGGTTTACATATGCTTCTTTCTCCCGTATCTCTTTACAATATTCAGCAAAATTGTCCTATATATAGAGAAGTCTAATGTTAGGTCTTTCTTTTTGGAATGCAAAGCTATACTTTTCCCCTATGCCAAATCCAGCTTCACCAAAATGCATTAAATTTTATTGTATCACCACTGACTTGAGTATTGAAACTGAAATCTGGATAAGGTTTAATATACCTGAGTATATTTATAAGGATACAGGCATTCATATATACACATATTTGAAATCTATACTAGTCCTTGTGATCAAGGAAGGAAGGATCAGCATGGATTGGATCGGATTGGCGGATCTGATTTTTGGCCAGTCTGCTCTGACCACAATACTTAATCCGACGATTCTTTACAAGATCAGTCTGGATCGGCCAATCCGGGCCAGGATCGGCCGCTAGATCAGCTGATCCAGCTAACGAACTAGCTGTTCGGCCTCTATTTGGCCAATGCCAACAGCTAGTTTGGGAGTTGGGGATGGGTTGGGGGGCTATAAATAATCCCCATATAGCCATTCCCACCCCCATCTCAAGCCCTTCTTACTTCTCTCTCTCTCTCTCTCAGCACTCTTTTTCTCTCTCCAACCCTCTATTTCACTCTCCTCTTTTCTCTCATTTGATCTTTAAGTTTGCTTCTGGGCCCGCTCTCTATGGCAATTGACTTAGCTTCAAAGAAGACATTCACGACTTTGCCATGGCACAAGTGCCTATTAGATGCGATCATCGTCGTAGCATTCTGCTGTATCACGGTGTTCGAATATCTTTTGTGCAGGGTGTATGAGACTAGCTTGTTTGTTGTATCTTTGTAAGCTTGCTTATTTTATCTTTGTAGTAGCTTGTTATACCCTTGTAATTTTACTATTATTTTGCCACACTTTCATATTTGTCCTTAGTTAATATGGAAGTGTCACAAAAGAATATGAATCGGTACATGTGCAACACACAAACTTGATGAATTATTTGTGTCAAATAATGATCATGTTGGATGCGAATAATTCGTCAACTTGGTATGTTGTGCATGTACTGATTCATATTCTTTTGTGACACTTCCATATTAACTGAGGACAAGTATGGAAGTGTGACAAAAGAATAAAAAAACTACAAGGATATGGCAATGGAAAACTTCATGTAACTCTACATTCTCAATGTAAATCTACAATGAAATGTGAGTCTATTAGCATAAGTATCTTTTTTTGGTCCAAACTGTCTTCATAGACATACCCTTTTTATATTTTTTTCAGAAAAAATTTCACATTTTTTTTCATGTGCCTTGTGAATATAAAGGAGGGACGAGGTTGGATCAGCCTGGGATCAGTCCAGATCAGATTGGTCAAGGCTGGACCGTTTGTGTCTGATCCACGATCCTTCATTCCTTTCTTAGGATGGGGATATGTTCGAGCCCGCAGACTAGTATGGTGGAGCTGTTGCTTATATGGCATCAGACTTGGAGCAACAAAGCTGACGAAAGGGTATGGTGGATGGTTTTACATTCCATTGTCTATGGACTTTGTGGATAAAGGAACCTCCTCAGCTTCCACAACAAGCATAGACAGGTGGAGGAGCTAATGTCCTTCATCTCTAATATGGTAGGGCATGAACCGGCTGGCTGGACATAAATATTTGTACCTGTTCATCCCTTTCGGGTCTTCTGGACCCATATAACCCTCATTGTCTCCTTTTGAAGGCTGTTTTTTGTGTATGGGGGATCAATTTTTTGGAGTGAACTACACCTACATTTAGTATTTAGAATAAACAAACCTGCCCAGAAAAGTTCAAAGGGTAATAAAAAATTCAGTCTTGGACAAATTCATATGTGTGAATGATGCATAATAGAAATATTTCATTTAATGTTTCTTGTTATGCAATATGTGGTACAGTCCATGTTTTAAAAAAATGTTTCTTGTTATGCATCTTGGAAACACAAGACAAATTTTATAATTACATAGCATAGTTTATATGCCAATGGCCTGGCCGTTAAACAAAAGCAATCCTACTATGCATCTTATCTTTTCCGTCCTTGTTATGGATGCGAACATGATTGCTTTAGTTTAATATCCCTGGTTGCATGCTCTGAAGCCGACCCTAACATTCCCTTCTTTACTGCACATGAAGCTTGTGATTGGGATAACGCAAGTTAGATCTTTCCAGTGGAAAATTGTCACCTAGCATATTCTGAATCCAGTTCCACAATTTGAAATTACAAATTACTGTGTACCACAATGTTCTATTTTTATGCTGCAGCCTGGTATTGGTATTGTGTTTTGCCATTTATATCTTTACTGAAATGGTAGTATAATGTGCAGAAGAAATTTCACATCATACAGAATTATATGTAGTCTGGTTTGTTAAAAAAAGATTATGGATACTGTCCCTGCAATTGCAACTATTGGTTATGGATTGGATAATACACCCCAAATCCCTTAATCTTCTTTAGTTCTGGTTTAATTTTGGCCATTTCCTTAGTATTGAGTACAATCTTAGCTGCTTGATAACAGTAGTGCAAGATTTTAATACAAATGGATTGTGAAAAAGAGGGGGACAGGCTTGTCAGGTGGAGGTAAGGTGAAGCTTGGATGGTTGAGAGAAAGAACACTTATTGTAGTCATTGACTGGGGAAACTAGGTGCTCCTTGTGGCTTTGACTGCAACGTCAAAGTCTGAACAAGCAACTCTTTATTGTTGAAGCCCTCAATTTTCTTGCTATTAGGCCTTGTTCATTTTCCTTGATTTTTGGTCATGACTTGTATTGTATTTGTTGGACAGTGCAGTGGCAAGATATTCAATGTAACGACATGGGGCAGGGGAGGGAGCGAGTCAACTGAAACATCTAACAGCAGAAGATTTTTTTGTCCTCCATTTTCGTATGCTTACTTAACTATTCTTACATTTATAGGTGTCTGAGTATATCAGATAAGTGAAGAAGGCATTTATTTTAGTTAAGAGCGACGATCATGTTAGAAAGAGTAAGGATCATGTAAGATGTATCAAGAGCGAGGATCAAAGAGTTCTAGTTAAAGATTTTGAGATTAATGGGAGGTGGTGTACTTATTTTGAGAGATTGTGAAGCAAGAGTCACTTTATAGGCCTTTCTTTCTAGGGACCAAATGACTCACTTAGCCAAATAATTATCATTACTTTTGGTGGATTAGGGCATCAGAGGTTGAGGATCCTGAAGAAGAGAAGGTGGGTAAGGCCCTTGGGCCGAATGACTTGCCTATTGAAGTTTGCAGAGTTATAAGTGATGTTGGATTAAGTGGTTGACTAAACTTTTCAATAATATTTTCAGAATATTGCTAGATGACTGGAGGAAAAGTATTGCGGTTCCTTTCTTTAATAATAAGGGTGACGTGTAGAATTACTCTAATCATTGTGGTATTAAACCTATTAGTCACACTATGAAGCTTTAGGAGAGACTAGCGAGTAACAAAAAAATTTCTTAGGCTTGTGACTCGTGTTTTCGAAAATTAGTTTGGATTTATGTCAAGTAGATCTACTGAAGAAACTATCTTCTTTGAAGCAATTGATGGACAGATATATAGAGATGAGGAAAGATTCTATGATTTTCATTGAATTAAAGAAGACTTATGATCAAGTATTGAGAGAGCTAATTTGATGGACTTTAGAGAAGAAGTATCTGAAGGTTATATTGATAATGTTAAGGTTATGTGCGGGAGGGCTTTTACTAATGCGAGAACTATCTCTAAAGAGAGGCCTTAGTTTCCTATTGTTATAGGATTACATCAAGCATTAGCACTGAGCCCTTACCTCTTTACTTTAGTTACCATTGAAGTGACAAAACTATTTAGATGATGGTATGCCTTGGTGTATGTCTCTTGTGGATGATATTGTTTTATTTGGAGTTTAAATGATAAGTCAGAACAGTGGAGGGATGCATAGGAACCTATAGGTTTTAGGATCAGTTGAAACAAGTCAGAATAAATGAAGTATAATTTCAAATAATATGTGGGTAGACAAGAGGGTTTTACAATAATTGACGGTCAACTTTATTTGTAAAAGTAGTGTTGTACTTTTTCCGTTATATAAGAGAATGAAGAGGACCAAGAAGAAAGAAATTGCATGTAGGATTAAAGGCAGCTTGGTTGAAGCGATGTGTCTATGGCATCCTCTTTGATCATAGGTTCCCATGAAGATCAAAGGGAAGTTTTATATAACTGCTATAAGTCTTGCTATGTTGTATGCACTTGAGTGTTGGGCTATGAGGAAAGAACATATACAAAAATTGTGTGTAGCAAAAGATGAGGATGTTAAGATGGATGTTTGGAAAGACTAGAAAGGATATGATTCGAACATAATGTGGAGACTTAGGCATAGTTTTCATTGATACTAAAGGAAAATAGGCTCAAATGATCCAATCATGTGCAAGGGTGACCAAGTTGAGTGCTGGTTGAAGATGTGATGAAATCCAGGTGGAGGAGGGTAAGGGAACTAGGGGAAGGCCTAAAATGAGGTGGTCAGACATAGTAAGAAAAGTCCCGACATCTTGTATCAAAATGGCTAGACAGGATTCGTGTAGTGGATCCTAGACAATGGATTAAGGCTCTGGTGATGATGAAGAAGAAAAAGACACTTGTTTTGTGACTTTTGTTCCGCACCAAAAAGAACAAGATATTCTGTTGTATCCTTGACTGAAACAGTATCCATAACTAAAACTTTGTACTACTTAGAACAGGATTGAGTGAAGTAACTCAACTGTCTTTGATAGAAATTGACCACCACAAAAGCTTGTTGAAACAGGATTGAGTGAAGTGACTCAGCTGTCTTTGATAGAAATTGACCTCTACAAAAGCTTATCGGGACCAAGGTTCATTGAAAGTTTAGGTTATGCTACTAAAGTTTTTTTTTTCCTTTTTGTTGGGGGTGGGGGGTGGGGGGGTGGGGTTTGGCTGTCCCCCTAATCTTTTAACAGTAACCCTTCCACCTATGAAGCAATTGGTCACAATTAAAGCACACCAGCTTCAAACTAAAAACGGTAAGGTCCATTTCATGATTTCATCTCTGCTGTAGCTCCACAAGGACCTTTCTTATGCTCAACATTTCTTCAGGTCCCCCTCTTAGGACAAAGTTCTCCCTAATATTTACCTATTTGCCCCTTTATTAAATTTGGCCATTACTAAATTGTTGATAACACATAAAAGTGTAATTATCTATTTAACCTTCCAAAAAGATTCTGCTCATAAATATAGGTTTACAAGAATTGTAATTAACATCTGAACACAATCCTGCTTAATTTAAGAGTAACCTATGACTTTAAAATGAATGAGATCTTTTTCTATACATATACTTCTGTCAGAGAAATTACATGTGGTTGTTAGAACATATATGCTTCAAATAGTTTGATGACCTAATGATATCTTATAAACTAAATATATTTTTAATACAATGTGTTCAATATTTTCATTGTTTAAGACCATAACTTGTTATTTAGATTCTAAGCAAAATTAATTCAAAAGATAAAAAGATTTTGCATAAACTCTTTTAAAGTTTGAATATGATGGAAACTTTATGATTGTTTAATATATGTGAAAACGCCTTATGAACTCTTATATGTAATTTTAAAAATCATTCACAAATTAAATTAAGTTTAAAATGATTTTTGTATTATATTTTATTTTTAACAAAAAACTTGATAATTCATATAATGCACCCCCCCCCCCACACACACAAAAAAAAACACGTTCTGGCTCCACCACTGATGCTACTTGGAGCCTAAATTCCATGAATTAATTGCCCCAGGGCAAAGATAATTGTTCTTGTTGCAAGGAACTACGATTCGGTTTTCTGAACTATTAATTTGTGTGTTATGAGACAAAAATGAAGCTCAAGTATAGTACCTTCTTTAATCTGATATTGGTTTCACCCTCAGGAGGGGGCAGAGCAGAATCTCCTCAGCATTCCAGTGCTTGAATTGTCCCACCAAAAGGATTTTTTCCCAATTTCATAAGGAATTATTTTTTTATGAATTGAATAGTTAAAAATTTGTAATGTGAGGGAATAAGTTACTATAAGAAAGTGTCATGCCATTTTCTGATAATGGCTGATGTTGCAAACCAGATCATCAGTATATATTGCTTGTTTCATCATTATTGTTGATATGAGGATGACAGAGAGATTTTTCATTCTTCGGGTAGGACAATGAGAGTTTTTAGTATGATGCAGCGTAAAGTAGGTTAATATTTGCCCATCATGTTGTTTATTGTCATATTCTTTTTCTCTCTAATATGTGTTGTTCTTTTACCTGAACAGATATGGATGCAAAGGTCAAATTGATGATCAAGCTTATAGAAGAAGATGCTGATTCCTTTGCAAGGAGAGCAGAAATGTACTATAAGAAACGGCCTGAGCTAATGAAGCTGGTTGAGGAGTTCTACAGAGCATACCGTGCTTTATCAGAAAGATATGATCATGCTACCGGGGCACTTCGACAAGCACATAGAACTATAGCAGAAGCATTCCCTAACCAAATGCCACTTGCATTGATTGATGATTCTCCTTCCAGCCCTTCAGCTGTTGAAGTTGAGCCACATACTCCTGAAGTGCTGCCTCCAATACGTGCATTTGTTGAACCAGATGACCAGAGGGAGGATGCTTTTAGCCAATCAGCACATTTCCATGGTAGCAAAAGGAATGGAGCATTTTCCGAAGAAAATGATGTATTAAATAGCAGAAGAGGATTGAAGCAACTAAATGAGATATTTGCCTCTGGAGAAGCACCCAGCTATCCAAAGTTTGCTGAAGGGATCAGAAAAGGACTAAATTTCCAAGAGGAAGAGAGAGTAGTACCTGAGCAGAAAATAAATGATGTTTCCAGAGATACTCAGAACAATGAAGTGAGGAACAAAGAAGACACCTATGATAAAACAAGAAATCTACAAGATGAGGCTTCCCAATCATGTACCGAGAACAAGAATCTGAAGACACAGACCAAATCTGAACTCAGAATTCTGGAAAAATCTGAAGGTGAAATTCATAGACTACAAGAATCTCTCTCAAGGTTGGAGGCTGAGAAGGAAGCTGGTCTACTTAAATACCACAAATCCATGGAAAAAATCTCTAATTTGGAGATGGAAATTTCTCATGCTCAAGCAGACAATGTAAAGCTTAAGAGAGAGATGCTGAACACACTTGCTGGGTTAGAGAGTGCTGAAGGGAGATGTAGTCAACTGGAGACAGAAAAACAGGCGCTAGAGATGGAAGCCAAAGCTTTGGCAGAGAAAACAAGTCAACTACAGAAGGAACTTCTCCAGAAACAAGATGAAATGAAGAGGCTAAAATCTTTGATGCAGGAAGAACACATTCAACATACACAAGCTGCAGCAGCACTCCACGCTTTGGAGAAGTTGCATTCAGAATCTCTTGAGAAACTTAGACTTTCAGCAGTTGAAAGCCAGCATCAAGTTGAGCTGTTGAGGGATATGGAATTGAAAAAGCATAGTCTAGAGGAGGACATCCATCAGGTTAAGGGGGACAACAGTAGTCTAAAGAAAGAACTCAAGGTAATGCAAGAAGAACTGAGGAAGCTCAACACCTCCATCCAAGATGAGCACTTATTATCAGTGCAGGCTGAAGAAGCTCTTCAATCTCTAAGGAAGGTGCATTCCCAGTCTCAAGAGGAGATCAAGATTTTGATATTTGATCTAAAGAGCAAGGTTGAAACATTGAAGGACATAGAGTTGAAGAAACACAGTTTAGAGGAAGAGATCCAACAACTCAATGAGAGAAATGAGAATCTAATTAATCAAGTCCTATCTTCCACTCTGATGATAAAGAACCTAGAACAGGAAATATTTGGCCTGAATGAGACTCGATCAAAACTAGAAAATGAGGTTGAAGATTATTTAAACGGGATCAAAGCTCTTCAGAAAGAGGTGAACTATTTGAAGGAAAAAATTGCTAATTCAGATCTGAGACACCAACATATTATCGAGCAAATTGAGGCAGTTGGCTTGAACAGAGAGTCTTTTCAAGCATCGATTAAGGAGTTGCAGGATGGGAATTTAGAGCTGAAAGAGCTTTGCCGAAAGTGTGAGGATGAGAATTCAGTTCTTCTGGAGAAGTTGGAAAAAATGGAGAAAGTAACAGAAAAGAACACATTGTTGGAAACCTCTCTTTCAGATGCAGCTATTGAGTTAGAAGGATATAGAGAAAAGATAAAGGCATTAGAGGAATGTTCGGAATCTTTGAATAGCAAAATCTCAGACTTTATCTTGGAAAATCACAGTTTGGTCCTTCAGTTGGAAACTACCTCAAAGAATATGGAGACACTTTCAGAGGATAATGCATTCTTGGGGAACTCCTTATCTGAAGCTAATGTTGAACTAGAAGAAATGAGGGAGAGGTTGAAAAGCTTAGAAGAATCCTCCAAATATCTCCTCCATGAGAACTCTAATCTTCAGTCTGAAAAGGACAAACTAACCTTGCAGGTTACTATATATTATTTGACTCATTTTTTTATTGATATTCACCAATGCACATTTTTCAACATTCTGCTAGAATTCTTATGCTTATCCTTTGATAAGTTGATATCCATTTTGTGAATTGCATAATAAGACTTCTCTCTCTGCATATTATGCAGCTTATAGTATAAGTTTCTTTCTTTCTCGAACTCAAGTGATTCTTTAGGAATTAATTTGATATCCATTTTGTGAATTGCATAATAAGATTTTTCTCTCTGCATATTATGCAGCTTATAATACAAGTTTCTTTCTTTCGTGAATTCAAGTGCTTCCTTAGAAATTATCTACTTAAATTTTCACTTTTTTCCTTGGGATTAAATAACTCTCTTAAATTTTAATTGCAGAGTTGTCTATTCTATTTTTATAGTATTATAAATAACCCCCATATAAATAACCCTCACTTCATCACGACACTTGTAAAAATGCCCCTATTGTTACCGTCCATTGGCATTCGGTTAAAAATCTCTTATCTAACCTGCTTAACCTTTAACCAAAGTTGAAAAAGTCTAAAATATCCTTATTCTTTCCTCAAGTCTCTGTGTGTGTGTGTGGCACAATGTAACAACTAAAAGAACTCCTTTTGATAGGAGTATTCTCATCCAAATATTAAATTTGGCAGTTGAAGAGGGAATATTCGCTGCATCCTTAATGGAGGTTAACTGCAGTGGCATTTTTGCAAGTATTATGATGCAGTGAGGTTATTCATAACAATGTTAAAATAAGTTAGACAAATATGCAATTAACATTAATAGTGTTATTTTTGCAAAAATCTTTTTTTTTATTTCAGTCTCATTTTTTCTGTCTTGCTGAGTTAGAACTGAATTCCTATTCTCTGGATGTCAGGTGAAAACCACTGGTACGAGTCTGGAACATATGAAGATAAGTTATGCAGAATTAGAAGACAAGCATCTGAATCTGGAGCAGGAAAAAGAATCAACCCTCCTTCTGGTCAGCGAGTTACAAAATTTGCTGAAACTAGAGAAGCAAGAGCGTGAAGTGTTTACCCTGTCAAGCAAAAGCCACCTGGCCACTTTGACAGACATGATAAATCTCTTACGGAAAGAAGGTCAGATAAGGGATGAAGAGCTTGAGAATGTACAGAATAAACTCTTGAATTCTCAAACTGAGGCATTCATGATGCAAATGTGCCTTCTTGATTCTAAGGAGAACATCTTGAGCCTTGGAAGGGAATGCCAAAAGCATGTAGAGGCATCAAGGCTTGCTGAGAGATTGCAATCACAACTGGAGACAGAGAATCTTGAACAAAAGAAAATGATTGCATCCATATTGGAGCATAATAGGAAACTAAGAGAAGGCATTCAGATGGTGTTGAACTCTCTTGGTATTAAGAGTGCTTGCACCTTACGTGGAACTACGTATGAAGCAGATTGTCAGCATATTTTGGGTCAAATTAAAGAGATGCAGAATTTTATTTCTGATATCCTTGATGAAAATCATATCCTGCTTCTTGAGAAATCAGTTAGTATTACCCTTCTGCAACAACTGGGATTGGATCTTAGGGAACTGAACTCAGAGAGAAATGCCCTTAGTCTTCAGTGCAGGACAAGAACTGAACAGTTGTTAGCACTGAACAGTGAAAAGAATGAGCTCCTTCACGTAAATGAGCAGCTAAGGCATGATATACCTGCCATCTACCTTCGTGAAGACTTTCTAAAAACTGAATTGGAGACTCTGGGTAAACAATTGTTAGATTTAATGGAGGTCCATAAAAAATTGCAAGGTGCAAATTGCAACTTAGTAGAAGAAAAACAATCACTGGAAAAGAATGTTTTGGACCTGAGGAATGAGATACGAGTGCTAGAAGAGGAAAACAATGGTCTCTTTGCAGAGGTAATGACTCTAAGTTTTCATTCTCTAATCCTTGAAAAGTTTGGTGCTGAAAGAGCCATGGATTTGAGAGCTTGTAGCAGTGACTTGAGTTCACTTCTTGATGTTAACAATGATCTTGAGAAGAAGCTGGTTCAAATGATTCAAAAGATTGGAGTGATGGAAGCTGAGAATGTTCTCTTGAAAGGTTCAGCTATTAAGTTGGAGGATTGCCAGGGCCAATTATTGATTTTACATGATGATCTGAATATGGCCAAAGATGTTCATGAACAATTAAATCATCAAATTGAACAACTTGGTCACCAAATCGAGACTGGAAGATTTCTCTTAATTCAAAAGGACTTGGAGCTGGCAGAAGTAAATCAGAAGTTGAAGGTCATGGAACATGAGAACATGAAATTATACAGAGATCTGAAAGGCATAAATGTGAAATTTGAAGAAGCTGTGTGTGTGAGAGAAGAGTTGGAGAAAAGGGTATGCAAGCTGATGGAGGGAAACTCATGTAAGGATAAGGAGATTACAAATATTCATGAAGTAAATCAAATGTTAAGAACAGACATAAACACTTTAGGTGAAGAACTTGCAGTTCTTAGGACTAATAAAGAGCATCTGACATCAGAGCTAATGTATGAGATCAAAAACTATGAGGAAGAGGTTGCAAGATTGTGGAATGACATCCATATCTCTAGTGTACATGTTGGAATATTTGAGGAGAAGGTACTTGAGCTGATAGGAGAATGTGAGCGCCTTGAGATAATTGCCATGGTACAGAGGAAGGTGCTTCAGGAGCAAAGCATTCTAAATAACACATATGCTGATGAGTTGAGGCAGAAACTTGAATCTTTTGAAAGTGAAAGTGAGAAGTTGAAGGATCAGCTGAATGCATACGTTCCCCTTGTTTTGTCTTTGCAAAGCAGCACTGCTTCCCTGGAACACTGGATAATTTATTTGATAAAGCGTCATGGATTGGAGAATCATTCAACACATGTATGTCTTTCAAAAGTGGTTTTAGCCCTTCCTTTTTCGTCATCTAGTTTTGTAGATCATTGATCTTATGATTGTATACTAAGACAAAATTGTCAATATGCATATTGATAGAAGATACCATAAAGTTTCTATATATCATTGTGTCAACTTGGTGATTAGCATCTAGCATGGAAACTTTTTCCTTTGTCAGTTGCAAGTCATGCCATGTTTTCACTGGGTATGACATAGCGTGCTTGTTAGCTGGCATCTGGCAGTTTTTTTTACCATTGGCTTGATGCAGAAATAATTTGAATAATTTTTTTATTTTGCTGTTATTTGTCTATTCAATTGTAGGATTCATCATTTGTCAGACTCGAGCATAAGAAAAACTATCTGCAACTTTCTGAGGATCCTAGTAACACTGAAGGAAATGGAATTCTGGGGTTGCAGAAGTTGCAGGTTAAGGTTGAAGAACTTAACAAAGCTTTAGTGGAATATTGGGACACGTTGATGCAGGAAAATTCAGATGTAAATTCTAAATCAGCAGCTATGAAGATAGATAGTGAAGTGCTAACAGCAGAGAAAGAACTGGTTGAGGAGGATGTTCAAGAGAACAGTACCATTGTGGAACTTGAAGAATATGTTCAGGAAACTGGTGAACAGCTTGGGCTACAATCTGGAGGTGCTGAAAGTTTTAAAGGCACAGATGGGCTAATGTTGAAAGATATCCAGCTGGATCATGCTTCATGTGATGTTGTGACAAGCAGGGTAGAAAATTCCAAAAATGACAATCAAATGCTTGAATCATGTAAAACTTCAGAAAGGGATTTCAATAACCAGATGACCAAGGCTTCATATGTTGCTGCTGACGATGATATGGATTATCATCAAACCGAGGTGGAGGAAGAAAAGACTCGTCATCCTTCTAAGCTAGCAGCTGAGAAAGAACTAGCTGTCTACAACGTAGTGGTACCAAGAAAAGTAAGGGATTCCCATCAAGAATGGAACAAGAAAATATTGGAATGTCTAGCAGCTGATGCCCATAGGCTGTCAACTCTTCAAAAGAGTGTGCAGGAACTAAAAAGGATGTTGGAGAACTCTGAGAAGAGTGGCCCCTCAACTAATATGAGATATGATACAGTGAGATGGCAGCTGAGAGAGACTGAAGAAGGCATCTCGCAGCTGTTTGATATCAACAGCAAGTTGGCTAGGAAAGTTGAAGATTGTTCTTCCTCCTCTGGTAGCAAGATTGGAGAGCAGGAGGAAGTTGGGAACCAAAGGAAGAGGCGGATTTCAGACCGTGCACGAAGAGGATCGGAGAAAATTGGAAGGTTGGAATTAGAGCTGCAGAGAATCCAATACATCCTTCTGAAGCTCGTGGAAGAACAAGATAACAGAACCAAAGCTGCACACAGAAGCTCAAAAGTCATATTAAGGGACTATCTCTATGGCGGAAAAGAAAGTTCCAGGCGAAGAAAAGGGCATCTCTGTAGCTGTGTCCAGGCGAAAACAGGTAGTGAGTGACTCTTCCTGTGCTTCAAGTTTGTCAAAGAGTCTTTGGAGGATGATGCTAAATTGCCAGTTCCCTGGTTCTTCCTCCCATCTTATTTGATGTTTTAGCATAATCTCGTTCTAGTTAGATAATCTGTACATGTAATCAAAATCAGTTGTTTCAGTGAGTTCTTAATTTTTCTTATTTCCTTTAAATCTTACGTTGTGAGCCTTCTTTTTTTGGTTAATGTATATCCATCAAGCGTAAGTAAAACCATGTGCAATTTCTCTGCGGGCACTAGGTTACATTTTCCTTGCGCCCTGAATCTAACTTATTGCGGGTGCTTCTTTTTTTTTTTTACTGTTCATTGAGATTTGGTTTTTGAGTTTTTATATTTTTTGAGTCGCCGAATCAAAAGATCGGATTGTTCAAACATATAGATTGTATTGAGACCCACCTTTAAAAAAAAATCAAGTTTTTGGCAAGTTATACTCATTAAAGATAGTTGGGCACACGCCGGTGTTATTAATTGTTGGACTGGGCACAGAGCACTTCCTTCTGCTGCGAGAATAGGCTAGTTTCTTATCTTCAAAGTTGAAACCCTTTTTCCGTAAGAGTAAATACCTGTTGTAATGCCGCTTGCTCCTGCAATAAGGGGTATGATAGTGGGTAAACCATTTTTTTGGATATTTTTTTAATGCTGGACTCCTTATGTCTTACGTGTCCGTATAAGCTGATCTCCAATCGGATGACTCTTAAAATTCTAAGAAGTAAAAAATTAAGCCTTGATGAATAGCAAAAAATGCCCTTAATAAGTCGAGTTCAATAATAGTTATTCATTTTTTAAATTTTAAGAGTCATATCAGTTTGTACGGACAAATAGGTATGGGGGGCCATTACTTTAAGAAAATCATTTTTTTACCACTGCAGCAGCGGGGTCAAGTAAAAACACACATTCCATTATGTTTTAGGATCTTCGTCCATTTTAACTGTGGCATACACTTCTAAAACAATATCACATATATGTTTTTGCCAAGCGATATAATTATTCCAAAAATCTTTCACAATGCCAAAAGCAAAAGCTAACCAGTTATAACATTTAAATGTACTTGCTTTGAATTCTATTGTACATTAGATTCTAATGAAATTACTATAACAGACATATTATCTGTTGTGCCCTCCGAGGCAACATTAACAATATAGTCAGCCAATGAATTATTGGTGGAAGAACTTGTCCCTATCGTCACATCAGCTTGAGAATTTGCATCCCATAGTAAATTACAAATTTCTTGAGTTGTGAGCTCTTCAAAAATTCCATCAGACCCAAGAACCAAATATGAATCATCATTTGTTATAGGCCCCCAATCTGCAACTGCTGGACTAGAAATCACTCCATGCCTGGATATAATAGTAGAAAACATAGATAAGAAAAAGAAATTTGAGAATAAGATAAGTGAAATGCATTGCTTAGTGATCTTTACTATTCTAAAAGCTTGTATATTATTTTAATTAGAGGTTAAGAGTATTACCTTTTAAAATGTACATCACCAATGGATCTAGATACTGCTAGTTGGCCATTAACTCGAGATACGTCCCCCCATTTCTTTCAACATCATAATTATCTGGGTGATGATCTTTACTCAACTCATCGACGAGGTAACATTTTCGATCATTTTTTGTGCAAGTCTTAGGCTTTCGTGTCTTTGTTCTATTTAGAATTGCTAAACTAGCTGAGATATAAACCACTTAAAGAGAGTTACTTTATACTTTTAAAAATATGAAAAAAAAAAGTTACACTATCTAAAGCAAAGCACCTTTGACATCTCTAGGTAGATATGTGCTTTTAGAGCATAAAATAGCTTTTGAATCTCCAACATTAAGAACTATAATTTCATCATCCACTATTAAGGCAACGACTGCAGTGGAACCTGACTTCAAATTCTTCTCAAATGCATCCTATAAGTTTTAAAAATATAAACACCGTATATAAAGTGAATAAGAATAAGTCATTTTAACAAACACATATTAATATTTGAAATGTGTGTGTGTGTGTGTAGAATTATCCAATGGCCCCTTTAAATTAAATTGGTACAAGCATATTAGATGCTGAGAATACAAAAATGTATCATGTCATACCTTTCCAAATTTAAATCACATGAATGTAGCCCAACGTTTGAATGGGGCAATTGATAAGCCATACTTATTTCTTCATATCGTGCAGCAGCAAGTAGAGAGTGCACATGCTGGGAAAAGTACTTCGGTGATAGCTTTGAAGCCATTTCACTAGCTTCGGCGCCATTATGACCGTCAAAAATAGCTGCTATGTGAACGGTAGTATTTTTAAATCCACCTCCTGAAATTAAATTAACAGACAACTAATGAATAAATGAATCAAGAAAGGTGATTCTATATATAATAGAGTTCTAAAAGACATGCTAGTATATATATCAAATTATATAGGGTTTTTTGCATATATACCTCTCAAAAATATCGTAATTGCATGTATACTCCCAATTTTCACATATTATTCTTAATACTTCTGTAATCTTCAAAATGTTCCATTTATGTCCCTCCCATCAAACTTAGGTTAATTTCAACAAAATATGTCAAAAACATTACATAAATCATGACATCGTTGGAGGTATCGGAGGTACAAAATACAAGATTTTGATATATTAAGGGGTATATATGCAAAATATTAATAAATTTAAGGCTATTTATGCTAAACCATTAGATTGAGGATATAAAATGCAACATTTTGAAGATTGCAGTGATATTGATGATGATATGTGAGAATTGGGGGTATACATGCAAATACGTTGTTTTTGAGAGGTATATATGTAAAAAATCCAATTATATATATATATATATATCCTTAATTAGAGAGAACAATGACCCTTGTTACCAAATACAAATGAGAATTGGGGATATACATGCAAATACGTTCTAAATAATATTTAAGTGTTTATTTTAAAATTTTTAAAGTAAAATATTAGACATTGATATCTGTCTAAACATTCAACACTAACTCTTTAATACAAATAAATGTGGTCACCAAATCATGAACTTTACCTTGTTATCAAATACAAATGAGGATAAGTTGGAACACGATCCGTTTATCCGCTGCCGATTACTTTATCGAATCCAGTCTTTAGGTCAATTCACCACCGTCTCCATTCTCGTCTTCCTCCGACTCCGATCCGCCATAGACGACGCCGGCGTCCAGCAGGTGGGGCGGCACCGCTCCATGCCCAGATTGCTCTGCTCTCGTCGCCGCCCTCCTGTCCGATCCGCCGCTTTGCTGACGAGCTCGTGCTTTGGTCGGGCGCAGGTGGTGGAGCAGTCGTCGGTGCTGCCGAGGGCGGTGGAGGATAAGCTGGACGAGGAGATCGTTAACGGTTGCTAAATCTTAGACATGAACCAGTCCTGTATTTTTCTCTTTATTTAAGTTGAGATTCCCCGATCAAAGTTTACATTCTTGTTCTAATTCTCATGAGTAACCTTTATATGCTCAAACCATAATTAAGTCTCACTCTTTCCTCAATTATTGTTTTTTATTATCTGATTGGATTTATCCACTTCTTAATCTTACTTATCACACCTAAGCTTAAGTACCTCTTGGATTAATCCACCACTTAATCTTCCTTATCACACCTAAGCTTAAGAACCCTTACTTATAAATATTTTCTTACTTTGACAAATAACTATTATTTTTGAAATTCGAAGTGTGAGTCTTAAGACTCTCAATGAAAAGTATTGAATTTGTTCATTTAATATTAACTTATAATATTTTAGCATAGACTTAAACTTATATTTAATTTATTATAATAATGCATTTTAGGGATAATTTCATATAAGTTTTTGAAGGGTACACAGTATACTATAAAAGATTTCTCGCAATTATTTCGATATGTGAGGAGGTTGCATTAAGGCAGGTCAATTGCACATATAATCCTATTAAAAATAAAATTATAAATTTGTCTATTATATTTTCATATTATTATAAATAACCTCACTAAACTTGCAAAAATACCCCACAGTAAATTTCTGTTAAGGATAGAGCAAATATTCTTATTCCAATCATTAAATTTAAGAGTAAAACTTGCTGCACCAGCAGTCGGCGCTGCCAGTGTTGTTAATTTTAAAAAATATTTTTTTTTTGAAATTTTTTTGATCAGCTTCATGGTGTTCTACATAGTCGTACAATCTGATCGCGGATGGACAACTTAAAAAAAGATGAAAAATATTATTTTTTACTGTTCATTTGGAGTCGATTTTAGATTTTTCATCTTTTCTTAGATCGTCTAATCCAAGATCAGACTGTACAGCCATGCAAAAAGGTTAGGACCGACCCAAAAAAATATATTTTTTTTAAATTAAAGACACCAACAGCCAACATAATACTGACTGACTGTCAGTGTAACAAATTTTACTCTAAATTTAATGTTTGGAAAAAAGAACATCTCTACAAAAGGTATTCTTTTGATTTGCACATTGTACCAAAGAGAGATCTAGAAAGAGAGAGAGATGGAAAGAGAGTTGAGAAAAAAAAAGGGCATTTTAGACACTTTACACTTTAGTTAAAAGTTAACTAGGATTAAATAAGAGATATTTAATAAAATGCTAATAAAATGATAACGGCGGGAATATTTTTGCAATAATTAGCATGCAGCAAAGTTATTAAAAGTAATGCAGAAACAAGATAGATTAAAACACAATTTCGTTTTTTACAGGGTTATATGCAATTTATTCCTCACTTTTTAAACTCGCAAGTTAAGGCAAACAGTGTAAAATATGATCGATGACAGGATGCATATGACATATATCTCCCAGCTGGATGTCTCTAGCATCAACAACTGTTATTTTTTAAAACTGGAACTAATCAAATTAATCAACTACTTGATGGCCGAGATGATAATTATTTAGTTTCCTCGTATCTTTGAGCACACCACACAAATCAGTCACCAAGTTTCAATCGGGTCTTTCTCAAATATTGCCACATGATTAACAATTTCAATTGCAAAGAGAATATCCAAGCAAATTATTAATTAACGTTCCAGCTGAATCGAAGGAACACTGCAAGAATCCTGGCCGTCAAGCTGCTATGCTTCGCATAAATGGTCCACCTGGAGGCATTTGACACCTAGGCAATGATATGGCTGGAGGAAATCAACCCCAACAGGCCAGAATGACACGCTGGATTCAAAGATAAACCAGAAGAGGCTTTAAAATACATGCAATCTGCTACTTCTGGCAAGGATAGCTTGCAGCTAAGCAACTGCTCGTTGGAGGTCACCTGGCAAGTACATAAGCCATAGCAACCCTGTAATAAGGTTTCCTTTGACAGCTCATGCTCAACAAGTTAAACATACCAAATCTGGTGGCATGCCTGTCTACTTTCTTGAACACTAGAGATTCTTTCCAGCATTGGCAGAAACAAATTGAAGAGTTGTATTTTGATACACTGATCAAAGCTTTATGCATGCAGATGGATGAAGATGAGAGAATGTTAAGATTGTTGAAATTGATCTTGGTGAATTGAAATGAGATTCAAAGAGCAGAAACAGATATGAGAGATCAGATCACAGAATATTATCATAGAGTCACAAGCCTTGCAGGGTGCATTATGAGTTCTCATTCATCATGGCACCAATCAGCCCACAGTACTGACCAGACTGTTTCTACAGCTCTTTTCAGTACTTGTGAGGCATGGTACACACAATGTTCAAAGACCACCCGCTGTTTTCAAATTAGATGGTCAATGCAGAATCGTCAAGCACAAGGGCTCTGTCATGGATTGTACCAAGAAACTTCCAGACTCGTGTGAAAGGGCAACGTAGCAGGTGAAGACCAATAATATAAGGAACATTGGCTTCTGTGGCCTCAGCGGTCAGTATGCACAGTAGACCAAGCTTGGTGTGTTCATCATGTTCCCCACGGACAATAAATGTGGATTCACTAGCACTTTTCTCATGGACGCCAATTATTCTTTCACTGCATATGAGGTCTCGAGATTATTGACCCCAACCCCTGAATTCAACCCTACTATTGGCTGCTTCTACAAACTTCAATCAGGATTCATGAACTTTCCTGTTTCAGACCCATGGAAACATGTACTGACATCATTCACCACCATATCACTAGCATTTGAGGTATGTGATAACCATTTACAACAGAAATCACAGATAGAAATAACATTAGGCCAAGAGCTTCAGCAAATCAGCATGGGACAAATCACCAAAAGAATAGGCCCCAGCAAAAGGTACCAACAAGAGAAGAGTTTGGTTCATTTCTTTTCAATAGAGACTCTAAAAACTTGAGCACAGGGATTCCTCATCAGAAACTTGGTTCTGATTATGGCAACTAGTGTACATGCTTCGTGCAACCAACAATGTTGATGCAATTGAGGAACTTGAGATATTTTTTGTATGACTAACAATTGCAACTGGTTAGATGTGAATGATCTCAGCACGGAGACCAAAATTCGAGGCGTTGTCCTAAATTGACTATACAATCAACTAAAATGAATCCATGGAGCATCGTCACCCAAGTGCAGGGAACAGTATCACATGACTGGGTATAAAGCACTATCGCCTGGATTGCGTACCACTACCACCATAATATTGCTTGGTGGTTTCACGTGAAAATTCAGCAAATGTCATACCATCTCTTAACCGAGAACAAAGAGGTGGCACTGCCTTAAGGATTTCATCCTTTAAACTATGGCTTGCGGCTAACTGTAAGTCTGGTCTACTTTTCTCACTATGAACAGGTATTTCCTCACATGATGACAACTCTAGACTTTGCCTCGCAGATGCAAGAATGTTCTCAGGAATAGAGAAAGTCCTGTCCCATGCTGGCTGCAAGAAGACGACAAAGGTCTCCCTGCTCACATTATCTAATCCTACAGGTCTATAAACAGAGTGAAGTGTGGAACAAAGCTTGCCATGCGACAAGATGTCAGCTGACTCTCCCACCTGAACAATGAAACTCCCAGGTGGAGCCTTCACCATAAAGATCTTGTTCCTAGCATTGTCTAATAACTGCAAACATGTATGACCATCTGGAGGACTGCATTCTTGACTGTTGGATATAGAACAGGGGTTGTTCACATTTGATACTGACATATCATCCAAGCACATAAACATTGGAGTTGTTAGAACAGTGAAAATTCCATAATCATAATGCCACTGCTGCCACAAGTCTGATAAGGAAGTTCTGCATCCAACTGAGACTGCATTGGAATCTCCATTCAAGCGTTCTGATTTCTTTTGCTGGTTCTGAAGCTCCATTCCAGAGTTCATAAGAGTTAGATTTCCAAGCGCTGTAGATACTTGAAAAGTTGAGGAATGCAAGGTAGTGGACCGCATGGTAGATCCTTTTGTTCTCTTTTTAGTCTCTTTGATGATAATATTATCCAAGGTTGAATGGTAATGTATAAGGCGACCTTTTGCAGTGCATGACTCCAATATGCTAAGCTCTAACTCTTGATTGCCCATTTTTCTGTCACACAGCTGTGCAAGGCATAGACCAAGTTCCATCATGCAAAAGCCTAGCTCCTCGAAAACATCGCCTAGCTTATTAAATTCAAAATCATTTAACTCATCCCGTGTACCATTAGCGTTCTCCTTCGGCAAATGATTATTCTGATATTCATATTTAGGCAAACTTGAGTTTAATTCCAGACTTGAATCCCTCATATACTTCAGCTGCTTGGCAAAAGAGGAGACAGTTCTATCTGGATTTTTCAGAGGGACATCAGTGCCCAAGCCATGGCTCTGAAAAGTTCAGACAAAATAAAATAATGATGTAGGTGCTTTAGATTTAAAAAGACTTAAGGCAATTCTATCACTAGAAGCAAACAATTTAGATAGGATGGATGTTGCTCTCACATGGTTGGCTGCACCAACTGTTCATATGAGCCTACCACAGCAAGAAGCACACAAGTATAGACTTCTTGTCGGTAGGCATGCATAGTCAGGCCACCAAATCAGAATTATAGACTTCTTGTGCATGCATGACCTTGTCCATGCCACATCAAGGCCAAAGTGACAGGAGGCAGATTCATAGCTCAAGAAACATAAGCATGCTTTTTGTCAAATGTAGAAATGTATGGAGAATATATGCATAAGAATGCATCCCTACCAATGTTCTTAGGCTAAAGCACCGGTTAAGCTACGAAGATGTTTGAAAATTTGAGAAGCCTGCTCTCTTGTTTCTTACTTGCCAGGTGATAAATGTAAAAGTTTACTAAGCATTGAAGAAGTACCATAGAGGAGGCATCCCACCTCTTTTATGTGGGTACAGGACCTGTATGAGAAAATTGGTGACCAACCTTTTTTCTCACAATGATGTGTGAGAAACATTGAGAAAAAAAGGAAAACACTTATCTTCCACAAAGCTGATCAAGTCCCACCAACCTGATTAAAAACTTGTATTAATTATGATTAGGTATTAATTGTGATTAGGATCAAACCACTCAAATATGACATTGGATAAATTAAAATGGCAAGACAAGATTCATCCAGCCGACCCCCAATAAATGGGATAAGGCACTAATGATAATGAATATGACCAAACCAGTTAAATCAGTTTAAAGTCTAGGCTTTGTGACAGAATTGATGTTTCATGAAGAATTATCTGCTATATTTTGGCAACGTCTACTAAAATCTGTATAAGATCAATATACTTTATGGCTATGATTTGTGGGACATGGAGATAGGTGTTTGAATGTCAAAATTCACAATTCATTGGACTCAAAACGTCTTAGAAAAGAGACATAGGTATATGGATGCGGACATAATCATATGTACTCATGCATCGATTGAAGTATGATCAATTGACATTTACCTAAAATATAAAAAGGATAAAGGAAATTTTTAATAAATTATTGGTCCTTAACATCATAGTTGTCAAGGTACAAAGGCGCTGGTACAGGGGCTAGGTGCTGGGCCATCTTTCATGGGCCTATGAAAGGCCGGCTAGGCACCCGCTTAAGCGGCCCAGGCAGCCCGCCCAGGGCACCTAGGCGCATATGGGGTGCATGGACCCGCTTCGGCCCGGCCCATTAAAAACATGATACAATAAGCCCCCCCCCCCCCCCCCCCCCAGCATGTTTCGCCCGACCCCCCTTACCCCATTCCCTCCCTCCTAGCCACGGTCTGCTAGGGTTTCTTCCCCCCTCTGCCATTGCCGCGATTCCCAACCACTGTTGCCGACACCGATCGTCATTGACGCTGCCGTCACCATCGCTGGCGCCGTCCGGTGAGTTTGGTATCTCTTTCTCTCTCTCTCTCAAGGGCCCGACAAGCCAAGCCCCCCTCCCTCCCTCTCTCTTAGGCTCTTAGCGCTCTCTCTCTCTCTTAGGCCCAATGCCCTGAGCTCCACCTTCTCTCTCACAAAGACAGGCCAAAGCCCTATCTCAATCTCACTCTCGCATACACTACAATCTCTCTCTCTCTCTGCATACACACTGCATACACAGATAAGGCCAAAGCCCTCTGTGTGAGACCACTCCACTCTCTCTCTCTCTCTCTCTCTCTCTCTCTCTGTGTGACTGCATACACAGTGCAGGACACACACAGGGGCTGAGGTCCTCTGTTTCAATCTCTCTCCCCCCTCCCTCTCTATGTCTGACTGTGAACACAGTGCATAGGACACACACAGGGGCCGAAGCCCTCTATCTCACAAACTCCTGTGTGTGTGCATCCAACTGTGTACACACGTAGACACTTAGACAGTGACATCCCCCCCCCCTCTCTCTCTCTCTCACACACACACACACACACAGTTTGTAGATGATGCTTCTTAGAATCCTAGTATTTGTTTGATGTGTATTGTATGACCAATTAGCCATGGTTGTAGATTTTATTGTAGAAGCTAGAAAATCTCAGGTTAGTACCTATCATCTTAAAAATTTGATTATCTATGATTGATTTATTTTTATGTGCTTAAGTTAATTCTCAAATCTGTACATTAATTTCTTTCAATTTCATCATGATTGAACTGTTTTTATATATTCAATTCAAGTGAATTCTTTGGTGTTAGATTAATTTTTTTATTTTAATATTTATTGTGATTGATTTGTTTCATATATGTTCAAGTCAATTATCTTGTAGTAGATTAATTGCTTTCAATTTTCATATTAAAATTGATTTTATTGTTATTTTTTATTTATATTGATGAATCCACAATTGATATTAATATATTTCATATATATTTTAAGGAGGCGCTTAAGTCACCAGTCAAGCGGCCACCTTAACGCCTAAGCGCTTAGGCTCCCCGAGAATGCCTTGGGTCGCCTTGGCGCCTTGACAATTATGCTTAACATTCAAATAAGCAATTTGAAGGATCATTAAGCACTCAGTTTGGAATCCTACAATGGAGTGCCAAGAATGCCTTGGGTCACCTTGGCACCTTGACAACTATGCTTAACATTCAAATTAGCAAATTGAAGGATTATTAAGCACTCAATTTGAAATCCTACAATCGAGTGCCAGCATGCATGTCCAGTTCTTGCATCATGTGCAGTGCCCAACTAGGTTAAAATGGATTTTTCAATGATGCTGCATTACATGGACCAATGAGTTCCCTGGTCGCCAACAGCTCCTAGAGAGAGAGAGAGAGAGAGAGAGAGAGAGAGAGAATGGAAATAAGGAATCAAAGAAGAGGCTACACATCCCTATAAATCTTGTCCTTGATCACTGCCTCTGCTCCTCTCAAACCAGTGTTGTTGCTTTTGTTTCTAACAAGCTTCTTGGCAGGCTTTTCTTCCGACTCCCACAGGCCACAACAAAGTTGCTGCATTGCTGGTAATTGTTATGATCCTGAAATATATCCAAACCAGCTGACCTCGATACCATCGCCAAGTTCAAAATCCCTAAACATAACCCACACGGTACTTCAACAGGAGGCACCCGGGCTACCCCTTCCAGTGCACCCACGCCAAAACATGGCTTTTGGCTGCTGCGGAAACAAATTTCCAAAGCAAAACCCCACACCTCTGCCAGACATGGCCAGGGCAAAGTCTACAGGCCTTCACCATGAAAAACCCATGCAGGAGGCAATGTCGGAACTCCAGTTAGGGTTTCTGAAGGAGGCATTATCGCCCATGTTCTTAGGGAGATGAGATACAAAGAAAGACATAACCCACTCAGGACTTCACGACTTTGAGTTTCCAGAAGCTTGCAGGATTCTATTTTTATACTTCGAAATCCATCCCTGTTTACAAGAAAAGTAACATCATTATCCCAATCAAACGAAACCTTGACAACAAAGTTCCCATCTTTTTCATTCCAAAGTCTCCCTACTCAAGGATTGAAAGCTATCTCAACATCTAGTACGCATACGGAAACGAAACGAAAACTTACGCGTTCTGATCAGCATGATCGGGAAAAAAAAAACTTCTCTATAGGGGATTACCTTAAGAATCCTAGCGCGGTCACCCCCGCCGAGGAGCGCGAGCTTGCGGGCGAGCGGGAGCAGGGCCCGGCGCAGTGCGGGGGCGCCTGGGACGCCGGTGACGCAGAGGAGACCGGGGCCGGACGGGCCCAGGGCTTCCATAACCCTGCACGATACAGACTCCAGCCTCTCCTGCTCCTCCGGAGGCGGAGCCGAAGCCCCGGAAGGAGGAGAGGACAGGACAAGGAGGTCGGAGTAGTGGAGCTGGAGGGGCTCCAGGACCTCCGCCTCCATTGTCGCCGCCACTGCCGCCACGGCCGCGCTCTTCCCGCTAGCCCCCGACGGGGAGCTTCGTATGCTTCCGGAATCCGAGTGGTCGGTGATAGTTTGCTTACCATCACTTCGTTTCACAGTTAGGGATATGTATAGCAATACGTAAGACTTAGAGGTTCATATAAAAAGACTATTTCACAGGGGTTTATATATACAAGAATCCCATTTTTTAAGGCACTAGTGTAACGGTAGTTTTCACAGTTGCGGTGGGAGCTCACCCTTACGCGCCGCGCTGTGGGCGTCACGCTTGGGCTTGGCCATGCCGCTCGCTGTGGTCGCACACCCCATCCCCTTCCCCTCCGCCCTCCCGTCGCCGGCCCCCGAGCGCCCCGCCACCACCTCACCAACCGGGCTCCTCTCACTCCTCCAGCGATGCTCCTCCATGCGAGAAGCCCGCCAAATCCACGCTCACATGCTCAGGACCGGCGCCATCCAAGACCCACTCCTCGAGGACCGCCTCGTCTCCTTCTGCGCCCTCTCGGACACCGGCGACCTCGCCTACGCCGCCAAAGTCGCCTCCTTTCTCCCCTTTCAGAGCGCGGTCGTGTGGAGCACCCTCCTGAAGTGGTACTCCGCCAGCCCCGCGCCCCAGCTGTGCGTCTTTCTCTTTGGGCGGATGCTGGAAGAGTTCCCACTTCTCGTCAATCCGCACTCGTTTCCTCCGGTTCTTAGGGCTTGCGCTAGGCTCTGCGCCATTGCAGAGGGTGCCCAGGTGCATGGGTGCGCGGTGAAGTTGGGTGCGGCTGTGAATCCGTACGTGCAGAATAGTCTAATTCAGATGTACTTCAGGTGTGGGAATTCCCGGGTAGCGCTCCAACTGTTCGACAGAATGCCCAACCGGAATGTCGTCTCTTGGAATTGTGTGCTTGCGGGTTATGCCGAGCTCGGGTGTTGGGAAATCGTGAAGTCATTATTTTGGTCGATGGTGGAAGAGTTTGGGTTGGAACCCAGTTCAATCACATTGGTTAGGGTGCTGACTGCTTGCACTAGATCCGGAGATTTCCAGATGGGGAAGCGTGTTCATCAATACATGGTGGATAAGGGGGTTGGCACGTGTCTGAATCTGGAAAATGCTTTGATGAATATGTATGCTAAATTTGGCGAAATGGATAAAGCCGTCTCGTTTTTTACGGCAATGCCCGACCAAGATGTTGTGTCTTGGACAACACTGATAAATGGGTACATGGGCATAGGCTGCTTGGAGCGTGCTCGTGAACTGTTTGATAATATGCCTGAGCGGAATATTGTGGCTTGGAATGCAATGATTTCTGGATATGTTCTCAATGGTTGCTTCCGAGAAGCACTCTTGCTTTTCAAGGAAATGATGGTGAGAATGCTACTAATGTTTTGCTCCATGCTAACATTATGCTCTGTTCATTCTCCATTATTACCTGTGACAAGGCTGAATTTTCATTTCCTAGTTGATTATGATTGTGTTTAGTCCCTCACTCCCTATCACATCATGAAGAATTTCTTTCTCAAGTTTTCTCTTTCACTAAACTTGTTATTTATATGAGGGAAGGGACATTCATTAAAGCCATTGGGGGGGAAATGCTAGGTTCGGTCTCTTTCCTGGTTATGGATGTTTTATGTACTGCTTACATAAGTTTCATTTCATACTTGGTACTAATGTTGTATCAATCAGGTGGCTTGCATCCCAGATACTTACTCTTCAACATGTGCATTCATTTTTTTGGTTTCCATGTTAGAGTGCCTCCACTTCTTACACATGCAATTATAAAATAAAACTCTCCTCTTGTATATGATCAGCCAACGATATTCCCTATTTTGACTTGAATTCTGTGGCTTGTTTGCATGGTTTGCACTGATCATGTCAACATTGCAGGTCATTGATGTGAAAGTTGACCATGCCACTCTTATCAATGTACTCTCAGCTTGTGCTAGATCAGGAGATGTAGTGCTGGGTAGAGCAGTTCACGGTTACATCCACAAGGTTGGCATGGAGATGACTCTTGAGCTCATTCACTCTCTCCTATGCCTGTATGTTAAGCGTGGGTTTATGGAGTCTGCTGAGTGTTTGTTCAAGAAAATGGATGTCAGAAATGAGATATCCTGGACTCTCATGATGGAAGGATATGTAAGATGTGGAAAAAAAGAGATTGCATTTGAAATCTTCAAACAGATGCCTTGTAGGGATGTAGCATCATGGAATGCATTAATCACTGCACTCTGTCAGAATAGCTTTTACAAAGATGCACTGGACATTTTCCAAGAAATGCAGATGCTCAAGGTTGCTCCCAATCCAGTTACCCTGGTTAGTGCATTGTCTGCTTGTGCAAGGGTTGGAACACTTGCAGTAGGTAAATGGATTCATGCATACATAGACAGGAAGAATGTAGAAATGGATTGTCACTTGAGTTGTGCACTCATTGATATGTATGCAAAGTGTGGTTGTGTAGAGTTGTCTCTCAAAGTGTTTAATGACATGCCTGTCAAGGATTTACTAACATGGAGCACCATGATTGGGGGGCTTGCCATGCATGGGCATGCAAATCTTGCTTTGAATCTCTTTGGAAAGATGATAGATGATGGTGTGCAACCGGATGGAATTACATTTCTCGGAGTTCTGGTTGCATGCTGTCATGCGGGTCTGATGGATGAAGGTTGTCATTTTTTTGATATGATGACTCAAGTTTATGGAATATCTCCTACAACTGAGCACTATACTTGTATGGTTGACCTCTATGGTCGCCGGGGTCTTTTGAGTGATGCAAAAAACTTCATAAAGAATGTAACTGCATTACAAAATGGTAAATCTATTTGGAGAGCTTTGCTTTCTGCTTGTGCGAATCATGGAAATATTGAACTGGCAGAGTACGCAATGAATCAGCTTCTTGAGATGGACCCAACAAATTCTGGAGCCTATGTGCTTCTGTCAAATGTATATGCTAAAGCTGCCAAGTGGGATAATGTCACAAAGGTCCGGAATATGATGAAAGCAAATGGGATACGAAAGATCCCTGGGTGCAGTTCAATTGAGGTAAATGGTGCAGTTCACGAATTCTTTGCTGGGGATACTTCTCATTCACAGTGTGAGGAAATCTACGCAATGTTAGATGGATTGGAAAACCAATTGGAGCTAGCATAACATGTTGCAACTGCTTACCTAATTGCTTTACTGTTTGGTGACAAAAGAATGTGCTTCCTGAAAGGCAGGCCCAGTCGATGTAATTCGTTCTGATATGGATGGGCTGCAAGATGCTGAATAATCCGAGGCTTTGGATTAAATATTGATTTACATGGCATATTGGAGCTAATAATTGTACCAATACTCAACAACCTTGTAAATTTCACTGGTTTCAAACTTCTGGTCATCACATTGTTCAGATGATCTAACAACTAAGAGGCAATGAAGCATGTGTCTTGGACTAGTAGCAGCAGTTCCTATGCCACAACTGGGAATTGTGTACTCTTTGTGGTTCCATCAACAAGGTAAAGGGTATCTGTAAAATCCACACCTTTATAATCATCTTGGTTGTTAGTGATTTGAGTAGACAATTTATTTTTAGTATTCGTTTAAGATAATCATCTTGGTTGTTAGTGATTTCAGTAGACAATTTATTTTTAGTACTTGTTTAAGATAATCATTCACTTGTTTTTGCAGATTAGTAATTGTTTTGCCTCACATATGTGTTATTGGTATTTGTCCTCTCATTTTATGTTTGTTTCCCTCTTGAATTACACATTATAACTTATGAAAATTAAACAAATGTACCCTTTATTCCTGTCAAAAATCATTCATGAGCCGTATGCTTATGATTCTTCGAACACCCAATATGATACATTTGTATCCATTTATGCTAGCTTGGTATTATTCATATTTAGTGAACCCTTTATTTCTTGTTTTTCTGTACATCAAAGCACTAAAGATCGTGAAAACAGGCAGCCTATGATAAAAGATCCCTAACATCCTTGGAATGGAAGCCCGTAAGGGGTTCATAATTGCTGTTAATCTCCCTTGGTTAGATTGCAGGTAATATACTCAACATTGCTCATGATCATTAGCATGGTGGAAGGTAATTGTTTTGAACTAACAGCACTTGACAATAACTGCACCTGTATGGCTAGCTAAAAGCAATATTTAATTTAAATTTCAGTTGCTGTGGTGCTGCAAATCAATGATACATAGCTTTAGTAACTCTGAGTGCATCTTTTCTCGTATTTGTTTTCTACTGCAATACACGTGACCAGTTGACCAATGGATTGTCTCTATGATTAACTTACATTAGCTCTTTATGCTGCATTGATATTAGTTGTGGAAGAAATCTGATCTCATGTAAATTAGTATGGTTTTCTTTCTTGGCAATGATAGGTTGTTCGTAGAAATGCAGAGATGCATGAGAGCTCTGTTGCTGGTTGATGCAGATGAAGCAAGTGCGATTAACAAACACTTTGTCTTATTTGAAAGACTACTCTGCGAGACAGACAGTGTCTGGTTGATGCTGGGTTTCAAGGCTCTAGACTGTGGAAAACCAGTTCAGCGCATAAGCTAGCATGGAACAGGCAGCTTATTGCAGTCACTGCATGATTTGAGTATTATTGCAGTCTGAGCAGAGTCCATCAAATGCCGTGGACAAGTTGACTCGTCTGCCTGAAGGTGGTTATTAGGAGAATCTCTGCTGTCGGCCTCAGATTAATTGCCTTCCATTCTCCTTCAGGATTATGCCACCCCCATACAGTTTCTCTTCACCTATCAACAGCAGCGTTCTTCCACTAATCGATGCAATGGAACCAATGACCCTCTATATCCCCGGCAGGGGTGAGTATCTTTCCAAATGGAAAGGAGTTGTAGAACTAACAAATGATCATGGCATCATAGTTAGAACTTAGAAGTTGTAGCACTACTAAGTGATCATGGCATTTTTCTGAAAAAATCAGCATGTCTTAGATCTAGTAAGGAATTAGATCTCACCCATTGTTGTGAAACGAAAAGAGCATGTACGAACTTTTTTATGCAGTAAATTAGTGTTGAAGAAAGTGAGTTACGGTTGGAAAAAAAAAAAAAAAAGGATAAGATGTACGGAATCGCATCCAAGGCAGTGAAGTTTTAGGATGCAACATAAATTTGAGATTTGATTCATTCATATGTACGAAGGCGTTACAAATTGGTGGGTAGTGGTGATTTCACATCGTGAAACAAACACTTTGGGGTATATAAGAGCATGAAGAAAGACTGGATAATTCTCCGCACAATCACATTCAGGCAGTATGCAACACAATGATAGTGTCAACTTATTAGGGGCATACGTTCTGTGCTTGCCGTTTTTGTGGTGAAATTCCACCAACGTTTGTGAGGGCATGGCAATAATTCTAGTAAACTATTTGATCAGATGAGTGTGCAACTCAAGTCGTCCAAGCAGTGCGATCTCAACTTCTTTTTTTCATTTTCTCAACTGTCCAATCTTCACTTGCAAAGTGTGGAAACCGAACTGGGATGATCCACCAGTAGGGGTGTCAATTGGGCGGACCAGCCCGTGACCCAGTCCAACTCAGCCCATATTAAACGAAATTGGGTTGGTCCAAGTTATATAAATTGGGTTGGCCTAAATTTGCATTGACATCAGTTAAATCAGGGGTGGGTTGTGCTGAGAACGGGTTGACCTAATTTAATTTGTTGACTTTTACAATAATTCATACAAAAAGTAAACTACTTCTACAAACTATTTATAAACAGAGTCAACTCAATCCAACCCAATTCAACTCACTCATTATTAAATTTGAGCTGAATTTCGATTCAATTTGGGTTAAACTTGGGCTGAATTTGGACAGGGTTATTTTGAATTTGGGTTAGACTCAAATTATCACATAACCCAATCCAGCCCATCCAACTTACATCCCTATCCACCAGCTTACTAATTGAAAAAGGAAAAAAAAAACATCCGAGATGCTGCTCGAACAGCAGCTCCAAGAGCCGTGGGCATTGTGGCAAGTTTTACTATAGTCCAATAAGGCCGATTGGGCAATTAAGTTCAACTTTGTTTTTTCGATTAAGTAATTCCATGAGTATTTGAGGACGTAATATGAGAGAGAGATGGAAGTGACGCATCAACCAGAAATTTGAAAAGGAAATATTATCTTCAAAAGAAATAGGGCATCTCCGTACTCTTACAAGTATGGGACATGCTTTGTGTACTCTTTTGGGATACTCCCTTAATGTATTCTTAATCTATCAACCATCCAACTGAATTTATTATAGCGAATTTTTTATTGTGATGATTAAAATGCATTTAATTGATGGTGGTGATAGAAGAAATACCTTAAGGGTGTATAAATAGCATCACTCTAAAAGTATTACCGGCAATGCCAAAAATGTTAAGTCAAGTAAGTAGAAAATTGAAAAGACAAGTTATTCCAATATAGCCTCCCAAGTACCGTCCATCTCAGATGGTCTTACTAAGTTGACCTCCTAAATGTGTCAAGGTAAGACAATTAGTAACTAATTTACCCTGTTCATGTGAATAAAGGAATACAAGCATGCGGACAAAGGAGATGCAAAGAATCTGGTTTCCCTATAAGATAATGTGGTATGAGATAGAGAGATGCATATGAGTATCTAGAATCATAGAGAAGGAGCATTGCTTCATGAAATGAAAGCTGAAATAGTGCCCACTAAGACAAAAAATTAGAGAGTTCTCTAGTTTGAACTTGTACGTATGGGGTTGTTCTAGTTTTTTAACATAAAGAAACTGACACTCCTTCTGATTTGACATACATGAGGATAAAAGAAAGATATAATTACATATATAATCCTATGAAAAGAAACCTACACTTTTGTCTATCTTATTTCGTATTACGATAAATAATTTCATTGTGTTCCAATAGTTGCAAAAATACCCCTATGGTTAACTTCTATTAGCAATACAACAAATATTCCATTTTCAGCTGTTAAACTTAATGGTTGGACAAAAATACCCTTACAAAAAGGTATTCTTTTGACTAGCACATGGTGCTAAAGAAAAAGGGATTGAGAGATAGAAAGAAACAAGAAGCAAAAAAGAATTGGAGAAAGAACAAGGGGATTTTAGATCTTTTTAACTTTGGTTAAAACTTAACTAGAGTTAAATAAGAGATGCCCAACAGAATGTTAACAAATGACGATGATAGGTAAATTTTTGCAACAATTGACATACAACAAGGTTAGTAAAAATAATACAAAAATAAGATAGACAAAAGTATAATTTCACTTTTTTAACATGATCATATATGTGATTATCCCTAAAAGAAATGCCGTCATTAACAACTAGATACTTCACTTAGTATAATAGAGGGAAGGGTGTTTTGTACATTTTGGAAATATGTCAGAAAGATATTCTCTTCTCTGAAGTTGTGTTATTGCACCATTTTCCTCTTTGGTGTGATCCAAAATTTCAGCCACAGAGTTGGGGACCTGAATTAAAAAAAAAAAAAAAAAAAGGAAAGAAAGAAAAAGTGAGAAGAAATGGAAATGTCCACAAGATCATATGATATGAGCATGAGAGAGAGACACGTAGAGAGAGAACAGAAATCTTTACAAGATGATATTATATGAGCATGAGAGAGAGAGAGAGAGCACCTAAAGTGATCACTCTAGTCTCTAATGACAGAAGAAGCAGCCTTGATACACAAGTATATTCATTCGTATTTTAAAGTTCCCTTACATACACATCAAAACCCTTCTGAAGCTGCATACATCATAGGGTTGTTAGGATCCAAAGATCCCGGGAATTTCTTCCCTTTGATGGCAAGCTACGCCAGCTAGTCAGAGGAAATGGATCATAGCTTACACCATGATTTCTGTGGAATCTATAAAAGGTAAATGCTTAAAGGAACCTGATACCCATGCAAAGATTGTGGTCCATGAAAACTCTTAAGATAGCCAGGCTGATCTTGAAAGATTTTGCAGATTAATTATAAAAAGATTGAGCACTTGACCAAGTTCTCCCTCCACTGTTTAGTTTGAAGGTTGAACACTACAACATTCATTGTTGTGAGATTGAGAATAGCGAAATTTAACTCGATCAATAGATTAGAGAACAATGAAATAGTATATTTAATAGGATGACTTCCCTCAATTTATGGGATATATATCTTCCAAGATTTCTTTTATAGATATATTGTGGAAAAGTAATTAAGTTATAAAATTACCTCTCTTGCTAATACATTTTACTTGATAACTTTACAGCGTGAATGTAAATTCAAAATTACCCTCTGAATTAAGTGTCATTCTTCTTCTTTATGTTCCTATATTAGCTAGCCTTTTAATCTATCAAACTAGCCATCCTAAGAGAGAGAAAAGAGAAGGAGATAGGAAATTGATAGAAAATTTATTTTTGTCATTTAAACATACAGTTAGTGTTAAGCTCAAACATGGTGGGTTAACTCTAGCATGTTTAAGTTAAGAAAATGTTCTGCTATGACAAGAGAAAATTTAAGCTTATTTACATATAGTTGCAGTATAAGGGTATATATACAAAAACACTCCAAAAATGCATTAGTAACAGTGGGATGCACAATTATTTTCCGACAGGGATATTTTACAAAAACCCTGAGAATGGCATGAGGCATGTAGAGAGAGTTTAATTTTCTGCACCGCCAGGGGGATTTGCACCGCCCAGCAGCGCTTTCAAGTTTCAACTAAAAAATCTATTTTTTAAGGTGAGGCCCAGCCCCACCTACATGTTAGTGCAATCCATCTTTGATACCGTTCATAGGAAGTAGATTTTTTATTTTTCATCTTCTTTTGGGTCATCCATAGGAAGTGGGATGCTCTGACATATAAGGTATAATGCTACCCAACTAAAAGATTTTATTTTTAAAAAAATTAAACAAATTGTCAAGCCGTGCAGCAAATTAAAGTCAGATGCTTGTCAATGCATGACCGGATCAAATCTGGTCAATACAGAGAGGTGGCGGCAGTGATAGACGTAGAAATTTTGTTTAGTAAGGTCACTCGAGA
This sequence comes from Zantedeschia hybrid cultivar, assembly GCA_030544215.1. Lineage (NCBI taxonomy): Eukaryota > Viridiplantae > Streptophyta > Magnoliopsida > Alismatales > Araceae > Zantedeschia > Zantedeschia hybrid cultivar. Next base: position 1,879,773 of record JARZZO010000007.1, read on the forward strand.
CATTAACTCATAAATAAGACTGAGTCAGTAGAGTCCTAGGCTGAATCATATAGATTCTTCGGTTGGACCAGTACATTCCTAGACTGGGTCAGTGAGGTCTCGAGCTATATTATATGGGCTGGGCCAATAGATTTGATAAAAATCTAACAGAGTCCACTGAATTAACGTTGGATCTAACATTGGGAGGCGGTGGAGCCCGTTGAACTGTTTAATTCGATAAAAATAATTTGTTTCAAAACTTTTTTTTCCTTCTTTCCTCTATACTGACCGAACTCGATCCCATCCGATTATACTCGCATACGAAAGGAGTACCCCTCGGCGGAAGACACTAGATATTAGCGTCTCTTAATGGCAATTTCATCCCCCAACCACCTGCTGTCCTCCATCCAGGAGGATCATTAAATTATTCTACGCCCCTCTCATATTCAAAACGGAAGACAAGAAATTCCGAACACGTTCTTTAATCTTCCCCATAATATATCTACTCCACAAACCCCACCTCAACAACTACCAACCTCTCTCTCTCTCCTCTGCCTGCATAGTAGAGGAGAAAGGAGTAGTGTAGTATAGAAGAAAGATATGGGCAGGGGGCATGGTGTTCTTCTGGTGGCTCTCCAAGTAATCTCCCTGTGCTTGCATCCCAGAGCTGCAGCTGCTGCTGTGGAAGACGGGCTGCCTCCTATCCTCTCCCCGATCCTCAGTGCGCTCTCTCACCTCGGAACTCTTGAACTTGTCCTTCCATTTGGATCCTCTTTTTGGCCTCTTGGGGATGCGTACGCGTTGGTATTCTTCTCCCAAGTTCTTGCTCTGTTACTTTCTGTGGTTTTAGAGAGCAGTCCTCTGTTCTCTCTGTCGTGTGTGTTGATCTGTTCTTTGTTTTTCCTAACTGGGTTCTCTAAAGATTGCCCCTTTTCTTGCCCTTTTAGATGGATATGTCCATTTGAATCCTTCTGTTCTCTCTCTGCAATTCTGCAGACACAAGCATATATACATGCAACTCTCATCTTTCTCCCTCTCTCTCTCTCTCTCTTTCACACACACACACATATGTATCTATCTCTGTAAATATCTAAGTATTGGTCTATCTTTGTGTATGTGGTCATGGACTGATGATGGCAGACGGGCTGTGCAAGGCAGTGCAGTGCGGGAGGGGGAGCTGCAAGGTGAGCCCAGGCCACGCCTTCGGCTTCGTGTGCGACTGCGACCCCGGCTGGACCAAGATACACTTCGGCGACTACTTCCAGTTCCTCCCCTGCGTCATCCCCAAATGTGAGTATACCTGCTTTCCTCCTCCTCCTTCCAACCCCCCATCCAACTAATCCGCTCTTTTATCTGCCCTTTTCCAACTTTAATAGAGATGGCTGTTACTGCACTTTTCTTCTTTTCTTCTTCTGCCTAAAGCCATGGGAGAAAGAAGAGGAGAGGTTATGGCATGTGAGCCCCCCCACATGTCTCCACAGCCCATTGAGAGAGAAGGAAGGGTAGGAAATATTAACCCCCACCAGGAACAGGAAATAAAGGGAAAAGGTTCCCTAGGTAGCCAAATTCGTGGGTTTTATTAAACACTGTGATATGGTGAGTGAACTCCAGCTCCTCTTCTCACAAATCACAATCTAGACAGGGAAGTATGCACCTACCAAACTGGTAAATATGATGTTGTTGGGCATGTTTGGTTAGAGCTGTTTACCTCAAGAGCCACTGCTGGCTTGCACCTCTGGCATGTGAAGTTACTGGTTAAGAGTACATCCCGCTGATTCGGACCATCGTGCACACTAGCTGATCCCCCTTCTGGGGCCCATTTTTGTTTAGTTGTAAGAAACTCCAGCTTGAAATCTTCTAACAGATAGCCTGAGTGATAGGTAAGTAACTTCTTAGATCTCATGTTTTATCAACAATATTTGGCACAGGGTCCCTAAAACAATAATCCGGTTGCTCTCAGTGCACGACCGCACCGAGTCCGGTCAGTGCAGAGAGGAGGCGGTGGGGCCCGCCGAACTGTTCGGCTCGGCAGGAACGAGATTTTTCAAAATCCCATCCCCCCCTCTCTGCACTGACTGGACTCGGTCCGGTCGTACACTAAGAGGAACCGGACTCCTAAAAGAGAGCTCTAAGCTTTCCTTTTTTGTTGGATTGTTAATACAGGTACTTTCGACTACTCATGCGACAATAATACCCATAATGCCGTGGCTGCCGCCCCCTCACTTCCACCTCCGCCTCCATCGGATTGGTCCCTGTTCGATCGTAATCGTCATTAAACCCACTGGCACATGTTTTTAAAGTTTACTTCCCATGAATGCTGTCGTTTGTGGATTTTCTCACTTTTTTTTTTCTTCTCCTCCTCTCCACAGCTTGCTTATGGTCCTCTTGTGGAGAAGGCACTTGTGTGAAGACATCAGAATTCGGACACCGATGCGAATGCAGTCCTGGCTATGTCAACCTTCTTAATGCCACCATCTTCCCCTGTTTCAGGGAATGTAAGTGATCTGGGGACAAGATGATAAGGGAGGGAGAAATGATTCACATTGCCTTTCTATTTTTGTTCTCACGAGGATCATATTGGTCTCAGTGGGATGTGTTTAATTACTGTTCTTGAATGTCCTTCCATGGCAGGTGTTTTTGGGGCTGACTGTGAACAGCTGGGAATAGTGCTACCACATGGTTCATCATCACCTTCAACCCCCTCAACCAATTTGTCAGGCAGTGCACCCATTAAAGGTGGGAATGTGGGACTGCTCATGTTCTTCCAAACTTCTTGCTATCCCTAATTAATGAGATGAATGTGTTTAGTGGGGTATTTATTCCTGGAATTCATTCCCAGTTTCCTTTTTTCTTCTGAAAAGTGAATTCATTCTCCAATCTCAATTTTGGAATAAGAAAGCATGGTTGTTGTAGGAGCATGAACATTGGTCCTTTGACATTCTAAATAGGGAAATAGGCTAATTAGTTTCACAGAAGCATGAAGAATCTTCATTTGTTCTGTAATAAGTAGTGTTGGAAAGAAAGCCTTTGAAGTGGGCAGCAATTGGGATTGAGCCCCCTTGTACAGAAAGGTCTTTCAAGATTGGGCATAATCAAGCATGGAAGCACCAATTTCCCATTTTAAATGAAGCATGGCTTCTTGGAATTGGTCTCATTAGTAAAAACTGCTTGAAGTCCAAACAGAAATGTGTGAAACTCCATGAAACTTTGCTTTCCAAAAGAACTAAAGAGCCTTAGAAGTTCAAACTGCTTATAACTGTCGTTGTATTGGTCCCATGCTTTCAAGTGTGCATTGCTCATGGTCTTCAAATCTTTAGCCATGGATAACAGCTTCACAGAACTGATCCAATCAAGTCCCTGCGACCATTGATCTAGTAGAAATCTTTGGCTTCGGACTAACAGGTCTATTCTTTGTTGTTTCCCTTGGCAGCTGCCGCTAGGTCCACAAGGAACTTGATATGGATTTTCCTGTTGATGGTTCCCCTGGCAATGGTTCCAAGGATATAGCAATGCAGTGACACCAGTTCAAAAACGTCATCTTCCTGTCATTTGGTTTAACACGAGATGATCTGTTCATAGATGAGCAAGTGACATGTTTTCCACTTACCCCTCTCTCTCTCTCACACACACACAAAATCTTCTTGGATTCTTATTGCTCCAAATGAGTTGTTTACTGATTTACTCTCTGATACAATAGAAGCAAGGTTTGAGTTATGTTGAATGTTGCTACCCAATGGAGATGCTTCCCAGCTGACTCTCTCTCTCTCTCTCTCTCTCTCTCTCTCACACACACACACACACACAGACAAACTTCTTGGATTCTTTTTGCTCCAAATGAGTTGTTTATCTCTGATGCAATAGTAGCAAGGTGTGAGTTATGTTGAATGTTGATACCCAATGGAGATGCTTCCCAGCTGAGTACAGAAGAAATGAGACCAAGCTTAACAGATAGAGCCCTGTCCTATGGCTCGTGTAATTTCAAGTAACAAGTATAGAAAAGCACACTTTTAGACCTTCAATGGTCTTAACTACAGCACAACCATTTCTTCACTCACAGACTTCGTCCATGTAAAGGGTCCAAGATGCTAAGGTTTGAAAGAGAGATGCAATTTTTTCTTGTAATCTCTCAATTTCTAAAAAGACTCAACCCAAAGGGTACCAAGCAATAGTAGCATATCTGAGAACTCTTAAAAAACTGCTTGCAAAACGTATTGGTTCCATTTAAAATCCGGCAGAAGGAGAGTAGATTGTTCTTAATGTCATAGTGTTAGATAGAATCGTTAAGAACATAAAACAGGCCATCTCTCGTGAAGGAGAGATGAAGTTTTAATATGCAACATGACAAGAGATGCATCATGGAACGCTTCCCCCCCCCCAACCTCTCTTGTGGAACGTCAGAAAAAATAGACTAAATAGGTGGAGCTGGAATAAACATCAAATCCACATCACATATGGTATTGACGATCCATCTGCAAGGAAACATGATTGAGTAATACAATGCCTTGGACATTGCAATGTATCATGGATTGCAATGTCCAATGTGCAGCTGTCCGATTCAAATAGATCAGATGGCTGTGCAGCATCGCTCTCAGCTTGAGATGTGGACACATTTTTTATTTTCTTCTTAGATTTTTAAAAAAAAATTGAACGTCCGATCAAAAATCAGACGGTACAATCAGTAAACTTGGGATCAGTTTAGAGTTGGTTGTATATTTTTTTGAAAAACTTTTAAAAAGCACCTCAATTTATATGTAAAAAAAGTTCTTTTTCTCAAAAAAATATACAGCCAACTCGAGGCTGACCTAAGCTCATCGATTGTACTGTCTGATTTTTTTTCAGACAACTCTAAAAAAAATTAAAAAATTGAGAAGAAAACAAAAAAAAAAAGAACCATCCCGCTCGCTACACTAGGCGGGGAGTTGCGCAGCTGTCTGATCCATTAGAAGGCTATGCCTTGGGCATTGCGAGCCACATAGATTGCAATACCCAAAGCATTGTAGCAAATATTACTTAACACTAATCTCTCTTCACCGCTCTCTGATATTATGGTTTCATGACCGATTTGAACGGCCAGAATGAATTAACTTCAACTTTGGATGAAGGGAATCAGTAATAGCACCGGTTCATAGATGCAAGGTTTTCATGGAAGACGAGGGATGCTGAGACAGTATATGTTTTGCAGAAATAGTATATGCAGGCACGAAGGGGATCATTAAGTTGGACAAAGGTCCTATTTCATTGGAGTATTAGTTTTCATATAAGGTTAATTTTGATACTAATATTGTAAATGACAACAATCAAACAAAAAAAAAAGTGACCATGAAAAAGAGATTAAGTAGAACAAAATCGTGCGGAACTCCGTTCCCAGAGCTTCACTTGCACTATGCATGAAAGATTGTTCTATAAGAATTTTCACAACAGCAAATGAATGGTTGGCAATGAGATGCACGGAAGATCTTTAGCAGGGAGTATTATATACGTACAGTTGATGAATTTATTTTTAGTCCTCATATCCACTATTAATCAAAGATATCAGTTCCAAATATAGTCATTGGATTTAGTTGAGAAATACGGTTTTCATAGGGAGAGATGCTTGCTACACCGAGCACCTAGGGGCGTACATGGATAGTTATTTATTTATTTATTTATTTGAACCATCGGATCAAATATTAGATGATATGGACACCAAACTAAGATTGCCCCCAAGCTTAGTAAAAAAAATTCAAAAATAAAAATTTGGTATCCTCATGCTAACCGCCCAATCAAAACTAGATCGGGTGCAAGCATTTCTCTTCCGTAAAAGATGGGTTGAGGCAGATAATAGTAGTTCGGCCCAACCAAATCAGCCGGCCCATCGTTAGTGGCCCAAGGCTCCAAGGCCCAAACTCGGATGCCAACCAAACCCCGCCCCCCCCAAAACCTTGCGATCCCATGATGAAACAGCCGCGGGCGACGCCCCCACCACCACACCTTCTCCGTCGTGCGTGACGAAAACCGCCGGTCCGGCGATTGTGGTCGCCGCCTCCCCCGCACGTGTCTCCCCATCTACGTCGCATCCCCCTCCCCACGCTCACCGTCGCCGCCGCTTCCCCCCTCTGATACCTCAATCCGCCGGCGATGCTGCTCCCCCCCTCGTCTGGACGCCGGCCATCTTCACCGGCGCATGTCGCCTTCAAGAACCCCACCATCACCTTCAGCAAGTCATCTTCCTGAGGTAGGCCCAGTGCTAACGCCGTCTTCTTCTGGAGCCCCTCACTCCTCTTCTACAGTGGATTTTGGCAAGAGATCTTCCATCTTAGGTCTTGGCTATCCGTTGCTTTCGAATTTGGGAGTCGTTTGGTATGCCGTAAAATGTCACGTTTTTCTTATATCTGGACTACTTGTAGATTATTTTACGTCATTTTTCATACGTTTGGAGTATCTTAAAATTACTGTATGTTAAAATTGGTTGACCAATATTATACTCTTTTTTAGCTGATTTGGGTCTTCAACCTAAAACTACCGAAAATTAAGATGGAGTTTGAGTTTTAAAAGTGGCAACCTTAAAATCAGAGATTTTATATTCACCGGTTTTTGAAACCGATGATTTCAAAATGAATATTTTACAGCATTTTACAGCACACCAAACGGCTCTCTAGAGTTTTTGATTATATGATGCGGGTTGAATTTGGAATTATCCTCTTAGGGTCATTTGTAAACAGCCTAAAATGTCGTTTTCCTTATGTTCAGATTGATGCAAATAATTTTACATTACTTTTTCGTATGTCGTACATTGTCATATTTGAAAATAGATCGACTCTTGAAATCCTAATTTTAGCTTATTTCAATTTTCAGTCTAAAATTACTATATGGTTGTAAAATAGGGGATTTTATTTTCACTGGTTTTAAAACTGGTGATTTCAAAACTGGGATCTTATGACATTCTATGACGCACCAAATGAGCGTTTAGTTGCTCTGTAACATTTTTTTTTCCTCCTCACTTTATTGCTATGGGCATAAATGTGATTTCCATGGAGTTTTTCTTCTTTTCCATCTTTTGAATAAGAATTTTTGTTGACCATGAACATCCCACTTTAGATTAAAGATTTGCAGTAAATGCCATGTGTATCTTTTAATCTCTCTCCCCCTTCCTCCCAACCCAGTTCTGAGGGGTTGAATACTTTTCCTGTTGTTGTAACCACTCATTTATTTGCTCTTCTCTTTATAGTCATCTTTTAGTGGATGCTAACGCATCTGTTCTTGCAGTAAAGGTGGATCTTGTGTTGATTGTTGGCCAGAAATTAAATCTTGGGGTTTTTTCTTGATCTTTGACACATTTGGAACAATGAAAATGTATGTGGCTTTGACTTCCTATGTATCTTTTGTTTGGTTTCATTTACTCTTCTTTGGGGTTTTGTCTTGATCTTTGACACATTTGGAGCAATGAAAATGTATGTCACTTTGACTTCCTACACATCCTTTGTTTGATTTCATTAACTATTCTGTAGATGCAAAAGTTTTCTAATTCTTCAATGCCCCTTGTATATTATATGTATACATTTTAAAAAAAAAAATATTTGTCCTTGTGTTTGTGTGCATAGACATATATTATTTTTCTATAAAAGATACTCCCAATGCTATGAGGCTCCTACCATTGCGGGTTGTGGGAAGCATCTCTTTTATGCGGTGTTACACTAGCTTTTTTGCTAAGAGGCTGTTCCTGGTTTTGCACCCAAGCCCTCCAGGTCACGTATTATTTCTGTATGTTTTAAAATTTGCCTTTACAGTATACACGCAAATGCTGGAGTACTTATGAACTTTGAGGTTCTCGACTTTTTGCGGTCGAGAGGGGCAACAGTTGATCCCATGGGATGTCTTGGTGCTGTTGCACCATCAGAGTGCAAGGTATGTACATAATTGAACAGTGTAGTGAGAAGCTGTTTTATCTTTCACTTGTTGGAAGTGCTACTGATCTGCTGAATCTTATGCATGCAGTTGTCCTCTTGTTGTGTATGCAGGTCTTTGATTATCTCATTCATACTGCAGCCTGCAATCAGAGTAAAGAAATCATTGATGAGTTTATGAAAAGATTAGAAAATTTTAAGCTTGCAAAGGGCGAGAAGCTCAATTTAGTCAACATAAGGCCATCAAATCAAGCAGAAGCCTATTTGGTATTTTTGCTTTGTTGCTTCTTTTTGATACTTGATATTTGCTATCTTCTAGTCCTATAATAACATGTAGGTCTTCTGAACTATTTCCATGGTTTATAGCCTCTTTATTATTCACTTTGCTATAGAAATTAATATATCAATGTTTTGTTGCATCAAAACACTTTTCATGTTGCTTCTCCTGAATCCTCATACATGCTACTCATTTTTTTCTTCATGCTTTTCATGCTAAATGTTAGATTATATTAAATTACTCTCTACAATAGAATAATTAGTTGTCTAATTGTCTAATTGTTAAAACAACCGTATTCTTTTAGATCCCCATACTCTTGCAGCATGTTCTTACTACCAAGTTCTTTCTCATCCGTTAATAATGCATTTCAATGTGCATATCACATCACAAATTAAATCTACTCTACAATATGGTGGAACTGTATCACAAGTGATGTCTTTTTTCTGTGACGTACCAATTTCTAAATCATCCTTCTCTCTTCAGATTATAGAGCAGTGTGAAAAACGGATGGGCGATGAACTTGACGAGTTGGTGAATGTGGTAACTGAAGTTCTGCCCCCACCGCCACCGAAACCGGAAGATGTCAACAAATGATTAAAAAGATTTTCAGTATGTTACATACCTTCATGAGCAACTATTTCCTGGCATGTGACTTGTGCTTGAATGTTTGGCTCCCAAACATTCATTTTTTTCCTCCCTCGTCAAGGCAAAAGTTTATTATGCTTATGTTTGCATTTATGTTGAAATAACATCAAACTCCTTGTTCAATTATGTATATGATACAGGTAATTTCTATTTTGAATGGAAATTAGCCTATTGCTTGGCCATGGCAGCTAATCGTTGTGTTTTTCGTGGAATAAAAATTTGGCTTGTTGTCTGCCAATGGTGTTATACTGATAGTTGTGTGGATTTAATCCAGATCAGTATCTTCCATACTTATTCATCCAGTCATTGTATCTGTTCATTTTCTGTTGCTCGGGCTGTCACAAAATATTTTGATGGATTTTTTCTCCTTACAAAAGAAATATGTATCAAGACTGAAAAATTGTAGATTCTCTGCTGACCATTTGCTTGTTTTAACACAGTTCTCGTGCCATTATTGCTTTAATCGGTCACTTCCCGTGATGATAGTCTTCAATGTAATTCTGTGGTCAGTCCTAGTCATATGAACGAGACATACAGTTCCATCTTAGATTGACTTGGACTATGGAAGGCTTTAGCTTTATATGCAAACTTTGTGGATTGTAAATTTTTTTATAAGCTTTAAGAAAACTAGTTCTATGCGTTGCCACAATCTTCACATTTATTTAGCCACTGATGTTAACTTCACATTGGCCCCTGAAGACCCTTTGAGCCAACATATCCTGGGCACTGTTTCCCACATATTCTCGTTTATGTAAACGCATGTCGTGCATGAGCAAATGTATTTTCTGCAATGACAATTATTTAATTTTCTAGAAGGTGTTGATAACTAGAGTACAATCTAAATTCAGAAAGTAGAAAAATGGTGCATGGGCATAAAACTTGCTAAGAGATTAGAGATCAGATTTAATGTTTTCAAAACAAGGTATATGGGGAGATCACTGTTATAAAGCATAGGGGAAGATGGGCTTGCTCTTTGTGTATAAAATTTTGTTTTGATCACAAAGTCTTCTCAAATAGATCATGAACCAATTTCATGTAAAAGTTTTTACTAATATGTAATCAATTACAAACAAAGTGATGAGATGGTTGGCTTAGACTTTAAGTTTGTTCTCCAGGTTGTAAACTTTCATTCTGCCCGGTGACAACTTTTGTCATCAGTTTACCGGGCTTGTGTTGATTATGCCGTAAGTGTTCGCATGTAAATTTATTTCTTGAAATGGCAATCTTGAAATTCTAATTTTGACAGTGTCATAAAAAAAGAGTTTTTTTTTCTATCTTGAGAATAGTTGCTATCATATCCGTCCATCTAAATGCCTTAAACTCCAATCAAATGCGTCAGAAATATTCCATAAATTTTGATGAAGTCAGAGGTATATATCTAGTGAATTTTAGTATATGTACAAAGATATGTGAAGGATGTGAAGGATATAACGATATTTTGATGTGAAGCATATAAATGTACTATTTTTGAGGCTGCCAGAAGTATTTATAAGAATGCAAGGGATGTTAATAAAAATACAACAGTTTACAGGAGTATATCTTCAAATTTTCCTTTAGAAAACAAATTACAAAAAAAAAGCTTTTTTCTTCTAGATCATCCCGAGAAGACCTAATAGAGATCTAACTATGGTGCTGAGGTATTGCAACTTTTCTTACCAAACAAAGTAGAAAGTGGGAATTCGATCCTGCGTGGAGGAGATGGAAGCATGGAATTATCTAGCCTTCTATCTTCTATCTTCCTTATTCTCTTTGGATTAGTTTTAGAAACATAATTGTAGATATACCATACTTAGTTACATTCTATGGATTTTTTGTGTCCTTCATCGCTCTGTAACTCTGTTCCAATGTTTTGAAGATATTTAAGGTTATCTATGTTAAGAGTCACGTCCTCTCTTTAGAAAGCTCCCGTTTTTATAATATGGCAGGGAGTGCTCGATAGGAGATCTTCTCAGTACACGTTTGGATCGGAGTCTAATAGTACTGAGAGGGAGAGAAGGATCAAACATTACAAAAATTGTTCTCATGTGATCCCAAAGTTTAACAAATATTTAGGCTCTCCCCCGGGTCCTCCCCTCTGAGTATTACTGAACTTCGATGCAAATGTGTACTGAAAGTGCACTCTTAGTAGGGGTTGTTTATGTTACTATAACTGGCGTATATACTTAAATAAATTGAAAAAATTTCATCCCACAGAATACATCGATCTTTGGGACGTAAAAGATGGTACGTATAATTATCGTTTATAGTTTTAGAAACACGTGTACAAAAGAATATATAATTGAGAAGGGTACCATTGCCATTAGTTCTACCTTTTGTACAGGCAAAGCCACCACCAATTCCTTCAGCCCTTGCGTGAGCCGGTCATCTTTGCATCTTTCTTTGCCATGGATCCACATAAGGTATTAAACCATGAAAGTTTATTCTCTCCGTTCCCCTTACCAGGACTTCCCTCCCTCCTCTAGCTATCTGTCTTAGCACGCCTTCTTCTCTCTCTCTCTCTCTATTTATCTATCTATTTATGTATTCTCTCCATTCCCCTTAGCACGGCTTCTATCTCTCTGTAACTATCTATTTATTTATCAATCTATATATCTATCCACTATCCATCTTTACTCTCCAATGCCATCGAGGACAATGGAGTTGGAGGCAGCGGCCAAGAAGAAGCTGTTCAATGATGCCATGCGGGGGAAGTGGGATGGCGTGGTGAGGACGTACCGGGAGTGCCGCTTCGCCCGAGACATCAAGATCACCAGGACAGGGGACACCGTGCTGCACCTGGCTGTGTCCAACGGCGAGGTCGACGTTGTGAAGAAGCTAGTAGCGGCAGTCGACCCCGGCGACACCCTCAGGATCTTCGGGCTCAAGAACAGCCGGGGCGACACCCCGCTGCATGTGGCGGCCGCCCTGGGGATGGACGACATGTGCAAGCTGATCGCCGCCCAGCAGCCAGGGCTCATCCTGAAGGCGCGCAACAGGGAGAGCGAGACGCCGCTCTTCGTAGCGGCGCTGCACGGCCGGAGGGCTGCCTTCTTGGCGCTGCACCGCATGTCCCGGGGGTTAGCATCCGGTGACCTCTCCCACTGCAAGAGGAAGGATGGGGACACCATCCTCCACTGTGCCATCAATGGGGAATACTTTGGTATGTTAATTATTAGTACACATGTTTAATTAGTATTAGTTAAACTCCTTCAAGTTTAGTTTCAAGATTTTTTTGTGAACAGAAGAGCATGCATGCACGCACACCACAGGTTGATATATGAATCATGTGTATGTATGTTGAGTCTTGACCTTCACTTGAGGGGAACCATTGGCATCGACTTGGAAGGCTGTCAGATGGGAGAGTTAAATATTTAAGAGATTTTTGCATGTATACCTCTCGAAACTAGTGTATTAATTTGTATCTTTCTAGTATATTCAGTTGGAATTAATGGTATTTTGATGGAGGAGAATATAACCGCAATGCTTATGAAGTTAAATATGTGATAATTGGAGGTATAAATATAAATATGCAAGTCTCTAGGAGTATATATACTAACACTCTTTAAACTCATATAAGCTAAATTGGTTTTCACATTCTCTTTTTAGGAATGCTAGTTGTACTCCTAAGTTACTCTCTTAGCCTCAATCTCATGGTAAAACAAGGTACAATAAGGAGGAGTTATTCGCAAAATAAGCCGTTTGATAGGCGGGTTCTGTTATTTTAATCCAGAATGACACAATATTCCGAGAATAGGCTGAACAAGTGATTCCCGCCTATATCTAAGAATATGGTATTCCACTTTGTATTCCACCCTCTATCAAATCAAATATTCCAGAATCACTTTTTACCTGTGTATATATTGATTCTTTAGTATAATGATACTATGCTGCAGTATATACCCAATATTAATACGGAAAACAGGTGGGAAACCATACTCTCTCTCTCTCTCTCTCTCTCTCTCTCTCTCTCTATATATATATATATATATATATATATATATATATATATATATATATATATATATATATAAAGAGAAATGCAAATGCTATTCGTTAAAAGGGTAGGATTAGGACTATTCGTTGGCAAATGCCACTTGTATTCTCCTCACATTTCTACCACGCACATGAATTTATTGCAGTGGACGCCACTTGATGATGCTTTGAAACAGGTGATTCTAAAAGGAGCACACTAATAAGAGAGTGCCTTAAGAACAGTATCATTCCAGGTAGAGCACTTCACATCACACCATGCAAGGGATGTTTTATCTTGTCAACGAGATAATACAGTACTACATCAGGTTATCTCCAATACTTGTATATGTAAAATATTAGGAGACTAAAAATAGCTTTTTCTTCTTCAAAAGATAACTCGTACCCTCCAAAAATGAAACAAGATCTTCACTCTGCACATTTGGAACGGACTCCAACAGTGCAGAGAGGGGCAGACAATCTCTTATGCATAAGAGATTTGACGTGATGTATAAAAGTGCATGTGGGCCACACATCTCTCCTCTCTGCATCGATTGACTTCCATCCAATCTTGCACTGACTGAACCCACACTCTCCAAAAATCTAAGGTGTTCCTTCCAAGTTCCAACAACAGTGATATAATATCTAGATTCTCTCCATGTGCATGGGAACAGAATTGCTGTTCTCCTCTAAGAACTGAGGATGTCTCTTCCAACAAGAGTGTGGTTCCTCTCAGTACAGGTTTAGACCGAACTAAGTCAGTGCAAAGAGGGAAGGAGGGAGTCTTTCATAAAAATTCTTCCTCATGAATGTGAAAAGCACTATATGAAGGTTTTTTTGAAACTTTCTCCTCTCTATATTGAGTGAGTTCAGTCCAAATCTGTATGTAGAAGATCTCTATTCTTCCAACAATGGCTGAATAAGATCTGAACTCTATCATGTGTGCACGTTTGCAGAGTTGGCCTTCCAAATCATGTACTTGTACGGAGAACTCATCAACCTCCACAACAAGAAGGGAGAGACAGCTCTTCACCTGCTCGCCAACAAGCCTCATGCCTTCAAGAGTGGCAGCCACCTTGAGCTATTCGACCAGATCATTTATGCATGTAAAGTTTCCTCTTAAATATTCCTCTTTTTCATTTTGCTCTTGTGCTTGATGCCTGCTGCCTATCTATATATGGCACCTCTTAACATTAACCACTCATTTCCACAGTAGAAGAGGTAGATCTCAACTTTTCATATCTTCCTTGCTTGTTGATGCATGTATAGAGTTAATAATTGATGGTGAAAAGCCACTTCATTTTCTCATTAACTTATGCGTCTATTCGCATTTACCCTTAATTAATGGTTGAATACCCACTTGCTAGGTAGCCGACGGTAACGCAATTGTGGTAAATGAAATATATATGATCCACCTTAGAAAAGAAATAGAATATATTTAAAATGATTGAAGAAATGCTTGACCCTAATAAAATATTATATAATATATTTTTTTCTTTAAATTGCATGTAAACTTTTATTTTGACAAGATAATCTTATGTTGTTTTATTGAAAAGCATTGTGTTTTTGTAATTAGGCTTTATGAATTGCTGCCAGCATGGTGCTTAGTGCTTAGGTTTCTTTGGAATGACAATTAAGACAAATTAAAAGACAGAAGAGGGTAGAAATGGCTCCAGCCTGCTAAGCCTCTGCAGTCCAGCCCTATGAAGCCCATTGGTCCCAGGAGGCCCAATAGTCATCATGTCCAACCCATGTGAGCCCCACCTAACCAACTAGGCACGTGGGAGATGGCCAATAAGCTAATATGAGATGAGATCTTCTGAATTTATTTTTACTGAACCTTTGTATGTCTCCAGTCATATAGAGATGACGGTAAACAAGTCATCTGATATAAAAATATGAAAAAATATCATGTTCACCCCATCTCCATGTTAATAGAAATGAACATATAAGATCAGGAGAAAGAAGTCTAAGAAATCTCATCTCGACTACCATTACTTCTATGTGGCAATTGAATGGTTAGTGTGTCATCTGACCAAATTTTGACCTTTTGTATTAGTGCCGTCTGTGGGAGCTCAAGCAAATTAAAGGCCATGGCCACGCAAAGTAACCAGACCAACACCAACAACCAGAGAATTGACATGTTATCCACTGTATCAAGTTAAATTACTTGACGTGCTTCTACACCTTGTATTAAGGGGTTTGTTAATTTGGAACAGTATACTAGTAATCAATTTCACCAAAAACTTGTCATATTCCATGTGAATTTATCGAAGACAAATTTTCTAGACTTTGTAGAACTTCATTTTACACTTTCAGTTTTCATAACCTTATCCCTCCGGTCAATCATTATTATTTAATGAATGAGGCTTAGAGATATTCGTCAAGTAATATTATAATTAGAAAAAGACTTGGCACCACAATAGTGCTAACTATCCTTTTCTTGCTAGGCATTCGTATCCGTCCACTTGGAATTAATATCATAGAAGAGTGTGATACTGATGATGCCACGCAGAGAAGAGTTGGAGCAGGCAATTCTAAGTTTTTGGGAGATCACACAGATTTGCTTGACGTGCCAAAGCAGATACTTGCAAGGATAGGTAGGTAACAATCCTCCATGTAATACTTTATAAGTTGTTTAATATGATTAGGTAGAGCAGGCACCCATTTTTCTATAGTGGAAAAGCATGCTACAATGTCTTTTCTTGAGCTATTAATTTTCCCTTCAACTCTATAATTCATTTACTAACCTGTTCAACTAGAAGTCTAAAAGACCTTTTCCTCGTATCTTTATGTATCATGTATATTTCAAGCTTGTTGTTATGATATCCTTCAAGAACTAGAGTTTTATTGATGTTACTATTATTCTTGTTTTTTGTATACATATGTTCCTTCAAAGAGCAAGGCCCTAGCATAGAAAATAAAGTTAGCAAGTGCTCTCCCATACCTGTCATTTTTAATCGATATATAGAATGTCCATCAGCTTATTGGCTGTTATTATAGCCTATATGTGGTAGTCTATGGAAAATGCACATCTAGTTACTCCAATATTTCACTCTTCTGCTAATAATACAAGTAGATTGATCTTCTAGATAGAGAGGGGATCCCCTCAGTGCAGCTACTGACCCAATTGGGTCAGTGCACTTAGGGGAGGGGGAAAGTTTTGAAAAAACCTCCTCTCGCCCAAGCTTAAAGTTGGGCAAGAATGCCCCCCTCCCCCTCGGTGCACTTACCCAACTAGGTCAGTAGTGTACTGAGAGGATCCTCTCTATTCTAGATACCATGTGTTTTAGGTCATCATTTTCTCACTTAATAATTAACATCTTTGGGGGTTGGATACACTTTAGTTGGAGGAGACAAAAAGGAAAATAAACCAGGAAATGGTAAGAAATTGAGTGGAACACAAGCAGAACATGATTCATCAAGCTGGTTGGAATCTTCAAAAGCAGCACCATATGACAAAGATCCAAATGAGTTCTTGGAAGGGATCCTCAGTGAAGGTATTGCTACAGCTATTTCCTTTCGGACTTCTTTTCAGTTGCACACGTGCTTACCATGGCCACCAATTTTCCTATTTATAGGAGATGTTGAACAAGAACAAGTAGGTTTTCAAGGTGACTTTCATGACCAACACCATGGTACGTTACATTCACATATTTCAAAGGATGTTGCTTTTTGCTAGAGCTTAGATGTTTTAGCTGGTTGATAGTGCTCTTGCATTTTTTGTTCATTCACTAGAAATTGATAATATTTGCCTTCTCTAAATTGTGTTCTTAGGTTTATACACAGTCTTTCACTAAAACTTAATTTGCGTACCATAGGCTTTGGAGAATGCAAGGAAATGAAGTGAAACTTTAAAAGTGATTTGGACAATTCAACTAACCCACATAGCTTACCTTTGCAGCTTACACTACAAGGGATGAAGATTTGGATAGTTCTTTGAAGGAGATTGTTACTGAAGGTATTGCATCTAGTATTATAGAACTAGAAAGATATCCAATGCCACATGCCTATTTACCCTGAATCTAATCACGTATAGGAGATCACAATCAGAGGACACAAGCCGGGATGATGTCTACTTTGTCAGAATCATTTAAAGGTATCTAGTATTTCTTGTATCACTGGTTATACTCTATAGCTTTGGATGTGTGAGTTTTGTGTTATATTACAAATCAAAGAGTCGTGACATTTTTAGACAAATTCAAAGGAAGCATAAAAAAATAAGAGAAATACCTGCTACACACAGATCAGATGCAAAAGTGTTAGATCAGGGGGAGATGCCATCTTTATAAAAAGGAAAATTCATAAAATGCCACTTAAACTTTTTGTAGGTTGGTTTCATCAGCCCAGGCCCTGCGCAAACTGGGCCAGGCCTTGGGGCTGACCCAGCCAAGAGCACCCTAATTACACATATGTACTTGGGGATAATTTCACATTAATCTGTCTTGTATGTTAAATTTCAAAAATGCCATGCTTACTTATATATACTATCTAACATGCTCTTAATAACACATATGTCAAATATGTCATTTCAATAGCATATATGAAATGTTTATACATATTAAATATGTAATGATTGTAACAATATATGTATTAAGAGGGTATGTAGGATAAGATACAAGTATAGCATTTCAACATACAAGAGTGATTGGTATGAAATTATTCAAAGGGGCCCTACAGTACGGAGCTTACTAGACTGGTCCGAGAACATTTGGAGTGATCTCTAAATACCCACGTAAACTCCATTACTACAAGCTTCTCGCATATGAGTTGCCAATTGTTTATTCGATGGAGTTGGATAAAGTCCCTTTTTTTTTCCATTTGCCTATTGTAAGACATCTTAGATTCCCTTAGGATTAGCTTTTAGGCTAGCTAAACATAAACATGGTCTTCGTTGTTTACCCTTAAGGCCAATACAACCCCTTTGAACCTTCTTTAATCCATCTAACTAAGTATTTCATCTTTTTCTATCTTGATTGTACTCATATATCTCCTAGCATGAGCATGCAAAGGAGAATTTATTTGACAAATAAGGCCAAGGATTGATTCTCTTTCATCATGATTACAATTCGACGAGCCTAATAATTATATTCTGGGATTTTTGTATATACCCCTGTAAACTATTGTATTTATATGTATACTCCTCACTCTCACATATTGTCGTATATACTCTTAACATCTTCAGAAAGGTTGCAATTATATCTTTTTGTCAAATTCTATGAACTTCAGAATATGCTAGAAAGATTCTATAAATTTTAGAAGAGTCAAGGGTACATATATAAAATTAAGATAAATTTAGGGGTACGTATGCAAAAGTGTTTGAACCTTTTTAGCATACTTCATCTGAGTTCTCAGCATTTTGATGGAAAGAGTACAATTGCAACCTTTCTGAGGATGTCAGCGGTGTTTACAACAATATGTGAGAGTTAGGAGTGTGCATACAAATACAATAGTTTACAAGAGTGTAGATACAAAAAATCTCATATTTTTTATGCAGTTGTTCTAGAAGACGAAGAGCGTAGACAAACAGAAAAGCAAGAAATGAGAATTCCATATGATCCGTATGACTCATCAACAAGAGCCCAAATTCTGGAAAATGTTGCGGCATGGTCTATTTTCATTATTTATGCGCTGAAGATTCTTCTTGGTATCCTCGGCGTTGTTGGACTTGGTTTGTATGCTAACTCTTATTTTAATATATGCTCCTTTTGTCCTCTCCTCAACACTATCATCGACATCTTTATTGTTTTAAACAGTTATTAGCACTTGGAAATTTGAATTTTAATTAGCTTATTCCATATCTACTACCCTTTAGTCACACTGTAATCATGTTTTATTTGATTGAATTAATCTCTTAGGCTCATTTCTAAGGATTAGGATCACCTCGTTAAAAAGGAGGAGGAAACTTCCATAGTCACGAACACATGAGCATCACGTATGCTTGGTAGACTCTCGGCGACTTAAAACTTTCAGTTTTCTTATTTTCTCCTTTTTGGTTGCTTTTTTCATAGAAATAAAGAGTCTTAAATCATCTAAACTCAACTACACATGCATGGCACACATGTATTTGTGACTATATATGGGAGTTCTATTCTCCCATATATTGAGATTATATATCCTGACTATATATGCACGTAATCAATTCTTAGCTTAAGCTGTGATCCATTATCCCAAGTGTAAACTTGCTTCATTCTTCTACAATTGCATTTATGCTCAACATATATACCCATAGCTAATAGGATTTCATATCTTGGCTCCCATGTTTCATGACAGTCAACAAATTGCATGCATTATTGTACACAGGGATTTGGAGGATGCGCATCATCCGTGAAAGAAAACAGAAGCATAAATACGCATTCCAGATCATGGAAGAACTCGTTGAACGCTCCACCCTTTGGGAGCACGAGGATGTGAGAATACCATATGCACAGTACGTGCAAAAGAAAGGTAATTACTGTGAATTATGAATAATCACGTTCTAGGAAGGGCATGACTAGCATATATATATGTAAGTGAAACTAACCAAATGCAAGAGAACTGAGGAATAAGCGTGCAAATAAAAGCCAACTCTTCAAAGGGTGTTTCTTTAAATCAATATCTTTGAGAGTAAATATATATCTGGGAACTTGCAGACACACCAATTCTAATAGCGGCAAAGAAGGGTGTCAAAGAAGTAGTGAAGAAAATCCTCAACACATTCCCCATTGCAATCCAGGACGTGGACTTGGAGGGGAAGAATGTAGTGCTACTGGCGGTGGAGAACAGGCAGCCCGACGTCTACAAGCTAATGTTGAAGAGGAAGACCATGAGGGATAGTGTGTTTGGCATAATGGACAGCAAGGGGAACAGTGCCTTGCATTTGGCTGCCACACTGGGGGAGAATCTCCGCCCCTGGGCTGTGCCTGGTGCAGCTCTGCAGATGCAGTGGGAGATCAAATGGTACAAGGTACTCCACCCTCTCCAACCACAAAATAAAGAATGAGGTTCCTCTCTGTACGGATCTGGACTGAGCTCGGTCAATACAGAGAAGAAAGGAGGGAGTCTTTCTTAAAAACTCCTCTGAAATGGGAGATGTACCATATGAGAGGTTTTTTTGAAATCTCCCTCTCTCTTTATTGACTGAGTTCAGTGTTTCAATACTAAATGTAGAGGATCTCTATTCCAAAATAAAAGTTCACAACAAACGCGTCAGGCATGTACCCATGCAATTGTGTATGCACAGAACGGCGAAAGAAGAGTTGGTGCACACTAAGTGTTAGTGCACACCTCTGGTATGCACCAAGCTTTTTTATTTTTCATTTTTTAAAATTATGCTTTTTAAGCCGAAGCCGAACTGAGTTACACGTTCGTACAAAGCACACCTTATTTCGACATACACTAGTTCACGAACGTTCAAAACCATCAACACAATTCTATTTGCACAAAACAGCTAGCTATACAAGGGTTTGCATTTCTATGAATGAATTTATGAAGATCAACTTACATTACGTAACTCCGTTCATGTTTTCCATGAGTTGCATCTAAACTTCCCCAAAGGCCAAAGACTTAAGTGTACACATTTTTAGAGTACGGTTCCTCTCAGTACAAGTTTGAGTTTGGATTGAGTTGAGTCAATCTAGAGAAGGAAGGAGAGAGTCTTTTATAAAACTCCCTCCTCGATCGGAAATGAGAAAAGCATCATATGAAGCGGTTTTTTGAAATATTTCCCCTTCTGTACTGACTAAGTTCAATCCATGCCTGCATGTAGAGGACTCTATTCATATTTTTATGTCTAGTAGGTTGTACGCATCTCCAAATTAAATATAATTCTTCCTAAGAAATTAAGGTGTACATATGTACACCAAGAAATCACTCATTAAAATATAGTTGTGGAAAATATGTTTCTATGCATATAATTAAGCTATGTATGTGGGCATTAATATTGCATGGCCTTTGATGCATGTTAGTTCATCGAGCGGTCCATGGACCACGACATCTTCGTAAGCTTCAACAAGGAGGGGCAGACTGCCAAGGAGATCTTCTCAGATCGGCACAGGGACCTCATCAAGGAAGGCAGCAAGTGGCTCACCAACACCTCACAGTCCTGCTCCGTGGTGGCGGCACTCATCGCGGCGGTGGCGTTCGCATCCATCTCCACTGTGCCGGGGGGCACCAACCAGAGCAGCGGCGTGCCGTTGCTGGAGCACCAGGTAGCATTTGAGATCTTCGCCATCTCGTCCTTGGTTGCGCTGTGCTCCTCCGTCACCTCACTGGTGATGTTCCTGTCCATTCTGACCTCCCGTTACGAAGAGGCTGACTTCGAGAAGGACCTACCGCGCAAGCTCATCCTGGGGCTCACCTTCGTCTTCATGTCCATCGCTGCCATGCTGGTGGCCTTCTGCTCCGCCCACTTCTTTGTAGTGCAGAAGAAGCTCCGCTACATCGCCTACCCCATCTATGCCGTCTCCTGCCTCCCCATCACCCTCTTCGCCATGGCGCACTTCCGCCTCTACATCGACCTCATCACAGCCACCATCACCAACGTCCCCCAGCGCGCCTACAAGATCCACCCCCTCTGACTCTATATAATAAAAAGGCTTATATAAATATGCATAGCTATACATATTATACATATACACATCTCTCATCAATAGTTATTTATAGTGTGTAAAAATATAAAGGTAGATGGTTTTGAATCATTTGTCCAAAATATATATTTTTTGTTGTTTCTAGATCTTTCGTGGGTCATGTATTTGCAACTTGGTGCAGCACTACAAGAAATTAAGGAAATAACAATAATGTTCTATAACGGAGGGAATCTTGTTATAATAAACAACATATAATGGCAAATTTACATCTTCATTGTTAATAATAATAGAACATAATAATCACGGTTGGAGGAAGACTCTCTCTCTCTCTCTCTCTCTCTCTCTCTCTCTCTCTCTCTCTCTCTCTCTCTCTCTCTCTCTCTCTCTCTCTCTCTCTCTCTCTCTCTCTCTCTCTCTCTCTCTCTCTCTCTCTGCATTTTTTTGGGAGACTCAACTTTTGGAAATAGTTAATTAAGCCCGTTCTCTCAACGGCTTGTGCTCGATAGGAAGCTAGGAATAAGCTTCCAAGATCAAAACTTCTAAAAAAAGTTCATTTTAACTTAAAGGTCCTATATTGGTCGAAAACGCATCAGGAATCCAACGGCTACCACACCTCTCGCTGAGCACCAACAGATGGTATTGATCACACAGGCTTGCAAGAAAGAGAATTGCATCAGGTGATCTCTTGGCCCTTAGTGGAGGAGAACCTTCTAATGCTTAACTCAGTGGTGGGCCTAGGCTGGCTTGTAAGAGAGAGCAAGAGGCGAGAGGCAAAGGGTCCATATTGGATCTCTAGAGCGAGAAAGATGTGTTAGATGCATGTTGTTTTTCTAGAAGCCCAGTTAGATATTTATCTTGTACTTCCAATAGAAAGAGACATAGGGGATATGTGACTATGGTTGGTGTCTATACATGGACTAGACTTTGGAGTGGGTTGTGGTGTGTTCTTCGTATGCCTTATTCATTTGTATCTGATGGTAGCCGGAGAAGGCGTCGAGCAAGCTCAGGCGCTCATGACTGGCAGTTACGTCGATCAATTGATCAATGTTAAGCAGGAGAAAATAATCTTTTGGAGGTCGTTTTGTTGAGGTCGGTAAAGTCTACACACATACGTCACTTGCCATTTGCATTTTTTACTAAAATCCCGTTCGCTACCCAACGCCTATTCCTCTACTGCACCAGACGGTGGCTGGGATCTAGGTTGAATGAGTGCACAGTGATTCCAGGAGGTACCTCTGGTAGAGGGGCTCCCTCCTATGCAAATACGTCCAGATTCTGTGAAAGGAACTATTGGTATTCAAGCTTTTACTGATCGAACAACGAGACCCTTATCTTCAATTTTTGGTCAGTTGCAGATCCAACTTTGACCGTGACCAATTCCTCTTATGGTTGTGCATATTTCTCTGATTCTTCCGCGACTTCTCTAACGATCATGACCGGCTTCTTTAGTTGAGCATTGGTGGAAGCCAGGTACGACTACTAAGAGCCGTTTTGCTTTCCTCGTTCTTCACTGATCTCGTCGAAAGTGGGAAACCTGAGCTTTTGATGAAGTGACAAAGGCATAGCAAAAAACTTCCCCAGGGATTTCCTCCCCAGGATTCCGTTGTACGCAGATGGCACATCAACCACCGTGAATTCCACTTCCCAGGAAAGGGTCTTCGGTGGTGTCCCGAAAGTTAATGGGAGGGTAATGATCCTTTCGGCCATAACAAGTTGGCTGCTAAAGTCATAAATGAGTGTTTGGACCTTCCTTAATCTTCTCATGTCCAGGTTAATTTGTTTGAAACAATTAAGAAAGATAATATCAAGAGCGTTGTCATTATCTACAAATA
This sequence comes from Zantedeschia hybrid cultivar, assembly GCA_030544215.1. Taxonomy (NCBI): domain Eukaryota; kingdom Viridiplantae; phylum Streptophyta; class Magnoliopsida; order Alismatales; family Araceae; genus Zantedeschia; species Zantedeschia hybrid cultivar. The sequence continues at coordinate 1,902,904 of JARZZO010000007.1, forward strand.
CCCTTTTTATCTTGAAATCGGCTATCATGGGCTCTATTACCAAGGCATCATTATGAGGTAAGACTAATCCTTCAAAGTCCGCTTTTGTGAACGTGATTGGCTCCTTCGTTAGAGGTAAGAGGTTGAAGCAACCTCCCACGTTGCCCGTTGTGTTTCAGAAGCATAGTTGTGTCTCCTCTTGTTGCTGTCTTCTCCGCTAGCTGATCCTCCATATATAACATGAATCACTCGCTCTACTTGGGCTGGAGGGTCACGCTCGGCGGCAAAAGGGGATCAGTCTGATCGGGCTCCAGCTTTGCAATGTACTTCTTCAAATGCCCCTTTTGATAAGGTTCGCTATCTCTTTCTTGAGGTCATGGCATTCCGAGGTGAAATGTCCATCCTCATAGTGATATGTGCCGAACCTACCTGATTTCTCTGCCCCCGAGGCGGGCTTAATCTTCTTCGGCCACTTGAGATATTCCTTGTCCTTGATCTCCTAAAATATCTGATCGATCGGCATGTTGATAGGGGTGTAATTCTTTTCTCTCATGTAGCCAAGATGTCCGCGCTGGTCTTCACGAGACTCTCAACGTTGTCCCTTAAGCAGTCGATCATCACTATTATGATCAAAGCACCTTTTCTCCTGGGTTAGCTTCGGGTTTCTCATCTTAGCTTCTCTAGACTCGGCCAGCCGGTGGTAGGCAAGGTAGGCCAATAAAAATTCTTCACTGTTGATGCACTGGCCAAACAAAGTCCGGAAGATCTATCGGAAGTTGCTTGCTCAACTCAAACCGAACCTATTGGTTATGAATCCCGCCAATGAAATATTGTGTGGCGTTCGGCACATCCAAATTGAAAATTTTAAGAGTCGCTTCATAGAAACAGGTCTAGAACTTCCTAAGAGTTTCATCTTTCCCCTGCCTCATAGAAGACAATGTAGCAGTCGTGACAAGCGTGTGCCGACTGGTGGCGAAGTTACTTCAGAAAGCTCTCCTTAGCTCCGAGAAGCTGTCGATGGATCCAGGCTTGAACTGGACAAACTATCACCGAGCAAGTCCCTCCACGGTTGTAGGGAAGGCGCGACACCAGATCACATCGGGTGCATCCAGTAGGTCAAAAGTGCTCTCAAAGGATTGCAAATTTGCAAGTGGTCGTCAGGATCCCGAGTTCCATCATACCTCTTTAAAGATGGCATCCAAAAGTGGTGTGGCAGAGGTGTCTTCAATACATGCCTGGTGAAGCACGACCAAGCACTCTCTCTGTCATCAAGCCCGGCATTGAAATCGTATTGGGATAGCCTTTCCACACGTTCTTCTAGCTTCCGAAAATGATCTATGCTGGAGGGCCGCCTATGGCGGCAGTGGTAACTCATGAGTTTGTCAGCTCAGTGAGGTAGAAGATTCTGACGATCGATCGAATGACCTCCCTTACAAAGAGCGTCTTCCCCGACCTCGATAAGAGTGGCGTTCTAAAGACTCTGTTGTAGAGCGGTCAGATGAAGTTGTTGACTACTGGCCTTGATGTTGACCCCTCTCCGAGTGTCGATGTGACCGTCCATGACTTGCCTAGGGGGTCAGTTGACACCCCTTTGGCTGTTGACCTTCCAAGCTAGGTTCACAAGGTCCTAGCGAAGCATGTGAACCTAGGAGGATAACTGGCTGAAGTTCTTGCTGTGGATTACCCTGCTACCGGTCGACCAGCTCTGGGCCGCCCGCCTGACGGCCTTCCACGTGGTCAAGTCATTCCTCGAGTCGTCGCAATAGGGCTAAAACAGTCGGGAGCCCTTCTTGCTAAGGATTTCCTGAAGGAGGTGAGTTTCTGACTCCGACTCCAACATATGGAGCATCAGGAACAAGGGGTATATCGGGACCAACTTGAGCAACAGGGGGAACGGAAGGGGGAGCAACGGGTGGAGTGACAGGAAGAACAATTGGAGAGACGGTATGTTGAGCAACTAGAGGAAGGACAGGGGGGGTCAGCAAGGAGACCTCACTGGGATCGGCTACTATTTCTCTTGGCCATAGCTTTTGTTGGTTTCTCACAAATGGCACCAAAAAGATGTTGGGTCGAAAATTCGTCCACCCCTAATCAGACGGTCTAAACTCTCATGTTCGCCGAAATTCTGCTCACTCCTGCAAAATAGACACCAAGTCAGAGGAGACCCCCGGTTTTGATCCGGGGGAGCCCCCTATAATGCCTATGTCAGAAGATGCATAAGTAACCAGAGCGTAGAGGGTCGAGTGCAGAACATACCTCCCTGGGGGTCTCAGGGTCTCCTTTTATAAGGACGGATCTCAGGCAGTGACTAAATCAAATTGGAGAACGTATTGCTAGAAGTTAGACCCATTCCCCATACGGAACGGGACTATGGCTTTCCATTATCTGTTTTGGAGTTGATCCGGAGGTGGATTCTTACAAAAAGGAGACTTCGTGGTATCCCCAGGGCATCGGGGTCTGCCTCGGACTGGGACACTCCATGTTAGAGTCTGTGACTCATGGGCCTGTCGGACTAGCGGCCCACTAGATTGGGTAGGGGTCACAAACTGTTATTAGCAGGTCGGCCCATCTAGCAAATGAGCCTATGAAATCGGGCCTTCTCAAGGATGAATAGATTTTTCCCCATTTAAGTTCATTTAGCAGGAGATAAGTAATGCTACCTATAGAAATTTTTGAAAAAAACTTCAATAAGAAGAGTATTGGTTCTTTATAAAATTCTATTCAATAGAAAATTAAATGCATTGAGGCAATGTTTAGTGTCCATGCTGTGCTTTCCCTAGCATCATCAGGCTACAAGCTGTTGTACCATAGCCACTTAAAAGTTCAAAATATTATCTTTTTTCAAGTAAAACAAACAAATATAATTATTTGAACTCTATAATGGTTTTTAAGCTATTGGGAATAGTTTAAGGCATTGAGTAGAGTAGGCACCATATATTTAAGTATTGTTTATTTTATCTTTTTTATATATAAGATTATTCTAATATATCCGTTCATGTACAAGCCGATTTTAAACTCTGTCACATGGACAACAAATGAGGTACGTGGCCAGTTTGCAATTATGGGCACTTATACCATGTTGAAGTTATTAGGTTGTCCAACTCAAAATTGCGTTGAGGTTATTGAGTCATCAACCTTAACGCATCGAGTAGAGTAGACACCATATATTTAAGCATTATTTATTTTGTCCCTTATCCAATGTGAGATTATTCTAAATTGATGTTCAAAATTAAGATCCTAAAAGATGGAAACAACCTTAAGGGTAATTGATATCATTTTCTATTTTTTAATCATTTTTTTAAAAATTTTATACCACCCGATCATGAAGATGAAAAGTGCCATTAGATCAGATGACTATAGTTAAATTTCGTGATCGCATAATGAACATTAAGTGCCAAAGGATAAGAACAATCTTCAGGAGATAAATGAATATTTAAATTTTATAATAATTTTTATTCTTTAAATGTGAGAATATAGTCGAAAATGACGGCCGCACGACCGCATATTAGCATCTATGTAGAGAGAGAACATTCACTGGCATTAAGCCCAACATAAGTTTGAAAAATTTAACCAAAATTGGACTTGGGTTTAGCAGTAGCAACCTGAACTTCGAACTTTAACCTGTCACGCCCAGTGGCAGAAGCTAGGGACTCGAGCCTACCTTTAATCCTCCCTATGAACACCCCTACACCGGAGACCTCTTATATTGGTGACCAACGTGGAGTCATCTTCAACTCTTCTTGTAAGTATTGGACTCGTGGGGTTGGTTCTCCCATCTGAACAATTTACCTCTTGACACAAACATGAACTTGTTCTTTTGGACCTAATTCAAGTACTAGAAGTCAAATATGTTATTTCTTAAAATAAAACAAAAAAATCACAAAAGTATTAAAAATATAGTTTTTGTTACTTCTATGCCCTGTGAGCTGGTCCACCGCAATCTATATATAATGGAGCCGTCACAAAAGGATTAGAAATTATTTTATGAAGGCACCCCACATGGGGGAAACATTATACAGACGAACAAGTTCCTAATGAGACAAACCTAGTAGGCGCCAAAGTCTACAGGCATATTGCCCTTGACAAGAAAAAGGAAGTAGTGTTAGATTCTTGGATCAGGATTATAATAGGATGCACTACTTATAAAGTTAGATTATCAAAAGGTAGACAGACTAGTCCCACAGGGTCCAGCTGCTATCCATTTTATGGTGCTAGATAACCAGGGTGTTTTGGTGGTGTAATGGATATACTCATTAGTTACATTTTATCGATTTTGATGTGTATATGTGAAACAAAATCTATTATCATAAAGAAGGTAATAAAAGTCTGGATTTGTGTTAAATGTTATAACTCAATCTTTTAGAATCCTAGGGATCTATCTTCTCAATTCTTCTCTACTTCTAACTCTCTCTTTTTCCCTTAAACTATCATCCTCTATATTCTTCTAATATTATTTTTTATTAATGTTATAAAGTTTAGAAATATTAATATCAGAAAATAAAACTATATCAAAATTAAAAGTCCATTTGGTTTCATGTAAAATAGGTGGCTATCTAAAAAAGTGTATCAAAATAAGTTATTTGATAATTTAGAAAACTCTAGTTAGTCAACAAACATTTAATTCATCTACTCTCCTTTTTTTTTCAGCTTACGTATTTATAGGATGAGACAAAATGTCCCCTTTCAAAGTAACTGAAAATATTTTCACAAGTACAAAATGACAAATTGTGTTTTCATTTTCTTTGTAAATTTACTTTCTTAAAAAGATTTTTCCATTCCAATATGTTTTATAGACACCCTAACATTCCAAGTTCTAACTAAAATGGGACACGAACCAAGAATTTGTGTACAAAAGGCGTCACTTAAGTAGACTCTGGATTCTGAGAAAAGGTGGCCTGATCATATAAAAAAACAAAAGTGATTCAGTGAGCATAATCTTACAGTGAGGTCAAGTCTTACTGTTAAGAATATTTTTTATTTTACTTTCTTCATAAAAAGGTAAAAAGTATTTTTAACTGCGGAGCCCGACCTCACCGCGAAATTGAACTCATCATAAAAAAAATTTAAAGTTGTTTGATTATCGAATGTCCACGTGCGTGTCGGTCAAAGGACTGAACCTTGTTGAGCGGCCTGATCTGTGAACGGGCAAAAATAAAGGATGAAAATTTAATCCATTGAAGAAGAGATCAAGTCCATTTGTAAGTAGCTAGGTCAACAATCACTAGTTTCTGGTAACACTGTGAGAGAGATAGAGAAGAAGAAGAAGAAGTGTCCTCCTCATTCTTAAGAATCTCAGATGGTAATACTCATTCTTCCATGTCTGCAAATGCTCATAATAAGAATAATATTTACTACAACTAATAATTAAAAAATATAATACAGGGATCTCCAAATCAAAGACAAAAAAAATGCACTGATCAGCACCCAAAACGAAACACTTGCAGCATGCACTATCTACTGTAAACTTTCAAGTTATTGGTTAATTTTGGTCTCCATTATAGAAACAGTACTCGTGGATGATGTATGAATTAATGGAAATCCAAGACCCAGAAAAAGGTAATGCACTGATCAACACCAAAAATTAACCCTACACTTGTAATAACTATTTCAACTTTGAAGCTGGTTAGTGCAGATAACCGATCGAGTATACCTAGCTACTCACCCGTAGTGAAATCGCATACATACAAAGAAGTTATGATTAATATGGGATTAGAACTTAATTTCTCTTGTTTAATTCAGATAAAGATCACAGACTCTCTTTTAATTTCTCCCTGTGTCTCCTGCTCTCTTTTTCTGTGTTGATCTCATGGCATGAAGAGCTTGTTGCCGCACTTGCAGCGCCAGGCCTCGGGGAAGTACTCCATGGGAACGCTCCGGCCGGGCTGGATGACTACGTGGACGGGGCGGCAGGGGGCGCACCGGCCGCACCGGGCGCGACATGTCGGCGGGGACGAGCCAGGTCCGATGAGCCGCCTCCGGACCGGTACAGGCCGGTGGTCTCCGTGGAGCTCTGCTCCATGCAGGCTGTGGGTCTCCTTCTCGCTCTCCAGCTGGGCGATTCCGGTCATCAACCCCCCGCCTGCAATGCATGAAAGGAACTCTCCCCATGAGCAAGGAAATGGCTGAGGACCTAGCTACTTTGTGATTGGTGGAGATCTGAATGTGAGGTGGGTAAATGGTAGACCCTCGCTAGCTGTTAGCCTGGAGGCTGGGGAGCAGAGAGGGAGATTTCTGCGGGAATGATGTGAAAGGAGGATCATTTCAGTATTAGAGGAGGAATGCAGTAGACGGAGATGAAGAAGCGCTGTAAAAGAAGATGGAGAAAGAGAGGGGAGACTTGAGCAAGCTTGTATTATCTCTTCCTCTGAAGAGAGAGAGAGAGAGAAGGAAGAGTTGAGCAAGCTTGGGTTATCTCTTCCTCTAGAGAGAGAGAGAGAGAGAGAGAAGGAAGAGTCGAGCAAGCTTGTGTTATCTCTTGCTCAGGAGAGAGAGAGAGAGAGAGAGAAGGAAGAAGAGGGAGAGTTTGAGCAATGTGTAACCTCCTGTCGGAAAGAGAGAGCAAGCCTGTGTAACCTGATCACCCTGTCGGGAGGAAGGGGCGTGAGAGAGATAGAGAGAGAGTTGAACAAGCCTGTGTAACCTCCTCCTGTCAGAAAAGAGAGAGAGAGAGAGAGAGAGAGAGAGAGAGAGTTAAGTGAGTTAAGCAAGCTTCTGTAGCTTCTCCCTATCAGGGTGTGTGTGTGGGGGGGGGAGCTTCTTTCGTCTGTTGCTGGTTTATTACCTAGAGCGGTGGCGAAGAAGAGGAGTGCAACGGCCGCGGCGGCGGAGAGGCGGCGCCTATGGTGGGGGAGGGTGCCCATGGCGGCCCAACCTAGCTACGGAGGCGGCAGCTCACGTTAGCAGCGTGCGCGGATCACCTCAGCAGTGGCGGCACTGTGAGTTCTCTGTATCCGTAAAGAGAGAGAGAGAGAGAGAGAGAGAAGGGAGGGAGACAGGGTGTGTGTGGGAGAGAGAGAGAGAGACGAAGAAGAACAGTGAGAGATATTATTACAAATTGGCGTGTGCGTCATATCAAATAAATCACAGGCACACACGCATAATAGGGTCTCGTAGAAAGCCATGTGTGCGTGTGTGAGAGAGATAGAGAGAGAGAGAGAGAGATGGAGGGGAGAGAGAGAGAGAGGGGTTGGTCTTGTTTTGGACTTTTTGGAGGATTAGAGGGTGTGGTGGGGACGACGACGAGACCCAAGAGAGTTGTGGTCGGGAGCACCCTGGGTACTGGTCGAGCAGTCCTTCATCAAAACCACCCCTCCCTTTTCACATATTCACGAAAAATGCCATCCTCCAGCACTACAACGATTTTACTTACTACATACAGGGTGGTGCACTGCGAGTTCCAAAACAGTTGCCGGCTACCCAGGCCCCGACGTCCACGGAAGCAACGGCTGTGATTTGCCGAGAACGCGAGAGCTCACCGGAACTTGAAAGCGGGCCAGATGATTACGGTCACCTACCCCAACCAAAACGGGGAGATCGGAGAGATTGGCGAGCGATGACGCCTGTGGAAAAGTCCGATGTGATGGGGAACAGTGGCCGCCCCTCGCCGCTTCTATTGACGAGACGTGTGCTGGCCTGGCCACAACCTTTTTTTAAAAAAAAAGGGTTTTCCATCGATTTATTCTCAATATCTTTGGCATATTATGTTACATTCATTAAAGCATCCAATATATTCTTATTCTCAAGTAAAATAAGGGAAGTCAGGCGGGATAGATCCGGATCCAACTTGACCATGTACAATAATAAATTAGGTGGTATAGATCTGGATCCAACTTGATCGTATATATTTCTTTCAGGTATGGGTATCCCCACGTACCTAGGTATTGAAATCAAATTTTCATTCATATAAGGATGAGGACAAATAAGCCATATTTTGTTATGAGCAGATGAAAAAAATTAAATTCCACTTCATCTCAATATGATGAGGATATAAAAAAGTCTAAAGAAAAAAAAAATTCAAAGATCTCATCTCGACGACAAGGAAAGACAATGTAAAGAGTGAGGACAATGTCAAGGCGATAACACTAGGACTGTCAATGGGCCAGACGCAGCCCAACCCGCATCTTGGCATGGCCCGGCCCGCATCATATGTACAAGGCTCGTCGGGGCCCAGGCTGGCCCGCGGGCCAACATCTACGAGGCAGAAAGTTGATGCAGAGACTCCGATGAGACCCCCATCGCCAGAGGTGCAGCAACGTGTCGTCCCTTCATTGGAGCCAATGCCAAAGGATGATGCCGCCCCGACACTACACCCTCAGGGTGGTGATCCCTTCACCATATTCTTTCTCCCCTTTCTTACAAAGGCGGCGCGCAGACAAGAGACCCACTGGGCACACATGGTACTAATGGGCAACAACAGCACAATGGCTCCTTTCGAAGGAGCACGCCCTAGCTCCACCCTGACAACAAACCCAAGCCGGTGCCAACATCCCCCTCTGCAATCCACATCATCTTCATCTCCATCCAATTTGATCTCTAATCAGACAACCTAAAAAATAAAATCTGAACAGTCAAAAAGAGAATTCTAACGAACAATCAAAAGTTCAATTACACATTAGATTGTACGGACATATGAAGAATATGGAGCCTTCTTTTTAAAAAAATCAATTTTTTTATTTTAATGACACCAGCAAGTCTTACTCCTTTTACAATGATAGCGACTCAATTAATTTTTCCTTAATCTTACAGTCCCTACGTGTTTATCATTGAATGCTTGGCGATTTGGGTGGCATCTCTCTAAAAACATTGATGATCCTCGTCGTCGTCGTCGTCATCATCATCAAAGTCTTATTCTAGTTAATTGGATCGGCTACATAAATCTTATTCCGTCATCTTAATCTGTCTAATACCAAATTAAAAATAACGCGTATGCCAAGTCTTTTTTAATTATATCCAACCACCTCATCTTAGATCTTTCTCTACATCTTTTATCCTCTTCTACTCTAATTACCTCTAAAATAATACATAACCAAACCAGTGAAACCAGTTTCTCATTCCCTCGTCTTAAAACCAAAAAATGGGCCTGCCCGGCGCGAAACGCGGCGATGAATCGTGTTAATTTATGGTCCCGGTCACAGGTGGGCCCTCGGTTGGCCCATGCTCTCTTTTATCGCTCAGACCCCATCATCTTTCTATTTAGGAGAAAAACCCCTGTATTCGTCTCATGTCAGTATTAAATTACGAATCCGGCCCCAAATCCTCATATTTATAAAGTCAAACTATCCCAATCCCTATGCAGGAAACAGCCAGCTTTAACCCCTAAGAATTCCATCACCCAATTTCTAAGCAATCTTGTAATGGGTGACTACCAGTGAGAATACCATAGCTCTCTTTTGAAAGCCTAAAACGTAATATAACAAACATAGTAGGCTTTAGTCTAGATAGTCAATTTTGTAGAGGTTTAAACCCTAAATTTTGCTCCCTCTCTCCCCTCCTCCATTTCCCTATTACTATATGCTCTTGGTTTGGCTGGACTTCTGCCCCCCAGCATTGCATCCCCCACACCCCAAACCTCCTCCCCATGCTCTTCCTTCCCTTCTTCCTCCATGCATCTACTTGTAACTTTCTCCTTCAAATTTCCCACTATTCATGTCAGTACCACTATTGACATCTGTACTCTCTTATGGGCATATGATGTTAAATGTTATGTGGGGCTCACCCCACACGTGTGGGGTCATACCCTGAGGAGGTTAGGTTTGGTGGCAGAGGCCTAGAGGAGACTGGTTGCCATTCGGAGCTCAGAATCTTGGAGTTGTCTCTATTTGGGGCCCTGCATGGGGGCAGCCCTCCCAAGGTGGGCCTTGCATTAAGAATTGGAGGGCTGCATTGGGATGGTGTGCTAGGCCCAAACTAAAAGGCTGCACCGGAATAAGAGGTATAGAATGGGTAACCGTGGACACCCAATGAGGTTTTTTCTTTGTGTAGAATTCAAGCTTTTGGGATGTGGCAAATGGCAACTTGTAACTTTCACTCGACATAGCTTGGTTACTTTTACCCAATTCATAAAAATGACACATTACCCTTGTATGTTTTACATAGTTTTCTTGTGCTTTGTCTTGAAAAGGAACATAAATGTAAATGCACTTTTATTTTACCAATGCATGTGAATGCATCAGAGACATAATATAAGAGTTTGGAAGTATAGTTGAATACCTTGCATTCTTGACAGGTCAGCTTGGATAAGGATGTAGAGGATGTTTAATTTCTTACAGTTGAGGTTAAAAAAAAAAAAAAAAGTCTTGATTTTCTATTCAAAACTCCATAACTGTACTCATGAACCAGTATGTACATTTCAGTGAAAGGGCTAGTTGCACACAATATGTATCTTTTGATGTAACCAGCTGATACAAATAGAACAGAAGTTCCAATGTTTGATTCCCTTTACGTCAGCAAAAGAAACAAAAGGTCTCCCTCTCTCTCATCCTTTTATTTTTCTCTTCTTTGATTTCTTCATATTTGTACACTTTCTATTTTTATAGACATGACATTACTCATACGAGGATCCTCACCACACATGTGGGGTCACCCCTGACTTCATCAGGGTGGTAGAGTAGAGACAGTGGAGGACCGTTTGCCAATTTGGAGCTCAGAATCTTGGAGTTGTCTCTTCTGGGACCCTGCAGTGGGGACAGCCCTCCCAAGGTGAGCTTTGTGACCAAGTAGTGCATATTTAGAACTCCATCACACAATGGTTCGAACGTGCATGGAATTGGAGGCCTGCGTTGGGAAGGTAGTATTAAAAGGCTGCAGTGGTCCACATGCGTAACCTGAGGCACCCATCGAGCCTTGGACGTTAAAATGTTGAACTGAGTTTACAAATAACTTGCTTCAGTTTTTTTTTTGTGTGTGTAGGTTTCGATCCTTTGGAAAGTGATCAGAATGTGGTAGATCAGCAAAAGGAAGGATTAATTTTGAATCACAGGGATGAGAGGGTGAAAGGGTGGTAATAAAATATCCTCGATCGACCTTAATGGTCTGTTGGTGCTAGAGCAGAAGAACGTGTATTTCTTGACGGTCTAGACCCTTGATGTGTCAATTGTGAGACAATCTAGGGAATGTGTAGTTTCTTACAGTTGAGATTAAAAAATAAATAGTTCTTAATTTTCTTTCAGAATTCCAAGAGCTTTTAGTCGCTCCATTTTAACAAGTCCAAAAAAATTAGAGTTTTGTGAATGGGCCGTGCAATCCCATTCTGCCACTTGAAACCTACACATAAACATGTCCTTCGTTTAAATGCGCTATCACGTCAACAAAAATAAAATAAAAAATTTTGCTTGCAGCCTGTACTCTTCGAGCGCATCTTGAAGCGCGGGATAGCACCTTTGAGCTCTCAAGTGTTCCGAGTGCGTCTTGATGCTCTCGAGTGCTTCAGGATGCGTTCGAAGAGAACAGTTCATGGGCAAATTTTTATTTTTATTTCACTGATATCATGACGTATTTAAGCGAGGGGATAAGATCATGTGCGAATTCCAATTGAAAGAACGGGACTGGACGGCCGTTCCACCTCTGGCTTGCTGCGGTGCAGCAAGTAAAGCGCAAAATGACAGTCTTTCTTTTCATTATTAGACGAAAATGTAAATTTAGCAGGTTGTCATCGGCCTGCACTCACACTGGATCATTGTAGGATCCCACAACAACCGGTGTAACATTCCTAGATCTACATATTAGGATGATACGTAGGACATTAAGTAAATAAATATAATACTTTTAAAATTTTAACATATAAGAGTGGTTACTATGAAATATCCTTAATTTTTATCTCCTCCCAGCGTTTGTAGTCAAAGCCCCACCTTTGCATCGTACAGCGTTTGAACTCTTGGTGTAAAATGATAACTACACTCTTAAAAGAAAAGAAGAGTTGGAAACAATGTTTAATGTTTTTTTTTTTTAAATATAACCTATCATTCCTATTAATGCTGTTAGAAAATATTCTTGAAGTATTTTATTTTAGGAAATGATGACTGAGAAGTTATGATTATCACCTCCATTTGTATTCTAGGGGTAGGGGTACAATAGCTAATATGATGATCTTTGAATGTGGCGTTACTTAGCTAATGCTATATTTGCAGTGCTTGTTATGATATAGCATTAGTTTTCATATTATGTTTTTAGAATGTGAAATAATTAGAGTCCTGTGTGAGAAGTCGAACATTATATTTCACCCTTTATGATCAACTTTTAGCTGACCATCCACCTCCCTCCTACTTGGGGCAGCTTATCCTCCCCCTCCCATTAAAGACTCTTAACATGTTATTACTTTAATGCCTTACTGTATTTACATGTTATGACATTAATGTCCTGATAGTCTATTATGGTTAGTTAATATTAGAAAGCGAAAAATAAGTTCCTCATAAAGCAAAGATTAAAGTAACAACTAAGTACCTATAAACTGCAAAAAAGAAATGTCAAATCTCTAAGAGAGGACTCTAATTAATTGGTCATTGGAAAATAGCATATACCCATGTATCCTAAAACCAAAAAACACATAGCCTAGTCACAAAAAGTACCAGATAACCACTACACAAACAAAGTACATGATATTTTGATTATCCAGTAGAAATTTTACTTACGGAATAATATCTTGGAATCATAAAAGAAATGTCATGAGTATCCTTTTGGACGTCACAAATACCTTTTATACTCAAACAGAAACATACTTTACTGTGTATACCTATTTGGATGATATCAAAAAAAGGTAAGTTGACATTTTTTTTCCTTCAAAAAACAGTACTCAGACATATATAAAATTTTATTGGAGGTATTGATATAAAAATCTAAATTATGAAGTGAAATTGTAACGATCTTATGCAACAAGCGCAAACTTCTCATTCAAAAAGGAACAAATTCCACGTACTGCAGTCAGGAATCATGTAATGCTCGGAGGGACATGATCCATAAGAGAACAAATTCCGTACACTGCATCGTATTCATGCGTCTTGCCATTCCAGTAAAAAGCAGAATAAATTAGAATGCTGCAGATGTGTCTTCTTTATGGCTCGTCATGCTTGAGCTGCTCTAAACCTCCACTCATAATCAAGGTTCGCCAACTCGAAAAGTTAGATCGACCCAAATTTTCTATGATCTGGTACTAGTCGTGTCGATTCATGCCAACTCGACTGAGTCGTATGAAAAAGTTCTCCCAAATCGTACAAACTCGGTTTAATCATATCGACTCAGGTTTACCCTAATATGGTGCGAGTCATCCGAGTTGACACAAGTCGATCCGGTACAACAAACTATGCTTATAATCTATATTGTCATTCCTGCATCTCTCTCTCTCTCTCGGCTTGCCAGCTTTGGCCCACTGGTTCTTTGCAAGCTGACGGGCTTCCCAAGCCCAGCCCAACTTTGGCCCATGGGCTGATGTTCATGGCCCAAAGTGTAGGCTGCCGTCAGCCGGGCCCGAGAACCCAGGGGGCCCACCGGGCTGATTGACAGCCGTAATCTATAAAAACTTAGAGCTAGATATCAACGTTAACTATAGTAGCTGTATATTAGATGTAGTTTGGGTATATTTCTATATAAAAAAAGACTTGAAAAGAATTTGTCTGGACTTCTAGCTCCATATTGTGGGACACATTATCATTTAAAAGAATTTGATAGAAAACGCAATCAACTTTAAACTCCAAAAGAGCTATTCAATCGTATACATTCGTCTTTGAGAAATGTCATAGAGAATGTTTGGAGTGCTTAAAACTCGTTTCTCCAGTTTTACTAATGCACCGCTTTATCCACATTTAACACAAGTTAAATTGATGATTGGCTATTACAAATTACATAATTATATTCAATTTTATGATAAAAAAGATGAGGCTGCAGCATATGAAGAAGACGTATCATGGCGGAATATAGAAGAAGAAGATGAAGATAATTCATATTACATCCATGTACATGATGAGGACCACAATTTGTCTCTGAACAAGCTAAGACATAAAGCAGCATGATTTTATGATGGAATTGCTTTAACCATGTAGGAAAGGCCATAGTTAATTTGTAGATACCGACACTTTTTTTCTAAATTTAGAAAGTTACGAGACATCTTACTGTTAATAGTATCAGAGTATCTCTTTCTAACTAAGTTTAATATCATAAATTTAATTTTAATTTTAATTTTTTACTTTTATTATTTTTGTTAATTCTATATCATCTATAATTTCTTTTTGTTCACTTATAATCTCATCCTCATCTTTCATAAAAGAGCATGTCATTAATTATCTTTTATATAAACTTATTAAAATATCAAAATAAATATACAATTGTTTGGGTATTATTTACATCACCTAGTCACTAATCGGTGAATTAAATTCATGATGAATTCTCGCTTGACTTGCTAAAAGGTAAATACAATTACTACTTAATTCTCACTTAACTCACTAAGGTGTGAGTTGAAGTCCAGTAAATGCTCGTTGAACGCACTAAACTGTGAATTTAATTCTTAATAGATTCTCACTTCATAAAAATATAATTAAGAGTAGTGAATTAAAATCCTCATCTCACTAACCCCTTCCGTTCATAACATCGAGAGCCGAGGAGGAGCGTCGTTGCGGAGGCAGAAATAACATATTGTGGAATAAAAAAATGGGCGTTAAATTGCATACAAGTGGAATCCGTCGTGGAATCGGAATGGGCGTCTCCTCTCCTCTCCTCTCGTCTCGCCTCCTCATCACGTTACGTGGACTGTTTGAGTCCAATTTGCGCGCAGTAAGTGGGGGAGCCGTCTGATCTAAGTTGATCGGATGACTGTGGCAGCAAATTTTATGTTTTAATATTTTTATTTTTTGAAATTTTTTATGGTGGCCCATGTCACGCACGACATGTCCGTATGATCCGATCTTCGATTGGATTACTAAAAAAAAAAAAAAAATCAAAATCAAGTCAATAATAGTAAAAATACAATCCAATCTGATCGGAGACCTAAAAAATATCTAAAAAATCAAAACATTGATTTGTCCGAACAGAGAATGGGCTGTTCGAGCATAGGACATAATGGGTTCCGCCGTAAAAGAATTTCAAAAAATAAAAATTTGAGTTGCTCCCAATGCTTGCAGTGCAGCAAGTATTATTTCTCTTTAGTTAGTATTAAAAATCAGGATATCAGTGACAGATGACATTTGTCCCTATTTTGATGAAATTTACGACAGATTTATGACTTTTTTTAAAAAGTCATTATTTAATTTAAAAAATATCTGTGACATATGTTGTGTCAGATTTTGTGATAAATTGTCCTAAATCCGTCATTTATTTCTGTCACAGTGTTTTCGTACTATTAAATAAATTTAATGACAAATATCGTGACAAATCTATAACCAATTTGTGATTGATTGGTGACATTTTTGTGACCGATTTGTGACAAATATCTTAAACTAAAAATATTACAACGGGATAAAATCTTGTGACGAAATATGTGATGACATCTGTGACAGGGAAAGTATCCCGTTACTAAGCCATCCCAATATATGACCTAATAAATTGTTATGCGACACCAAAGGTTGCGACTGATTTATGACAGAATATAATAAAAATTAAATAAATTATGATAAATTAATGGTGACTTCTTCGCGATAGATTTGTGACTGTCTAGATAGAATTTGTGACAGATCTATGACAAAATTTGTAAGAATATAATAAAAATTAAGTAAATTATGATAAATATAATAAAAATTAAATAAATTATGATATAATATAATAAAAATTAAATAAATTATGATAAATTAATGGTGACTTCTTAGTGATAGATTTGTGACTATAGATGAATGTCTAGATAGAATTGTGACAGATCTAAGACAAAATTTGTAAGAACTTATCTTGTAAGATGATGAAGTTTGTGACAAACTTTTATGACCGCATTTGTGACTGATGATCATACAATGTCCATCACAAATTTGTGCCTAATATTTGGTGCCATAAGGTAAAGTTTGCCGTCAAATATTGTGACTGACTTGTTAGTAATTCACAATTCAGTGACAGATTTATGATGAATTTGTGATGGATTATTTGTGAGGGACATTATGTGTCACTAGTGACGGTCTTTGTGACGAATTTATAGCTAACCAACACTTTAGCTCACGTCATAGAAAAAATAAAAAAAATAAAAAATCACGTGTACTACTGTAGCATAGCCATATCGATTTCTATCTTTAATAAGTGCTTGGCAGCTTGGACTTACGTGATTACTAGCACACTTCACAATTCACATCATCCTCCCAACATGGGTGCACCGTTAAGGTTTCGTTTGTTTTCAAGTAAAATGGGTAAGAGGAAAAAAAAAAATCTTAAAAATATATCATAATTATTTATTTCATTATCTGTAAAACTTAAGTTAACGAAAAACTTAATTCGTTGACTCCTTCTTTTTCTAATTTTGACATCTATGAGATGAGACCGAATGTCCTTTTCTAAAAAAATTGAAAATACTTTCGTGAGTACCAAATGATGAATTTTATTTTTATTTTTCTTGTAAATATATTTTCCTAAAAAATCATTTCTGCCTAATTATATTTTATGTGTAACAAAACGGACCCTAAGTGGGTGTACATATCTAGGGGATGCTAGGATTAGTCTATTTAACTGTCTTTGTGAACTTTTCCACAAGAAGTAGAAGACAAATAACCAGTCTGGATATGAAATGAACGAACATGTGAGTAAAAGATGAAATGAACCTGTGAGCAGTGCCCTTGTAGCAATGTTGTGGTATAATTCTTCTCCTCAGCACATTGGTTTCCTCCAGCAGAAACTATGACCATTTCCAAATCAAAACCGAGTTCATATATACCGTGCAAATCCCTCACTCTTAATCCTCCCTTCTCTTCTGCTCTGCAAAATTCCAATTCATGAGTTATATGCTTGATGTGTTCTTATTTTGAACAAGAGTACTGATGGTGGATAACGAGTGATATGCCAATAAATTGAAAGAAACATAACACTAAAGCCACTTTGCTAATTGTTGTATGCATGGTTTCACTTTTACCTGACCAAGTGAAACCATGTTGTTTAGAAGGGGATGAAGTTTCAAAGTAAATCATAATTGCTCAAATTTAAAACACTGTACCAGGAAATCTTTTACAAAAGAAACTGTTGGCAAAAGCCATTTAGTCCTTTACTGGGTATTCACAAGCCACTTTCTGCCTAACTTTTGTTTTGGACCTTTCTACACATTAAATGGAGCTTTAGGTTAGTGGTTCAGCTCAATAACATATAAAGTCAACTAGCATATTGGTTTTTCCTCATTGGAAAACGGTAGAGTAACATTATTTTTCTAACACATTTTTTTAACACGCTTAAGTGGCAATCAAATATTAAAAGGTTGGACTCTCAAAAGTGTGAGACAATAACACTCTCCTCTAATGTTTGATTGCCCACTTAGGCATGTCAAAAAGTAGGGCCTTCCTTAGTTGGTTGTATAGTTTTAAGAGTGCCACTTGACAAACAACTCTACCGGACTCCCCCCTGAGAGGGGGGGTGACAAAATCCGTTTTGTCTCACACCGGCTTTCACCCACCACTCCACAATCAAGTAACACTTACAAGCTAAGTCATCGTTTAATGCATGCAAAATGTTATTGATCCATCTAGGCAGATAGCATATGGGTTGGATAGCTTTTTCACAAGTGAGACCTAACAAGCATTTAATGCGCATGTACGGTTTTGAACATGACAAATGTATATAGGCATGAAAAATATTTCGTAGATATACATGAAATATTTATCACGTCTGAAAAATATTTATCATTTCAAACGTGACAAATAATTTTAGACGTAACAAGTATTATGTATACATGATAAATATTTTGCAAACGTGACAAATAATTCATGGGCATGACAAATAGTATTTGTAACGACTCGTCACCCTATGATCGGAGACCCGATCATTAAATGGGTGTCGAATCATTATCCAACAGTCTCACACCCGGATCTTATACACACATCTGGTGGAGTAAGCGTTAAACAAGGTTAAATATAACATTTACACGGACTACGAGGAAGTACAGTGCGCAAGAAGTAAATTAATAATGTCCGTACACAGTCCAACAATAATTACATGGTCCAACAAATTAATTAAGTACAGGCAGAAGCAAAGTACAACAACATCGGGGCATACCCCAGAACTGAAATAGTTGCTGGTCCGCACACTAAGGAGAACACCACACGCCGCCACTCGCCACGAGGTCCACACCTGAAAATCGCAGGGAGTGAGCCACACCAGAATTGGGCTCAGTAGGGATCATCCGATCCCTTGCCTCCCACTCACACACCCACAAGTGCAATAACAATGATACAGGTGAACAAGATAAGTAAGGCTGTAACACATTACTCCTAATTCTCGATATAAACCACATGCATTCGGAATATAACATGCATATCTCAGAAATCATTCTACCAATGAGCCTACAACTCGCGTCTCGGCAAAACGCGTCAACCATGTCTCCGAAAGTGGGAAACACCGATCCGCTGAGACCAAACAGTAACCCCTTGGATAGCACGCTGGCTACTCCGGCGGTTACTCCTTCTCCTAGCAAACACTGACCCGCTGAGACCAAACAGTAACCCCTCGGATAGCACGCTGGCTACTCCGGCCCAACTGGCTCAGATGGTTACTCCTTCCCCCAGCACGAGTGACACTCCACAGGTACCACTCCGACACCAGTACTAGCTAACCTCGGGGTTCACCAGGTGACCCTCTCTCACTAGGCGTCACCCCGCCACTACTACCGTCAGCGTTGTGTCCCTACCGCAGCACCGACACAGGGTGTCAAACGCTACAACTGTCACTCTAGGTCCACAGTAACACAAAACACGGTGTAGACACGCTAATTTTGACATCATTTCGAATAAATTTCATATCATATAATAATGCCTCATAATGGTTTGATATGTAATCATTGATTAATTCTTATTGATATTTTTGAGTGTCGGATTTAACAGACATGTTTAAGTTAATCAATTAAATTGATTTTACCTCAAATTTCAGTTAAAATATGAAGAAGTCTAAAAGACGTCGACTCATGTGGACGCGATTTAGAGTTTATTCCTGTTTTAACGTTTAAATTTGAATTTTAATCAATTTATTTATTAGTTAAAATGCGTCTGTTAGGGTAGACGCGTTTTAGGTTTCCTAAACTATTTTAACTTCTCTTCCGGATGTTTATCCTTATCTTAATTAGTGTAAAAGACGTCTACACATGTAGACACGTTTTAACTAATAAAGATAAAGATAAGTTTTCCCGGATATTTATCCTTATCTTAATTAATCTGAAAGGCGTCAGCCATGGTGGACGCGTTTTAGATAATTACAGATAAAGATGAATTAAACAGTATTTATCTGTCGGTTAATATAGATAAATCCTAGATTTTTCTATGTTAATCGCGAACGCAGAAAAAAGTCTATAAATACCTTACATCTCGAAGAGTAAAAAGAGTGTGAAGCGTAATCTTGAGTTAATTGAGCGATAGTAAGTTGAAGATCGGAGCAACAACGTCGGAACGCCGGAGCGCTGCCATTTTCAGAAGTCGGCGTCCTTTCAAGAATCTTCATCTTTTCAAGGCTTCAACCCATTGGGCATAAGTGTTTCAATTCTGCATTTTTATTCTACATCTTCATTAATCTTTCATTCTTCATATTCACTTCATGCAACACACACCACAGCATAACCTTTCAAAACCTATTTGATTTAAGAGGTTTTCAAAGCCATTTAAACAAAAATCAAAAAGGGAAATCAAGCACAAAGCCAGAAGGACTTCTGGACGATCCTCAAACTCAACAGCAAGAACAAAAGAACAAAGAAATAGCTCTCTTTCTTCAGCCGGCTGAAGGAGGGGAATCAAGGACTCGATATCTTCCGCGTTCAAACAGGTAGGCGATCAATACTCTCTTTTGAAACTTTTAAGTCAAAAGTTTCTGGCGATCACTGCACTTAGTTGCTATTTTTAATAGGTTAGTTTACACTAAACAACATAGATTTTTCATGTTAATCACACGAGCATTTTCAGCACCTACACACGGTACAGTGCGATTCGGTCACGAAGAATCCATCAACATCGAGTATATCTAAAGCATGCATTTAACCAACTATCTAGCAGTGTAAACATATTTTACTGGCATGGATTAGTGTGGTTCTGTCTTGAATCGCATCGCCGAAAGCCGACGCCATTCAAGCACCCTAAATTGGTTCATGAAATCCTGGCTTCAGAATATGGCCTAAAAGGCGTCGTCACAGGCCCGCCCTTTTAAAACGTGTCGCCATCCCTCGTCGCCTATTAGCGACCAAAAATAGAGACAGGCAACGGTTGATTCTCTAAAAACGCGTCGTCCGGATAAGTCGCCTTTTCAAAAGGCGTCACTGTCCTCAGACACCATTCACACCAGAATCTGAAACTTGCAGAATCCTTAATCATTGTGATTTCTGCCTAAATTGCGTCGTACTGGCCCGTCGTCATTCTAAATGGTGTCGTCCAGGTACGACGTCATTTAACGCCATAAATCCAAACTGACAGAACCTCAAACATGAAGATTTCTGCTTAAAAGGCGTCGTACTGGCCCGTTGCCATTCTAAATGGTGTCGTCCAAGTACGACGTCTTTTAGCGCCAGAAACACGGTTCCGCAGTTCGACCCGAAGGTCTCTTTTTCACACCCAACTGCCCCAAAATCAAACAAAACAGAGGAGGAAGAGGGGCAAACTAAGCCATCACAAGGAACCCTCAAATCCATATTCGTAGAAACCCCCATTCCCATCAAGAAAAAGCTCCTAACATGCTCGTTCTACCCAAAGAAAACCCCACACGCATTATGATTTACACGGAAAAACATGGATAAAACAACTACAATCCATGCAAGGTACGTTCCCCTACCGGTTCTTGAATTCTTCCTGACTCCGTGCCGCCGAACCACCGTACCGCAGACCGTCGCCGGTACCTCCGAGGACGTCGCCATTCCGCCGGGACGTCGGCCGCCGTCCGGAGAATGGAACGTCGCGAAAGAAGTGATGGTGGTAGTGGGGAGCACCCACTGCTGGGTGCCATCCAATTAAAGAAACCATTTCATGAATCTGACACCAAGATAGGAAGTTAGATATGAATAAAGAGACTCTAGATAACAGACTTATGTGTTATCAAACACCACTTGAGTAAACCGTGAGCATGTGGGGGAAGAAGGGAGGAGATAACATGTTAAAAAATTTGGAAGTACACGTTTTTACCGTTCATTAGAACTTAATTTTTTATTTTTCAGATTTCTTTTGAATCGTCGGATCGAATATTGTACTGTACTGACAGTTAGAACACTTTTCAGGGTCGATTTAAAAAAAATCTTAAAAGAATTATTTATTTATTTACTTACTGCGATACCTCTGCGTGCAGCACGCATGGGCATTACAGCAACTATTACTCTACTATCAAATAGATCTTAAGTTGATCAAATTTTTGGCAGTTATAAAATTTATGATTAACTAATGAAATATATAAACAAATACATATTAAAAAGTGTGAACAAAAATTCCTTTCATAAGAAAGAGTCTAACAATATGAGCACTAATAAGTGCATTTATTTCCGCCTAATCAATGCCCCATGTGCGGCCCAAACTGCATGCCGCCCAAGTAGCTGGTGAATGTTTGATGAGTAATACTTAGTTTTACTCGTAGGGTTGTTTGTTTTAAGGTAAAACAGTGTAATTTAAAATAATTATTTTATTTTACAGTGTTTTTAGTTATTTAGAATGATGTAAAATAATGCAAAGTAAAATACATTTGGACCTTGTCTGCTCACTTGACAGTCTAATTCCCTTATTTTGGTTTACAGCAAAGACTCACTGTAAATCAAAACAAAAAGATTGAAGCATTCCTCTTGTTTTATTTTACAAACAATCAAACAAACATTTCCTGATTTTAAAATAAGAAAATTTCACTTGTTTTGAAATCAGTGATTTTGAAACAAATGATTTAAAAAGTTTTACAATAAAACAAACAACCCCATAGTGTTATTTATATTGTTTCGCACAGTGGATAAATAAAAAATAGATATTTTTTAAATTTTTTAAATGAGTTCTGAAGTATCTTATATATCAGTACACACAAAAATATCTAAAAAAATAAAAAATCAGCATTAGACTTGACCCATTAAAAGTATCTTTTAATGTTCCTTGATACTCGAATTTTTTATTTTTAAAATTGTTTTGAACGATTTGATCCTAGATAGACTTGTACATGCACTTAAAACACTTGGAAATTTACTTTAAAAATTTTAAAAATAATATTTTTTATTTATCAACTATTGTAAAGACAGTACAAATGGTGGCACCCTCAAGCATTACTCATGTTTGATCCCCCAACCGTCACCCGTCCCCTCGTCCCATGGCGGGCTGGGCCCCATCAAATGTCGCCTCCGAACGCAACGTCTCAACGATCCCACACTGCACATCGGAGAGAAGCTGACAGAATCAATACAATACTCTTGCCACGCCGTCACCTCCACTTGACACGTCATCTTTCTGTCACTTAATTTCTCCTCAACACGTATGCGTCCCGATATATATGCAGCCCTAGAGTGGGCTCAAACCCATGCATGCGGCCACGAGCCTCCTCGAATGCCTACCCTCCACGTACCCCAAAGGCATCCCGCCCCGTTTACTGCCCTCACCAAACAGGCAAACACCATTAAAATCGCCACCATCTCAGCCTTTAAGATCCTTGCAGGTATACAAACCCACAAGTGCACCCCCCCAATCCTCTGCATCCTCTCTCACTCCACCATTCATCTCTCTCCCTCTCTCGCTCGCTCGCTCTCTTCTCGTGTGTGTGGAGGTAGAGGCGGGGGGTCAGCCATGCCGGGGGAGCCCAAGAGCCGGGTCAGCGTGCTGGCCAAGTCCACCTCGGTGTCGAGCATACCGGTGAGGCCCGGGAAGACGTACCCGCTGTCGCCGCTGGACCACGCCATGGCCCGGCACACCCTGCATCACGTCTTCTACTTCCCGCCGGCGGCCGCCGCCGCTGCCGGCATGGCGCGGGACCGGCTGAAGGCGTCGCTGTCGGAGGTGCTGACCCACTACCCGCCGATGACGGGGCGCCTATCCCGCCCCGCCGAGGAGGGGGGCAACTGGGTAGTGCGCTGCAACGACGCCGGCGTCCGGGTGCTTGACGCCCTGGTGGGGTGCTCCCTGGAGGAGTGGCTCCGGGCGTCGCCGGCGGCGGCGGAGCGGGAGCTCGCGCAGTGGGAGCCCATGGGGGAGGACTACTTCGTCTGGTCGCCCTTCTGCATCCAGGTAAGAGAACATCCCAGCCGTTGGATAAACGATCCGACGGATCTATCTTTTTTTGGCGTTTCTTTTGATCCGGGATTTCCATCCACCTAATCTAGCTAATAAATCAAGGTGGTCCATTGGCCGTGGGTCTTCTAACTGGGTGACCCGCATCAAAGGGTTACCGAGACCCGCTGAAGCATTGGCCAGACTTTTTTTAGGGCTTACGCCAATAGATTGATCCTGGTGTCAGCCCTTCTAATAGAATGACCAGGTCTATATCCTCGGCCAAAGGACTGTTTTAATATATAAAGTATAAACATAGTATTTTACAACGCTATCTAACTATGATCTATTGATAGTGGATTTACTTTCTTATTCGTTAAAATTAATTTTAAAATAATAACAAAACTGTAAGAATCATATTTAATGCTATCTAACTATCTATCGATATTGGCTGATTTGTTTTTGTATTTACCAAAGGTCGTTTTAAAATTGAATTATCCATCTATTTCAAGATTGAAAATACTGAAAGCAATTTTCCAAGTGATCAGTTGCCATTTAAGAGAGAGAGTCATGATCAGGGTTCAATCTCTAGCTAGTAGCTTAATTAAATACATTCCTTACTGTTTTTCTACTAAGACAAAGCATTAAAAAAATGTATCAAATTAACTTTGTAAGGCTAGATCAGTTTGGGTAAGCGGACTAGTGGTATATATGACTAAGCAGTTTAAAATAGAAGGTCTCTTCCCTTGCAAGTTTTTATTCCTCCTTTCCATAGTCTTATTCGCATCTCTTCACACTATTCTATGTGAATTTTTGCATAATTTGAATTTTGGTTACAGCCACAATTGAAGTTGGTGTGTCTACCTTCCTAAGTAGTGCTGGTATATACTATGGAGTTCGGAGATAGAAAATGCTTCTACACTGAGTCAGATCCATGCAATACCTATGTGTGCTAAATTTGCGAGCAAGTATTTCGTCTTCTTTATTAAAATTTTCTTAAAAGCGTAAGAGGTAGCGACAGGAGAGACGTATAGCCATTGAACAGCTTAACCTTTGAGTAGTCTCTGATTAATTCACACAAGTCTTTTGAACAAAGATAATAGTTTAAATTACAGAGATAAAACCAAAGTATAGCACAGTACGTAGCACAGGTACAGCCGCTATTTATTAGCTACACCATTTGTACTAGTGGATGTTAAACAGAGTGAGATCGTCTATCCTTTTCTGCTGATTGATCGAGCTGTCAGAAAAGGAATAGTAAGAATGATTGATCGAGTTGTCAGTGCGCCGTGTATGCACATCAGCCTGCGTACACTTGGTATTATTTTTGAGTAGAGATCTTTTCGGTACATATTTAGATCGGAGTCCAGTATTAGTAATACTGAGAGAGGGAAAAAGGTTAAACATTGCAAAAAATTTAATATGATCTTAAAAATTGACAAATACTTAGATCCTCTCCTTATCAATACTATTGGATTCTGGTCAAATAACGTGTACTAAGATGATCAGTAAAACTTTTAAGGTTTTGAAATTCCGGACAGTTCATTTGGATCAGTAAAAAGAAAAGAACATAGTGACACATACGAAGGTGGGCCCCTGGTTGAAGGTTTTACAAGTTCAATCTTATGAAGCTTAAACTGAGAAGAGTTCTTAAATTAAAGAGGTTTGTTTTGCCTAGACGTTGTAATATTTCGGTGAATCAGACCTTAATACTCTCCAAACAATTAGAGTACATGAGGTATCTTCTTAAGAGAAAATCTCAATTCAAGTCAAAAACTCAATTTATCTCAATCTTTTGACTTATTAGTATTAAGTGATCACCTAGCTAGCTCGATCATGAAACGCAATCGCAAAACATCCCACTCAGATCATTGTATTGCACGCATCAGATTTTAGTGGCAACAACTCCAAGCATCCAATCAGTATACCCTCGAGAGTTCAACACCAAGGAACACCCTAATCTACAGCTGGTGATGTGCTTTTCTTTTCAAGTTCGGATACTCTAAGTGCACTATGCATCAGATTTCAGTAGCAACAACTCCAAACGAGAGTTCAAACCAAGGAACACTCTAAGCCAAAGCTGATGATGGCTTTTCTTTTCGAGTTCGGATTCGTTCAAGTGTCAAGTCCGTGCAAATGAATTCATTTGTTAAAAGAAAAATATTTAGTGCACATCAGGTGTTAGTGTATACTTCGGATGTGTATCAATTTTTTTATTTTTTATTTTTAAAAATTATATTTTTAGGTTGTGGCCGAGCTGAGGCACACCTTATTTCGATGTCTAGAAAAATTTTAAAAACTCATGAACCAATCAAAAAAATAAAAAGTCTTATAATATTTTTTATTTTTAAAAAAATTTAGACGTCAAAATAGGATGTGTCTTGTACAGATGTGCAAGTCAAATCGACTCTGACCTAAAATATAATTTTTAAGAAATAAAAAATACAATACATCATAAATGTATATTAAACTTCTTTGTTAAAAAATCTTTTACCTTAAACTTCTTTAATTATGTGTGAAAAAAAATTATACAAATGTTTGCGTCCCACCTCTTACTCTTAAGTAGGGTCCGGATCCTCTATAGAATCGTTTCTTCACCTCTCTCCACACTTAAAATTTATTTTTTCCTCCTAATTAATTATAAGCATCTCCCTTCTAGCACTCTTTCTTTCCTCTCTCTTCTTCCTTTAGCTTGCATGTTTGAGGTTGCAAAAATTGTGAACTGTGATGATGATGGCTTGCAGATCAGCGAGTTCGAGTGCGGGGGGGTGGCAATCGGGATGAGCTGCACCCACATGTACGCCGACCCCACCTGCGCCACCCTCTTCGTCAAGGCCTGGGGCGACGCCCACCGCCGCGCCTGCCTCGCCAACCCCCCCTTCTTCCACCCCCCCGGCCTCCGGGCCCGCGGCCCCAACCTTAACCTCTCCACCCCCACAGCCTCCTTCCTCCACTCCAAGTCCTCCACCCCTCCTCCCTCCCCTCCCCCCTCCATGTCCACCGCCACCTTCCGCTTCCCCGACGCCGCCGTCCGCCGCTGCCTCGCCGACCTCCAGGCCGCCTGCCCCGACGCCACCCCCTTCGACGCCCTCGCCTCCCTCTTCTGGTGGCGCTCCCGCCCCGCCGCCCCCCTCACCCTCTGCATCGACTTCCGCAAGATGATGCACGCCCCGCTGCCCCACGGCTACTTCGGCAACTCCCTCCACTTCTCCCGCGTGGACCCCGCCGGCGGCGACGGTGGCTGGGGCGCCGCCGCCGCGGCGCTGCATGCCCACGCGGCGGCGCTGGTGGAGGAGGAGTTCTGGTCCGCCGTGGAGTGGGCGGAGTCCCGCCGGGACCCCGCCACGGGGGCGTTCGCGCCGGCGTTCCAGATGTACGGCCCCGAGCTCACCTGCGCCAGCTTCGAGCACCTCTTCTCCTACGGCGCCGCCTTCAGCAAGGAGGCGGAGGGCGGCGCCGCCGGGGGTAGGCCGGCGCACGTGGCCTACCACGTCGACGGGGTGGAGGGGGAGGGACTGATCCTGGTGCTGCCGGGCCCACCGGATGAAGGGGGGACCATGGGGCGGACGGTGATGGTGACGCTGCCAGAGGATCAGACGGACAGGATCAGGAGGGACGACGTGATCCTCAAGCTGGGGGCCACGCTGCTGTTCGCCGAATGATGAAAGCGAGGCTGAGCTGGGTAGAGAGAGGATTGAGAATTTGGGGTGTTTAAACTTTAATAATTTACTTATGTTCTTCTTTGGGTTTTTCATTCACTTGGGGACGTTAAAAAACTTCCCATTTACAGAGCTCAGATGCGGTGGGTTTATCCATGTTCAATGATCTACATAGATCTAGTTATCCTTTTCTATGACACTATGCCTCTTTCAGTATGAGTCATGTGATCGAATGACTTATTAACTCTTGTCAAAGTAAGTTTATCATAATAAATTAATGGGATCTTTTACATATAAGTTTTTATAATTTTTTAATATTACAAATAAGTCCTCTTAATTTGACTATTTACAAATAAATTCTCACAAATTGTCTTAAATTAGTTAAAGGCCCTTAAAATTTACAAACAAACCCCTAAAAGTGTTACAAATATGTCTTTAAAAGGATTTATTTGTAAAAAAGTTGCGATTGTAAAAATTTATTTATAAACAGTCAAATTAAGAGAACTTATTTGTAATATCATAAAACTATAAGAATTTATATGTAAAAAATTCCAGTAAAAAATACTTCCTTTTTGTTTGGACAAGTGATTCAATGGTCTAGTATTGATAGAATTCCAAATGATCAATCCGGTCACCTAATCTCATCTCCTTAAAAGTTGCACTCACCAAGTATGCTAGAAGCCACAATATGTGACATCGCTCGTCATTTACCATTTTGAAGGAAAATATTGTTGTTAAAGGATGCTCTAATATTGAAGGACACATTTCCAAGGCCATGAACAATGTCCTTCAACGATGAGAAATAAAGGAACGACTAAAATCGAGAGGTTGAGATATGCTTTAAGAAATATATGTACACGAATGATATTATACATATGTACATGATAAAATAATGTGAAGAATGATTTTTTCTTTTTTTGTCAGATTAGTCCAAACATTGGATAGGGTGGCCAATATTGCTTCCAAGAGCAGGAGACAAGTTTTCCTGGGTGGGCGGGATTCATCCATTTTTACGAAGATCTTTCATCGTCTAGACTGTTCCAGAGGACGAAAAATTAATTTCATCTCATGAGTCTGTTCATTGGAACTTGATTTTTTATTTTTCAGATTTTTTTAGATCTATTCACATCATTGTGTTTCGTAATGTAACCGTGGTGATTTGTTATAATGTTTCATTTACAGAGCTCATATGGGGTGGGTTTATCCATGTTCAATGATATACGTAGATCTAGTTATCCCTTTCTATGACGCTATGCCTCTTTCAGAATGGGTCATGTGCAGGAGATGTACGGCAACAAATTGAAAACATCTTTCTTGCTGAAACACATCGCCATGGCAAAGAATTGATATCCTCTTAGTATCGGTTTGGAACGGACTTGGTCAATGCGGAGAAGGAAATTTTCAAAAAAATCCTTTATGTGAAGCTTTTTCTATTGTCAATGAGACCTTTTTAAAAAGAAAGAAAGAAACAAACACTCTCCCTTCCTTTATGCATTAACAAATTTAGTACTGCGAGGAATCGACTACATAAAAAATGGCTCAAATGTGGCTGATGGATTGCATTTATGTAGAGGACAACGTTAGATAGGCTCAATCCTGGTTGTTGGGTAGGATTCTTTTGGGGTAGGTGGCAGTTGAGATATCTTTCATATCAACACACTAGTTATTTATGCTCATCAATGACCGGTTTGTAAGGAAACAGTTGATCCTACAAAAATTAGTTGTGTTGCCATTAATACATTCGGTAGTAAGGTGCTCATAGTTGTCCTATTTGCATCACATGACCGGTGCCCTTGTTTGCGTGGATCATTCTTGTCCAGTCGATCTATCATTTTCTTCCTCATTCTTTCCTAATTCTATTGAGATATGTTAGGGTGACGGTTCTGTTTCCCCACTTTTCTTACCTTTAAAGAAAAGTTTTCGGCCATTATTGTAAATTTGCCATGAACAAGTAAAGTGAGATTTAGATTGTAATGCATGTACAGCAACAGTTCGATCGAATCCGGATCAGAGGGATGTTGTTGTCTGAATTTATGGGGACCGGTTGGGGGGCATTTTTTTTATTTTCTTGTCAGATTTTTCAAACTTTTTGAAGTGTCCGATTAAAAATATGAGGATACATCCGGATTGTTCGGGTCTGCCCCAATCCGACTATATTTTTTTTTCAAAAAAAAACATTTTACACGTAAATCGAAGTTTGTGTCCCAATTTTGTTTTTGAAAAAAAAATATAGTCGGGTTGGAGCCGATCTGAGCAACTCGGATGTACCTTCGGATTTTTTATTAGACGCTTTAAAAAAATTAAAAAAATCTGACAAAAATAAATAAATAAAAAAGCCCCCAACCGGTCTCCCTAAATTCAGACGAGCTACACAGCAGCCATGCATTGCAATGCATGACATTGCAACAAGTATTACTCTTAAAGCATAGGCCAAAAAACCAGCCATGTCATATGGTTAAAGAAAGTGGGGAAGTTTCCTGTTAGATTAGCATTATTCATTCTATTATTGGCCAACTTGTCATAGTGCATTGACACATATATATTAAAATGTAAATGGAGCAGCCATGGAAAAGGTTACTAAAGCCACTTCTACTATTCAATTTAAGGTTTTGGTCCTAGAAAGTGACATACATAGGATTGCCAATAATAGAACAGGCCTGACTTATGGGCCTTTGGGCTTAACTTCTGGGCTAGGCTAGGCTAGGTCCATAGACCAGAAAGTGGGGTCGTCTGATTTGGACTCGGCCAAAGCCTAAGCCGGTGTTTTACGACACTGATCCAAGAGATTTAATGTCTTTAAATGTTACTTTTGATGAGGAATTAACATTTTATAAACATATGGCACTCTTATTTATAATTACCATTAAAATATACCAATTTTAGTTTTTAGGTTAAAATTGATCTTTTGTGTAACTCAACTTTAACAAAACTAAATTGTACACTGCGGAGTTTAACACTAAGGTTTGTCCTGAATTTAAACAGGGTTTGGTCCTCAATATTCTAAAAGTTAGTCGGATCCAGCCGGATCCAGACCCATTTCAAGTTTTGTGTCTTAATAGATAATCTAGGTCTAGATAGAGCTGGGGTTAGCTGAACTTGGTCTGGGTCCATTGACAATTCCATATATTAGTGGCATGTTTCTTGGTCTTCTGACATTTGTCAAGTCTCATAATGATTAACTATTTCCATATATGTCAAATGAACAAATCTATTTACATTGTGTTAATAATATGTTATTCCATAGTGTTTGGATTGTTACAACTATTTTTTAATTCAGAACAATTGCATTAAATCTTATTATTTGGTGCTAATCTTTGAACTGTTATTGTTAATATGAACAGGTCAAGTTACACCTGTGTCCTTTTCTACATTAATGTTTAGAAGAAAACACATCACAGATGCTGGGCAAACTTTTCAGTATTAATCTTCTAAGAAACACTCCATATCGTATTCATCTCATTTATTTATATATATAAAGTGCATAGTTTGTTATATAATTGACTTTGCTGGTTATGTTGTAATAAAACATGGCAGTGTATGCATGATTCTTGTCAGGGCATACATAATAAAAGATGACAATGTATACATTATCGCAGGTGAAATCTAGATGAAAGTGAACCGAACAAATCCCATCAACCAGACGCTAAAAATATTCTCATCTGCTGAAGTCCACTGCAGGCTAACAAAAAAAAAAGTCACCAAACCTGAGATGTTGGGCTGACAAACGAGAGTACATATAAAAATGAGTAAATATTTGTTGCATAGTCTACGGTGTAGGGTGCCGTTAAATTTATTATTATTATTATTATTTTAAAAGGTCAGTCCCGTCATAATTGACACGTCCGTATAGTTTAATTTTTGATCGGATAGTCAAAAAAAATAAAAAATAAAAAATTGAGTCCAGTGAACAATAATATTTTACTGTTCATTGGACTCGATTTTTTATTTTTTTGACTTTTTTTGATACTTCAATCAGAGATTGGCTTGTATAAGACCTGTCGTGTATGATGAGGCTCGCTTAAAAAAATCAAAAAAAAAAAATTGTTGTTGCAACTGTATAAAAATTGTATATTGCAAAGATAAAAATGTTGAAATGAATGTATATATAATCTAAGAAAAGTTAAGATTCATAATAAGCAAATATGCAGAGACTTTTAAGAGTAACTTCTATTAACATCAAGCCTAAACAAAATGGGTTGAATGGTTCGATTGTATGCACCAATTTAGGGATGTAAAAGGGTATCAGATCAAATAGTGGCTCTATCTTTATCGTTATCCTTTAAGCAATAAGTGTATCATTATCTTTATCTTTTTGTATCTTTATCCTTTAAAATTATCATAAATAGATACATAAAGGATAAATTACTACTTTGTGTGAACATAAACTTAGTCTTCTATCACTTCTACCGGGAAGCGAAGAAATCATAAATTCAAAATATGCATATGTATCAAGTTCTTTCTAATGAAATCTTATAAATTTAATTATAAATCACGTGATATATGTCTGAACGGACTTTGTAAACTAATGAATGAAGGAGAGAAGGGGTTAAAAGAATGGTGTGGATAATAAGGTATATGATTATATAGGTACATGATTATAAATTTCATAATAAGAGTATTAAATAAGATAGATAAATATATAAAATAAGTGAAAGAAGACGGGTGCATACGGGATAAATTGACTCGAAAAAAGATGTATCCTTATCCTCATCTTAAATCATTTGGATATAGGTAGTGTCCTTATCTTATCCTTTAATTGGTATCTTTTTTTAACTTTTAAGCTTCGAAAACAAACAGATAAATAGATTTTCGGGTGCCGTTTACATCTTTATACGCCATCATTCGAATTGAATGTCTTTTAGAAAGTGTAGTCAAATTCAAGCATAAGAACGTAGAAAGAATTTGAGAAAAACTTAAAGTGGGATAATTAGACATAATAATAGAAGATGCGAACTTCTTATTTATACTATAATATATAAAATAGAGTTCTCTAGTGCCATGTGTCAACACTAAAATTATATGTTTCCCTCTTAAATTCTCTCTCTCTTCCTTTCCTATTAATGATTATATCCTCTATTAATTTCTCTCATTAATTCTCTCTCTCCTCCTCTTTCTCATTAATCTTCTCTCTTACCATCTCTCCTTAATGATATCTCTCTCTCCTCCTCTTTCTCATTAATTCTCTCTTCACCATCATCTCTGTCTCCTCCTCTCTCTTATTAATTATCTCTCTATCTCTCCCTTCTCTCTCTCATTAATTCTCTCCCTCTCCCTTCTCTCTCTTTTACATTTTTCTTCTTCCTATTAATATTTATATCTCTTATTATTGTTGTTGTTGTTATTGCAATCTCTTGAGAAAATAATAACTAATTTTAAAATTATTATTATTATTATAATATTTTCATAGAATAATAATAACTAATATTTACATTGTTATTATTATTATTATTAAAAAAATAATATCAAAATAATAGTCTCATAGGATAATGATAACTAATTTTGATATTATTATTATTATTATCTCTCTTTCTCCTATTTCATATTTTTCTCTCTCCTTATTAATATTTTTATCTCCAAATTGTATATTCCCTATTATTAATGTTGTTGTTATTGTTGCAATCTCTGAAGATAATAATAACTAATATTGATATCATCATCATCATCATTGTTATTATTAGGATAGTCTCATGAGATAATAATAATAAATTTTGATATTATTAATATTTTTAAAATTATTATTATTATTATTAATGAGACCAGTCTCTCTCTCATTTTTCTCACTTATATTATTATTATTATTGTTGTTGTTATTGTTATTAATATTGGGATAATATTTTGAGATTATAATAATAAATTTTGATATTTATTATTATTATTGTGATAATCTCATAAGATAATAATAACTAATTTTGTTATTAACGAGACCGATCTCTCTCTCATTTTTCTCCCAATTTATATTTCAACATAACATTTATTAAGATAATCTCATGCGATAATAATAATAACCTTCAACTCACTTTTTAGTTTCCTCTTTGAATCTATATTTTAATTGAATATAATAGTTATGAACTTTTAATATTTACCAAACAACTAATTTAATATTCATAGAAAAATATTTGTATTTATGAATATGTATTCTTCTATAATTATTTTATTTATTTATTTATTTAAACAATATAAAAATTTTTTTTACTTATATTACTTATAATTTTTTATTCAAATATATTAACTGGTCGTACATCACACGAAGATTGCAACTAGTGTTTAACAAAAAATGTGACATTGAATAATTTAAAATGACCGCTAGAATCCACTGGGATCTCTTCAAAACCCTCATCAAAGTTAAACAGCTAACGGACACAAGTACGTGCTTATCCTGTACCTAGCTCACGGGAGAAGGCTTGAACGGAGCAGCCTGTCCCAATTCATCGGAGGTCAGATTCTCTAAAAAATAGTATTTTTCCTAAGGAAAAACTCAACAAGAGATCTATGCGGTAGAGATGCAAACGGGTCAACTTCGGTACGAATTTAAAGTAGATTTGTGACCATATCTATTAACCTATCAATTTAAAAATACTATTGATTACCTATTCTATAGAATAATAATTGGTCAAATAATCAGATTTTAGTGTACCATACATATACATTGTTATAACAAAATTGTACCAATTATCTTATCCGCTATGTATATCGATTTAAAAAGATTGTCCATTAATTAATCTATAAACTAATAATCAGTCAACTAATCAAGTTATCGGTTACCATTTGCATCCATACCGCGTGGGAGAAACCTGGCAAGAAACTTGCCCAAAAACGATGGAGATGAATTTGGCTCTTGTACATTACAGAACGGGGTTTGATTCTGCAACTTCGGAGGAGGTGTCCACTGTGCCATAGATGCAGGAACGGTTGATTGCCTAACTACTAGCCAGAGAACGGGGTTTGATTCTGCAACTTCGGAGGAGGTGTCCACTGCGCCATAGATGCAGGAACGGTTGATTGCCTAACTACTAGCCAAAGATCCATTCGACATCATCCTGTTTACCCACTTCAAGGATATCTTTTTTGTCCATAAAAGATAATCACAATCCTCAGTCGACTAAAGTTGGCACCATCATTAACATCTTCTCTTTGTATAGAACGAAATCTTCTTAAACTATAGAGGTTCTGCACCTCACATCATTTGTATATAATTTGATCATTTTACTAAAACCATGATAAAAATATTAAAAATAATACGATTATTTTCCAAATCGAACCGCTTCGGTTACGGCGGAGCAAACCGCCCCGGTCCACGTCGTCTCGGACCGGCGCTGTCGAACCGGCCAGGGGCGGTCCAGCCGCGGACCGCCAAGCTGGACCCAGAAGCAAGGAGATAAGAAACACGAAATTATTCAATTTAAATGGGAGAAAAAATAGCAAGAAAAGAGAAAATTTA
The DNA here is from genome assembly GCA_030544215.1 of Zantedeschia hybrid cultivar. Taxonomy (NCBI): domain Eukaryota; kingdom Viridiplantae; phylum Streptophyta; class Magnoliopsida; order Alismatales; family Araceae; genus Zantedeschia; species Zantedeschia hybrid cultivar. Next base: position 1,937,268 of record JARZZO010000007.1, read on the forward strand.
CGTCTCTCTCGCGAGGCTCCGTTGCTCCGCCTCCTCCTTCCTCCGTACGAACCCCGGCGATCTCTGCTCTTCCACCGCGATCTCCCCGGCGAGCGGCGGCGGTCCACAGTCCGCGGCGGCGGCCGGCTGCCGGAGGTGGCGCGGGGCGGGCTCCGGAGGGAAGGGGTGTCACACGTTGCTGTCGCGGCTGATGCGAGCCGGCTGGTCTGGAAACAGCGGCAGGGTTCCGATCATAGATGCGGTGGCGCGGCGCGCGGGGGGGACGATCCGGTGAACGCTCGGCCGTGTCTCGGGGGCAGCTCAGGTCCGCCTCCGGCAGGGGCCATGTGGCTCGCTTTCTGGAGATCCAGAGACCGCTTCTCCCTGGATGAGCTTCGGTAATCCTCGCCTTTTCTGGGGCTGGGGCAAGGTTTGCTAATTGCGGTTTCTTTTGTCGATCTTTCTGTTTCTGGATTGTAGCGGCGAGCAGTTTTGATTCTCGGCGGTGTTATCTTTGTATCGTTTGGTCGGAGAATTTGAGTCTTGGATGGAATTGGGACTTGAGTGATGGTAATGGAAGGAGAGAAAATTGAAGTGCTAGAGACGAAGTGTTTCGGGATTGTGAAGAGAATCTAAGTAACGAAAGATTAGTTCTTGTGTAATGCGTTTGCCGCTAATAATTATCGTTGAGTTGATTGGTAATGCCTCGAATGGGATTAGATGAAGAACGGGATCATGAGTTTTGATGAGAAGGGTGATGGATAGGATGTTCATTCTGTTTACTTTGTTCAAGAAGAAGAAATGAAATCCATTTCATTCTTCTGTGGCTTTTACTTTTGGAAGCTACATGTTAGATGTCTAACTGAAACCTAATGGCCCTTTAGATTCCAGAGATTATTTATTTTAGGGGATATGCATGTGCCATCGTCAAACACAGGAAAAATCCAATGTAAGGTTTCTTAGCAATATCAGATATGATCTTTGTACATAAGAAATATCTGGAGGACAAAATAGAAACAAAATCATAGATTTCTCTGTTAGAAAAGTATAAGAAAAGAATTACTGGAAAACTTGAAACTTGAAAAATGCAGCATTTATCAGGGGATGGAGACTGTTTTTGGAAGTGGACAGTATCTCAGTTTTACTGAACAAAAGAGGGGGAATTTACATGTGTGGAAAGTGTAAGCTCAAGAAATCCCTTTTTGCAAAAACATAGCAAACTAGTGTACACCAGACTAATCTAACCTGCCAAAAAAATCAAAAATAGGTTGGGGGGGGGATCACTTTCAATTACATTGAAAATAATCTTTGCCAATTCTTGCACCCTACAACAAATGAAAGAGGCTACCATATCATGGTTCTTGATCTCCTACTTAAAATTTTTGCATGCTTTTCTCACAAGATTGCCCAGACAGTGACATGAATAATCAACCACCAAAACTCCTTGCATTCTTTTCATGGTGGGCGTGTCTTTAGACAAGAGGACCCCATGTCTCCCCTCCACTTTGTTTTGGTAGCTCAGACTTTGAGTGCATTTTGGTTGAGAGCTGAGGATCAAGATCTCATATCTGGCTTCAGAGCTCATACCTCATTTGCAATATCCAGATGACACTATACTGCTCATCCCTTCTTCTTTCCGTCAGTTATGTGTCATCAAGCAGATATTGCAGGTATTGGAAGATGTTACCGGGCTGAAGGTTAACTTTGAGAAGAGCCTCTTGGTTGGCATTAATAAGGATCTTGGCTTTCTTTCTAGGCGGCCTCATTGATGGGTTGCCATGTTGGTCAGTTCCCCATTACTTGTTTGGGTCTCCCATTGTTGCCTGGTAAGATCCGTTGTTATGACTGGCAGAGGATCAAGGATGGCAATCTCGATATCGGTATCGGTACCGGTGGGTACCGATAATGATACGTATCGGTATCGGTGTATATCGGTATCGACCGTATCGGCCGGTACTTGCCAATAAAAAATTAATAAGAATATTTTATTATTTTTTATAACTACAAAGACCGGTAAGGGGTACACGTCCGTATCGGTATCGGTACTCACCGGTACCGATACGTATCGATATCGGCCGATATTGCCATCCATGCAGAGGATAATCCGTATATTGTCACATAATTTAATAGGAGAAAGTCAAAGAAACATTTGCAAAAATGAAAGGAAAAATAAATGGGTTAGACATTATCCTTATTGAGTTACAGAAGCATAGGGTAATGTCATCTTGATGGAGAAAGTTTTTCGATCAGATTTTAAAGTAAACAAATATGCATGTTGGGTGGGGAACCAATTTAAGGATGCTATTCCATAAGAGTAAGTGAGATATTCAAAGCTTTTCTACGGTGAGGTTGTTTGTAATGACTTTGGAACCTCTTGCTACGGTGGACCAAATCTATGACTTTGCCCGCCTTCATATGCTTGGAACCCTTCCTTTAGGAGATCTTTGAGGGATGATGATATTGAAGTTTTTTTTTAAAGTGGATAGGACCACAATTGTATTAAACAAAAAAAAGGGATTACATAAGGGAGGGGGGATGTACACCACCCATCGAGCCCAACAAAAGAAAAAGGACACCAAGCTGGTGTGACTATAACTGATCCCCCAAGAAGACAAGAGGGGACATTGAACAGTAGTCCCTTTACAAAAAAGCAACAACCCACTCCCTAACACTCTCACAAATGAAGCCACCCACCCTCTCAGGAGGGACAATCTCCTTCCTAAAGATCCTTCTATTCCTCTTACCCCAAATGGTCCATACTATGGCATGTAGGGCCGGCCGCCAAATTTGACGCTCTCCTTTAGCAGGTAACTCCCTCTCCAGAAAGAAAACAGACTTGCATTAGAATCCCAATGGGGAAGCTGCATCTGCATGCGTTCGAAAAGGAAGTGCCAAACATCCAAAACAAAGGAGCACCCAGAAAAGAGGCGATCAATGGTCTCTTCTACCAGACCACAAAGCGGACAATTGGTGGGCAAGCCTTCAGTAACCCTTGCGAGCCACTGGCATGTAGGTAATCTCTCTTGACAAGTACGCCACATGAGACCTTTGACCTTCAATGGAGATTTAGACTGCCAAATCGACATGGCCATTGGGTACTGCAAGCTGCTATCGACCAAAAAACGGTAAGCTGACTTGACCATGAACCACCCATTAGCTTCCCACCTCCGTCACCATGTGTCTTGAGATGACGGGTCCACATAATAGCCCTAAATAAGAGAGATCAAGTCTGCAAAATCTTCAATGTCCTCGTCCTTAAGTTGTCTCCTGAGAGTTGGTTGCCAAACACCCCGAGTGTGTTGCCTATCAAGCACCTGGGTAGCTGGAGCCAGGGGTTGAGAAGCAATGGAGAACAGACGGGGGAAACTATCACATAATGGGTTACGGCCGCACCACCCATCCATCCAGAAGAGACACCTATGCCTATTGCCGAGAGTAACTTGCGCACCAACCTTCGGCACATCAAAGCTAATAAGAATACCTCTCCACGCATGGGAAATGTTGTGTGAGGCAGCTAGACACAAATCCCACTCTCTCATCGTCACATAATATTTTTGCTTGATGATATCCACCTAAAGACTGCCTTTTGAAATACCAAGTTTTCACGACCACTTTGTGAAAAGAGCCATGTCAACTTCATGGAGACTTTTGATGCTTAAGCTACCAACCTCCCTCGGCTTACACACCCTGCCCTAACAAATATCATATCCACCCCTTTTAGACTGACTATTGCCTTTCTAGAAAATCTACTCTAGATAGAGTCCAACTTGTAAAGCGGTCCCTTCGGAGCCCTAAAGATGGAAAAGAAATAAATAGGTAGACTGTCAAGCACTGAGTTACACATGACCAATCCCCCTTCATAACATAAGAGTTTGTCCTTCCACCCTGCAAGTCTATCTTCAAACTTCTGGATCACCTTCTGCCAGTCTTTGCCTCATTGCACACTTGGAGTAAGAGGCAAGCCTAAATAGGTGATAGGAAAGACCCCAATTTGACAGCTTAAAATGAGAGCCGCCCGATTGAGATTCCTCTCTTTATTAATGCCAATGTGTTGGCTCTTATGAAAGTTGACCCTTAGACCAGAGACATCCAACCACTGCAAGATAAGCCTGATAGTAAAAAGATGGTCTTCCTCCCCAGATTTTTTAGTGGTATCATAAGCACACTGTAGGTAAGTAATCTGCCTTTCCTGTGGAGAGAGACTGAATCCCGGCACATAACTTGCTGTTGCAGCCCTATCCCACATTCTGCTCAAAATATGGGCCCCTAATACCAATAGAAGAGGAGAGATGGGATCACCCTGTCTAAGAGCCCTTCCATTGAGGAAGGAGGTAGTGGGTTGTCCATTCACCAGAATGGCAAAGGAGGCCGAAGAGATGCAAGCCCTGATCCATCTCACCCAATCATTATCAAAGCCCATATTCTGAAGTACTTGGAAAAGACACCCCTAATTCACCTTGTTGTTGGCCTTCTCAAAATCCGACTTAGGTACCAACCCTTTCTTTTTCTGAACTTTCATAACATGGATACACTTGTGCCACCAAGTAATTCTCTTGGATTTGTCTACCTTTGATAGACACTACTTGATTGTTGCTAGCATAGTTATCAAGGCGCCAAGGTGACCTAAGGCGTTCTCGGGGAGCCTGAGCGCTTAGGCGCTAAGGCGGCCGCTTAAGCGGTGCTTAAGCGGCGACTTAGGCGCCTTATTAAAACATATATGAAATATATATTATTATTAATCATGAGTTCATAAATATAAAAAAATAGCAATCAAATCAATTTTAATATGAAAATTGAAAGCAATTAATTTACTATGAGATAATTGACTTGAATATATAGGAAACAAAGATATGTGAGACTATCTGCGTTTGTGTGTGAAGAGTCGGGACCGGGGACAGAGGGACTGTGTGTGTGAGAGAGAGAGAGAGAGAGAGAGAGAGTGGAGTGTGTGAGTGAGACAGAGGGCTTCGGCCCTGTGTGCACTGTCTTTGTGTATGTGTGTGAGTGACAAAGAGAGAGAGTGGAGCGTGTGAGATTGTGAGTTAGACAGAAGTGGAGTGTGCGACTGTGTGTAGCAGTGTGCATTGTGCAGTGAGACTATGAGAGAGAGAGAGTGAAGTGTGCGAGTGAGACAGAACAAAGGATTGCCTGTGCGTGTGTGTGTGTGTGTGTGAGAGAGAGAGAGAGAGAGAGAGAGAGAGAGAGGACTCACCGGCATTGATCGGCGACATGCGATCACTGCAACGGTGCAAGGGGGCGGAGGAGCCTAGCGCAGCGCAGTCAGGGTTGGGGGAGGATGGCGGCAGGCTCTAGCGAGGCGGCGGCGACTGTGGTAAGCGTTGATCAGCGGCGGCGTGCCGTAGACGTTGATCGGTAGTGTCGACGGTGGCCGGAGCGGAGGGGGGCGAACCCTACCTCGCTGAGATCGGGGGTGAGGGAGGAAGGGGGCGGGCGTCGAGGGGGTGCTCGGGTACGAATCGGCTTGTAAGGGGCTTAACGGGTTGGGGCGGGGGGGTTAACGGGATAAGTTACGGGCGGGGGTTAATGGGCGGGCGGTAACGGGCCGCTTTTTAACTGGCCAGACCGGTCCAGGCGGCCAAGTGCCCTGAGCGGGCCGCTTGGTCCACCTAAGCGAGCGCTTGGACCGCCTTTCATAAGCCCATGAAAGGTGTCCAGGTGCCTTGCTCCAGTAACGGCACCTTTACGCCGGTGCCTTGACAACTATGGTTGCTAGCCACCATGTCAACCACTCTCTCAAGCCTAGCTGCCAACAACTTGATGATAATCTTGTATACCCCATTCAACAAGTTGAAAGGCCTAACTTAAGAAAGACAATCAACTCCCTTTTTCTCTGGGATGAGCACTAGGAAGGTCTTGTTCACCCTTCCTTAGTGAGCTTTCCCCTCCTAAAATTCCAATACATCTTTACATAAAATATGTTTAACAATCTCCCTACAATGTTGGAAGAACAACAACTGGAAACCATTGGGGTTAGGAGCTTTTTCACCACTCAAGGAGAAAATTGCAAGGCTAATCTCCTTCTCTGTAGTAGGGGCCGAGAGAAACCTCCTCTTCTCTGTTGAAAGCTGGGGGAGAAGGTCAACAATAATGGAAGGACGCCGAGAGTCCTCCTCTGAGAGAAGTGTAGAGTAATAAGAGACGACATGTCTCTTGATAGCCTTAGGCTGTGTGAAAGAGATATCACCTTCCTCTAGACATCGAATAAGAGTCACCCTACATCTCCTGGAAGCCACATGCTGAAAATAAGAAGTGTTCTGTCCCCTTACTTGAGCGATCTATCCTTGGATCTCCAATAAATTTTCTCTTTCATTAGAATATGCTCATAGTTAGCTTTCAGCTTATCCCTAGGGAGCTTGTCATCAGAGTCCAAGAGCCTTGCCTCCTCCAGAGCGTCCAACGCCTCCAAGTGGTTAAGGATTTTCCGATTTTATCCTTAGCCTCCTTCCCAGGGAGAGTTCTACTAGCACCCCAAGCAGACAAAGACCTAGCCAAAGCCCTTAGTCTCTAGACCAAGTAAGCCATAGTAGATATGTTTTGAGGGCCCTCATTCCACATCTTTAACCTTACTAACCTCCTCCAGAAAGCCTTCCTCTTTAAGCCAGAACTTCTCCAATTTGAAGATCTTCTTCCCTCTAGAATTCCCGTGACTTGTCTTTAGAGGAATAGGCTTGTGATTGGAGAGAGGCTGCGGGAGGCACGGAGCTTGCAGGTGAGGGAAGTGATCTTCCCAGTCTACAGATTCAAGAAACCTGTCCAGTCTGGTACAAGATTGTTCCTCCATGAAATTAGACCAAGTATAAACAACATTTGGCGTAGGGATATCAATTAAGTGTAGCCTCAAAAATGAAATCCTGAAAATCTTCTGTAGTCCCCCAAGTAGATACAACAGATGTTTGCTCCGTTGCAGAGGCCGTAGCATTGAAATCCCAGCCATGCACCAAGGATTACCAGACCTCTGATGCCACCCAAGCAACTCGGCCCATAGAGTATGTTTGTCACCTCTACTTTATGGGCATACACCCTAGTGAAATCCCAGATGAAGCCATTTGCCAGGCACCTAAAAGTAAGAGAAACTGCAGATCTGCTCACCTCCCTTATAGGCCACTTGAATTCCCCACAGTCAGAGAGTAAACATCCTTCTATAGTCTCCTACCACCTATCGCCCTGATAAGGGTCTCTCTATCTCCCTCACATTTTGTCTCTTGAATACATGACACATCCACTTTACACCTATGCACCATCTCCCTCATGGCAGCCCTCTTTTCCTTCCCTCCATCTCTCACGTTCTATGTAATGATTCTCATTGGGAAACAATGTTCACCTGCACCCCCTCATCCTCCTCCACCTCCCTCACCCCCTTCTCCTCCCTCTGAACTCCCCTACGACCCTACCACCATCCTTACTATGCTTCCTCCCTCGGGCATCTTGAGCAATTCCAAGCTGCCATCTATTGAGAATTTTGTGAAATACACCCCTAATGTCCTTGTCCACTCCCTCTAAAGAAACCCTATTTTTTCTGAGACCACCCTTGCTTGGTTCTACGTAATCTGCTCCACTCTTGCTAAGGCTTCCTTGAACTCCTCCCTGCTCCACTCCTCCCCTCTGGCATCCTTCTCCTGCTCCGCCTCAGTACCCTTTGCTGCAGTGTTACGGTCTTCCACAAATGTGGAAGGAACAAAGTCTTCACCCCCCTTCCTTGGCCCTCCACCTCCACATTAGTACCCCCTTCATGGTCCGCTGCCTCCATTGGACCCAATGTCGGTGTTGGAGTGCTTGCCTTCGCCAATTGTGGGGACTGGATCCCTTTCTCCCAAAGTCCGGGCTTAGAAGAAGCCGTCATGTAACTTGCATGAGCTGTGGGAGCAGGCAAGGAGACCTCGAAGGCCACCAAGGCACTTGCCGCTGACTTCGGGGCCCTAACCGGTATCAAAGCAGCCGTTGCTCCCCAGGAGAAAGCACCGAAAGGTCCTTCTTCATCAAGCGAAGCTCTCGGAGAAGATAGAGGAAGCTCAGGTCCTCCCATGCCGTTCAGGCGGAGGAGACGCGAAAATCTGGGTCTTGAATTGGGTCTATTCGAAGTGGCACTATTGGGTAATCCTGTGCCTCCCTAAGCAAGTCCATGGACTTATCGGGTAACTCCCAGGTACCCACAATGGTCCTTGAACGCATCGTTGGGCTCGTGGCCGAACCGCCCAGCTTGGAGGACGCGTAGGTGGGATGTTTGAATTTTGAATGAAGGATCGATTCGCTCCCCTGATGATGCGGGACGAGGGGGGAAGAGGGGAGAATGGGAGGGAGGATCCTCGGCCTCGCACCAGAGGATTGGGGAGTTCCCGGCGTCACACCGGGGACAAATTCCTTGGCGTCGCACCAAGGAAGATGGGGGGGGAAATGGGGCTCTCTCTCGCAGAGAACCGTTTCTGCCAGCACAATACACAGGTAAAATTTTTTCTTCTCAATTTCATCATCTTTCTAAATGAAAACAACATACATATATAGGGAGATCTGTAACTCCCGTCCCTTCCCATTCCCCATCCAACTCTTGGACTACCCTTATTCATTTTCCATAACTCCTAAAATTAACAAAGACATAATGGGCCATAAATTGGCCTAATAAAAGTACAAGGGAATGGGAGAGGGATCCTTTGCTTCGTATTCTGCATCAATCTCCCCTGGTTCGAAAAAACTCGTCCTCGAGTTTTGAAATGCGCCAGTATAATCAAGCGGACGATTGGATCATCTGTGGGAGTCTTCAAGCAAAGAATCATATCAAGAATCACCACCCAGTCTACTGTATGTGAATCATAGAAGGTCTGCCATATCAGATCAGTAAGATCCGATCCTGATTCCACAACTAACAGAGAATCTGAACTCTCTGGAGAAATGAGGTCATGCCCACCACTGCATAATAAGTCATCATCGGAAACAATAGCATCGAACATGTGTAACCCAGAATCCACAAATAAACTGTGATCCCATGAATCTACAACCAATAGCTCACTAGCAGCTGACAACAATGGGTTGTCTTCACATACATACTCTAATTGATCATCTTTTATAGCTGGCGAGACTGTATCAAGCAACTTGGACGGTGTTTCCATTACCTTAGGAGAAATAAGTGATGATTCCGGAAACATGAACTCACGTCCATCAAGATGAGGGTGTACGAGGGAGCATCGACGTTTATCACAATCCACTGTTGCTTGGCGCTCTGATAGCCAATCTCGACCCAAGCAAATAGAAGAGCTCCATGGATCTATAGTACACCAAGCTCCATCCACATATGTAGTGGAGTGTCCCGTGGTGACACCTTTAACTCGCCGATAAAACTCCACAAATTCAGTTGGCCGTCTTCAACTTGGGAACGACTTCTAGAAAACCCTAAATGATGCGGTGGCCGCCCCCTTCCTCCAAGATCACTGCGAAGGCATCAAACTGGAAAGATCCTACCTTCCACCTTAACCTCCAGGGTGGCAGGAATAAACGTCTCATTCCCCACCATCACCACCCCTTCCATTGACAACACGCCTGTACGAGCAAAGATTCGCAGATCGTCAGAACACAGCTCCCCAAAGGAGTCCACGAGCAGTTGGATTCTTTACTGATTACAAAGGGTGAGAGGAACTCCTCTTAGATGCATGAGTGGTGTGCAGGCCCTGGGGTCAGGGAAAGTTCCCTTTAGGGATCTCACACGGAGACCCGAAGAACGGATCCCTTACTGACCAGGAAACTTTGTTGGACCTCCTCAAGCGAGCATGCGACCACCGAAAACTCTCCTTCCCCTAGATCCCACACCTACCAACCACCAGCCCTGTCGCCCCCTTTGTCGAAGATACTCCTAATCCTCGTAGCATCCAGGCACCCCTCAAGGGTGGTGACCTTCAAGCGACGATGAAGCCACTGCCTTCAAGGGGCTAAGAACTGTGGTGAGGGAACAATGAAAGGCACCACTCAGGGCACTGGAGCGGGATTACCCTTTCCAGCGATGACATCCGCAAAGGTTCTCCCTTCTGCTTGCCGATCCTCCCTTATCAGGCTTCCAGGACACTGGCTCCAGACATGTCCTTCTGCCTTGCAGCGAAGGCACCGGACTGGCAACGAGCACACCCTGGCAAGGTGGCCCTGTCCCAGGCATCGGAAGCACCTCGTGGCCGATGTGGTAGAGAGATTTCCGGAGAACCCAATGGAACTCGGTTTGCGCCAGAGACCACTGGAGGAGCTCCCCAGCCTCCCCGCATCGCTCTCATGTAACTGGTTGATGATATTGAAGATTTAGGTCATCGTCTTAGTCTTTGGCATTCATGTCACTTAGATCTGGCCATTGAGGTTAGCTAGGTGTGGCTGTGGGATTTCTCAGGTAACTTCTTGGTGCAATCCACATACTCTGTTGTTGCAGATGGGGGAACTAGATTTTCTTCTACTCTATTGTTTCAGATGGGGGAACTAGGTTCATCAAGTGTGGGATTGCAAGAGCCTTCTCAAAGTTAAAGTTCTGATGTGGAGACTATCTTTGAGCAGACTTCCTACATGTGACAGGTTTTCGAGGTTCTCCACCTGCGGTGACCACTTGCAGTCTCTGTGTGGAACGGCATGCGATGGGTGACCACCTTTTTGTGACCTGTGCCTTCCCTCTTGAGGTCTGGCAGCTGCTCTTCCATAGACTTCATTCCTACAGTGGTTCATTTCTGTCTGTGGAACAACTTCTTCAATCTTGGGGGAGATCTTGGCCTTGCAAAGGGGACCGGATGATGTGGTGGCTGATCCTACATATTACTATTTGGGCTCTTTGGATGGTGCGGAATAGAAGGATATTCAGGAGGGAAGCCTCCCATGCAGAGAGAGAGAGAGAGTTGCTTCTTTGGTTTGCTATAGAGTGAGGGAATGGGTGTCTTTGAATAATGTTAACCATTGCAATTCCTCTCTTTTTTGTTTTCTTGGGGAGGGTTGAACGAGAGGAGCATGACCTTGGTGTCTTGTATGTAGGGAGATTTTTGTTATGAATCTTCATTACCTATGTATATGCCCTCTTCTTTTTAAAATATATGTGGTACAGTCCACTTTCTAAAAAAAAGAGTCATAACATGAAGCTACAGACAAGAGACATAAAAAGAAGATTAAGACAAATCATAAGGTTGTTTGAGAGTGAATTTTTTTTATGTTAAGAAGATCAAACCATGGTGGGCAGGATCAGCATGGATTAGATCAGATAGGTAGATCTGATCGGTCTTGTGTTGGTCTGATCTGATCCTGACTTCCGTCTCCCAATTCATAACGGGGATCAGTCGGATTGGTGGGAGGTCCCGGATAGGCCAGTCTAGATTGATCCCAACTAGAGGTTGATATTCCAATGTCTGGTTGAACTAGCCGTTGAAGATGGAGGCTAATAATGGGCAGGTGGTCCCTGATGTGTGGGGAATGTCTTGGGGGCTATACACACAAGAAATAGCCCTCATTAGGGCATTCTCATATCTCAATCTTTTCTCACTCTCCTCACTCTTTGTCGAGAAAAATATGGATTGTACCACCAATTTTATTGCGAATAAAAAGAGGAAGTACAATCGTTTGGATAGGAGAGGTTCCAATCCAAACCAAAAAAAAAAAAAAAAATCAAATGAAAAGACAAACTACTTAAAAACCATAAGCCAGTCTTAACATTCTATTTTCTCTAGCAGTCTCCTCACTCTTAACATTCTCTTTTCTCTCTAGCAGTCTCTCTGTCTCTTTGATTCTCACTCTCTCAAGTCGCACTTTTGGGGATGGCTCTCTACATCATATTTGGTGATTAGATTGACTCTCACATGCTATTCTTCTCTCTTATACCCTTTTACTCTTGTCTCACTCTCTTTCACTCTTTCCTCAATTTCTTTCACTTTTTCTTTAATCTCTTTCGCTCTTTCTCTCTTAACTTCTGGTCTCATGTCTAACTATGTATATTACGATCCAGCCAAAGAAGGCATTCCAATGACTTCACTGTGGCTAAGAACCCAAAAGAAAGCATTGAATGGCATTGTGCCACGATAAGGTCAATGCTTGCTTGTGGGCACAAGTGGATGCAAACAATGTGGACCATATTGGACAATCTGGTATCGGATCCAAGGTGACCACATTGGATAAGTTTACTTCCAGTATGTTTTTCAGCTTATGTGTCTAAAATTGTGACTTATTATGTGAAGGGCGGACCTGGAGCAACGGTTAAGTTGCCCCGCTTGTGACTTGGAGGTCATGGGTTCGAAGCAAGGAAATAGCCTCTTTGCTTTGCAGGGGTAAGGCTGCGTAGATCGTCCCTTTCCCAGACCCCACAAATGGTGGGAGCCTTGTGCACTGGGTACGCCCTTTTTTTATTATAGGACACATTTTTCCTATTTTTTAACTTTTTTATTTTTTGATTTTTAAGCTAAAAACTGGGGCCAATCTTGGCCAGGGCCTTGGCTGGGATTGGCCAGATCAGATCGATGTGACGAGAGATCCAAAAAATTCGAGTATCTGTGCCCCACTTGCCATCTATGCCTTCTTCCAGCATCTATGCACTGCTTGACATTATCATTTGACAAGCTGGTGCAAAGAACCCATTTTAGCTAATTTTTTGATAGGAGCAGTTTAAGTTCATACACTTGGGAAATGCTCCTCAACAGTTCTAGACATTGAAAAGATCCTGGACAAAGAGGCAAAGAGCTATATGTGATTTACTCTAGGGGGAAGTATCAGCTAAAAAGTGTATAAGACCACAATCACATGGCATAGAATCATTCTTGATCATCAAAATTTATAAATAGAGAATTACATGTAATAGATGTAAGAGGTGAAAAAAGCCCAGGCACCTAGGTGGACTGCCTAAGTGCCTGGGTTGAGCACCTTTGGACTTTGCGTGTTTTAAATGAGGGACTGCCATTTAAGTTCTTATTTTACTTCTAAGTTCCTTCAAGTTTAATTTTCACTGTCAAGTTTTTCCTTACAGGTATCTGACTGATCAGTTGCAAAAAGTCCAAATTGTGAATGAAGTTAACAATGTGAGTGATCAACTTAGTTGGATTCTGTTACTGGTGTATGGTTGTAAAGCTTATGTACTTTTGATATCCTGTAATGAAGGATTTTGTCATTGAAGCTCTGAGATCGCTTGCAGAGCTAGTCACATATGGCGACCAGCATGATCCAACTTTTTTTGAGTGAGTCTGATAATAGTTGTTGTTCTTTGGTTTCAAATGAGTTGCTGCTGTTTTTTATTCTGACTATACCTATTATGCAGGTTTTTCATGGAGAGGCAGATTATGGGTGAGTTTGTACGCATACTAAGGGTCAATAGAACTAAACATGTCCCACTTCAGTTGCTGCAAACAATAAGTATAATGATCCAGAATTTGAAAAGTGAACATGCTATTTGTAAGTAAACAAATAGTGCAGTTAATATATATGACATGACATTTTGACAGTCGTCTATGATATGACATTTTGATATTAATTGGTTCAGATCTTCTGTATGATATCATTTTTGTCTTTATGCTGCAGATTACATTTTCAGTAATGAACATATTAACCACCTTATAGCACACCCATTTGATTTCAAAAATGAAGAGCTTGTTTCATATTACATATCCTTTTTAAGGTTTGCACCTTGTGACCAAAACCTTATTTTGTCAGGAAATTTCTTGGTATTTCTTTTAGACCTTTAATGTATATCTGTAAATTTCTGAACCACCAACATCCTCACTTTTCATACATATTTGTTTATCTGGTCTATCCAGGGCAATAAGTGGGAAGCTGAACAGGAGCACTATTCCATTGCTTGTGAAGACCGAAAATGTAAGTGTGACGTGCATCTAGAACCTTATCGGTATCAAACTTTGTATGTATTTTAATCTATCTGCATTAAATTGTTTCTTAATTTGCTAGAACATGTCTTCGTGTATATATTACCCTATGAGCTGTCAGTCTACTCTAGTTTGGTTTCACAAGATCCAATTTAGAGTTTATTAAACTAACTTGATGCATACCTGAGAAAAACAATGTGTATCAAAATCAAAACTATGGGGCATCATCGCTAGACAGCAACTGAGGATGCTGATATGATACATGAATTCATTATCAAGTCAAGGACATGAAGGACAAATCATGACTATTATTGCCAAAGTGAGGGCCTGAGCAAGCATGGCTTGTAAAGTGGATCAATGTTAAAAGACCTACCATACTTTAGGGGGGGTTGAACAGTGAGTGGAAGATGTGGTAGGTAAAGAGGGAGGATGAGAGAGCGGAGAAGAGGGAGTTTGGACTTAGGTTAGAGGGAGGAGGGGGAAGCTTGCTTTGAGGCCATATGCAACAAAGTCTCCACCATCTGTTCTCCCGGTGGAGAAGGACGTTTGCATTAGATGTCTCAGCAAAGGCCACTGGGCGAGTGAGTGTAAGGAGAATGTCAGGTGTTTAGAATGTGGGGGAGAGGGGCACAGAAGGAGATACTATAGGAGGAGGGTCTCTAAGCAGGAGATTGTATACTCTCCTGTTATGAAGCAGGAACCTGCTGCTCTTCCTACTGTGAAGAAGGTTTGATCTCCTACTATGGTGCTTGTTCAGAGGAGCCCTTTGGAACAAGAACCTATAGTCATTCCATGGTCGCAGGAGGCCGTAGAGGCCAACAAGTTCTTGGAAGACTGTGTGGCCCTCTCGTTATTAGAAGCTAGTTCCAGTGATGTTGGTGCTGAAGTATCTGTCAGTATCTTGATTCAATTTCTTCATCGTCGTTGCCCTCTGGTGCAAGACTGGTGGTGCAAGGAATTATCTTTGAAGTCTTTTCTGGTCATAGCTGAAGATATTGCTTGGAAGAAGGAGGTTATTGCCCTCAAAGAGATCAATGTAGAAGATTTGAAGTTCCGATGTACCGAGTGGAGCTTGGAGGTGGCGACGGAACCAGCTCAACAGGGAAAGTTACTTTGGGTAAGGCTGTTGGGTATCCCTCTACATCTGTGGAATGCCACTTCCTTTCAAGCAATAATATCTAAATTTGCTATTCTTAGAAGAGTAGATGTGGGTTCTTTGGAGGGGAAGCAGTTCAGATTCGCTAGAATCTTGATCGAAGTTGACTGCCATTTGGAAGTCCCTTCGAGAGTAAAAATCTTGATGGCAGGTAGAGTTTTCTGGGTGGATATTCAGTTGGAGGATTCAGAGCATATTCATTCAGCATCATACATCGTCAGATTGGACATGGGCGGAGGTGGTGGCAGAATATAAAAAATACAGATCTGTTAGAGCTAATTCTTCGGTGCCAAAGGATGGTTTATCTCAGCCGATTTACAAGGCATGAGGAGAGGGTGGAACAGGGGGCCTAGCAGTCTTGGATGTCGCCGAGTCATCTCAGGCTCATTCCAGAGGGAGGAAGGCTGCTGTGATTTCGGAGTTTTCCCTTTGCAACAAGGTAAGTGGAGAACAGGGGAAGGGTAATACTAAACAAGACAGAACAGGGGAGGTGATTTTCGATTCAAAGCAGAAGGTCAAAGTCCTGGGAGTTTCTGGGGAGCAACCTATCCTGAGTTCGGGAACTTAGACTCGCTATACCAGAAGAGTAATCAGGGGGACTTTTTTTGACGAAGATATTTTCCAGTCTATTTTGGGGTCTGTTCCTGTTAATGAAGATTTTGGGTTGGTGGGTAAGGCTGGCAGTCTTCTCGAGGATGTGGCTGTGCTCAAGGCAAGGGTGGCCGGATGGATGGTGGAAGAGAATAATTTTCGAACACAGGAAGGAGGCTCTCATATTCCTGTCGGGCAAGGAAGATGAACAGGCTCGGGCCTGCTCGGTCCTATCGGGTAAGTCTTCGGGTCTCAACGGGAATGTCGTATCGGGTAAGTTAGCCAAGTCTTCAATTGGGGTCGTATCAGGCAAGTCTCAACCGTTTAGGACCCATTCAGACCCTTCTTCCTTACCCAAAACCATACGTCCTGTTTCTTCGACTGGCGAACATGATTGGGAGCCGGCTTCTCTGAGGATTGCGGCACGAAATCCCTTCTTCCCCTCCATTTCCACTTCGGCTGGAGGTTTCCCAGTTGAAACGGGGGCTGTGGTTGGGTGTAATAGCTTATCTATGCAGTTTTTTTCGGCCGGTATTGTGGTTTATAGGGGATCTGCGATTGATCAGAGTCAGAGGAATAGTTTTACTGGGACCTCAGAATATATGATAGAAGACATTGAGAAGGATTAACAAAAGGATATTGGGTTGGCACTGACAGAGTTTGGTCAAGACAATATGCCGTTACATTCAGAGCCCTACAATATACAGTTGCAGGGTCATGATAAAGTTGCTGAAGATGGAAAGGCAGTTATTGTGGTAGGAGAAGATTCCTCAGATGATTGTTTACCCCTTACTGTCATAAATCCTGGGGAAAACTCGGAGTGGTCAGATGATACTATAAAAATTATTGGTGGTTTGGTTGGTATCTGTTTTTCTGGCAAAGAGGAAGTGGTCAGGAAATTCCTGAGAAAGATCCAAAGGGATCTGAACCTTTCTATTAGATCGAGTAGAAGAGGAAGTGGCAGTGGGGTGAAGATTGGTAGCAGGGAATTGACATTCCTTCAAAGTAATGTGCAGCTTGAAGGTCTTAGGCCTAGGAAAGGTTGTGAAAAGGGTAAGAATGCTTATTATCCATGAACATAGTCAGCCGGAATGTCAGAGGTTTGAACGGAAATGTGAAAGGTAGGGAAGTTAGAGCAATGATACAAATTAACAAGGTTCAGGCTATCTGTTTGCAAGAAACAAAGGGTGTAGAGAAAGATGATCTGATTAAAAGAATAGGAGCTAACGAACTAAAAGGGTGGGCAGCAAAATCAGCTGATGGTCTGCGTGGGGGAATTCTAATATTATGGGATCATGATATGCTTCAGTGGTGCAATACTAAAGTGGGAGCTTACTGTATCTCCGTTGATTTCAAATTGAAAAGTAATAATATCTTATGGACATTCATCGGTGTGTATGGCCCTCAGGATATGCAAGGAAAAATGATTTTTTTAATGAATTAAGGGATCTGCAATATGCAAGTGCAGAGGCATGGTGTGTGAGAGGGGACTTTAATGTTGTAAGGTTCCTAGGAGGAAGAGAGATTCAATTGGTTTGGACTTATGAGATGGACTCCTTTGGAGATTGGGTTAATGCTTGCAGCCTTATTGAAGTGGACTCCACAGCAGTGCCTTATACTTGGTCTAATGCTAGGACTAAGTCAAAAATTGATAGAATTTTCATTACTCTAGAGTGGCAGCCGAAGTTTAGCAGTTTTTCATTGAAAGGGTTACCTAGAGTTCTTTCGGATCATACTTCTCTATTGCTTTCTGTTGGAGAGAATAGAAGGACTAAAGACAGAATGTTTAGATTTGAACTGGCCTGGCTGAAGTATGGAGATTTTTTTGATCCAGTCTCTACCTGGTGGAAGGATGCCCCTCTATGTTCAAATGCTTGTTATAGTCTGGCTTCTAAACTTAAATGACTGAAATAGAAACTGAATAAATGGAGTGAGAATACCTTTGGAGCAGCAGCTAGGGTCTAGAAAGATTTGCTCAAGGAGATTGAAGGTTTTCAGGCCAAACATGATCAAAACTTGTTAACTGAAGAAGAAATTCAGCTGTGGGAGAATAAAAAACAGCAATATCTTGATTGGTCTCTAAGGGAAGAAATTAAGTGGAAGCAGAGAGCAAAAGAACTTTGGTTAAATGATGGAGATAAAAATACTTCCTATTTCCATGTGATGGCTAGTGGGAAAAAGAGGAGAATTTTGATAGAATCCTTGAAGGTTGACAATCATACTATATATGAGGAACACGAGAAGGGATCAGCTTCAGTTAATTTTTTTAGAAGCTGTTTAAGGAAGAGGAGGAGTGGAGGCCATGGATCAGTTCTAATATGTTCAAGCAGATCTCAGAACAGGAGGCTAACAACCTGATTAGACCATTCTCTGAGGCGGAAATTAAGACTGCAGTTTTCAGTATGGATGTTCATAAATCTCCGGGATCAGATGGGTTCTCAATAGGGTTCTATCAACATTTTTGGGAAGTAATTAAGGTAGATATTATGTCAACTGTAAAATAATTTGAAAGGAGGCCTTGAAAGATTAAATATCTTAATTCTACATTCATAGTCCTTATTCCTAAGAAGGATAGTGCAGAAAGGTTAGGAGACTATATGCCTATTATTTACTTAATGGCAGTTACAAGATCATCACAAAAGCATTAGCAACAAGACTCAAGCAAGTGATCAGCAATGTGATAGACTCCAATCAAGTAGCTTTCATTTAGGGCAGCTTCATTCTTGATAATTTTAGTAGCATATGAATGTATTCATGATCAAAGCAGTAGGAAAAAGGAGTGTGTTATGTGTAAGATTGTATTTGAAAAATCATATGACAAAATAAATTGGAATTATTTGTTAAGAGTTATGCAGCTGATGGGATTCAAAAGGAAATGGACAGAATGGATAGCAAGTTGCATTGGGACAGGTAAATTCTCCATTTTAATCAATGGAGTCCCATATGGCTACTTTGGAAGCTTGAGAGGACTAAGGCAAGGTGATCCTTTATCACCACTTCTCTTCATTATGGTGGGCCAGGTTATAAGTACTATGTGGAATAAAGCAAGGGAATGTCACATTATTGAGGGTATCAAAGTTAGAAGGATGGAAGAGAAGGTTACTCGGCTTCAATATGCTGATGACACGTTTTTATTTTCATCCACGAAGGAAGAAAAGATGGTTAATTTGAAGATTTTGCTGAAGATTCTTGAAGCAGTAATTGGACTTAAAATCAATTTTTCAAAAAGTGAAATAGTGGGTATTAATGTTCCAAAGGATAAGAAGGTTGTTTTATCAAATTTGATCAATGTGCAGTCAGTTTCTTTCCCTATTACATATTTGGGACTACCTCTATCCAAGGATGGCAGTACCGGTACCGGTATCGGTGGGTACCGGTACCTGTACGTACCGGCCGGTACCGGCCCAGTACCGGTCCGGTACCGGCCGATACCCTTTAAATCAAGGGTACCGGTGCCGGCTGATACCGGTACGTACCGGTCGGTACGTATCGGTATCGGCCAGTACTGCCAACCATGCCTCTATTTGACATGAAGCTAAATAGTTCTGATTAGAATCCTTTGATCAGAAAATTTGAGTTTAAACTTCAAGGATGGAAAGGTATCCTTCTTTCAGTAGGGGGGAAATGGATATTGTCTAAATCAGTGCTCTCTAGCTTGGCTATATATTATTTATCCACTTCTGCTGTTCCTAAGATAGTATGTACGAAATTAGAGTCAATTAGAGCAGCTTTCTTTTGGAAAGGTAAAAATTCAGAAGTGAAGGGAGGACATCACATAGGATGGAAATATATATGTAGAAGCACAAAGGAAGGGGGAGCAGGTTTAACACCAATCCAAAACATTAATAAAGCTCTTTTGGTAAAATGGATGCGGAGGGTAGAAAGGGAAGATCAGTCTATATGGGCAAGAATTATCAGAAGTAAATATTTTACTTATAATGAATTATGGATTAGAAGTTTTCGGCTCAGTGGTATAGTTTCTAATGTTTGGAAGAATATTTTACAAAACCTGAATCTTTATAATTGTTCTACTTGCATAAATGTGGGTAATGGCCGAACTGCAAAATTATGGGAAGATGCATGGAAGGAGGGAAGAGCTCTAGGATAGATTCCTAATATGTACAACATTTCAGTTGATAGGAATTCAACTATCAGTGATGTCCGAACTTCTTCATCGCAAGGAATGGTTTGAGACTTTAGATTCTTTAGAAATTTCCATTATGAAGAAGAGAGGGAGTTTCTTCAGCTCAACTTGCTGCTTCAAGACTTCCAAGGGCTGAATGAGAGGAAATATGTCAAAAGTTGGAGATGGGATCTAAGAGGAAAGTTTTCTGTCAGCTCTGCAATTAGGGTTTTGAACTCAGAAGGGGTCAAGGTCAGCTGGGTTTCTCAGGTGTGGAACAAATCCCTTCCCATCAAGATTAGAATTTTTATGTGGAAAGTGGCCTGGGACGGATTATCTATGGGGGATAAGCTCAGGTTCTTAACCCCAGACAAAAGAATTTGTCCATTCTGTGGGATGTTTGTAGAGACTGTGGATTATCGTTTTATTAATTGTGGTATTGTGGATGCTATTTGGAAGGCTTTTTTCAGAATCTTAGGCAGTCCAGGCCAAGGAATTCCGGATCGGATCGGGTCCCCGAATCGGGACCCGCCGATCCCGATCCGACTCGGATCGGATCGGCCGAGTCGGCCGAGTCGGCCGATCCAGATGAAGTCTGACCAGTCCGACTCGGCCAGATTAAAAAATAATAAAAAATTAAAAAAAGTCAGAAAAAATCAGGAAAAAATAAAAAAAAAATAAGAAAAAATTACATACATATTATTCAATTGATGTACAATAAGAATGAATGCAATTCATATACATCCATAAAAAACCCTAAACCCTAAAACCTTAAACCCTAAACCCTAAACCCTAAAACCCTAAACCCTAAAACCCTAACCTTAAAACCCTAAACCCTAAACCCTAAGCCTAAAGCCTAAACCCTTAACCCTTAACCCTAAACCCTAAACCCTAAACCCTAAACCCTAAACCCTTAACCCTTAACCCTTAACCCTTAACCCTTAACCCTTAAACCCTTAAACCCTAAAACCCTAAACCCTAAACCCTTAACCCTAAAACCCTAAAACCTAAACCCTAAACCCTAAACCCTAAAACCCTAAAACCCTAAAACCCTAAACCCTAAAACCCTAAAACCCTAAACCCTAAACCCTTAAACCCTTAAACCCTTAAACCCTAAACCCTAAAACCCTAAAACCTAAACCCTAAACCCTAAACCCTAAACCCCTAAACCCCTAAGCCCCGATTTGGTCCGGTTCGGGCCGATTTCGGCCGTTTTTTTTTTTTTTCAAATCGGTGGGGGGGAACAGTGAAATCTCCCCCGAATCGGATCGGAACCCGCCGATTCCGATCCGAATCGGCCAATTCGGATCGGAATCGGCCGATTCCGCAATCCATGGTCCAGGCTGTTTCAATTGGGTAGGCAGCCTTACTGCAAATTGGAATCAGATGTGTCCTTATCATAAGGAAATATGCTTGTGGGAATCTCTCCTGTCAGCTATGTTATGGGCCATTTGGAGGGAGAGGAACTTCAGAATATTCAGCAATAAGTTCTCTTGCCCAGCAGGAATTATTGGAAACTGTATTTACTTCATACAATAATGGTTTTTTAGAAGATATGGGGACAAGATTTCAGAGTCTGCCATTCTATCTAAAAGTGTACAGTGGAAAACCGTCTTTCTTTGAGGGTTTTGTCTGTGGAGTTGTATTGTGTTTTTTTGGGGAGGGTTTTATGTGTTTTTTGAGGTTCTTGTAATGTCTACTGACTTGGTAGACAATTACTGTGTTTCTTTTACTTCTGCCCCTGTACTCTTTTTCTGATATTATCAAATAAATGAAAGTGGCTTTTTGCTGCCTTCAAAAAAAAAGTGGATCAATGTAACTCATCCTTTTTTTGTCTTGTGAGGGAGAGTTCAGTGATAGCTACACTGGCTTGGTGTTTTTGTATAGGGAGGTTACTTGTTTCTGTTTTCTCTCTTACTTGTATATACTTCCTTTTATTTTATAATGCGTGTGGTACTATCCACTTTCAAAAAAAGGGTCAAAGCATGGCAACAGGTTTAGCTACCACTAAGGGGTGGTAGAAAAAAATGTCTACTCCAAATAACTAACTTTGGTGGGATTACAGGGCAGAACCTGGATCTAGTCTGCCATCAAATGTGGAAACCAAAAGCATACTTTGAACTGAATCAACTAGATAATCCCTGTCCAAACGTCTTGCCACCAGGCCACCACTCGCAGCAAAGCGGTTTTGGCTGTGTCAATTGCCTATCTTTTGATGGTAATCCTTGCATTGCAGTTTGGGTGGCCTGTAGATATCATGAAGACAAATCCATAATTCTGTCTCAAGGAGGCATGTTTTTCTTCTGTTCTTCTACAGCGTCATCTAGTGCCTGTGCCTGCACTGTCATCTGCGGTGTTCTTTGCATGCTGTCAGTGAATGCAATCCGAGAGGAGGTCATCACAAACAAATCTGGTCATTTTGAAGTCACGGTCTGCATTTTGCATTGATTGGTCAATAAGAAGTGATTCTTGAAAGTTGAAACTTTTTTGACATGATCATATTTATCATGTAAAATTTGCTGCACTCTTTCTTAGATGTTCCTCTCTTAGATGATTCAAATGGGATTGTAGGCCAGAACTCTCATCACCAGGATGAGAAATTGTCTAGTTTGAAAGAACCCATAAATGAGTGATCACAAGAAGAATAAAATTCGACAAATTCAGAGCATTATGCATGATGCTTGTCCAGCCCAAAACAGAGAAATTCTGTGTTTGATCTAAGACTATTTTAAACAATTGGGCCAGGAGTTGGAATTTTGACCATACTGGTGAATACTTAATTGAGCTTGGCTTATTAACAATGCGGCTAATCAGGTAACTTCAGTATGAGCGCCATTCTGGACACATGGATGAGTACAATAGTTGGATACACATGTTGAAACAAGTATGGGATCCACCAACATTTTTTTTTAAATTACTTGCTCGAATGTTAGACTCAATAATCTGATTATTATTTTATCCATATTTTTATATATTAGGCAAATTTTATATGTATGCTTGATGTGCAACTTTGCTAGATAGTCTTGGCATGGTCCCGAGAGGGAGACCTGCTGAGATGGATGCATTGAGATGGGGATGAGGAAGAAAGAAGGAAAGGAAGTGGCATTGCAGGGTGGGGCATCGGTGGCATAAACCTTTGCGGCGAAGTAGTTTGGAATAGATGAGGAGGAGGCGGACCCAAAAAATTACAAGACATAAAATTACAAAAATGTATCATATAAAATAAAAAGGTCAATTTTCAGTTCTCTGAGGTTGATTCTCTTCTCTCCAACTCTCCATTCATAAAGGCAGATCCAAATATGAAACTTCTAACGTTGCATGCATGTATAAATATGGATGAATATGTCCATATCTATATGCCTCTTGTACCCCTCCGTCTTGTTTCTAAAAGTTCTCTGTCTATCATGCTTATCAGTGTGGACACTTGACACCTATGTTAGTATGTATATTTTCCACAAATCATAGGTAACAATGTGAACTAGATGTGAATGTTCGGAATGTGTGTGGTTTTATGGAGATATAAATGAGCAGGGCTTTCCTATTGGACTGTGGATGAATACAAGATGAGGGAGAGAACAAGAAGTGGCAGGGATTAAAAGGGGTAAGGAAGAAAGAAATCCTAGTCAATGTGCACTAAATCTATGTCATGAGCCACTGAATTATTGTTTTCTATAGGAGACTCCGGTTCCGGGAGAATGAGAATTAACTGGAGTTATTTGCAACGAAAGAGTGACATAAGTAATGCAACACCTAGACATTGGCTATTTGGCTTTGGTGTTAGAATCATTGTTGTAGAAGGAAGGTTTCCTTCATGTGTGACAGGGTTTGGGAGCAGGTCATGCTTTTATTCAATGTAAATGAACTCCATTCATATTTTCTCGCTTGTTTGGGGTTTAGTAGTGTTGCACATCACATAGGCGTAGATTTTTTTGTGTAGAGATTTTTGAGAGCTTGCGCATAGACTACTCTTGTAAGTCTCCTCTTTTTATTTAGTAAACTTGTGGTATTTTCCACTTAAAAAAGGAATCATTGTTGTAGTATGAAGGAAACTACTAGCAGTGACAAATGTTGAAGAATCGTTGAAGAGTGCTGCTGCAGTTTTCCCTTTTTTCAGAATGTCCAATGACAATTCACTGGAACTCTTCTAGTTTTCTTATTTCCGCCCTTCATTCGCTTTGGCTTATTTTGATTTATTCAGACAACATCATGTTTCTTATGATGTACCATGTATTAAGATGCAGAGTTTCATGGCATAAATAAGAACAATGGTGTGGGAAAATGGGATAGGAATATAAGGAAACAGGAAATAGACGTGGACCCCACTGCAAGAGTGGGGGGATGGGGATCTAAGAACAACATCTTAGTTCAAACTTTTGTGATCATTAATGGATTCAATTTCAGACCTAGGGCTGTGGACCTGTGGTATTATGTTCATAAGTTCTTATTGGCTATCTGGCTACAACTTATATCTATCCTGTACTGGATGCTAAATTCCAGCTGAAGTCACTTTGGATAGGGAGAAAACTCCGATAGACCAGTCAGTGGCATAGAAACCTACCTCATTGGTTTCGGATTTAAGCTTATGCAAGAGGCTACAACTGTCCAAGATTTCTCGAGACTTAGGGAAGGTTGCATGTAGAGGAAATCTTGATATGGGGATTATTCTCTATGAAGTGAAGTTTAGGAAGAATTAAGTGGAACTATAGGAAATTTCCCTGGAAACAAATCTCTGACTTAAATTTGTCAAAGAATGCAGCAAAGGCTCTGGTTGAAAGTTTGAGTTTGACTTACTGTAACTCCAAAATCTGCTCATGGACAATGAATTATCTGCCCTCGGGCCTGTGAAAACTTTTAGATGAGTAATCTACAGGTCAATCTGTCTCTTGGATTTTTTAGACAATTATGGTTGGACATTTCTATAGTCTATCATTTCTACGTTCATAACTTTCCCCACTGCGGTTAACCTTAAGCCTTTTGGTGGCAACTGGCTTCAGTTATCTCTCATTGCAGCGTATTTATCCACGAGTTCATTGGAGATGTTCTCAATCATCATTGATACGGTTCAGGAAGCATATAAGCTTTTGTGAATTAAGTACTTTTTTACTCAACATTGATGTCTTCATTCCTGGCGTTGAAGGTAAAACCATCTCTTTTACCATAGTCTTTAAAAGCAAGATGTGCAGGCAGAGTGACTTATCAAGTGCCGTAGTGCCTGATATTCGGACATTGGCTTAAGGCGTTTTCCCTACAAGGACGAACAACTTGAAAGACTTGACACAAATCTTCATAAATCTACATATCGAATGTGTAATGCCTCTTTAGAAGCAAAACATGTTAGTTTATTTATATAAAAACATGCCTAATGATTTGACCAAAGCCATTTCAACAGTGTGTTGGGGAGTCATGTGCAGTGTTGGGTGATTAGTGTAAATAGAGAGCTAAAGAAGCCTATGGAAGTCCATGAGTGCTTTTTTCCCCCCCAAATATACTCGGTGGGTGGGTGAGGCTAGTTTTTCCCACACAAACACACCTCTAATGATCCAAACAAGGCTGTTGTGGTGCATGATTCTAGGAGATGTTCTCAAAGTTAGGTAGATGTGTCAGATCGGAGTGTTGCTTGTCTAATATTTGCATAATGGTAAACAAGGTCCTAGCTGTCTAGTGCAGATGCTTTGTTGGGGTACCATGAAAAGCAGTGTTTCAATTGGTGGACTCTGTTTAGTCTCAATATTCACCCTCTTCAATCATTTTCTGCCATAAGAAAAGGATATCTTCAACCTGTTTGGATTCCATTATTTTCTCTTTTGTTATATTTTACTCTGTTATGGTATGAGAATAAGATACTGAGAATGCCAATTCTTATTTATATTCAGGACAGGGTGATTTCTTTTCCATTGTACACAAAAGCAATAGATTTTGCTTCAGATGGGGAGAGCATGGTCCGTATTGCTGTACGTGCTTTGACACTTAATGTCTATCATGGTAAGTCGGTAAGGTCTCTATAATTAACTTACTTTTTTCTCTTACTCAACTAGATGTGAATGACAAACTGTACTTACATTCTTGTGCTCTTTTTATTTGTGTTTTTGCTCTAGTTGGAGATGAGCATGTCAATAAATACATTTCCAGCCCTCCACTATCAGATTATTTTTCGGACTTGGTTAAGAGATTTCAGAAGCAGTGTATTGAATTGAACAATTTGGTTTCAAGAGCTGTCGAGTAAGATTTTTTTTTTAATGCCAAAAGTAATAGTTACAACACTTCAAGCTTTAGCTATGCATTCACTAGATGCTGTTGATACAACTATGCCAATTCTACTTTTCTGATGACCATCCGCGGGCTTTCCTAAACAGGAATCCAGAATCTTCTGATTCAACCTCCCACATGCTTGCCGCAGTTGATCGGATTGAAGATGACTTATACTACATGAGTGATGTTATGTCTGCTGGGGTTCCTGACATGGGGAGACTAATAACTGATAACATATTGCAGCTTTTGGTATTTCCGTTGCTTCTGCCCTCCTTGAAGGCACAAACTGATGTAAGTACTGTCTTTTTTCTGCATTTTGTTTTGTCTTCATTTGCAGTACTTGATTTTCAAACTTTTATTTTTCTCATTTTATCAAAATGGATGCACATAATGACTTGGTAATTACCTTCAGGGTGCTCAAATAGGTGTCATCACTTCCTTCTATTTACTATGCTGCATCTTACACATTGTTAAAACCAAGGAGTTGGCTAGCAGTATTGCTGCTGCACTTTTCTTTCCAGGGGAGGCCTTCATCTCAGAATGTGAAGCCCAACCCAATGGTCATGTGTGTGATCCCCATGTCACACATGAACTGCAGCAAGAAGAATCTGATTCTGATGGCACAGGTGTAATTAAAGAATGTTTAGGAGTTAGTGTTAACTCCAGTGGTTCCTCTCGGATGGAAGCACAAAGTGATCTTTGCTCAAACAGTAATCAGTGTCATTCGCATGCTTCATTGAGGTAATTTAGCACTAATAGAATAATTTCCCCTAATTTATGACCATGCGTACTGTGCAGTTTCTCCTGGATGTTGAATATCCGCTGTATCTGAGATTATGATATTTGGTTGCTAAACCATGGCTCTGGAGTTGACTAGTTTATTTTGGTCACTTTGACAATTTGACTTCTAGTTGAGGAGGGATCCACATCTGAAGGACCATTCATGTACTTAAGTGATGATATTGATTGAGGTGGTATTTGATGACACTTAATTAGACTCTTATCTAATGCATTAAGACTGAGTCTAATTAAGAGTGTTTGATATAATCTCTTGATTTCTTAACAAAGATTTAATGGGCAGCTATCCTCCTAAGAGTTAAGCTAGTATCCACTAACTTACCACTTGTTTAAGAGTCCTGGAAAATGCTGCATGTCTCTGCACACGCAAGCTGTCCCAGCATAACCCCATCTTTTATTCCCCCTCGTGTGGCTTCCAAACCATCATTGCTCCAAGTCCCATTGCATTAATTATTTAATTTATATCTTCCAATACACTTTACAAATTAGGATAAGAATATTCTTTGAAAGATATAATTAATGCAATGGAACTTTCATGCCTACGCTGGGTCAGAATATAACCAATATGTATCAATATGATCCATAGGATATTAATGGTCATGTTGTTACATTGTAAGAGGATGATTCCTTAATAATTTTTTGTTTCATTTAAATACAAAAATATTATATATATATATATATATATAAATATAAAGCTATTAAATTTAATACATATACTCATATTTTAAAAATATTATATTTTTTTGAAAGTTGATGGTACCACAATTCATTAAAAAGTGAAAAAGAGTTGTACAAGTATGAAAAAGAAAAACGAGTTGTACAAAAGACACCAAGAAGGTGTTCTACTCACAACTGTCTCAAAAGAACCAAAAAGGAGGATTTACAAGTATGCTTAAGACACAAAAAAACCCCCATTCCATCACTTTGTGACAAAAAAGATGAAGCAATCCTATCCGGGACCAAGGCTTCTTTCTGAAAAATCCTATTATTCCTTTCTCCTCAAAGCACCCAAAAGGTGGCATGGAGGATGAGCCACCATACATGCGAGTCATCCTTGTGCACCGGGTGCTTGCCCCATACATAAAGAAGCTCCTTCACCGAAGTAGCATAAACAGTGAATATCATCCATTCAGATGTTGTCTCTGTAGCTACAAACGATCTACTCTATTCAGTATTCAGAATTTCTGTTACCTAACTTGGGCTTAAGATGTGAATCTGAGACGTAATACTTAAGATATCAGTGTTATCAAACATAACCCGAGTCTGATACTGCAAGCACTTTGATATTTATAATCATACTGACATATTGAGCAATTATAGAAGGATAAATTGTTAGGATCTAAGTGCATCCAAACTAAGATGAGGTAAAAAGCTTTTTTAACTTAAATCATAGTAGAAATAGAAAAAATAAAACAGCATGAAAGTGGTGTATAATTTACTTTGAGGTCTCACAGTTATTTTGTTTGTATTAGTTATTAATAAATTGCTGTGTACTCCACTTGTACTCACAAAGATGATAGTTCAGAAGGACATAGATCTCTTTACTTGTATGACATAATGTCTCATAGTTCTTGAAAAAATTATTCAATTGACAGGATTTTTTATGAGATGGATATTCAAATATTTCTTCTTAGAACATTTTGATTTGACCCCACCTCCATCTAAAGGCAGTGCAGGTACCAACTCAGGGTTCATGTGAGTTTCAACCTCACTGATTTTGCTGGGGGGTTTGGCTTGGGGGGGGGGGGTGGCACTAACTATCCGAGAGCGAGGTTTGGCAGGCCCGTGGCTCAGGGTATGGGTGGTGCATGGCTCGATCCTGGGGTTCATGGGTTTACTCTCTACTTGATCACCTTCATCTAATATCATATTGCTATCAGAAGTAGAACCCCATATGTGGTCACTTGGCCATTAACCATACAATAAGTGCTGCGGGTCACAGATTGGGGAATCATGATTGACCTAAAACCCACTTGTACTACAGTGCAACTGGTTCATCTGTCCATATAGTCCGGCCTGGCAGGGCCCTTGGTAAGGCCTACATAGTTTTTTTCTGAAACTGGATGGTACCACAAATTGTATTAAAAAAAGAAGGGAATTTACAAGTATAGGAGTTTTACGCTCACAAAAAATCCCCTGTACAAAAAGCACACCAAGGTGTGTTTAACCTCCCCCTCCCAAAAGATTCCAAAAAAGAATTTGAGGGATGGACATTGCCGAGAAGCTTCCCCCACTCCTTGAAAACATCACAAATAAAAGAGACTAGCCTATCGTCTGACTTAGAGACCTTGTCAAAAATCCTGGCATTACGTTCTCCTCAAATTGACCAGAGAGTAGCATGCAAGATCAACCACCAAATCTTGTCATCCTCCTTGGACGTCCATTTCCTCTCCCATCCCCTGAGTAGTGCTTCAACAGGTGTCGGCAGGATGTGAGCACATTGGATCTTCTGTAGGACAAGCTCCCACACCACTTTGGAGAAGGGACAGAGTATGAACAGGTGGTCCAAATTCTCCTCTGCTAGACCACAAAGAGGACAATTAACCTGCAAACCATCCATAAATTCTGCCAAAAAATTACAAGTGGGTAGTCTCCCTTGAGTGATTCTCCATACAAGGATTCTCATTTTCAAAGGGCTGCTGGTCATTGACACAAGCCTGAAGTAAGGATGCCGCAGGCTGCCATAATGAATCCGATTGTAGGCTGACTTAACCGAATGTCTTATTAGCCTCCCGTCTCCAATTTGGTCTGCGTGAATAGAAAGCTCCTGAATGGACTGCAAGAGCTCCAACAGCTGATTAACCTCCTCATCCTGAAAATTCCTTCTAAAAGTAGGAAGCCATCCAACCCGAATCCCACATCTCTGCAACCAATGCTGAAGGACAGCAGGCTACATTGCAAAGCACAGAGAACCTCTCTCGCAGATGCCTCGTGCCACACCAACGGTTCTCCCAAAGGAGCCACCACTATCCATCCCCAAGCAATTGTTGAGTCCCAACTAGCACTGAGTCGGTAGATTACAAGATCCCCTTCCACAGGTGAGAAATATTATAGGAAGGCACTGGGGTCAAGTCCCATACCTTGGAGTGCCTATAGCATTTCTGCTTGGTCACCTCCACCCAAAGGCCTCTAGCCTCTGATTTGAGCTTCCAGACCACTTGCCAAGAAGAACTAAGTTACAATCTCTAAAATCTTTAATTAATACCTAGGCCTCCAACCTCTTTTGCCATGCAAATCTTCTGCCAGCTAACATCATGTCATCCTCTGCACCGCTCCCTGCTACCATGCCAAAAAACCTGCATCGATGATGGGGGGCAGAGGGGGAAGGAGGAGGGATGAGGAGACTACCGGCATTGCATAGGTGGTGGGGAGGGCTCCGGTGTCGCACCGGCGGCTTGGACGTCACACCCGGCCCCGTCATAGGGCGAATTCGACCCCGTCGCAGGGTCGCCTTCTCCGTCGTAGAGAGTGCACCAGAGAATTCACTTAAAATTCGCAATAGTAATCATCCATAATTAGAAAAGAGACAGTACATGCATATATATATATATATATATATATATATATATATATATATATATATATATATATATATATATATATATATATATAATGTTTAAAGACCTTTCTGACTCAAACTTAACTACCTAACTCTAAGATGGACTTAAAACCTCTTTAACTAGATAATTATTGTGAAAATTCGTATTAAAAATTCCTAATAAATAGAAGACGTACCTAAAATTCAGAAAAAATAAAAAACATGCTAAACGGACTCCAAATGGGCCAAATAAAATACCTAAGGACTCCTCTAAAATTATTCTATGCTTCAGACAAGCTTTGGGTAGCTTCTGAACACAATAAAGCTTCCTCCGATCTCAGATTTCTATCATTCTCCCCCGGTTGGAGAAAACTCATCCTCGAGTTTTGAAGTGTAGCAATATCCATGAGAAAATGATGAGATTAGCAAATCTAGGAAACATTATTGATGCCTCTTGGATCTCCATGCACAGGAATGCCTCAACTTGAGGCAGAAAGTATGCCTCAATATCGCTTCATATGTGGTCAAAATCATGCAGGCTGATGGTGTCTTGAACGACCTTCGGCTGATTGACCACATCTCTAATTATCATTTCCATTTTCGGCTCATTTTGCTCAGCAAGGAGGAGGAGGTCATCATCTGCTGCAGACATCTCGGACTCGACCTCTCCTACATACTCATCTTTCAATACTAGATCGGCTTCATAATGTGCCTCTTTCATTTTACTTTCATACTCCTCAATCAATACTGGGTCAACCTCATAAACTATATCTTCCATTGGCATGTTCCTTGATCAACACCGGGTTGGTGTCAATTGCCTCCCTTAACTTAGAAAATAGACTCGTCAGTCTTGAACTAGTTCTAATCATTCTTTAATTTGATCCATGCAGGGTCTTCAGACAACTCCAATACTTACTTGAGTAGTCAGTAGTCATCATCTCGTGAAGCGTGCCACGTAAGCAGAGGTGTCTAAAAGTTGGCATGCAAATTGAGGTGGCTGATGCGGTCCTTAAGATGCGCAAATAGACGTCTGTGGGGCGTGTGTAGGAAGAACTTGTAAAACGATGCACTGTTGATGGATGGGACATTGGACGAAATCCGCCTCGCTATAAGGATGCCTCCAACACGATCAACACACAAAACGGAGCATAGAGGTGCCCTCGTGCAACTGATGCGGCCGTCGGACGTGGGCATGTAACATGAGGCACAGTCAGGGTTGCATTACGTTGGAAAGAGATTGGCTACATTGAGACGAGTCCAACGGCAAAGACGATGCGCGAATCGGAGTCCAGATGACTCCCTGGTGATGGCAGTGCGCTAAGAGCTCTTGTTGCACCGTTTGGAGCATTGTAACAGACCAGGCTTGGATCTGGCTTGAACTTGATAGAGCCCTGGCTCGGACTAGGGTGAATCCGATGGCTCAGACCACCTAGGTTCCCAGGATCCTAGTTAAACTAGGTAACAACTTATGGCTGGGTCCTTCTTAGTGGATTGGGTTTGAGCCAACAGGGACCTGGATTCGGATCCAGACCAGGTCAATCTAGTTTTACCAGCTTGGCTTCTAAAGGGCACGATCTGCCCCTTTCTCCTCTTCCACCTCCTTCCCTTCTAACCCAAGACGGAGAGAACAAGAGAGGGAGAGAAGGGGAAGATGACGGTGGCGGCTATGGGCAACAAAACCGGCAATGTCGATGGACGGCGCCAACGCCGGCGGGTGATGCTGGCGGCAGCGGCGGTGGCGGTGGATGGCTGCAATGGAGGTAGTAGTGGCGATGGCAGCCTTGGTGGGATCTGGCGAACTGCTGCCGGCATCAGCGGCGGTGTCGGCGGGGGTAGCTGGCGGCGGCGGGTAGGCCCGACCCTCCCCTCGCTGGTTCTTCACCTTCCTCTTCTCTTCTTCTTTGTTGCCGAGGAAAACTGAGAGAGAAAAGGGTGCTGCGGTGGAAAAATATTTTTTTTTCTACTGCTCCGTTGCCAGTGATTTAAAAGTCGGCCGCCTGGACGACTAGGCGGGCTGCCTAGTCAGCTCGCACCCCATTACCGCCTGGGCGGAAACCGACTCGTCTTCTTTTGTGAGATTTTAGTTGGACGTCTTCTCTTCCTGTTAAAAGACCTTTATACCCCTACCAATAACTCATATGTGGCTTTGTAAATTGGTAATGTGCATTTAAGAATTGTTGATGAGCTCGGCAGGTTCTTATCTTAGTATCTTGGTTTTTTTAATATGTTTGCATAGGAACCTGTTCAAGCAGTAATCTTGCATTGCATGTAGTTTTTAAAAGAATTGTTTAGACATCTAGTCAATCAACCTAGCTTCTTTTACGGGACTATAAAAATTCTGCACGAGTATAAAGTGACATATACTTCATCAAGGTACTTGCCAATGAAGATCATAGCATAAAGTTTCTTGCCAGAAAAAGATCCTTCTAGCAAGGTTGGTCATAAGGG
Organism: Zantedeschia hybrid cultivar; assembly: GCA_030544215.1. Classification (NCBI taxonomy): domain Eukaryota; kingdom Viridiplantae; phylum Streptophyta; class Magnoliopsida; order Alismatales; family Araceae; genus Zantedeschia; species Zantedeschia hybrid cultivar. The sequence continues at coordinate 1,969,976 of JARZZO010000007.1, forward strand.
GGGTCGGTACAACTAGGGAGACTTGAAAACTGATACATCTCATTGGGCCACGATGCAAGATTCAGTTCGTCTCTATGTAGGACATGGCTCTTTATGTTCTTCGTTTGACATAATGCATACTGCAACAACTGTGAGAACTGGCTGCAGCTACATGGAGACTAAGAGGATGCTCTCGTGCTTGTTTGTAGATGCTAGCATGGTAGCTCTCATGTTTAATACTATATCATTCTTAAAAGTGTAGTCACTAACTTTTAGCAAATTAAGATTTATAATTGAATTAGGTACTATGATCCTTATATAAGTTAATATGAGATGTATGTGGTTAATAACATTATCAATTAGTAGAGGACATGTATAAGAAATTCAAATAAAAATGGTCCAAAAAAGTAGATGCCTTGGATTTGAGGCGGCAGCCTCGCCGCCTAGGCTGTCCGCCCAGGCAATAAGGGGGTCGGCCGACTCACTCCGCCTAGGCGTTTTTAAAACATTGTCCGTTGCAGTAAAGCAGCAACAATAACACGCAGCAGCAGCCACGTATAGGGAGACAGATAAGAGAATAGAGAGGGAGAAGGGCAATGATAAGGAGGAAGAGGGTGATGGTGTGATTGGATTGGGTCTCCCAGTCCCCTATCACTGTTCTGTGAACAGTAAAGAGAGGGAGAAAGAGATTGGGCAGGAGAAAGGGAGAAGGCCGGTGGTTGGTGGGCTGGCACTGTTCACGTGAACAGTGCATAAACAGTAATCGTTGGGGGGGAGGGGTTGTGGTGAGAGAAAGAAGAAGGGTGGCAGCAGTGGCGGCGAGTGGCAAGCGGTGGACAATGGTGGAGATCATTGTTGGGCTATGATACCAAAATTTATGAGGGACAAGAGGAAGAAGGAGGGTTGGGGAGACTACTGGCGTCGCACCAACGGTGGGGTGGACTCCGGTGTCACACTAGTGGCTTGGGCATCACATCCGGCCCCGTTGCAACGTAAATTTGACCTCATCGTACAGTCGCCTTCTTCGTCGCAGAGAGAGTACCAGAGTATTCACTCAAAATTCTGACTCAAACTTAACTACCAAACTCTAAGATGGACTTAAACTTTTCTAACTAGGTAATTATTGCGAAAATTCGTACTAAAAATTTGTAATAGATAGAAAAACGTACCTAAAATTTAGAAAAATAAAAAAACATGCTAAACGGACTCCAAATGGGCTAAATAAAATATCTATGGACTCCTATAAAATTATTCTACGCTTAAATGAGCTTTGGGTAGCTTGTGAACACAATAAAGCTTCCTCTGGTCTCGGATTCCCATCAATCACATATCTTCAAGTTTCTTAGCCACAACCTTTGGGATGCAAAACAGGGACAAGTCGTAGATGGGGAGATCATCCAACACTGACCGGCTCAACACAGGACGTTCACCATACCAAGGAAGGCATAATCGAAGATCAGACACGGATCAGTATGGTCCTAGACCAATCAGATCGATTGATCCGATCCAATCCGAGCGATCTGGTTTGGTCCCTCACTTTCTTTAAAAAAAGGTTAAAAAAATCAAAAAATACTGAAAAATTAAGAAAATAATAGACAACATGTTTCCATTGCCCAAAACTTATGTAGGACCTTGGGTAAGCCCTTGGGATTCTATTAATTTTCAAAGAAAGGTTAGATACTTTTGGGGGGGGGGGGAAGCATAACGCCTTACCCCTAAGTAACTTAGAAAGAAGAATGAAAGGTTAAAGTGCAAGTATAAAATTTGAGGGGGAGAGAGAGAGAATTAGAAAAAATGAGATATAGAAACTTAGAAAGAAGTATTTATTTTTAATAAAATTGGTGGTGCAATCCACACATTTAAAGAAAAAAAAAGGAAAGTTAGAAAGAAGAAATTTGAGTTTTGTTGAAAGTTGAAAGAGAAAGTTTTTAGAAAAGAGAGAGAGAGAGGGAGATTTAGAAAATAGAAATGAGAATAAAGAGGAAGTTTTTAGAGAGAGAAAGAGTTAGAAAGAAAAAAAACGTGGAGATGTCGTCAAATTGTTGTAGAGAATAACCCCCCAAACCTCAATTACACCCAATAAGAGCTTTAGAGAGCACTTAAGAGCAAGTGAGCTTAGAGAGAGAAAGAACTTAGAGAGAGAGAGAGAGATGAGAATGAGTGTTGGTGGGGATGGGAGATGGGCTTGGGGGTTTTGTATAGGCCCCCCAAGCCCCTCTTGGCCGGATTGGCCTATCCGGTCTGATCCGGCCGATCTGGCCCGATCTGTCCGATCTCGGTCTCGGAATGGAGGATCAGGACATGGGATTGGATCGGTTTGGCCAAAATCTGATCGGGTCGGCCGATCCGATCTGATCTGGTCTGTGCTGATCCGGCACACCTTGCACCGTCTAAAGGAGCCTGCCATTACAATCTGCCAACCTAGACTCAAACCTCTGAATAATCTTTCTCCAATCAGCACATCTGGTAGCTCTACAGGAGAGATGAAGACCAAGAAAGGTAATAGGAAATTGTCCCACAGGACAACCCAAAAGCTCTGCAGCCTTAAGGAGAGGCCCCGAGTCCACATTAATTCCAACTACCAGGCTCTTCTCAAAATTCACCTTGAAGCCACTAACTGACTAACATCCTCTAGAATCAATAACATCTATCTAATCACACACCTGTTGGACTGAGGAAAATGAATAGTATCATTGGCACATTGCAAATGGTAATCTGTCTACCAGAGGAGTGAACCCCAAAGCCTGAAATAAGCCCTAGCTCCTCGGCCTTACACCACATACAGCTCAAAAAATGGGCAAATGACAAAAAGAAGTGGTGACATGGGTCACCCTGCCAAAGACCAGGACCACTGTGGAAGTAGGAAGAGGCCTCACCATTGACCAAAATGGCCAACGTGCCTGAGGATAGGCAAATTGAAATCCACCTCACCCACCTGTCTCCAAAGCCCATGATGCTCAGCATGTGCAAAAGACACCCCAATTAACTCGGTCACAAGTCTTTTCACAGTCAAGCTTGATAACAATGTGTTGCCTCTTCTGGGTCTTCATAGCATGTAGACACCCATGGGCTATAAGAAAATTCTCCTGGCTGTGTCTACCTTTCGATAAATGCTCCCTGGTTACCACGTACTACCCTGCCTACCACCTGCTTTAATCTGGAAGTGAGCAATTTGGGCTTACATAGTTAAAGGCGAGAGGTGAGCGAGATGTCCAGGGCTCACCTCAGCCTCAAATGCCTAGGCAAGAACCTAGGTGTTAGAGATGTATTTTCTCCAATAAATCACCATGAAGAAATGACAGGAGGAAAATGAAGAAATCATCCAAGATAACAATATCTAAGGCTCCAATAAACACTAATTATGTCCAATATGTGGAGACTAACTTGTAGAAAGCACTTGAGTAATGGATGGTCTTGGGAGTCTCAAAGAATAAGGTGGCACTGTACAATACGATCACTATACATTAAAAGAGGCATTAACCAATAACCACTTAGGAATAAGTGAGAATAATAAAAAAAAGTGCCACACAATTTGAAAATATGAGCATAGAATAGGCATTATCAAAGAGAGGAGACGACAATGTGCAGAAAACAAGAACAACATCAAGTAACAACAGCATGGTGATTTATAGGAAGCAGAGTCAATTTATAATTGACAGCGGGGTGTCCTATAAAAACACATAATAAAAGACAGGTAGCAGAGTATGTTAAAAAAAGAGAAAAAGAACAGGATACATATGTAATACTAAGACATGACTCTCTTGCATGGGTGGGTATCTCAGCACACATGCGGCAAGAGGGGGGAGGGGGTCGAGTGAGGTGAACATGAGGTGGGGAGGGGCATCTTTGGCCTACCGTACCTTGCCTCATCACCCATGTGAATGAGGTGAATGCCTTTGGTAGCGTACAGCAGGGTACAGCTTAAGCAGCCTCAGGATCATCTTCACATTGTGCTTCCAATGTGGAAATAAAAGTTTGCCTTTTCTGATGTATGCATGTAGATCCCCTGATGCAAATTCAAGAGGTAGATTCGTAAAATTTCAGTAAACATTCTGGGTATTATATTAATGTGGAAATTTGTTATTTTGTTCAAATTTCCTGTAGTGCCTGTGACATGATGAGAACAGTTAGATGGGTTGAAGAGTGGGGAAGAGTGGCAGGCATTCCTCATGACAACAATCATGATTTGCTGTGTAAGGCTCACCAGTGGAAGAACTTGTTCTCTCGATTTTGCTTTTCTTTTTGTTTTTTGCTGTTTTATCTGCTCGATAAAGTAGGTCCTCTGTCCTTGTTTCTCTTGGCTCTAATATACCTTGGGCCTTCCCTTTTCCTTCGAGTTGGGCCTGGGATTTTGGGGGTGGCTGCCTTGTTTTGTGGGTGGTCCAGTGTGATTGTATTCTGTATTCCCTCTCTCTACTTTTATTCAATAAATTTGTGACTTTTGCCACCTTCAAAAACAAAAAAAAAAGTGGAAATTTGTTATTAAATGAAAAGGGCATGAAGTAATGACACGGAAGCTCCGTGAGTAATGTTAAAAGGTTGCAGATATGTACATGCAGCATCTGTTGATACGCTGAGGCCTTTGCAGTATGAGATGAAACAGATGTTCATTCAACTCCATTATTGATTTAGATGGAAGGAAAACTTGAATTGCATTTAATTGTTGTTTATACAGAAGGCTTCAGCTTTCATATGTTTTAATTATTATTTTTTTCCAATAGAAGGCTTTAGCATACATATCTTTTATTTTTTTTCCAAGTTACATTGGTTTCTGCTAGTTCCACCTGGCAGCTTTTAATTCCATCTTGCATTCATTTGTTTAGCTTCATTTACTCATTGGAACTAAGGTTCCTTTTTTTTTTTTTTTTGATGTAGGGAACTCTTGCTGTCATACATCACTACTGGCAATGATGTACATGTTTTAGGCTCTTTAAGTTTGCTTGCTATGTTGTTGCAGGCAAAAGGTTGAACTGGTTTCGTCTTGTAAGTCTAGTAATCTCATTTTCATGGTGTATTATTACTGAGGTGTCCTTTTTTTCTTTAGAGTTGGACGAATCAATGCTAGATGGACTTGGAATCCTTCCTCAAAGGAAGCAACACAAGAAGCTCCTGTTAGTAAGCACCGCAACTGAATTCCTAGCGATTGAAAGCTTGCAAGTTGTGTTATTTTTCTCTTTCTATATGGGAAACATTTTATTAAACAACTACAAGTTCCTGATGATTTATGATATCGAACAATTCTTTAGAAATAGATATCAATACATTGTAACCAAATTGGTTCCACATGGAGTCGTAGACCTAATTGTTGCTATCATTATCCTGCTACAAAAATCAAGAAGTTGCAAATAACTGATTTGAAACCCCTGCAGTTCCTTGCTGATTTGACCAATCGTGGTCTCTGAACTGTGGTCCTTAAAGATCCTTCTTCAGCATGCAACAAGGCTTATTCTTGAATGTCATTCACTGGGTGGATATGTTTGTCCATTTTCATTATGAAACAAACCATCCTGTGCAGGCATATACTAGCCACTGATTGCTCGACCCAACTGATCTTTGCTTCTTTGATATCAGGACTGAGTGGTATATTTGATTGTTCCAGAACAATATTCATCGGACCATACATATTTTTACAGCCGCTCTTAGCCTTGGTTCTTTGACTTTCTTCTGCAGTTCTACATTTTCAAAACTTATATAAAGAAAAGGATGTAGATTTCTTTGACGCCTATGTTTCCATAATATCTACCACATGTTTGTGATTAGATGGATTGAATTATAATTCTGACCTTTCAAACAGAGCAGATTATTTAGCATAATATTCCTTGTGTTGATGTTGAAAACTGCAGCAATTATTGTTTTGATCTGTTGCAGCAAGCTTTAGTTGGTGAGGGCTTAGGTGAGGAGCAGCTATTTTCCTCAGAGAACAGCTTGACAAAAGATGGCATCAATACTGAACTTGATGGATACATTCAAAAGCTTAAGGTATTTAGATTTGACTTGTTCTTATTTTCCTGAACGGTCAGTCTCTTCCGTTCAGTTGGCAGATCTTGTACAAAGGACGTTGTTTGCATGGTTTTACTATGTTCATGGGCATTATCATCCATCTATTGATGACACACTTCTACTGATCCCTTTCAGTTTCTCCGAAAGAAGGGAAAGGGGCGGGGGGTGGGGGGGTGGGGTGAGGTTTGTACATGTAATGACTAGTGATTTCTTGAAAAGATGTACTACATACGTGAGCTTGAGTGGCGGGTTACTTCGGGAGATGTTATCTTTGATGACCCAATGTCTTTTTTTTTACATTCTCTAGGTTAATTAGAATGCTGATAAAGGTTAACAACTTATATATTATCATCATCAAAGCCTTATCCCATTTATTCAGGGTTGGCCACCTGAATCTTGTTCTGGCATTTTATTCTATCCAATGACATATTTGGTAGTTAAACCTGGGAAGGTCAAGTCCTTTCCTACTGCATCCAAGCACCTCATTTTTACGCCTTCCCTTAGTTCTACTGTTTGGGACCCGACCTAGCTATCTCTCCTATCATATTTTTATTATTATTATTAAATCATATCGTTTTGTCTTTTGTTTTTATCTGGAGAAATATAGGCCGGTTTTATTTATTTTATTTCTTGGACTATGAGAGCTTGGGATTAGCCCTCAGGGAGTTCGAGACTTCGGATCAGGCGAAGATCCGAGTATATGACCTCTCTCCACGGACCTCGGCCAGTGTTAATTACGTCGAGCAACCGCTCGACAACTCTTGATTAACCGTTCGTTGATGCCCTTGTAACATGCAACACTACTACTACTACAGGCAGCACATGCATATGAAGATATGTTTTAGGTTAAGCCCTTGGCCTCACCAAAGTTTAAGATGGGTTTATAATTGATTGGGAGACTTTTCAAAAGGTTTTCTATCGACTCCAAGTTATCTAGATTGATTTCAAGTATTTTAGACCCATAAGGATATTTTTTTAATTATGTCAAGTTGGAGGGTATAGGGGTATTATGGTCACTTTAGTGTGTGAAATGAGTTTTAATGATTTAGGAAGATTTCAAAATCTTAGGAGGTATTTTAAGAGTTATTTTAAGTGTGTTTGGGTTGTAAGGGTATTTTGGTAATTTTACCCGAATTGGATTTCTAGACTTAAAAGTCTGTTTTTTTTTATATATTTTTGCAATTATGTTGCATTAGGGTCATTATGGTCATTTTAAGTTTTTAGCATTTTAGAGAAATTTGAAAACCCTTAGGATGTATTTTAGGATCATTTTAGATTTTGGTAATTTTACCTTAAATCGGGTTTATTAGACTTAGAGTCTATTTTTATATTTTTCTGAGATTTTTACTTATTTTTATCATATGGAGAGTATTTTAGTAATTTTACTCATCTTATTAAGGTTTGGAGGATATTTTGGGCACATGAGAGGTTTTGATATTTTTTAAGAATTTTCTGTGATTTTTACAGATTTTTATCATTGATGGGAGTATTTTTGTAATTTCTATTAAGTTTTGGGGGCATTTTGGTCATTTCGGGAGTTTTATATGTTTTCAGATTTGGTTCTCTATTTTTTACTGGTTTTTACTGAATTTTACTGATTTTTTTGTTAAATTTCCTGTTTTTTATTAATTAGTTGAGTATATGAAGGATATTTAAGTCATTTTTTGGGTTTATGTAATTTCCAGATTTGGTTTTTTGATTTTTACTGAATATTACTAGTTTTTACAGAAATTTTCTGATTTTTATATTCATTTTACTGATTTTAAATAATTTTCACAGATTTTATTAATTAATTAAACATGGGGGTATTTAAGTCATTTTGTAACTTAAGTATATTATTTTATGTCTCAATGTTTTATTATTGAGTTTTGATTATGAGTCTAGGTTTAATTATATATGGAGTGTGGCCAAGAGTATTTTAGAATATTTAATTATGTACTTATGTATTTTAATTAGTTATTAAACTAATTAATAAATTAATTATGTATGTGAAAATATAATAACATAGTGTTATTTAAGTAATAGGTTCATGAACACACATGCACACATATATGCTCAAAGAACAATATTGGCATTTCATTCATCATTTTGGCATAATTCCGGCTTATAGAACGACGATTTTACAATATAAATTCGGCAGAGCTTCCCCTTAGGAATAAACCTTAGGAAGAGAGCCCTCCGAGAAAATATCACCTCTAAATGCAGCAAACCCGTGCAAAAGCACTTGGTTTGGCCTTCAAATGGGTAGAGTTTCCTCTTAAGAATTTTTGGGCCAAATGGGCATGCTCTTCTTCTTACCCCTCGGGGGGTTTTTATAGGTTTTGAAAGCCTTAACCGGTGGGGGGTGCCACCGGAGATTTTCTTGAGGTGGGGGGTGCCACCGGAAGATTTTTGGAGAGAGAGATTAGAGAGGGGAGGGGGGGAACCGGTGGGGGTGCCACCGTTTGGCACCCCCCCCGGTTATGGAGCCGGTGGGGGGGGGGGGGGGTCCAACATCTACCCACCCCTACTTGGGGATATAATCGCACCTTTAACTTGTGGCAAACTTGGATAGCAATGCATGCGACCGAACAGTCTGATGATCCTATTCTCCCTATGCTTATTAATGAAGTCCCCACTTATATGTTCATTTCAGATCTTATCCTTTCTTGTCTTATGTTCATTTCAATCTTATCCTTTCAAATCTTATATGTTCAGTTCAAATCCTATTCTCCCTACCCTTTGAAATCCCCAGTTATATGTTCATTTCAGATCTTATCCTTTCTTGTCTTTTCTGTGCATCCATCTCAACATCCTCATTTCTACAGTTCATATTTTTTGTGCATATTTTTCCCCCTAGTGACATGCAGCTGCCTGAACTCATGCTGCAGTAAGTTTTGCTTTCCTTCCATCACAGCTGTCTGACCATGATTTGATGGTTGTGATGCTGTATGATCAGACCATTCTCAAATGTCTGGCCATATAGTACTCTCTCTCTCTCTCTCTATCTATCTATCTACACACAGATGGGTGAGGTACCCTAGAGAAAACTAATTTTTTGCAGGTCTAGAGTATTGCAATTCCTTTTCATTCTCCAAGATTGTCAGTGTCACTTGGAAATTTTCAAATGAGCGAGAGTGCTGAATAGTTGACTGTTGAGCTTATCAGCAAGAATATCCTGCCATGAACCTCCACTTTCTTCTTTTACTTCAACTTTTAAATTCTTTTAATTTAATTAGCTCCAGAAGGAACTTTTGAAACACAGTAAAACCCTCACATCAAAAATAAATGCTCCAAAATTTCAACACAAAATCCTCTTGTGCATCTTAAACTGGAACAAAGTTTATGTCTATCACATCTGAAAATTTAGCAATCGCCTAAATGTGGTGGAATAACAAACTTCTGTCACAAGCCATTGAACTTTCTTGGAACCATCTTGGAACGAGACACATGCTATATGCCTCCAGAGAAAATCCTGTGGATGAATCACCCTAAACTCATGCAACTCAATTCTGTCATTAAATCTAACGTCTATAGTTTCATTGTATTTATTAAAGAGCAATGAAATTTCACATTGTATTTGGTTCTCTTCAGATACTTTACTGCCCCAGGAAGTTCTCTTGTTCTCAGCATAGATTCCCACTTATTTTCCTCTGAATAAAAATTATCTTAATGCTTAAAAGATACAGAAGTTTCATATGTTCCTGAATCAACAATTTTCTTAGCCATTCTCATATCAGACAGGCTGTAAAACTGGTGAAGAAAGAAAAATGTTTCCATGTTGAAAGGATGTTATTTTTCACGAGCTCTGAAATTCCATCAAGTAATGTCTATTTTCTGGGTATATCACCAACTTGTGCTAAACTGTTACTTTCTTCAGGACCATTATGGGCATCTTTATTTTGAGGAATCAGGAGGAAACTATCAAAAGCACAGATACCAGGTATACTGCAGATCTGACACAACGTTAATTTTGTCATATTACATTCATTCTGCAAGTACATTGCTTCAACCGATGGTCTTGCAAGTATCTTGCTGTCTTTGCGGTAAGGGTAAAATTGATGTATAGTTTGCTGTCAATATGTTATTATATGGGGTACACGTGCTTCTTCTATAGTTCAAATATTGTCAGCATGTATCTAATGTCTTTTAATCAACTCCATACGTGTTACCTCAAATTTGGCATTTGATAGATTAAGATGGCGGGACATAATTCATGTAGCCGACCCCAAATAGGTGGGATAAGGCTTTGATGATGATGGTGATGACATAGAGAAGTGCTAGGATGCAACGGAGGTAGTTGGTGCAACTCCGTCGCATCCTGATATTAAACCATCGGATCTTAATCTAATGATAAGAAAATTAAATTGTGAAAAAAATCCTTGTGATGCCTTTTCTTGGGGGTGCCTTTGGTGACCAATATTCACGGAGGGGGTAGGGGTATAAGGAAGAGAAAGGAAAAAAGAAAAAGAAAAAAAATTACAAAACATAGCATCATCCAATCCATGATCGGACAGCTAGTTTATGCCTGCGTCCGCATGATGTGGAATTGTGTTATGCAGGGCGGAACCCTGAACCAGTCTTCCGCATGGGGTTCCACCCAATGCAGTACTGTTCATGCGGAACAGTTGGTTATGATTATTATTTTTAATGTCATTGGATCATGATCCAAAGCCTTCTATCATTGTGTGACGGTGTTGAACAAACTGCCCCCGTTACACATTGGAATGCAGAATTGGCCGATCCTGATCCGGCCGATCTGATCCTGATTCGGATCGGGATCGGCGGGTCCTGATTCGGGGACCCGATCCGACCCGGAATTCCTTGCCGTTACATTGTAGCATTCATCTATACATATAAATAAGACCTATGTATCACATCTTTTTAAAGAATTAGGGTGACTAATACTTGGGATTTTAATCTATCTGACCGGAAACCGGTCATTGAACTAGCAAAGGCATCTCCAGAGTCTCGGCTGTCAAGCTGAGTAGTTTGCAAGGCATGACAAATCACCCTGGCTGAAGAAATATGTTTGGAGGTTGACTATTGAACCCAACATTAGACACAAAAGTTATCAATTTTACTGTTTTTGAGAAGAGTGTGGGCTGGACAACCAGTTTATAACATGATAACTAAAGTAATACAACTGGGCTGCCTATCCATTGTCATAGAGCTGGTGACAATGTCGTCATGATTGTGTTCCCTCTGACCATGTTTAGCTTATATGGCATATTTCACATTATTATTTTTGTTGCCGACTTGTTTGAGTTTACATACAGAAAACGTAATCTTGTGGAGTATGGCTAATGCTTATAAATGAGGTTTCATACTGTTCTTTTTAGGTGTTTACCAAACAGCCACTCATATTGGATCAAAATTTGTGCTTTGGAGAATTTAGTTTGTCAACTTTACTTCATCATTGCTGATCTTATCATGCTATTGTCTTTACTTTTCAGGTGCTGGATGCATTGGTTAATCTCTTCTGCAGGTCTAATATTTCTTCAGAGGCTCTGTGGGTTGGTGGTTGGCTCTTAAGACAGCTACTACCACATAGTGAAAAGGAATTCAACAGCCATCATCTTAAACTCTTGAAGGTATAGCATTATTTTCTTACTATCATCACAATTATATATATATAGATATAGATATATATAGGGGGGGGGGGGGGTGTGCGCGTGCATGCGTGTGTGTGTGCATTGCTGAAAATGGACTATGATTTGACCATGGTCTGGTCAACTTGGTATGGAACGTCAGAGAGACCCAAACCATAAGATCCATAAACCAAGACCATCAAGCCTATGAAGGTCTAAGACCCCATATAGCCATGTGAAATAGCCCAAATTGGCTCAAATCTATGCGAACCAGCCTCTTGAAAATTGGCTGATCCAGATTGATACGGGGCCTTTTCTGACCTTATGAGAAGCAAGGTTTGCCATATCGCTGATCCATTCCGGATTGTATCTTCCCAGATACGGTACAATGCCGATCCAACTTGGTCAGACTTTGCACGAGTCTCACGAGTCGGGTTGAGTCAGACCAATGAGTTTGTTAATAGCAATGAGTTTTAAGTGTACTCTACTGATTGATATAAAAAGTATAAGTTTACTTATAAAATGACAAAAAAAAACTCTCAATATAAAACAACTCATTATGCATGTACGAGTCAGGCGATCCACTTTGACTTGATTGGGCTAGTGGATCTGACTCGCCCAGATATGAGCCATCTTGTATGAGTCGGCACAATCCGTTACAATACGGCAAACCATGGTGAAAAGTGAATTGTAAAATCAAGGTAAGATCACCATCAACTGAACTGGATCACCCTGAGGTAGATTGGCCAATTCATAAAACAATGATTAAAATAAAAGATGGCACTAGGGGCCACACTAAGGTGGCAAGAACATGTTGCTGCCTTGGAAGTTGGAACTAATCAATTGATTCTTGGAACCCTGCAGAATAGAACGAGGTAACACAGAAGGCCACACTGAATAGATAAGAGCGTGGCATACTTGCATGGTGCTTTCACTGACTTGACTGACTTGGCTCAGTTTTTCATGGTTCCATCTTCCGGGTGATGGGAAAACTATTCATCACGGTCTTATAAATACTTATTAATTTGGTTAAAATTATGTTGGCATCTAGAATGGGTAATTCTACTAAACCCAACTTGGCAGAGTAGCAATTTTCTATTTGTGGCTGATTTTGAGCAAGAAACTGAGGACCAAGGTGCTGCGTATGCATTTGTAGTAGTTGAAAAGAATGAAGATGTGGGTCATTTCCTTTCAGAACGTGAGCACTTATGAAAATAATTCATTAATCTGTTGCTTTGCACCCAAACTAGCATCATCAACAAGGGAGATCCAACATATTTGGTCTCATTGTGGAGAGCAACTCTTTCCAATGTAATTGTCACACAGAATGAAGCAGAAAGAGAATGAGAAGCTATAAAGGCAAGTCATTGGAAACCTTACAAAGGTGTGGCATTTGAAACTGTGATTCAGGTTGCTGTCCTCGCTCTTTTAGTTCCAAAGAGAGATGGCACGAGTGCTGATTAAGATCATAATTGAATATAGATTCCCTCTAGTCCAGTTTATTAATATGTTTAATCAACTTGCTAATGCTGGTGTATTTTTAAGATTGGTCTCAAAAGTGGCTATCATCAAATTCACGTCATTTAGGAGAAAAATGGAAGACAACATTCATCTTTTTAATCATGTACATTCTTGGCCTTCTCATTCACTTTTTTTTTTTTTTTCTGAAAGTGGATAGTACCACGTATATTAGAAAATAAAAGCTATACAAAAGAATGAGGAAGACATAGAACAACTCTATACAAAACACCAAGATGGTGTAGAAGCTGACTAATCCCTCCCCCCTCCCCCCCCCCCCCCCCCCCCCCGAAGAACAAAAAGCATGGTTAGCAATATCGGCTGATACCAATACGTATCGGTATCGGCCGGGGCCGATATCAATACCCCCCGAATCGGCCAATAATGGTCTTTGTAGTTAAAAATAATAAAATATTTTTATTAATTTTTATTGGCCGGTACCGACAAATACGGCAGATACTGATATAGATACGTATCAGTATCGGTACCCACCTATACCGGTACCTATGCCAAGATTGCCATCCTTGACAAAAAAAGGAAGAATTACTATGATTCATATTACATAAAAGGCGACCCCATTCTCTAACTCTCTCAACAACAAAAGAAGACACCCTATCCGGCATACACGCCTCTTTCTTGAAAATTCTTTTTTTCCTTTCCTACCAAATAGCCTAGATAGTGGCATGGAGAATCAACCACCAAATGGTTCAATCACCCTTGTATGTCCACCACCTACTCCATGTGTTGAGGAGCCCCTCCACTGAAGACCACGGTCTGAAAGTGCACTTAACTTTTTGAAGAACCAGCTGCCAAACTTTACAAGAGCAGAAGCAAAACACGAAGAGATGATCCTTCGTTTCAGTTTCTAGGCCACAGAGACAACAAGTTGTACACAAATCCTGCATAAAGCGGGCCAACCAATCACAAGTGGGTAGCCTACCCAAGGAGTCTCCATATTAGTATCTTCACTTTCAATGGGGCTTCTTGTCCTCCACATGCAAGCAAAATGTGGAAAATGGGTACCCCCATCAGCTATCATAGAGTAAGCCGAGCGGACTGAGAATACTTTTGATTTATCCCACATCCATATTGCAAGTGATGTCCACACAACAATCCTGAAGCATGCTAAGAAGCCTACGCAAGTCCTCCACCTCTTCATCTCTGAAATTCCTTCTAAAAGAAGGGCTCCAAACAATACCATCCTGTCCAACTGTGAAGAAATGACTAATGATTGCCTCTGGGTCACAGGAGATGGCAAAGAGCCTGGGGAACATACTGCTAAATGAAGTGACTGTACATCATCTATCCAACCAGAAACAACAAAGCTGTACATTCCATATGCTGGCCTGAACTCTGCTTTAAAAATGTGGAGACATTGCAAAATACCCTTCCAAACAGGAGACACATTGTAAAGAGTAGGAAGACTCACCTCCCATACATTAGCTGCCCCATAGTACATGCAGGAAATAACCTCCCACCAAAGACCATTCTCAGCAGTTGCAAGTTTCCAAAGCCACTTTGTAAGCAGTGCACGATTAAAATCACTGAAGTTCTTCAAGCCGAGTCCCCCATTTTCTTTGCTTCTACACACTTTACCCCAACTGATGGAGTAACCACCTCTTGTAGGGTCTCCCTCCACCCACACAGGAATCTAGCTTGAATGGAGTCAATTGGCCACTGACCTGGGAATGCTGAAGATAGATAGAAAATAAATAGGCAGGCTATCAAGCACAGATCTACAAAGAATCAGTCACCCACAATAGGACAATAACTTGCCTTTCCATTTAGCTAATCTGCTCTCAAATCTGTGAACCACATGATCCCAATCTTTACAAAGCAAACACCCAAGAGTCAGGGGAAGACGCGGATAAGAGATGGGGAATTCACCTTTTTTACAACCCATAATACAAGTGGCCCTTCTAACTTCCCTCTCATCCATATTCATAGAAATAAGTTGACTCTTCTGAAAATTGACTTTCAGTCTTTCGGACCAGCAACCTCTTCTAAGAGTTCCAAGATAAATCTGGCGACAAAAAGTTGGTTTTCCCCTTCCGAGAAGAAAAGCATGGTATCATCAGCATACTAGAGGTGATAGATATGCTTCTCAGAGGAATAACCTGGAAACCTCTTATCAATCCTGCAGACTCAGCCCTCTCCCAGAACTTGCTCAAAATATGAGCCACAAGGATGAACAAAAGAGGTGACATGGGGTCTCCTTTCTGAAGACCTCTCCCACTAAGAAAGAAGGGTCTTCTCATTACCATCTTCTTGTTTTTAGAAGATGGTTTAAATTTGTGAAAAAGTTTACCGTGGACATCCTTGAGATACCTATTCAAACAAGTAAAATTATTAATAATATACTTCCAAAATATAGCTGAAAAGATTTCCAAAAATACATGCCCATTCATCACACATCACGTGCAGCCATACTCATCCCATGTCCTCTTAAATGAGTGAATGCAGTCATTAAAGCTTTCAGTTCCTGCTTAAGATTTGTTGTATTCCTTGTAAGTAGGTCTTGGCAAGTCTTTACCCATGTTGCCGATGGTTTCAGTTTATCTCATTGTAGTGTGAACTTTACCAATATTAGTAACTATTCTGACTTCAGAATAGTGGTGGGGAATATTGAAAGCTCTCTATTCATCTCTAGGGTAATAACCCGATATATGTGCAAGTGTACAAGACAATTCCCAATACGAGCGGTAATAGGATGCCACTCTACTACTAGCGAGAATAGGCTACATACACATTGATCTAAGTGAGACTAGTGTATATAAAATCCTAATCCAAGTAGAACTAGGAATCCTAATCAAAGTTTTTTTTTTTTTTTTTGACTAACGTGGACTGTACCACCAATCTTATTGAAAATATCATGGGGTTCCAGGACTGACGCATCAAAATGAAGTTATTGACCCCGTGAGGGCTAAGACATCAGGGGGAAATAAGCTGTCGAAATGAATGTAGGAAGTTGGAATATAAGAGGTCTTAACAGAGACTTTAAACAAAGGGCAGTAAGAGATTATGTTAGGGTGCTTAAAATGGATTGTTTTTGTTTGCCGGAAAACAAAATGGATGTCATTGATCAGCAGCTTATCAAAGTAATGGGAGGCTCTATATTGACAGACTGGGCAGCAATACCAGCAGCTGGAATGAGTGGAGGGCAGATTATTATGTGGAATGGAAGTAATTTAAAGAAACAATATGTCATGGTCTTTACAGCATTTCCATCAGATTTTCTTCTGTCTGTCCCTCTGAGGATTGGGTTATTACATTAATATGGTCCTCATACACAACAGGCTAGAGAGATCTTTACCAGGAACTCTAGGCTTTCTTATAAGTTTAAGGAGTTCTGGTGTGTTATTGGGGATTTCAATTGTGTGAGATTTCCATGGGAAATATCATATAATCATAAATGGGACAAGGATATGGAGAAGTTTAGAAGGTGGATCTCTGAAAGTGGAATGATGGATCTAGAAATACCTAATAGAAGGTTCACATGATCCGATATGCAACAAGTCTCTATTCAGTCTAGGATAGATAGGCCTTTAATCTCTACTAAATGAATGAGCTCTTTTCTCTACCCAAAGTCAAGGGATTTAACAGGACTGTTTCTGACCATATACCTTTGCTTTTGAATGTTACAGAGGTGAGGAAGAGGCATACTTTGTTCAGATATGAACTGGCTTGGCAAACTCATGAAGACTTCAAGGACATGGTGACTAATATGTGGAATGAAGGGTATCCAGCAGTTCATGCATCAGAAAAATTTTCGGGAAAACCGAAGAAAGTCAGATTGGGCATAAAAAATGGAGTTAAAGAATTTTTGGGGAAGCATCAACCACTAGACAGCACTTCTTCATAAAATTGATGATCTTGAAGTGGGAGTTGAAAATCAACTGCTGACAGATGAGGAAAACCAAGAGCTATGCAGGATTAAAAAGGAGTACAACAGTTGGCTGAGGAGAGAGGAAATTAAGTGGAAACAAAGGACTACGGAGCATTGGTTAAAAGAGGGAGACAAAAACACAGTTTTTTCATGCTGTGGCTACTGCAAAGAGGAGATATTTGAGGATCGAACATGTTAAAACTGATAATTGGACTTTTGAATCTTAGGAAGATATTAAGAAGGTTTTCATTTCTTACTACCAAAACCTTTTTACAGAGAATGAGTGGTGGAGACCAAGCTGTCTTTGAAATGGATGCCAATAAGTCTCCTGGGTCTGATGGCTTTTCAATGGGGTTTTACCAATTTTCTGGGAAACCATTAGAGAAGATCTTATGGAAGTGATGGAAGAGCCTTAGCTTATTCCCAAACAAGAAGGAATAAGGTTGGTATTCGAGTACAAGCCAATCAGTCTATTGAATGGGTGTTACAAAATTATCACGAAGGTAATGGCCAATAGATTGAGGAGGGTGTTTGTAACAATCCGATCCAACCCTTCTGAGGTATTGTCCGCTTTGGGTAAAGTCCTCACGATTTTGTCCTCAAAAGGCGCCTTAGAAGTTATGGATATAAATTCTACGTATATAGCCCAATAACTTTTTTCCGTTTTTCAATACATGACTAATTCGGTTCATTCCCACCCTAGCCCCCAGACACAGTGGCAGGAGACACCACGGTGGCTCCATACTGCTTCACTTGCAGGTAGCTCTTTCTTATGGATAGCCCTCTCCTCCTGCCTGGCTCGTGACTGGATCATTATAAGCCAACTAGCTTTCGTGTGGTTTGTCTTCGAACCAGCCTGTATTGTATTACATGGGTCCTACTCTAATACCATTTTGTGACGACCCGATCCAATCCGTATGAGGTATTGTCTATTTTGGAACAAATTCACACGATTTTATCCCCAAAAAGCGCCTCACAAGTTATGGATACAAATTCCACATATATAATTTACTAACTTTTTTCTGTATCACCGTTTTTTGATACAGGACTAATCCGGTTCATTCTCACCCTAGCCTCTAGACACAGTGGCAGCACCACACCGTGGCGGCTCCACACCGCTTCACTTGCAGGTAGCGCTTTCCTACTTGCAGTCCTTTCCTATGGGTAGCCCTCTTCTCCTGCCTCGCTCGTGACTGGGTCATTACAGTGTTGTTTAGTGTTATAAGTAGAAATCAAACTGCTTTCCTATAAGGAAGTTATATGTTGGACAATTTCCTTTCAGCTCATGAAGCCATTCATCATCAAAAGCTCCATATGAAGGAAGGAGTTGTTGTAAAGGTGGATTTTGAAAAAGCCTATGACAAAGTGAGTTGGCAGTGTATTCAGAGGACACTTGGTGCTATGGGTTTTAAGGCTAAGTGGATTGGATGGGTGATGAATTGTATTTCAACATCAAGATTCTCTATTTTACTGAATGGGGAACCTTGTGGTTACTTCAGTAACACAAGAGGTCTGCAGCAAGGAGATCCAATTTCACCATTGCTTTCATAATAGTGGGACAAGTCTTTAGTACCTTGTGGAATAAAGCTGCATCTCAAGGGCTTGTGGCTGGATTTAAAGTGGGAAGGAGTGGTTTTTTTGCTATCACACTTCCAGTTCACTGATAACACTCTTTTGTTCTCCACTAGAGATGAGGAGCTGTTATGTAATATGAAGAAGCTCTTGACCTTATCAGAGGCTATCACTGGAATGCTATGCTATCAAAGGCGATCGCCTCACTCGCCTAGGCAATGAAGAAGGTTGAGGCAAGTCAAAACGCCTCACCTTGCCTTGTGTTCTCCTCATTCACCTAGGCACTTGCCTTAGCCTATGATGTCTATGCCAAATGTTTGTTTCTTTTTTAATTATGTGGCATTACTTTTTCTTATTCTTAATTATTCGAAAGCCGCTAATGCTTCTTTTAACAATGTCCAGTACCCTTTTTCTCTTACATGCTACCACATTTTTGCTTATTTTTGATGATTCCAAAGTCCATCAACTACTTGTATGAGTAGTAGATGGTCTTAGGATATTACATGTTGGACATAATCAGTTGTTCTCAAAGTTTTACATATGATTATGTTAGATGTTTTCTTTATTTTCCTTATATTGTCATTTTATTTCTTCATAGTGATTTATGGGAGAACATATCGCCTCAAACGCCTAGGCATTTGAGGCTGAGGCGAACCCTTTGGTTGCCTTGCTCGCCTCTCGCCTCTGACTACGTAGCTGGAATGTCAATTAATTTTCAAAAATCTGAAATGGTAGAGATTAATTTGAATCAAGATAAGTCGGAGAGCACTGCAGATATTTTCTCCTGTACAACTATACACTTTCCTACCAGATATTTAGGTCTTTCATTATCTCATGCTCCGTGTAAAGTGAGAGATTGGGATGACCTTATTAGAAAGTTTGACAACAGATGGGAAGGTTGGAAAGCTAGATTTCTTTCAGCGGGAGGTAGATGGATTATGCCGAGAACAATCCTTTCTTCATTGGCCAACTATCATCTTTCTATTCTTAAACTTCCTAGAACAGTGGAAAGGTTGATTGAGTCAAAAAGAAGCTCATTCTTGTGGGAGGGAGGAAAGAATAGGAGAGGCCTGTATCTAGTGGCCTGGGAAAAAAAATTGTAGAAGAAAGGACCAAGGTGGCATAGGTCTGCTCAAAATTGGTCAATTCAATAAAGCACTATTGGCAAAATGGATTTGGAGATTGGGAGTGGAGGAGGATGCTTTATGGGTAAGGATCATTAGATAAAGGTATTATTCACATTCTTCTAGATGGGATCTACTTCTCTCTTCAAATTCCACCTTGTCACCTATTTGGAGAAATATTGTGAAAATGATTGACTTGGTCAGGCCTGCTATCAGATTTATTCTAGGTAATGGTAGACATCAGATTTTGGAAGATAGGTGTTGCCCAGATGTTTTCTGAAGATCAACCTGGAACTTTAGACTCAGAAGACAGCCAACAGACCTGGAAATCAATCAGTTAATGGCAGTTTTGGGAAACATCCATGGCACTAATCTTGACAGTGGTACAGAGGACAGAAGGGTTTGGATTTGGAGCTTCACAGGAAATTTCTCAGTTAAAGCTCTATCTACAGTGATAAGTGATGGGGGAGCAAGAGTTACTTGGGATCACTTAGTGTGGTCAAAGCTATTACCAAGTAAGACAAAGTTCTTCTTATGGAAATTAGCTTTGGGAGGCTTCCCACTATGGACAGACTTAATAAGATTCTCCAAGCTCAGAAGGCTTCATGTGTGTTTTGCAGTGTATTCAAGGAAAATTCAGATCATTTGTTCTGGCACTGTGGGATCATTAATGTATTGTGGAAATTCATCCTTAGGATTTACCACATTCCATGGGAGGATCTATCCAATGTCTTAGATTTGATACACTGGTAGGGTTCTATCTGTCCAAGGCAATCAGAAAATCAGTTGTGGTCACTGGTCTTACCAGCAATCTTATGGGGTATTTGGAATGAACAGAATTCAAGAATTTTTTCTCAGAATCATTACAAGGTGTTTGATATTGGGAGAAGATCCCTCAAATGGTTGCAGAACTTCTATGCTATCTACAAAAGTCTTTTTTTGGAATAATCTGTTTTTGTGATAAATGTTTTTGCTGTGTCCTCATTTTATTCTCTTGATAAAATGAAGTGGTGGGTTTGTTGGGTGTGTTTAGGCCAACCTTCTTTGATGAAGGTTTCGTCTGTTAGGCTCCACTTTTTAGTTGTTTGTTTGTATACTTTATTTGTTTTGAAATGAATCTGTGATCTTTTGGTCACTTCCCCCCTCTGCACCTCCCCCCCCCCCCCCCCCCCCCACAAAAAAAAAGGAAAAAAACACCATTGTCAACGCACACACGATGGAGTATGTTTACTGCCATCAGAAGACTACATATGGTTTCATCTGGCTCGAATTTAGTTTGCATGATATCAGAGTTGTAGGGTATCGGATGACGAATCTTTGTATCCTCATTCGACCATCCGGGCCTGTTTAGGTCTTTTTCTAATTTTCAAGAATTTTCTATGAGATTTTCGAACTTTTTTTTTTCAGGTAAGGGTATTTTGGTCTAGAGTCAAGTGTAGGGAGTGATTAGAGTTTGTTTACTCTTTATATAGTGTTATAAGATTCTTTCTTAATTTTTAATGAAATATTTATTGCGAATTTTGAGTATTTTACTGAGTTCCTCTCTGAGATGGAGTCGGATAAGCCTTGAGATGGGGTTGGGTGAGACGCCTAGGTATCACCACCACCGCCATTGCTTCACCACCGCTGGCATCCTTCGCTTTGCACTGCCATCCTCCCACTTAACCCGTATCAAAATAACTAGAGGAAGTACAAGAAGGATAGGAGAGGTTCTTACCCATGAGAAAGAAAATAACGTAAGACAAACTTAAAGACCATATCCCTAGGTTTCTGTCGGGATACCCAAAATGTGACATGACCAATGATACAAGGAAGACAATGTTTTAAGGGAAATATTCTCAATATAAATTTTACTTTCCCAAAAAAGAACATCATTTCTTTCATGTCAATACTCCAACAAACTGCATGAGGTAGAATACCACGAATCCTTTAGCTGTCAATGTTGCGTTGAAACCCACAGCTGCTTGAAAAAAGACCACAGATCCATAACAGACTGGAAATTCATCTGAAAGTGGAGAAGCTTCCCAAGAGATTCCATACACACTGGATCACTAGGCACATAACCATTAGATGATCCACATCATCAGCATCAGTACCACAGAGGACACACGGTGTCACTGTCATGGGACCATTTATTCTCTACACCTTTGCAATGATTCTTGTTTGAAAAGTCAACTACATAAATGCTCTTACTTTGACGGGGACTTTATTTTCCGATACTCATCATACTTCAAATATTTGGGGAGATCACCTTCAAGCGAACAGTAATAAGTAGGAGTCGAGCATGAACATGTACAATGTATCTCTAGCACCCTTCCCCACCACCCTAGAACTCATGGTGGATCGTAAAGCAAGAGTTTGCCAACCAATTTCTTGAAATGCAGAGCCATCAGAGACTCAATGAAGAGGTCAACGACTTGCTCAATAGGAGTAAATGTGCCAGAGAGGTAGGGTAGATAGACAAAGAGACATCAACCTCGATATGCTTTGTCTAGTCATGGAAGACCAAGGTGCTCCGACAGGCATAAGATAAAAGTATACGAGTTAGTGACAGCAAGATCACAAATGAGATGCCATCACTAGGTAATGTTGGCAGAAGCATTAACTGTTAAATGATCAGCTGTCGGAAAAGATCGCATCTCAGCAGAAATGTAATCATTAAATAATCAGCTCTCTGAGGAGGATCTCATCTTACTTATAAAGTCATTTCCCACATTTTGTTACCAACTAGATGCAGGACAGAAATACCCTCCAATAATTTGTTGTAGCTTCTGGTTCAAACCAATGCATGAATGGTAATGGGCTGCAATAACTGGTTGTTGAGCTTGATAACTAGTACTTGTTTACGTAGTAAGAAGCTTCATGGATTTCAGATTTTAGGTGACAGGTCTCTTAACCTGAGAAGTTTTAGTTGATTTGCTAAGCTCAAACATGGGTAAAGGAGGATGGACATGGTCTCTCCTGGCTTCTCCTTCACACTAGGTGACTAAAGGAGGAAAGAAGGCAGAATAGGAGAAGCAGAAGAGAGAGGGTGACATGGGGGACTAAACAGAGGAAAAATTGTTAGCAGCATCATAGCTTGCAGTTGGTTCCAGAGGTGTAGCAGTTGCAGTGCCGAGCTTCTTCTCTGATCTTCTTCCCTTTCCCCTTCCCTCCTCTTTGCTGTTGTTATGGAGTAGGGGGAGAAGATGGAAGAAAGGAAGTGGAAATTAGAAAAAAGATCACGATGATGGTTCTGGCTGTGAACAGAGGGAGAAGATTATGAGGGGGAACTGTGTAGCCAGAGGTGTGAGGTCACTGAGGGGTTTTCTTGGCCTCGAAGGTCTAGCTGATGGCAAGAGTTCCTGAAAAATAGAGATGACTCAGATATTATTAGATAACATATATACACATAATACAAGTAACTGAATCACCAAATAATACAGTTAAATATACCAAACTGCTTGTACCTACCCTACCCATAAAACAAACTTGCACGATAGTTGTTCAATTTCCTATGTGGTGCCAGTGGCTAATAAGAAATACATAGACTACTAAAGAGAGAAAAGGAGCTTGTGACTGATCTAAATAATTCCAATCTGCTGGCTGGTCTGGCTCTTGAAAGCAAGCTTTTATTTGTCTTTATCTTGATTCACCTACTACATAGTCTGTCTCACCTTTTCGTACCTTTTTGACATTGTTTCTCAGACAGTATATTTGTTTGAGTGCACATATGTACAGTAGGAATGATGGTGATATGGTTTTATTTGCCATTTGAAATGGAAAATTGGAAAAGTTACTTACTTCTGTCTACCTTTTTGTTTACTGAGTTTTTTTTCCAAGTGCAGGACTCCCACAAAAATTCGACTGCTGGTCTTTCTGAGGAGATGAGAGGAGGCTGGTGTGATCTGCTTATAACAGTTATTATGGATGAATGGAAGAAATGCAGAAAAGGTATCTAGCAATATTCTGATTGAAAATAGCTAAAATAATGCAGAATACATAGATATATTTATTTGTATGATGTGTGGAACAAAAAAAATTATGGATTGCAGCAATTGAGGCTTCAACACCTCAAAGAGATCCAAAGCGAATACTGATACCTTATCAAGCATGCCTTTCTGAAGGTTAGACTAATATGCCTAGTCATGATTTGTTTAATGGTTATTCAGGTCAAACTTTTCTCTCATTATTGATTATTCATTAGTAGATTGTTGTCGAGATTTATTAATAACCCAGGGGTAGTTCTTAATACCAGCTGAATAGCTTTTCAGGTGACTCATCTTTTGTTGCTGGTGAAAGAATGTTTGAGACAGTGAAGGTTTGTTCAGCTTACATAACTGTTTAATTTGTTTCATGCAATGGCATCTCATTTCTACTTGTTTTATGTATGTTGCCATCTAAGCAAGGGTGAACACTTTGACTATGAATGAATGAAGTTGAAACATTTCCAAAATGAATGGCTACAAGGTGGTCAAATGCATAATGCAGTGAAAAAGCATTTCTTGCAGGGGGTGCCATTGTCTATTCAAAATATTATTGCCATAAGCACAGCATAAGAATACCTGATGGGATGAAGTAATTTTATTTTTTACATCTGTCTCTCATATGCCTCGAGAAGCCATGATTCAACAGATGAGCTAGACTAATTCTACACACAATCATGTATATAGTTGTACAGCCATGTGTAGCAAGCATCCATCTTTATGGTTCAGCTCCCATGTGGTTTTCCACAGACTCAGGCCACTAGTCACTCTCTCCATCTCACTCTGGACTCTCTACCCAGGCCCTCTATTTGTGACCTCTAATATCATAATTTAATTCACTTTCTGAAAAGAGGCTAACTTGATTGTTATGTTCTTTGGATGGACAATAGGTGGGAATTCTCTAATGAGATGTGAATGGTTATAATAATATCCTTGTGCAATCATGTGTTCTAGGTATATGCTGCCATTTTATCTTGTACATGGTAATAATCATGGTTCTTATTGTCCTATTCTCTTATTCCAGGTCTTTGTGCTTCGGCATCAACTTTTAGTCTTTTCTTCTGGTGGAACTTTACCAGATCTGCCTCCTGTAGATTCTCCTAGAAATCATCCTGTACATTCTCGAGCAAAAAGTGCCGGCTTGGATGTTTTAGTACCAAAGCCTGGCACGGAAATAAGCCTGGGTCAGAAACGTTGCTATGCACATTTCACTTTCCCCTTCAATGCTTGTCTGAATTTCTTATATGCTGTACTATTTTTAATAGTTTTCATTTTAGTTATATAAGAGATAGAATGATCTATTAACTTATAAATATCTTCAATTTCCAGTTGGTGCAATACCATGTAGAATAGCATTTGAGAGAGGGAAAGAACGCCATTTTTGCTTCTTAGCTATTTCCAGAGGAACATCAGGCTGGGTGCTCTTAGCTGAGGAATTGCCCTTCAATCTGCAACAAGGGGTGATTCGTGTTGCAGCACCATTGGCTGGGTCAAATGTAGGTGATCTTTGCTTTGTGAATCATGAATCTTGTGTTTCTATGGCTTGCACCTTTTTCCAATTAATTCATAATAAATATTTTTTATCCACTTGTGTTCAGTCGCATCACTTGTTCTTGTTACCAGAAAAGGATGAAGCTTTGTTCCTTTATTTTCTTTGTTCTACTAGTTATTTGAGTACTGCCCAATTATGTTTCCCCAACATTTTCAAATTAATGATCAAAACTCAATGGCCTTGGTAGAACATCTAAACAAGTAATGCATAATTTTTTTCCCATGTATCTCTCTGACATGGAGGGATGGGAATTTATCTCATGAATTCTAGCATCTGACATGTGAGAAATGTTTTTGAAAGCACTCTAGGCTCTAGCCAATGGTGTCAGAATGAACTCTTGCATCATCATATAATTGCATTGCTTCTGTGGAACACTTCTAAGATCTTGATCTACCACATTTACTCACCTCTGAACATGCTGCTTGCTCATCAGAGTCTACTCATCGATGGAGTAGTCATGAACATTGCCATCGTGATGGTTGTGTTTGGGAGAACGGTTTCTTTTTCTTCCCCATGAAACTTCATTCTACGAAATGAAAATTACATAGGCACTTGGACTTTGAGCTTCAAGGGCTGCTAAATGTCCATGTGAGTCATAAATTCACTTCGAAGTATACACTGGGATATTTTTGGGGAGTTACAAACTGGTTGGTCTGAATTGAATTGACACTGGCCAAGACAGGTTAAATTCAACCAATTTGAGGGTTGGAACCGGATAAATATTCACAGGTTGCTTTAAAGATTTTTTGCTATTTTAACGGACTGTTTTTGGGATAAAAGAACTCTGCTGTGAATATCACTGTCTGGGCCATATCATAAATTTAAGATCTTTAATTCTTTTTGTATTGACTAGTTTGAACTTATCTATTGTCTCTCAGAAAAAATAAAATAAAAAAAATCATGTACATTAAGTTGCTGACCCTTGGGGTTTGCGTCACTGTTTCTTTCCTCAAACTCCTTGCATAGGTAGCTGCTGCTGCTGTTTGAACCAGTCTACTGCCACTATCCTTATTCCCTTCCCTTTAGTTTTACGCTTACTGTCCTGCCTTGAGCTGACTGGTGTATGTCCCAAAATGGAATGCAATCAGAACTGAACACGACTTTTCTAATTTTGGAATCCTATTCTTATTCTTTCGATGTACTTAAGAGACAACTCCAACAATTTAACTTCCCTCCAGGTTTGGTCATAACCTAATGGTTAGCGTAGAAAACATGAAATTGGCTAACCTGTTTCGAGTAGTATAGTGCTTCAAATTATTATTTTTTCGGTATCATTCACTTTTTTGGTTCAATCTGTCTCTAGTTATTTTGTTGCACTAAAATGATCCTATCAGTAAATAGATGTGATCTGCTATCAGTATAAAACACAAACATTTATTTATTTGTTTATTTTTGAAATGTATATAACACATGTAATGATGTAGTAATCCATGGTGATAGAATGAGATAAATCGTGTATGTGCTCCCCCCTACAGCTTTTGTATGTTTCTGTAGGCAATAGCCACCAGCCTATGTTCAACCAGCTCTGATCAGATATTATCTTCACGTGAGTGATAATGGATTCAAGTTCCCATTGCTTTATGCCACCATGTATCTACATTATCTGAGATGAGTGTATTGTATGGCCAGTTATCTTTAAATGATTATAAGGGACTCAAATCCGGAAGTCCAGCACATGTTTGTTTATAGCTATTGAACCATAGGTGTTCCACAGTGCACCTTATTTCCTTGGGGTTTTATTCATCTATCATCATCAACATATTTATCATCAGAGGCTTAGCCTATTATCCAGGTCAGGTATGTGATTTAATTTATCGATCCTCGGGACCTGCAAATTTGCACCATTTTGTATGGGGAAATGATTTATTACTTCCTGGTAATGCATAATTTTTGTTACAATTGGAAATCATCGGAGGTGAATCTCCTTTCCATCACAACTCGGGACTTTGTATATATTTGTAATCCATTTGATGTCTCTTGCACTGTACTTGGTTCACGCAGCTACTTACTGATGTATTTCAAAAACATTATACATTGATGCCTCTGCCTATCTGCTCTGGCAATTGTTTGTACACAGCGGGTGGAGCATAGAAGCCTATAGAATGTATCCTGATACACGGGCTGTAGGTCTTACTAATATGATACTTATGCAACAGAGTTTACCGTTAAAGAGTGGTCTTTGGTTCAGCAACATTTTTATTCTCTTATCTGTGGTATGTACAGTGGACCCTAGTGAGATTTCATTGGTGCACTAGCTTTATTTTGTTTGGAGGTCGATGTGTCATTTGCACTCGGAATTTGGTTAACCAATTGAAAATACTCGGTACATGTTTTTTTTCTTTTTCTTTTTCCGGTGAAAAAGGAAATCTTTGTATGTAAACTTTATTATACCTGGTTTAAATCTGGTGTCTGGATCCCTCTGCAAATAATTTACCTCCTCTTCCACTTCATCTAGGTTTCTCTTAGTTTTGTTTAATGACATTCATGTTTTGGGTTCTTGTCAACAGCCAAGAATAGATGACAAACATCCAAAATGGTTACATGTACGTATCCGTCCGACAACTTTGCCCAGTATGGAGTCCAAGGCTGAAGTCCTTGGAAAAGGCAAGAGAAAGGTGTTGGTCGATGGCAGGTGGACCCTCGCTTTCCGGGATGAGCAAACATGCAAGACCGCGGAGTCTATGATACTAGAAGAGATGCATCTGCAACACACTGAGGTGGAAAAGATATTAGACCCTTTGCTTGACCTTGATAGACACGTATATCCTGTGGACCCTTGTTCATTGCAAGGGCATCCAGCTGCACCAATCAATTCCTTGTAGGTTACAGAGGGTCAAGTGGTGATCTAATAGTTACTCTTGGTTGATAGAGCGGGCATTGTTCTCATGATCATTTGCAACCACCTGCTGTCACCACCACCTGTTGTGTATCATTAGTGTTCACTTCCAAAATTTGGCCTTAGGAATGTATAGTATCTTCCCTGTTGAAGTTGCTCAAAATGCCATCACGGTGGTTGCCACTCCCCTACCTTATTTTTTGTATTTCTTTTACCTGTTTCTTTTTTCATTCTTTAACAAGAGATGGGGGCACTTGTGAAATGCCTCTTCCATGTAAGCCTTTCTGTGTCCTTTATTTTGTTGTCTAAAATGAAATGTAAGTTGTATCTTTTCTTCTGATAGAGGAATGTGAATAGATGAAAATAGCAATAATACTTTGTTCATGTTGGATTAGCCACTGGTTATTATCTTCATTTGGATTGGTTACCACGGATTATTTATTGGGAGATGTCGTCCATAGTAAAATAAAATTCACAATTTTAAGGATTTATATGATTTATTGGAAATAATCATCTAGAGGGATTGAGACGTTGGGAGGGTCATGTTAATGACCTGAAGCTGTTGATGAAGGTGTCGCAGATGCATTGAACCGCAGTTCTTTTCGGCGAAGTTTGGATTGAACAGAATTTAGTAGAGGTGGACACAGACCTTGAGTTTATGTTGGTATTAAAACTGTTCCTGCATAGAACTCGTACCACAAAGATGGCTATTGTGGGAGTTCGAGAAAATGTTCAGATTTCTAACAAGTTCAATCATCAAATGCTAAGAAAAATTTACAGCGTTGTCGCCTCGGTTGTTATGAAAGGTTTGCTTGTTGGGCTAATCAATTGAATGCAACCAAGGAAAGATAATACTTGCTATTTAAATCAATCATTGAGACCTTGGGATAGCTGCTCTATGGATATTCAAAATTGATGTCTGAACATGAAACGAGATGTTTGGGACCTTATCCTTTGGGCCTTTATGCGTTCCTAAGTATATAATGAAGGAGGGTGAATAGATTATTTGATTTTGAAATGATGGGGGCGGGTTCAGTGTTTGGGGGGTGTACTAAAGTGGAGGTGGTTAGGTCCTGAAGTGTCTTGGGAATGTGTGTTATTCCTGTGGCACACTGCGGTTGAATTTGACTTGCAAGCTAAAATTCTTTGGAGTAATGTTTGTTGTATTAGGTTAGTGTAGCAAGTTGAGTCATCTTGCAACACAAGATGTCATTGTCCACTTAGGTAGGGGTCACATGGGTTGGACAGTTTTTTCCACAAGTGACGTGACAAGTATTAAATGCAGGGACAAAGTTTTAGATGTGACAAATATATGTACGCGTGAGATATGCTTTGTGCGCCCATATTTGTCACGCATAGAAAATATTTATCATTTCTATGCATTTGTGTATAGATTGTTAAACGTGACAAATGTTTTACAGACGTGATAGATATTCCCCAAGTATGACAAATAATATTTGTCACGTCTACGAAGTATTTGTCATCCCTACGCATGTGAGTAAAGATTTATAGGCGCGATAGGTGTGACAAATGTTCTATGGACATGTATCTGTCATGTTCACGGAGCATTTGTCACGCGCACATACATTTGTTATGTGTAGAATTTTGCATCTGCAATTAATGCTTGTTAGGTCACTTGTGAAAAATGTTGTCCAACTTATTTGACTCCTATCTAGGTGGGCGCACGACATTTTGCATTGCAAGATGACGCATGACCCTTGGTGCAGCAAGCATTACTCAATTCCTTAATGTAATGGATTCGACCCAACTTTCCAGAAGCAGAACAAGAGCACATTGTGTACTCGAGTCTATTCCTCTTAGAAATGTCTTGTGGTGAAAAAAAAAGAGAAGGAAAATCCTAAAATTTTAGTCTAGAGATTCCTCAGTCTCGAATCACAGGCCATCAAAACCAACATGTAGAAGGTAACTAAAATGTGGTTCCATGCTGCCCAATGGTCCACAAGGGGGCTTATCCACGGAATTATCTGTACCTTTAGGAGCGGGCATTATTTTGCTAGGCGTAGTTAATTTAATTATAGAACAGAGGCAGGACCCAGAGGTGGCCGACTGTAAACAGTTCTTACATATGGCATCGCCTTAACGCACTAGGAAAATATTCACAAAATTTGCTTGCCATGGATCCTTCCAAGCATTAATAAGGAACTTTGTCCAGTTCAATTAAGTGAATTGCTCTCCTTTGAAGTTGCTTGCCTTTGGCAGCTGGCCATTTTTTTGTAGATGTTTTTAACATCTCTAGGATAAGGCGGGTAAGCCCTTATTATTGCAACAAAAGGATAGGTTTTCTCGAAACAATTACAGGGGCGTATTAGTGAGAACGTAGTGACTTTTTACAACACTGTGAAACCCAAAGTACAACAAAAAATATGAAAGCTATGGAAGGATAACCGGCGCAGGTACGTAAGTATAATTAACTAACAAATTAAGGTATCTTGACATTGAAACCATGAATACAGAATGCATGGATTCCGTTGGTTAGAAACAGCCATTTGGGAGAATTAATGTTAATTGCTTTGTCTGTAGGTTGTCCTGTTTCCATTCATGTATTAAGGTACCTTGTGCGTGCACACTCGTACACCGATTCGGATCCTGGACCCTTTTGCTGCACCTTTTACATGAACCTTAAAATTTTATTGGTTAGAAATTACATATGTGCGGGACTTACTGCATTTATGAGAATTTAAAGTGTAAATTTCAACTAATAGAATTTTAAGGCCCATGCAAAGGTCTAAGGGAAGGGTCCAGATGATCCTATTCCCTTGTACACACATGCATGCGTGTTCGTTGGATGACTGAGATGGTGACATGCGTTAATCAGCTAATCCAATTTCATCACGACACCGCATAACCCAGGACAGTCAATTTACAATTTGGCAGTCTTAAGCGTGAACGACAAATGAGTAATACTTGCTACGCTGAGAGTCACTGTGCTGATTAGAGACAACCCTAAGGAGGCAACTAAAATGAGCAATACTAGAATCTTCTGAGGTGGAGGCAATCTTGAGGGCTTTGTCCGTAAGATCAGATGATTTAAAAAAAAAAAGATCCCATTACTAAACGACAGACCAGATCGTGCGGGTGCAATCCCCCCAAGTAGTGCTACTACACAGTGCAACAGGTACTACTCGTGGCAAATTCATAATAGTCTGCCATAGAGTAACATCTACTACTACTTTGTTAGCCAAAAAGATAAAACGCCTAACTTAATGGTCCATGTTCATGGTCTTTTCATCTCTAAGATCTGTTCACACATGATAGAGTGGTACGCGCGCAGTTAATCAAAACTCGACGTTGCCATGACAAGGAAAAAGCAAGGGGAGGAAAACAGAAGAAAACTCGCCTCAATGTGGATGCGAAACACTGGTTGTCGTGTCTGGTCGGCCTACGATAAATTTAGGGAACTGCTACTCCCTTAACATATAGGGAAACACTACTGTGATCAAGCGAAAGTCTCCCCACTTTCCTTACCCACATGATCTGGGTGGTGCTGATTGGCTTGCATATGAAAAGTGGGAGCAAGCGCATGCAGCAGATTTATGAGAAAGTCCTCATCCTGGTGCCGATCGAACGACTCAAAAAAAATCTCAAAAATAAAAAATCAGACTGTTCACAGGACGCGTTTTATTTTTCAGATTTTTTTGAGCCGTCCGATCAGAGATCGGACTTTATAAGATGTGTCAGATCTGATGGGACCAACCTAAAAAAATTCAAAAAAAAAAAAAAATACTGCTGCTGCAGCCATCCACGTGCTGCCCATGCGGCGCAGCAAGCAGGACTCATAAACTTCTAGGAGTTTTGGCGGTGCAATTGTGCTGCCTGGTCATGTAGCAAGAAAAAGAAATTGAAATTTTTTTAAGCCAGTCTCAATCCAACCTATATGTCTGTACAATCAGATCGGATAACTTAAAAAAGATATAAAAAATAAAAAACTAATCAAATTTTGAAATTTCAAATTCTTTTAGATCATTCAGTTGAAGATCAGCTAGCACAAACATGTGGGACTTAATAGAATCCACCTAACAAAATTTCAAAAAAAAAAAAAAAAAAACTTACTGCACCACCAGCCGGTGCAGTGCACTGCACCTCCAGGCCGCTCAGCTGCACCTGGCAGTATAGCAAGCTAAAATAACAGATCCAATGACCCAAGTCCGCAGTGGGAGCGCCTAAAATAACAGACGAAATGACCCCAGTCCGCAGTGAGAGCTTACTATTTTGACAAACCCACAAAAAAGAAAAAAAAGAAAAAGACAATAGCACTTACGGGCAGTCAAAGAACGATGTATTAAGAATGTGTTGGCCAATACATGTCAATTCCTCAACTCAAATCCAACTAATCCAAGAAGATATGATCCAATATGTGCCGAACTCCTGATGCATTCTAGCTTTGGTTAGACCACAACGATGGTGGGCCGTCCGTTGATAAAATAGAAAATTTGCATGATTGGTTTGAAAAATGTACCAATGATAAAAGTTGAGAGCTTTCTCACAGAATGAGAAATATCTCCGATAGATTAATCAACTCGCTAATATGACAAATATGAAAGTAACGTTTTGTGCATGAACCCCACTCACCCAATAAAGAAAATATGCGAATACGTAAGAATCACTCGGAATCAGATGAATGCGCACTTTCAGACTGCCGAACACTTTTTTTTGGCCTCATGCTGGTTTTAAATTGAGAAACTGATGTCTCACCCTCGAAAATGATAACCTGAGATTTTGCCAGTCTCTCCTCCAGCTCTTCTGTGCTGAATTCATCAGTTCCACCTAGCTCGTCGAATCCAACCTAAAAAGCCATTCATCTAAGTCAAACTTAAATCAATCTGGCTTGAGCGATAGAGCAAAGCCTTCCCACTTACCACATAATCCTCGACCTTGGCATTCTTTATCAGGGCAAGGGTTGGCAACACAACAATTTTAAGTTTCTCAGTTAAGAAGGGACTCTTCTCGGCATGTATCTTTATGAAGCGTGTTTCCATGTGCTGCTTTGCTAGGAGATTCAGGTGTTTGTCAACAACCTGGAAAGAACAAGCTGTTAATGGCGTGAGTTATTGGTAACGGACACAATAGCATGATAAATGTAAAATCAAGGTGAGGAGTATAAAATGCTATAATGCAACTTAGATTTTCAACTAGAGTTTATTCTCGGTTACAAAGGGTAATGCATGGGCGTAGTCAAATGGTACTTGGCTAAGCAATGTTTTCACAAATAAGTGGCAGTAACTTTCAGACCATCAGGTGCATGAATATTGCAAATAACATTTAGAAAATTTGAGGATAGCTCATCAGGCACACTATTAGACTGTTTCCTCCAAACTGGCCCATAACGCACACCTAGCTATTGTGTACCTCGCCCTGTAGCCCAAGAATAGATAAGGTCCTCCACTGAGTGTTCCTATTACTGTTCTTGAAATCTTTGTTTGTGCAAATCACGATGGGGTTGGCTTATTCTTTTATTTTTCTTTTGAGCTAGTAGCAGCTCTAGTTTGCTTCTGGCCCAAGATTTGGTCAAAGATTACATTTAGACCCATATAAACCAAAACCTAGAGTTAAATTATTCTGAAGCAACAACCTGCTTTCCACAAATGAAAATCCCACCTGCCGCCCATTTGACAACAGAAACCACTGCAGCTGGTTGATGTTCATATCCCCCACCTCCCATTTGTAAAGTTCAGCAGTGACTCTGCAGATCAGTAACGAACTTCATGCACAAGCGGAGGGTAAGGGTGCTGCTGAAGAGAGAGGATCAATCCCCATATGACAATGACTACAGTGCTATAAACAAAGTCAAATTCTGTGTAGCTCTGCTCTGACTTTGTATTCAATTCATCAATTCTGTCTAGCTCTGCTCTGACTTTGTATTCAATTCATCACACAGTTATGTGCTTATTGTGTCTGTCACATTTTGATTGGAAATCTAAATTTCATACAAATATAAAATAGCATGAATGTGGAAGAGTCTTTCTTCTTGGCAGTATATCAATGTAAAGTGTAAACACACCCAATTTTGATATCCTCGTAGAATGCCCGACTTTACCCATTATGTGGCTTGGAGGAAACTTAAGATGAGCTCAAGTCTGCTGTGGCAGCTTCACTGAAGCCTGTTGGCATCCAACACAATCACAACACACAGGATCAGGTCATCACAGTGGAGGGATAGAATGGTCCATGCCATTCCTTTCGTTCCGATGAACATATTTGGAAGCCTAGCATCAAAAGTAATTTGTGTTTTCAGTGTTTGGGCCAGAACATTGAGCATGCACATGTTGGAATGTACTTGTATGCTGGAGGTGTAGATTTGAAGGTCACCGTAGTTTTCTCTGCAAGGAATGATTTTTACATGACAGTAGGAAGGACAGGGTGCATATAGTTGGATCCCAGGTGGAAGTTCGACAAAAGGATGTTCGACAACATGAGATAATTTTGGTTAAAGCACCATGGCTCCTCATGTTTGGTCAGAATCTACAGACTTTGAGGAGTTGCTTGATGGGATTGGTGCAGAGTGGCCATCTAGACAAGGACAAGCTTTTTCAAACTTTGCAGATTACTTGGCCAGTAGAAAACTCTTGGAAGGTTAGCCCCTTGGATGAGCAAAGATTTCTTGCCCTTTTTTTACCAAAAACACAAATCAGGTACCAAGCATTCAGCCAGAATTATTTTAATTTTGATAATAATATTATTAAATGGTCAGAGTCGGATAATTATGTAGGGGCAAGGGAAGCCATGCAATGTCCACCATTTTGGTGTCGTTTCTCTGGAATTCCAATCCAATTATTGAATGTGGAAGTCCTCAAAAGCATTGTAGCTCCTTTCATTGCCTTGAAGGAAGTTGACGAAGGTGCCGTGAAATGGAATAATTTAGCTTTTGTTCATTTGCTCGTAGAAGTTGAAGATAAAATGAAGACATCGTAGACTTTGAAATTGCATTAATGAAGACATCAGAGAGTTTGAAATTGCATCATGGCATATTTTCATTTTGGATTAATATTAAAGTTGAACCATCTCATCTTAAACTGATGCCTAGGAGGAATTGGACATAGAAGAAGGTAGTACAGGCTTACAAGATGTACAAAGCGAATCAAGAACAGAAGTGGAATTGTGAGAGGTTGAAGAAGACAGGGTTAACTCGGTTCCTCAGTCTGACTTGGATGTGCTGGGTCATGGGCTAAGGAATGTGGTCCAAGCTTTGTTATCCTACGCCAAGGCACATACACCCATCGCCAATATCTCGGGGACAGAGACAAATCCCAAGGTGGGATGGGAAAGACAGTAATACCCCAGAGGATACACTTAAAAATAAGGAGGTAAGAGACAAGTTCACTATATTTGCAGATGTGGCATGGAAAAAGGCCAGTAGTCAACTAGCATCTCAACTCGTGGAAAGATCGCCGTAAGGTTGGTTCCAGTACAGGATGGCTTCACGTCAGTTTTACCAGCACAAAAGACATCAACTAGTTGAGCTTCCTTCAAAACTCTGAAAGAAACCTTCTACTTCATGCATAACAGGGGAAGAAATTGCTGAGGATTGGTGCGGGAGTCACAGAGAGTCCTCTCATCCATGGAAGGGAAAACAACATTCCTTAGATAGCAAGATATTTTCAGGAAAGAGTAGCGCTTTTGTATGTAATAGGAGGATCTTCAGTAAAGAGGCCTCTGATTCCCATAGAGTAGTGCTTTTGTACGTAATAGGACAAGGGATTGGATGAGAATTTTTTTTAGGAGCATGTTGGCTCTTCCTCCTTTAAAAAAAAAAACAAAAAAAACTAGGGGACGAATGAGTGGGACACCATCTTGGTGCTTGTATTTGGAGTCTTTTTGTGAACGTCATTATATACATCTTGTACATTTCTTTCATTTACTTAGTGGTACCATCCACTTTCCCGCAAAAAAAAAGAAGAAAGAAGGAATCGTGGGGATTTGAAAAGTTTATATTGAGTGCCAGCTCACGAGCAGCAGTACAACACATACTTGCTTCTATAGACCCTCCTTTACTTCTTCCAGCAGACATGGTAGACACCAATCTAGTTTTCCAGTACCAAATTGAGTAAGCAACACCCAAGCACTTTCACATTCACAGTCTTGGTCTTAGTCATTCTTGGAGGCTCAAGACCATATTAGGTTGTGTGGCACAAAGCGGAAGATATTGGCTGTTTGTTAATTTTATTTTGACGTGAGTTTTGTAATTTGTTGTCAGAGGTTATTTTATTTTATTTTAAGTTCCTCGTGAAGATGTATATTTCCTGTTTTTCGTAGTTCTCTTTGTAGCATGTAGCCTTAGGAGTGAGGAATCTCTCGTAAAATTATTGTCCTACCTCCATTTATTTTGCAATAAAATTGATGGTATAATCTAGAGCCTTCTTTCAAAAAAAAAAAAAAAAAAACATGTTTCCAAAAGTCAGCTAAATTAGACTGGAACCAGGTGACCCCCTTTCCAATTCTCTAGTAGCCTATGCGATCGGTAGCATCCATAGTTGTCAAGGCAATAAGGCAACCTAAAGCATACTTGAGGTCCCTAGGTGCCTAAGCACTTAGGCGCCTGCTTAAGCGGTGCTAGGCACCTTCATAATCAAGGGATGGCTCACGTACAAAGAGACAAACACTTGAAGAGAAGAGAGAAGAAAGAATGGGTATATAGAAAACTTAGTAAGGGTGAGAGGATAATAATGGCCCCGAGGGGTTCCAAGTATGTGGACATGGGCAAGTGAAGCTTGTTGTCTCATCGTGATCATCATAGTAAGAGGAGAATGCATAGAAGTGCCTCATCATTGATGTCGATATTTGTTTGCCAAGGAAGGATGATGTCAAAGACGATGAGGACGATGAAATAATGAAGAAGACAAGATGAAGGGGTGTCTAAACCTAGGGCCCAATCATCCACATAACCCTATTTATATTAGGATTGAGTCCCAATGGACCCGATTTGGTTGGCCCATGAAGTAGCCTAGGCATTACTTGGGCGTCTAGGCACTCCTAAGTGTGCCTAAGTGGTGCCTGGGCGTGCTTTTTTCAAGGCCCTATAAGGCATTTAACTGCTTAGACCTTGAAAATAAGCCTTGTCGCCTAAGCAGTACCTAGGCGTCGCCTAGGCGTAAGCTTTGGCATCAGCAGGAATCAGGAAGCATCTGGCTGGGATCACATGATCTAATGTAGACCCATTGACGTTTTGAGCTCAGAAACAGCTGATACAGATCAGTTTGGAAGTGGGATTGACTTGGCTGGTTGGCAACAGGTCCAATCTTTTCATCTTGAAATCCTATTAGTCAAGGCACTAAGTCACAAACAGCAGATGAGGACAATGACTACTCATGTGAATTGTTTTCACCTTTCTCAGTAGATGCTATATTCTGGCAAGGCCTTACAGCACTCAAGGATTTGCACCAGATTTACCAATAGAAGGTGCAAGAATTAACATGCAACCATAGACTACAAGCATGCAAGTTTCGTAATCCAAACTTTACTCTCCAAAGTATTCTTCCTATACATTCCTACAGTTTTACAGCATGATTTTCCAGCCTCATGTTTATGCTTCTAATTGTCACAATTGTGATTTATGAACTGGTTGGTACCTTGTTTTTCTTACCATAACTTGATCCATGTACTATAGTTCAAAGCCTGTGACTAGTGTCGGTAAGTTGGAAAATGCCAGTCACCAATGAAATCAATTTTCATTTCAATTTTAACAAGGCATCTCACCTTCCCTCTTGGATGCATCACCAGACACCAGTACTATAATGATAACTTCAGTTATAAAATTTTCACCATGAAAATGAAAAATGAACAAGACTGTTGGCAAATATGGAGGACAACCACCACCAAAAGTTAAATGCCTTTTTTGTGGCTAGGGGAAAAGGCAGCAACTTGACCAAGAATAAACATGTTATCTGAATGTGATTGTACACGGATAAGGAAACATGTGCTCACATTTCTTGTTCTGATATTTTACTAGAATATCCCTTTCTGATTCCAAAACTAAAACATACTTCAACATTCATATCCTCATTTGAATAGGGAAGAGATCGAAAGTTGGGTTATCAGATTTCATTTGTGGCCCTAGTCCAATTACTATCCATACTCAGACTTATATCTGGCAAATTCAGAAATGAATAACCATATCCATTAGCCATCAGATATCGGTCAGATACAGATATGCAACTTACCACTTTCAGGAAAAATAAAAAAATACAGATATGTAACTTACATTAAACAGAGCAGAGTCGGATACCTGTATATTTGCTGAGTTTATGGTCCTACTCACAGTAGTTAAAGTGAGGATCACAGAAAAGTTCC
Organism: Zantedeschia hybrid cultivar; assembly: GCA_030544215.1. NCBI lineage: Eukaryota > Viridiplantae > Streptophyta > Magnoliopsida > Alismatales > Araceae > Zantedeschia > Zantedeschia hybrid cultivar. Next base: position 2,008,283 of record JARZZO010000007.1, read on the forward strand.
TGTCATTTAACTGCCCATCTTCCTAACTTACAAATGGTTGGACATTTTAACTGCTCTAGTAGCATACAGGGGTTCAAAAGATCAACTATACTAGATTAAAACCAGGTGGCCCCTTCCAATTCTGCGGCCTGTCCTGTGAAATAAATCATAATGTGGGGCACCAGCTGGAATCAGGCTTCAGTTGGCTGGGATCACATGATCTCGTCTAAGACCAGATGATCAATTTAGCTCAAAATCAGTTGATATAGATCAGTTTGGAAATGGGATTGACAAAGCAGCAAATTCAATCCTTTGATCTTCCTATTAGTCAAGGTGTTTAAGTCCCAAACCACATACAGTGGGGATAACAATGTCTCCCAAGCAATGTGTTTTCTCCCTTTCCCATTAGATGCTTCAGTTCCGGCAATATTCTTGCAAAAATCTGTAATTTGCACCAGATTTACTGCTAGTAGATGAAAGGAACTAAGTTATAACTATAGACTGAGCATACATTCGTTTTAATCCAAAATTACCACTTCTAAGCAGTTTATGCTTTTAACTGTGATGACTTGAACCATGTCTTATAGTTGAGAGGTTGCTGCTTTGTGATGGTATGTTGGGGAAATCCAGTTACCAACGAAATTGACCTTAAGACAGCGTCTAACCTTTTCCTCTAGGACGCATATTTCAAACGACCTTGGAAAAATTGCACAATTTCCATTGCAAAAAAGGAAGAAAGGACTAGATTCTCGAGGCATGAACAAGAATTGGTGGACTCTTCCCTCTTCTCCAAAAGAACTCCCGCTTAGAAATCTTACCTTGCAGGGCCAGTTCTCGCGGTAGAAGTGGCAGACGACGCGGTCGCTGGCCTTGACGGCCGCAAAGAACTCCTTCTCGGCGATCTCCGAGTACTCACCGTGGCCGAGAGCGGCCCACCGCGACCTCCGCTCGGCAGCCCTCTTAAGTTGCTGCATCCGCCGCTCCTTCAGCGCCTCGAGGTCGTCGAGGTCAATCCGGTCCAGGGCCGCGATCTCCTCGTCCAGCTTGTCCTCCACCGCCCTCGCCACCGTCAGCACCGACTGCTCCACCACCTGCGGCCGACCAAAGCACGACATCGTCAGCAAAGCGGCGGCGGATCAGAGAGGAGGCGGCGACGAGAGCAGCGCGATCTGGGCGCAAAGCGGTGCCGCCCCACCTGCTGGACGCCGACGTCGGCCATGGCGGATCGAAGAAGACGCCTCGGCTCAGAGGGAGACGAGGACGGAGACGGGTGGGGAACAGACCTATAGACCGATCCAAGTATCCGATAAAGTTATTGGTAGCGGATATATGGACGGATTCACGTTTAAGATCTTTTCATCAGATAGCTCCCTTTAAAAGTTATTTTCGACATATTTTTGAGAGGTGGTGTTTCTCCCTTCTTACCTATTAGCGATTGTTGATTAAGTTTAGTTAAATTTAGTCAATAATTATAAATTTTTTATTTTTTCTCAAAATAATTTTCAATCTATGAAGAAAAAGCTCCTCTTTGTCAAGAAATAAGAAATTTCCTAAACTCCTACCGCACCCTTTTTATTGATGGCTTCTTTGGGAATGGATATAACAATGAATCAGAAATGAGATCCTCCGCGCCTTCTTCTTTGCGTCTTTATACACCTCAAGATAACATAAAAAGGAAAAGTAAATAGATCATTTGATCTTGAAATGATAGGATCATATTTCTTTACTTTCTCACTTTATGTATCTTCGAACTCGCAGACGCGGGCGATCCCATTACAATGAATTTATTACTTATTTATTACTAATTGCCACTGGTATCGTAATCAATTGGTACGGATTAGCATAGAATCCTTGAAAGATGGGTCCAGAAATTTTATCAAGCAGATGGAGAAGGGAATTGGTTATAAATTTGTAAGTTTGGATGCTATAAATTTTGAGATTGAAAAGGCATGGGATAATACTATGGATACACGTGCGCACAAAATGAATAAGCTCACGGGTTTCGTTAAACAAAAGCTCGGATGTTTCATTCTCATGTAGGCCTTGAACATGAACCATAGGCCAAAGGGACTTCCCCCTTTCCCTTTTTTAAATCCACTTGACCGAGCTCATATCTCTTTTTTTTTTTTTTGAAAGGTTAATACAATTGAATAGTTTCAAACTGAGACGCACTGGTCAGATAAGAAGTACATAATATGAAAATATTTATTTATGAAAAAAGTAAAACGAGATTGTTTAGAGCTTGATATACCCTCAGACTCAACAAAGAAATGGTAGATGAGTCACATGGTTAAAGTGATAAGACCGAACAAGCACATGACCTTTTAGTGAGTCTGTAGGCGCACCGAAGCACATAATACTTAAACTTTTTAACTTGTAATCATTACTGCTTGCTTCCCTTAGTTTTTCTTTCATCTATCGTAGTTAAACATGAGCTTAAGTTTAGTTCACTCTAGAAAAATCATTTATACTCTTGTCTAAATTTTGAATTTTACTTGTTGAATTGGTAGTCGGTGCTGCACAGGTTGTTTCTGCAATCAAAATAAAAAAATATTTTTTTAAGCCACTTCAAACATGTCCCACATGTTTGTATTAGTACTAGGCTTGACTCATTAAGATTATTTTTTTACTATTCATTGAGGTTCGATTTTTTATTGTTAGGCATTTGCAGCATTTTCATTGTTTTAATATTGGTTTGAAGAAAATTTCTTGAATATCTGCTTCTTTTAGATAATTCTTAACTGTAAGAATTTATTACTAAATAATATTAAGTTTATAAAGATTAAATATCGAAATATACAAGATATAGGGATTTATTTAAGATTCTCTATATTTATAAGGATAGATTATCAAAAAAGCATAAGATATAAACACCATTAATTAATTAAAACCAAAAACAGACTTAGAAATCGTGCTCTATTTTTCTTTTCAAGTTAAAGGAAACCCAAAATAGATGTGGTAAAGCTAAACTTCGAATAAGCTTGTTGATTAACATCTAAGATAGCAATTGCTCTTTAGTATTTTTTATTTTTAACCTGTAAGCCATACTTGACTTGGAAGGCAACGCCATGGACAAATAAATTATGGGGTCGTTTGTTTTGATGTAAAACGGAGTAAAATCTCATAAAATAAACGTGACATAAAATAAAAAGGGAATATTATAAAACAATCATGACATATGAAGAATATTTTTTAACAATAATTTATAATGATTTTATGCTACGTGAAATTAAACAGACTCTTATGTAGATCATTTGTCATGCATAAGACCCTTTTTTGGGCGGTTGTATTTTATTTTTAAATCATTATGGATGGATTCAGATCCCCTGAATCCTTTTTCTGGACCTTTTACATAGACCTTAAAATTTCATTGACTAAAATTACATATATATATGTAGGACTCACTGCATTTATGAAAATTTAAACTGTAGATTGCAACGAATAGTATTTAAAGGCCCGTGCAACAGCTGACGAGAAAGGTCCAAATAATCCGGTTCCATTATGGATGGAGTAGAACCCACAGAAATTGTTGATTTCAACCAATCACATTTTAGGACCCATAGAAAGATCCAGGGAAAGGATCCAGAGGATCCCATTCCCAATATAAGGTGTTTTGTCACAAAATAAAGCTTAAGCTCTCTTCTAATTTTTGGACAGGAATAAAACTTTTTTTAAAAATATAATTAAGGATTTTGTTGTTTTCTTCACCCTTTTTTTCTCCAAAATTTAAGGGCAAATTAGGATCGCCGCACTTCTTCTCCTTCCGTCGTGTCTTCTTCCTCCTCCCCCGATGAGGGGCCGACGTCTTCTCTGCACACCAAGCAGCTGTGAGCGTCTCTTGCTCGTGTCCGATCTTTCTGCTGTGCGTAGGTGATCTCTCTCTCTTTCTCTCTCTATGCGCGCATTGGTAAAGAAGAGGAATGATAGGATAGGCTCGACCGCGCGGGGTTCCCATGCGGTCGAGCTCTCACGCGTTAGATGGCCATGATAGATGCACACCATCATCATGTGGTTTGTTACATGGAGAAGAACATCCTACAGGGCACGTTAACAACTTTAGAAAATTCCAAATGGCCGTGAAATGTTAACCGAAAACTAGTGGCGTATTTAGAATTAAGAAAAAAGTGTAAAGATAAAATATGGATGGTAAGATGCAGCTATTTAAAAATTATGCAATGTGCAACGCATTTATAACATTATTTTTAATAAGATTTTTCATAGATAAATTTCAAAAAAAAACCTTGTGTTTGCAAAACTCTCTCTCTCTCTCCCTCTCTATCTATGAGGAGTGTTGGGGTGCGATTGCTACAATAGGTGTAGTTAAACTGCATGTATTATTTCGACCTCATTCTTATGTTAAAAAAATAAAAAATATAGTAGAATTTAAAATATTCAGTTATCTCCAAAATTATTTTCATCTCTTTTGATTTCATTTTCTTTATATATATAAAAAGAGGGAGAACTTTTAAATTTTCTTTCTATTTTGAAATAAATCTTATTTATAAGTACCGTAAACGATGATAGACTTGATGGTAGGGAATTCATTACATATGCAATGATTATGTAGAAGTTTTTGACACATCTTACAAAAAGATTTTTAGTTTATGGTAGAGGTTCTTTTTTTGTTCACAATGATCATAAAATGATTTGTTATATACGTGTACTTTTCAGGAATTTATTTGAAATTTTTTTGCATGTATGAGATTGGGGTTACGTTTTAGAAGAAGAGAAAAATAACTAAGATACTTTCCTTAAAGCCAATTACCACATTCGTCTGAGTGTCAAACACCAAGTCTCATCGTCTCCGGTTATTTCCTTTCTTAAACCGCTTGAGAAGTCCACAAGATGGGGTCTGTGTTGGCATCCAATGGATGAGATCTTGACCGCATGGGTCGAACCTATCCTATCATTCCTCGATAAAAAATAGGTGCACCCACTGCCTGGTCTCTTTTTTGGCACTCAGTGGTCTTCCCTTCCCTCCCCTTACGCTGTCAATAGAAACTCGATTATTCAATTTTTCTTCGATCTGTTATTGAAAAAAAAATATTTATTTTTAATAAAAAAATATCCGTCCAATAGTTAGCGGAATCGGAAACGGATATTTTCGATAAGTTATCGGAATCGGAAACGAAAACATTTGTTTCTGTATCCGTTTTTCGATTTTTGATTTCGATTATTATTAAAAAAAATTAAATGTAATTTTATGGATACATGCTGATTGTGTTTTAATCTTATTGATCATTATCTAATATACTAAGACATATTGATTATATTTAAGCCCCATTCTATATGTTTTAAACAAATAAATCAAGAAATTAACAGTTTTTAGTAATTATCCGAAATAATATCCGATTCCAGTATCAGAATTGGAATCAAAAACGAAAAATAGACTTTTTGATTTTATCATAAACGGAAACAAAAAATACACTTTTCGATCTTATCGAAATCAAGAACTGAGACAGATTATAGTTATCGGAATTGAAAAATGGAAACGTCTTGTTTCTTTATCCTCATCCTACCCGTTTACAGCTCTACCTCCCCTTCTCAGCCGCCTGTAAAGAACGTCACATCTCCCTCTCTGTCTGGTTCTCGCAGGCTTCGTACATCCCTTCCTCCCGTCCCTCCTCGGCGGCCTGGAGACCGGCCACCTCCTCTCTCTCTCTCTCTCTCTCTCTCTCTCATGATGCAGCCATGCGCCATTGGAGACACCCCTCTTTGTATCATGGTGCAGAGATGTACTTCTCTCTCTAGATCTCTCTCTTTCTCATGGTGCAGCGTCGGTGGCGTCACCGTGAGAACCTCCACAAATCTCTCGATCTCTCATGGTGCAGCGGCGGCAGGGACGCCGGGAGGACCTTTGCAGGGACCTCTCTCTCTCTCTCTCTCTTTGAACTGTGATTGAACCGCGAATCCCTTTGTATAGGCCGGACCTCATGTCACAGAGGTATTTTGCATGTAAATGTCTGGCATGCATGTTTTTCATATTCTTTGCATGTTATGTATATTTTCTCGCAATGCTTCTTACGTATACATACTGTTGGAAATAGAGTCTTGTTCGGTTTAGGAGTCTTGTGTGGTTCATGTAATTAGTAGAATTCGAATTTATCTAGTTAGTTGTATTTGAATTAGAAAAAGTTTTGATTACGGATTTCATCTCGTAATCAGATTATTCAAGTCGTCCTATGTCTTTATATAGTGCCTCGTACGCATGTAACCAAACAAGTTATTGTTCAATAAGATATTATAATATTATCTCTCCACCTCCTCTAAGTGATTGCGTGAGTGCATATGTTGTCTCGGTGGCTGGCTGTGTTTTTTCCCAGCGCATGCGTGAAGCTTGTTGATTGCCACTAGCTAGTTCGTGGAAGTGGGTGTCTGGCTTGCTGTGTGAAGTTTCCATACAACTGCAAGACTGCTGCGGCAAGATAGCCTGCACCGACTGTGTGGCTATTGTTCTTGCAGCTGGTACGTGCCTTATTTCTAACACATGCATGATGATCTTTAATCTACGTATGTTTTCTTGTAATGTATTCTGGACAGATTTATGACATTGAGGATGCCTATATGTGTTAATCGTAAATCCTTTTTTTCTGGTTATCTCTTATTATTGCAAACTATTGTCATGTTTCTATGTTCGTTTTACTTACTATCTTTGTTGAAATATAATCCAATACGGAACTGGCTTGCTAAAGCCGATTTAGAATCTGTCGTGATTAGTTGTGTTTGATCTTTATCTAAGAGCCCATGTTCGGTTATTACATGTTACCGTAGTTATCTAGATAACAGACTAGAGTTTGGGTTTGGTCAAGAGTCATGATTGAGGACTTTGTCTTCTAATTAGTTTGGCTTATTTAGATCTATATACATGGGGTCTAATACCCAACGCATGTAACAGACAGTTTAGGGTTATTGTTTTAATAGTTGTTAAGTTTATTCCCCACGCCGCCTGCCTCCTTCTCTTGTTCTCCACGTCCCTCCTCCTCCTCTCATGTCAACGCATGCTGTTGAGTGGCCTCTCTTGCGTGGTGGCTGTGAAAGTTCCCAGAGCTACGTGAAGGTCTTCAAGGGAAGCTGGCGCATGCCGTGGACGTCCCTCGTTGCTGCGGCAAGGTTCATCTTGATAGCTGCTGTGTGGCTATTGCTGCAATTGCCGTGATTCCCAGCAGCAAGAAGGTCTCAAGGGCGCGTGGACGTGGACGAGCCTAACCACTGCGGCAAGGCTTCGTCGGTTTTACAGGTTCTAACAATCTTTAATGTGCTTCATGCTGTGAACTTAGATTTATCCACTTCAGCTTCCGTTGTCGTCTTCTCTTCTCCACTGTTCTGTTCTCATTTGCGTCATTGAGAGCATGAGCTGGTTATCTACCAAATAGCTGCCGGGAGTGCAGATCATCTACGTTCCTCTTTGGACGGGACTTGATCGGTACAGAGAGAGACAGATTTTGTAATCACGAGATACGTGGGTGCATGGGGTGAGTTTTTGCCCCCCTCCCTCCCTCTATACCGAACGAATCCTGTCCAAAAAAAAAAAGTAGCTGCCGACTGGGCAACCAGGTTGCAGTGCAGCAACCCTAGGTCTCCCAACCGTGGTGCGGTGCCGAAGTATCCTGCTTCTAACAGGTGTGCATATTACCCCCACTAGTTTCTAACAAAAGTGGAGTTTGAGATAAAAGTCCATGGCCGGTTTCGAGAGTAGACCAAAAATAACTCTTCTCATAAAGGAGGTACCTAGTGCCAATGAAAAACTGACAAAGATGAAAAATAATGGCACTTAAAAGGAATTATAATGATTAATTTTACTTTTTAATAAATATTTGTTTGATAATGCACATGATATTCCTCCTCCTTTCTTCTTGGACTGTCTTAACTCAAAATCTTAAGATATTGAGTGGAGTAGCCACAATTATTTTAAATTTGAGTTATATTTGTTGCAATACTTATAGCAAGTAAAAAAAAATTTAACTTTTTTAGGTTTGATCCAATACGCTCCATACGTCGATCTACAATCTGACGACATCCCAAACAAGTTGATCTCCAATCCGGCAATCTCAAAACTAAAAAGATCAAAAATTGTTATTGTATTCGGTCCAGTAAAGACATTTTTACTATTTATTAGAGCTCAATGTTTGAGTACTTTTTAATTTTTTTGTCATTGGATAGGAGATTGGAGATATATAGGATATGTTGGGATCGACTTTTAAAAAAAATAAAATAAAAAATTACTTGTTGCATTTCTAGGCGACACAAAAAATAAAACTCTTTAAACATATTTTTGAGTTAAGGAAGAATCAATGTATCCTAATTTAATTGTGACTCTAATCACTCAACCTTAACTTGTCACTAGATCTATACTCCGACTACTTAAGGAACTCATCAATATCTAGTTCGAAAGGCATAAGTATACAGAAACCTGTTGCAAAGTGACAACCGGACGAGCAGAGTTCTAAAGTTCTAAAATCGAACAAGGCTTGGTTGAATAAGATTCAACTATCCGTCCACCCGGCTTCTGTCGGTTCGAAGTTTGGAAAAGAATCTGCTTTCGCCTGTACTTTTGAATTTAACTCTGTCAGTGCAAGAAGGAAAGAAAAGAATCCTTAAAGAAAAATTCTATTCGAAGTTGGAAAAAGTTTAACACGAACAAGGGCGGATCCGGTTTGGATCTAGTGGAGTTTTGTGACCTCACTAGATTTTGGGATTCCCTTATAGGGATTACAGTCTAGAGGGCCTAATAATCTTACCGGATCGGCCCAGTGACCCCACTGACCCGTCCAGCACAGTGACTGCAGGGCCCCACCCATCCGTCCAATCTAATTTAATCTGCAGCATTTTATTCAAGTGACTCAATTGGACAAAATTTCTGCCTCCGCCACTGCATGTGAGATAGTTTTCGGAAAACTTTCCCTCTATTAGCTGCTAAGATTTATCAGGAGACACGGTCCACGGAATCGTCTAATGAGAACGTTTTCTGTCCCACATCACATTTGGTTAGATAGTATTAATATATGCATGCAGTAACATCCTTAGGAACTCATATATATATATATATATATATATATATATATATATATATATATATATATTTCAATTTGAATTGGACCACTATGTTATGTCTGGCTAATGAGATTCTATTTATATTTATGTTGCAGTAATATTGATCAAAAGATTGAAAAGAAATATGGGATTGAAAAAGTATCTGCCGATAATCAAGGGAATTCTGTTCGTGTTGATATTCCTTTCAGCAACTACAAAATTGGTCACTAGTTGCATGGTGAAATCAGATGAGTTTGGCCAGCCTATGAACTTCAATTGCCAACTTGCTACACACCAAGGTCGTAGGAAGTATCAAGAAGATCGAATGTTATGTGCTTCTGATATGCATACGCTAGGTACGTAATCAAAGGACCAAAGGATCCATAATTGATATAAATTCATGTGCTAGCTAGCTAGGATACAGTAAGTTAAGTTTTTAATAGCCATTTTAAAACTTTTTTGAACAAATTTATTTTTAAAAATCTAACATATTCACCTAGAAGACATATATATAACATATTTGCTTAAGCAACTAACATATTTGCTTAAGTTACTTAATTTTAAAATTTGAATCAAATTGACCGCCAAATTCAACTTTTCTATCTTCATGCTGGTATGAATAACGCAGTGTACTTCTTAAACTAAAGACTAAGGGATCATTTGGTCTGTCATAAAATACTGTGAAATAAAATTTTATTATGTTTGAATGCTATAAATCATTTAATGGTACTTTTCATATGTTGGAATTGTAGTAAATTATTGTATTCCAAAAATTGGTCTACCCATATGATGCTCTTATTAACTAATTTTGATCTTTAGTATAAGACTATTGAAAATCAAAATCAAAGGTTTTAAAACAGATGATTTTAAAATCAAAAAATTATTTTGCCAATTTTAGTTAGTAGTTTTAAAATTAATATTTTATCATATTTTATTACACGCCAAACAACTCCTAAAGCAGAGGTAAACAATTTGTGATAAAATCTAAAACTTTACATGAGCTTTAGCCTTTTGCCCTTGTCTTTCTATCTTCTAATGGTGAGAGCACAAGCCAAGTTGTAAACGTACATACTAGACACCAACTCTACCCCCTTCTCCCCACTGAGCACTGCCGAACGCCCCGTGCCTTCCAAAGCTAATAGCAGTGCAGAATTTGGGGTTGGACTCTGTCCGCTCTCGTAAATTAGCCCATAAGTATAAACTACTATTTTTGTTATTTATTTTTACTTATCTTTATAAGATTATAGAATTTGATTTTACTCTTTATGATGTAGCTGCAGACTCTTAATTAACCTCTATCTTCTCATGAATGAGGATGGGCTTCTACCCCTAATTTTTGGAAATTTCATCTATATATCTTATGAGAATGTGAATTGAGACTGCCAGAATTAGCTAGTACGTACGTTGCACTGTTAGATCGACAGAGGAGATGTGAAAGAAAAGTGAGATAATATCTTCCATTAATTTCTTGGTGACTGTTGCAGTAGAGGGAAGAGGGACATACGTTTCATATGTAGTATGTAGGGCTGTCAAAATGGGCACAGGCCCATTAATAGACCAGTTTGGATCCATTAGTTATGGGTCTGGGTATATCCGTTTATCTATTAAGCCTTCTATTGCCATACATTGCAAAAAATTGAGAGCCAATTTTTTAGAATTTGGACCTAAAATCAAACCCAATTATCTGACACATAGAAATTAAGATAAATAAATTCCATATCAGGTCCATTTATCTTTCAACATCAAATAAATAAGAAGTATGTCAAAGACCTGACCCATTTACTCATTTACCCATGACCCTTATTGCGTCTGAACTGGGTCTGGGTACATTCATTTTGGATATGGGTCTAACCAGATCTGGACCGTTGACAGTCCTGGTAGTTTGCATGAGGGGCGTGTACGTTCAAGCCTACTCGCATATATGGTGGATCGGTATTGTTTTCTTTTTTCGGTCAATAGATGGATATTGAAATTTGAGTATATTTGATTCTACATGAGGGACGTCTACATTCACATTTCTTGATTCATTTATTCATCAGTTGTCTATTAATTTAATTTCAGGTGTGGGATTTCAAAATACTACCTTGCAGATGGCAGCTATTTTTGATGGTCATAATGGTGCAGAAGCTAGCGAAATGGCTTCAAAGCTATTACCAAAGTACTTTTCCTGGCATGTACACTCTCTACTTACCACCGTTTCATCAAATAAAACAGATGTTGAGAGCTTGACATATGACAAAATAAATATGGCTTGTCAATTGCCCCATCCAAATACTCTTCTACATTCCTACGATTTAAATTTAGAAAGGTATGTCATTACATATTTGTGTATTGTTCACACGCCTCTCTTCTTTTCTTTTCTTTTTTTTACTACAACTTATTTTGATGTCTATTGCCAACTATAGTTGGTGGTCAGCTAAAGGTGTTTTGACATCATGACTCCTGAATGCAGAGAGATCTCACCATTTCTATATCGACCTATCCACATGGAGATTTTAAAGGAATCGATGCTGAGGACAATTCATGATATCGACTTAACATTTTCCAAGGTAAATGTTCTTATCTTACATTCAAATATTAATGTGCTTGTTAGAATGACTTATTCTTATTCACTTTATATATGATGTTTATATGTTTTAAACTTATAGGATGCATATGAGAAGAATTTGAAGTCAGGTTCCACTGCAGTTGTTGCCTTAATAATGGATAATGAAATTCTAGTTCTCAATGTAGGAGATTCAAAAGCTATCTTATGCTCTAAAAGCACATATGTACCTAGAGATGTCAAAGGTACGTTGCTTTAGATAGTGTAACTTTTGTTTTTCATATTTTTAAAAATATAAAGTAACTCTCTTTAAGTTGTTTATATCTCAGCTAGTTTAGCAATTCTAAATAGAACAAAGACACGAAAGCCTAAGACTTCTACAAAAATTGATGAAAACTTGAAGACATCATCTGATGCAAAATGTTACCTCGTCAATGAGTTGAGTAAAGATCATCACCCAGATAATGATGTTGAAAGAAATAGGGTGGAAGCTGCGGGTGGCTATGTTGAAGAATGGGGTGGTGTATCTCGAGTTAATGGCCAACTAGCAGTATCTAGATCCATTGGTGATGTACATTTTAAAAGGTAATACTCTAACCTCTAATTAAAATAATGTACAAGCTTTTAGAAGAGTAAAGATCACTAAGCAATGCATTCTACTTATCTTATTCTCAAATTATTATTTTTTCTCATCTATGTTTCTACTATTATATCCAGGTATGGAGTGATATCTACTCCAGCAGTTGCAGATTGGCTGCCTATAACAAGTGATGATTCATATTTGGTTCTTGGGTCTGATGGAATTTTTGAAGAGCTTACAACACAGGAAGTTTGTAATTTGCTATGGGATGCAAATTTTCAAACTGATGTTATGACAGGGGAAGGTTCTTCCACCAAAAATTCATTAGCTGACTACATTGTCAATGTTGCCTCGGAAAGGGGCACAACAGATAATATGTCTGTTATAGTAATTTCATTAGAATCTAATGTACAATAGCATTGACAATAAAATACATTTAAATTGTATATGTGGTTAGTTTTTGCTTTTGTCTTTGTGAAAGATTTTTTGAATAATTATGTTGTCTCATCCATTCACCTTGCATTTATTAGCTTGCAAAAATGTAGATGGGAAAAAGAAGTGCATGTCTGTTACATTGGATGAAGATCATAAAATGTAATGAAATGTGTGTTTTTACTTGATTAATTTTAAAACTTCTCATTATACATTAGCACCTTTCATTTGATACAAAAAAAAAAAACAATAGTATCATATCCCCTCATCAGCAGAAGCTTTAAAATTCAAGACAAGATTAAATAGAACAACTTTTTAGTATGAAATAGTCTTTAAAAATAAAGTATTCCTTAATGAATATTTTTTCTGCAAAATCATTAAGGAAGGGGATGTGGAATCTTCAAATTAAAGAAAAATCAATTTGTATTCTCCAACTTTAATGTTGACTCTAATCACTCAACCTTAACTTGTTACTAGGTTCATAATCTTGTCACTTTAATGCCAAATTGTATGCACTCTCCATTAGGGAGCCTATTTAAGTATTTCTGATCAAGAAAAAAACACAAGACACATGATTCATAGTTGAAGAAATATACAGTCTTTACTTCCATAGAAGCTGCGACCGGGGTCTTTTCGAACGCCTCGATCCTTCATCGTCTTCCTAATCCTCCCAACATCCTCCCATCTGTTTATGTTTGCATATATGTTTGATAGGAGCACGTAATTCCCACCATGGCTGGGCTCCAGTTGCAGCAAGCTCGCGACCGCACGTTGTCCGATCTCGAACTTGTTGTGGACCCTGCATGCTGCCAGTAGAGCTCTATACACAGCAGCATTCGGCATCATCGGCATCTTCCCAACCATCTCCTCTGCTTCCTCGACGTGCCCGGCTCGACCGAGAAGGTCCACCAAGCACCCATAATGCTCAACCTTTGGCTCGATTTGGAACACATGCTTCATCTCAGTGAAGCACCGGTGGCCTTCGTCGACCAACCCAGCGTGAGCACAGGCACTCATCACGACCAAGAACGTGACATCGTCCACCCTGACTGCATCCCTCTTCATCTCCCCAAACAGCCTGAGCGCATGCCAGGCCCGGCCGTGGACCGCAAGCCCACGTATCATAGCGTTGTAACAAAGTGTATCTTTCACAGGCAATGCGTCGAACAACTGCATTGCCATGTCCACACGCCCACACTTCCCATACATGTCAATCAGAGCAGTGCCCACAAAGTGGTTCAACACAACCCGGTCACCCCTCAGAGCATACGCGTGCAGCCACATTCCTTCGCCGAGAGCACCGAGAGCACCACAGGCGCTGATCACGGACACGAGAGTGATCTCATTCGGCTGGGTAAGAGAGAGCTGCATCTGATGGAACAGGAGCAAGGCCTCCGAACAGTCACCATACTCGGCGTTGCCATTCTCGGTGCGAGTGTAGGCAGAAAGGATGGCGTTCCAGGTGGGCAGGTCCGGGTGGGGAATTTCGTCGAACAGGTGGCGGCAGACGTCCAGCCTGCCGCACCTGGAATAGAAGCTGACGAGGGCGGCCCGGACGAAGCGGTCCTGCGCATCGCCGAGGAACTTGAGGACGTGGGCATGGAGGCAGAGGCCGGGGCGGGGGGCGGACGCGCGGAGGAGGGAGGGGTAAGTGTGGGAGTTGGGCCGGAGGACGGGGTGGGCACCGAGGTCGGCGTAGAGGGACCAGGCGCGGGCGGGGGAGGAGGAGGAGAAGGCGGAGATGAGGAGGTTGTAGAGGAAGGTGGTGGGGCGGGGGGAGGCGCGTAGGACGGCGAGGGCGTAGGAGGGGGAGTGGGCGGGGGAGGTGGGGGAGAGCAGGAGGAGCAGGAGGCGGCTGAGCGGGTAGGTGTGGAGGGCGAGGCCGGTGGTGAGGAGCTGGGCGTGGGCCTGTCGGAGGGCGGCGGGGGTGGTGCACCGCGGCAGCAGGCGGAGGCACGGGTGGTTGAAGAGCGCCGCCGGGTGGTCCGCCCTTGGTGGTTGCCTCATGCCATGGCGAGTTGGTAATAGCTTCCCCGCTCTCGTCTCCCCCCACCCCAAATGAGCCCAATTTTCCGAATGGGCTTGGGCCGGGTTGATCAGACTATGTGACGAATGGAACTAAGGCCCGTTATCTGTTTGTTCCGATCTAAAATGGGCCACATAAAAAGTTTGTCTCAAACAAGATATCACAATCGCTTATTTGGTAAATTCGTAAAACTCTAGTCAACGAAAAACTTAATTAGTTGATTCTTATTTTTCCCGATTTTGGCATCCATGGGATAAAGATGAAATGCTCTTTTTCAAAAGAGCCGAAAATATTTTTATGAACATCAAATTATGAATTTTGTTTTCATTTTCTTTGTAAATATATTTTCTTAAAAAAATATTTTCATTCAATTATATTTTACTTGTAACAAACGGATCCTGAATTGAGGAATACTTGCTACAGGGCCATTCTAGACATTGCATTAACAGAAATCCAGATCATCCTCGTACTTGGACCGGATTCCGTTGGTTTTCAACTAGGTTAAGACTGCAAGTATCGGCTAGGCTTGTGAGTCTAATCCTAACTAAATTTGGGCCATAATTGTCAAATGCATACCGCACAAATGTACCCTTCGAGTTAGGACTGCAAGTTTCCAAATGCATATAGTTTATCTATGATACTAGAATAAGGGTATTTTTGTCTTCTTACCCTTTGTGTTAAACTTACTGTCAAAAAAGAGTGTTGTTATGCTATTTTTCAAAAACTGTGTTTAATGGGCAAAACTCAAGCCCAATAATGATGTTTAATTTTTCAGACTTTTTTAAATCGTCTAATCGAAGATCGGCCTGTACGAACATATAGTGGTTTCATCTTGGGCGAAGAAGTCTTTTCTAAATCAAGTCTAAACTGTAGGACCTGAGTTAGACTCAATTTAACAAATGAACATATGGTTTAGTGTTTTAGATTCACGTCTGACTTCCATAGATAGGAATACGTATCACTGTAATTATTATTCCTTAAGATCCACCTAACTTTCTGAACTGTTCCAATCAATGCGTTATGGCTTTAACATATTAAGTATAGCAGAAGCTTAGCTAAATTGAAGATCTGGATTCATTTTAACAACATGATGTTGTGAAGAGTATTTAGATGTTGCAGACAATTATCCGTAACATCATGTTATTGAGAGTGTGATCATTTTGTGGAGAATTCGAGAATAAACATGTAGTAAAACATGCATCAACAGTAGTAAAACATGTAAAACTCTTCATAAAAAAGGACTAAAGGAGTAGGTTGGAACTCAACCGTCATGCACTATTCAAACCAGAGTTTATAAAGGTGCCCCAATCTCTCAATCGTCCGTCCCATGCTTCTTCCATCAAGTAGTAATTCATAAAATACAGCAAAATCAAGGTTTTAAAATTCTCAGTTTTAAAATCAGTGAGAGTAAAAATTTTAATTTTAAAATCTTCAGTTTTAAAATCTCCAATTTTAGTTTACGGCGGTTTTGGACCGACGAAATTAACCAAAAATAGGATTTAGAGGTCAAGTGATTTTAAAATATAGAAATTTACGACACTCTAAAATGCTGTAAAATCTCATAAATAGTTGTAAGACGGTATTTTTCTTATGTTTAAATTATTGTAAACCATTTTTTACGTTATTTTTTCATATGTTTGGACTAAAACCACCATAAACCAAAACCTGTGATTTTAAACCAGTGATTTCAAGGTCAAGGATTTAATTTTCATTGGCTTAAAAAAATGATGATTTAAAGTTGAGATTTACGGCATTTTAATGAGCCCTAAATAGATGGTAAAATAATTTAGAAAATTAAAATATAAAAAAAAATATATCATTTTTCGATTACTTGCGATATTTTAAAATATTTATGATGCACCAAACGGCCTCCAAGAGATGGGGAACGTTGTTGTTGGATTTCTTACCGGGGACGCCCTACCGTCATGGGCCGGCCCGTAAGGCGAAGCCTGAGCCAGGTCAACATGGTCACGTGTCCTCTGGAAAGTTATCAGGCCGGGTATGGGTCCAACTGATCAACGGGCCTGACCCAGCCCATGGGCTGCTTCGTGCTTAACAGAATAGCACAAGGGTTAATAGCTTATCCATACTTTGTCGCTCTCTACTGCATTGTGTACATGGCTAGGAAACTTATGCATATTTCAAAGAATAAAACAAGGGTTAATAGCATGTGCGTATAGCTAAAAAATCTTTCATTGTTTTGTT
The DNA here is from genome assembly GCA_030544215.1 of Zantedeschia hybrid cultivar. Taxonomy (NCBI): domain Eukaryota; kingdom Viridiplantae; phylum Streptophyta; class Magnoliopsida; order Alismatales; family Araceae; genus Zantedeschia; species Zantedeschia hybrid cultivar. Next base: position 2,025,080 of record JARZZO010000007.1, read on the forward strand.
GATACTATGGCTATAAATGAAACCAGATATACGGACTTTCCAATCCAATTCCGATTAAAATTAATGGCTTCAGACCATGAAAAATATTCCAATAGACTATCGGAATCGGATATTTCGATATCATATTGTCATCAAATTGGAACTAGTGCATTCGGAACCCGGTTATCCGATTCCGATAAGAATTTTGAATAAAATAATTTGTGACCGCTGATCAAGGTACATGCGACAGTCATCAAACAAGATTTTTCCTAAACAATCCTAACATCCCTAACATGCTCAGCCCGATCAGCACAGCCCCTGAATTTATTTGAATTCATTTCTTTAAAAAAATTGACAGATTTATTCATATCTCTTATGTTGATTCTAACGTAATGATCGTTCCGATAATTATCAAAATCCAGTTTCAATTCCAATAGCAAAATCGGAATTGGAATGAAATCGGAAACATTATTTTCCGATTAAATTGTAATCGAAGTTGGAATGCCATATCTTTATCAGAATTGGCCTCGGAAACAGTCAAATCCAATTTCGATTCAGGCCCATTTGCAGCCTAATTGATACATGTGGGAATCTTTATCACCTATCGCATATGATACAAAGAAGTTACAATTTTTTAGGCACAAAATTATGTATCTTTGTATGGTAATAAGAAACAATTTATGATATTTTCATCACATGCCATGATCAATGGGTCCAAAAGCTGAAGGTCATGCATCAATGAAAATGCCCATTAGAATATTCTACAAGATCCTCAGAGGAAAAAATATACAGGCAGATTGAACATGCAGCATTCAGTCCCTATGCTCTCTTTCTTCTGGCTTCATGATGTGGGCCATCTGACAACCTTGTGAAAGGGATGAATACTCCAATGCCAAACACTTGAAAAGGGAAAAAGAGAAAAATAGCATAGCATAGCAGTCCGTGCGGTGTAGCCCAGTGGGGCTCCCTTGGGACACCCTCCTCCCTGGGGGGAGGAGGTCGGGTGTTCGTCTCTCGCGGAGGCAAGTGGGCGTTGTGGGCAGAGGGATTTTTCGGCGGGTTTGTAGTGGCCCTCGGAGTCGATCTCCGGTGGACTGGTTGTTGCACTTCGTCTCTAATTGTTTGAGCTATTGTCCAAAAAAAAAAAAAAAAGAAGAAGAAGAGCATAATCTTTTCAGAACATATATTCCCTTTATTTATGTCACATCAGTTTCAGACACGCAGGGTGAGAAGGTGCCTTCGGATCTAAGGAGATCCCATGTGCTCTTGAAAAGTGCAGGGAAGAAATGGAAGGAATGAAATCACTTGCATTTTTTTTTATAGGCCAGTCGGCCAAGTATATATATAATAGCTCTCATCAAGTGGAGAGGATTAAAATTTCATCAGAATTAGTATTATCCCAATTTCAAAGATAGATTGGCACAAATGATACTTTCACCTATTCACACGATTGTTCCGTCCATAGAGTACAGGCCATACGCATTGCATGGAAAAATATTCTTACGTACTTATTAGTCTTCTAACCCACAACCTTCTATTTTGAGAAGTCATTCTTTATCATCCGACCTACCTACAGGTCAGTGATACATCGCTTGCATCTTTCATTACATGCGTTAAGGAGTTGTCATATGTTACAACACAGTTCGATTTCACATGAAAACGCGAAGCCAAGGCATACGGCTTCTCCATGCATGAGGCAGATCGAGGACACAGATAATGACTTCATTGATCCAATCCAGTACCTCATTGGTTCAACTTAAGATTCCATATGGACCAGTTCAAGATCCCACTGGCCCCAGTCATATTTATGACTTAACGTCTGGATGATCTCACTGGATAAAATTTTCACGTCCGCCACTGTAGACAATCTCATCCCTATGTTGTAGAATGCTTTTATTCCAAATTTTAAAGGATATACCATGTGAGGCAGCATGTCATGAGTAGAATAGCTTCAAATTAAGACCAAAACTTGTATGATGCGTGATGTTACGTTTTTGGGCGGTGCTAAGATACCTATCCGATTGTCTTGATCTAGGAAGGCATAATGGCTGGATGGGAACTGGTGGTCCTGGTGGACACGTTTCCGCCGAGTTTTGCATGGCTTGCGATAATACATGTCACGTGGGAAAGAAAATGACGTGAGTGAACTTTTGTTCTTCTTGCCCTAAAAATATGTAGAATTGCTATTTTAGTATTTAGCTTTAGGGATGTTTGCAAGAATATCCCTATTCGAAGCATATTTCCTGTCTGCATGGTTTTTTTGAGATATATACTCTTCTTAAAGTTTTTCAGTGATCGTTATTATTCATAACTCTCTAAAATCACATTACCTGATGCCCAAATCGAGTCTGTAGACAAACCTCGAATTTTGATTAGTAGATGGAGGATCTTTTACATCATCATGTATAAAATCGTTATCAGTCAATGTGACATTCTATCAATTAAAATCTGAGGACAACTAATTAGCCGACTTAGGACGTGTGTGGCAAAACTTCTATTTGAAAGTCACTTCTAACTTTTACTTCACATGGAATGATTTGAAGATTATAATTAATTTTTATTTATTACAAAAGTCAATTTTTTCATAATAACTCAACTTTTCCTCCGATCTTAAAAACTTCACCTTGTAACTTTTGGTTGAAAGTCAAAGTACAAATAAAATATTATATAAATGACTTCCGAAATCTAAATGCTACCACAAAAAATAATTAAATAGAAATGTAAAAATACTTCCTAACGAAAGTAATACCAAACACGGCAGTAAAGTCACATAACTTGGCACCCCACTCTTGACCTTGCATAAATTTTGAAGTACTAAGTATTAAAGATGAGGTATAACCATTTTGCCCTACTAAAAGACGACGTTTAAAATAGACCGTTTGGATGAGAATGAAAAAGAGTCACTAATAGCTCATCAGTCTTCTACCCCCACCCCCACCCCAAAAAAAAGAGAAAAGAAAACAATCAAATGTGTGTTGAACTGCGTATCTTTATGGGGAGTATATACGAACATTCCATTTTTTAAGAAATTTTTGTATTTATTTCTAATATGAGTGTCCACATAAAAGTCTCCTACTTTTATAACATTTATTGCATTAGAACTATTATTTTTCAACTATATTTATGTTGTAGCCGTTACATTCATCTGATTTTGCTTTCGTTCATCCAGGGTTGATGCCTGCTCCTGTTCCTCAATGACCACTAGGAGGCAATTTTCGACAAACCTGGATACCCACAAGTCATGAGTGTAAAATAACCAACTGATAAGAAAAAAAGCTAACCTTGCACTTCTGCTGGTGCCACTATATATATGATCCTTTTTTTCTTGCTTGTTTGGTTGAAACTAAAAGTGGTTATTTTTTTATGCCATTTTCTAAATTTTCAGAAACAATAACAAAGGATTTGTCCAGCCCCATGGATCGTTTAAGACATCAACTTCAGCCAAGATTTTAAAGGGATTGCCCTGGGAATTCTACCTAAAGGATAGTACTATTGGTTTGGAAAAAAATGAGAAATCCACATGCAAAGGAATTGATCTCAGATAACCATCAGTAGCTTTCAACTACAAGCATAGACAACAACACCCCCCCCCCCCCGAACACACACACACACACAAAAAAAAATGAAAAAACAAAAGTAAAGAAATGTTGTTGGTATTACGACACCATCATCGGAAGAAAAACTGATACGTCAAATTAAATTTATGATGCAATGGGATAACCACTTCAATTTGATACTTAGCATCCAACACATACAAACAAGAAGATATCCGACAAAACATGATAGACTTCGAGAAACAAAAAAAAAATACACGAGAACAGGGGCCACCATATTCCCTATAGATGGGTACCCAGAGATGTGATTGGTAAAGTGCATATGTTTCTCCACTCTGAACTAATAAACTACCGCTGGAGCATTTCTATGCTTTACTAGGAAGCTTTCCAAAACCCCTATACTTATCCAGGTAAAGAGCTACTAGGAAGCTTTCCAAAACCAACAACCGATTAGCTGCTCTGTCTTCATTCTTTCCCATCGGCTGCACGGAGGGAGCCGAGTTGAACAGGAGCTTGTGTGCCGACCACTTTGGATGATCCATAGACAGACAAGTCCACCCCCCGAGATTTCTCTTTCTCAATCTGTTCCTTGATCCAGAAGTATGTGATCCTCAACCCATCCTGTAAAGTTTGAAGAAATTAATGTGAAGAAGAGCATAACACCCTACTGGGATCATAGAAAGAGTAATGTGGCTTTAAAATGAATGGGCATGAGAGATCCAGCAATCAGGGTACCTTCAATTTCATGGTTGGGGCCCAACCCAACTTCTCCTTTATCAGTGTGTTCTCAGAGTTGCGACCACGGACCCCCTCTGGACCAGGGATGTGATGAATTGGGTGCTTCTTGTCCTCGAAACTGAGGACTATTTCTGCCATCTCATTCATGCTCACCATTTCATCGCTTCCAATGTTTACTGGCTCCCTAAAGTCCGATTTTGTCAATCTACAAGTAGGAGAAAATTCAAGGTTTAGCTCAAAACCTACTTGGGTACAAACGAGGCACAAATCAGAAAAGTCCTGGTTCACGTAAATATGCAGCAAGCAAGCTCATTCCTATCTGGACTTTCCATTATGTCCGTCATCTATAAGTTCTGGTGTTTGTGAGGACAACATCAAATATAATATGCAAAAGAAAGCGTTACTCCACGATGTTACACGTCATCTGCAGTACTCCATGCCATGGCTCACCAAGCACAGTCGAGCAAAATTCTTTCTTTCAAGTGAATCAGACAGATGTAGCAAGCAATTACCTCAGCACACCTTCCACACATTCGTCAATAAAAGTAAAAGATCGAGTTTGAAGTCCATCTCCCCACATCTCAAACTTATCAGTGGAAGTAATAGCTTTTCTGCAGAAAGCAGCAGGAGCCTTCTCCCTCCCACCTGTTATGCAGGTACCAAGAATGCCAAAGGTTAACTAGAGTGATCAGAGAATATATTGCAACATTCTCATGAACAAACTCACCTTTCCAGGTACCAAAAGGACCGTAGATATTGTGAAACCGCCCAACCCGGCACTCAATACCGAAATCCTTGGTGTAGTGCTTGCAAAGCTCCTCAGAGCAGAGCTTCTCCAAACCATAAGCATCTTGAGGCTGCAATATTTAAAACAGAAATCTTATGAATAGTAGATCATGAGATTACAGCTACCTGCAATGCTGAAAATGGCTGAATGACGAACCTCCGCCGGCCAAGCATCAGACTCCTTCAGGCTTACATTGGTATCCAACTGCTTAAATTCGGGGTAAATACAGGCACTAGAGGCATAGAACAACCTGTACACGTATCCCCAGAATCATGATTTTCACACAATGACAAGAAAGGACATTTCCTAGAAAATTAATAAAAAAATGTATATCAAGACAATAAAATATGAATCATAAGCACAAGAAAGCTAATAGAAAGTGACGTTTAGATTAAGTTGAGAAGCCCACCAAGGAACTCACGGCTTTTCAAGGACACATGAATGTAACTACATGCTATATGTAGAAGGAAATACAAGATTTGCCGCCTAAAGCAGGTAGAAGTCCAGTTTCTCAAAATGCATGGTATAGTTAAAAATGGAATATATAAACAGCTCCTTAAATGCAGACAACTATTCTCAGGGCTACTGCTGTAGAGAAAAGCTCAAAGATACTTGGAATTATTATTGTCCTTGATGATGACAAACAGAGAGATGACAGAATTAAAATAAGTAAGATTGTCAAAATCGTAAAGGATTAATAGCTTGCCAAAATCGTAAAGGATTAATAGCTTGTCAAAATCGTAAGGATTAATAGCTTGGAGGGAATATTCTTCCTATGAGGAAGGGAACTACATGAAAAAAGACAGTGTTTACCCAATTACGCACCAGAAGTATAGCTCCATTCACAAACTATAAAAATAGACGCAACACTTATTGAGATGGCCTTTATTTACATTGAAATTTATTTGAAAACAAGAAAGTTTTGCATAAGTAACCACCCATAAAATTTATGTGTGTCCAAATTCCCCCGAATGGCATTTTTCCTACGCTCAACTCATAGCCAAAGTCACAATAAAACCAGAGAACATTCTGGCCAATATTACGTCCTATCTGTCATGTCCAACCTTAGGGTTCCCATACCCTACCATGCAAAACAGCCCGGCCCACGTGGTACCAACAAGCAGTTCCTTGCCCATGACATGACCAAATGTGACTAGCACAACAGCCTTCCTTGCTGGGCTTCATGACAAGCACAACAGTAGCACTGGTGTGTGCACATGCCCTTCCCATTCTCCATGAGACCGCATGACAAGAAACTGTGGCTTCATCTGTGGCCAAACCTATCAGGCAACCACTGGCCCAGATTGCAAGGGTTGCCTGACATGCCCAACAACTTCCTGCAACATGTGCCCTTTCCTCCATGCTAAGGAGTGGATGGTCAGAGTTCATTGATTCCCTTGCCTTGTCACCACCCCCGTCGTTCTTGCTCTATCTCCACACTCTTTTTCTCTCTAAGAATCTTTGCATATCAACATGGCTCACACCCTTCACCTCATCAACAATGACCCCCTATCACCATCATCACCTTGAGCTCCTATATAAAACTGGATCTGCTGCTGACACTGTTGACCCAGGAACGAGAAAGACAATTGCCAAGAAGGAACCTCCCACCCCCCAATCAGAATGCACACCCTTCAATGACTCCTCCCTTTCCCTCATTATGTAGCCAGGAGAGGTTACTGTTGTGTTCTTCATCCTCATTAGCAGATGGTGGACGATGAACCTGCTCCAAGAAGAATAAAAGAACAAGGAATGCAGACGTGGGCTAGAGTTCAATGATGAGTCTCTATATCACCAAGGATGTTTCACTTTCACCATTTGATAATTTGGTTAAGCTTTATGTGATGTAGAATGACTAACAGCTACCTGACACGGCTTCTGACAAGATGACAGCAAGGAGACAGCAAAGGGTTGCATCAATGTATGGAAATCATGCAAGGTGTTTTACATATATAGTTTTTCTATCTGGGATTCTGGGACTGTGCGTCCCTCATGCTTTAGGCACTATAATCAAAAGCTTAGAGAAAATCATAATGAAGACAATCCATGTGGCAACTTTTACTGGAGTCGGCTTTTTCTTCAGTTATAGAGAAAAAAATAAGGAAATTGATCAAATGCACTATAGATATTACAAAAATTAAAGTATTAAACAATATCATTGCAGCATAAGTCTGCATACCAATGACAATAGATAACAGAAAGGGAAGAACTTTTACAAACCTCTTGACACCATTAATCCTGGCAGCCTCAAGCATGTTGAAGCTTATCATGGTGTTGTTGTACATAATCACTGAATGGTTAGACTGGATAAAACCCATTCCCCCCATGTCAGCAGCAAGATTAAACACATGGTCCACATCTTTAGTTACTTTTAAGCAATTGTCCATGACCCTTAGATCAACCAGATGGAATTCATGGCAGAACATGTCCTCTGTCATGTGTTCATTCTTCTTCCAGTCAGAAGCAATAATATAATGGCCCTCAGTCTTTAAGCGCCTTGCAATGTGGGAGGCAATAAAACCTCCAGCACCAGTGATGGAGATCCGAAGTTTCTCAGAAGGCCAGTATGGTTCTCTCTCCAAGTTCTCATAAGTGTATGCCCCATACTCTGCACTACCCATCCTGCAAAGGCCCACCATATAAAGAAGTTATTTACTTTCAGCAGTTATAGAATCAAATTCTAACCATGCAGCAGGAAGACGACAAATCCATCCCATACAAAAGTACAAACGCCAAAAAACTCCCAACAAAGGCAGATCACTTTTAGAAAGCATGTCTGAATACAACAAAGGAATAAAATCTCAAATGATGAATCAATGCAGGGAATGCATCCATTGGGTTAGGATATAATCACAAGTATAACTCAGATCACAAAATTTCCTGTGGATGGATTATAGCCAACTGACAAAGAACAGTTAAGAATTGAAATCCCCCAATTTGGGGAAAGTCACACTGCACAGATCTCACAGAGATGAAGTTGTCGTGAGGCTGAGAATCAACAGTCAATAAAGAACTAAAGTGATGAATTCAGCAAATATCGAACACGACAAACACCAAAAGGTTAAATTCCAAAGAAAGAATCGAGAAACACAATGACAAGTGAAGAAAAGGTATAAGCGACAAAGAATAACTAGTGCCAAATCATCAACTGAAGAAAGTACACATGGCAACACACACAACATTCAACTTTATCCTTCAACAAAATTAACTGAAAGAACAAAACCGAATATGTTACGCATAAAAAATGAGATCCAAAGAATATATCGCAAGCCAAATGCCACATTTAATAAAATCAAAGTGCAATTGGAAAAAGGAAAAAGTGAGAAGATGATGAATCGCTAGAAATCAAAATTCAATACACTGAAGTGAAGACTAGGGGTGGAAGAAAACTCATAAGGAAACAAAAAGATATCATCTGCACGTCTGCAACCAAAATAGGAATAATATATAAAAGAAGCCATACGACAGCAATGAACACATTAGAAATATCTGCAATGCAAATCATGCAATCTCCATTAACTTATGCTCAATAGTAAATTGTGCATCAATTAACTTACTAGTCTCTGCTTAATATGTTGGTGATGAACTGGATGTTAGAACTTAGAAGAAAATCCAGAACATGTTCTGTTAAATGGCGCATATAGTGTACAAATCTGGTCATTACTGATCCTTTTACCAAAAGAAAGCCCAAAAAGATGCAGGACAATCACTAGGACAGTCTTTGAACACATGTAAGGAAATGCAAACACAAAGGTAAAGTTGCAGGCTTGCAGCTAATCAAAGGATAAACGGCTTTCAGAGTATACATATCACCAACTTTCCTTGTTGGGTCGTTTGGAGATAGCAAATGAAAAGCTTTTCATTAGTAATAAATGTCTAAAGATAAAGAAATCAGTAAAATTATGCACCCATCAAAAATATATACAATTTTACACATTTGACAGTGTGCAGATCCCCTTTTTTTTTCAACTTTTAGTCAGAACCGTAGAAGTGGACATCTAATATGGCGATTTCATTTAATGAAATCAGGAAAAGTACTACCAATGAGAAGTTTTTACTTGGCGTAAGAGATTATGGATGCCTGGGTTTCGTTCACTGAAAAAGATCAACAATTAAACCACGCTTAACCACTGATTCCCACATGCCCACACCACCAACATCTCCATAAGATGGATGCCCAGCTCTAGCGTAAGACAGACGGAAACAGATGATGCAAAAAGCCAGCTTTTAAAAAAACAAAAAAAAACAGCTGCGGTGATGAAGAGATTTCAAAAAAAAAAGAAGGAAACAAATCAAACAATGCTGTCGAATTCGTGGATGGAAACTAGAAACAAACGCATGCAGAGGTACCCCCAACCCCGAAAAAAAGAAAAAAACTACGATTTGCAAACGAAGATTCGCAAAAACTCGCACCCTCCAACATAACAGCCAGAGGATTCGAAGCCCAAGAAGCGAGGAACCCAGAAAAGATCTCCCCCAAGAAAGCAGAAGGGGCATTAAACGTCCAAACCCCCCACAGCATGCCACGAATCTGACCCAAAACACCCCCAACTCGGAAACCCAGAAGAGACAGCAGCCAGCCACCAAACCACAACCCCACCCCCAAAACCCAGCACCCCTTGACTGTTTGAGAGCCAGGGTGGGAGAGAAAACCCACGATTCCTACACACAAAGGAACAATCTTCTCACCTCGGCGGCGGAGAGCAAAGCACAGCAGACGCGGAGCAGAGGAGGCGACGACGGGGAGAAGAAGAAGAAGAAGAAGAAGAAGAAGAGGAGGAGGAGGTGGTGGAGCGCAGCTAAGTGGTGCTGCAGCAGCACAGTGACACCGTCCTCTTCCTCCTGCTCTGGGAAGGGCCTTCGCGCACGGCTCCCCCTTTTGACCCCCATGGTTTCCATTTAAATAGTACGCAGAGGAGGAGGCTCCCGAGTTAAGGATGAGGTGGTGGGTGGAAAAGGGATGGGGAAGGCGATTCTTGTGGGGGAGAGGCGGCCGCGACTCGGAATGGGCCCACGGAATCGGACGGCTGCGATTGTGGGGACGCACTGGGTCCGAGTGCGTCCGTGGGTTTTGTTACGTACCGTGATTAGCTTGTGTTGTTGACGAAGATGAGATCCCCTAGCACCTCTACTCACAAGAAGGCCAGGGTGGTAAACAAGTTATTTAACGTCAGAAAAATTGATTAATAAGTATCAAATCTATATAATGTGATCATGTCCATGCCAGTGCGAGCATACAAAGTCCAGAAAGATCTCAACTTTTGTTGAGATGAGAAGGTCTTAATGTGTTTACTCAAACCTTAGAGTTATTTGGTAGGTTAATTTCAGAGTATCAAGTAATGAGTAATGTTTCCTGTACTGAAGTTCAGTGCAGCAAGTTGAATTATTTTACAGTGTAAGATATAATTAGTTTAATTAGGAGGGGAGGACACATGGGTTGGATAATTTTTACATGTGACAAATATTTCATCGATATAATAAATCTTATTTGTCATACTCACAAAATATTTGTCATACTTAAAAATTATTTGTCATTTCTATGTATCTGTATACAAATTTTTTAACATGACAAATATTTTATAGATGTGACAAATAGTTCATAGACATGACTACAAAGTATTTGTCATACTTGAAAAGTAATTATCATTCTTATGCATATGTATATAGATTTATAGGCACGATAAATATTTTTTAGGCGTGTTTATCGTGCCCACGAAATATTTGTCATGTGTACGCATATTTTACATACTCAGATTCATGCACTCCCATTTAAAACTTGTGTGGCTCACCCGTTGAAAAAATTGTTCAATCCATGTACCTTCCATCTAACTAGATCAATGACATTTTACATTGCAAGATGAATCAACTTGCTGTACTAAACCTCACCTCAGTAGATCAAGTATTACTCTCAAGTAATTTGAAGGGGTTCCTAGGTGATAGTCCAGTGGAGCACCCCTGTGTTCGAGTTGGGACGTCCCCGTGCTCTTATTTTGCGCCGAATTTGGCGCTGGTTTTTTCCCACCCCTTTGAGCGTGGGTTGGTTTTAGGTCGTTGGACTTGAAGTTTTTATGGGGATCAATTCCTGGTGGGTAGATATGGAATCAATGCCCACTAGGTTATAGCAACCAAACAAAAGGTAATTTGAAGAGTATGGCTCGATGGCCATGGTCAATTTGTGGGAGAAAAGGATCAGCCTTTACTCTCCTCCTCTTATCTTTTTTTGCTATTATAATCTTTCAATCTTTATCTCAGAGAACATAAGTCATTGAGCTGAAATAATTCTCAAATTTTAGTAATCTTTAGAAAAAATATACAATGCTAGTCATCCTAACTAATTGTCTTCTTTCTTCCTGACCTACTTAGTACATATGGCGGCATTGAGATTGGGAATTGATGGAGTTCCCTCATATTCCACACTAAGATTATTTACATCCCTTTACCTTAAATGATCATCCATCTCTATCACTTAAATGTGGAAGGAGTTGGGATCTTCTCATTACATTCACTAACAAGAGTTTGAAAGTGTAAAAGAGTCATTTGTATTGACTTCACTCCGTAAAAGTTACTTTAAATAGACCCTTTCATACTTCACGGGCTCCTGTCAATAAATCCACGAGAGGATCCCAATTCATCAAGGGGAAGAAGCACTGGAGAGGAAAATTGGGGGTGTTCAATTGGACGGCTGAGATTGGTGCGGCGCAGTGGGCCCGTGCGTTCGATTATGGGTGCGTGTTGGTGGGGAAGGGACGGTGGGGGACCAGCCGCGTCGACGCGAGGGCGGCCGCGTGATCCGTCCTGGGCGATCGTGGGCGCTCTTCTACCCTTTGCTCCGCATGAAGCTTGTGTTGTCGCCTTTTAATTTTTTTTATTTTTTAGGGTTGCCTAGGGCACATCTATTATGATTGCAGAATAATCAAAATATTATGGTCATTTAATACGTTTTAGTAGCTGAAACATATAGAGAGTAGCTTCAGGGGGTACAAACAGCATTTCTCTGTCCGAAAATCTTTGTAAATGTAATATTAGAGACTTCTTATGTCCATATCTCTTATTTCAAGAATAAGAAAATTTTATTTTAAGTAGAATATGTAGTTTCATAAAATAAGTGATTCCTATTTTTTAAGTAAAAATTATTTATTTTACTTATTCTAAGAATAATACGTCCATGTCAAGAGTAACACGTCCACACTTCCAAAACGAATAAGTCGTATAATCCATTTTGTTTGACCCTTATCTCGCAAATAAACGGGCCCTTATTTAAGTAGTCTATTTGTCAACCATGCAAAAATTTAAAATGAATAATATACGTCCTAACTTCATGGGAAATTTAATGTCAAGCAGACAAGGAACCTGACTGGCTGAATCATAAATCTAGTAGTTTTTATTGGGTCTATTGTTAGTCAAAGTGTGCTCATTTTAAATCTAGGTCTACCCAAATTTGGCTTTGCTTATGGCTCGACTCATTCTTTGCGTAAATCGAAGTCAAATGTATGACTTTGCTGTGTTCTGTGTGGAGTTTTACTTATTGCTGCACTTATCGTGCAGTATTGCACTGCATGGCTGTCCAGCTATACTATAAAAAAAAAATTGAAGTTTTTAGGTCAGCTTCATCATATCCTACATGTTAATTTTAACAAAACACAGCAAGGGGATCTAAGGGAGGAGACCCGAGGACCAAGGCGACCATTAGAGAGGGAGGAGATGGGTTTGCACAAGAGTAAGGATTTGAAGGGGAGAGAGAGGGCATGGGAGTTAGAGGAAGAGCAAGGGAGCACATCTAGGGATTGTTTAGAGAGAGAGAGAGAGAGAGATTCTTGCCATTTGATATTGTTGAGTCAACTAACAGATCAAGTCAGACATGTATAAGTGATAACATTGTTTGAGCACCTAAATAAACATCAGATCTAACATAGACATAAACTGACAAAAAGGACATTATAAGCAAAGTTGAGATCCCCAATCATGTTGCAACAGTGGAGGGGTGCTTTTGTCCTTTGAAGTCCCATGTCATATTTTTCTCCAAAACCCATTCTCTATCTATAACCATTAGTCCCCAATACACCTAATTATTACACCATAGGTTTCACAAAATCATGATTAAGTACTTAACACGTTAATTTATGAATTCGCTACCTAATAATATGCGACCCACGTCTACACTTTAACGGAGCTTTTGGCTCCTTTATCATGTGGGGCAGGAAAGGAAGACGAAAGGAGCGCGGAAGAGCAGAGCCCCGGCCGGGGGAAATGAGCCGTCCTTCACGATTGTGATAAAATAATAATAAAATGCATCAGAGTACGACTGTGTTAGTCGTGCGAGGAACCGGGGCCATGCCTTTTCTGTCCTTTTCTTAATTTCAGCCCTAGCCCCAGTGCTACCTAACTAGTAGATGATTTATTAATGTACGGAAATGAGATCTCCTAGATCTCAGTTGCGCCCCCTACACATATACTCGGAGGGAACGAGCTCGTCTAGATTTGTATGTTTGGACCATTTAAGGTCTTTAAAAATATAAAATCAACTTGTACAAAGATATGAGTCATTTATCTTGAAACTGACATATACAATATATGTATGACTTAATTTCATGTATTTGAAATGTGTTGGACGATCCATACGCACAAGTTCGTCTCATTCTTACCCGAAGAATAGTGAATAATCCACTAAGCCTTGAAATGAGGAAATATTATCCCATCACCTCATAGGGAAGGGCCAAATGAACCATTTTGCTATCCCTAAGTGTCTTGGAGTGTAAGGAGGCATGTGCCGAAGAGGTCCAAGAGATCTGATTCCTAATGTATATAGCATCCGTAGATGGTGCCTAATTTCTTGTGTTCTGACAATGTACACCTTCTTTCTAGGGATGCAAATGATTAATACATTATATATAACAAAAAGAAGTCTCACGAATTCACGAGGACATATGTCCAAGTACACGAAATTCTTGTGATAGTGCACAAAAAGATATCGTTTTTAAGAGAGCATGTTAATTTAAATGTCGATATGCCTACTCTTTACATTTGGATGGTTCTATACAGAGTAACAAATTTGTCATACTCACAAACTATTTATCATAATCATATTTAAAATTGTATACCCTCATTTAATACTTGCCGACCCTACTCGAATGAAAATTTACCTAACCCATATGTATCGGTCTTTGTAGACTAATACTATCTTACATTGAAAGATGACTCACTTACTGTACGGACCCTCATCTAACTATTACTATAAGCAATGACAACTTTGGCCCTAGTCCAAGAGATTCCATCTCCCTCTTTCGAAGCTTTATACTGCTCTTGCCTTTCCCCCACTTCAATCAGGACCCGGGAACGAGGAAGGAAGAACGCCTCTGAAGGTTTAGGATATTTCTACGTCCAGATTAGGAAGGCAGCAAGAACTCCTCTAGTAAGCGCCCCAAGCCACCAATCGAAAAGTAATGACGTCTGAGAAGCCGCCAAATGAGAAGGGGAAGGCCTCCGTGCAGGGGCGGATCAGATGCTGGACCCTTTGTGCAGTCCTTTGAAGGGAAGGCAGAGGGTTAGATTGTGTCGACACTGCCCCGTATTTTAGACGTTCGAGAAAAGGGGTCATTCTACAAACTTTTTTTTTTCTTTTTTTTTTTGTTCAATGTAGAGACTAAATTCTACTCTGTACAGGGGACCAAGGGCAAGGGCAAAACCTGAGAGATCCTCTAGAGTTAGAAATAATTTCGAACTTAGTTGATAATTCTGCCTAATTAGGTAAAAAATCTAAATCCACTTGATCATCTGCGGAAGTAATTCTACGGACCAGAAATAAATATTCTAAGGAATTTTTAGATTCTAACTAGGAATGAAACCTAAGACCTCCCAATTTGGGTAAAAAGTTTGAGTGTGGGAAAACAGTTTGGTACTCCTAAGAGAGATGCACCTGAGAACATGAAGGCTGCAATGACTAATGTGCTTCGTTTGCGGTTTGCAGAGGTGCCACTGCAAATGGCGGTAGTTGACGTCCATTGGGATTTAGAAGTCTGCACACCAATTTCTGAACATAAACCTTTGCCACTGCAAATTGCGTTCTCTAAATTCCAATCATGCATACACACCAATTTCTGTACATAAACCTTGCACCACAAATTATGATCTAAGTTAAAGAAATTTAACGTTCTCTTTCAAAACAAGGGAGTGCAATTATACCACACCTCTCGTCACCCTTTTTACCATGCTCAATGAAAGCTACCGAACCATTTGTCCAAGGAATCTTATTAAATGTGTCAAATGCATAAAAAGATGTGCTAGAAGTTCTTTTAACAAGGGTCAGATGACTGTTTGATTGGATGAAACCAAATGAGTTTGGTAAAAAAGGGTAGCATACTTCTACCAAAATTGTGCTCCCGCTCCCCTCTGAGAAGAAACTTCGGGAGGCTCCCACCTCCTGACGATCTCGCCGGCCATCCGATCGAGGACATCACCGGCGACCCGGTGGAATTGGTGTGTTTTCTCCCTATGACACGCTTGGGTGGGGGGAAGCCCCTCCCCCCTCCAGGTTTCTTCCTCTCCCCCCCCCCCTCCCCCTCTTTCCTTTCTCATCCCCTTCTTCCTTGCCGACCTCTCCTCTTAACGCCAGTGCCGCCTTCATCCTCCGCCTTCCTTGTTGCCGGCCCCTCCTTATCCCGGTCGCCACCATCCTCCTACTCATCCCCTCTCTTTAAACCCTCCCAAACCTTAGCCGCCGCCAGCACCACCAGACCCTTCTTTCTCCCATCGTCGCTGTCCTCCTCAGATCCACCTCGACCCTGTTGCTGCCAGCCCCCACCCTTCCTCACACCCCTGTTCGTGGCCACCCTCTCTGCCCCCACAGCCCCTTCCCTCCCCTCCACCCCTCTTTGGTCGATCTCCACCTACCTAAACCGTAAGCTCAGCTTACCATTTTGCTCCTCTCCTTTGGAGATTTTGGGTTTTGGTATCCCTAGAGTTTCGACGTAATCGGTTGATCGGCTTGTATTCGCTGCCCTAGTGTGTTTTGTTTTCCTCTGTGTCCCCCTTTTCTGTGTGGTGTGTTTGTGCTCTGTATCCATAGTGCCAGGCTGTTATGTTTGTCCGTCAATACTTATTTGCCATTGAAGATGGGGTTTTGAACCCCATGGAGGATACTTCCAGGGACCCTAGTTCCCCTTCTGAAGCTCCACGATCTGCGGCAATCACATGCTCTGTGTGTGTTCTTCCGAGCTCAATTTGCTTTCGATTGCTTAATCGATGCAACCATTGGAGATCCTCTCTCGGTGGAGTCGTCCTGCGTCTGTCAACGAAGGAAACACATGTCTGCTCTCGATGCCCCCCTTCTCTCTAGTGACCCTCTTCGGCTCATCTGCCTTGGTGTGTACTATGCCCGATGTTCTCATGTTCGTGCTCACGTTTTCTGTACTAGTTCTGATGTACAGGGAATGCTCAGCATGGCCCCCCTGTTTGCTTTTGTTTCCTGTGATGTACAACACCCCCCCCCCCCCACCTACTCTCTGTAATCCTCTTCTTTACTACTATATGGCAGCACGTTTATGACCAAAAAATGAAAAAAAAAAAAAGGGAAAAGGGTAGCAGTGTGGTAATAGTATTTCTCATAATGTTCCAGGCATCGACACTAAAGTGCACAGTGGGTTAGCCAAGTCTACCATGGATAAATAGAAGAAAAATACATAATACAGAAGATAGTTCGTACAACTGATGAGATAGAACTGGGCATAAGAACATAACAAAACAGCACCTCCTACATTGGCCTTACACAGACACAGAAAATTATGTTCAGTTTCCTCTTAAATAGAACAAATGATACTCTTCTATGGCATCTGGTGACCAAATAACACGAAGGGTTTCAGAAAGACGTAGAATTACTCTTTAAGGGATATTAATCACTTGAATAGACTGCAACATATCAGAGACTGCAATCACCAGGTCTCCAGACTGGATCATTCCTCTTGCCTTGAGCAGAGAAATTGTGCGGTTGAGATTGCTCTCCATGTCATCGGAAAAGCTCAGGCGGAATGGGATGAGACCCCACTGAAGGTTCAATCTTCTTCTCACAGACGTTGTTGTTGTGAATGCAAAGATTGGACAGTCTGGACGGCAGCGAGATAGGAGAGAGGCCATGTGACCTGTCTTTGTATAGACAAAAAGTGCATCTACACCCAGATTGTTAGCTGCAAAGCATCAAATAACTATTAGAAACGGAGAGACCATGTTGCAACAAAATCCACATAGATACACTCTACCAAAAACCAACAGTAGAGACCATCATTTATGGAAAAAACATATCAATTGTAAATTAGGAGACAAAGAAAAAAATATCATGCGATATTCAGTCACAAAACAAAAGGAACACATCCCAACATGCGGCCAAGTTGCTGTACACTTAAAATGTTGCCTGAGGTTAAAAAAAAAAGGCTGCATGAAACTCTTACGCCTGTGACTGCTGAGTAGGAAACAAATCTACCGTTGAGCCAAGGCAGTGCACTGTCACGCCGTAGTTACCCTCCCCTGTCCAGCCACTCATCACCTCTTATGATATGCAGAAACGACTATAAAGTCAATAGAATGCTAGCACATAAGACTTAAAATTCATAGCAGACGGAGTGCAGGCTATTTATTTCCCTTATTGACAACAATTGCCTGTATGATAAAATGGTCTGACATGTGCAACAATGGGGATTAGTCCCTTCAGGGCCTCCATGACATGAATCACATGGTTAGTATTTTTAATTTTCGAGTCAATGCCCGAGTTGAAAATGCGTCATAAGCCCACATGTTAGCATATAAGACTTGATATCCATTACAGAGGAGAACTTGCTTTCTATTTTCCTTATTGACAACAATTGCATGCATGATAAAATGGTTGACTCGTGAAAGAAGTAGGGATTAGTCCTTCAGGATCTCCACGGCATAAATCACATGATTAGTATTTTTTCAAGACTTGGTACGACAGTTGAAAATGAAACACCAATGTGCATAACCAACAGAAGGTAACAAAAAATGAAGCAACTCTACTTACACGCAACTCCAATTTACGTAAGATATCATCCTAGCAAATCGCCATACAATATTCTGCAATGCCAAACCAGCGTAGCAGGTAGAAATCCAACCTACCATTGCATCTTTATCCTCCCTCCAAGCAATAAGGTTCATGTGCCTATGATGAACAAAATCTCTATTAGTTTTCTTCCACACAGCCATATGGCCCGCAGCCTTCTTGGTGGGGTCTAATTTCCTCAGTCTACTCATCTAGCATAAATGTCTTTTGATTCCACTTCAGGACCATTAAGCCCAATGCTGACTTGACCGGCTATCTTCTCTCCTTCAATTACACCTGCTAATCTCTTGCTTGTCATTACCTACCTTCACCTCATTTTGCTCCCATGATATGCATTTTTTATCCCCAAGGTGGCACCCATACTCATCCAACCATCATGCCACAGGTTTAATCTGCTCTAAGAGCATACAGCAATCTTCCTGAGCTCTTCACTCATTGGAACCACCTGATGTGATCCTCACAGATTTAGCCCCCATGATTTACCTTCTAAACCCAGCTCGACATTTTGTCTACATTCACTTGGCTGATGGGGCCACTATTTCCATGATGCCTGCTTTCTCATCGATCCCTGTGCCCGACTTCCCCCTGGCCCACAGTTGCATTTGTATTTCAAGAATTTCATGCTCCTTGTTTACTTTTTTAGGAGGTGGGTACTGGGCAATACCACTTAACTGTCCCAAAAGAATAGGTCCTCAATATAGAAAAGGCACTCCACAGAAAAAGAAAACCCTACATACATTATGCCACATCTAGCCAGTGTAGACAGGTTAAGAACATATATAGAGGGGAAGCATTCCCCTACATTCCACCAAAAGTAGCAGCCTACTCCCCATAGTTGTCAAGGCGGTAAGGTAACCCAAGGCATACTTAGGGTCCTTGAGTGCCTCAGTGCTTAGGCGCCTGCCTAAGGGGCACCTAGGCGGCACCTCCACAATCAAGTGGTGGGGGAAGGGGAGAGAGATTCTTACAACTAGAGAGACAAACATTTGAAGAGAACATGGTTTGCCGTACCAGATCAACTCGTGCCGACTCGGGCGGCTCATACTGTATCAGGGCAAAGCCGAGTCGATGCTACTCGAGCGAGTTTGTGCGATTTGTGACATTTTTTCCATGCGACTTGGCCGAGTTTGTGCGAGGCGTACAGAAAACTCGGGAAAGGCGAGAGGATGCTAATGGCCACAAGGGGTTCCAAGTTTGTGGGCATGGGCAAGGGGTACTTCATGTCTCATTGTGGCCATCATAGTCAGAGGAGAAAATATGGGAGTGTCGCATCATTAACACTGAGATTTGTTCGCCAAGGAGGACGATACCAAAGACAATGAGAAAGATGAAATAACGAGGAAGACGAGATGAAGGGGCCCAATCATCCACACAACCATATTTTATATTAGGATTGTCCCAGTGGACCTAATTTCATTAGCCATGAACTAGCCTACGCTTGCCAATGCGTGTTAGGCGCTCCTAAGCGCACCTAAGCAATGTCTAAGCATGCTTCTTTCAATGTCCAATAAGTGATGGGAATCCAAAAAGTGGAGAAACAAAGCCCAAGGCCCATTATTTATTTTGTTTGGCCCATTCAAGGCCCAATAGATGTATTTTCTCTTTTTTTTAGATTTAGCTCTGTTTTAATCTTTTTATTTTGAATAAGGGATATTTTGGTCTTTAGTATTAGGATTTCTTTTAGGGAGTCTCTATATATTGTCTTATAATCCTCCTTTGGGAGGCAATGATGATTAGAATGAAAAGAGCAGCCGCTATGTGCGTTTCTCCCAAGATGGGAACCCATGTGAGGGCGTGATGCCCTAGCCTTTTTCTTCCTCGGAGATCCCGTAAAGGGAGGGCGTGAAGTCTCACCGTCTATGTTTCTCTTCTCTCTCCCTCTCTTCTTCCTTCATTCGGCTTCTCCGGTTGTTGTCCCACATCAAATTGGTATCAGAGCCGATGTTGGGTCATTCTCATGGCCCAAGTCCTGTGAGCTCTCTCCTCTTCTTCCTTCTCTTACTCATCATCATCTCCTGCATAGTCATCCAGGTCAATGACTTTGAACGTGGCCTTCTCATATCGCGCTCTCGCCTCCTCTACAACGGCCTTGGCAAAGCCCTCGGCGGTCCCCGTCTGCGTGCTAAAGAAGACAATGACCTTCTTCCTCCCGTCGTCCACCTCCTCCTCGGGATCCACCTTCACCGTCAACGGCCACGGCGGCTCCGCCGCCTTCCCTGCCTTCTGCTGCACCGACCCCGACCTCCTCCACACCAGCACCAGCACGCACCCCACCAGCACGGCCACGGACGTGGTAAGCAGCATCAGCAGCTCCCGATTTTCGGCGGCGATGGCCGCCAGAGCGAGGGCCCCGACGACGGCCCCCTTCGAGTTTCCCTTGATGATCGTCATCATCAGATCCAACAGCGAGAACTTCATCGAGCTCGTCTGCATCGTTGCCGCCGGCGATTGGAACACTGGCTGGCGGTGAAGGCAGCCGCGGCGCCATCGAGGCTTGCCGCTGGCCCCGCCGTCGCCATCGCCACGAGCAACAGCCTCCCGCCAGCTCGCCTCCACCGGTCCTCGCCGCCGCCGCGCTCACCGGCCACCGGCACCACTGCCGCGCTCGCTGGCCACCGGCACTGCCGCTACGCTCGACCGCCCACCAGCCCCGCATTCCCTGCCCCTCGTGCGCCCGTGCGCTGTTAGGGGTTGAAAGGGGCGTGGAGAGGAAGAGGCATGGGTCAACGCAGTCAACGCCCTTTAAAGGGCCTACCTGGTCGAACCAGGTCTGACTTGACCCTGGTCCGAACCAAGTCAGATCCCAACCAGGCCCGGTCCGAGCCATAGCCGATCCCAAGGCTCCCAGGGTCAGTTTGGGTCGGGCCAGGTCCAGTGCAGTGCACCCGGTGGTGCAACAGGTGTTCTTATCGCACCGACAACGCCACGATCTCGTATGTGCTCCGATTTGCGAGCCACATGCGCCGTTAGGAGACGAGGCCAACCTCGTTGTACGTTCCGTCCGACAGCAATGCCTCGTTTTGCGTGCCGCACTTACACGCTTTACGAGAATACTCGTGTGTGCTACGGGGTCGTCCTGGACTCCAATTTGAGCGTCGTCAGTGCCGTTAGTCTCGTCTTAGCGATACCAATCCAGTTTCAGTGTGCGACAGCTACGACGGTATCTCGTTTTGCATGTCACTTCTACGTGCATATTGAGGTCCTCGTTTGTGCTCCGTTTCGTCTGTCGATCATATAGTTGGCATCCTTGCAGCGAAACGGACCTCGTCTAGCACTTCTTCGGCCAATGGTGCATCATTTTACGTGCCGCACTTGCACGCTTTACGAAGACATTTGTGTGTGTTGTTCGAGGTCATCCCAGATTCCGATTTGAGCACTGTTAGTGACGTTGGTCTCGTCTCAACGAGGCCATCTAGTTTCAACACACATCTACCCCGACTTGCATCGTTTTGCGTGTCACTTCTGCATGCATACTGAGTCAGTGGTGCATCGTTTGTCTGCCACTTCCCATGCTTTCCTAGGTGATGGCTACTGGCTACTTGAGCAGACATTGGGAGATGTCTAAGGATCTTGGATTGGATAAATTAGTGGATGATTGGGACAACTTCAGGAATGATTGGAAGCGTAATGTGGAGCAGTTGAAGGGTGATCTTCAAAGCCTTTATACAATGCTGACCAAGCCAAAGGATGTTGACTACGAGACCGACTCACCGATGATCGAGAAGTATGAAAATCAAATGAAAGAGGTACACTGTATAGCCGATCCAGTACTAGAAGATGAATACTTAGGGGAGGTTGAATTGGTGATGCATGTAGCAGATAATGACCTCTTCCTCACTGAAGAGAATAAGCCAAAGACAGGAAAGCTACTTGGAGATGTGGTCGATCAACCGAAAGTCATTCGAGATGTCATCAGTCTGCAAGATTTTGACCACATATGGAGCGACATTCAGGCCCACTTGCTTCCTCAAGTTGGAGTGTTCCTGTGCATGATGATTCATGAGCAGTCTATGCCGTTTCCCGAGTATGCTACCATCATTTCTCTATAGATATTGACTCACTTTAAAACTCGAGGACGAGTTTTCTCAAACAAAGGGAGAATGATGGGAATCCAAGAAGTGGAGGAACGGAGCCCAAGGCCCATTATTTATTTTGTTTGGCCCATTCGAGGCCCAATGGATGTATTTTCCTTTTTTTTAGATTTAGCTTTGTTTTAATCTTTTTATTTTGAATAAGGGGTATTTTGGTCTTTAGTGTTGGGATTTCTTTTGGGGAGTCACTATATATTGTCTTGTAAACCTCCTTTAGGAGGCAATGATGATTAGAATGAAAAGAGCAGCCGCTATGTGCGTTTCTCCCGAGATGGGAACCCATGTGAGGGCGTGAAGCCCTAGCCTTCTTCTTCTTCTTTGGGGATCCCGTGAAGGGAGAGCGTGAAGCCTCACCGCCCCTGTTTCTTTTCTCTTTCCCTCTCTTCTTCCTTCATCCGGCTTCTCCGGTTATTGTACCGCATCAATAAGACATTTAACTACCTAGACCTTGAAAATAAGACTTGTCACCTAAGCAGTGCCTAGGCGTCGCCTACGCATAAGCCATGACAACTATGCTAGTCCCTAATCCAATCACATATAAAAGATAGCAGTTGCTCATGTTCTAAATTTGTAATGTAAAATGTGTTGATTTCTCTCTTCCCATAAGGGCCAAATAGTAGCATGCAATACCATTCCCCTGGTATGTGTGTTCCTCCCAAGGCTCCATGACTTGGGACCACGAAGTATCAACTCCATTACATTAAGCCCCTCTTTGATAGGGGGATATCCCACTTCTAGCCTAAGATTATCCCAGGGATGGTACATTTGGTGTAGAGAGGGGATATCCTAGGGATCCCTGTCCCACCAAGACCCATGGGATATGGCTGTCCCACATGTCCCTGGCAAGGTTTGTAGAACCGGAATCGATCAGGGGCCAGCTTCAGGCAGAACCAACCAAAGCCAGCCAGAACAGGCCAACTCAAACTGGATCGAGAACCACCGGTTCCAATCCGGTTCTGCCAATTCTGGTTTGAACCGGCCGATTCTACAAACCATAGTCCCCAGGATGTTCAAAATGATTTCACATCTATCCCGAGATAAGTTATCCCACTCCACCAGGTTAGGGATAACCCTAGCCTGCTATCAAAGAAGGGCTAAGAGGATGGGTTCACTGAAGCTTTCATTTTTCCAAAAAGAACTACTCCACAGAGCCTCAGAGCAGGAGCACAATGCCAACTGATCAAGGCTCTCATCATCAAGGTAACCTCACAATCACACATGGGAAATCAGACATGAGCAACTCTGCGCATCAAGAATTTAACCGCCAATGGATGGAAGCTTCCAAATGTGATGAGAAAGAACCAATCTTACTATCAGTAATGAGTAACACTTGTTGCAATGCCCAGGGCATTGCAATCCACATGGATGGCAATGCCATGGGCATTTCCATCCGATCCAGTGGATCGGATGGCTGCCCAGCGCAAATGAGCTGGTTTTTTTATTTTCTTTCTAGATTTTTTAAAAAAAAAATGGGACGTCTGATCAAAAATCTGACAGTACAGCCAGAGCATTTGGGTCGGCCCCAAGCTGACTATATTTTATTTTATTTTTGAAAAAAAACTTTTGAAATACACCTCATTTTGTGTGCACACACAAAATAATTTTTTTCAAAAAAAATATATAATCTAAGCTAGGGACCGACCCGAACTCGCTGGTTGTACTGTCAGATTTTTGATCGGATGTCCCCAAAAAAATTAAAAATCTGGAAAGAAAACAAAAAATAAAAATAAAAGACCGGCACGTTTGCTGTCCAGCGGACTACCGGCAAGCCGTCCGATCCACTGGATCAGACTGCAATGCCATGCGCATTGCAGCAAGTATTACTCATCAGTAATTACCTTATGCGTGGACCTTAAAGAAGGTACCGTCATTCCTCCGATTCCAACTTCACCTATTATGCAATCGAGGTTGACAGAACTGATCCCTTGTCAAAGAGAGAAAATCACTGAGCTGCTCTTTTTTGCCATAAATCTTTTTATGAAGGTAAGGGCCCAACCACATCCCTCTCCCTAAGATCAATAACCTCAGTTAAAAGTGTAATTGGAGCACTTGAGATGCTGACAGGCCAGGAAAGAGCTCTGCATCAAGTCTAGAGCCACAGCGTCTGTCATGCCAAAAAGAGAATCCCTTGGTCATCCCCTACTAAAAAAGAACCTCCTAATCTAACCACATCTCATATACTAAGTATACCCTTCCAAAGGCCAGAAACATTCAACATGGAGCATGTACCACCAATGTCCCAGATTCTAGATCTTCTGTAATACTTTTAAGTGATAATCTCTAGCCATTAACCACTCTCACCCATCCCCAGTTTCCATAGACAGCAGGGGTACAATTTGGAATTGATGGCTTCACAACAGAAAATTCAGAAGGCATTTTGACAACAGTCTCCCATATTCATCCAAAAAACCCTTCACAACAGTCTCCCACGTTCATCAGAAAACCTTAGTTTCAGGATTTACTCATTCTGCCATTTGTTCCCACTCCCCAAAGGGCAAAAAGGAAGATGACGATATTACCAAATTTAAAAAAATATCAACAAAATTTGAATCTACATTATATACAACAACTAATCCAAAACTCATTTCATATGTTCCTTTACCAATTTTAGCAACATAAAATCAAAATGTGCAATTTGTTGAGAGAGATAAGAGAACTTGACAGGGTTCTTACCCATTTTGGCAGCGGAATTGCATATCTCCTCAGAAACACTGTCTGAGAAAGAAGATGCAATACCAGGGAGCTGCATAGCTTCATGCCGCTTTTCCTCTCTCCACCACCTCTCAATCCTCAAACTGACACTTCTGAGAACAGCCAATGCCTTTTCCGGATATTGGCCCATAGCGGACTCACCAGAAAGCATTAAAGCATCAGCGCGCTGCCTAACAGCCTCAGAAACATCAGCTACTTCAGCTCTAGTTGGCGTAGGGTATTCAATCATGGATTCAAGAAGCTGAGAAGCCACAATGACAGGTTTGTTTAGCTGCCTGCAAACTTTGACAATCTTTTGCTGCGCTGAAGGAACTTGTTCCAGTGGGATTTGAGCACCCAAGTCTCCCCTAGCTACCATTGCTCCGTCCGATGCACGGATGATCTCCTCTAAATTCTTCAAGGAGTCGATACTCTCAATCTTTGCAATAACAGCGATGTCACTGGAATTAAAACATTAATTGAGTCACACTCAAAACTTGTGGGATATTTCCAATTTTCCTCAATACCATGGCTATTAAATCTAAGAAAAAAATTATTTAATACAAGTGTGGTATCATCCACTTCCAAAAAAATCTATGAAAAAATTGTAGTAAACAAATTCATGCTCAGAATTCATTCTTGTCATTTCACTTTGTAATGAAGACAAATACTTATCAAGAGAATGCCTCAGCGTGCAAGTCAGCTGCAGATTCCAACATACAACTGTAGGATTTATCCCACCAGCACACAAGAGATGTATTATTTTTGTTCTTTTTGAAAGTAGCAAACAAGAGATGCAAAAGTGTTTAGGAATCAAATATTTGATCAAACATATATTTGCATCATAGAAGCAGGAAGCAGGAATGGGAGTAGAAGCAGAAGCGGGTGCAATTAGAAAAGTCAATATATTTTTATTGTTCCCTGCTTTGGAAGCGATTAAGTACATTATTAATTATATTTTTGTCAGAAGATCACAAGTTATATATTTAAGGCATTCAAAAACATTATTCTATTTAGCAGTCACGATTTATTTTTTGATAATGAAGGCATTCAAAAAGATTATTCTACTTGATATCTATCAGAAATCTCAAACAAAGAATTTTTTATTTGTTATTACACTATGTTGAGTGTTATTAATTATACGGTACCATATATTTGATCAAACATATATTTGCATCATAGAAGCAGGGAGCAGGAATGGGAGTAGAAGCAGAAGCGGGTGCAATTAGAAAAGTCAATAGATTTTTATTGTTCCCTGCTTTGGAAGCGATTAAGTACATTATTAATTATATTTTTGTCAGAAGATCACAATTTATATATTTAAGGCATTCAAAAACATTATTCTATTTAGCAGTCACGATTTATTTTTTTATAATGAAGGCATTCAAAAAGATTATTCTACTTGATATCTATCAGAAATCTCAAACAAAGAATTTTTTATTTATTATTTACACTATGTTGAGTGTTATTAATTATACGGTACCATATATTTGATCAAACATATATTTGCATCATAGAAGCAGGGAGCAGGAATGGGAGTAGAAGCAGAAGCGGGTGCAATTAGAAAAGTCAATAGATTTTTATTGTTCCCTGCTTTGGAAGCGATTAAGTACATTATTAATTATATTTTAGTCAGAAGATCACAATTTATATATTTAAGGCATTCAAAAACATTATTCTATTTAGCAGTCACGATTTATTTTTTGATAACGAAGGCATTCGAAAAGATTATTCTACTTGATATATATCAGAAATCTCAAACAAAGAATTTTTTATTTGTTATTACACTATGTTGAGTGTTATGTGGACAATTTCGTTCTGTAATATGGTACCAGAGTCATTTGCTTCGTGGAGTTCTCCCACCCCACCCCCCAAAAAAAAACTCAGTTTTGTGCCATGGTTTCAGGAGCACCACTTGCTGTATAACTCCACCAGATTCATCGTAGGAGGGGTTGTTGGCAAAATCTATTTATCTCACAGTAGATATTTGTGACCCACTCTGTAGCTATATTAATTTTGGTGAAGCCACTATCTCGAGTTTTAGGTCAGTGCTTCAGTTCAGTGACACTATGTGTATCAGAAAGCAAGGATACAATCACACAAGTCACCACACAGCAAAAAGAACAAGGGATGAATGACAGAGAGGGAGAAAGAAGGCCATGTGAGTTCGTGAAGACATGACACCTTCACAGGTCGAGACAGGATCACCACACAAGGGATGTGAACACAAGACAAGGGATGAATGACAAAGAGGGAGAGAGGGAGGCCATGTGAGTTCGTGGAGACATGACATGTTTGCAGATCGAGACAGGATCACAACACAAGGGATGTGAACACAAGACAAGGGATGTACGCTGCTGTTGTTTGTGGCCTAACAGTTGTTTAAGAAATGAGAGGGGGATGACTTTATCATGATAGTAACTAAAATATGCACAGTATGCAATACAGATAAAAGAAATATGGATCTACCTTCCACGAGACCGTGCAGCAATGTAGCTTTTGAGGTGATGAATAACCTCTGCAGACTTGACAAAAGAAATAGCTATGAAATCAACCCCCTCAGCAATACCAAAATCTATATCCAGCCAATCCTGCAAGTTTCCAGGAAAGTCATCAGAAAATAAATAGGAATCCAAGCGGAAGATAGAAAGAAATACAAAAATCCCATGAATTTGTGATTTTTATTTCAAAGGAGTTTTGCAAGATACACAGAGAACCTTTGCACCATGAGGCCCCTTCCATCAATCTGAAACCCTCTCTACACCATCACATTACCATGATCAGTAACAGATTTTACCCCCCACCAACCTTCATTGCAGAAAGGACTCTTTGACTATAAAAATCAAATTTGATCTACATTTTAATCCAAAAAATTGAACTCAGATTATTTTTTAGTTTCCAATTAGACAATACCTCAAAAACAGATTGAGGATATAAGACACAGCAAGGTTAAGCTCTTCTACTTTATTTGCCACCTATTTTCCATTTGACACAAGAGAAATCAATCTAATATCCCAAAAAAAAAAAGAGAAATCAATCTACTACAGGTGAAGGTGCTAGTCTTTTATGTTTTTATCAGGTATCAAATAAACTTTTTCATTCAGCAAATCGCTTTTTCATTCAGCACAATTACATATACTTCTTAGGATTGTATCCTTTGTAAATCATAAGATGAATCTACTGCTTACCTGTCATGAGCAGTTATCCCTTGGGATTCCACAAAATAATACACGTGCTGGAGTTCCATCAAAATTATTGGAAAAGAAATGGGCATGTGTAAGTGTCAATCGCATGTTATAATCATGTTGTGTTTGAAGAATCCAGCATAGTAGCATGTGGCTTAAGCAAGTGGATGTGAGTGCAAAATGTTCCAGATGTGCATTGGAAGAAAACAACACATAATTGTTTGCTGTAAAGGCATAAAACAAAGAAAATAATCAGATAAACAGTGGCTCAGTGCAGAACTAAATCAGCAAGCCTACTTCCAACTAAAACTGCTTATGACAACTAAAGGATATGTCAAATAAGAATAGGTAAAGTATTGGTAAGAAAGCATTAAAGTAAGACATGTAACTCGGGTGGATGTGGGAAAGCTTTCTAAAAGAACATTATGTGTCAGCAAGTTAAAGAATGAAAATGATTAATGCA
Source organism: Zantedeschia hybrid cultivar (assembly GCA_030544215.1). NCBI lineage: Eukaryota > Viridiplantae > Streptophyta > Magnoliopsida > Alismatales > Araceae > Zantedeschia > Zantedeschia hybrid cultivar. The sequence continues at coordinate 2,053,631 of JARZZO010000007.1, forward strand.
TGTAACTAGCTTAAAAGCAATAGATAATACCTTAGAAGAAATGGTGGGAAGCATAGCATTACGTTCTCGCACTAGACTGCCATCCCGCCAGAATGTCAGATTGGCCCGCGGCAATAACAGACCTGGATCAGTACAGCGGCACTTAACATCTGGTCCAATCTTCTCAATCACCTCAAAACACACCATCCCTCCATCCACAAGCAGGTCATCACCCACTCTCACATCTGCATCATAGTGAAGCAACTTTGGAAATGAAGAAGATAACAATTGTGTGTTTATATGCTTGTAAAAAGTTAGCAATGTTTCCTGATCAAAATGTATAGACTAGAAGGGTTATGACCTTCAGCAAATCCATCATAGTTCACATTGATTGTGCGCTCTGGAAGAGGTGAGTTAAAATGCCGAACACTGAAGGTCCAGATCTCTCCGTCCTACATCAAATCAGACAAAAAAAAAATCCTTTGGAAACTATCATATGCTAGAGAAAAGTAAGATATATTCTCATATACCCTTCATGTGTCTAAAATTAGCTTTAGGAATTATCTTCATTTACTTTTTAATGATAAAACACGAAATTAGGACCCAGCTGCATTTTGGTCATTTTCTGGCAGTGATAAACATGACAAAACGTGAGCCCGTGCTGATTCTAGCTAAGAAAGCAATAAACTCGCGTTCAAATATTAGAGTGTATTAAATGGTATGTGCTAAAATCTTTGGAAGTAGGATCCTTGCCTGGATTTTTCATTGGCTCTTTGATTATGTCAAAGTGCTTTTTCCTTCCTTGACTATCCCTCTTTTCGCAATTCTAGTGGAAACAAGAGTTGGCCCCTAGCTGCAGAAGCATAAACCGCACAACCAATATAGCTATTTTCTCCTGTCGAACAGTTTCGGCAGACTTGGATTGGCCCCGGTTCTTTCGTAGGATCTAGCCAATCCCACTTAAATAGGATAAGGTTTATGACCATACGAAGGGGGGCTGAGGGGTTGGGGGCTGGGAAGGGGGGCAGGGCTGCTCATAATGGCTAAATGATGAAAACCCTAATGGCTCCCCTAGTTGGGATCGAATGCTTCTGCCCATTTCCGCACCAGAAAGCACAGGAAATGTAGAGTAAACAATGCAGCGGGGAAATTATAGTTCAAAACGGCAAGAAGGCATCAACAGATGGCGGACGGCGAGCACACCTCGGCCCTAGCGGAAGCCGTCGGGAGGTCGCCCATGTGGATCTCGCTGCCCTCGGTGTCCATCATCACGGCCACGGCGTAGCCCTTCTCCTCGTTCAGGCGGCGCACCCGGCGGATGACCTCGCGGTGCCACTCGTGGGTGCCATGGCACATGTTGACCCTGGCCACGTTCATGCCGCTCACCGCCAGCGCCTCCAGCTGCTCCGCCCCGCAGGTCGCCGGCCCGATCGTGCACACCAGCTTTGTCCGCCGCGTGCTCCGGAAGCCGTTCTCCTTGAGCTCCGCCTCCGAGACGGCGTCTACGTCGATGGCCCCGCCGCCGACGCCGTATTCCGACACCGCGGGTGGGACCAACGCCGTCGAGTCGAGGTCCGGGGTGTGGGACAGCGTGGCCGAGATCCGGCAGGGGGCACGGCAGCAGGGGCGGAGGGAGATGGGGGAGAGGGCGCCGGCGCGTCGGAGCTGGGGGAGGAGGCAGTGGCGGCGCCTGGCGGATCCGGTGAAAGCCGTGGGGGCGAAGCTGTGGAGCGACTGCGCCATAGCCGCCGGCGGCAGAGATCTGCCTGCAACGTGAAGGAGGGTGATTGGGGGGGGGATGGGGAGGGAGTTGGTAGAAGCGGGGAGGAAAAGGGGGTTTTATGGAGGGGTTAGAGACTTAGAGGGGGCGGAGGTTGCGAGGGAGCGGAGGTTGCGAAGAGCAGAGACTGGTATGACTTGGGAATGTGTACCCAGTCCAGGACTCCACGGGTTCGTCATTCTGGGTTTTTTGTCGGCCGGGTGCGTTTCGATGCGGGGATATGGGCTGGGGTGGATCCTGATTCGGTTGGTAACGGGTTCGGGTTGAAGGATCAGGGTCTAGTAGCGGGACTAGCGGATAGCGGCAAAGCCAAAGCCACGGTTTGGAGGATTGACGTCCAAAAGAGCGATTGGTTAATGGAAGAAAAGAGTAAACGCCGCAGGTTCAATGCCTTCGCATGGTCCTAAAGTCTAATTTGATTAGATGATCCAAAAAAATTTAAAACTTAAAAAGTTAGTGAGCAATAAAAATTATCTGTAACAGGTCTAACCAAATAATAATTTTTTATTCTTTAAAATTTTTTTGATTATTCGATTGAACATATATGGACATATGTGAGTTGACCTAAAAAAATTAAAAAATATAATTGTTATAATATTTCATGGTATATTATTGAAAAAATAAATAAATAAAATTTACTCATCTTGATCAGATGAACTTGGTCAACTCTGAGCCAATCTTGAATCTATTTTTAGATTGGATCGACCTCGATCGGTCTCAGGATCCGACTTGGTGTTACAATTGTTGAGCTAAGCGGACATGCATGCTCGTAAAGGGGCCTTTCGGGCTACTGATCAATGTTATTTGTAGTCTAGAACAATAAAAGGACTCAACAGTCCTCTCTTTTTTTTAAAAAAAGCTTCTTTTATATATGCTTCTCAGATACACCGTATATTTTCATGTATATCTCTTAACTCTATCATTTTATCATCAATATCTTTAAAATCTTCAAAATGTTACATTTACTAGTTTTAAATCCGTGCGATGCACGGTAATTTATTTAAGATAAGCACATTGTTTAAAATAAGTATATTTATGTGAAATTACTAAAATCATTCTCATTTGAAATAACTTTAAGTTTAAAAAAATAAGAATGATTTTAATTTAAATATGTTAAAAATTATATAAAATATCTATTAATTTATGTATAAAATTCATCTTCAAATATAAAATATAAATAAGCACATTGTTAAGTAAAACTTTCAAAATAATGTAGTTGAACTATAAAATATAGTTTGCTGAAAACTATATCCATAGAGTTTTAGACAAAAGAACACCACGTGAACTTACCATTAAAAGAGAAATACATATAATACAGCTTAAGTATGATCCCAATACTCTATTTATACTAATTTTTCTTCTTAATATAACGACTAACACTCTCTTTCTTTGCTAAAGTCGAACTTTAAAATCTTATGACTTAATCTCCAAGTCAGAGTCACTTCCTAATGTAAATCAGTGTTCACGCCACTTGCAGTTTCTTTTTCTGAACACATTTAAATTCGATCATTAATCATTTGAATTAGTAAATTATTTCTTTTGCAAAGTTTTATGAATTTTTATTATCTTTCTAATGTCATTAGTCTCATTATTTTTACACTTTTACAAAAAAATTATGCCTATTTTACTGACCTATTGTCATGATAACTCCGAACTCAGTAATCTAACAAATTTCTTTCTTGTCCAAAAATGTCATGATTTTGACTAGTAAACGATTGATTCTAAGTACGTGGTCTTCATAAAATTTCGAGAATTTTAAGTCATCGTTCTGATGCGAATTGTCTTAATTGATTTAGAATTTTACACACAAAGTTATACTTAAAACATTATAATTATGTCAAATAAATATGTATGCATAATCTTAATTCAAGTAAGATTTTAATTATGATTTTCTACTTATTAATTAGAATCTTAATTATATTCAAATTTTTTATGTTATATTTTTATTTCAAATCAAATATGATATACATCACTTTTTAGGTCATAGTTAATTTTAATTATATCATCTTTTATTTCTTAATTCAAATCATAGTCTAATTAAGACTTATTCTATATGGACGTCCTTTCTATAACTGATCATTGATAATCTTGACTTATAAAATATATGAATCAATAAAAATGGTATTTTACAAAGTTATATATCTTTTTATGTTCTTTCTAATGATATCAACTATGTCTTAATCAGAATTTTCTATAGAAAGTTATCATTATTTTACTATGTTGTTGTCTGATATATCAACCTATAATTTGAACTAAATTAATGGATTATTCTTAGTTGTATAATTGGACTAATATGCTTTCATAATTAGATTAATTGGAGTAAATTAATTTACTTAAATTCACTAATACATTCTCATAATTAATTAATTGATCTAATTTAAATTAATTAAATTCATTAATAGATTGTAAAAATATGGGACATAACAAAACAATACTTACTCATCGTAGCCCAAATCAGAATTCCACTATTTAGCCACCTCCTTTGAAAATTTATTAAAGAAACTTACTGAGTACAAACTCAGTAGGCATCTTCTCCTCTACAAACTAAACATATAATAATTGAAATTCATATGTTAACTAAATCATATCATGAATAATTCATAATGTTACATATAGATAAATAAGAGAATGATACAAAATAAAATTTTACGTATATCTTATATATCAAATTGGATGTTGTTTTGTAATACTTTAAAACAACATGTTAACACATATAACTTATCATATATGTCAAATTTACATAAGTTACTTGAAAACAAACAACTAACCATGAACATATTATCCATATCCTCCGACATATAGGGAGACTCATATCACATCTCATATGGAGAACAATTCAGAAATTAAATACATATTTAAAACAAATTATAATATACTTAAAATGGACCTAAATTGAACACATTATATGTCAAAATTATCATATTTCATATATTAAACAGATATGTATTATAACCATAGCATAAGGGACCACACACACATATACTGGATACTTGGACAATGTTAATAAGTCTTAGTTATTGCGGAATCGGAGATTACACATATCCCACCACTACACCATACTGAAATAAGTTTCATAGATTTTACCTATGGCACTTGAATCACATAATATCCTATTCAACAAGGATGTTTTTATTAGAATCATGTCACATATTTTCCTTGAGATGACATTGTCTACATCACAAAATTTAAATGAGATGGCATATATCTTACAGACATTAAAATTCATCGTAAATTTGAAATTAACATTAGTTATATAGTTAATGATACACATGGAAAAATAATATATTTTCTTGAAAACAAGATATTTTAAAGACAACACGAAATTTTACTGTAAAATTTAAGGTAAAACTGATTCCAACATGTCAAACATGCATGAAAAATATTATTGAGAATTTTTTAATTTTTTTGGAACGTACTTCATAATTTTCACCTATCAAAATCTATTTTTTAAGGTTGAAAATATATTAAATAGGGTGAATATTAATAAATAGATTCAAAAATTCATAAAACTAGCAAAGTATGATAATTAGGCTATACGTAAAGTGTTTGCAAAGTTTCACTAAATTCGAAAATCAAATGAGTGATTTTAAAGTTCAAATGACAAGTTTAGAACTTGAGTCAAATTTAAACAAAATAATAAATAATATAAAAATATAAAATAAAGTTTTAAAAGTTATGAATCTTTAAAAGTAATTATATTTCATAGATAGACATACTGTTAAAATTTTAAATTATTTAGATTACAGATAAACAAGATATGATTACTTAAGCAAATTTTCAAACTGACATATTCAGGATTGCAGACTGGACGTCACACTTGATTGTCGCTCAGAAATCAAGATGACAAGCTTTACTGCTATTCAAAAACCTAGATGACAAGGTTACTGCCGTTCAGTTCAAATTGGACGACAATCACAATTATCTTTCAGAGGAAGTAAACAGTGGATGTTATTGTCGTCCATAAAGATTCCTAGACATAACATAAGAAAATTGAAATTTTAACAAATAATTCGAAGATCTAATCCATATTTTGAATCATAAATGTGAAGAACATGATGTCAAACTTCTCTTTTGACCACTTTTGAAATCAAAATATTATTTTTCATAATAGTATAAATTAATTCATGTTTTGAAAAATCATCACATGCCTCTTATGAATAAATTGATCATCTCCTATGAATCCCTTTAATCTTACGACGAATCCAACAACTTCTAATCTTTCTTTTCGATCTCTAAGTCTCCTATAACATACCATAAACACGATATCATTAATCTATAAGTCATAAATTACAACTTCTCTATTCTTCAAGAATAAGAACAAAACCCACTTTCTTGTTTAAGTATGGCTGCTAAGATTTAATCACGTCTCTAATCACTTATATATAGAACTAATGTTGATTCTAATCTCACATGACCTCCAAAGACTATTCGCGGATCAGATTAAGTTTCTCTTTCAAGAATCAGAAAGAATCTTACTCTAAATCGAACTCCTCTTTCGCATATTTACTTGTCATATATGAACATTTAATTTGTTGACATAGTAAATAAGAGATTTTGTAAAAATAGTCTTCTACAAAGTTGTACATCTCTTCTAGGTCTTTCTGACGCTATCAACCATGTTAAAATATGAGTTATATATTAAAAGTTATTACTAAATTACTAACTTACTATTTATATATCTGAACCTAAAATTTTTACTCAACTTAATGCGCTACATCACCTATGAAACTAAGTTAATAGGCTTACTCAATTAATTATATTATACTCAAATTTTTTATTTAATTATTATTATTATTACTATTTATTTATTTTATTATTATTATTATTTACGTTTAAAAAATACCGAATATTATAAATATTTTAAGAAATGAAGAACTCATAAGGGAATTACCTCATATTATTTTTTTAGGCTTTTATAAATAAGGAAAAGAGGAACACTAACTTGGTACATTCTTGATGTCATAATATGCTGTGTTAATCTCCGTCGTCTAGAGTGGAACTCATCTCATCCTCCTGTCCAAGAAAAGGTGAACTCCTCTTTTGGAGGTGGAAGGGTTCCTCTTTGGTCATCGCCGACTGGGGGAAGGGGTTCCTCATCGGGTGAGCCCCTCCCTCCCTCTCCCTTCATGAGAGGAACCCCCTTTCCCCTTCGTAGTAGGGGGTTTTCTCAAATAAAATCATCTTTTGTTGGTTTTGTTTCTCTCGTTGTGAGAGATTTTGTGACCCTCTTAGGGTTTGTTCTTTTGGCATATCTTAGAGTCTCGCCAGAGCTACGAATTCCTATCCACGGGATCTCTAATAGTCAAGGATCGGGTCTAGCGGAAGACGCTTGTGCGGCTCACGGCATCGCCTCGACAGAACCGAGACGGAAGCGGATTCGACTCCGCGCACGGTAATCGGATTACTTCCCCTTGTTTTCGGTTTTAGTTTTTCGTTCCGAATCAGATCAGCGGGCATCGTGCGGGATTTATTTTGTTCGTCGTTTCCGTTGCGTTCTTCTCGTCCCGCCCGGATCCCAACAGTGGTATCATAGTCAGGTTCCGCTCTGATCCTCTCCGGAACGGCTAAATTAATATTCTGGAATTAATTTCATGCAAAAATTTATTTTTCTCTCGCGGAATTTGTTCATAAGATGAACGATAATACCTTATTATCAAATTTTTGTAGAGAAAAATCATTTTTATTTGGGGGTTTGATGTTGTTCTTTATGGAGATGAAGAACATGGCTTCATGGTTTGGTTAGGGCTTCCATGGTGATCGGCCACCATCTTTGGACATGTTGGTACGACCAACAATTCCTGTTGTGGCCGGCGGTCGGTGGTGGAGAGCCCTTCAATCTATTTTTCCAAGTGTTGGAAGAACAAAAGAAGAACTAGGCCATGGTTAAAAATTGGTTTTAACCGTCGGATTTTTGGGAAAACGACACCATTGGCTCGCCGGCCGACGACCACCGGAGTCGGGGAAGGTACAGGAACCCCCCTCCTTGCTACCTCCGACCAGTCTTGCCATGAACGGCGCCGGAGAAGACCTGCAAAGGGCAGCGGCGGCTGGGAATGGAGTTGGAAACCGTGGCTTTTGAAGCCTCTCTGGGGGCTGCCGGCGACTAGATCATCGCCGGCCAGCCATCACTGGAGCCCAGGATGGAAAGGGGGCCCCCCTCCCGCTGCCCTCGGCCACCCTGGCCGCTGGCTCTGGCGGCGACGCCGCCCCAAAACAACGCCAAATCTGCAACCTCGAAAACCATAAAAGGGGGGGTCCTTGGGCCGGCCGAGCGCTGGGTTGCGCCCCCAGACCGGCCGGTCCCGTGCGTTTGGATCGGGTCGCCCGGGTGCGCCAGGCTCCTAGCTGGCTGGGCCAGGAGGAACTGGCCCAGGCTCGAGCTCGGACCAGAATGGTCCGAGCCAGGCTCAGCCCTGAACCAGTTGGGCCCAAACCCTTCTACCTGGCCCATTAAGCCCTCCTTTAACCCATTAAACCCTTTTATTAATTAAACCTCCATCTATTAACTCAAAATTTAAATTTTAGAATGTTTACTAAATGTTTTAAACATTGAATTCAAAATTTTGAGTTATAATAGATTTAGTTTTTTGAGATATGATCTTAAAAGATTAATTTGTAAGATGAGATCTTACATGGGGGTATTATTAAGATGTGATCTTATATATCTAAATTAACAAGTGTTGTTAATTTATATTTTAAATAATGACCTTAAAGATTATTTAACAAATTTTGTTAAATTATGTTTAAATTAAGTGACATTTAATAAGAGGTTATTAAATGTTTAACTCTTAATTAAACTTATGTAATTTCCTAACAATTGTTGTTATGAAATTAATTTTTTTTAATTAAAGGTTTAATAGGAGTTATTAAGATGTGGTATTAAATTGAATTAACAAATGTTGTTAATTTATTTTTAAGTCATGATCTTAAATAGAATTAGCAAATGTTGTTAATTTTATTTTAATTAAGTGATTAGATTAATATATTTATTTCTTAGCAAATGTTGTTATGAAATTAATGCTTTTAATTAATGGACACTTAATAAAAGGTCATTAAGTGTCTAATTAACCTTTTTTTTTATAATTGTTATAATGTGGTTAATTATTTTATGAGAATAAATCTTAATAAAAGTTATTAAAGATTAATTATGTCTTAATAATAGTTATTAAGATAAATTAATTAATTATGTTCTCATGAATCTTTTAATTAAAATTTAAAAGATCTAATCTACTTAATAAATGATCTTTTAATAAAAGTTATTAAGAGATTAAATTAAGTCTAAGATGTTAGACTATTTTAATTAGATATGTTCTAATTATTATTTCTTAATAATTGTTATTGAGAAATATGATTTAATTAAAGGGTTTTAACAAGGAGTTGTTAAGGGGTTAATAATTGGAATTATAAATTCTTTTATAAGTGTTATTTAGGCATTTTTAATTATATCAAAATGTTAGATTGTTTCGCATTAATAATTGTTATTAATGTGATTTAATATTAATCTAAGTGTTACATTAATTAATTTAGAATTGTTCTAAATTATGCATGGAATATTTTAGAATTTTAATTTTAGCTTTGTGTGCACATGTTGATGTATTTAATGCTTTAAATTACATTTATTGCATGTTAGAAAATAAGATTTTCGAAAAATTTAAATTATCTAATTTTGATTGTTACCCAGGTTTTAGGAAAGTCAAAATTATTATATTTTCAAAATTTTAGCCTTCATGTGATGCGTTTTATCATGTGTGGATGGTTAATATTTGTGGTGGTCATGGACATACACTTAGTTAAATTTCATATCATGTGATGGTGTGTGATTATGTGGATTGTTATGGGATGTGATGTACATTAATTAAGTGTTAATTAATGAGGCCTGCGTGTCTCCCTCTCTTTCTCATTCCATTGTAATTCTATCTCCCTCTGTCATTGTACTCGGCCATAAGACTTTCTTTTACAATTAATTTGTATTTGAAAATATTTCAAATTCTATTTTATATTTGTAATTGATCACGCCGACCGAGGAGATGCGAGGATGATCCACAAATGCTACCAGGAAGGCGACAAGAGATGAGATCACCAGTGGCTATGTGTTTGCATGTTTATATTATATAATTGTTATATAGTTTTGGTGATTAATTGTTTGGCTCTAGTTAATCACCGTGATGTCTATGACCACATAATGAACATGTATAGATGATGCATGATTTTAGTTATTGATTATGAATCGATTGCTAATATCTAGGTATAGTTAAATATATATGATATATTTACAAACTATCACCTAGGATGAGACCAACTTAACATAAACAAAACATTCAACATAAAGTCTAAGCCGGAGCGCAAGTCATTGAGAATATACCGCGTGGCTCTCCATAAATATAGTTCTTAGAATTTGATTTAGTGATGACAGTTTCTACATGTTTACCCGAGATTTGCCACCATCTGATGAAAGGACTATTAACTATGGCATATTGATGCCTTGAGATTAGAATAGAGGAACGGTGTAGCTATCCTCGCGTTTACCCGGGAGCTGAATTCTTACTCTACTCTGTCACGTATTGATGGTAAAACTTAGACCAGGTATAATAGTCTACTGTGTTTATCCGAGACCATTAAAGACCTGGGAGCCGAAATAAGATCGAATATTGCAAGGAGTTGCAATTACCATGAGGTGGTTGCTCTAAGATAATGGTATGATAATGTACTATAGATTCTTGAAGTGACATTTCATGTGGTGAATGTTCACAAGTCTCTTATAGAAATGAACTGTGTGAATCCTGATTATCTATGGTATTGTACATAGGGTTGTACAATAAGAAATTATTGATGCTGATGCATATTGATGTAAACAGCTCAAAGGCCAAAGATAATCACTACTATTGACTTACCTTATAGTTTACTCTTGAAATGATTCGACTGTATGTACTTACTGAAGTACAAGACGAATGCATCTGAAAGATTAAGGTATAAGATCAATCTGAAGTATTAGAATTTTTGATTTGATCAAAGAAACTAATACTTAGGTATATGATTTACATAAATCATTAAGAGGATAATTGTATCATCGCTCGATTAATCCTCACTGTGCATCATAGCAATATGATAGAATGAGAAATTGCACCTTATTAAGATATGATGTAATGCATAATAAGATTTGCCTAATTCTTATCCTTATGAACATGAGTATGAACATTAGATGTCCATACTTTACAGATGGTTCCAAATAAGTCAGTGTGTGTCCATATAAGATATGGAAACCAAATAATTCATATGAGATGTGAATTATGAACAAACCTGATTTAAAAGTCATGTATTATTGTGATGTGAATTTGTGAATGTCTAAAGAGTTTGGATACTACAGTTATTGGCCAGGCGATAATGAAATAATTCTTGTCCTGAAAGCTGTCTTCCATAAAGAGGAATATGTCCTTAAAGAAGACAGTGGGAGCTGATAAAACTAGAAGATGTTCTAGATTCACAAGTTAACATAAGATTATTAGATAATCTTTAGTTGTTTGGAACCACTCATGATACACATCAGATAGCTTCGTAGATTTTTGAGATTCTCTCAGTGACTAGAATGATATGTTTGACATATCTAATTTAGCAAGAAGAGAGGAGCTCAAAATAGATTATGATCTAAAATCTATGATAATGATGCTCTCTATCATTACAACATTGAGATTGATAAGTTTATTAGAATTCTATTTATCTATATTGCCAATCATGAGATGATGACAGTTGGATATTAAAAGCATCCACTCAATGTGGTTGAGGTAAAGATGTATATGATACACCTTTAAAGATTTTAAAATATCCAGGAAGCAAGTTATGATTTCAAAAGATTATTTTGAATCAAACTAAAACTTCCCAAAGTTGTAATAAGAATTTTTAACTTAATTGTTAGATATTACGTGATCATTAAGAATGATGACGGACCGTGTGTGTTCAAAGAGGACAGTGGGAGTACGGTCGCTTTAGTAATGCTTTATGATAATAATATCAAAGTCATTAAGAATGACTTAGGGATGTTATTATCAGTGAAAGCATTGTTAACCATGTTTTCCTCCATAATGGATTTAGTTATAATATCCCACGTATTGGAAATACGAATCTATTAAGACAGATCGGTTGGGATATTATATTGACCTGTATGTCAAGATGTTTGACATAAATTTCATAACAAATCTCAATTGTTGAGATATTGAATTTATTTCTTGAAAGAAAAGATTCCTTAAAGGATACAAGAGTGAAATGCATCATTAAGCGCTTGAGAAGTGCTAAGGGTGCATTCACGTATATAGAGAGGATGATTTGAAACTATGAGGTCACTAACTCAAATTTCAAGTCAAATAATGGATTCAACTTTCTAGTAGAAAGGAATGGATTGGAATGATTCCAATCCAGAACTCGATATTAAGGTGACGACATAAATAAATGATATTGTTATTAGAACAGTATGGATGAAAATGTTCATCCCTGAACTAGATGTAGTTCTAAAAAGTATATGATACCATCCTATCGTTGTAGGACAACAGTGGGAGCAATGAATTGTGTGATCGAGCCATGGCCTCTTTAGAAGTTACAAAACATTCTGAGGCTCTTTCACAGGTTCAGAGACAAAGGATTAAGAGGAAATAACGTAATGGAAAATATTTCATCTATAGATAATTTAGCAGATCTCTGACCAAGTCTTAGTTACAGACTTTATGTGAGCATCACCTAGATTTGATGGAGATCAAATGCGAAAGTGATTAGCTAGAGTCCAAGTGGGAGATTGATAGATATAGGTGTCCTCTAAGCCAATCATAAGACATCTATTTCAATCTGGTTCATTAATAAATGTCATTTAATTCATTGTGTAGATTGGCATATTTATATTTACGCATAATGAAGTCCATGAATATGTGCAATAGTCATCAGATTATGATGAGATCATAATAATGAGACTGATGACTTATAAATACATATTCTCAATTGTTCCTAGTCGTAGGATGTTTGAGAAGGACATCAAACATCCGGTTATACTAGTACAGGTTATTCCAGCTCATATGATGAGGGTGACTGATCTCGTTAGTTACTCGTGTGGAGACACAATGGTAAACCTGTAGGTGCTCATTGGGGAATGAGTTCACTGAACTGATCCGACATGAATTGCCGAATGGTAATTTACCTGACTGTCAATCGGCTTGATTCATCGTCACAGTGGCGTGGTTGATCCTTGGACTTGAGACACCAAACACACCTTGTCGGTGGACTTCTGGACTTTGACCTTGACCTACAAATCCCTATCCATGGGATCTCTAATAGTCAAGGATCGGGTCCAGCGTAAGACCTTCGAAGGTGATTGTGTGTTAAATAAAGGATCGTTCGCTCTCAGGTAACTGGAGAGAGAATGCTCTAGAATAGATCCGCAGGAGTCTCTGGCCAGAGCGAAAACAATATCAGAAAATAGGTTTTCGGATATTGTAAAGCGGAGTCTGATTCAAGTGAGTTGACAATCTAGGATTTGACAGTTGACCATACCCTAGGTTAACTCGAGAGCATTGTGAGAACGAATGATTATAGCCACGTGGTAACTGTGGACGGACAGGTTCCATGAGTGGGTTGCTGAACCCCATTACCTTCCGGGATCATGCGGTGTTGCTTGGCACCCAACTTGATCGGAAGTCCGACCGAATTTACATGCGATGTTAATTCGGTTAAGTAATTAGTTAATATCTAGATATTAATTAATTATAATAAGTCAATAACTAGTTATTGGACTTAACGGGCTGAAAATCGGACTGGTAAATGGGCCTAGAGGGTCACACGCAATAAGATTCTCTCAGTCGGTGGTACATAAGTGGGATTTATATTAACTCGGAGACTTTTGTGAAAAGTCGCGCCAACTTAATATATATACGCGTTGTTGAGAAACCCCGGGCCAAGCTCCAGGATTTCCCTTGTTGACCGTCATCTCTCCTTTCTCTCTCCTCCTTTGGGCGCCCCGTTCGAGGTGCCAGAAACAGTTTCCGTCTCCACCGCGTGTGATTCTCGAAAGTCAGGAATTCCCGTCGGCGAGTTTTCGACAATCGTTGCGGCGACGGATCTTCAACGAGCGAGCTGATACGGACGAGAGATCGAGGACGAATCACCGCGGAAGATCGCGTGGATACCGTTGGAGGCCGGACGCTTGTGCAGCTCACGACATCGCCTCGACGGAACCAAGATGGAAGCAGATTCGACTCAGCGCACGGTAATCGGATTACTTCCCGTTGTTTTCGGTTTAATTTTTCGTTCCGAATTGGATCAGCGGGCATCGGGCGGAATTTATTTTGTTCGTCGTTTCCGCTGCGTTCTTCGCGTCCCGCCCGGATCCCAACAAGTGGTAGTGGTGGAAGTTAGGGGGTTGATAGAGTGCAGGGAGAGGAGGAATGGGGAGATGAGAAGAAGGAGAAGGGGAAGAGGGCGTCGAAGGTTCGAAGGGGAGGGAGAAGAGAGAAGAGAATGAGAGAAATGAGGGAAATGAAGAAGGGCTTCGGAGCATCAACCGAAATTCGCTAAAACGCGTTGTCTAAGACTGACGCCAATTAGATGACAAGACGGGGTCGTATACTGACAGATTTTTGAATGGCGTCGGCCATGTAAGACGTCATTTATACGATAAGACCGGAGCTGTACTCTCGCTTCCCAAAATCGGCCCCCGTGACACATTCTAAAACGCATCCTCCTAACCCGACGTCGTTTGAACTATGTCGAGTTTGCTCGACGCGAAAAAAACCTATGCCCTAACTCCACAAAGACTCAAACTAATGAGTCCAACTCCGAAACCAATTCGATAATCGAATTCGAAATCTCAGTCCTTACAGTCATTGTCCAGTAGGTGTGCTCGAGATTTACTTCGCCCTTTGAAGATCTATAGTTGGATTTTCAACACTTTTCTTTGAGCTCAAGGCCCTCTATAACAGCCCACGCCCAATATAGAGGCGTGCTCATCCGAGCTTGTTCATTTGGTTCAGCTGTCCTTGTTTGCAGCAGGTGCATGTCGTCTGGTGGAAACTTTCATGTTCTCCTTGTCTTTATGTTTGGAGGAAGATTTCAAATTCTATATTGCAACTCTTGGAGCTTCACATCTAGGAAGAACTTATACGTTGGCAATGGGTCGATTTGTTTTAGTTTGTTTGGATAAGTTAATCCTTTTACCCATGTGTTTTCTCTTTTCACTGTTCTGTACCCTCCCTCTCTTGGGCCGTCTTCTCTCCTCTGTACGCCATGTATCATTATCTTCTTGTTTAAGTAATGCCAATATCTTTCTTTGGTCCCCACAAAAAAAAAAACTTTGCCACCTGACCTCTTAATCTATACTATTAAATATAAAAAATCTGAAGATAAAGATTAAGTTTATTTCTTACGAATTGAACCTAAATATTTAGTACTCCTAATTATTTGATCTTCAAATGAAATGGCGGTAGAATCATATGACATGCTAGCACTTATCTAAAGAAAAGGAAGCTCGAAGCCTCTCTCTCACATGAGAAATTATAATATGTTTCAATATCATTTACCAAACAAAATATCGATTAAAAATTAACTATCTCATACTTCACTCGTGGTTAACATCAAATTGTACCAAAGACCTCTAGTTCTTTCTCTACATTGCACCAGAATTTCAATTTAGATTTCATATTTTCACTTGTGATTATTGTTATGTCAAATGGAAATATCATTTACCAAACAAATTTGATAAAAAATTAACTATCTCGTACTCCACTCGTGGTTAACATCAAAATTATACAAAAGACCGCTATGTCTTTCTCTACATAACCCCAGAATCCCAATACATACTTCATAGTTCACTTATGATTATTACTATATCAAATCATGCCCCCACGCCCCGTATTCCATGAGGACCGTCCGATATTATGATGTAGAATGCAGCATCACGAAATCTTCACTGCTACCCTGCTAATAACAAACAGCAAAAGCGCAGCGTCGCTTGGAAGCCTAGGTCACCAAAGACGGAGGCTTCAAACGGACGGACGGTCAGGATCCGAACCCATCACATCCTTTCTACTATAAATATGCTGCAGCGGGTGCCCGCCCTCATTTCTACCCTAGCGCGGCCAAAACCCTAGTATCCCCCCGCCTTCCCCATCTCCCCCGCCAGCCCCGCCGCGATGGCCGCTGTTGCCGCCGCTAGGCCCCTGGTGACCGTGCAGGCCCTCGAGGGCGACATGGCGACGGACGGATCCAACGCCGTCCCGCTGCCGGACGTCCTCAAAGCCACGATCCGCCCCGACATCGTCCGCTTCGTCCACGCCAACCTCTCCAAGAACAAGCGCCAGCCCTACGCCGTCTCCAAGCGCGCCGGCCACCAGACCTCTGCCGAGTCCTGGGGCACTGGCCGCGCCGTCTCCCGTATCCCTCGTGTCCCCGGCGGCGGCACCCACCGCGCTGGCCAGGGAGCATTCGGCAACATGTGCCGTGGCGGTCGCATGTTCGCCCCCACCAAGATCTGGCGCCGCTGGCACCGCCGCGTCAACGTCAACCTCCGCCGCTACGCGGTGGTCTCTGCCCTCGCCGCCTCGGCCGTCCCCGCCCTGGTCATGGCCCGTGGGCACCGGATCGAGGAGGTCCCCGAGCTCCCGCTTGTGATCTCCGACTCTGCTGAAGGCGTCGAGAAGACCTCTTCGGCGATCAAGGTCCTGAGGCAGATCGGCGCCTTCGCCGACGCCGAGAAGGCTAAGGACAGTCACTCGATCCGCCCCGGCAAGGGCAAGATGAGGAACCGCCGCTACGTCTCTCGCAAGGGGCCCCTCATCGTCTACGGCACCGAGGGCTCCAAGGTCGTCAAGGCCTTCCGCAACGTCCCCGGCGTCGACGTGATGAACGTGGAGCGCCTCAACCTGCTGAAGCTGGCTCCCGGAGGTCACCTCGGTCGGTTCATCATCTGGACCAGGTCGGCGTTCGAGAAGCTGGACTCCGTCTATGGCACCTTCGAGAAGGCATCGGAGAAGAAGACCAAGTACGTGCTGCCGAGATCCAAGATGACCAACGCTGACCTCTCCAGGATCATCAACTCTGACGAGGTGCAGTCTGTGGTGCGCCCGATCAAGACGGAGGTGAAGAGGAGGACACTCAAGAAGAACCCGCTCAAGAACCTGAACGCCATGCTGAAGCTTAACCCCTACGCCAAAACCGCCAGAAGGATGGCGCTGCTTGCCGAGGCCCAGAGGGTGACGGCCAAGAAGGAGAAGCTCGACAAGAAGAGGACCCAGCTGCCCAAGGTACATTATTACTACATTCTTACCAATTACTATCCCACGATTATGATGATGATGATGATGATGTCGACGACGATGTGGTATTATATATGTAGTGATAGTTGTGTCCTTTGATGATTTGTGTTTTATTGTGATAGCTGTATCCTTGCTTGGTGTTCTGCTTGCTGCAGTTTTTCAGTTTTCGTCGTTTCTTCTTTTGTTGTTTAGTTCTTCTTTGTTTATCATTTTAGGACCTGCAATTTGTGGCCTGAAAGCTTAGACATGGTTTTATCATTTAAATTGAGGCAAGTGAAATGATCATGTAGTTTGTTGATATCTTCCGCAAACACAAAATTGGGGGAGTGCGAGATAACTTATGATGTTCTTTGGTACTCTTATGTCTGAAACTGTTAGTGGTTTGTAGGTTGTGGGATCTTAACTTTTTCCTTATTCCTTTGTGTAGAAGACATTTAACGTAGAGTATAGATTGATTGAAGGTCGAGGTGAACATCTATAGATTGTGCTTTTTTATGTTTTTCTTGTTGTAATGGTATGTAGCTCTACGATCTCTACAACTATGTTAAGTTGAAATGATTATATACGATGATGCTTGAGATTGTTGCCTCTTGTAGAATTCTAATGATGCTGAAAAGACTATAAACGATTATCTAGTTTTAAATCAATTTGTAGACGACAATTTGTCATTCATTTTCTATCACGCGTGTTGTCAATTGGTAACGAACTATTTCTTGTTAAATGTAAAACATATGGCTAATGACTACTACCTTTGACACTTTTTCTATGCACTCCTATTTCGTCATTTTTTTTCTCTACGTCCTGCTAATGTTGTTGGTGTCTTTTTTCATTTTCCTATGATGGTGATGCCTTAGTATTTAAAATATGATTTTAAGCAATAATATGGTTTAGTTTTCTGTATAATAAAATGTTGCTTTTGTTTTCCCTTAACCCTGTTGTTTAGTGGGATTGAGATCCTCTACTCCACTTGTACTCCACTCCACATAATCATGTTTGCTCAGCTATAACTCTGAAAAAATAATAGACCTTGGGTTCCACTTCACCTGCAATAATAGGTAGGCCGATAACATTGAGTAGAGTATAAACAGTGTAGAGAAAAAGCAGCATAGGATCTCTTCTTCGCTTTGATGTTTAGTGCTTTGTTTGTTTTATTTTCCTTCTTACTATGCATAGACAGGTACATCTTTAAATTTGTAGCTTATAAGTTTTTAGTTTTTTGATGTATACAAATGTGAAGATATACAACGAAATGCACAGGCAGAAAGTATAAGAAATGAGGTGCCTTGCTGGTGCCTTCACATGGTTGGTCTGCTGGGGCTGTAGAGAGGTATACAGCATTGAGCTGCTTGCATGTTTGCAATGCATTTGTTAGTGGCTATTCTTTATGTAGATGAATAATCACCAGTGGGCACTACGTGCATAACAAATGATTGATATCATTGTTTTTATCACTCAGTTTAACAGAGGTTAGCTACGAGACTTCACAATTGTAGTCATACTCCATTGTGACACAATATTGTTGGATGCCTTTGGGAAGTTCCATTGTCTTGCTTTGAATGTCTGCATTTAAAATATCTCAGAAATTTCAACTTCTGTTGTATTGCTCATGTTGAATGATCTGATGCACTTTATTATATGACTGTCTCCTCTTGGATTCCTATCCTTGTTCAACCTTACTGAACATGTCTTCTTTCGTGGTTACAAGTCTTTTGGGAGATAGTTAAGGGGGTGTTTCACCATCTTCGTGCTTTTGTATAGGAAGATTTTTGTTCTTATATATCTTCCTCTTACTTAACTCTCTTTTGTTTATAATACTTTTGTATTATCCACTTTCAAAAAAAAATGTCCCACCTTACTGTGTGTACTAATTGTCCATCTCTCTAGTTTGTTTTCAAACATATGAATTTTCTGCCCTTGTTAATTTTATTTGTTGTCTTCCCTGCTATGTCTATGATGCCTTACTGATGTGCTTAATGGTAAAAAATATATTATACACCATGGTAGCCAAAAAAATGGCTAAATTAAAAAACACTCAGGTGACTGCGTGTATTCTTTTTTGTTATCCACATTCTTTGTTTTGGGTATATACTGTTAGGCTAGTGGTGTTTTGCTTAGTTTCCTTTCTGTAGTGTAGTTGGCAAAGCCAATCTGCTTTGGGATGCAAGGCTGGTGAGGATGCCTCTGGTGGGCATCTCTTCAGCACCAGGAGAGCTCGGTTTTCTCACACTTCGCATCAATGTACTCTTGTTGCTTCTTACCTATTTTTTTTGGTTCCTCTTGAGACCATACTCGAGGGTTCTTTTTTCTCTGTAATGGGGACTTGTGTTTGGTTGGTTTTCATCACGATTATTCTTCTTTCATTTGTTGGATTCCTCATTATTATTATTTCAGTAGGATTTATCTACTCAAACAGTTGAATCTTTGTATTGTTCTAGATGTTCGACACCGTAATAATTGGTTCCTGCTTTGTGCAGGAGGAAGCTGCTGCTCTCAAGGCTGCGGGTAAAGGATGGTACAAAACTATGATCTCAGATAGTGACTACACTGAGTTTGAAAATTTCTCGAAGTGGCTAGGCGTGAGCCAGTGATTAGTTATAGGCGTATGAGTCTTGCTTTCAGGAAAATCTTAATTTTGTTTTTTGGCTGTGGACATTTGTTTTCTTTAGAAATAGCTTTCTCTATTTCCCTTACATGTTTTGTTATCTGCGGAAGATCACAACGGGCATGGGGGTTCGAAATTCTCAGTTTGTGGCTGGTCTCCGCTTCTGTTCTTGTCTTCATGGACGCAGACGCGAGTTATTGTTATCCAATTAATCTTTGGTTAACTTATGGCTTATATTATGTGGTGGTATCAATTTGATCCGTTGAATCTGTTACCTTAGTCATATAAATTTCAGCCCCTATTGAATTAAGATGGAGTTGCCCCGCTCCTGTTCCAGTCGTCTCAGCTCCGTTTTTGGTTTTTGCTCTGCTGCCTTGTTCACTTGCCACTTCGCCACAAAATATGTTGCCCTTCCATGTCTTAAAAGGGGTGGGGGGATACTGATCTCTGCTTATTACAGCAGTTGGCAAAAGCCTCCGCGACCAGGCTTATGGAGGACGAAGCCTGATCTCTGCTGCTGCTCTGTGGTTCCGGTTTTATCGACGACCTTCATCTTCGGCGATGGTTCTTCTGGCGGACTGGGTCAAGCCGTCACCGTGTGTTGTATACCCACTGTGTTTTGTATTCCCCCTACTAGTGCTGTTTTTTTTTCTCTTTCTCTCTTCTGTGCTGTGTTTTCACGTAGCTTTTGTAGTGGGCCGTGTTCGATGTGTTTAGCTCTCCTTAAATAATCGTAATATCTTCTATTGGTAAAAAAGAAGACATTGCACCGAGTCTTCTGTATATGTCATGAACGCTGGCAGCTGCGGTTTACGGTGTGCTCGGCGGCGTTGAATTGGAACTGAAGTATTTTTTTTTTATAAGTTGCACTCTAATTACTTTTTAAGGGTTTTAGGCGTCGTGATATGTTTTGTGGGATTTTGATACGTATCCAAATGTTATAAGTTGAAACTTGTTAGATCCCTGTAAGAAATGGGGATGGTGATTAATAACCGGGTGAGGGATATCTAACATTAAGTTCAAGGCGTCCTTAATATTTACCATGTATAGTTTTAATCGAAGGACATTTGGATAAAAAAGGGCTCGTCTTCAATTTTGATTTTCGAGCGTAGTGTTCTTAGATGGAGAAGCTTTATCACCAAGTTTGGAAGACTTGGTTATATAGAGACAAGAAGCTTTCTCTCCCAATCTTCTCCCTCTCTTTTCTATCTCCTTGGAAAAATCATGGCCTCCGGGACTTGGACGTGTGAACTCCCCTCTCCCACCGTGCCACCAACCACCTCCCGGTGCTGGATGAGAGATCCACCGAACTGGTTGATGAGGGTTCTAGGGATGGCCCTGAAGCTCGGCCCTTAAGTTCTCATCTATTCAGCGGTCATTGTTTATAATTTTCAGTAGTAAAATTTACAATTTTATTCTCCTGGCATAACATTGCATTAGAACGTAGATCCGTATGATTAATGCTTTCTCGCCCCTGGTGGAGATATTGCATAATTTTCTTGTTCGTCTCTATCCTTGGTTTTTATGCAT
This sequence comes from Zantedeschia hybrid cultivar, assembly GCA_030544215.1. Taxonomy (NCBI): domain Eukaryota; kingdom Viridiplantae; phylum Streptophyta; class Magnoliopsida; order Alismatales; family Araceae; genus Zantedeschia; species Zantedeschia hybrid cultivar. The sequence continues at coordinate 2,074,806 of JARZZO010000007.1, forward strand.
GGTGGAGTTTGTCTAAGAAATCGTGTGAAAGCTCACTGCACCCGTCTCTAAGTCAAAACCACATATTATTGGTTTGGCATAAAAGACTGGAAAATATTGATTTCAAAATTTCCACACTCCCTTAGTTTTCAAATCATTGGTTTAAAATCCATCCTTAGATTTTAGTTTTGAGTAACATGGGGTGCAGCTCCCAGAGAAGGAATTTTTTTTTTTTTGAAATTTTGTTAAAGCCGTGCCCATCATGTCCGTATAATTTGATCTCCCATCGGACGACCCAAAACATTTAAGAACTTAAAAACTGAGTCTTAATGAATAGAAAAAAATCTTTAATCAACTAAGTCCAATAAAATGAGATTTAATTTTTAATATTTAAAATTTTTGAGTCATATGATTTGAGATCTGATTGTACGCGCATGTAGGGTATATAATAGGCCCGACCTTAAAAAAATTTAAAATTTATCATTTTTTTGGGGGTGCACCTCATGGGATGTAGCAAGGTTCATCAAGTATTACTCTTTGATTTTTGATAGTTTTAGGATGAAAATTGAATTTTAGTAAAGAAGAAGGCACGAATTGACAAAATAATTTAATATTTTGATACTCCAAATATAGATGATAAAATAATTTATGACATTATAAATATAAGTAAAATATAATACATACATACTTTTACAATACTTTTTGACACACCAAACAACTCTTAGAGGATTCTCAAACTAGCTCTGAAGCCTTCCCAAAATGCTATACCTTTGGCCTCTAGCATACATTCATGCCCCAAGAAAACGATTGCTACACTAAAGGTCTATTTGTTTTCACGTAAAATGGACAGTAGAAAAAGCTTTTCCCGAAAAGTACAGTCACTTGTTTGGTAATCCGTAAAACTTTAATCAATGGAAAACTCAATGATTCCTCCTTTTCCTGATTTTGGCATCCATAGGATATGATGGAATGTTCTTTTCCAAAAGAGTTGAAATTATTTTCATGAACATTAAATGATGAATTTTGTTTTCATTTTTCTTATAAATGTATTTTAAAAATCATTTTCCTCCGATTATATTTTACGTGTAACCAAAGGGATCCTAAGGTCTTGCCCTCTGTGATCTTCTTTGGCAATGCTCCCAGCCTCACTACATCCTTCCTCCAAGCAGGCCCCATTAACCCATGAAGCCAGTTCAGCTCACATGTGGTTAGGTCCCCATCCTCTACATCTTTTTCCTAGAAGCATAATTGGTAAGAAGATGAATCCATATGCCAGGCACATACAGTTACATCCAACCCAGCTTGGCTTTGCTACTTCCCAGCGCCACAGAATTTCTTCTCTTCTTCAGTGCCCAAGGAGGATACACCAGCCACCAATTAGTAGTTCTCTTCTTGATCATGATGGAAATCTGGCACATGGGGCAATGGATAAAGCAAAATTTCCGAGGAGTAATACCTGCTGCATTCCAGTGCAGTGTAGCACTGCAGCGGCAGGTCTGTGGGATCGCACTCCATGTGATCTGAATGGTTGGATCTCATAAAGTTGCAATCTTTTTTTTTTTTTTTTTTTTTTTTGACTTTTTAAACCATCCAATCAAATATAAAATGGCATGGATAACCTCCTTAGATGTTGATTTCAAAAAAAAAAAAAAAAAAAACTCCTTAGATGTCCTCACCTTCTGAGTTTTAGTATATCACAAAAAAAAAGGGCCCCTAGAGGAGCTGTTCAATCGAACAGATCCGACGGCGCTGCCGAAGTCAGTGCAGCGTTTAAACACAGCAAGTATTACTCTTGTCCGAGTATGGAGTATGTCATGGATTGTATTCATTCTGGATTCATAACTAAATTGGAGCACGAGCCCACTAAGAAATAGCTGACCCGAGCCTATGCTTAAGTCCACGTTTCTGCAACCTTGTCCAACTCCTCTCCGGATTTAATTTCAGAGGTGGTTTAGGGGGTTGTTTGCTTCAATATAAAACAGTTAAATTTACAACTATGTTTTATTTTATAGTATTTCTGGATGTTTAGTTTGATGTAAGACAAACTGTCTGACTGTTGTGGGCCTATTCAAAGGCCCATTTATTTGTTTTGATTTCCATAAAAGGACTAATGCAAACTAGAATGAGGGGTCTGCGCATTCCTTTATGGTATTTCATATGGTTTACAAATATCCAAAATGCTCTCTGCTTTTCATATGTTGTACAAATATGCAAAATGCTCTCTGCTTTTCATATATTTTTACAAATATCCAAAATGCTCTCTGCTTTTCATATGTTGTACAAATATGCAAAATGCTCTCTGCTTTTCATATATTTTTACAAATATCCAAAATGCTCTCTGCTTTTCATATGTTGTACAAATATGCAAAATGCTCTCTGCTTTTCATATATTTTTACAAATATCCAAAATGTTCTCTGCTTTTCATATGTTGTACAAATATGCAAAATGCTCTCTGCTTTTCATATATTTTTACAAATATCCAAAATGCTCTCTGCTTTTCATATGTTGTACAAATATGCAAAATGCTCTCTGCTTTTCATATATTTTTACAAATATCCAAAATGCTCTCTGCTTTTCATATGTTGTACAAATATGCAAAATGCTCTCTGCTTTTCATATATTTTTACAAATATCCAAAATGCTCTCTGCTTTTCATATGTTGTACAAATATGCAAAATGCTCTCTGCTTTTCATATATTTTTACAAATATCCAAAATGCTCTCTGCTTTTACAACTGCAAAAATTCCCTGATTTTTAAACTGGTTAAACAAGAGAAGAATTCTACAATAAAGCAGCACCTTCGTCTCATCCTGGGCTCCTTAACAGTAATTCCTTTTTCTTTATTCAGATCTGGGCCTTTGATCCAGTGATCGTATGTGAGATAGATTAGTTTTTGATATAGGTTTCGAGTAATGCTTGCTGTACTGCCATCCAGCACTGCCATCCGATCTCCTTTATTTTAAAAAAGAATTGTCGACTGCAGGTTCATCTCATCGGTATTTGTACCATATAAAGATCGCATAGTTGGAAAATAATAATAATAATAATAATAATAATAATACTGACAATCGTGCACTTACGTGTCAGAAGCCAAAAAACTCATATTCAATGGCTTCTATGGCCTAATGTTTCTATGCAAAATAACTAGGATGAAAGTTGTGAAGATCTAAAAACTTTTCTAATTAGAAAAATTGCACCAAACGTCCCCTAGTTGTCTAGCTCCTATAACACAAACTTGCTGAATAAGGTAGGCACCGCTATCAGATACCCTGTACAATTCAGATCATCTCCTGCTTATCTCCTATGTTTGCTTTGTTTAATGCAAATATTTTGTCATTAATTCCTATCGTTTTCCCATCAGAAGTCTTGCCATACCGTTCCTCTGATGAAGTGGGAAGGCGTTTTTTTTTTTTTTTTTTGTAAAATCCTATGAGGTGGGGATAATCTAAGGAGCTCATCTGCACCAAGAATCATTCCTCCCCATGATCCAGTGGAACGAGATTGTCTGGAGTATTTTGTCTCGTCGGTGCGTCTCCTTACTCAACAAAATGTGATGTACTTGGTTGATCCTATCACTTCAAATGCAAATGATCCATTTGCCTTCCCTTTACTTAGTCTGGAGGTCTACCGAAATCCAAACAAAACGGTCGATATGATCTTGTTCCTAATCCGACAAGGTGTGATCTGACGTTGTACATGGCGCTGCACCGCCGTGCAGCACCCGTATATGTAATGCTTTTTTTGACAAGAAGAAGGCTGTCATTCATTCATTTGAAGAAAAGAAAGAGTACAAAACGCAGATAAGTGAAGAGGAGTAGACAACAAAGCAGGAAATAGTAGAGAAAACACTGAATTTATTGGGATTTTGGGATCCCACTGAATTTTATCAAGTCTATATTGGTCCGGTTCAGTGTAATATAGTCGGAGACCTCATTGACCCAGATTAGGTGAAGAAGAAAGGCAGTACAAGGAGTAACACATCACTAGTGGAGAAGATAGGGGGTACAAATAAGCCACCATAGACCTGCTGGTTGCAAGAAAGCCAACAGGTAAAGACCAACGCTAGAGAAGTCGCAGAGAAGCTGGGGATCAACACTAAGGGAGCCTGAAAAGCCAGAATAGCCAATGACGGAGATTCCAAACTCAGGCTACACTAGACGAGTAGGAGGTCTAAAGGGAAGGAAGGCACTCCTCCTTGGAAGCACCTGCAATTTGCTGCCGAAAAGTTGCATAGCCACAGACCAACATAAACGCCGGTAGATTCGGAGACGTATGCTAACGAGGACATACATAATTTACTTAAGAGGCTCGATTCAGTGGACTCGACTGCACCGAGTGTTATAGTGAATGAATTTTTTTTACTTTATTCCTTCTAATTTTTACGAAAGGGGATAAATGAAAAAACTTTTTGACTGTGGTGTCGAGTTCAGGTCGAACTCACTGAATCACTTTTCTTTGCTTAATATCTCGAACTTTCAAGAGCCTGAAACAGGATCTTTCAGAACTGACACAACTACAGTGATGAGGAGGGGAGGTCACCAGAATGAGGCAGTAGCACACACCAGATGAGGGAGAATCCCACGGGGACGGGGGCTCCCCCATGTTGGCTTCCGCCAACTAGTGGTGACTGGATCTGTCGAGCTTTCTGCAACTATTCCGCCCAGTTGAGTGCAGGTTTCATGGCGCCCGCCCCCCAGTGCATCCCTTTAATCCTTGATGTACTCCAATCAACCTTCTCTTTTCACCTTGGTTCTCAAGTTTTTCCAAAGTTAAATATGTAGTAATCTTTTATCCCATATTCTCTAATTAAGAGAGATTAAGCTTGTTAACTAGAAACCGTTTCTTTTACCTACCGATTCTTAATTTCATGATATTTTTTTTAATGATCTCCCTTTCGTTCGGCCTACTTAAAATCATTTTATAGAAAGTTGACATCAAATGCACGTAAAATAGGATTTCGTTAAATCTTTGAAAATGCCATAAAATAGCAGTTTTAGACCAGCGAAAATAAAGTCTTATGGGGTCAACCAATTTTAAAATATGCAGGAGAAATGAAGATTATCTATGCTCTCTCCACTTTTAAGGCACAACATGCATGCATTTTTCAATGGTCTTAATTGACTTCCGAAGTCCTCCTGATTTTCTGAGTAAATGGGGTCAGAGTTTCGGATTTATTTTGTGGTCGTTTGAACTTTGAACTCTAAAATTCTGTCTTGCAGTCTCACAAAATTGAGAAATGAGCCTGATTTTAGGCCCATATTTATTAAAGCTTAAAGAGTAATACTTGCTGCACTGCCCTTGCAGCAACTATTGAAGCCTGAATAGTCTTTATACCTAAAAAAGTGATTCAATGAGTTTGACTTTACGGTGAGATCGAGTCTTACAATTAGAGGCATTTTTCACTTTACTCTCTCCGTAAAAAGTGTAAAAAGCAAAGTGAAAAATGTCTCTGACTGTAAAGCTCGAGCTCATTGAATCATTCCTCTTAAGCCTAATGGATCTGTTACTCGTGGGTAAATGGTCCTATCTGGTATATGGTCGAAACCTAGCCTGTTACTCTTGGCTAAATGGGCAGGGTCCTAATGGGCCAAATACTGCGTTCAAGACCCATTTTGACTCTGCGGGCCGCAAGTGTGGTGGGCCCGCGCAGCTGCGCTCTCCAGCGCAAGCACCTGGGGGCCGCAAAGTGCTCCTACTTCAGGTGCATTTGATTTTATGTAAAATATATTCTGAATGGAAAGATTTTTTTTGAAGAAATAAATTTACAAATAAAATAAATAAAATTTGTCATTGGATACATATTGAAAGATTTCAGTTACTTTAGAAAAAAAAGGTATTTGCTCTCATCCTGTGGATTCTAAAATCGAAAAAAAAAGAGATCAAAGAATTAAGATATTTGTTTATTAGAATTTTTTGAATCATCAAACAGTTGTGTTACACCTTTTCCAAAAAGTCTTTCGTACAGTTTGTTTTATATAAAACCAGATACACTCTTAGTCCTTCCATTTTTCTCATACTTGGTCCCCACTTTGCAGTCGGAACATGATCCTCTGGACTTGTGATGATAGATTCCCATGCACAGTACTTCTCGCATCACTTAAAAATAAAATCGTTATTTGCTAACCTAAGATATGATTAGATTAAATTAACAATTTTACATATCTTTGAGTGACATAAGTAGGGACACAGAATTCTACCATACCATGACGAGAGGAGATCTTCTCAATATACATTAGATCGGAATTCAACAATATTGAGAGGAAGAAGACTGAGATGACCTTTCTCTCTCTCAACACTACTGAACTCCGGTCTAAATATGTACCGAGAGGATCTCTTCTCTATCATGACCTCGAGACTCTCGTTCCCCTTGAGCCAAGAGGCATGTCTCTTTCTTACTCATGTGCAATGCCGCAGCTTTCAGATTGCCAGCAAGCAGCGAAAGATAGGCTCCGGCCCCGCCTTTGTCGAGAGTAATTATGAAATCTGACCTCGTGAGGCCATCTGCTGTAAGATTTCACAGGTCATGTGAGTACACAATTTCTATATATATTGACGAGATGACGACCTCCCTTTGAACCGACTGTAGTACGCACTGCAAATGCATGCAATGGCAACTGTGTAGTGGCCATTATTGACCGACTTCATGAGATTCTCCTCCCCAACCAAACTTCTTGTTGGTCCCCAACTTTCCCTTGAGAAACCTGGAGCAAGACTATTACATGAGATTTTCTCGATCTTATTATCCAAACTTTCAGAATGTCTCTATATGTATATATATTCACAAGAATTAGAGATGAATCTCATATCAGATTAATAGACGAGATTTTTTAGATCTCATTCTCCAAAACATTCTTATTCGCAAGAACCAGAAGTCATGATTTTGATATATATTTTCCTATAACCTTATAAGTGGAAGTACATATTGAGATTAAGAAGACAAAGTCCAAAAAACTTAATTTGTTTAAACTTAAATCTTTTGGATTTGATTTTCTGTCTTATACATCTTCACTTATGTAGGCTAAAAAATTAGCACTCCATCTAGTTTATCTCATCAAACAATTATTTTATCTCGAGTCTTGTGAGTCAGAACTATATGCCAAGGGTGAAGTCTTTCTTGAACTTGCAGCTGTGACTGGTTGCAAAGCTCGTCGTGCACTGTTGGTCTTCACTTGTGTGGTGGAAAAATGAGAAGCCAACCCATGATGGATGATGATCTCACGTTAGGTCACGTACCGGACGGAGGGGAAGCGCACCAGAGCAGGAAAGCTGAGAAGGAAGGATCAGTACCGGCGAGGATCCCGGGTGCAGCTGTCACCGACCTGATGTCTTTGTACTTACTGATAGCAGTGATAGTGTTTCAAATGGAGGAGGGGGTCGACCTCTCTTGATGGTCACACTTACACAGTCTAGTTTTATTCCTCCTCTTCCCTCTCCTTTGATATATGTGCATGGGTTTCATTCATGGACTAGATTGTAGCGTACGGGTCGGTGTATAAGAGAGAGATATAGAGGGTGTTATCCTGTTTAGAGAATGGTTTAAGTGTTGTTTATGTTAGGGATATTAATTACCTGTACCATACCTCTTACACATGAACCGAAGAGAAAGACGACGAGGAGAGCGATTCTCACGTGCACGAACATGACAAACACTGGGAGGAGAGACACACGTGTAACTCTAGTACCGTCTCTCTTTGGTTTTCTCTTTCCATTTCTCTTGATGCATATGACTTCAGAAAGAATCATATATTGCTTATATAGAGAGGAGGGACCATTCACAATTTAACTTAAACATGACCCTACCTATAATAAGATTATAATGGACACCTAATAGGTTAAGCCTAATAATTGTATTCCACTAATTAAACCTTATAATGTGTTTAATTATAATGTGACCCAATCACCCCAAGTAGACCACCATATATTAGGTGAAAACCCGACAGTTTAGTCTATCATAAATTTTTTCATGAGACATTAAGTACAGTGTTTCACGGTATTTTAGATGTTTTACGTTAAATGAAATGACCTTCTAATATCATAACAAAATTACGCCATGCTCGGTTGCTATGTGGTGGCTTTACTTTTGTGTTGTTTTGATTCCATTTTGTGTCTTCAACTTCATCTGTCAGGTCCTTCATAGTTCTACTCTTAAATGCAGATGGTGTTATTCTGTTTAGAGAATTAATGGTCTCATGTACATTTGGTATGAGTAAAAGATAAAATTTGAATACAACATATTAACTGAACACTGCATGTTTATTTCTTTATAGCACTGAGCCTAATAAGTCAGCTTACCCACCGACATAATAAAGACTTGTTAGACAAATTATTCTATCACATTAAATATAAAAAAATAGAATATATACTAAAAAATGCAGGTCTATTCACTCACTAATGATCGGTCTCGCAACCACCACCTTGTACTGCAAAAAATTCTAATGCTGATGGATCCCACACTTGGCTTGCAGGGTCTTTTGCTACTGGGAGTAAGACCGGTCTTACATGTTACTGTCCTCCATTCATCCCCATTAAGTCTAGTTCAGCAAGAGGCTGTGGATGATTCAAACCCTATCTCTGTTTATGCAATTATGATTGAAAACTACATGTGCAGCCTGCAAACGTACATTAACTTTGCTCCAAAATATTCTATATCCCATTCTTGGATTGGAAAAATTGTGTTAGCAATGTTTGAAGACTTTTCTTGACCTATAGGTTGGTGGGCTAAAGGCTGTTGGTTTAACCGTTTGGTCAACCCAAGAAACGATTGTCCATAATATTACATATATAAGTCAATATTTGATGAATTAAATTGTTGCACTGAATCGATCTCGCTCGTCTCACCAATTGTTGCAGACATACACACCAAACAAGAACGAACAAACCACCGGATGAGAGAGAGAGAGAGAGGCAACATTTGACCTACCAAATTAAAATTATAATAAAACTAGAGTATGTATTCCAGGCTAAATGTATATTCTTCTTCTAATTTTTCTTATTCAAAAGTAGATTATAAAAATGCCTAACCTCTTCTCTGACCTTTACCTCCTCCACATGAGTGCATGCAAGTTTTAGTTCCCAGACAACCCCCTTCAAATCAGAGATCCCCTTGCCATCTGGTTTTGTTTCCATTACCTTGGCAACCTAATGAATCCATTCCAACTCCAAGTGACCTTGGGAAGTATGAACAGCTCTCCCTGGACTCTTGGGAGGCCAACCTATACCTGTCTTGTGTCTTCATGTCCCTCCTTCCTCCATTTGTTGCTGGTGGATTGGTTCGGACAACCCCAAGCTGGTGGCATGTTCACGTGGTGCAGGCACTCTTTGCCACCACCATGTCTGGTGTTTGACCAAGTCAAACACAAACCTAACAGTGCCAAACGTTTTATGTGTTTTGACAAGACCCACTAGATTCCAACGTTAGATTCTAGCATTAGACAGCATGTGATAATACGGATGATGTGGCCTTTTGGACAAAATTAAGGGAACTTAACTAAATTTCCTCTATACACACATTACAGTTGGGATCAAATAATCAAGCAAGATATCCTCAAAATACTCTAAGTGTTATGGCAATTAAATCATGAAGTGTAGCTGAATTTCCTAGGAAAGCAGTTTCACAAGTAAATTTAAAGGCCCTATGTTTAATCCAAAAGTTAATTACTGGAAGTGACAAGTAAGTTCTTTGAGAAGTAATCTTCAGGTGATTAGGAAAAGCAGAAAATTAATTTCACTTCATGGTATGATCCATTATCTAATTAGCTCCCTCTTCAACTTACTAGTCTAACCTATTAAATGATGAATTATCTGGGAACTTGTGTCATCTTACACTGCCACATTAATAAGCTAATATATTACTTGGATGCAAATACTTTTTTCTCTCTGACTGCCCCATCTTATCCCCCTGTTATCCTCCTGCTCTGCTCCATGTGCACAGCCCTTGTGAGGTGGGAACCATGGAGAACCCCCCCTCATCTTACCCACTGGACACATTTCCCAAAGTAAAAAAATTGAGAACCCAGCAATGGGACCTCTCAACCATCACTTTGATACATCCCTTGGCCTCCCATTGGCCCTACCCTAAACATAAGACTGGCATGTCAGAGCTTGAGAGACTGGAGGTTGAGGAGGTACCTGCCCTGACTCCCATCCATCACTTTCTTCCAAAGATTCCTCTCCCACCATAAAAAATCACAACGTTCACTTCAATCTTGTTTGTCACTTAGAGATTAAAACGTTGTTTGACTAAACAATAAAAGAACGTTAAGTTCGATATCTTAAAAGATAAATTTAATTTTTAACTGTCTAATTTGAAAATCAAATGGCCAACATTAAGTATGATAAAAATGTCACCTGGTTACCTGTAGCTAAATAAGATATATAGGCTGAATTTTTATTAAAGTTATGCACAACTTGTTGAAGCAGCACATTAGTATCCATTCTTAAATCCTTGGACGACATCATGAGACAGATGGCGGTTTTGTATATAAATATGACGTTAATTGGAACCACTGAACTGGCTGCTTGCAGTAAAAGGTATTAGCTGCGAGGCCTGCACTTAAGAGCTCTAGCTGAGAACGTTGATTTGTTACTGCGGTTTCCCATGGTTTGTATAGGTAAGTTGATGCGGTTTCCCATGGTTTGGATAGGTAAGTTGATGCCATTATTGGATGAATCCGGATCCTCTCAGTATACTGACTGATCGAACTCAGTCAATACACTGGAGGGTGGAGTCCACCTAGCTGGAAAACTCGGCAGGAACTTTTTTTTTAAAAAATCTCTCCCCCCTACAATAGACTGACTGAACTCGGTCAGCCAGTATATTGAGGGGATCCAGACTCTTATTGGATGGATAAGTAGGGCTAGTGGCTCAAGTTGGTCCCCGTTTTGTCATAGGATGGGACTTCGACTCTTTGATGCTGTCCTATGCTTAGGTCAGATGTACAGATACCTGGTAGAAGATATCTGGGTTTTATCTATATGGCCGTTGTTAGAATAAGCATATTCCACTACTGTGAGAAAGAGTTGTGCATGAGATGCTATCGTCTTTTCACTCGCAAATACATAATGCGCTAGCTGTTTGTTTAGGGTATTAATTTTAACATTATATTAGTCTAACCTAGCTATTCATGTTATGATTGATGTAGGAGGAGCACAGAGAATGGCAGCTAAAAAGAAGAGAGTTTGGAATGGACGAGGGAGAAGAGAGAGAATAGAAGGATTTTTAATACACATACAAAGTTGTAATAAATTTGTCACTGTAGTGATCTTCTATATATGAATAGCAAAATTGTTGATAGAAAGTAATCAAACACAAATTATTGATAGCAATATCAAAATTATTACTAAGGTACTTTATACACAGCAACCCAACTTTACTCCACTCCATAAACTGACTTCTATTCGTGATGTTGCTTGCCATTTTTTAATAGTTAAAATACAAATGTGCAGCTTTTCTTTTCTGCCTTTTAAGAGAAACTTGCATTGTAAGTACCTATTTCTCAACAACTATAAGAAGCAAGAACTAGTTTCCATCCAAAATGTCATATAATTATGTATGTTACCAATGTGTCATGTCTGTACTAATCTGTACAAGGTATGCACAAGAACCTACCACATACATACATGGTGCCAGGGTCCTCTTATGGGACCTGTGATGTCCAGTCCTGATGCAGGAAGAGCTCTGCATGTTCTCATGTGCGACTGCTTTGGTGGTGCCAAGCAAAGAGCAGGAGAGAACAGCCGCAACCATGCATGCCTATCAAATTGCAGTTGCTCGTTACGTTGGAGTTCTTCATTTGGACAATGTGTTGCATATGAAATGGGTAAACAAAACATAAGCATCGTTGTTATCCACAGTCGTCATGTGGTGATCTGGACACAGCAGCTTTACTTCTATAGGAACTCTCTTCTTACATGTGATGCAGTAATGTTCTAACATAGATATATCTAGTGTCAGATCCACTTGCATTCACCATATGTCATCTTGTTCTATCCAGTATCCAGCTGACCAGCAAAATTATGAAGAGAGAGAGAGAGAGAGAGAATCCTCATACCTGTTAAAGTTTTAATGGAACAATTCTACTGTGCGGATGACCACTATAACATGTAATCTAACTTTGAAAGTACGTGATTGTCCCACAATGTTAGTTTGTATTATCTGAACTGGAATGCCTAGTAATAAAACCTTCATCATTAGAGATAATATTGTCTCATTGTCCTTGTTATAATAGTCCTACTCGAAAAAAATGACAAAAACAGAAAGTGTTTAATAGATGGTGCCTACTTTACTCACAGTCTTAAAATTTTGAGTTGGATGGCCCAATAATTTTAACATGATATCAGAGTCCATAGTTACGAACTGGGCCACACATCCCGTATTTGTGGTCCACGTTATAGAACTTAAAATTGGCTTGCACGTGAAGAGACGTGTTAGAATAGTCCTACATAAAAAAAAAAGACAAAAATAAAAAAGTATTTAATAGATGGTGCCTACTCTACTAATAGTCTTAAAGTTTTGAGTTGGATGACTCAATAATTTCAACAATCCTACATATCCAACCGTGCACAATGCATCCGACGGGCCATTAACATGTTAGAGGTATTATTTAATTCGTTGCCCTTTATTATATAATCCAGTACATCGCAAAACTGACCGATACATAGATGGCCGATCTAAGCTTCACAAAATATTTGTTTTTTAATTTTTTCTGTTTTTTGGTCAAGCAGTGTAGTTGGCCAGTTATATGTACCTTCTCTCAAGTGAGAAGAATTGAATTTTTAGTACATAATTAAACTATTTCTTTAATGAAGAAAAAGTATCAATGACGACTCCACATCTATATATGAGGAAAAGAAATCTCATAGATTCTGTTACTAGTATTTTTACGCATCCAACTGTCCTCGAGCCCTGACCTCCCAAAACTACATGCACTACAGCTCGGTGGTATCTTTTTCCTTGTTCTTATTTCCAAGAATTTGGAGTGGTCTCAAAAGCGTCTACTTGAATGCACAGTGGACTTTATTCTTTTGAGGGATGTCATGGTATTGATCAGTTGAGCTTAGGTGAACCTCTTCCCCCCATCCGTACATGTGTCATTATATATAGAAAGTTTGCCTCAATTTTGAGAAGATGTCCTCTTAGTATACATTTCGATCGGTGTCCAGTAGTATCGGGTTGTTTGTTTTAACGTAAAATAGCGTAAAACAATTGTTTCATTTTATAGTGTTTTCAGTTGTTTGAAATGATATTAAAATAATGTAAAGTAAAATCATATATGGATCTTGTCTGCTCACTTGACAATCTAATTCTTTTGTTTTGGTTCATAGCAAAGACCCACTGTACACTAAAATAAGAAAGAATGAAACATTCCTCTTGTTTTATTTTACAAACAACTAAACAAATGTTGTCTAATTTTAAAACAAGAAAATTTCACTTGTTCTGAAGTCAGTGATTTTGAAACCGATGATTTACAAAGTTTTGTACTAAAACAAACAACCCCTGAGAGAGGGAGGGCTTAAGTATTTGTCAACTTTTGAGATCATATAAGAAGTTTTTTACAATTTTTGGCCTCCGTCTCCCTTACAGTAATGTTAGACTCTAATCCAAACGTGTGTACTGAGAAAATCTCATGTCCAATTTTTACCGCCTCCTCATTTTGAGACACCATAGGAGTTAATGTAGTTCTATCACATATGTACGTGTGTAGGCTCTGCCCCACAGCCTTCAAAGGTCCGGAAGCAGTCCAAGACAGGCTCTGGAGGTGTATTTATAAAAGGCAAATGGTGTACCTAGCTAACCTTGTGACTCTTGCTTTACTTGTAGGTCGGCAAGTATGACAACCATTTATACCCACTGCACTACCTGGATTTCTTCTGGGGCCATTAATCTCCGGTTCCATCCTTCTTTACTCCAGGCCAGTCGTCAGTCGCATCTCCTGTTTAAGCAGCCAGCCGAGTGGTACGTCGTAGAAGGGGAAAAGGCTTCACACGCCACCTTTATTCCTCTGCAACCCTTTCCATTAGTGGAGATGTGTGTGTGAGAGAGAGAGAGATGTTGAAGACTAGTTACAAGAAAATTATGTCAGAAATAACTTCAACAAGAACCATCCGATTAAGTGATCAAATGGTTTTCAATGAATGCCACAAAATGGATGATAAAAAAATATAGTAAATAGCATTCTTCAACCTAAAAATAATAATACAATAACATTCTTCAACTTGTAATAATAGTTGGTTTCGCTTGGACTTGATGGATTGTGAGAGAGATGTTGAAGGCTAGTTACAAGAAAAATTATCTCAGAAGTAACTTCAACCAGAGCCATCCAATTCAGTGATCAAATGGCTTAATTTCAATGAATGATAAAAAAAATATAGTATAATAACATTCTTCAACCTAAAAAAAATAATATAATAACATTCTTCAACTTGTAATAATCGTTGGCTTCGCTTGGACTTGATGGATTACATAACACGGGGTCGTTTAATTTCAAGTTTAATGCTTGAGCAGATGATATGAATGGTGGAAGTGGAGCAGTGGGGGTGCCACTTCTGAAGTTGATGAAAGCCTGTTTGTCTAGAATTTTAAGACATCAACCCCTATATGTAGTCCTTTTATGTAGGGATCAACCATCATAAATCTCGACATTAAGTATCTTTAACCTCTCATAATTGCATAGTGTTTTATAAATTTCCAAGAGCTTTTTTCAAAACTTGAATAAGTTATTCTTAGTTTTCTGAACGGTTCACCATAAATTTAGACGGTGAAAATTATAGATAAATATCAAAACTAAAGAGGCTAATCCCTAATATGATGGAGTGTCGGATGGTGATATTAAAAGCCTCTTTTTGTTATCATTGCATCCTCCTTTTTGTTTAAAGCCTGGTTTGGACAACCAAAGCAAGCACACACTTTTGGCCATCACAATATATGTACTTTGACCAGGTCAAAGCACTGCCGAACAATTTATATGTCTTTACACGCCCCCTAGATTCCAACACCTGACAAGGAAATCCTTCTAAAATGTGACACGTTTTACTATAAGTCTATTTACACGTCTCTTGACGGTAGGAAATTAAGGATAACAAAGATTAAAGGTATATTTAGTTTCATATAAAGCAGACTCTGTGAAAGTTTTTTCTTTCCAGAAAACATACTACAATGACTTATTTGATAATTTGAAAACTATTAATCAACAGAAATCTTACTTCGTCGATCCCTTTTTTTTCCGCAATTTTAGCATTCTTAGATTGAGACAAAATGTCCTTATTTTTGGCAATTTAAAAACATTTTTACAAGTATCAAATGGATAATTTTCTTAAAAATTTATTTTCTTGGGAAATCTTTTGCATTTGGGTGTCTTACTTATTAGAGCCAAACTCACCCAAAGAATCCCATTCCCTTAATGAATGGATGGTTGGAAGAAAGGCAAATACTCAACAGTACTTTAAAGGTGTAGAACTTCTTCTTTTTTCATCAGCTAAAATGACATAATTCTTTTCCCTAGCAAAGTATAACTAATTAAGTTTGTCATTCATGCAAGCTTTCTTGCTTCACGTGGAGTGAAGAAAGAAGGGAAAGTTCGCCTTTCGTGAAAACCTTTTTCCTTTCGGGTGTTTGGTCTAAAGAAAAAAGCTTTGAGGACTCGAGTCCACCCGGAAAGAATTTGGATTCTCTCGGTGTATTAGTTAACTGAGCTAAGTCAGTGTAGCGAAAGGAAAGGATTGGCGGTCCCACCTTTCCCTTCATTGTACTGATTGAGTTCGATCAACTAGTACACTGAGGGGATCCGGATTCACGCGGGAACCTCCCCATCTTGCAGATCCTAACTTGGGCATCTATTTAAATATTTTCTTAGGTACATCCTTAAGATTTGAATGGGTTATATGGTCATAAAAAACAGAGAAAGAGCGAGAGTCTAAAATTAATCTCATGTATGTCATGTAGAGGATTTCTCATACTTAAATTAATAATAAATCATGTAGTGTAACAGAGGGAGCTTAGAATGTATTCCTTTGGCTTCATTTACACCTAGATGATATATTGTTATCCAGCCATGTATTACTCCAGCAGTTTAAAATAAGCTCCTTGGGATATTCTCTGATTGATCAGGAAGAGCAGACTCAGGGAAGGGAAAAAAAAAACAAGTTTGGGCCCTGTACAGTACCTGCCACTCTCTTCTGGCATTTATCAGATTCACATATTTATATACATAAATGGTGTAGATAAGATGTACGTATGAACATATGCCACCTTACATATGACATCTTAATTAATTGGTTATTAAAAAAGGAAAGAATAATATATATAATAGTCATCAGAACCTCTAGCTCTCTGACTGCTTAATTAGTAGTGGAAACTTTTGTTCTCACTGCTCTGTCTGCTGCATGTGCTGAGGCATCCTCCTCCCAAGGAGGCCCATGTGAAGTGGGAGCCATGGAAAAGCTCACCCTCACTTTGCTTCCCACACTCCTTAAGATGGAAGTGTTTTGGGAACACAGCTCCAACTGTAGTCGCTGGCATCCATGAGACCTTTCTCTATCACTGACCAACACCCCCCCCCCCCAACACAATATATAGCAGTACAGCATAATGCAGATCCTCGGTTAGTACTTGGTCATGGCCCGAGTCATGTTCTCATCTTAAAAGAACTTTTTACAAGAGAAGGGCATGATCAAGTGCAAAGATTTCTATATCACTCTCCAAAGTTTCTTCCCCCCGGCTTCAAACAAATGTTCCTTTGTAGCTTTCATATTCTTGGTCTTTTAGCGCTATTTTGATTGGAGAATAGGAGAAGAATAAGAGAAGAATAAGTTTATTTTTGCTTTGACAAGCGGAATAACTTATACCGTGCAGAATAGCGTATCCGGTGAATAAGAAGAATAAGTCACCCACCTTAAACCTAATAATTACTTATTCTTCTTATTCCGTCAACGGGCTCCACAAAATTATCAAATAGAAACACTCCTTATTCTAGTACACGTTATTCTGTAGTAGATTCCACGTAATAACTTATTCTGCAAACAAAGTGGGACTTAATGTGTAATATTGCAAAAAGTCACAGTTGCATGAAAATTCTCCAATGTCTAAACATATTTAAGAGATTTTATACTCATATAAAAGACCATTTATGTTGCATTTGATTGGATAGAAATTGGATCAGTATAAAGAGGACATAGCAACATAGATTAATTTGATCAGGAAGACTGATGTTCATCTACACTAATTCTACCGTGTTTTTTTCATTTATTCACAATTTTAGAATGTATCCTGCACTCCTGTGAGTAGACGTATCAAAAAGTTAAACTTGCCTCTGTATCCCTATTAGGGGAAAATATCTTGAAATGTTCTCATATCATAAGAAAGTGTTCAAACTGACATCTAATCCCTTCCAAAGAAGAGAAAGTAGGAGAAAAATGTTATAACATTTGTGTATTACTAGACACGTCATCCCATAGCTGAATTGAGTTGAACACAACTGCATATGAGCCACAAGGAAGATAGTAGTGGTGGTAGGCGCTTAAAGTTCAAATGTAAGGCTCCTTGAGAGCATCAAGCTGGTAAAGAAAGCTATCCTAAAAGTATGTAATAGCATAAAATAGACATAGAGTACATAGGAAGAAAACACTAGAAAATGGCATTGCCAACCCCCTTTTGTCTCTTCCTGCACATGCTCCCTTTCTCTATCAGCTAAAAGGCCATGGATTCTTTAATCCCTAGCCATCCTCTCCACTATAGTACCTGTTATCTACTCAACTTCTGACATTTATTTGTTTGATTTATTGTGTGAGCATATGGTGTAAATAAGAAATCCAAGATCTTATGTCACTTTACATCATCATATCCAATAAGTTAATGTAAAAAACGGGGATACAAGGATCTTCCAGTCCACCCAATGTTCTTCTCTCTGACTGCTTCCCAATTGAAGCATTTGTTCTCTGTCTTTTCCACGTGCAAAAGCAACTCCCATTCAGAGAAGGCCATGTGAAGTGGGAGCCAGGGTGAAGGCCACACCCTCACCTCACTGGCCACACTTCCTCGAGTAGGGAGAATAGACAAAGAGTTTGGAGGAAACAACAACTCCTTTCTTGGTGTCATCCATGGGACACTGTCTCTTCAGTAGGTGCATCCTAAACATAAGACATGAAAAGTGTAATGAGATTGTCACGTAAGAATTGCAAAGGCTGGGTGAGGAGATGCGACTTCCACCACTGGGCATACTAAATTTAGTCCTCATATCATAGTTTAGTAAAACTGTTAGACGAGTTGTTTAGAATTGTTCTCTCTCTATTCGTTTAGCTTATTATCCCAAGGGTAATACACAGTGCACACCTGCGAGGACGAGTCTGCAGCAAGCCGTTCTCTTATCTCAATAGTATAGGCATACAGGAGGTGTCATAGTTTAAGCCGGCTCCAACCGGCGTCCTTAACGGTCCACTTTAAGTAGACCGGGTTGAAGGAACTTTGGCACGTCTTGCCACACAACTCGTGGGTTAGTCATGTGCCCAACATTGTGCATAAAAGAGGAAAAAAAAATAAAAATATTTGACAACATCTCTCAAGTATTGTAACTGTAATTACTATCTAATATATCGCAAAATTAGATGGTACATGATATTTAAGTTTTACTACACTCTTTGCAGAGTGACACAGTAGCCGCATCATCCAATCTCACGAAATATGTCAAGACATTGCAGCGAACACTACTTAAAAGGAAAAGTGCCTAAGAAAACTGTCCACATCTGCAAGAATTCAGCTTCTCCATCATCCACTCAGGGTACTTCCATAAGCAGCGATCTAAGGTGATTTTGATGCAAACCCATAGATGGAGATGTGTATCTCTTGAGACCATCTGGCATAAAGTTGGCAAATTAATCACCTGGAAATGGACGACTCCTTAACTGAGATGATCTACCTATTTTTCTCACTGATCTTGCTGGTTTCCAAGCTGCGCCAGCTACCACCTATGACCTTATGTGGGACTAGCTAGCACTGTAACACTCCCGGGATTTCTCAAGATCAAAAACTTTACCCACTTAAAGAATTCCACATACCTATTACATATCGTTCGAGGTAGCTAGGCCAGGCAGCCGTTTTATGAGGAACACATGCAATGCCATTAGCCATAACCACCTCCCCTTGTCTTATACAGATAGTTTTTTGATCGTTATAGTCGGACCACGGCACCTAGATCCTGAGGAAGATACACCATGCATGCACACAAAAAGCTAAGAGGAATATTGCATGTAGTTTGGTAGTTTCAGATGCACGTCCATGGAGCCAACACAAGAGAACGAGGTCTATCATGGTAGAAAATTTATACAATAGATCTTGAAGGCATCTCATTAGTCTCCCGGCCTCGATCTTTTCTTCTCTCTAGCACAAACTTACCATACAAGACACAATATACAACTATTACATATGGAACAACATAAACACCAATCTTAGTCGATGTCGAATCTATCCTAATCACATTGTTATTGAGTCATCGAACCTAGCTATAATAATCTCACTAGAGGCAAGACACCACCGACTTAATACTTGTAACCCCTATCCTAGTATCCTCTGTTGTCTAGTGGCGGATTCAACGTTCATTCGGTAGAGTCCTGGGATCCCACTGAATTTTGCCAAACTCATAAGTCTAATCCAAAGCAGTATAGCCTGCAACTTCATTGATCTAGTCCGAGACTTCACTAGTCTAACTCACGATCCCATATGATTTAGGTCAAAATCTCACTAACCTAATTATACTTATGACCTAATATTTGATTGACCTCACCGGACAAAATTTCTACGTCCGCCACTGTTGTTATCTATTCTCGACTACCCTTTCATAAGCCATGGTTGCCATGTGTTAAGATAGTCACCTTTTTCTAATGTGAGACTATTCTAATACGATGGAAGCCTTGTACTCCCAATCGATGTGCACCACTCTCCATGTGCACGTCATTCGTCACTATATTACATAAATTATATAAGCTACAGAAACCTTATGAAGCAAACATGAAACCCTAGTGACACTGACCTTAGGAGTCATCCACTAATGATCCTCTACAAGCGGCCCTACCCCTATCTCTACTTACCACACAAGCTGTGCCTTTGGAATTTGTTTCTTCCCAAGATAAAATCCAACTCTTTTGCCGTCCTCTTTGCGATCCGATTATTGCAGAGCCATCTCCATTTGCCTCCTTCTGAAACAACCAAGGCAGCACGTGCCCTGTGACCAACATAATTGCCTTCTATTCATTCTCACAGGTACACACGTGCTATGTCTAGAAGGCATCAACTAGTGACTGGCTAGGCTGGACACAACAGAAGAAAACATGGCTCATTCTCCGGCCTAGCAAACCCTAACCCTAGACCTAGACGCACAAAGAATTGCCACCCCATGTTAGCACTAATAGTGGGGAATGTGGGGAAGGTGCGGTTCTTAGGTCCTTGAGCTAGCTGCCCAACCACTCCAAACCCCTGCCCTAAATCCCATGTTCATGATTGGGATGCCATTCCCAGATCTCATCAATCTAGCTCCTAGGAAACCCAAACTCCAACAAATAAACTACTCGGCCGAAAGATACCCAACTTTAAGCTCCACCCGTTATCAAACTAATCCTGAGCTCTCTATGCTTACAAACTTACACTCTAAGATCTTCTCAATTGCTTTTAAGATAGATCTTCATGTGTCTACTCACATGTTGTGAAGATATTTTCATCATTTGTTAAGTCTATTTTATAGTAAGTAATAAAAATAATATAATCGATTTGGTGGAGATGTGAGAAAATGAATCAAAGTTCACTTAAAAGCAAAAAAGAGAGAGATAGACCTCATCTTTTACACTTACGTATGCCTCCACCTGAAAGAACTGCGAGTGAAGTTGATGTCTCATAAACTTTACTTGAATAAACAACTAATTGATCTCGACTCTTGTAGGTAGAAGTATACAAAGACTCAGAGAACGAAGTCTAACATAGTCTCATCTCCTCAAAAGATAGATCCACTATATCTCATCGCTCAAAAGAGTCATTCAAATTTATATATCCGTTTAAATTAGGGTGTCCCCACGCTCGGGTACCGGGTGCGGGCGATCTAAAAGGACATCTATAATTTTTTTTGTGGAAGAACACGCAGGGAGAGGACATCGAGAAGCGTGCGTCCTCCTTGCAGCAGGGCCATATCTGCATGGAGCTCGACGAAAAGGGAAAGCCGAAGCCCCTTTATCGGTTTCCTCATTTGCAAATCCGTAATTCCGGGTATCGGATCCACCGATTTCCATCATTCCATGAAAGAGATGGCCGGAAGAGGCCGCGCGCATCAAACGGCCCGAAGAAGGGTGGTTTCGGACGAGGCCCGGCAAGGTCCATGTCGACGATGCGACGGCTGTCGTGCACGTGAGGGTCACATGCAGCAGAATTTGCATACAAGGATTGCCCTATAAACAGTGCCTTCGTAAGTTCCGGATTGATAAGGCACGCCCAATCAAGAAAAGAGAGCATGCACCTAGCTAGTGCACATAATTAAATCAATTTTGTTACAACTTAATTTAAAGTTTTAAACAGAACCTGTGCTCTACTGTCGAATAAGCTATTAGAGTTAGATTACACTTTTTGCAAGTTTAAGTTATTTTGGTAGAGCTGTTTTCCACTATTTGTTCTGACTAAATTTTAACCTCAATGGCAGACAAATTAAAGCTTCTGCCAATCCACAATGCACAGACTCATGTGAACCGTTGTTATGATAATGGTGTGGGGTCCTTCGATTGCAAGGGACCTCATACAAATATCGGTCTGATTGCTTGCAGCTTGCGGTGACGTTTTTGTTTTCAGTATAGCTAGACAGTGTCCGAAGATTTTTTTCTACTAGTTGCTGGTTCTACAATATTCGTATGGACTCTTATTTCATAAAATTGGAATGTAATTGGTCTTTCCACTACAAATAGAGGAAGCCACACATAGTATCGTAAGTTACGCTGATGCTGTCTTAAGAGAGCAAAAGGGTATGCAAAAGCAACAACCATGGCACTACTTTGAACTAATGTATAGGAAATTACAATGGTTAGAGAGTCTTTTCCAGCTAGCTTAATTAGGTCGTTTGGTGTGATGTGATGTGTAAAATGCTGCAAAAAAGATACTTTTCTTGTGTTTGAATCACTGTTATCATATTTTTCATACATTTAAGAGTATTCATAGACTTAGCGTATTTCAAAAAATGTTGACATGCATGTAGATTATATTTTTTAGTTTTCTAAGACACGATTTTAAAATCGCAGATTCCACGTAAATACCAACCCTAGCTAGATCCTGGGAATAAGGAGGTTCGGTAAAACTTAATTAAATGCCAAATGCATGTGTAAACTTGTTGAATATTGCAGTGCACCTGGTCTTGGCCTCCAGCTGCCGTTCTATGTTAGAATAATTTTATTTTATTTTGTCATGTATTTTGCAAGGTGTGAGATATATCATCTCATATCTCTTCAAGATCGATAAGTGATCTGATCAAACACTTGTCAAAACAAAAAGAAATAAATAAAAACACTCGGGATCAAATGCAGCACAATCTTACCACTGACAGTGCAGCAAGTGTTGCCCATGCAAGAGGCGAATCGGCGGTAAGAAAACTGCCTCCATCTGATCACGTACTCCTCAGTAAATATTCCAAGTTTCGAGTGGAGGGAGTTGCCAAAGACAGGTTCTGGCTCTGTGTCGTCAGCAAGTAATGGTGAACCCTCGACCTTCTGAAGGACCCTCTGCAACTTATGGTGTAATCCAGCAAGTAAGACAACCCCTTAAATACTGACTGCTGTATGCGAACACACACACACACACACATTGCAGATGCATGCGATGGTGTCTGGGTTTCATCGAAGGCCATTATTGAAAGACTTCATGAGAATCTGCTCCCCAACCATCATCTTGTTCTCCAGATTCTTCACTTCAGGCAACAGCCCAGTAATTAAAGAGTGGAGAAGAAAATTCACTTTAAAAAGCTGGCAGATTAAAGGAGAGAGAGAGAGAGAGAGAGAGAGAGAGAGAGAGAGAGAGAGAGATCACAATATAAAAAAACTTTGCCCTCATTAATGAGAGTCCTCATGACATTCTGCTCCCCAACCATCATGTTGTTCTGAGCCTCTTCACTCCAGGCCAGATCACACTGAATTTAGAGGAGACAGAGATTAAAGATCAGTTAACTTCCAGATTACATCACATAAGCAGCAAATAGGAGATGCAGATAAAGACCTTATAATATAAAAAATGTTTGTCTCCAGAACTAGGAGATCATATTTTTTTGCATTTTTTTAAGTAACAAGCAAAATGAGAAAAATGAATAAGAAGTGGTAAAATTATGTAGAAAGTTGAAAAATTGTACACAAAGTGATTAAAATGAATAGGAAGTGATAAAATTATATAGAAAATGATAAAATTATGTATGAAGCAATAAAACTGCAAAGAAAATAATCAAACCATAAAGAAAGTGATAGAAATTGTGTAGGAATTAAGAATTAATAAAAATGAATAGAAAATGATAATTATACGTAGGAAATGATAAAACTGGAAAAAAAAAAGATAAAAATAGATATGAACTGACAAAATTACGTAGAAATTGATGAATTAGTAGATGACAGAGTTGAGATAAGAATGATATTTTTAAGATGAAAAGATGTCTTTTTAAAAGAGATGTGCTGAGGCACGACGCGTAATAAATGTTGTCAAGAAATTAGTCCATTCTTTTTCTCACAGTAAAAAAATGAAAAAAATAAATTAATAATATAACATGGTTTAGTGTTGCAATCTATGCCAATTTTGTTATATTATATACAGTATAATAAGTATTACTCTTTTTTTACCACTCTCGTCATCAATATCTTATCTGAACATAGAGATGGGTAGAGATACGTTGAGCAAATGGCTTAAATCTGCAAGGTAGCATCAGGGACTAGGAGTACTGATCCATGTACTTTAGCTGGAACTCGAAACTGCTATGGAGGGGAGTCCAGTTAGCATTCCGATTAGAGAGGGTTACTGCAGATTTCCTTTCTCTATAAATATGTAAGTAATCGACCAAAAGAATCGGAAAAAAAAGTTGTGTAGAATTCTTCTTTTAGTAAAAAAGCTTGGATTCCGGAAATCAATCCTTTCTCTTGTGCTATACCTGAGAATATTATATTATAGAAATTTATATCGATATGCTGCTGGCTGGATCTCCGGTTGGGCTGCAAGCAAGCCCAATCGAACAGAGTTCTATTATGTTCAAACTCGATTTGACTAATTTTAATTGAGTTTGAGTTTGAGTCAAGTTTTTATTTATCCGGAATAACGTATACTAGAATAAGAGGTGTTTAATTTTGATAATTATGTTAGACCTACTCACAGAATAAAAAGGATAAACAATTCTTAGATCTAGGGTCGAATTACTTATTCTCCTTATTCGGCACCGGTACTAGCCATTTCGTTTTTCAAAGTTAAATTAAATTTATTCTCTTTTTATTTTTTCTTATTCTTCTTCTATTCTCCAATCAAAGAGACGTTATTTAATCGTTTTAAGTAAGACACGATCTAGTCAGTAATACACCAAATCTCTGTAAGTCACTTCACATCATAACAAAACAGGATATGATGACCTTCCAACGCACCAAATATTCTTGTCTGACTGCATCCCAGTGGAAGCTTTTGTTCTCTTTCGGCTCCACGTGACATAGCTGACCTCACTCGAAAGAGACCCACGTGATGTGGGAGCCATAGAAAACCCACTCACTCGCCAGCCACACTTCCCAAGCAGGGAGCGTGCAGGGAAAAAGAAACTGAGAAGACGATTCCCGCGGTTTAAGCAAATATGGGACCTTTCAGCCTCTGCTTTCGTATCTCCCAAAGTCTCTTCGTTGGCTCTGCCAAAGGTATAAGAGAGAGAGAGAGACGAACATAGGTTTCGTTGGGCTGTCACGTCAGTGCTTTGTGTGCTTGTATCCCATAAAACATAAAAATTAAAAAAATATGCAACTTTTAACGAAAACGTAGAATCATTAACCTAAATATGCATGTGATTAACAAAGAATTGGTCAAGAACAATGTGTGTGGCTTGTTCGTGCTTCATTTACTTGTTCTTGCAAAGTATTCTTGAACAATTCTGCAAAGAAACCTACGTTTATTTTGTATGTTTTATATTTCTTATCACGGTTTGATTCTTTGGGATTTTTACTCTGAGTAGGACCCCATTTTTTGCTGTTCACCCCGCTAATTCGGTAAAAAAAATAAAACCTATATTTATTATGTATGGAGTTGTGAGACATATGAGATGTGACGTAAAAAAAGATTTCAGCATGTTTAGATCTTTTTTTAATTTTCGATCTTTAAAGTCCTTGAGAATGTTATAAATAAGCTCTTTAAAGGATTTATGTTAAGAAAATTGTGATAGTAAGGATTTATTTATGAATAGTTAGATTAAGAAAATTTATTTGTAATATAAAAAATTACAAGGGGCTAAAAAATAACTACAACAGGACAACCGTTTGGGACTTCAGTTCAACCGGACTGGGCCAGTCTTTCGTACAGTCGTACTTGCACGTTACGGTGGCAACGGGGACGGGGTTGTCGTGGCCACTTCCTTGCACTGGCGGACGTTACGGTGGCGAAGATGTCCGAGTGTGTGTGAACTGAGAAATGTAGCATTGATGGGCGTAGCCGGCGGTGGCGTTCGGTCGTGGTCCCCCCTGGCCGACAGCAGCCTGCGGCGGTGGCTGATGGGGTTGGACGCGTACTACCCTGCCTCGGCTGCGATGGAGACTACTCACTGCGACCGTGACGCAGTTCAACGACTCACGGAAAACTACGAACCAACGATCTCCTCTCATGTGATGGCCCCATCCGCTATACTCTTCTGACACTGCAGGTCATTTTGATAACTATGCCCGTAGATAGAGAGATGTAGAGAGAGAGAGGGAGGTCCACTGTGTAATCATGCATGCCTGACAGCACCACACCCGCAGCTGACACGCTTCTCATATCGATCAGGCGATGAGCAGAAAGGCTGCAAGGCTTGGCCGCATGGAGAACCAGTGCTTATAACAAGTCGTACTGTAGCAAAAAGAGCAAGTGATCATACACGTAGTGCAGAGAGAGAGAGGGAGATGGATGGATGCTGATTCATATACGGATTCTGGAATCCTGCAACTCAAACGCGCGCGGTCCTGAAGCGATGATTGTCCTGCTATGGTATC
Organism: Zantedeschia hybrid cultivar; assembly: GCA_030544215.1. Taxonomy (NCBI): domain Eukaryota; kingdom Viridiplantae; phylum Streptophyta; class Magnoliopsida; order Alismatales; family Araceae; genus Zantedeschia; species Zantedeschia hybrid cultivar. The sequence continues at coordinate 2,100,985 of JARZZO010000007.1, forward strand.
CAAGTCCCTGCTTGCTTGAGCACAGCATTCTGGAGATTGGTGAGCCGGAGTGCCGGACACACGGACAAACGAAGATGTGTGTCATCATGGGTTGCCTTCGATGGGGAGGAAGAGGAAGCCACCACATGAGACCTGTTGCAGCAGTAGTGCACTGATGACCAAGCACTCTGCAGCCGCGTTTATATATAGCAAGTTTGCAGACTCTGGAGTCTGGAAGGTAAGTGGGGAGGCAGGAGCTGCAGCATACTGTTTAGGAACATAGGAGAGTGGTAGCAGCACCAGCTTGCCAGAAGAAAGACCGGAGAAAATTAAAGACTACTCCGGAAACCGTGTGGAAGACTAGACTCTTGACAGTCTCTTATGGGAATGCAGATATACATGTCCCTCTTATCTATAAGGATCTCAGACCCAGAAATAGGCTAAAAATAACTACAACAGGAAACCGTGTTGTTGCATGCATGTATATACAAAAAGTATATACAAAAATATTAAGGTGCAGCAGAATTAAGAATGTAATCTTTCTAAAAATATTAAGAATAAGTATATACAAAAAGTCACAAATTTATACAAATGCAATAATTTATAAAAGCATAAATACAAAAAAACTTGAAGACAATAAATGATGTGAACTTGATCCGGTCAGATGCTTGTGCTTAATAAGAATAATACTTGCTTCAATGCTGACTGCGAGTGCACCACTTAACAGGACAGGTACATTGGAATAAATAAGTTTTTAGGTGCATGGGATGTCACATGTTCAACGTATCTATATGACCCGATCTTTTGATCACAGGTGACTCCAAAAATTTTAAAAAATATATATATATATATTATTTGATTTGACCTATTAAAAATATTTTTTATGATTTATTAGGGTTCAATTTTTAAGCTTTAAAAAGCTTTTTAAGTCATCGAGTGAAGGATCCAGTTATGTAGATATGCGAGGCATATGAAGTCCATCCTAACATAATTTAAAAAAATAAAATTACGATGTAATTACAGAATCAAATAATGTAACTCCACTTAATGGTACAACAAATACTACTCAATAGTAAGACTGTAATCGAATCAATACGCTTGATGAATAACTTGTAAGACTGCTCGATAAGAACTCGACTTGACTCATTTATTAAGCAAAATAAACAAATTTGAATAATAATTTGAGCTCGGTCACTAAATGAGTCAAGTTTGAACATAAGTAAACCATGTTTGATTATGTTCGTGAACAAGCTTATTTAAAAACTCGTTAGGAGTTCGTTTTAATATTCAATACTCATTAAGTGGTCTTTTAAGTATTCATTTAAATATTTTATTTATAAATAATTTTAATTAACAAGATATTTAATATCTTACAAAGTTTTCTATAATTAAGGGTGCAAACAACTTTGTTACTCACCAAGCTTTTGTCTCAATTTATATATTTTAGTTTAAAAAAATAAAACTACACTTATTATAGATTCATTGAACTCGCAGACTACTCAATATTTGATTCTAATTCGTTTAATAATTATATGAGCTAAACTTAAACAACTGTCATAGAAATTTTGTTCGAACTTCAACTCAATTAAAATAATTACTTAAACCAAATTTAAGCAGGATAAAATTAGAGTTGACTTGGAGCCCCAGGCAAGAGAAAAGAGTGGCCATTCCACTCGGAAAAACGGTTTTGTGACTCCCTCATTTGACATCCACATTTGACACTAGGCACGTAGCACAAATTTCAAGGTGAGTAAATGGCAAATACAAATTTGAATGGCAAATGCAAAGTTTGAAATTTGTGCTATGTGTTTGGTGTCAAACGTGGGTGTCAAATGCGGGAGTCACAAAACTATTTTCCTTCCACTCGCTGCTCCTGACGCGGCTTTTAGGTCCAGTCCTGTGTCTCGTCTCTTTCCTCTCTCTTTTCGTGGCGCGAGGGGATCACGCTCACGCTGTTGTATCTTCGAGTGACGCATTGCAGTAGCAGAGAATGATAGGTTTACGCAATCCAAACGCCCAAAATGCCACGCCATCATGACTTGAGAAAGGAAGAATGGCGCTAGTAGAAAGTCTCACTCCTCTGTAATAACGTCATGTAATTCGTGTGAGTCGGCACGAATTCATCTGATCCGTATCGAATCATAAGAGATTCGAGTCGATCCGACTCTTCAAATCGTCAAACCTTATTTCATATAAATTTCTTATATCCTATCCACCACACTTTTCGAAAGAAGATCAAAGTGGATACGTTACATTTACCAAAGTCAATCTGATACAGGCCGGGTCGTATCCGCGTAAATCTTCCTTTAAAATCACTGCTATATTGGTGTTTGGTAAGGGAAGGTCAAACTGAATTATTGTATACCAATGTCCTTCTCATATATGGATCAAAAGATGTTAAGGACGAATTGCTTTTTAATGCATGATGATAAGTTTGAGAAATACCTATTGCAGGACATATGGATCAGTCCTTCATCTTTTGTTCGATTGAAAATCGAATGATATAAGATTGCCGTTAACATCACACGCATCGTTCGATGACCCACTGCAAGTATTATCCAATCTATAAATTTGGCGAGGCTTGCTTTTGTGCGTAAGTGGTACAACAAATATTTCTTTAAGTTCAATTTATTCGTCGTGAATTGAGTCATGCATCATTCCAAATTTAACTGGATCTAAACTTGAGTGATATCGAAACTATAATCTCCAGTACTCAGGTAAAGAAAGAGCCGTTTTTTTGAAAATGAACTTCCACATTAAGGTTGACAAAGGAAGAAAAATTTCACATGAGCGAAGTCATAACTTAACTTTAAATAAGACAACAACCAAATTCAACTCATTTTAATAGTCATAAATTTTCGCCGTTCTTTGCATCATCCACGACGCCGAACAGCACAAACCGGCGCAACAGCGTGTGGCGGTGCAGGGAGGGCAAGGACGCCCCGGCCACTACGGCCACGCACAGGCGCGCGTACAAGTACGAGACGCGTGATCGCGGCAATGGACGGCCGGCGCTGTGGCGAGTACGCACCGCACCGGCGCTGGGTGGGGGTCGCGAGGCGCCCGGCTCCGGTCCCCAACCGACCAGCGTCCGGCCCAGCGCCGCCGTACGCACGACGCAGAGGCGGTGGTGGTACCGTGAATGGGACAGTGGTGGTCCGTATAGATCTCCTCTGTTCCTCGTGACTCCCATTACGTGTTCAGCGATCCCAAGTCGTCCAGGCCACGGTAAAGTTCTTGGCGAGGCAGCCTTCCCACCTGTATGGCCCTGCTTTGCGAATAAAGTGCTGTGATTCCGGATCCAAAAGTGAGGGATACGTAATTTCTATTTTGATGATTAAAATTGCTGATTGGGTCCAGCTACGAGGAAAACGAAATTGTTGATTGAGGTTGGTATTTATTAGAAGTTGATAATTTGATTATTTAAGGGCAATCATACATATCATATTTACGATTTTATCTGAAAAATAACATGAGATGATAGATAATTTTGTACTGATCTCAATTATTCTAATTTTGTAAAATTTTGAGTTAAAAATATCGTCATTTCATATGAATAACGGAGTATAACGTATTTACGATTTTTCGGCAAAATTAAGATGATAAATAATTTATTTGTGCATAAAAATAATATTATTCACGATAAAACTTTAATTTATATTTATTTTTGTGCAAACAAGACACTAAGAAGATTTGACATGGTTGGTTAAGTTTCTAAAAATTTGTAGAAGGTCTAATGTTTGAAAATCGACAAAAATAATTTAATTTTGATAAAAAGATCAAAACATGAGTAAAATGAGTACTTATTACTCTAAAAAGAGTTGTCCTAATTCTTAGACAAGATGAACAGCCGCCACCTCCTTTTCTTCTTTTTGACTCTCTCTCTCTCTCCCATGTCAGATGCTCTCTCCCTCTTTCTCTACGTATATCATCCCTTCTTCTCTTTTATCTTTTTCTCTTGTGATCTCTCTCACGACAACCTCCTCCTGCCAGAAACAAGATATGCCCAAACTTACATGAAGATTACATGCATGGTAGGACCATGCACGCGAAGCCCTCATCCACCTGCTACTGTTGTTGCTAACTCCAAGGAGCACAACAACCAATAAGACTGACGCCTACTGCACCAAGAATCTTTCGGCAGCCAACGTCTCAGATTACCTCATTCACCTACAGAAATTGTTGTTAGACTTGCTAGTTTATGTTCTAGATTTGAAGATTTTTTTTATTTCAATCATTTTGTTATTCTTCACATTTGATCTAATGATTAGTTAATGGAGTACTAATAATTTAAGTATTTTCATTTATTATCATTAAATATTTGTATATTAGCGTTAATTTGATTATTTAGGTAGTCGTATGAATAGTAGGTTACTATTCACCTCTAACTTTTAAAATTTTATTCATCTAATATAAAATCATTTTATTCAAATCAATCGATATCTAGTACTTGTTTTGATTTAAATTTTATTTAAAAAATGTTAAAAAAATAAAATAAAATGATAAAAATCTTTTGATGAATAGTAACAAAGGAGTACGCCGCTGAGTTTGATTGAGCTCCATCATTATGGGCCTGTGCTCTTTCTCTTGTACCTTTTAGTTTTATTATTTGCATTAGTACTATTGTTTGATTAGTTAAAATTAGTTGATTCTACTTTTTTTTTTTACATCGTTCTTTTGATAAAAAAAAAAAATCTAAAATTTTCAAAATCCAAAGTTTTTGAAGTTTAAATTTAATTCCCCGTGAATTCGACTCGGACTCATCATTATTAATTTTCTACATCTAATATAAATGAACCGAATAAATTTAGATTGAACGTTTTTGCAAGTGTCTAACGACACACAATTTAGAACGATCAACTTCCTCATTCAAGTGTCATCTTGACATCTCAATTCTTGTGTTACTTGAACCAGCTGCCTAAGGCAGTTGGTTCACTACCTCCCTTGCAAAATGGAGATCTCAAGTTCGATCTTGGTTGGAGCTTAAAAACTTCCCAATTTTGCAACTTAATGTAGTTGTAGGGATCTTTATCCCCTGGTCCGTGGGATTACTTCTCCGCTTAATTAGGCGAAATTCTTGACTAGTGCGAAATTCTTTTCAATTATAGAGGACATCTCGGATTTCAAATTCCGGACGTTTGTAAATTTCTGTAGATACTTGTGTTACTTAATACTAGGTCTATGAAGTGTTTTAAGAGCCGGTTTGTTTATGCATAAGGGGTGTCTAATAGGATGACTTATGAGATTTATTCTGGACGCGTTATTCTTGAAACAAGTGGAATAACTCAAATCACCTAGTCTCATTTTGAGTGCAGAATAAATTATTAAGTGGGATCCACTGAAAGAATAACATATACTAGAATAAGAAGTATTTCGGTTTGATAGTTCTGTGGAGTCCGCTGACGGAATAAGAAGAATAAGTAATTATTAGATCTAAGGTGGGATGACTTATTCTCCTTACTTCTAGGATACGCTATTCTGCAGGGTATAAGTCATTTCATTTGTCAAAGCAAAAATTAAACTTATTCTCTTCTTATTCGTCTTTATTCTCCTCCTATTCTCCGATCAAAGTGGCACCTAAAAAATGAGAATAATTTGTTCCTAGAATAAGAAAAAGTGTTCCAAATTTTTGTTGATGTTTTAGGTATAAGAGATTTGGACATAAAAAATTCGGAATATCATTCCATAAAACAAACCGGCCCTAAAAGAGAGAGGCAGAGCGAAATATTTGCTACAATGCTCTTGAAAATTCTGACTGCAATTCGTAGAAAAATACCTACTTAGGATGATGCCCTTAGAAATTACACTTGCATTTGTTGCCCAATCAGCAGATTAGATCGTGTGTGATCACTGCACCGCCTTGCAGGAGGTGCATTATACTTAAAAAGACACACAGATTAGACAGTGACTGTAGTTGTAATGCCTACCGGATACTCTAATTATAGCAAATATTTCTTGAGGAAAAAAAGGAAAATCTCCAATCCTGCAGGTTCACCACGCTAACCGGCCGACTCCATCTTATTACTCTTTCCAAAATTGAAGTCATTTGAATTGTAAGATCTGATAGAAGCATTAGATATGCTTGATATATGGTGGGTTGTAATATATATAATATGTATGTTTGTTTTACCAGCTAAAGTGTACATGTAAAAATTCCAAGCTAAACAAAGAGTATTGAAACGCATTTAGATAGTTTGAAATGTGAAGGTGATGCACGATCTTGATCCAAACATTTTGGAAATACCACACAGCAAATTTAAGGGTTGGGTTTCAAGTACTTTTGTTTGACATAGATTTGGTCCAGAACGTTGATCTATTTCCAATGTAGATTCTAGTTTCAAACTTTAGCCTGTTACAGTTCAATCAAGGACACATTAAGCAAGATTTCAGGTTATAATCCAGAGTGCAAGAAATAAATGAAAAATGAGAAAAGAATGAGGAAGAACATAAAAATCTTAACCAAAAATTAAATGCAAAAAGAAAGAACACAAAATAAAGGACATAAATAAAGGACGTCGACATCCCCAGACCCACATATGACGCTGTTCTAACAAAAAACATAAAAATTGTGTCAGAACATGAAAGACCTGGGCATTTTAATTTGGGACAAGTAGTGTCCTTCCGGACAACCTAATCATCTTATTTAAATTGAATTGGTTTGGTTGCTAGGATTTTAAGAAACATGCATGAATGTCGATCAAATGCAGATAAAAATGAGTAAATAAACAATTACAAAAAGATTTGTGTTGCAATCCCTCCTTTGAAGTCTGAAGGCATAACTGTGATGCAAAATTTATAAAAAACAACCGGGGATGCATCTGAATTGTAGACAAGAACCAGAGAAGGTAAACTTGTTTTATTTTCCATCCATTCTGGGATATATTTGAGATCCCATAGTAGCACTTAACTTCAAACATACATTCATCCCCATCCATGAAAAAGTTGTACAAATAGTGAGTCATGTAGCTGTACATAATTCAGTCTGGCCCCTATGGTTGCTCATCGTGGTCGGAACATTTTTGTGTATTTATAGTGCCATTTTGATTGGAGAATAAGTTATTTTGTGGAATCTACTCACGGAATATCGTATACTAAATAAGAGGTGTTTCGATTTGATAATTTTATGGGATCCACTAACTTATTCTCTAGATACGTTAAAGTAAAATTAAGTTTATTCTCCTCTTATTTGTTTTTATTTTTCTCCTATTCTTCAATCAAAGTAAAGACAGAGAAAATGACGAACAGAAATCTCAATCCCGTACCTTTGCTAGTGGTTGGAGTTTTTTAATTTGAAACCATCAAATATCTAAATAAAGCACGAGCGATAAGAAAAGTTAGAACCCAACAACACCTTATTCTTCATGTATCCTATTTTTTCGGATATCCGAAAAGTTAAGGATGGGGACGAATGTATCTAACGGTCAAAAATCTAGGACTTTGAAGAATCCTTCTCATTTATATGCGATAAACACATTTTCTTTAGATTTTCCAACAAACAGGTGTATTGAAGTCTCTCCTATAGAACATACAAACGGGTCCAAGCACAATCAGCAATCATTAGTGAGAAGAATGTTAGAGTTGTATGATTTAATGTAAAAGATTATAAAGTAATATATTTTATATCTAAAAAAGATAAATATTTTAAAATATTTTATATCAAACTAAACAACACAGTCAATTTCGAAGATGGTCCATCAACAAGTGTCAAGTGATGGGGACCTGGGGCGACCGTGGAGCCTAGTGAAGGTACTTCTAATCATCTTCCTTCGTACTGAGCCTCTCTTCTAAGCCTTCATTTCAGCTTCTACTCTGTATGCTGAAATTTTTTAATTTAAACCCACCCAAAACGATCAAACATTTTCCCGTCAATGTAGCATCGTACACCAGCTAGTGAATGTGCAAATTTTAAAGTGAGCCAAACTGATCAATTGAACTCTTACAAACCACAAAATTTAGGTGTTGAATTTGAAGGATCCAAGATCATAAGTACTTACCACAATTAAAAGTAACCGATGGAGAACATCTTTGTTATCCTTGTCAAGCACTGGCCCAAGAACATAAACTCCTACGGTAGCATGTTATCCTTGTCAAGCAGAAGTTAGCGGACAGATGGTGGGGGGAGGCCAGTACCTCCGCCATGGGTGTGTGGGAATTGCTACTGTTAGGGAGGACGTCTGTGGGGGTATACCCAGTGAAGACATCCTTCGCATCAAACCCACATGCATTTGATGTACGGAAAGCGAACGTGTCATTTAACCTTGACATGATGAGTTATACTCTATTACCTCCTCTCTTGATGTGTCTTGGAGCGTAAGAAGACGTGGAGTGAGGAGATTCAGAGGATCTAGTTCCATTGTTATCGTTATCATGGGCACCATCATAGTAAACCATGGTCTTTCTTTCTCTCACACACACACACTCTGAGTCACACACAGAGTGAGCGAGCGAGTGAAGGGCGTACCTGCTGCAAGTTCATGACTATCTTTGGAGCCAAATCTTCCACAAATAATCATTGATAACCCTGTCTCTTAACTAGTTCAGGACTTCATGGACCGGTTTTTTGTAAAGTTCACGTATTAATAATTGAGTAATACTTGCTACAATATTTTTCTCTCTCCCATCCTCCAATCGAAATGGGCGTATTAGAGTAGGTAAAAGAAAAAAAAATGTATTTTTTTTAAGTCGGCTCCGAGGTGTCCTATCCGGTCGTATAGTAAAAATGTTCAATCAGATGGCCCAAAAAAATATAAAAGATTAAAAATCAACCTAATGAACAGTGAAAAATACTTCTTAATGGGCCGATCCTAATAATGATTTTTGATTTTTCAGATTTTTTTAGGTCACTAGATCGGCATTACACTGCACAGCCGTGTAGAACACCTCGGAGCCGATCTAAAAAGAATGCAAAAAAAAAATCATTGTGATACCTCCATTACGATTAGGAGATACATTACAGCAAATATTACTCTTAAGGTTATTGCCAAAAAAAGATGTTGTGAGCCAGCTCGAGGCAAGACCCAAATGGCATTCAACTCCAAGCCCACTAAGGTAACCTTGGGGACGGAGCGTTGGGACCCTTTGTGTTTCCTTTACATATTTTTTTATGTTTTTTGAGGATCCAATAAAAAAATTGATGGTATGAACCTTAGGTTGAAGTTTTTTAATTTGAAAAACCCTTTTGTGTGCTCTCCAAAATTTCATGTTTTTTAAAAAAATATGGTGAGCATGGGGCCAACTTCAGCTCATACACGTGTCACCCGTTTCTTTATTAGACACTCCAAAATAATAAAACTTCATAAAAAAACAAAAAAAAAAGTCTCAACGCCCTGTCCCCAATGTCCACAAGTTGTTCATGTACCATCCATTTACATAAATTTTGCATAAAATCTCCCTCAGGATCTTGGGCGTACAGATAAACAGATTGCATGGTACCTAACTAGGTTGAAATAGACCTGATGCGAGGTGATCGCAAATATAATGAATGAAGAGGGGATTCTCTTATGTACGAGAATTATGAAGGTGTTTTCACATCCGTAAGATCCTTTAGGGGGTGTACGGGGAAACAGAAACATATTAAAATCACGTGCGTAATACAAATTTAATGTATCACATTTTTAAACTCATGGGTTGTTATGGTCATCTATCACTCACTTCATCATTTTTGCATAATTGTTTTGCTTATAATTATCATACGGTCTCTATTTGTCAAAAATATTTACAGAACCTCGATAATGGAGAGAATATATGAGCATATACTCATGTTGACGAGCTCAACTCTTTCAACAATCGAAGACATTAGTTAAGGCCATGTTTGAATGTAATCAAGAAAATACATATGCAGTAATAATAAATATATTTATCAATGTTGAATCGAAAATCCGTCCACTCCAGATCAGATAGTCAAGACTCCTTAGATCACAAAAGCTCATCGCGTTCTTACAAAATAGACACCAGGTCAGAGGAGACCATTGGTTGTGATCTGGGGGAACCCCTTTCGATGCTTAAGTCAGAGGGTGTAGAAATAAGGAAAAGGTAGAGGATTCAGTGTAGGACGTACCTTTCTAAAAGTATCATGAGGGTCCCTTTTATAAGGGCAGATCTGAGACAGTAGCTAATTCCATTAAGGAAGCGTACGGTGAAAAGTTAGACCCGACTCCCATACGGGATGGGACTCTGACTTTCTCTTATATGTTCCGGAGTTGATTTGGAGAAGAGTTCCTTCGACAAAGGTATCCTGACGCCCCCAAGACATCAGGACCCGCCTAAGATTGGGCACTACCTGATGGTGCCTAAGCCCATGGGACTGTCGGTTGAGAGGCCCGTCAGACTTTAGTAGCGATCAAGGACTGGCATAAGCAGGGTGTCCCATATGGCAAATGGGCCAGCAAAACTGGGCCCTCTCACTAGCCCCCATGCTCCGAGGGACGAAGGCATGGCCCTCGGAGCAGTCAAACCATGAATGAGTCGGCACATTGATGTTGGCGAGAAGCGCCTGCCCTTGCCTTTAGGGCGGGAGGTCATCATTTGAAAAATATACGTGTTGCGTCTGAACGTAGGCACCCGTTCGGCGGTCGCCCCTGCCCGAGGCGGAGCGTCTTTTCATCTATCAAGGGAAGTGGAACATCGCTGCCGAACGGACGCCTCTCGCAAGGTATAGGAGGGGATACAAACCTCTTAAGGCATAAACAAATCCCTATCTCCACTCGAGTCTTTCGTCTGATCCTTCTGCTTGAGCTTTCCTTTTACGAGTCCCTCGAACCCGTCTGCTTCCTCGTTTCCTGCATCCCAATGACTCATCGCACGGCACAAGTAACCAAGGATATGCCATATGCCAGTGGGGTTTAAACCGATCGCGAGGTGATGCGACCATCGATCTATTCAGAAAGGCACCGGACAAAAATTTGCGTGAGATTCAACATTCCGCCTGAGTATCAACTGAGTGTGCCCCGTGGAGATGAGCAGATCTTTGATAGGAGAAGCTTCATGGCTTATGAGGCCATGTTCGAGGCAGGCTTTCGGCTGCCGCTACCATCGTGCGTGGAGCGGCTTTTGACTACCTCAACTTGGCGTCAGGGTAGAATGCCAAACTCCTAGTGCCTGATCTTCGGGTTCTTCATTTGGGTGAAGGAGCTCGGGTGCGCAGAGCCTTCATCGTAGATGGTTCGCCTCACCTTCCAACTAAAGAGGGATGCGAAGGTGGGCAACTGCGGATTCGTCCAACTTAAGGCCTGTGACAAGGCCCTATTCATTTGACTGGCTTCAAGAAAATTCCGCACTGGAAGACTGTTTCGTTTGGGTGACGGAGCGGGAAGGGAAGCACTAGCTGTTCCCCGTCTCCTTCTGCGATCTCTCTGTCGGCCGTCGGTAGATCCGCCACTGGTCGCGATGCTGACGGATGATGCTCGTGTGGTCGCAGATATCCAGCAAGGGCAGCCCTCAGGAATTGCCGATGTGGTAACGGAGGAAAGGTTGCAGGCATCTGGTCTCAGCGGCTTACCGGTCCCTGGTAAGTACTCTTCCTTAGGCATGTACTGATCTTCTTTTTTCTTCGTTCATTACTAATCGGTAATCATCCTTGTCTCCATAAGTTGAAGCTCATCCCCCGTAGTCTGAGAGGAGGGACGTCTCAGCTACAGTTCCCCTTTGAGACTCGAGAGGGGCCCCGGCAGTAACAATGGCATCACCCAAGGAAATACGGGAGGTACAATCACCCGGACGTCAATAGCGGGAGCTAACGGCGAGGAGACAAGGTCGCCGCAGGTACATCCAATCCTTTCCTATTCCCCCCACGCCCTGGGCCGGGGTACAAACATGTGTTAATCTCGAACCACGGTCCAAATGAGTCCGGATGGCGATGGTGAGAGAGGGGCCAAGATGTTGCGGCCGTCTTGGCGGCGTCTCAGGTGATCCCGCCGGTGGAAGAGGGCAAGGGGTCGGCCGAATCTCATATTCCCCTCACCCAACTAATGCAGAAGAGGCTCGCGCATGAGGACCTCGAGGCGGGCAGCCCAAGAGTGTCTAGCCTTCCTGCCTTACGCGATCTGGTGTCGGCCTCCATGGCGACGTAGGATGAGGAGGTGGAAAGCGAAGAGGAAGGTGCATGTGGAGGGAGTGCCATAGCTGTGGAGGAGGTCCAATCCTCCTTAGAGAGCCAGGGGGCCGAAGGGGAAGAATTGGTAGCATCCCCCTCGGAGGCGATCGCGTACTCTCCCCCAACGGGAGATGTATTGTTTCCGAGCCCCCGACCACTATAAGGACTTCATCAGGGCAATTGGCGAATAGGTACGTCTCCAGACCCCTCTAAAGTAGGTGCAGTTAACAAGTCGATTAATCCTGCCATTAAGTACAAATCTCTTGTTGATGAAACAATCGACGACCGACCAGGAACCGGGCAGACGAGCCCCTAACTATGTCACCTGGAGGACCGGCAGTTGGCGAGCGTAGTGTGGGTGCTCTGTCGAGCCCCCAAGCAACGACGGGACCGCCACTCAAGGAAGGGGGTGATACGAGCTTCAACCCTTCGGTGCCTCCCACCACGCGAAGAGCGGGGACATGCTGGCTGCAATGGTTGTGGAGGCGGAGGCTCGTGCCGAGGCATTTCGTCTAGTGCGGCTTAAAAACATGATGATCCCCGTGCATTCTCTGTGGTTGGACTCTTCACCCAACAAGAAGCATGGGACTACTCTTGGCCGCCTTGTCACTCAGGGCGAAGTGCTTGCAGAAGAGGTCCTGACCTCGATTGCCAAAGAGGAACCGGCGACAGCTACGTGGCAGGACGCTGGCCCGGACTCTTTCTTCGCAGAACCGCCAGCGGATTCCTAGTCCGAAGCCTGTCTGGTGACGCGTTGAATGGATAGCTCTCCTCGCCATCGTCCCAGGTCGTCTTCCATGCAACGGCTTTGAGTGAATGTTGATGGAAGGAATTCCGCCGAACCGAGGCCTTACAAAGGAGTTGTCGGATTCTTCGACAGAAGTCCTCTGGCTTCGGGAGATGCTATCAGAAGTTGAGGTATTGTCGTGGCGATCGGAAGAGGACCTAGCCGAACTTCGGCGGGAGACAAATGCCTTGCGCCAGAAAACTGATGCTCGCGTTACTGCTGCTCGTGAAGGAGGTCTTGCTGAGGGGGCCGCCACGTACAGATCCTCCGAAGAGTTCCAGCTGGAGCTGTGCGCGAAGAAAATAGGCACTGAAAGCATGATCCTTGCCTGTCAAACATGGTACAATAAAGGTCTATCTAATGCAGAAGCGACCTGGAGCGAGCATGCGGCAACTCTCAATGAAGGCTTCAAGGAGGACGATGATGCGGGCCGACAATTGCTCCATGCTTCTGTTCGCCGGAGCTCCTTTTTGCATTTTGTTTTTTTGTTCGGCCGCTCTTTTGATCAAAGGAATGCAATATAATTTTTGGACTTGTACGTACCTATGTTGCAGTTTTTCAGCTTTACCTTCTGTTTTTTTCTTCATTCTTTTTTCTTTTGATCCAGTTAAAGTGGTTGCTGCTTTTCCATACTTATTCTTGGTCGGTTACAAGTGTGCGGTTGTCGCTTTCCCGTACTTTATTGTCGGTCGATTACAAGTGCGTAGTGTTAGATCTCTAACTTATAAAAGAGGGGCGTTGGGAGAGGTCGACCCGCAGCTCTTTGTGCAATAGACTCCCTCGTAGTTTCTTCATATTTGCTTAGCTAAGATGGCCTCAGATTACGCCCATGGGGTAGCAGTGGACCGATCCAATCTTGGGGCTTATATGATTACAGCTGACTCTCTTAGGATGCTAAGGGATTGGTATTGGATTACGGCCGACTTTTGGCTTCGTGTGCCCTTGGCTTAGGATTGCCTCTATTCCTGCAGCCCTCGGTCCTTCATGGCTACTGAGGCTATGTTTGAGGCAGGCTTTCGGTTCCTTATCTTTGGCTTTATCATAGAGTTGCTTCAAGTCTTTGTTGTGGGTCCCGGCCAGATCATGTCGAACTCTTGGCGTTTGGCCGTGGCATTCAACGTCTTGGTACGTTGCTATGGTCATATCGGGGCATTAGTTGATGCATTCTGTCATGGTTTTAGCTTTCACCGATGTCGTTGCGTGTGTGGCTTTCTTCAGTTCCTTTGTTGAAGGCATCAAAGGTAGAAGGAGTCCTGCTTTTGGGTTGATTGTACGGCAGGCAGAGAGTGGCCGTTCCCCACGAGTTGACGGGACTTTGTTACCGATCCCGTCCCCGAGGGGCTGCGTTGGGGGCTTTTTGACGACGACGCCCACTTTGTAAGGATTGAGGTTTTCGGATCCGGTTTTCGGGGTCGGACCCTGTAGTTCAGGCCCTGATGGGGCTGAGACTCTGTTCTGTTTCGCGTCGAGCCCTCGAGACACAGTTTAAACGGCGTCCAGCATTGCAGACGCATTTTAGATTGTGCCATGTGGGCTGACTTTGGGCTGCGAGAGTACGGCCTTGTCGTGTCGTTTGAACAGCGTCCGCGAGGGACGACGCCTTTCAGACTGCGACCCTGGGCTGTCAGTGTATGGCGCCAGTCTTGTCGTCTGAACGGCGTCTTGGATGGACGACGCGTTTCAGAGTTCTGTCAGAGCGGCCTGTTATGTCGACTGATAGGCGTCCGTACATCTCGACGCGTTTTAGACAGTTTCTGGTTACCCCGCGAACCTTCCCTCCTTTCCCTCATTCTCACCCTCACTCTCTCTCTCCTCACCCTCTCCACCCTCCGACTCTCCCCACTCTTCCCCTTTCCCTTTCCCCTTCTTCCTCTTCCACCTCTCCACCTCTCACCACTGCCACCACCACTCTCTTCGCGGCGTTCCATTCTCCGGATGGCGGCTGACGTTCCAGCGGAGTGGCGGCATCCTCGGAGTACCGGCGGCGATTTGCGGTGCGACGGTTTGGTGGCGGAGCCAGGAGGAGTTCAAGAATCGGTAGGGTGACGATTCCCGTTGTGTTTTATTTTAAAACCATATTCTCCCGCTTGAAACATGCTACGGATTTATGATTTTTGGGTAGAATGAGCATGTTAGGGGCTTTTTCTTGATGGTAATGAGAGTTTCTGTGAATGTGGATTTGTGATGGTTTAGCTTGCCCCTCTTCCCCCTCTGTTTTGTGTAATTTTGGGGCTCTTAGGGATAAAAAGGGAGACCCTCGGGTTGAACTGCGGAACCGGGTTTCTGGTGCTAAAAGACGTCGTACCTGGACGACGCCATTTAGAATGGCGATGGACCAGTACGACGCCTTTTTAGACAGAAATCTTCCTGTTTAGGTTCTGTCCGTCTGGGTTTCTGGCGTTAAATGACGTCGTACCTGGACGACGCCATTTAGAATGGTGACGGGCCAGTACGACGCCATTTAAGCATAAATCATCCTGATTAAGGATTCTGCAAGTTTCAGTTTCAGATGTGAATGGCGTCTGAGGACAGCAACGCCTTTTAAAAAGACGGCTTCCCAGGACGACGCGTTTTACGCCAGGGTGTGAGGCCGAAATTTCATGAACCAGTTTAGGATGCTTGAATAGCGTCGGCCTTGGGCGACGCGATTCAAGACAAAACCACACTAATCCATGCCAGTAAAATGTATTTACACTATTAGATAGTCGGTTAAATGCATGCCTTAAATCTACTCGATAATGATGGATTCTTAGTGATTGGATCACACTGTACCGTGTTTTGTGTTACTGTGGACCTAGAGTGACAGTTGTAGCGCTTTATCACCCTGTGCTGGTGTGGGTGGAGCACAGCGCCGGTGGGAGCAGTGGCGGGGTGACGCCTAGTGAGAGAGGGTTACCTGGTGAACCCCGGGGTTAGCTAGTACCGGTGTCGAAGTGGTACCTGTGGAGTGTCACTCGTGCTGGGGGAAGGAGTAACCACCTTAGCCAGTTGGGCCGGAGTAGCTAGCGTGCTATCCGAGGGGTTACTGTTTGATCTTAGCGGGTCGGTGTTTCCCACTTTCGTTGTGTGGTTGACGTGTTTTGAGGATACGCTGGTTACGGGTTCCCTGGTAAATTGGAATTATGCATGTTTTATATACTTCGAATGCATGTGATTCATATAGAGATTTAGGTGTAGTAATTACTGCTTTACTTGGTTACTGTACCTCTAGCTGTACTTTGCACTTGTGGGTGTGTGAGTGGGCAGTGGGGATCGAAGGATCCCTACTGAGTCTTTTCGTTGAGACTCACCCCTGCGGTTTTCAGGTGAGGACTCTCGGTAGACTTAGCGAGGGGTGTGATGCTGTGTGTTGCGCGCCGTCAGTTGTTGTTCCGGGGTATTCCCCGACGTAGTTGTTATCTTTATTTCTGGCCTGTATGCTTAATTATTTCCTTTCTGTTGGAGTATGTAATTATTTGTTTTATCGAGTCGCATTGTAATAACTTTTAATTCCTGCATTTTCCTTTCAATTCAATGCGATGTGAATGTTTAGCTTAGTTTGTTGTTTTTTTCCCAGACTTACTTAGATCCTGGTTTGGTTCCAAATTAATGATTCGGTACCCATTTAGTAATCGGATCCCCGATTATAGGGTGGCGGGTCGTTACACACTTAGTGGCAGAGCTCTTGGAGGATGATCCTGCCGGCATCAATCTTTTTCTTGACAACGCCATCTTGTCGTCGATTGGCCTTGCTCTGCCATCGAGCCTACATACTGAGGATCCACTTCCTGTCAAGGGAAGAGGTAGTTGCAGTTGGCGAGGAGGCCGACACAGCAGTCGGCGTGGCCATTTAGAAGGGGGTTTGGTCTTGGTGTTTCCTGTAAAAAGGACTAATGTTATTGTAATGAATCATCTTTTGCTTGTTATCTCCCCTTCTTATCCGCAACCGCACAGGCTAAACTAAGCTTCGTTGGTTTAGGCTTTGGTGATAATATGTTTGTTGTTGGATGTTTTGACGAATTTTATCCCATCTTCGAGTGGGGAGCCCCTTCCCTATGGTTGTGACCTCCAGGGGGATCAGACGAGTTTTATATCATCTTCGGGTGGTGAGCCCCTTCCCGGTGGTTATGACCGCCAGGAGGATCAAACGAGTTTTATCCTATCTTCGGGTGGGGATCCCCTTTCCTATGGTGGTGACTGTTAAAGAGATTAAACGAGTTATATCCCATCTTCGGGTGGGGAGTCATTTCTCTATGGTTGTGACCGTCAGGGGGCTCGGACGAGTTTTATTCCATCTTCGGGTGGAGAGCCACTTCCCTATAGTTGTGACTGCTATGGGGATCAGACGAGTTTTATCCTTTCTTCGGATGGGGAGCTCCTTCCCTATGGTGATGACCATTAGGGAGATCGGACGAGTTTTATCCCATCTTCGGATGGGGAGCCCTTTTCCTATGGTTGTGACTACCAGGGGGGATCGAACGAGTTTTATCCTATCTTTGGATAGAGAGCCCCTTCCCTGTGGTTGTGACCGCTAAAGGGCTCGGATGAGTTTTATCTCATCTTCGGATGGAAAACTCCATCCCTGTGGTTGTGACTGCTAGGGACTCGAACATGCTTTATCCTGTAGTGACCCAATTACGTGATAGACAGGAGGAAAGAGGTACCTATAGGAAAAGGCTACCGCAAATGAAACGGGTATGGAGCCGCCATAGTGTGGAGCTACCATTGCAACTGGAGGCTGAGGCATAAATGAATCAGATTAGTCTTGTATCGAAAAACGGGAAAAGTTATTGGACTATTTATGTGGGATTTGCATCTATAAACTTGTGAGACGCCTTTTGGGGACAAAACTGTATAGGTTTGACCCAAAGCGGACAATACCTCACAAGAGTGGATCGAGTCATTACAAATGGTATCAGAGCAGGACCCGTGTAGTACGATACAGGCTGGTTCGAGGACGAACCATGCCGAAGTTGGTGGGTCTATAGTGACCCAGTCACGAGCCGGGCAGGAGGAAAGAGCTACCCATAGGAAATGACTACTCGCAAATGAAGTGGTGTGGAGCCGCCATGGTGTGGAGGTACCACAGTGACTGGGGACTAGGGAAGGAATGAATTGGATTAGTCATGTATTAAAAAACGAGAAAAGTTTCTGGACTATATATGTGGGATTTGTATCAATAAACTTGTAAGACGTTTTTTGAGGACAAAACTGTGCAGGTTTGGCCCAAAGCGGACAATACCTCACAAGAGTGAATCGGGTCGTTATATATACCATCTTCGGGTGGGAAGCCCATTCCCTGTAGTTGTGACCGCCAGGGGGCTCGGACGAGTTTTATCCCATCTTAGGATTGAGAGCCCTTCCCTGTGGTTGGGGCTACCAAGAGGTTCAGACGAGTTTTATTCCATCTTCGGGTGGGAAGCTCTTTCCTTGTTGAGATTCAGACGAGTTTTATCTCATCTTCGGGTGGGGAGCTCCTTCCTTGATCTCGATAAGAACGGCGCTTTGAAGACGCTGTGGTAGAATGGTCGAATGAAGTCGAGGATCGTCGGCGCTTATGCCGACCCTTCTCCGAACGTCACTGTGATCACCCTCGGCTTGCCTAGGTGGTCGGTTGATGCTTCTTTGGCTGCTGATCTTTCAAGTCAGAGCCACGAGGCCCGAACGAAGCTTGAGAACATGCGGGGACCATTGGCTGAGGCTGTTGCTGTGGATTATCTTGATGTGGGTTGGTTTGTTCAGGGCCGCCTGCTAGAAGGCCCTCCACACGGTCAAGTCGCTCTTCGAGTTGTTGTAGTAGGGCTATTACAGTCAAGAGCCATCCTTGCTTAGGATCTTCTGTAGGAGGTGGGTTCCTGACTCCGGCCCCGATGAAGGCAGCAACAGGCACCAGGGGTATATTGACTTGAGTAGCAGGTGGTGCGGAAGGAGGAGCAGCAGGTGAAAGAGCGACCAGAGGGGCAGCTTGCTAGGCAATGAGAGGAAGAGCGGGGGAGTCGGCAGGGAGACCTTGCTGGGATCGGCTACTATTCCTTTGGCCGTGGCTTTTGTTGGTTTCTCACAGACGGTGCTAAAAAGATGTTGAGTAAGAAATTCGTCCACTCCAGATCAGACGGTCAGGATTCTTTAGGTCACATAAACTCTTCGCATTCTTACAAAACAAACACCAGGACAGAGGAGACTCCCGGTCGCAATCCGGAGGAGGTCCCGCCGATACCTAAGTCAGAGGGTGTAGGAACAATGAGAAGGTAGATGATTCAGTGTAGGACGTACCTTTTTAAGGGTATCATATGGTCCCTTTTATAGGGGTAGATCTAAGATAGTAGCTGAGTCCGATCGGAGAGCATACGACGAGAAGTTAGGCTAGATTCCCGGACGGGATGAGACTCTAGCTTTCCAATATTTGTTCTAGAGTTGATTCGGAGAAAAGTTCCTTTGGCAAAAGGTATCCTGACTCCCCCCAAGATATCAGGATCCGCCTCGGATTGGGGCGCTTCCTAATGGTGCCTGAGCCCATGGGCATGTCGGTTGAGAGGTCCGCCAGACTTTGGTAGCGATCAAAGCGGGCCAGCCCACCTAACAAATGGGCTAACAAAACTGGACCCTCTCAATCATAAATATGTTTTCTCCAAAATCATGTTTGGTTGTTCTGTGTTGATGACAAATCTTAGACAGAGTCTCCAATAATAAACTATTACAAATAAGTTTATAAAAAACAGTTCATAAGAAAGTTTTAAATTTTGGGTAATTTGAATGAGTTTATGATAAGTCTACCTTAAACTATTCGAAGTAAAACTGTCAAGAAAAACGAGCATGTGATAAACTTAAAAGTGTTTGTGGCTTGCACACTTAAAAAGAGTTTTTTTTGGCAATTGCTAGGTAACATGCAGATGAGTTTGATGTCATAAAAGTTGTTGTCAATGCATGTTTGTCCCATATTGTTATGCAATAAGGGGATTTCCAGAAAATGAGAAACTTTTATTTTCTTATAGTAATAAACATATTGATCTAATCAACAAGAATATTATTTCAACAATTTCAACATTTTCCTATAACACGCAGCCATAACATATATGTGGAAATCATGTTATGTGGAAACCGTGCGCCTGTAAGCGTGTGTTCCAAAATCGCTCCGGCGTGGGGGCAACGTGGGCGCGCCCAGGGGCGGTTTCGTCCAAACGTGGTCAAACTTTCGTCGCTCAAGACGGGGGGTCCGCGCTGACACGTAGGCAAGAACTCTCGACGAGTGACGCCTCACATCCCTCGCAGCACCCCTGTTTACATTTTCTAAACACTCGGGCACGGGAACCGAACGGGTCGGCGGAAGCACGCTTTCTTATTGGGGGGAATAAAAAAGGCTGACGTCAACAGATGTCACTGGCATCGGCCGTGGGTTCGGCCCAAGCCCCGAACCGGACGACTCGTCACCTCCCAAAAATCCTCGGACCGGTTCGGCATTCTTGGAAAAGATCAGCAGCAGACCCGTCTCTTCGCACGCCCCCTTCTCTTTAAATTCCCCCCTCCAAAGCAGGAGTCGTGGGGGCCGCGGCAGAAGCCACCAGCGCCGCAGGGCGAGTGGTAGTAGTGGGATAAAGTAGAACAAACCGCACAGACAGAGAGAGAGAAGGTTAGAGAGAGAGAGACAGGAGAAGAAGAAGGAAACAATAGAGAGACAGAGAGAGATCTCGCCGGCGGCGACCATGGAGGGGAGCCTGGAGAGGCACATGGAGAGGCAGATGGGGTGCATGGCCGGGTTCCTCCAGATCTTCGATCGCCACCACCAGATCCTCGCCGGGCGCCGGGGCATCTACTCCGCCAAGCGCCTCACGGCCTCCGCTTCTCCGGTCGGATTGCATCACCATTTCCCCGTACCCTTCGTGTCTGCGTGTTCCCAATTTGTTTGCTTCTTTGTCTCGTCTGGTTCTGACGTTTGATCGGCAAATGCAGGCTCCTAGCTGTACCTCGCCGTCGGAGATGTCTGATTCGTCGCTCTCGTCGTCTCCAAAGGAGGCCCCCAGCCCGCCTCCCCCGCAGCCGCGGCCGTCTCCGTCGCAGATGCGGCCGCCGTCTCCGGAAGCGCTTGGGTGGGCGGACGCCCCCGGGAGGCCGTCGCTGCCCCTCCCGGTGTTCGAGTATAAGGAAGGGCAGCGTTCGTCCTGGAAGTTCCGGGAGGCCCCCCGCCTTTCACTTGACAGCCGCGTCGACGGCAGGGGTAAGCTCTACCCTCGGGAGATCAAGACGGCGCCGGCGCCGGCGCCGGCGCCCGGCGAGTCCGACGCGTCGGAGAAGCAGCGGCGGTCGCCGAGTGTTGTGGCCAGGCTTATGGGCCTCGAGGCGCTCCCCGGCAACGGCGGACTGGGGGGCGCTGGTGGCGATGGGGGGCAGTACAACAGGGCCGAGCTGCGTCGCTCGGCTTCGGAGTCGAGGGCGTCGAGGGATCTGCTTCACTGCCAGTTCGTCGACGCACGCCGTTTCCAGCCGCCGTCTTCTCAGGGCAGCGTCATCTCGGAGGACAAGCACCGCGAAGTGCGGCAGAGCATTGTGCGCGACACCAAGCCGGAGTCGCTCCCGGGGGGCCTCTCTCTTCCGGCGTGCGCCCCGCATCCTCCTGCGGCATTCTGCGCCCTGCAGAGGAAGAGCTTCTTCGACGTGCAGGATTACTTCGTCTCGGAGCTCCCCAAGAGGCCCGGAGGCGGATCTCTCTACGGTGAGGTCGAGAAGAGGTTGCGGATGCGTGGGATCGACGAGCCCGCCAAGGATCTCGAGACCCTGAAACAGATCCTTGAGGTCATCCAGCTGAGGGGCCTCCTCCACCCCAACCAGCGGCAGCGCGTCGGCCGCGCGGAAGTGCGGCACCTGCCTAGCGGCCGGAACTTCGTATACGAGCACAGCCCGACGCGGACACACTGCTGCGACTCCCCGATCGTGGTGATGCAGCCGGCGCCAAGATCGCCTTGCCCACGGTCACCGCCTCCTTACTTGTACTCCCGGCCAGTCGCGTCGCCTTCTCCAACCCGTAGGAACCAGCCGGCTTCTTCGGATCCGCCCTCCCGCTTCCCACGGCGGAACCAGGTGGAGATTGGACGAACGCATGCCAGAAGCAACAACGAGATCCGAACGCGCGAGGCTGCAGCGGCGGATCCAATCAGGGCCGCAAGCCCCGTCTCTTCAGCGCGGAGGCGGCCGCCCCCTCAGGTGGCCGCTACTGGGGGACGACTCGGCTCAGATCGAAGGACCCCCTGCCCGCAGACTCCGAAGGTCGGTAACTCCCGGAAGGCCGGATCAGACCAAGCAATCCGCTCTCCGAGGAACAACAGCAGGCCCGCCGCAAGGGAAAGGGCTCCTCAGCGGCGGGAGGAGGACGAGTTCGCCGGGTCCGATGGCGCCCTCGGCGCCTCGCCCCAGTTCGACTTCGAGGTATACCCACCATTATCATTTAGAGATCTCCACACATCTCGTTATTAATTGCTGGTGTTCCTGTTACAATCTTACCCATTTCCCCCTAATTTTCTTTTGTTGCAGAGGGTGAAGTCGGAGTACAGGGATGGGAGGATCCTGCTGGAGAGGTGCGACAAGCTGCTGCACAGTATAGCGGAGATCACCTCCAAGGCAGCGTCCGACGAGGAGCAGGTTAGCGCCTCTGAGCAGCAGCCCAGCCCCGTCTCCGTCCTGGACGCCGCCGCCTCCTTCGACCGGGACGACGCCGCAGCCTCTCCCTCGCCCCTGCTCACGAAGCGCTGCATCGATTTTAAAGGTATCCGCATCCTTCCCATCTACATCCATCTCATGCGAGCGATTGGAATGACGTCTGAGATCTCATCCGAGTTGTGATCGTATAACAGATCAATCTGTGGAAGTCTTAGAGGATGAGAAATCGAAGGTAGACGATGGGTCCGAGATCGACGATAGCGATTTCCTCTACGTATCCGAGATCCTCCGAGCGTCCGATCCTCATCAGACGGCCGAGAACAGCTTGTGGCCGCCGGAGTCGCAGCGGAAGTGGACCGTGGATGCCGCCGCCGCCGCCGATGACAAGACCTTACCCCTCCACCGGAGGCTGGTGTTCGACGCGGTGTCGGAGATTGTGGAGCAGCGAAGCCAGGTTTCGCCGTGGGAGTCTTTCCTGCGCTCGCAGTCCTCCGTCGCCGTCATCGGCGCGAAGGCAAGGCTGTTGCCCAGCGAGGTTTGCACAGAGCTGAGGAGGGTACAAGAGCATGTGCCGGCGGACAACCTCTGCGAGCTCATATGCGGAATTCTCACAAAAGACATGACGACATCGTCTGCCGCGGAGCGGGCGTGGAGCGACCAGCCGGGGGAGATGTCCGACGCGGTCCTCGACATAGAGCGGCTTATATTCAAGGACCTCGTCGCCGAGACCATCCGGCAGCTCGCCGCCTCGTTCGAGAGGCGGCGGTGTCGAGGTGCTCTCCCGCCGCCGCGCCGGCGGCTGATGTTTTGAATAGCAGGTGCTCCGTTCGGTTTTCCCGTCTCCATCTTTCCCTTCTCTCGTCTCTTCTTTCATCTTTTCCTTGTTTGTTTCAATTATTCCATATAGAGGGAGAAGGCCGGGGGAAGCCAAACTTTCCTTGTTTAGCGTTCAAAGTTTCCTCCAGCAAGTTGCTGTCTTGCTGAGTAAACAAAGCAAACTCGCAAGCTGTACTCAGTGTATTGTCGGGCAGAAAATGGTGGGCATTAACCAGTACCTGTGTTTCCGTCTAGAAACTCTCACAATTTGGCATTTCATCAGTGATGGGCTAGATGGTAGTAGCGGTGGGGTCAATTACTCAAAGAGGTTATCTGCACCAGGCTTTCTCTCATCTCCTCTGTTGCGTCGAGGAATGGATTCGGATGAGGGTGATGGCCCTTGCAAGTTTCAAGAGAGCAGGCCAGGCAAGAGAGGCTTCTTCCACGGCCTTCCCCTGCTGCTGCCGCTGTTGCTGTTCAGGCGTGTGGCCTACCGCCGGCCGCCTCCTTCACATGGGCTTTGCCGCCTAAGACTACCTTCCCCACCTCTTCCCTCTCTTAGCCCTGTGGGGGCGCGGTGGCGCGGCGCGCACCTATGTCGCCCCCCTGGGAAGCAAGCCCACATCCGATGGCGCTGGAGGGTTTTGGCCCCTTGCGGCGCCTGCACGGCGGAGGGGAATTTCCCCAAAGGGAGTCCATGCTGCAGCGCTGCTGCCGTCAGGACTTCGTGCTACTCTGCTACTGTTTCACATGGCGCAAACTAGGAGTCCTGTCATTGCCACGGTCCTCTTCCATTAATATCAACTAGGACATATTTGGCAGAACTTCCAAAGGGAAAGCGAACCTTTAAGGCAATGATATCATAATTGTCATCTATCATTTGGCATTTGTGAGCTAGTGTTTGGAAACTGGGATCAAAGGGACCTATTGTTTTGAAGTGGACATGTTTGGCATGCTGGTCTCATCTATGATTCCAGAAGGCTGTTTTGAGACCGAAAATTTGATAGCTCTGTCGATGAGGGATGCAAACGATAATTGGATCATTTGATGATTGGGTTATTCGTTCATAGGTTAGTTAACAGGTAATCTTTCTAAATGGCTATGCACACATCCCTTCGAAATTAAGTGCATATGTACTAAGAATTCATTTATCTAAGTGATTATTAATGATACCTTTTGGACGTTGTAGTACAATTATCTTTTGCTTGAATGATTTGCTATCGGAGTATCCTCTCAAGGTGGGGAGGGGGGGGGGGAATTGTATTAGTTAATAGACAATCTTTCTAAAATCATTACTACAACGAACAAATTACCGGTTCTATCTATGTTAGTACAACTAATGAAGTTGCGGTTCTATCTGTGATCTGCATCAAATCTGGTCTACCATATAGGATTATGAACAAAGTGCCATTAGTTCGTTGGGAGCACGGGATTTGGTCCATGCTCACAAGGATTTATGCCGACGAGAGGGGGCGAGGTGAAGGAAAATGGTCCCCTTGGTGTGAGATTTATAGGATTCACGAAATAGGGATGGTGATGTGCAAGTGCAGCTCCATACACTAGCCGCCCGTGATCCTTTTCACCCTTTTGTTGGGAGCACGGGATTTGGTCCATGCTCGTCTTGTACACACGAAAAACCAATCCCTGTAGTGTTCTGGCTTGGTGAGCGGACATATGAATCCAATCATGGGCCGGTATGGACGGCGTCAGGTTGCCGAGAAAGGGTGTTCTGATTGCTGTAAAATAGTGGAATCTTTGGAATTTCTAATAGTTGATTCCAAAATAAATTATACAATTCAGGCATGAAGTCTACGACCAGTCGACTTCCCTGGTGTGCACAGAACACAGCATTGCAGCCCTCACTACATGCACAACCCTAATTCATTGACAGCTTTTTACACTGCAGGACACAAAGTCATGGACGAAGGGTCTAATAGTGCCAACCATATAAGGCTTTTGGTAACTTGCAAAGGTAAGATAGGCACCCAACCTTACACCATTGGGAAGCATGCCCTATTGACTCTGGCCACGCTCACTGAACCCCTCCACAC
This sequence comes from Zantedeschia hybrid cultivar, assembly GCA_030544215.1. Taxonomy (NCBI): domain Eukaryota; kingdom Viridiplantae; phylum Streptophyta; class Magnoliopsida; order Alismatales; family Araceae; genus Zantedeschia; species Zantedeschia hybrid cultivar. Next base: position 2,126,336 of record JARZZO010000007.1, read on the forward strand.
ACACACACACGCGAAAAAAAAAAAACGAAGGCAATGCTATGAGATATGCTTCCTAAAGATGGTAGAATGTGGGCCTATGATCCTCCACATATCCTTCAATGGGTCCATGCCATTAGCAAATGTGACATCAACCTATGAATTTCAAGGTACTTCCACATTTCATGCCACGATGGTGGCCTATGACCATAGACTACCCAAATGACTACGGAAAGAATTATAGAAGTGTAAAAAAAAGGACTTGCAATTTGAAGTAGACAATTAGATAATCTCAAGTTTTCTAACTCTTATCGCTCCATATTATTGTTCCTGAGGTAATCATAAGAAGTTTTTTTTTTTTTTTCCTTTTTGTGTGTGTGTGTAGGAACACAGGACCTCCCAAGTACGGTTTTAATTTTTGTAGGCCAATAAAGTAATTCTCTGATCATCATGGTCTTTGTTGATGTATGATAATTAGATGGTCAAGATCCCCCTCCAACCTTTGATCTCTACATTATTTAGTGCCATTTCTGGATACATATAAGACTTTTTTTTTTCTTAGTTTATTGTATTATTTAATCATTTGTAACACATAAAAAAATCTTTATTTAACTTTTCATCAAACTTTTCCCCATCTTCACTCTAAGGGAGTTGACATTAATTGAAACACTCTTTTTTGAGGAATGTACTATAAAGTTGTTGAAGTTTTAACAAACATATATCGATCCATAGTACAAATCTTCAAGTCTAATAATTATTTTTAAATTTAAAAATTAATTAAAATAAAATATCACATAAACATTTTCCATATCTTCATCAATTCTCTTTTTCTTCTTCATTCTCTTTCACTCTCAATGCTTTGAGTCTGTCTTTTGCTTCTATTAATTGCTAATTATTAACAAGAGACATGAGAGAAAGTTCTCTCCCTCTCCATTCAAAGACGCATGATCTATACTTCCTCTGTGCCTGACTCTAAGTCCACATTTTATACCCTTATCCATGTCTCCATTGCATTTTTACAACTTCTTCGATGTAATCATCCATGGTCATTATTCTATTTCTCTATAATTTTCCTTCATTTTATAGTCGTATCAAAATCCATGGAATTGTCAATGTGCATCATCCATGATCTCATTTTCCTGCATCTCTCTCTCTCCCCCCCTCTCTCTCTCTCTCACAACACCCACAAAATAGACTATATTCAAAACCCTACTTGTCTCTAATTGCGACCTGAGGTTCCTATATATACATAGGCTCTTACATAACATCTGTATCTAAAAATCTACTAAAAATCCAAAACTAGGCCATAAACTTCAATGTCATCTCTCTCTCTCTCTCTCTCTCTCTCTCTCTCTCTAATCAAATAAACAATCCAAAACTAAGAGGCCATAAACTTTAATGCCATCTCTCATTCTCTCTCTCTCTATCTATACACACACATCGTTGGCTCACTATTGTATATGATAATGATGAATGTCACCACTTAAAGCACATAAATATTTTGTGATCAATGTAAGGATAATATACTACAAGTACTTTTATTTTCATTGTATCCTTTAACTAGAAGATAATGTTCTTTGAAAAATATATATTTATTAACACTTCAATATTGCTTCATTGGTTTGGGATAATGTTTTCTGAAAGAAAAATATAATGTTAATTGATAAAAATGGTGGCACATGCATCCAATACAACTAAATTATTATTTTTTGAGGATACTTAAGTGATCCGTAAAGTTCTTTCTTTTGTATACAATTAATGTTATTTTGGCTTATTCATCTTATAAGTCTTTGATTAAAATAATAGTTCAATAGAAAATAGAAGCTAATCAATCTATTATTTTTACTTTTTTTTCCTTCTCCATACATCGCATGGTTCTTCTGCTTGTAATAAGTTAAATCGGTGGGCGACAGGGAACCAAACACTCGGGAAGAGGAGGACGGGATGAACTGGAGTGAAATTAAATAAGCTAAACTGGACATCAGACCATGCACGAAAGAGCCCTAACCCAACCCTCCGGCTCCTATCAGTTCATTACTGCGGAACTCGCCGTTAGGGGTGTTCACTATTCAGTTTAAACTGAAAAATTAATTAAACCAATCAATTCAATTTGGTTTGAACTTTTAAAAATTATGATTTAAGTTGAAATCAAACTGAATCTGAATAAATCAAATCAATCCAAATAAATTAAATTACGTTAAAAAGATATAATATAAATATTAAAATTTTAAATTAAGTACGAGTTTATGTAATTTATAAGATACATAATTTTAAATTATTTTCAAAAAATACTGTTTATATCATCATCTTGTAAAAATGTATTGAGTTTTTAATAAAATAGAATATTTAATTATAATAATCAATTTTGAGATTTAAATCTCTAAATAAAATTTAAATAATATTTTTAAAAATTAATATTGAAATAAATTATTTAACTGTAACAACTCATTATAAAACTCAAATAAAAACAAATAGCTCAATTTTAATTTATTACGTTTTGATTTGATTCAATTTAACCATCTACTTCGGTTTAATTTGATTTTTAAAATTTTATCCTCAACCCAAATGAAATCAAACCGTGAACACCCCTGCTCGCACGGGTCTCTCGCTCTTGGCTCTTTTCTTCCGGCGGCCCTTCCCGTTGGGAACAACTTTTCGGCTCTCCTCTTCCTCTACTACCGGCGTCGGCTGCCTCTGAGGCTGAGGTCCCCGTCCCCACAGAACAGCCAGGCAGAGCTCCACCGCCAGGGTTCCGACGACTCCAACGCACGCCCGGCCTCGTCCGCATCGAAGGGCTCCCAACACCGGAACCCTTCGGCCGACGCGGGCGGCCGCGGCTCGCACAGGCGGCGGCAACGTCGGGGGGGCAGGGGCACGCGTCGGCGAAGGGGACCCAGCGCGGTGGTGTTGCGGGGACGGGTGGCCGGGCGGCCCGGGCCCCCTTTCTCTTCCGTTTTTCTTTTTTAGAAAGTAGAAACCCTCCGCAGTCCGCACCTTCTCACTTCACGCCCATGGGAACCGACGGCAGTGACGACAGTACGAAGAGAAGGAGGCGGAGTCGGAGCAGGGACCGCTCGTCCCGGCGCCGGCGCCGTGAAGAGGAGGAGTCAGAGGATAACGTGGACAAGAGGAGGAGGAAAAGGCGGAGTCCGAGCAGGGACCACTCATCCCGTCGCCGGCGCCACGAAGAGGAGGAGTCGGAGGATAGCGCGGACGAGAGGAGTAGGGAGAAGGGCGGTGGGAGCAGTAGCAAGAGGAGGAAGAGGTCCTCCAGGGAAATAACCGAAGAGGAGATCAAGGAGTACCTCGCCAAGAAGGCGCAGAGGAAGGTAGGGTTGCTTTCCTCTTAGTGTTGTTCTTATTGTTTCTTTGCTTTCGGTTGCTTTGTTTTGTTTTTTGTTGTTGTTTAATTAGTGTTAGACGGTTAACCTCTCACTTTCGTTGAGTCTTCCTCTTTTCAGGCCCAGAAGGTTGCGAAGAAGTTGAAGTCCCAGGCGGTGTCCGGTTACTCCAACGATTCAAATCCTTTTGGGGATTCAAACTTGACAGAGAAGTAAGTGAAGATAATGTCCTTTTGTCTTGCTTCGGTTTATAATTTTGTAAATGACACAGTGAATTCAATTGAGAAAGATTAGATACCTAGAGGGAGGATTGTTGGTCTATTATTCACTGGCAAGTACTTCTTAACAGGGAGGTTAGATAACTAGAGGGAGGGATGCCTGGGTGAGAAGGGAAGTTAAGAGGAAGGTCAACGAGTCATATTATAAAGCTGTGGGAAAGAGGGATAAGTTGAAGATTAACAAGTGACAGTGATGTCAAACAATTAATTTGGCATGTTGGTTATGACAAGAAGATGGATTCTTATAGTGTCTACTTACAGATTATTGGATTTCATGAAGGAAGGTTTTTTATGAGTTTGATTATTGTGGAAAAAGCATACAATAGAATATCTAGGGGCGCTTTTACTCATATACTTGCCCATCCCTTCTTTTGTTAATGATATTGTGGTAATGTCCACTTTCAAAAAAATATACAACAGAATGTCTAGTAATATATTCTGTGGATATTAGAAAAGAGGTTGCAATATGTTCTATAGATATCATTAAGGATATGTATAAAGGAACCATAACTAGTGTGATGATGGATGTTTGGGTTGTGTGGCTTTGTTATGGGTAAGTTTAACTGAACATATTTGAGAGGAAGTGTTCTGAAACTTTGATCATGAAGGATACTTGATATGTACATTTAATGACCCTGTCTTTGTTATTCATGAAGTGAATTGGAGTATTGAACATATCCAATGAGCCTGTCCTTTTGGCTTTATTATGGTTCTCTAGGATGCACATTCATTTTCCTACCAGTTGTCTAAATATTGATTAAAACTATATGAAGGGTAATGGCTTGAAGATGCTTATACTGATTTCAGAAGATATAAGGTAATGAGTTCGATCTTGAGATGGGTGAAGGTGAATGGTTAAGATGCTGAGGCAGGGAAGAAAACCTGCCTATGTCAACTGACAATGCTAGGAGGGGAAGGTGCTTGTAGATGGGGAGCTTCTGGTTAACATTGACGTGGACAGTCTCACACCCATTATGAAGGTACAATGATATGTCTTGCCCCTTGGGCAGCCTGGCTATGTGCCTTCTGCAAAGTATTTCGCAGCAGGAACACAGGCAGGTGATGGAGCACTTACAAGATGTAGATGCCCCTCAGGCAAATGTATAGTGTGTTAAGCTTAGATGAGGAAAAAGATGAGGCATAAATATCAGTGTCGGGAGGAGTGTTTGCAGCAGTGGTGGATTGTGCTAAACAGGCGGTCCCTATATAGAGATAGCTTGGTGGGGAAACCTAAGGTGCTCGCAAAGATGGTGTGAATCTGCTTGCAGGAAGCAGAAGGGAATATTCAGAGGATAGTAGTTTGTATTGACAATTGATCAAATGTGATGAGACTTCCTGAGGTACTGGAGGCAACTTAGCACCGAGGATCATGATTCTTCCAAATGTCACCACTGAGTACGAGTGATGGCTGGTCATTTGTTTAACTTATCTATTGACCTGATCATATGTATTTATGTTATCATTTGACCCCAAACTTTAATACATAAAACTCTGTATATATTGTAAAAGTAGATGAAAGTTGCAGGTCAGTCTAGAACTAAGCAAGTTTCTTAAAATCAAGGTTGGAAAAATTGGAGATCGAGTGGTAACAATGATTCCTCTAGCAATGGAGCGGAGCGGAAAGCGGAGAAGTGAGGTGAGAGTTGGTGTGGAACGGAAAGCCGAGTCTGGGGAGGTAGAAGAAGGATGGCAGAAGGTCAACAAAGGGAAAAGATTCACTCGCTTTGTGGAGAAGAAGAGCTCATCGCCATTTCCAGTGGAGTTTGATGTGTGCATTAGGTGTCTGCAGAAAGGTTTGTAGAGAGGCTGTGAGGTGTTTCTCTTGTAGGGGTATAGGTCATCGGAGTTATCACTGTAGGAAGAAGGGAGATAGTTTCAATCTTCCACTTAGAAGGCCTTCTCTAACCAGGGAGGACGATGGTAGACTTCTTTGCTACCCTGCTCAATGAGCCTCTCTCAGTGAAATCGTCTCTATTCCATGGTCCCGGGCAGTGAAGGAGTCTTTAGAATTTTTGCAAGAGAGCATGGTGGTGAAGACTCTACCTTGCGGCAATGAAGAAGAGATAGTCCATGAATCTTTGAGCTCTAGAACTCTTTAGATGCTGAAAGGTAAATGGAAGTCTGCTCATTCATGAAATATTAAGGAACTGCAAGATAGTAGTTTTCTGGTGCATGCATCAGGGGAAAAATGGTCTCTAGTTGTGAAGGAGGTAGAAATTTTGTCCAAGGGGGACCTTAAGATCAGCTGTGCTCCATGGACAGTGGAAGTGGGTACTATCCCTGCTAGTAGTGGTCCCTGTTTTTGGTGTAGATTAGAAGGTATTCTGCTGCATATTTGGAATGTCGAGACCTTCCAATGCATTGTAGAAAGGTTTGGTACTCTTAAAAGTGTGGATAGAAACACCCTTCTCTTGTCAAAGCTTCTGTTTGCCAGAGTGCTGGTCGAGGTGAAGCACATAGAATCCATTCCGAAGAATTTGAAGATAAGAGTCTTTGGAAAGAGCTTATGGGTCTCTATCAAGGTGGAGCAGTCTCATGTTGATACTCCAACAGCAGACATCCCGGCATCTCAGCAATGTAACTGGACTTAGGCGGAGGTGGCTTCTTGTTATAGAAAGCACAAAGAGTCGAAGGTGTGGCAAGGAAAACAGGGGACCGTCCAGGAAGGTGCAAAGTCTTCATAATGTCTTGCGAGTCCACCCCAGGACACGAAGGTGCTTCCGAGTCATGAGTCTGTGACTTGCCATCCAATTGATGCTTCGAGCGGTCCTTATTCTCTTCAGACTCGATGCGAATCGAGAATGACTAATAGTAATGATAGTTTGAGGAGTTTCGAGGGAAAGCTGTGGTGGGCGGGAGATTCTGACCCAGCGAAGCTCGAGGTAGTGGTGGTGGGGTGGGAGGGTCGAGGCAATTGCCCTCAAAGACAGCTCCAACAGTCTTATTGGTCATCTCAGCCAGCAAAGGGTGGATTTGATTTGGGTGAAGAAGACGAACAATCCCAGGTCTTCTTCCGATCGGATGTGGGTCTCCTCGTATCGGGTAAGTCGAACATGCGTGGTGGTTCGGGTGATTTACCCCTATCGGGTAAGTCACGAGCCACTGTCATTTCATTAGAACGACCCGATATCTGGCCTGTGGATCCTTCTCCTAATCCGAATCTTCTGCATATCAGACCGGACTGTTGTAAGTCTTCTCCGAGCCCCCTTTGGGTGAACCCCCTCCAAATGACTCTGGATCTGAGCTTATGGGTCACTGTAATCTCGTGTGGCGAAATCTACATGATCCGGGGTACTTAGTTGCCAATCGGGAGAAGCTCGCAGAAGCTTCTTAGGGATGGGAGGATCGTTGCGGAGTAGAGGAAGAGTTTGTGCAATTCTTGGGTGATACCTCTACCTTAAATGAGTTGAACTGTGTTCACACAGATCTTAAACTAACTACCGAGAGTGCCGCTAATGAAGGTTGCAGGGATGGAACAAGTCTGTTTGAATGATAGGAGGCAGTGCACCTTTTCTGAAGCTCAGAGAGAGTCAGAGGAAGATTGTGGTAGCAGGGCAATGGTCCCAGTAATTGCAAATCCTTTATCCGTGTTACCGCCAGAAGCAAATGATATTGGTTTAGATGAGATCATACAGTTTGGAAGACTTATTAGTGTATCTTTCGAAGGCAAAGAGGACATGATCAGATGTTTTGTTAAAAAACTGATAAGATATGATAAGTTGAAGAATTCTCTTGAGAAATGTGGTCAGGGGGGTGGAATGAGGATTGGTAAAAGGGAGCTGAATTTTGTGCAGAAGAATGAAGTGTTGGACTGCCTTAGAGACAACATGAAGGGGGGGGGGGAGAAACTTATCCATAAATGAATATCCTGAACATCAGAGGGCTTAATGGGGAGGCTAAATTGAGAGCCATAAGAGATATTATTAGGGGCTTTCAAACTAGACTATATTTGCATTCGGGAAACTAAGATGGGCTCTGTTGATGATGCAATTATTAAGCAATTAGGTGGTATGACTATGACAGAATGTCTTTGTGTATCGGCAGATGGATCCAGCGGGGGACATATTATTATATGGAATGGGAGTAAATGAAAGGTTCTCTGTGTGATAATGGTAAATTCAGCATCTTTGTTAAATTCTGCTCCATAGACAACAGAGATCAGGGGATCATTACTTCAGTGTATGGGCCATACAATCATCAGTTAAGGGAGGAGTTTTTCTAGGAATTATATAGACTCTACAACACTTTTCAAGAGGGTTGGTGTGTTCTTGGAGACTTTAACTGTATCAGATATCTTTGGGAGACGACATGACTTCAAAAATGGACTAAAGATATGGAGGATTTTGGAACTTGGATAAGGGACAGTTGTTTGGGGATTTGGACATTCCTAATAGTAAATTCACCTGGTCCAACCTTCAGCAAGTCAGTGTACAATCTAGGATTGATAGGATTTTATTCTCATCTAAATGGCTACTACATTTTCCTTTGACTCAGTTAAAAGGAATAAGTAGGATAGTTTTTGATCATATTCCTATTTTGGTATCCACTGAGGATAAGGAGAGAAAACATAGATTATTCATGTATGAATTGGAATGGCATAGACATGAACAATTTAAAGAACTGGTCAACAATTGGTGGAAGGAGGCTTCAACTGCAGAATTTGCTTGCTCGACTTTTGTTAAAAAGCTTAAGTGGGTTAAAGGTAAAATCAAGAAATGGACTTCACAAACCTTTGGAAGGATCAATGTCATTCCCAACAGTTAATGCATAATATTGATGGACTAGAAGTCAAGGCAGAAGAACAAAATCTATTAGAGGATGTATCGCATGCTCTTAGAAGATATAGATAGAGTATAATGAGCTGGTTTCCAAGGAAGAAATTAAATGGAAACAAAGGGCTAAAGAGCAATGGTTGAAGGAGCGCTATAAGAATACCAAATTTTTTCATATAGTGGCTAGTTCTAGAAAGAGATCCTTAAAGATTGAGCAAATTAAGGTGGATGATCTCTTAATTGAATCCAAGAAGGATATCCAAGACACTTTCATTGCTTATTATAAGGACTTATTGACCATATGTGCAGACCTCATCTATAGGAAAATATCCTCCCAAAGATTGATGAAAGACTGGCCGAGGATCTATGTTTGCCAATTCTTGAAGAAGAAGTGAAGTAAGTAGTTTTCAACATGAATGTGAACAAATCTCTTGGTCCGGATGGATTTTCTTTAGGCTTTTACCATTTTTTTTGGGAAGTTATTAAGGAAGACTTCATGGGAGTGGTGAAGGAATTTCAAGATAGACGTTTTTGTATAAGGGGACTCAACTCAACCTATATTGTACTTATTCCAAAGATAGAAGGTGCTGAAAGAGTCTCCGAATACAGACCGATTAGTCTTTGTTGTTACAAGATTATCATTAAGATCTTAGCCAACAGACTGAAGAAAGTATTGGTGAATGTTATTAATAGGAATCAATCAACTTTTCTAGAAGGAAGATTCATTTTAGATAATTTTCTGGCAGCCAATGAAGTCATCCATAACCAAAGGAATACCAAGAAAGAAGGAATTGTCATTAAGCTGGATTTTGAGAAAGCGTTTGATACAGTCATCTGGCAGTGTATTCACAAATTTTTGGATCTTATGTGTTTCAAACAAAGATGGATAAACTGGATTATGAGTTGTTTCTTAACCCCAAGGTTTTTCATTTTGTTGAATGGCCAACTTTGTGGTTACTTCAATAGCTCAAGGAGATTGAGACAAGGTCTCTCACCCTTTTTGTTTCTTATCATAGGTCAGATTATGAGCTCTCTCTGGGACAAGGTAGCTGACCAAGGATTGATAGATGGGTTCAATATTGGTAGGAATGGTCTTCAACTCTCACACCTATAATTTGTGGATGATACCTTGTTATTTTCCTCAGGCCAAATGAGTATGTTGAGAAATTTGAAGATCTTACTGGTTTTGACAGAAGCAATAACTGGTCTAAGCATTAATTTCCAGAAATCAGAAGAGTAGGGATCAATATGGAAAAGGAAAGGCTGGAAAGCATGGATGAGATTCTAAACTGCAGAGAGTCTAATTTTCCAATCAAGTATTTGGGCCTTCCATTATCATGTTGTCCTACTAGTTTAAGGGATTGGGATGTGGTGATTAAAAAATTTGATCAAAAGCTAGAAGGATGGAAAGCAAGATTTCTTTTAGATGGTAGAAGATGGATTCTCTCATTATCAGTCCTTAACTCACTGGCCACCTACCATCTTTCCATCCTTAAAGTCCCAAGAGCTGTCAAGAGAATGATAGAGGCAAGGAGGAGATCCTTTTTTTGGGGGGGAGGGAAGAGGGATGGATAAGGTCTTCATCTCATTGCTTGGGATAAAGTCTACAGATGTAAGGATCAAGGAGGGGCTGGTCTGGTGAAAATTGATTATTTCAACAAGGCCATGCTAGCTAAATGGTTGTGGAGATTGGGGGAAGAAGTAGACTCACTCTGTGTAAGAAGTAAGGGAGAAGTATTATCAAAACGCTTTAGATGGGGATGTGAAACCTACAAGGACCTATAACATGTCTCATATCTGGAGAAATATTGCACAAATGCAGGATTTGGTTCTTCCAGCAGTCAGTCTACAAATAGGTAATGAGAAACATATTAGCTTCTGGAAAGATAGATGGCTCTCAAATGTTCCCTTCAAAGAATAGGCTCCTAATCTATATCAACTAATAGAAGACAAAAATGCTTCAGTGGCACAAGTTCTCTCTCAAGGTAATGACCCCCAATGGAATCTCATCCTCAGAAGAAATCCTCCAGAGACTGAATTGGAGGAATTGCTCAAAATTCTAAGACTAACATCAGAAGTTCAGCTAAGCAAGGATCAGGAGGACAAAAGAAATTGGGTATGGAACACCAAAGGATCTTTTTCACCAAGTATTCTTACTCGAATTATCCAAGATGGTGGCACTGGAGTGTGGTGGAAATCCTTAGTATGGTCTAAATATATCCCAATCAAAATCAGAATTTTCCTTTGGAAGGTGGCAGTGAATAGGCTTCCCACATCACGAAGACTGAGGAGAATCTTTAACATCCATAATACTGTGTTTTTTCTGTGGTCTTTTGAAGAAAATCAAGATCATCTATTCTGCACTGTGGGATTATCAATTTCCAGTGGAGGATTCTCTGCAAGGCTTTAAAGATCCAGTGGGTGGAACCTATAGACTCCCTACATGGTCAGAAATTTGTCCTAATCAAACACATAGAAAGGTGTGGTCTCTGTTTCTTCCAGCTATGATGTGGGCTGTTTGGTTGGAAATGAATAATAGAAGATTCAATCAGGAGTTTAGTAACCCTTCTAATATTCTCCGAAGAACTATCAAATGGGTGAAGGATTGGGGAACAGCTGCTGACATTTGGGATGCAACAGAAGGAGATCTCATTTCAAGGGCTTGTAATTGGAAAGACTTTACGCTGTGATTGCTTGTTTTTCTTTGAGGCATCTTCGTTATCTTCTATTTTTAAAAAATAGAAGTCTTAGGGTCTGCCTCTCTTTTTATGTGCTGTGGGGCTGGTGTTCTGCCATGTCGTATGGCCTGTGGCCTTCTTTGTAATTTCTTTTATCATTAATGAAATGTGACTTTGTCACCTTCAAAAAAAAAAAATGGAGATCGGGCATGAACTGGTTGGCCCAGACTGATTGGATTGGCCAATTTGATCCATCTGGACTGATCCTGGCCAGATCGGGTCCGGTCCCCCCATTTGTTTTTTTAATTGGCTAGAAAAGAAATGGTCCGTCCGATCCGGTCTGATTCTAGTCTGATCTGGCCAATCCTGGCTGATCCCATCCCAAAATGGTGGATTGGGGAATCAGGATTGGACCAGTTTGGGTGATCTCTTCGGCCGCTCCAATCCAATCAGTGCCAATCCTTCATTCCTTGCCTGAAATACAACTAGTTGCTGATTTAGGATATCCAATTGTGTGCTCATAAAACATAATTTGACCTAAAGCAATCAGGCCTGGGTCTCCAACATGATCAAAATTTGCTAATGAAGCAACACAGGCAAGAAAAGGTAGCAAAGTACAGCCATAACCTTGGAAATGGATTAACTATGTGGCTGAATGGGGCGGGGGAGGTTCCTTGGACTACACTAAAGGCTGCATTATCCTTTTCTCTTGTGCACTTCGAATTACTGCATGCATTTTCTGGAACTTTTTGTTAGGTTGAACGGGGATTTCTCGTATCTCTTTGTCAAGGTTCAACATGGTCTTTATCCTTAAAAAAAAAAGAAATCTCTCACCACATTATCCATTAGATTGTATGCTGTTTCCTTTGCAGTTGCATTCTTTGGGATACTGAATGGTTCGGCTTCTTAAACATAGGTCATTTTCATGTATGAACTGCAGGTTCGTGTGGCGGAAAAAGATAGAGAAGGATGTTGCTCAAGGGCTACCCCTTGACATGTTGTCTGTCAAAGCCGAAAGGAAGAGGCAAAAAGAAAGAATGGTATGGGAGCTTCTTTGCTTTTGCTCATTGGCTTTTCTTTTGGCTTTTTAAGAGCTAGTGCCCTTTTATCTGCCCTAGGATTTTTTTCCTTTGCCCTTTTTCCCATGTAATACTTTATATATTGGACATCCTTTTCATGTTTACTTTTACCAAGTCTGCTAACACTTTTTTCTGGTATATTGTATCCTATGTTTATGCTTTTGGGAGGGTAGAGAAAATAGCGAAAGTATGCCCTTGAATGATTAGTGCATCATATTCTGTATTTTGGTTCGGCAAACTCATGAGTTGGTCCACTTTGTCACAATGCACTCTATGCCTATTGAGATGCAATTTTTTTTTAAAAAAACTTATCTAGCTTGCTTTTTGTGTATGATTTTCAAATCTTCCCTGCAACATGCTCATTATTTAACTCCGTGATGCAGGCAGAGATCGAAAAAGTCAAGAAAAGAAGAGTAGAAAGGGCAATTGAAAAGGCACAACATGAGGAGGAAATGGTTGGTCATCACAGATAATAGTTTCCTTTTTTTCCCCAATGTTTTTTTTTTTTGAAAGTGGACGGAGCCACATGTATTGAAAAGTCAAAAGGTAAACATAATTACAAAAAGGCAGCCAACACAACCGCCAAACAATCACCAAGTAGGTGACCACTCAGCCCTCCTTTAGAATCTCAAAAAAAGGAGAAAACAAAATGGAAGATGGGCACAACATTCTACCCCACTCTCTAACCCAATCAGAAATAAAAGAAGCCACTCTAATAGACACAAGGGACTCTTTTTTGAAAATCCTCTTGTTCCTTTCCCCCCAAATGGCCCAGAGCGTAGTGTGGCATGGAATGCAGAATCGGCCAATCCCGATCCGGATCGGCCGATTCGGATCGGGATCGGCAGGTCCCGATTTGGCCGATTCCGGCCGCTCCTGGCTGATCCAGGCCGATTCCGGCCGATCCGATCCCGATTCGGATCGGGATCGGCGGGTCCTAATTCAGGGACCCGATCCGATCCGGAATTCCTTGTCGTGTGGAGGACAAGCCACCAAATATCCTGATCTTCTTTACCCCAAAAGAAGACCACTTAAGCACGAGGGCTTCAGCAGTGTCAAAACACGGAGCTGGCTGGTGTAGTCTACTCAAGATGCTTGCCCACAGTTCCTTCCTAAAACTGCACTTGACAAACAAGTGATCTGAAGACTCATCATCAGAGCCACAAAGGGAACACATAGCCGGCACCTCACATCCAAATCTGATAAGCCTATCAGCAGTAGGTAGTCTTCCATGGGCAATCCTCAAAATAAGTGTCTTAACCTTAAGGGGAGATTTTGGGTTCCTCACTTGATTGAAGAAAGGGAACCGATTTCCCCTGTCAGAGATCACCTCATAGGCAGATCTAACAGAGAAGAGGCCAATAGCATCCCACGTCCATCTCCAACTATCCTGCGTCGAAGGGTCGGTGGACCATTCAGACAGAAGATGCCATAAATCAGAAAGCTCCAGAAGCTTTTTTTCCCCGATGTTGAGGGCCTGAGGCAAAAAAGAAAATGTCTCCTCTTGCTTTTAGAATCATAATTGCAAATATGCAATGTTTTTTTTTTTTTTTTTTTGAGAAGTGATGGTACCATGTATTGTATTAAGTAAAAAAAAAGTGGGGTGAATGTGATGTGCTTTATGAATCCATAATGCAGGCAATGCTAGCCAGGGAGCGTGCTAGGGCTGAATTTCAGGATTGGGAGAAGAAAGAAGAAGAGGTTTGTTTTAAGCCTTCCCTTGTATGGATTTAAGTGTTTTCTGCGATTTCCTTCAATTTGCAATTTCAGTGTTCTCTTTTATCATCTCATAGTCAACAAAAGACATGTATTTCTCATTTTCTATGGTGTCATCAACAGTTTCATTTTGAGCAAAGCAAAATCAGGTCAGAGATTAGATTACGTGAGGGACGTACAAAGCCTATTGATATTCTGTCAAAGAACCTTAATGGTTCTGAAGATTTTAACATTGAAATCAATGAACCTTACATGGTATTCAAGGTACATTTTTCATCATCCACTATTAAATTCCTTTTTCAACTGCTTTCATTTCCTCGTGCTCATTTTTGGTTACGTCTGACTCGTTAAGTAGAAACTTGGATAAGATATTGGAGTGTACCAGTTAAAGATTTGAATTTTTTTCTGTTTCTCTCTGTACTTTGTCCTATTATTCAATTGAAGATCATTTAAAAGCCTGCAAGAGGTGCTACCGTCCTACAAATCTGGAAATCAGCACTGAATGAGATGAAAGAATATAATTATTAGATTCCGACAACAGTGCAATAAAATTCTTGGGCAACATGATGCACTTGAGTTGTAATATCAAAGAATAAAGATAGGTAAAATACCGAGTGGATACCAGAATGCGAAAAATACATTTTAAAGATAGGTTAATTGGCATGAGCCAGTTTCAATCTCATTCTTGGATCCACTTGGTACACCCAATTCTACACCCCACATGAGGTGTGCACATGGCTTGGGGAAGATTCTGAATGTCTGTGGACTTCATCATGCCCCAATCTGGCTGGGTCAAGGGCTTTTAGAAACTTGGTGTTGCACAGGTGATGTTGCACAGGTGAGCCACATGGGCATGGCCCCTTAAGGAAGGGTAGCCTGAGTGCCTCTGGGCCAGGTGCAAGGGGAGTTTCCCACACTCATTTAAATACCTTAGAAAGGTTGAGAGGTTTGGATTTTGGTTCAGAAATCTCAAGGCCTAGAGGACAATATATTAGAATAAAGATGTGGCAAGCTAAAAAAAAGAGTAACTGGTTTTGGAACTTGCACCTCCTAAAGAATTTTGGGACCTGAAACCCTGGAAGCAGGATATAAGCCAAAACTGGGGGCTCTGGTTAAACACAGTTTTCTGAAGGAGCAAGAGTAAGTGGAGGATAAATAGAAACGTTTCCTATTCCCATGTCCATAAAATACGGAACACCCTACAGGTCTACACTCTTGCTCTGTAGTGAATCCACTCGTAAACATGGTGATATTATTTTATCAGCCTCTCTTGATATGATATGTCCAAATGCATCCACTATCTCTAACATTGGCCTGGTATCTATCTAGATTTCACATGAGAGGGTTTTATTAGAAGGCTTCCTTCGGATGTCTTTTCCACTCTATCTCCTTTCTTAGTCCCTGTAATATATGGCAAACCCTCCTTTGTTGCTACAGGTACCATGTAGACACATTAGTTCAGATGCACCGCATATTCTTCTATTCTTCGATCATTGCATGTTTCCTATGACCCACTATTGGGTATCTTCCTTGCCGTCCCATGCTTTTCAATGATCCTTTGTCCCATACATGGACTAATTGGTAGGTGCCTAATGAAACTTGGACTTTCATGGATAGTATTCGAGTATTTTCTGTTTGAGGTTCCCACCATGAATGGTGGAAAAAAGAGAACTGGCTGTAGAGCAATGTGGTAAAGACCCCATAAACAAGGATGGTGGTACCGGTATCGGGGGGTACCGATACTGATACATACTGGTATCGGTATCGGGCATATCGGTCTGGTACCAGTCCATAACTTCATTTTGGCCCACTACCAGCCAATAAATTGTTTTTATTTTTTAAAATACTAATGACTGGTATCAGGCTTTCCACGTGTATCGTATTAGTACCCGCCGATATTGATACATATTGGCCGATACTGCCAACTATGGCCATAAAACCCTTTTGTCTGGTTCCAGATCAATCATTGGTGTTCTTCCTTCTAGTAGATATCCCATCTTTATGGGCTTCATAGTATTTGAAGCAGGGGCGCAAAGTGGATGGATCAGGGTCAGATCCGAATCAAATCTGAGTGCTACCTGGATCTGGATAATAAGCTGTTGTATATGGATCTCCAGGTTCGGATCTGCTTGTGCCTTTATGGATTTGGATCCGGACCTCCTGTGTTACACCTCCACCCTTCAGTTCCTCTGATGCCTGTGTTTGTTCCATCCTCAGCAGCTTGGCCAGCATGAAGTCAGAGATCCAGGCATTGAAGTGGTTGGCGGACTGTGCATAAGACCTCCATCATCCTCCCACTGTCCTCCCCAGGCATGCTCATGACCTCTCAGTAGATTCTCCCAAACCCACCCTCTCCTGTCACGAGCGCATGGCTGAACCCCTCTTTGCGGTCCTCAGTAGAATAATAAAGTATGCACATCAGGCCAAACAATGATTCAGATAAAAGAAGAAGAAATGATGACAGACAGCACAGATCAAAGTGACAACTTAATTCATGAGAAAAACTGCATGTCATGCACACCAAATGAAATCATGGTTCCAGTAAAAGTGAAAAAAACTGATACTCACAACAGATAAACCAAAAGGGAAAACTCAGATTCCGGAAAAATATCATACCCACATTAAACAGCAGACTACCCAAGATCAGGACGAAGAGATAAATCTATCAGATAAGATATCTTACACGATTTTGCACACCAGATCTGGACAAACTCCATAACTGCTCCTGTGCAATCCAGATCTTTATATCGATCCAAGAGAGGGCTTTGCCAACAGGGGCAGCTGTGTCATCACCGGAGCCCGACAAATGCAGAGATCCAAACCTTGAAGCGATGGGAATGGGGTTTTGGCCTGTTAGGAGGTAGGGTTTTACTCAGCAGAGATGGGGGGGTTTGGCCTGTTGGGAGGTGGGGTCTTACTCAGCAGAGATGAGGAACCCTTTTTCACCCTAAGATTTGGGAAGCCCGGCTTGGATATCCAACGTAGGTCCGCCTCCTTACAAATGGAAAACAAGTGCATCCATTTCCTTGACAACCAGGTAACTGAGAGGGTCCCGTTCGAAAAAATGGGATGGTCAGGTTGAACTGGGTAAACCTGCCCCACTTACAGTCCTAATTTGAGCTCTCGAAGGTTCCATGTGACTAACCAGCTATGCTGGCATATGGATTACTTTGCATGGTTGTTGCAGGGTACAATGGAGACAGACATGTTTATTTTACTTCACGTGAATTATGGAATTATATCCCAAGGGCCCTCATCTGTGTCTTTTTGCCTTCGACAGAAAGGTGCAAAAGATTTCATTTGACAGCTAGAGGTAGATTGGTAATTCGACTTGTTAACTTACCTACTAAAGTGTCTCCGCTGAGTAACAGCAAAAACTTTGCTTTAAGTTGGTTAACCTGTTGTTGCTAGCATGTAACATCAAGTTACATGCTTTAGTGAACAGATTGGTATGATTAGAAGTCCTGTGTGTCTTCTTGCTGTTTCCGTACCTGGTAGGCTTTGAATATGATTAATTAATGGTTACGTGTTTTCTTTTAGAGCTTTGGTAAAGTGATGGTTATGATAAATTGGCTGACCTGCTTCATGCACCAGGGGCTGACAGTGAAGGAGATGGAGGAGCTTCGTGATGATATCAAAATGCACCTAGACCTTGACAGAGCAACACCTACTCATATCCAATTCTGGGAGGTATTGCATAACTTTGGACTCCTTGTGTTCACAAGCTATTCTGTTCATTTCCATTGGTTCTCTTATCTGATTGATTATGATCCAAAATTTTGGTTGTTATCAAAATGCATTGCTTTATCCTGTCACCGGATGTGATGCAAAAAAAAGAATTATGAAAAAAATTGCATATTTTCTATCTTAGTATATTTCGAAATGTTGGGTGTTGTCAAGAGTATTGTTTTACTCTACATGTGCTGGCAAATATTAATTATGATAGAAATGTTAGAATTTGTGGCTTTGTCTGCCATTGCATGTTTTCCAACTTAAAACTATCAAGTGACGATGAGCATTGGACACTGTGAAATGGAAATGCTAGTGTACCATGCTGAGAATGGCATGCCACTCCCAGTCCCCACTGTCCGATCATCAGAATGGACAGGCTCCCTACTTCAGAAGCAACAAACTTAAGTTCAATCATGTCCCCCTTCCTCGCCATCCAATCTGATCATTGGGGAGCAGGGATGACTCATGAGGAGCGGCTGTGCCAGTGTAATCAGCATGGCACACTAGCGACTTTGATCTATAATGAAGAATTGACACCATTATTCAGTTTTTTTAGCCAAACCAAATGACTACAAATGTTGGTTCCTCTCACTATCAGACTTGTGCTAGGTGGAGCCATGTCAACAGTGCAGGGCAAAGTCCATGGATATCATCATCAGAGCCTGATTGGCTACAAGAATCCTCCTCCAACTTTTGTCTATCTAAAGCCATGTTTGTAGTTAAGCTTAGGAAGGTCATGTCCTTTCTTACTATGTCAAAACATCTTCTTTAGGCCTTGCTTATGTCTTTTTGTCACCCTTCACTAGAATTTGATCGCACTTTCTAACCAATGCAGAACTTCAATGACCATGCACATGTCCAAATCATATAACATGTTTTCCCTAAGCTTAAACTGTCTTCCTTTCCTCACATCTATCTGGACATCCTCATCTCTGGCACACATGTTCTGTAGGCATTCTTTTCCCCCATGTGTCCCAACTTCTGCCTTAATCCGTCACCTTCTCTCAACAAAGGAGGTGCCTTGAATAATAGTAAGGCGACAACATCAAAAGCCTACTATCACAGTAGAGGATATCGATCAAGATATTTAGTTGTTTGAAAATAAGGTTCCCGGTGATGAGTCATCTTTCCTCAAGGATTGGAGTGATGCTGAGATTGCAGAGAAAGCTGGTTTCAGAATAAAGTAGGTCAACTACAAAACAGTTACTCAGAGGGTCAGTTTCTCAAGCTAATGAACCGAACTTCAAAGTTTACTAGAAGCTTTGGGTGCGTGATGTTCACAGCTATAGATTGTCAAGTCAGCAGGCAAGTGGAATCCACAGGAATGAATGATAATATTGTTTTGGAATATCAGGGGCCTTAATGTTGAAGGCAAACAACTAGCAGCGAGGTAATTATCTACAGGAAACAGTTGAGATTCTTTGTCTACAAGAATCCAAATGGAATGCTTTAGTTGAGTTTTGTGAAATCAGTTGTCAAGTTCAGCAAAACAGTTTTTGCTTTTAGACGACCTAGGGGTCAGGGACATCTTGGTAGCATGGGATTCTAGAGGTAGGGGAATGCTCTGTAAGTCTGGAACCAAATGGATGCTTTCAAGTGTATATAGTCCAAACGATTACAGGGAGAGACAACCCTTATGGGACGAGTTACACAACTGCCAGGATTCTCACAGGCTAGCATGGTGCTGTGAAGTCATACACTCTTTTGTTGATTGGAAAATGATGATGCAAACCATCTATGTATCAAATGCATTACCAGCAGGGCAGTGTGAACTACATTTGCAAAGCTTGCTTATTTCAGTGACAATCTTGATACAATCCAAGGATGCGGGTTTCGTTTGAGATGATCAGTGTGATAGGAGGCAAATGCACCAGAAGGAAGATTCTCTTTCTTATATCTCATGCAATTTTTACTAGAAAGTAACTTCTGTGTTGAAAATACTTGTCTTACAACCTTATCTTTTTCTTTTTCTTTTTGAAAGTGGATGGTACCACTAATTTCATTAAGGAGACGCAAACAAGTACAATGAAGAAGGGGAAAGGCAAAAGAGACAGGGACCAACAAAACAAAAGGTTCCAAAAGAATCCCCTGTACACTTGTTAAAAGAGACAAAAAGCCCAAACAAGAGGGGCTATGGTGGGTCCAGAAGGCCCAAAAAACAAAAAGACAAAGAGGGCCAAATCCCTATGGCTTGGGCCCACTCTCTAACTTTACACAAAATACAAGCACTGAGTTGGTTCAAATCGTGGGATAGGTTCTGTAAAACACGAAGGTTCCACTCACACCAAAGAGTCCATAAAGTGGCATGTAGGATCATTCGCCACACCTTATACGTGGAAGAAGCCCACAGTCTATGCCACATGTGGAACAGATCCCCTAGGTGCCACTGCATCCCCACTAAAGAGAATAAACCAGACCAAACAGAGACAGAGAGAGGGTATCTGAGAAGGAGCAGATTTATCGTTAACATTTCAGTTCATAGGTGGATACACGTGATTAAGAATTTGTAATTTTTCTTGATTATTAGTTCAGCTTTTTAGTGTTAGAGAAACCTCAACCCATTTGGTCGTGCTGCCTCTTTTTATTCTTCAATAGAATTGGTGATTCTAACGACAACTTCTTCCCAACAAAAAAAGAAAAGAGAAGAAAAGAAAACTTCTCTCATACAACATAGTAGTCTCACGACAGTTATGTAAGACTTCCCTTTGAGCTTTAAGGGGACTTGTCAGTCACAAAAGACTGTAGATTCACTTATAACCATCTTGTATTGACCCTATGTGTGGCAACCTCATTGTTCTTCCCATTTTTTTGAATGATAGATCCTAATATTGAAAGTTTCTTTACAGACTTGGGGAGAGGTTATTCATGTAACATAGGCTCTAGTTTTCATATTCTTCTTTGTTGGGTGAAGAATCTCTCCTCTACCTGTTTGATTGTACTACCTCCTTTTATGTCTCAATAAAATTGGTGGTGCAATCCAACTTTTCTTCTTGAAAAAAAGAAGATCCTAAATATTGAAAGTAACTATTTTTGTGAATAACTTGACCATCAATGATAGCTAAATCTTCCTAGTCTATCCCCATCTTACTAAATTCTCTATTCTAACTTGCTTCGACTATTTCTAAAACCTTTTTTAAGAAAGAAAACTATGGATTGTACAACTGATCTTATTACATACTAAATAGAGGAGATACAATTAAAGGAAGCGGAAAGGTTCCTCCAATCCTTTGAATGGAGAGCGGGGTTGAGGGAGTGTGGACTCAGGTGAGAGGGAGAAGGGGGAAACAACCTTTGAAAACTTATGTATTCTCGTCTTCGCCATCTACTCTCCCGGTGAAGAAGGACGTCTGCATCAGATGTCTAAAAACAGGCCATTGGGCGAGTAGGTGCAAGGAGAACGTCAGGTGTTTAGAATGTGGGGGAGAGGGGCATATAAGAAGATTTTGCAGGTAGAGGGCCGCTAAACAGGGGATCGTTGTTTCTCCAGTCAAGAAGCAGGAACCTGCTAGTCTTCCTGTTGTGAAGAAAGTAGGGTCTCGTTCTTCGGTGCTTGTTCAAGAACCCATTGTTATTCCATGGTCGCAGGAAGCCAATGAGGCCAAGAAATTCTTGGAGGATTGTGTAGTCATCTCGTTGATGGAAGCTAGTGACAGGGTTGTTGGTGCTGAAGATTTGATTCAAGCTCTTCATCGACATTGGCCTTTGGTGCATAGCTGGTGGTGCAAAGAAATTTCTTCAAAGTCATTTCTGATCAGAGTTGAAGAGTCTGCTTGGAAGAAGGAGGTTATTGGCCTCGAACATATCTATTTAAAAGATTTGAAGATCCAATGTTCTGACTGGAGCTTGGAGGTGGCAACGGAACCGGCTGAACAGGGGAAGTTGCTCTGGGTTAGGCTTCTGGGTATCCCCCTGCATCTGTGGAATGCCAGTTCTTTTCAAGCAATTGTATCCAAATTTGCTATTCTCAGAAGAGTTGATGTGGCTTCCTTGGAGGGGAAGCAGTTTAGATATGCCAGAATATTTATTGAAGTGGATTGCCATGTGGAAGTACCTTCGAGAATCAAAATCTTGGTGGCTGGTAGATTGTTTTGGGTGGAAGTTCAGCCAGAGGAGGGTTCTAAGCAATGTTCTGTGGCAGATCATTATTCAACAGACTGGACTTGGGCCGAGGTGGTGGCGGAGTATAAAAATTATAGATCAATGAGGGCTGAGTCCTCGGTGCCAAAGGATGCTTTTGCATATTGCAGGGAGCTTTCCATTCAGAGAGGTCAGGGGAAAGTAACAAGGGCGATCGTAGGACTCAGTCAGTCTGACAGGGTGAGCCATCCTGGGTTCAGAATTCTTCAAACTCAGTTGTTCTGAACCAGTGGAAGGGGAAAAGGCAGGATGGACAATCAGATGCTAGAACCTTTAATGTTAGTGGGGTCCCGAGGTTGTATGGTGGGGTAGGGTCTTTCGGGGCGCTCCTAGAGCCCTCGAAAGGCAGGAAGACGCTGGCGTTGGGCATAGGGAAGGGTTTGTGGCCCAGTAAAGGGTGGATGGAGGTAAGGTTGAGGGGTCCCAAGGGGGGGTTGGCGGGTGGTGTCGAGGGGAGCTCAGGTTTGAAGTTTTCGGGTGAAGAAGATGAACAATTGCGGGGGTTCATTAAGGAGGATCCGTGTTCTCGAGGGGACCCGATTCTTTGGGATCTGTTTGTTTCGGATCTTAACTTAACCATGGACTGGCTTTTGTTTGAGTCGGTTCAACAGATGGAGGCTTCAGCTGGACCAGTTCAAGGTGATGTTATTGAACCGTTACTGAACCGTCGTCTTCCTCGACGGGCGACTGGTTTAGGTAACTGTTCCGAAAATCACAGTTCCGGTAGGGTGCGCTCTGTTCTCAGTGGCAGGAGGACAGTCTCTCAGGTTGATAGCCTCGTTTGCTACGGGGGAGGCCAGAAAATGGAAGGTGGGATTTGGAAACCAGATTTGAGAAGTGGTCAGCAGTGTCTCCGTAACGATGAACTGGTGGATAGGGCGGTTAGTGCAAGTATGGAAGGGTTCTTTCAACATGAGGTTACAGAAGCTGTTATGGTTGGGGAACAGGTTGACATACCAGGGTCCGGTTGGGATCAGCTAGTGGAGGTTGATGCAGATTTTAATGTTAACCAGTTTACTCAGATTATCCCTTATGATGGTTGTATTGAACCGCTGGCTGTGAAACAAGATTTTGATGTGGATGCATGGAGGAATGAAATTATTCAGTTTGGTCAGCGAATAGGGGTTTCTTTCTTGGGAAGAGAGGAGATGGTTTTGAGGTTCCTGAAGAAATTGAATAGAAATGATGCCCTACAACAGTCAGCCAAGAGGAAGGGTACGGGAGCAGGTATCAAGATAGGAAAGAGAGAAGCAGAGTTTGTGAAAAACAATGTCCTTGTTGACAGTCCAAGAGGGAAGAAGACGAAAGAGGGGGGTTTATATATCAAATCCTCATGAATCTGATTTCTTGGAATATTAGGGGGCTTAATGGGGATTTCAAAGTCAGAGCTGTGAAAGACCTGGTTACAAGGATGGCAGTACCGGTACCGGTACGTACCGGTCCGGTACCGGCCCAAAACCAGTCCGGTACCGGCCCGGTACCGGTCGGTACCCACGGTACCGGTGCCGGCCGATACCGGTATGTACCGGCCGGTACGTACCGGTATCGGCCGGTACTGCCATCCATGCCTGGTTACAACTCTTCATTTGGACTGCATTTGTCTACAAGAGACTAAGATGTTCAGTTTTGATAATTTTTCTTTACCAAGACTGGGTGGGTCCTTACTAGATAATATTGCAGTTCTTCCGGCTGATGGTCTGAAAGGTGGTAAGCTTATTATGTGGCATGGAAACAAGTTTGAGGGTAATGTTTGTGATGTAGGCAGATTTAGTATTTATGTGGCTTTTAACTGTAAAAGCAGAAGGTCTTCCAATATAAGGTGGGTGATCTCATCAGTGTATGGACCGCATACAGAACAACAGAGAGATTTGTTTTTCCAAGAACTTTATAGGTTGCATTCTCTTTTTTCAGAAGCTTGGTGCATTGTGGGGAACTTTAATTGTGTTAGATATCCTTGGGAAAGATCAGGTGTGCAGAGGTGGAGTAAAGAGATGGAAAGCCTTAATCAGTGGATTAGAGAGGTCAAGCTCATGGATTTGGATATCCCTAATAGAAATTTTACTTGGTCTAACCTTCAGCAGGTTTGTAAACAGTCTAGGATAGACAGAGTCTTGATCTCTACGGACTGGTTTAACAAATTCCCTTTGACACACATTAAAGGTCTGTGTAGGGCTGTCTCGAATCACATTCCTTTGCAACTATTCATGGAGGATAAGAAAAAGAAAGCCAGAATTTTCAGATATGAATTGAAATGGCAGAGGGAGGAAGGATTCAAAGATATGATCAACAAATGGTGGCTGTCAACTGAAGGGTCTCATTCAGCTGTGTATAATTTTCAAAGGAAATTGAAGAAGATCAGGACAGGTTTGAAAAAATGGGCTAAACAGAAATATGGCAAGACAACAGAGGAAAGAAAGTTATTGAAGATTAAAATTGAAGAATTGGAAATGAAAAGTGAGGTGGTGGAACTTTCTTCTCAAGAGATGCAATCTCTTATTGAATTGAAAAAGTTGCTAAATGAAGAATTGTTGAAGGAGGAAATTAGATGGAAACAGAGAGCTAAGGAACATTGGTTAAAGGAAGGTGATAAGAATACCTCTTTCTTTCATGCGATGGCTACTGCTAATTAGAGATGCCTTAGCATTGATCATATTTCAGATAATGAGGTTGTCATTGAAGACTCCAATGAGATCAAGAATAGGTTTGTTGATTTTTTTCAGAAGTTGTTCTTGGAAGATTTCCCTTTCAGACCTCATTTGGAAGATGGGTTACTTCCTAAGCTTGATGCCTCTGAAGCCGAAGAATTGGCTGCCCCCTTTTCAGAGAAGGAAATTAAAGTGGCAGTCTTTAGCATGGATCCCTACAAGGCTCTGGGACCGGATGGAATTTCCTTGGGGTTCTACCAATTTTTTGGGACACTATTAAAGAAGATTTGCTCAAGGCTGTACAAGAATTCTATGACAGTCCGGAAAAGATTAAAGTTTTCAACTCAACTTTTATAGTTCTTATTCCGAAAACAGAAGGTGATGAAAGATTGGGTGATTTCCGTCCAATTAGCTTACTTAATGGGTGCTACAAAATTATAACCAAAATTTTGGCCGCCCGGCTTAAGAAAGTCATTCATAAGTTTGTGGGGATCAACCAATCAACTTTTTTACAAGGGAGATTCATACTGGATAATTACATGGCAGCATATGAAGCTATTCACCATTACAAGAATAGGCACAAGCAAGGTGTCATCTTAAAGCTGGATTTCGAAAAGGCATATGGCAGAATAAATTGGGATTGTCTTCACACTACTATGGAACTCATGGGTTTTAATGGTAGATGGATCAAATGGGTTATGAGTTGCATTTCTTTATCCTCATTTTCTGTTTTGGTCAATGGAGAACCGTGTGGATACTTTAAGAGTTCCAGAGGTATAAGACAAGGGGATCCTATGTCACCATTGCTTTTTTTGTTAGTGGGGTAGATTTTGAGCACTTTGTGGGATAAGGCTGTTTCATCAAGGTTTTATTGAAGGTTTTTGTATTGGTCGTAGCAATATTCTATTATCTCACCTTCAATTTGCGGATGATACTTTATTGTTTTCTTCTGGTAGCAATGAGGATACTCAGAATATTAAAAATCTGCTGGTTCTGGTGGAAGTTATAACAGGGTTGAGAATTAACTACGACAAAACAGAAATTGTGGGGGTAAATGTGGCAGCAGATAGATTGCAGGATGTTGCAAACTTCATGCATTGCAGTATTAAACCTTTCCCTATCAAATATCTTGGTCTTCCCTTATCGGATGGGGTTATTAGGGTAAGGGACTGGGATGAGTTGATTAGAAGATTCGAAGATCGGTTGGAAGGATGGAAGAGTAGATTTCTCTCTGATAGAGGGAAAATGATCCTATCCAAATCTGTCCTCTCTTCATTGGCAATCTACTATGCTTCCATATTTAAGATTCCAAGAACTGTGGAAAAGATAATTGAATCAGCTTGAAGCTCTTTTTTTTGGTCAGGAGGTAAAAGGGGGAAGGAAGGTCCTCATTTAATCAAGTGGAAAAATGTGTGCAAGAGCAAGGAGCAAGGTGGTATTGGTCTATGTGGAATTGCCACTTTCAATCAAGCTTTGTTGATGAAATGGTTGTGGAGAAGGGGGGATTGTTCGGATGCACTCTGGGCTATCATTATCAAGGATCTTTACTACTGTGATGATAATAAATGGAGTTTTTATCCTTCTTCCACCTATAACTTGTCTCCAATTTGGAGAAATATAGTGAAGAATGCTGATTTTATGGCTACCTCTTGTGACATCTAGATTGGTAATGGCTGTGATACTCTATTATGGAAAGATAAATGGTGTTCAAGTATGGTCCTTTCATCTCATTTCAGCAATATATTTAATATTTCTCAGAATAAGGAGGCTTCGGTGGTAGAGGTGTTGTCGCACGATGGTTCAAATAATTTGTTTTTGCAGTTGAGAAGAGACCTTACTGATGTGGAAATAGAAGAGGTTGCGAATCTACTCATGGTTACTACCAAAGTTAGAATTAGTGCTGACTATGACGATAAGAGAGTTTGGAGATGGAATCCTAAAGGACAGTTTTCGGTTAAGTCAATTGTTCAGATTTTGAATGGTGGTGGTTGGTAGGGTCTGGTGGAAGGATCTAATCTGGTCCAATATTCTTCCAAACAAGATTAAAGTATTTCTTTGGAAGGTGGCCTGGTCTAGAATTCTTACAGGAAAAAGGGTCAAGATGCTACATATTTCAGGAAACTATTTCTGTGTTTACTGTGCTATCTTTGTGGAGGATCAAGAGCATCTTTTTTTGGGTTGTGGTATTGTTAATATTTTATGGAAAACTCTGTGCAGATTATTTGACATTGCTTGGGTGGATCACTCTTCAGTCTTGGATCTTTTATGTTGGTGGTCTGGGGTCTGTCCTTACCCAGATCAGAAACTCTTGTGGTTTATCATTTGTTCGGCTTTGCTGTGGACTATTTGGTGTGAAAGGAACATAAGAAAGTTCAGTGATGATTATAGTAGTGCAATGGAGTTATTGAAGTATACATTTAAATGGGTGGCAGAGTGGGGAAGAGCTGCTGATAATTTTTATGAGGTGAACTCGGTTATCCTGTAGAAGGCCAGGTTATGGAGATCTCTTCTGTGTTAAGGAATTGTCTTTGTATTTCTGTTTTATTCTCTTGATAAAACAGAACCTCTACTACTTTTTATTGTGTTTTGTGTAAGATTTGGTTGGGGGTTTGTCCCACCAAGCTGTTTTGTGGTGGGCATTCTCTGTACTTTATTCCTTTTTCATCAATAGAATTGTGACTTTATGTCACCTTCTAAAAAAGGTTCCTCCAATCCTATAAGAAACTAGAATGAAGAATTTGGTATAAAAATCTCTTCTTTCTGCCTTTTGGTAGCTGAGTTCTTCGCCTTTAATAAAAG
Source organism: Zantedeschia hybrid cultivar (assembly GCA_030544215.1). NCBI lineage: Eukaryota > Viridiplantae > Streptophyta > Magnoliopsida > Alismatales > Araceae > Zantedeschia > Zantedeschia hybrid cultivar. The sequence goes on from JARZZO010000007.1 coordinate 2,153,489, forward strand.
GTCCAAATATCCTCAAAGGAATTGAAGGCGAAATGAAAGCCTGTGACACAACCAGTGATTCTCCAAACTTCTAAACTAAATACACGCTCAATATCTTCTTCTGCAGCTTCACATAAACCACAGGTTGTATCATCTGATGTGTTCAATTTTCGCCTATAAATCTTTGTGATAATCCTTTTTTTAGAAACTAGCCAAATAAACTAACCTTTAGGGTTGTGTGAGTAGTGTAGTGGTAAGGCCCCGGCCTTCGGCGGGTTAACTTCTTGCAGGTTGTGGGTTTGAGCCCTATCTTTCCCCAGAGTGATTTACCCAGTATGTCCCCCCCCCCCCCCCCCCACCCCACACCAAAAAAAAAAAAAAAGAAGCAAACAAAAAAACAAAAAAGACCCACATGCTGAGCGGTTTACACAATATGACTTAGGTGTCAGGAGCTGCTATGAACCCCAACCAGCCTAATCTGGTATGACTCCGGTGTCTGGCCAAAAAAACTCTAACCCTCAACCCTCAAAGGACTTTTAACCTTCCATACATCTTCTCCATGATTTGGTATAATGACTTCACTTGAAAAGCATCCATTGTTAGCTGCCCAATGCATCCTATCGGGAAGATTTCTATTCATGTCCACACCTGCAAAGTCTGAAATAACAAACAGTAATCATGTTCTTCCTCCTTTAAAGCTCTTCTCATATTGATATGCCACTGAATTTAGTCCCTATCCATGGTAAAGCATTGGTCATCTTTCAATCTGAAGTTGCCAGTTCATCTGTCTACCCAGAACAGTGTGCTTTCCCCATTGCCTACCTTTATTTTTATGTTATCTTCCATGCTGCTTGTCATAGATATAGTATCTTTCCATATTGGGCTAGTGGAAGGTTGGTTGTCCATGGGTAGGTAAAACTTTGCAGTATTCCTATAGTGCTTCTGCTGATTATTTTTTTTCTTCCAAAGAGTATCATGCTCTGAACTAATTCTCTTCTTCCAAAGAGTATCATGCTCTGATAATGCTTCAACCTAATAATTCTTTTCCACAAGGATTCTTCTTCAGAGATCAATTCCCACAGCCACTTGCCTAGCAGAGCAACATTCATCAATTTAATATTTTTTACACCCAACCCTCCTTTTTCTTTTGCACAACACACTTTCTCCCATATAACTAGATGAATGCACTTACTTTCCTTGTAAATGCCTCCCCACAGAAACTTCTTTCTAATCAAATCAATCTTCTTCTGAATAACTGAAGGCATCAAGAATACTGATAAAAAATGTCGTGGAATTGCAGTCAGAACCGAATTTAGAAGAGTAATCCTTCCTCCCAAGGATAAAGATCTTGCTTTCCAGCATGATAATCTCTTCTGCAACTTATGAATGAGAGGGTCCCAAGCTGATGTAGGAAGCTTCTTGTAGTGCAAAGGTAGACCTAGCTAGGTGTGAGACTCCCTTTTCGATTAAAATCCTTTTAATTTTGAAAAAATCTTCTTTATCGGATTTGAAAATCTTTAGGGAAATTTTAGTTTGAAAAGAGAGTTTTAAGTTTTGAAAACATGTTCTCTTTTCTTTTAGACAGACTTTTAAAATTAATCCTTAAAGTCTGGATGACTTCTAGATCGACTATAGATCCGTGTTCTTGACCTCTCCCCACTGACTTCGGTCAGTGTTAATTACACCAATCACTGATTGGTAACTCTTGATTAACTATCCAGATAAGACTTGAAATAAACAGAGAACAAACAGAATTTAAATACAGCATACAAGTCATTTGTTGTTCTTTTTTTTTTAAAGAGGGGTCCATGAGTATCCTTTAACGGATACTTAAAAGATCTTGAAGTTTTCACAAAAGAGTGAGTATCTTTGAGGAAGATTCTTGAAAATTATCCTTTAAGTATCCTTTAAAAGGATAGAGGATTATTTGAATTGTTTTAGGTTATTTAACCAGTATAAATGAACCATGACTTAATGATTAATCCACTAGTTGGAAATAACCATTTTAATTAATGATTTACCTTATTGATATAAACGAACAAAGAATTATTCTTATTAGTCCATCTATAAATAGGATAATCACGACTTCGTAGCCTGGCCCCCAGTTAGAACAGAACCATAAAAGGCACTGATTATACCTATTGATAAGGATGAATCAATAAATATAACATTTGGTTACTCTACTAATAAGAGTAGACCATTGATCAAGTGGTCAATCCACCAATAGGATAGAACTACTAAGTTTTGGCCATTCAACCAGTATGAATGAACCTGATTTTTATTTTATTTAAAAAGAAGAACCTTAGTTAACCAATCGGTATGGAAGGCTAAGTTGATTTAATTGGTTGAATTATTTGTTGATTTGATTTATTGATTGATTAATCAAGAATTTTAAATTGATTGATTTGATTTAATTGATTGATTAGATTTAATTGGTTGATTGATTTTAACACTTTAATTGAATTAATTGAATTGATTGGGTAATTAATTAGCATGCTTTTGTTAACTTAATTTAATTGGTTGTGTAATAATTTTTGGGTTGAACTCAATTGATTAATTGATTAATAAATTTTGTTAATTTAAATGATTAATTAAGTAACAATTTAACTTAATTAATTGAAATCTTATTGATTTGGTTGATTAAGTGATTGATTATGTACCAATTTGACTTAATTGGTTGAAATTTTGTTGATTTAGGTAATTAAATGATTGATTAAGTATCAATTTAACTTAATTTCTTGAAATTTTGTTGATTTAGGTGATTAAGTGATTGATTAAGAACCAATTTAATGATTGATAATGTATCAATTTGACTTAATTGGTTGAAATTTTGTTAATTTAATGATTGATAATGTACCAATTTGACTTAATTAGTTGAATTTTTGTTGATTTAGGTGATTAACATGTTTTAGATAATTTAATTGATTAATTAACAACTTAATTTGACCAGTTGACTGGTTGATTAACAAGGTTGTTACATTAGTTAATTGGATAACAATTTAACTTAATTGGTTAAATTAATCGATTGATTAACAAATTTTGTTTGCTTAATTGATTAATCACTTAATGAATCAACTTAATTGGTTAAATTGATTGGTTAATTTAATTATTTCTTAACATATTAATTAGTTTAATTAATTAAATTAATTTAATTGACTGATTAGTCAATTTTTGGTCTATCAAATATTATGGGAGAACTATTTTTAATATTTAATTTCTTTTGACTTCTTTTTATTTTTTTAGATTAATATGGTCAACCAAACAATATGGAAAAATCATTTTTGTTTTTATTATCTTCTGTTTTTCTTTATTAATCTTATTTTATTGAGTGGCCTACCAACCAATATGGTAGAACTATTATTTTTATTGTTTTATTATTTTATGTTCAATTTTTTTTTTAATGTATTTTATTGAATGACCTACCAACGAATATGGTAGAACCATTAATTTTAATTTTCTGATTTTTAATGTGTAAAATTCAACCAACCAATATGGAAGAACCATTAATTAACTTGTGATTTTAATTTAATTTATTAAGTTAATCCATCTTTTTAATGGCCAACCAACCAATATGGAAGAACTACTAAATTTAATTTATTATCTGTTTTTATATTATTTAAAATTCATTAATTCTTTGTTTCATTTAGGAAATGTTAGTTTTATTTTTATTTTTTTATTTAAGGGTTATTGTTTTTTTATTTTACATTTTTTTATGTTTCATTAGTTTTATTATTTTTATGTTTCTTATTTATCATTTCCTTTTTTTTTTAGAATTATTAGTCTTATTATCTCTTTAGTCCTTTTATTTTCTATTTTTATTTAAGGATTATTCATTTCATTGTCTTTTTTATTTTATATTTTTATTCTATCATTTTTATGTTTTATGTTTCTTATTTTATTTAAAGTTTTTATCTTTTCATTTTCTGTTTCTTTTTTATTCTTATTTTTAATTTCATGGCCAGACCAAACAATATGGCTAAACCATTAATTAAATTTTATTTATTATTTATTATTTTTATTATTTTTATGGCCGACCAACCGATATGGTAGAACCACTTATTTTAATTTTCTGATTTTTTTTAATTTTAATAGTTTTTTAATTTTATGGCCGACCAATCGATATGGTAGAACCGAGATTTTTAATTTTTAATTTTTTTAACTTCGATGGCCAGTCAACCGATATGACAGAACCATCATTTATTAATTTGTGATTTGTTTAATTCTCGATGGCCGGTCAACCGATATGACAGAACCATCATTTATTGATTTATGATTTTTTTTATTCGATGGCCGGTCAATCGATATGACATAACCATCATTTTAATTTTCTGATTTTTTTGTTTGATGGCCGGCCAACCGATATGGCAGAACCATCGTTTATTAATTTTTTTACATTGAAATTAATCTACATGACAAACCATAATCGTAAACTTCATTTCTTAAAAAAAAACAAGAATACAAGCCTAAAAACTAGGCCTCCTTTTTCTTTTCTTTTTTCCTTTCTCTTGCTTGCAGGCTTGCAGACGGGAGCTTGTAGGAGACTGCAGGTTGAAGCTTATGCGCTGGGATTTCCTTGGGGGCTTCTTCTTTACGCTGGGGCAGCCTGGGGCCTCTTGGAGCTTGGAACCGGAGCAGCCTTGGGGCTCTTAGGCGCTGGGATCCGGGGGCCCTCGAGCTGCTGCGATGGAGTGCCTTTTATAGGCATGGGGGGCTGCGGTTTTGGGGGGGCAGATGCATGCGTGCAGGTCGGGGGATAGAGATGAGAGAGTGGGGGTTGGTTGAGGATAAGGATGGAGGAGGATAGGGGTGGGAAGGGATGAGGGTGGAAGGAGATAAGGATGAGAGGAGGTTGGAGTCGGGATGAGGATGGAAAGGAGGAGAGTTGGAGTGGGAGTAGGAGAGGAGCCGGTCGGTCCTCTTGGAGAGGCCGGCCGGTCCTCTTTTCTTCTTTTTTTTTGTTTGTCTGCTCCCCTACCCCCATCCGATTCCTCCTCTTTCTCCCTGCGGTGCTCTCTCTTCCTCCCTGCGGTCCTTTCTTCCTGGCCGAGCCTCTCCCTCCTACTGCTGGAACCCCTAGCCGCAGATTTGGGAATCTGCTGTTGTAGGAGCAGCTGGAGCAGCATTGAGGGCTGTCTTTGGTGCTTCCGGAGACTTCTTGTTGCAGGTTTTTGAAGACTTTTGTTGGTGTCTTGCTCTTCTTGTAGCTTGTTCCTGCTTGTTCTTGTTGATCTTGCAAGATCGGAGGTCAAAGTTGCTGCTGTGGAGAGTTTTTTTGTTGCAGGTTTCAGGAAGTCCAAATTGCTGCTGCTGATTGGAGGAACTTGAGAGGCTTTCTTGTTGCTAGCTGCTGGTTGGAGCAGTGTTGGCTGCTGCTGGAGGCTTCATCGGATGCTTGCAAGAGGCCTCTCCTTGCAGATTTGTTGAAGGCTGTTGCAGACTTGAAGGGTGCTGTTGGTGGGGAGCTTGGAGCTCCTTGTTGCTGCAGATTTGGAGGTCCAAGTTGCTGCAGATTTACTGGAAGTTGGAGCAGACTTGAAGCTCCATTGGACTGTCCTTGTTTGCAGATTTTGAGGTATGTGCATGCCTCGTTTCTTTTTTGATTTATGCATAAGAAACTCTGCATACATCCTTTTCAAATCTCTTCTTTTTTTTGATACACATACATATCTATGTGTATTCACATGCTTCTAGATACATGCATGCATATAGATCTTTTGTTTGATGCTTATACACATACATATGTAGATAGGTTTGTAGTATTTTTTTTGGTTCAACAGTAGGTAATTGGCAGGTCAGCCACGTTACAACCTATTTCATCAGCGCACTGTCTACTTAGGTCCACATCCATGTTAATGCCTACAATAGCACTTTTATCAAAATTATTCTTCAATCCCGAACATGCCTCAAATGCTTTCAGAATGAATAACATATTCCTTATTTCCTCCACAGCTCCTTCTAGACAATAAGGGTGTCATCTGCAAATTGCAAATGGGATATACCCATGGGTAGTCTAAGAACTTGAGCACCATGAATCCAACCTTGGGACTCTGCTCGCTTACAAAATCTGCTGAGGAGATTAGCTACTAAAACAAACAATAACGGAGATAAAGGAGTCTGAGAACTCTTGAGCTAGGGAAATATCCATATATCTCACCATTAGTAATCACCGAGAATTTGGCTGTTGTTACACAGTTTTGCATAACCTTAATCCATGCTTCAGGGAATTGACGTAGGGACATAATGTGCCACAAACACTTCCATGCAACTCTGTCATAAGCCTTATTAAAGTCAAGTTTGCATGCTATTCCCATGTTCGAATTTAATATTTAAGTCACCTTCTTTTAACCATGTTACTCTAGACTTCTGCCTCCACCTGATTTTTTCTTCGTTGAACCACTCCGTATAACAGCATTTAATCTGCATCCTCTGTTTCTTTTCATCTTCTGACAGTCCTCTATTTTCTTCAATTTTATCCAAAGACATCAATTGATCATTCCATGTCTTCACTTTCACGGTTCTTGCACTCCTCCATTCATTGGCCCAAATTTTGATCTTTTCTTTTAAAACTTTCAACTTGCAAAAGAGAGTTCTGCTCCCTGAGTACTGAATTTCACTCTGCTGCCAAGTGCTTTGAACAAGCTCAATAAACTGTTGGTTTTCTAGCCAGATTTTTTTAAATTCTGAAATAATTTTTCTTTCTCTTCTCCTTTCTGCAATCCAGAACAATAGCATTGTGGTCCGAAACACTTCTTGGTAACAGAGATTACCTTCGCAGGGGGAAACATTGAATCCCACCTTGTATCAACAAAATTTGTGTCTAGCCTGGATAGAGTCGGATCTCTCCTCTGGTTACTCCAAGTGAATCTGCCTTGTGATAGTTGCAACTCCATAAGACCACAATTATCTACCCAGTGATTAAAATTCTTCAAGCCTGTAGTGAAATTTCCACTTCTATTTCTTTTCGTTGGATTCCTGACTTCATTAAATTCTCCTATTATACACCATGGAAAATCATAAGTCTCCTAAAGATCTTTTAATTCCTCCCATATTGCCCTTCTGCTTATAACAGTAGTCGGCCCGTACACAGCTGTAAGCATCCAGGCACCATTCTGAATCACCTTCTTGAACTTGATAGAAACATGAAATTCTCCCACTGTTAAGAAATCCCCATTCCAAATATCTGAATTCCAAGCTACCAAAATTCCACCTGATGTGCCTTCAGATTTTCTGAATGCAAATTCCACATTATGAAACCCTGTCACCGCTCTAACCAGATTAACTGTCATCTCGGCAACTTTAGTTTCCTGTATACAAACTATTTCAATCTTATTGTTTCTCAGTCTTCCTCACTGCCAGCTGCTTCATCTTTGGCATTCATCCCCCTGATGTTCCAGGAAAGAACAATCATTCTTGACTTAGATGATCCTCCTTATAAACTAGAAGGGCCTTCTCTAGTTGTAAATCCTCCTTATCCACACTTTTCAAAAGGCTTCTCAACTCCGTTTGTCTTTTCTTCTTCTTCCTTGGATCTACACCTTCTTGTCCACAGATTTTACGAAACTGACCCACCCTTCCTTGCAAATGCATCCCCAATCCCTCAGCTTTCTCCATAATCTCTTGGTTACCTCAGTTGGCTAGGAAAGATGCCTCGTTTCCTTTGTTGTCTTCTTTAGAATAATCTTCTTGCGTGGTTCCCACTCGAATAGGGCTGTCATTGACGATCCAAGAAAGGGAAAGGGGAAGGGGGGAATTAGGAGGGGATCCTGCTGAGATTTGCTGCTGCATACCTGGATTAGGAATATTGTCCAGCTTGGTCCCCAAGCTTTCCTTCTCCTCCATCTGACCTTCCAGGAGTAGGGTCTCGTGCTCTGCTGTAGCCGAGCTTGCTTCGATACAGGAAACATCAAGGTTCAGGAGGCCATACTGGCTGGGAGTTGCAGTCACTTGATCGCCATCAGCCGCTAACGTCCTGCAATCTGCTCCTACTCACTTTTGACGCGAGTAAACCCTAGCAACCCGTCTCTTCCTTCTAATCTTCGACTCCTTCCACAGCCCGTCCACAACCTGTGAAACATGCATAGATATTGCCTCCCTCCACGTTACTTCTGCGGAAATCGTAGGTTTTGCCCTCCGCTTCATAACCCTTAACACCCTCCTTAGTTGGATAGAATCGGGTTTCTCTCATGGAATGTTAGGGGACTGAATGGTCCCACAAAATCCAGAGCAGTCAGAACTCTTGGACAACATTACAAGATTGATCTTCTCTGCATTCAAGAACCAAAATGGAAAATTTTCAAGATTCTTTTCTTCATTATATTGGGGATCGAGACTGCAAAAATGGCTCTTTAAATCGTCTATTTGTCTCAATGGTGGTATCCTCTTAATGTGGAATGAGCTTATGTTTGATTGTATTGATTCCAAGGTGTTTGCTTTACATGGTCCTTCATGGGGGTTTATGGGCCCACTATCACTACTTTCAAACCTATTTCCTTCTAGGAGCTAGGATCAATCAATATCTCTTCCTCTCATCCATGGTGCATTGCGAGAGATTTCAACTCTGTCAGATTCCCCCATGACAGACTTAATCATAAGAAATGGGATCCGGACATGGACCTTTTGGAGAATGGGTTCGCATGAATGGCCTCATTGAGCTTTCTACACCTGGGCTACACTTCACTTGGACTTATTTCCTAGACTCTCAATCTATGTTAAGACTCAAGACTAGATAGGTTCTTTGTGAACAATAATTGGCACTCTAAATTTTCTCTTGCCCAGGCCAAAGGGTCTCCTTAGACTGGTTTTAGACCACATTCCCATTTTTATGACAAGTTTCATCCCTGCCCAACCCTCCAGAATCTTTAGCTTTGAACTCTGTTTGCTTAGAGATAGTAATTTTCATGAGCTGGTCTCAAAGTGGTGGTTGGATGCTCCCTTCTTTGTTCATTCTTGTGGTTTGCTTTCTAACAAACTCAGGTGGATCAGGAACCAGATGAAAACATGGTCAATAACTATCTATGGAAGCATAGTCAGGAGAAGAATGAACTTTTAAGAAGTATTGAACAGCTTGACTTGAAGAATAATGATGGTGTTTTTTTTTTAAAGGAACGTGGATTATACCACCAATTTTATTAGAGAATAAATAGAATTGGTACAATCAAAAAGATTGGAGAGGTTCCAATCTTAAGAAAAAAGAAAATTACCAAAAGACTTTTTTCTAATCATCTACTGACAACCCTGATATATGCCATGACCAAGAATATAGAAAAGACAAACTACGAAAAGAGATGTTTTCAACATAAACTTTACTTTCCCGAAAAATGTTGTCATTTCTCTCTCCATATACTCCAGCAGATGGCATGCTTCTTGAAGAACAAAATATATCTTTTCTCCTTATTGCTTGTTGTCCTCTTCATCTTCTTGAAGAACAACCACATCTCTTGTACAGTATGAAAATTGCTCTTGAACTGTAACATGGCCCCGAAGATATTCCAGGTTTCTTTGCTCACCTTGCAGCCAACAAAAAGATGGTCTACCTCTTCATCATGACTACTACAGAATGAACATAATGTTTCCTCATTTGGACACCACTTACACCTATACATTTTAGTGACAATTCACTTCTGGAATTGTTATGGATGCTAATGATAGAAGTGATTGGATAATGCTCAAATCTCAATTCAACGAATGCTTGATCAGAGAAGGAATCAAAATGGGAACAGAGATCCAAGGAACTATGGCTTCAACATGGTCATAAGATACACAGTTTTTTCACACTGCTGCTAGTATCAAGAAGAGAATCAACAACATTAAAAGCATTAAGGTTGGTGACATCATCTATTCTGATGAGAATGAAGTGAAGAAAGCCATAACTGATTTTTACAAAGATCTCTTTGCTGAAATCTTTTTTTCTAGGCCACACTTTGTTAAAATCACTTCTCAAGATTGTTAGAGGATGAAGCTTCTTGCCTTACTGTTCCCACCGAGGAGGAAGAAGTCAAGAATGCAGTCTTTCGTATCAAGGCTGAAAAATCACATGGGCCTAGTGGTCTTTCTAGGGGCTTTTACCAAAATTTCTGGGGCACTATCAAAAGATGATCTTATGATGGCTATCAACGACTTTCAATCTAACCTTAAGGTATTTGCCACCTCAAGGCTACTCACATAATTCTTATCCCAAAGAAAGACAATGCTCAAATTATTGCCATTTCAGACCTATAAGTCTTTTGAACAACTCTTACAAAATTATTACCAAAATCCTCGCAACTAGATTGAAAAAAGTCATCAGAAAGCTTGTTGATCACAACCAATCTGCATTTTTACCTTGCAGAAACATTCTAGACAACTTCATGGCAGGCAGCCCATGAATCCATCCATTACCTCAAGTCTTACAAAAAGGAATTCTTGGTCTTCAAGCTTGATTTTGAAAAGGCATTTGATAGGGTCGATTGAAATGGCCTTCTCCATGTTATGAGTCTTATGGGTTTCAATGATAAATGGATCAACTAGACCAGATGTTGCATCTCAACCGCTAGATTCTCCATTCTTAGTAATGGTGAACCATGTGGTTTTCTTGGCAGCTCTAGAGGCCTCAGATAGGGAGACCCTCTATCTCCTTTACTCTTCAGCACTTTATGGAACAAAGCTTTGTATTCTGGTATTATCAAGGGTGTCTATATAGGCAGAAATAATACCTTTATGTCCCATCTCCAATTCGCGGATGATACTTTAATTTTCTCTCCTATGGACATTCATTGCATCAGTCACATCCAAATTCTCATCAAGATTATCGAAGATATCTCTAGCCTAGAGTGAGTTGACAGGATTCTATAATGATGTTGCCCTCATATCGGCAGTAGAACTTATTCTTTCTTGCCCTTGGGGCTCCTTTCCCATGAAATACCTGGTCTTACCACTCTCAGATGCTTCTCTTAAGTTAGCCAATTGGAGCCCCATTATTAAAAAGTTTGACTTCAAACTTGCTGGCTGGAAGTTCACCCTTTTATCTGATGGTGGTAGGTAGGGGTGTTCACTGTTTGGTTCAAACCGAAAAAACCAAATCGAACTACTAATTTGGTTTGGTTTGGTTTGGTTTGAAGTTTAAAAATTTTGGTTTGGGTTGAAACCAAACAGAACATGAAAATTTGGTCTGGTTTGGTTTCTACGCTTCATAAATCAAACTGAACCGAACAAACCGAATTACTTATAAGGACATAAATTTAGTATAAATATTTAGTGGTTGTTATATATATTAAACTAAAATCATTGAAACTTTTGAACTATAATGGAGTACTATGATACTTCTATTTAAATTAAGAACATCTTCCGTCATTCATATGTAAAGTGTAATATAAGTTTTTATTAGTGTAAAGAGTAATATGACCCATTATTTTAAAATAATTCAATTTCTTTCATCATTATATCTTAAATCATCTATTAGAAGTTAATTAGAATAACTAAATAATATATTTATTCTTTGTTTATAAGAATTATTTATTTATTATATAAATTATTAAAGTGTTGAAGACTAATTTGGTAGATAAGATCTCTTTATGGCGGCTAAACCAAACCAAACCGAATTATTTTCATTCGGTTTGGTTTGGTTTCAAAAGTGTCTGATTTGGTTTGGTTTGGTTTGGGTTCCCTAAAATTTCTCAAAAACCAAACCAAACCGTGAACACCCCTAGTGGTAGGTGGATTCTATCAAAATCTGTCCTCTCCTCATTGGGCATCTATTATCTTTCCATTTTTAAACTTCCAAAAGCTATTGAAAAGAGAATTGAAGTTGTGAGACTATTTTTCTGGAAAGGGAAAGCCTATGATCAGAGAATCTCAATCCCATTAGTTGGGTCAAGGTTTGTCACCCTACGTGTGAAGGTGGTGTTGGACTCACACTTGTTGCTTCGTTCAACATTGCTTTATTTTCTAAATGGCTTTGGCTCCTTGGCGATGGACAAGACTCATTATGGAAATTTATAGTAAGATCCAAATATTTTTATTCTTCAAACTCATGGGAGCTGTCTCTATCTAATAGAAGTGGACCATCCTCAATTTGGAGAGCCATTGTAGACTGACAGGATATTGTCAGAGCTGGTACCTCTATGATACTGGGTATAGAAAGCACTTCAAATTTTGGACTGATACTTGGGGCTCTTGTCTTGACTCTGCACTTGCTGATTGTTTCCCCAGGATTTTCTCTCTTTCACAAACAAAGAGGCTACAGTTTATTCTCTTGCAGATGGTACTACTTACTGTTGAGATCTGCAGTTCAGAAGGAATTTCAATGAGGAGGAACTACTGGAATATCTTCATTTAATCAGCACCTTGCATTCTACTAATCTCAAAATTCATGAGGAGGACAGGAGGATTTGGATCTGGAGCCCTAAAGGACAATTCTCAGTCAAGTCTGTCACCAACCTACGGGGGTATCAATGTGCCTTGGGCTAATTCAATCTGGTTGAAGGTTTGACCATCTGCAATTTAAATCTTCATGTGGAAACTTACCCAGGATAGGCTTGCTACATTGGCTCGGATTAAGAAATTCAAAACAGACATCAAAGATACTTGTCTTTTCTATGGGACCTTTAGAGAAACTTCTGAGCATTTGTTTATCCAGTGTGGTATCATCTCTAAAGTGTGGACTCTGTCCAGAAGCCGATCTTCTCTTGGAAGGACTGCTTTTCTTCGGACGATCACAAGAACACCTGGTCAATGTTATCAGGAGCTGTCCTTTGGGCTACCTGGAAGAGCACAATGCTAGATGCTTCAAGCATGAATTTTCACCCCCTTTTAGCATTATTAACCATTCTCTCAATGTGATCAAGAATTGGAGAATTGCTGCCTGCCATGAACAGTTGAACCTGATCTGGATTCCACTCCTCTTAACTCTTTATTAAAGTGGAAAGATTTACTTTAATTTTTTGTGGATCCTATTCAGTCCTGTTTAGCTGGGGATCCTTCCTTTCATCTTTGTTTTGGACCCTTTCTAGGTTCTTATTTGCTACCTTCTCTATAGCCCTTACTTTGTAATATCTCCTCAGCTTTTTATTAATATATGTGTGGCTCTTGACACCTTCCAAAAGAAAACCTTTTATATTCTCATCAACTTAAATAATATCATCTACACGTAACATACACCAACTAATTCCATCATGTAAATGTTTGCTCACCTCATCCATAACTAAAGAGGTATGTGACTTTGTGTTGAGCTTGATGTAATCCTATAATAATAAGGAATTCACAAGTCTGTCTAGCAATAGTTGTCATATACACACAAGAAACGGTGGAATATGGCCAACACAGCCCTCCAATTAAAATCAGAGGGCCCAGCTCCCTCTTGCCGCACCAGGGAAGTTCTTATGCAGTAGAGCTGTCAACAGAGATGGGAAGAGAGAGAGAGAGAGATTTTGGAATATAGCCAGCACGGCCCTTTGATTATGATCGCACCTTCCTGCCATGCTTAGGAAGTTCCTGCATGGTAGGGTTGTCAACAAAGCGAATACAGAGTTGTCAACGAAGCGAATACAGAGTGGATGTCACACTATCCAACTCCACTCTGTTTAAATTCTCCAAATATCTGACTCCAGATATTATCAAACATATATTTTTTTCTATTCAAATTTGACTCCGCTAGATAATATTCGGATTTGAATAATAATACAAATATCTTATTATTTCAAATTTGACCTATAACTTAATTACTTATAAATTTTATTCTTATAAAATATAGCCTATAAGCACCAAAGATATATCTTAAATTAGTAAATAATCAAGTTATAAATATCTAGATAAATTTTATATCACTCAAATACTCTATTAAATATATCTTACATAATAATAAAAATATGAATTGAACAATCTACATAAATAAATAAAATTACTAAAAATATAAATTTCACAATAAATTTCATCATTATCCCTCTACACATCTATTAAGCATGCTTCAAACATCAAATAGTTTATTTTAACATATAAACATTACTAAAATTAGAAGAACTTATCAAAAGATACAATCAGTCAGATAATAAATGGAGCGGATATCCATTTTCCATTTTGGCTTCAAATATTAATCATGTCATTAAACGGATGTATGAATATGTCTGTCGAATGTCCTAATCGGATAAGTATCCGACTAATTAGGTGCAAATGCGGTTCTTATTTGGATATTATCTGGATCTGTTGACAGCCCTGCCACATGGGATCATTGGAGCCGGGCCCTCTGATCTTTAATGAGAGGGTGCTTACTGTGCCACCCAATCACCTCCCGTGAATTCGATGCCACAACCACCTTTTTTGGCCTTGAATCAGATCAAATCCGATGGTTTAGAAGGTTGTACGGCCAGGCCACACCAAATGCCCAGGCCATATAGTAGCACTATATATATATATATATAGTGAGAAGAGATACAAAAGGTGTGGGGATATACAAGTATAAGAGTTAGCACTCAAGAGACCCCATGTACAAAAACACCAAGTAGAGTAATACTTGCTGCGATGCCCATGCATTGCAATCCACGTGGATTGCAATGCATGGGCTAGCAGCAGCCCGATCCAGTCGGATCAGACGGCTGCTGTGCAGCCCGTCTGGGTGGGGAAGCCGGTTTTTCATTTTTTTGTTTTATGTTCGGATTTTTTAATTTTTTTGGGAGCATCCGATCAAAAATCGGACAGTACAGCCAGGTCGCTCTGGTTGGCTCCGACCCGACTGTATAGTTTTTTTTAAAAAAAAAACTTTTTTATTTTTTACACATAAATCGGGGTTTGTACCAAACATTTTTTAAAAAAAATACAGTCGGGTCGGGGGCCGACCTGAGCAACCCGGCTGTGCCGTCCGATTTTTGATCGGAGGCTCCAAAAATATTTAAAAAATCCGAATAGAAAACAAAAAAAAAATGAAAAACCAACTCCCCCCCAACCCAGACGGGCTGCTGGCCCGTGCATTGCAATCCACGTGGATTGCAATGCATGGGCATTGCAGCAAGTATTACTCCACCAAGTAGGTGTAACCCCAGGCTGAAGCAGCCATAACTACCATTCACCCCTCCCCAAGCAGAACTAAAATAGAGGAGTTATAATGCTCCACTTTACAGTTGTGATTAGCCCATTCCCTGACTCTGTCATAGACAAAAGAGAAAACACTATTCAGGGTAGACGCCTCCCTTCTGAAAATCCTTTTGTTGCGTTCAATCCAGATGGCCCAGATAGTTGCATGCAGAATCAACCACCATATGAGACGATCATTGGGATTAGGCCAAGCCCCCCTCACGACTGCACAAGGAGCTTGGTCGATCCCCATTGATTGAAAGGCACATTGAGCCATGAAAAAAAAAAGCTGCCATACCTCATGGGTAAAAGAGCAAGAAGTGAAAAGGTGATCCACATTCTCATCTTCTTCCCCACAAAGGCAAGAAGTGACATTCAGGTCTGAAATAAAGTAAACCAGTCTATCACACGTTGGGATCCAGTTCAAAGAAACTCGCCATAAAAGGATCTGAACTTTAAGGGGACTTTTTACTTGCCAAATGCTAGAATAATGAGGGAATCTAGCGCCTTCCATCTGCAGCAATGGAATAGGTAGACTTGGCCGATAATTGTCCATCACTACTCCATTTCCAAGTCCACCTATCCTGATTGTTGGGATCCAGAAACCGTGACTGTATCAAATTGATCAGGTGCATAAATTCTTCCATCTCAACTTCCCTCAGAGACCTTCTGAAAGTAAGGCACCAACATTCCAGGTCCACATCAAAAGACTGAGAAACTGTGGCTGAAGAATTGCTGGCAAGTGGCAAATAAGGGTTGAGATTTGCACCAAGGATCGACCCAAAACCGAGTGGACCTGCCGGCCGCAACATGCACCTAAGACCCAGCCTTGAAAACATCAGAGCAAGCAAGAATCCCTCTCCAAATAGGTGACACATTGTAAGTGGTAGGAAAAACCATTTCCCACAGTCTAGAGTGCAAGTAATATTTCTGAGAGATGATGTCCTTCCACAGGCTGTCCTCTTGGTTGACCAGCTTCCAAAGCCATTTAGTGCAAAGGGCAGTGTTATATATATATATGGGGCAGATATAACAACCCCCCCCCCCCCCCCAATTTCCCACAGTCTAGAGTGCAAGTAATATTTCTGAGAGATGATGTCCTTCCACAGGCTGTCCTCTTGGTTGACCAGCTTCCAAAGCCATTTAGTGCAAAGGGCAGTGTTATATATATATATATGGGGCAGATATAACAACCCCCCCCCCAAATCCCCCATCCCGGTTTAAAAAAAATAAAAGTCACCAAAAAAATTAAAATTTCAAATACCCCTGTCTAGGTGGTTTCCCACCCTTTTTTATTTAATTTTCACCGTCAGATCGAAAAACTTAACTGTAGCCGTCCAATCAAATGCGTCATTGTTTGGAGATTAAAACTAAAACCTTAGAGGATTGGATCAACCCTAAAGGCTAATCTGACGAATTTTTTATTTTTTCAGCATTTTTAGACATTGATTTTTGGTACATGTCCGATTAGACGGTGAAAATTAAAGCCCCATAGATGGGATCAACTTTAAAGGTCCTATTTGAATATTTTAAAATTTATGAATTTTTTATTTTTTTTAGCATGGGGTGGGTCGGTCTTCGAAGGGGGCACATTTAAGTTAGATGCACCCCGAGACGCATTGAATCCTTTCCTATGTATATAGATGCACATCTAACTTAGATGCCCTCTCTCCCCCCTCCCCCTGAAAATCCCCCACCCTGATTTCAAAAAAAAAAATCACCAAAAAATTTAAAATATTCAAATGCCCCTGTCTAGGTGGTTTCCTACCCTTTTTTATTTAATTTTCACCATTGAATTGAAAAACATAATTGTAGTCGTTCAATCAAATGTGTCATTGTTTGGGATCAAAACTAAAATCCCAGGAGATAGGATCAACCCTAAGGGCTGATCTGACGATTTTTTTATATTTTCAGTATTTTTAGACATTGATTTTTGATACATGCCCGATCAAACGGTGAAATTAAAGCCCCGTAGATGGGATTAACCCTAAAGGCCCTATTTGAATATTTAAAAATTTATGAATTTTTTTATTTTTTTAACATGGGGTGGGTGGGTCTTTTGGGGGGGGGGGGTGTTAGATGCGCCCAGGGGCGTGTTGAATCCTTTCATTTCCCATATATATATATATATATATATATGTGTGTGTGTGTGTGTGTGTGTGTGTGTGTGATGCGCCCAGGGGCGCGTTGAATCCTTTCATTTCCCATATATATATATATATATATACACGTGGTTTAGGCTATCTATGCAGTTAAACCGCACGGTTCATTTCGCCCCATCTCAAAGTTGAAAAAAAATAAAAATCACCATAAAATTCTAAATATTCAATTACCCTTTCTAAGATAATTTTCACCTCTTGAAGCTTAAATTTCACCATCGGATCATATGTGGATTGATTGTAGCTATCCAATCTTGTGAGAACAAGTTAGTGATGAACACTAAATCCCCAAGGGATGGGAACAACCCTAAGAGTAATCTGACCGATTTCGTATTTTTTGACTATTTTTTCATGATTTTTTGAAATCGGGTTTGCAAGTACTCGATGGATAGCGAAGATCGAGTTTCAAGATCAAATCATGATTGGATGGTCAAAATAAAATCCCAGGGGATGGAAGCAACCCTAAGGGGGGTAATCAAATATTTAAATTTTTTTGATGAATTTTATTTTTTAAAATATGAGGAGGGGTGCAAAACAGTGCCTTAACCTCACACGCACTGTGGCGCACCGCACCACAACACTCCTATATATATATATATATATATTGTGCCACTAGGTTTAGCCAAACTTGAGACCTTGGTGGAGCAAACGCTAGTCTCACGCCAATGGTCCACCTACTTGGTTGAATCACATGTTGGCTCTTATAAAGGTTTAGTATCCATCTAAAAATCAGCATTCTCTTGTTTCCCACCATCAAATTTTAGGCTACCCCGCAACAGAGAAGAGGATAAAAGGGGATTTTTACTCTTCACTGCCTAAAATTTTTCAATATTTTGTATTAGTCCCTGCAATCTTCATATTTATTTTAAACTTCCCACAATCTATGATTATTTTAAACTTCCTACAGTCTTTGAATGTTCCTTAAAAAGGCCTTCCAGTTGGCAACCATTAAAAAAAAGGAATATAGAAGGAATATTTGCAGTTCCTTCCATGTACCATATTTCTACCATAATATATTAGGAATATTCTGCAAATATTCCTTCTATGTTTCCTTTTTTCAATGGTTGCCAACTGGAGGGACTTTTTAAGAAACGCTCAAAGACTGTGGGGGGTTTAAAATAAATATGAAGATCGCAGGGAGTAATACAAATATTGAAAGATTATAGGGGCCAAAAAGCAAACCCGCTCCTCCCCCCCCCCCCCCCCCCCGGCACAAGAAAAAAGAAAAGGAAAACCTGCACCCAAAGCATTCCAATTAATCCTATTGCAATTGCCTTCATTTCGTGAACGATGCTGTTGGTGTACAGTGTATTGCCATTGTTATATGTTAGAAACCTCTATGCTGCTGGTTGGTTGCTTTGGTTCTTATCATGAAAGTTTGCAATTTTGTCTACATTTATGTTATCATCGTTTATGTACTTCTGTTTGTCGTCACTTAGCGGCAGTCATCTTGTAATCTGAGGATGAACATGGATCAATCTTGGTTTCTATTTCATTGTTTATAGAGTTTTCAACACGCTCTCATTTTCATGTGAAAAGCAATTTATTTGGAACAGGCAATGATGGTTGTCTGCAATTGGGAGCTAGCTGAGGCTCGGAAAAGAGATGCCATGGACCGTGCAAGAGTTCGTGGTGAAGAGCCACCTGCTGAGGTCCTTGCTGAAGAAAGAGGTCTTCATTCAAGCATCGAGGTGGATGCAAGGAACCTCTTAGAAGGGAAAACACTGAATGAGTTGGAGGCACTGCAACAGAAAATTGAATCACAGATGCTTTCTGGCACAGCGAAAGTTGTTGAATTCTGGGAGGCTGTTCTAAAAAGGCTACCAATATTCAAGGCAAAGGTAGAGGAACACGACCATCTTTCACAAAAACATGAGTTGATATAATGACACTTTCTTTTATCCTTCTCCACAACTCAATTTTAAAGTTTCTTCAAGCATATCATCTGCTAGTGCTAGTCAAGCATATTGCCCATTCTTTTTAATGAGATGTCAGGCTTTTGAATTCTTTATCTTACATGCTTTTGTTTTGCATTTTGATGTGTTTTATTTCTCTTTTGTAAGTATTTTTTGAATGTGTGTTCTTGATATAATTGCCATTACCACAGGCTTGCTTGAAGGAAATCCATACAAGTTTATTAAAGAAGCATCTAAAACGTCTAGAACAACCTGCAGAGACTGAAACAGATACAGACAAAGAGATGGGGTTGGAACCTAAAGAGGTGGAGACCGTAAGCTATGTGGAAGGTATAACTCAACTTTTGGACATTTTACATGTTTTTATCATTATGTGTCTATTTAGTCTGGTGAATTGATCTTTGCTTCTTATCTAGATGACGAGCCCTATTCTCCAGCACCAGTAATTGAGGAACAGAAGTATGAAATGGAGGAAGAGCCAGGTTCTTTTTCACCAGAACTTTTGCATGGGGATGAAGAAGAAGAAGCAATTGATCCTGAGGTTGATCAGGCTGAACTGGTAAGCATTTCTGACTACTTGTTTTATTTGCATTTCAATTCTTTTTGATGGATAGATTGAAGTGGCATGCTAAAATAGGAAAACAGAATCCTTCCAATCTGAAGACTAATGTTCATCGTATATTCGCCATCAGGGTATTTGAGTGAATTATATTGTTTTCAAATGAAGGGTTGAGGGATAAAACACAATTTCTCTCTGCGGCTATGCTGGCACATGGTTTGGGACTGATCGGACCTAGTTATTTAGATGGAAAACCTATTTCGTTAGTATGTGAAAAGTTTGCTACAGGCCTATGATCTGGCTCACATCTCTCTGGTTCTGGTTTTGCCAACCAGCAACCAGGATTCAAAAGCTTGCATTGCACCTGATGCATTCATGAGGCTAAAAGGGAAAGTTTCTGCATAGGCCAATGCAGACCCCAAAGTGCATTCGGTCAAGCCTTCAAAAGGGAGGAAAGGGTTCATGCCTTCATGGACATCCAAAAGATGAAAAATCTGTTTTATAAATTTTGGTTTGATAAGGTTACCTATGCAATCACATTTTGAATATGGAAAACATCTGTTTCTGGTTAGGCTGACTTCTCCTCTTGTTTAGATACTCTCAAACAGACCTACTCTCCCATCCTTTTCTCTGGAAAGTTTGTCATGTCATGGGAATAAAGGTGGCAAGAGATTCAAGGGTTAACCTAAAGTGAAGATGCCTGTGAAAAGGAGCGGCTGGGTGCTTGGAGTCACAGAGTTTAGCTTAGTGCAGGTGGAACTCAATGGTAGTTACCAAGAAGTGAATACTGAGGCACCAGTTATGGGGCCTCAAACTTCTCCGGTCTCCATGGCCTTGAAGACGGAAGCTGATGCTTCTCTGCCAGGTGGTTGCAAGTTCTCAATCCTCAGTTGCCCTCTATTCCTGGAATAACCTTTTTACCCTCATTCTTTCCTTTTTCTTCTATGACAAGGACGTGAAGGTGAAGGTTCTCAGCATGGCAGTAAAGTTTTGCTCCTAGGAAGCATTTCTAAATGGCAACAACTCAAAGGAAGTTCAATGGAAATGGTGGAAATGGAAGAACTCTGGATCCCTTCTGTTTTATGTGACTTGTGGTCAGAGAAGGATCTGGAATAAAAAGGGGAGTAACCCCAGGGCTTGTCTCACATGTCAGTTGGTCCAGTTACGTGTGACGTAATGATAGAGGAGCACTAGAGAGGTGAATGTGTGTTAATGACAGGAAAGACAGCAGCTGGAGAGTAGTTATACTCTAAGAAGGGAGATTAAAGGGTTACTGGAGGCAGGGACATTTGGTGGAAGAAAAGGAAGGTGTAGGGAAAGTATAACTGCTCAATTGGAATGTTAACAGATTGACGGCGACAGGAAAAGAACTGTGTATACATGTGGTTCCCCTATAGAAGACCAAAATAGCATGACAGATCAAAAGGTTAGGAACTTGGTGGCTGTGGGAGATGAGGGAAATCGAACCCTCGCACTGATTATTTATATTTATTTTATATTGGTTATTTTGGTAGATTATAAGAACTTAGGATGAGTCTTTGAGGAGTTTGAGATTTTTAGATCAAGCATGTGGATCCATAAGTTTGACCTCTCCCTGCTGACCTAGTTATTGTTAATTACATCGATCAAATGATTGATCACCCTTGATTAATTGCTACTAATGATGCCCTTTAAATCAAAGAACCATGCATGATGAGTATGTGCAACCAATGAATAAATCAAAGAACCGAACAGTCTGGTGGCACCCCCCACCGGATCAACTCCTTCCCTCTTCTCCTTCTACTCTTTCCTTTCTTCTATTATTTCCTTATTTTATTCTTCTTCTTCTTCCCCCCCCCCTTTTTTTTGGGGGGGGGGGGGGGGGGGAACCACCCACCTGATCCTCTATTTTTTTCCTTTTCTTTTAAACCCTTTCTCCGTTTTCTTTTTGTATTTATGACCATCCAGTAGGGGCCCCCCTTCTCTCTCTCTCTCTCTCTCTCTCTCTCTCTCTCTCTCTCTCTCTCACACACACACACACACACACATGGTGCCCTGCTCTATTCCTTTGCTGATTGGAGTTGCTGCCAGCTGCTGTTGGGACTGCTGTTGCTTCCCTGCTGCTTGCGGTTGTTGTTGGCTTGCTACACACGTGGTATTCATCCCTTTGGCCTTTGTGCAGGGCCCTCGTCACAAGGTAAGGGTCTTTGTCCTTTTACTTGTTTATTTTCATTTTTTTAATTTGATCAAATCATGATTAGGGGTGCAAATGGGTCGGGTTCTTCATGATGCAAATCCGAACCCGAAATGCCTAATCTGAAACCTGATTCAAATCTGCTTTGGAACGTTGTTTTGGATCCAGATTCGGATCACTTGGACAACCCGCAACTTTCCTTGGGCCTCTGCTCCGTGCCCTTCCCTAGATGACCTGACCTGCCGCATCCTCCCCACTCCAACCTTTCTTGGCCATGGCATGGCAGCATCCACCAGCAAGAGCAGGAATAGTAGCAGCAGCAGCAGCAGCTGCAGGTGGATCCACAACGGTGGTTGGACCCACAGGCACAAGTGTGGCTGCATCTTCCCTCCACTCCAGCAGTCCAGCCCCACCGCCACCCTCCTCATGTCTTTGTCGCCCTCCTCTGGATCTCTGCTGGTATCCTCCTGGAAGACAGCCTCGCCTGCTCCAGCACCCTCTCCCTCCACCGCACACCTGCTCCCCTATTCCCACCTCGATGCCAATAAGGTCAGCTTTGACTATCTTCTCCACTGGTTCGTCTCTGTCCCCATCTTCCTCCTCGCCTACAAGCGTCACGGCATGCCGTTATTGGCCTCTTCAACCTTCTCTTCCTCTTTGTACCCCAAGGCTGGCTGTCCCCTTGTCCACAGCGCCAGTGTCGTTGGCTGCCACACCCGCCTACCTTTGCCCCAGCCTCGACCTCAGCCGCCTCCTCACCACCAGCCTCTTGCTCAAACGCCTCGAGACCATTGTCGCTGTAGGCCTCTTCCTAGGCATGATTATCAGCATCGTCCTTGGCAACGTCGTCTTCTCCTACAAGAACGGCATTGACGGTGCCATCATCTCCCTCAAAACCCATCTAGATGGATGACTACAACGTATAGCCGTCGACCAATACACCACCTACCTCTACAATGCCTTGCGGTCATAGATCGACTGCCTCACCGCCCTGTACAGCTTCACTGAGCTTGCCAATGGTCTCTGACAGGTATTCCTCATGAACCAGCCCGCGGCCTCGTCCATCCCCTCCACCGTCCCCGTTGGCATCTACACCGAGCTGAGGGGGGTGTACAGGTGAGGCTTCCGTGATGCAAAATGGGGATTCTGGAAAGAAACGCTGATCTGAAACATGTTTTCTGGCAGACAAAAACTTGCCATGTCTGTGACCTGAATGCAAAAGAGATCAATTTGGGATCAAGGAACAATGATTCAAATTCAATTTTGATTACAGATCAGAATTAGGTTTCCGGATCCCGCCGATCCGTTTACAGCCCTAATCACGATAGACAGTATGCAGATGATACTCTTTTTTTCTCCACTTGCAATGAGAGGAAAATTCTGAATTTGGAATTTCTCCTGAAGTTACTTTAAGCTGCAACAGGTTTGAAGCTTAATTTTCACAAAAGTGATCTGGTAGGTGTGCACGTTTCAGAAGATAAGAAGAGAAATATTGCTTAAATTATGTGTACCACATGGGAGTCCTTCCTTATTAAGTATCTAGGACTGACTTCATCTAGAAGCAATAATAAAGCCTCAGAATGTTCTGATCAAGAAGTTTGAACAACAGCTTGATGGGTGGAAGAGAAAGCTCCTCTTAGCTTGTGGGAGGTGGCTTCTACCTGAAGTGGTATTATCCAACCTTGCTATTTATTTTCTTTCAATCTTCGAAGTTCTGAGGGGTGTTTGCCGAAAGTTACCATCGGAGCAGCATTATTTTTTGGAGAGGCAAGGGGCCGAAGGAGAGAGGGATGAATCCTATTGGCTGGAAGTATGTGTGCAGACGCAAGGAGGAGGGAGGGGTGGGGCTAGTTCCCATTGATATTATCAATAGGGCTCTTTTGACCAAATGTCAGTGGAAAGTGGAGAGGGTGGAGCAATCTGTGGGCTAAGGTGGTTAGACACAAATATTTCCCAATCCAACATAAGTGGATTGGGTATGATCAGGCAAACTCACAATTTTCACCAGTTTGGAAACATTATTAGCCATATAGATTCTTTAGTTGTTCATCTCAAATCCATTTGGGAAAGGGAGATTCAACCAGGTTTTGGGAAGATGCATGGATGGATTTTAGGCCTTTTTGGGCTAAGTTTCCCAGGCTGACGCAATTATAACTGTACATCAAAGGAGTATTAAAGAGCTGTGGTCAGTTACAGGCAGTCGCACAGTATGGGATCTGAATTTCTGTAGGGCCTTGCAAGGATTCTGAAATGACAGAATTGTTAGAGCTTCTCTCAGATATTCAAGATTTCAAATCGCAACCAGGTATTCCTGATAAAAGAAACTGGAGATGGGATCTACTACCAGCTGATCCAGCACTTAAAAGGTGTGATTGAGTTAAATGACTGTTTGGTAGAAAAACCTTATTGGTTGGAACCAATGAGCCAAAGGCTGCAGGGTTAAAGAAGAAGCTTTAAACATAATTTTGTGCATAGGCAATGAGACTGGCAGCCTAGTCATCTTGCAACTTTTAAAAACATTGGTTCATGTGGCAAGCAGACCCCACTTACCCTGTAAGGACAGTCCCATTGCCTTTTCAAAATTTCATAGGTGCCATAGCTACACAAATACCAGTTCTATGGTTACCTTAAAAAAACTGAAAGTTGCAATATATTTCATTCTGATGCAATAAACATATTTCTGTCTAAGAATGTATACTACAGCTATAACATAGACTATGTTACCTTGCTATGGAATGTATTACTTTCTCAACTATTGTAGTGGTGTAAAATATATTACATTGTTATGAAGCATATTGCAGTCTTACAATGCTTAAGAATGCAATATATTGGACACCAGTGTTATGTATCTTCTTAGAATGCTATGCATTTCCTATAGAAATATATTGTACTTTGTGCTATTAGAGTGCAATTTGTTCATTTGGTGTACAATATGAATGCCTAGTTCAATTTTTCTTCCTTTTGAGGAGGGGATGTGATGTGGGACGACAAGCAAACACAACAAAATAGCAACTGGTAATAAACACCAACAACACCTGGACTCGTCAGAAGTCTGGATCACGAGCTTATCCCATCCGAACAAGGTGCAAACATGCAAAATGACATGAGGCTGAAATGGGTGGATCGACGGTAGTTGTAGAACTACTAACATAAGTAGGGCACATCCAACCTATCAACGCAGTAGAGCTGGGTTATGGGAATCGAGTCCTTACACACTCAATCACAGCCGCACAATATTTAAATAAATATGCAGGGAGTTCAGGTGCTTACTCACAATGTGCGAATGGATATCAAGTAAATTAAGTTAAGCAAATAATTCCGCAAAAGATCGTAGCAAGTTACAACATGCTAACCAAATTTTGGCTGGAATCGCGGAAACGAGGCTGTCTTGCACCAATGCACATGTCCTCTAAACGACTTGAGGGTCACAGACGACGACGGTGACACGCAAAGTGGGATGCCAGAGCTGCTTGCTGTCTCAGACCATAGTTCGCCCGGTAGGCTGCAGCAGGTGGCAGGCAGCGCACAGAGGACCGGACGCGGTGTGTGAGAGCAGTTGGAGCCCCATATTGATGGCCTCCCTGCAGCAGGACTAGGGAGATGAGGCAGGTGCAGCACATGTATGGCCTACTGTTGGGGTCACCTGGATGCAGGGCAAGGTTTGCCATCTCGGATCATGGCTTCGTCTCAGGGAGCGGAGAGAAAAGATCTCGGAGAGATCTCAATAAAATCTCGGGAGATCAGGACTCTCATACGCAAGGAATGCTATATTGGATCTTGACATTATCTTGGAAGGCCAAGGAGAAGACATCTCGAATAGAGAGAATGACGGCCTTGTCATGAATCTTGAGCATCTTGTACTTTTCAAAGAAAACTCCAAAGGAAACTTTAGGATGATTAAATTAACACGATAATGACAAGAATAATGCAAAAAACATGTTTACACATGTACAAGGATTGCTTTCT
This sequence comes from Zantedeschia hybrid cultivar, assembly GCA_030544215.1. Classification (NCBI taxonomy): domain Eukaryota; kingdom Viridiplantae; phylum Streptophyta; class Magnoliopsida; order Alismatales; family Araceae; genus Zantedeschia; species Zantedeschia hybrid cultivar. Next base: position 2,179,280 of record JARZZO010000007.1, read on the forward strand.
TGAATCTATTTGCCATCTAAATCTGTTGGAGAACTCCTCATTAGTCGTCATCCTCATCCCCCCCTCCATTGGCCTTCTCATCTCCTCCTTCCCCTCTTCTCTTCCTCTTCTTTTTACCCCATTCCATTACTCTTCCCCTGTATCCCTCTTGTTCTTGATCTCGGTTGAGATTTGTCTCGAGACCTTGGAGAGACACAGATTCTCGAGAGATCTCGGAAGAGATGGCAAACCATGATGCAGGGTGGTGCAGGAGTTGGGCAGCCATGTGCCCAGTTGTGTCTAACGCAAGGTTCGCCGACTCGAAGAGTCGGACCAACTCGGATCTCCCATGATCCGGTACAAGTCGGGTTGACACGTGCTGACTCGGCCGACTTGCATGAAAAAGTTCTTCCAAATCGCACAGGCTCGGTCGAGTCGCGCCGACTCGGACTCATCCTGATATGGTACGAGTCGCCTGAGTCAATCCGGTACAGCAAACCATGGTCTAACGAAGGACAGGTGGAGGAGGAGACCAGGGGCAGTGGGATGGTGGGCATAGGCCCTTGCGCCCATTGCTAGTCCTGGAAGCATGGATGGCAGTATCGATACCGGTATCGATGGGTGCCGGTACCGATACGTACCGGTACCGGTATCGACCGTACCGGTCGGTATAAAATGGCTAGAAAAATTCAGGAAAAATCAGAAAAAATAATCAGAAAAATATGAAAAATCAAGAAAAAAATGTAAAAAATTAATTAGATATATGTTGAGTGTGACAAAGATGGATTAAGACAAAGAAGTACACAACATATACTAAATGACTATTTTGATACAGATTAAACATGAAAAATATTATGCTAATGTACTAAACATTTACAAATAATAAATATTAATGAAATCAGACGATCCTGACCCATGAAAAATATGAGTGAGTATACTAGTATGGATAATAACCCGTAGATCTTTCTAAAAAAGCCCTAATTTTTAACCCTAATTAGGGTCAAATTTGGGATTGTTCTCTAATTAGGGTTCAATGAACGCAATTGACAGCTTGCTTCTACTCTAAATTATGCAATCAACATTAATTAGGCTTCAATTAATGTTTAATTGAAGTAATTGGACAAAAGCCCTAATGTTTAACTGCTAATTATGGTCGAAAATTGGGAGTTGTCTATTTTGATAAGAAAATGAACGTAAATAATCTAATAACAGTTAACAACTCAAAAATAATTTAAAATTTTAAAATACATATCATACCTTCTTCTATTTCTTTTTTTTTTTCCACCCAAAAAGGCCAAAACCTCTCCGGCAGTGGGCTGCAGTGGCAGCGGCGGCGGCGGCAGCAGGTGGTGGCGGCGACACCTTCTCCTCCTTTCCCTCCCAAAACCGCAAGAGCCCCTCTCATAAATATGTTTCTGTGAGAAGGGAAAGTAAAACACCCCTTTTAAGGGGGCATTTCACGTGTACCAGTTCGGTACTGATCTGGTTTCGGGCGTACCCGATACGTCCGAAACCGGACCGGTACTGAACCGGTATAGTATTTTTTTTATTTTATTTTTAAAAAAAATATGGTATCGGACATTTGACCTGCCACCGGTACTGGTGCCGGCTAATATCGGTACATATCCGCTGGTACGTACCGGTATCGGCCGATACTGTCAACCATGCCTAGAAGACTTGAACCAACAGATAGAGAGGGGCATGAGCAAAAGGGGAGGGCAACAGAACGCGGTGGGTGAGGGCAACGAGGAGGGGAGGCCTCTTCAACGGACATGCTAGGCAGGATGGGCGTGTGTGGTGGGATAGTCCCCACTGGTGGACCTTGCATCCGGTCCATCGGAGGACTGTAAGAGAGAGAGATGGGCAAGAGTGGAAGAAGAGGAAATAGAAGAAGAGGGGAAAGCTGCAGGGAGAAGACAGCTGGCTTGGACTTCTCGGTTGAAGAAGAAGACGGCGGCGGCGGCTGGCCTCTCACCCTCCTCTCAGGGCACAAGTAGACAAACTAGGATTATAAATATTCCATTCATTAATGATATCCACGTATTGAAAGGCCCCTATAAAGGGAAAAGTTAGACATTTTACATCTAGACATTGTACAACTCATAATAACATAAGTAGTACCCGTACTGACTAGAAGTCAAATAAATGCAAATCTATCCCTAGGAATAAAGGAAAAAGCATAAAAATAGAAAATGGCTCCCTAAACTAAACTCCATCAATCTGTCAAGAACTCCCCAAGCCAGAGTGACAATATTGTTGTCAGGGCAGTCCATTGACGATGTCGCCCTTGGTACATGATGACGGTGTCCCCACCAAAGTGGACCAATGTCCTTGGTCATTGCATGATGAGTAGGCTACCAGTGTCACCACCTCCTGCAGCCATGGATTTGGGTCGGGATCGGCGGGTCCTGATCCGGCTGGAATCGGCCGAGTTCCACCAATTCCGGCTGATCGGATCCCGATTCGGATCGGGATCGGTGGGTCCCTATCCGTGCCAGAATTCCATGCTTGCAGCTGCCATTTTTGTGCCATAATAAATGGAAATTGAGCCAAAACATTAAAGTGTGCAGGAGGCCAATGCCCAAGCTTTGCATCTTCATGATGCTTCATTCTGCTCATCACCAGCTCATTGCCCCTGTACCTCCATCTCTTTCTTTTTTATTAAAAATAATTATATTTTTAAATGCATTCTGATCAGCAAGGAACTATTAATTGGCCATTCCAAGATATGAGTTCTTACTATGTCAAGTATACTGATAAATTCCAAACGCAGAGATATCTAGGGAATCTGGATGAGTGGAATAGTGATAAGCTGTGTTGCAAGTTAACCTGTGTTGGTCAACAAACCAAGGAATTCTTTGTGATTCCTTGCCATAGTGAATGATTTATTGCTGCCTTGGAAGGCCAGCTGACTTTTTTGAAGGCAGCAGAAAAGCCACTTTCATTGACATTGCACCCCAAAAAAAAAACACTGTACAGAAGGAGAACAGAAAATACAAGAGGACTCGCCAAATCTACCAAGAAGGTAGATATTAATCCCCCCCCCCCCCGAAAAAAAAAAAAAAAAAAGAAAAAGAACACCCCAACAAATCACCCTTTATTTAATACAAAAAAATTCCCAGTTAGCAAGGTTGGAAATAATAATAGACTCGGGCTTGGAATTCCCATTCCTTAATGAAATGAATACAGCTCCCAATGATCTCAGCGGGAGCAGCGAACTGGTTTCTAAATATTCTGAGGTTCCTCTCTTTCCAGATAGCCCATAGCATAGCTGGAAGCACAATCTTCCACACGTCTCCTTCCTGTTCATATGGACAAAACAACTTCCAATCCTTCATGATATCAAGCACAGAATTAAATTCCCTCGCCATAGTCCCCACAGATCTGAAAAAAAATAAATCTTCCAGATAACATCAATAATTCCACAGGTGAGAAATAGATGGTCCAGTCTCTAAAAACATATCACAGAAACTGCATTTGGTTCTATCTGGCATTTTAGAACTTTTTGAGCCCGTTTCCTGTAGGCAATCTTCCCCAAGCTACCTTCCACATGAAGATCCTGATTTTGATGGGCAGCTGTTTGTTCCACACTTTAGAATTCCCATCTACCCTAACTCCTAAATTTAGAATGGAAGTAGCCGAGCTATCTGAAAACTTCCCTCCTGGGTCCCATCTCCATAATCTAACATCGGTCCCTCGTTGGAATTTTGCAAGTTGTACAATGTTATTGAGCTGAGGAAACTCCCTCTCTTCTTGAAAGAAATTTCTGCAAAATCTCAAATTCCATCAAACCTCCTGACCTGAATCAGATTTAATTTCACTAATGCAATTGTTATTAGAAAGCGTGATATTGTACAATCTCGGAAAACTATCTTTTAGAATTCTGCCATCCAGGCAAGCGTCTTCCCAAATCTGGCCCGTTGGCCATTGCCAACTTTAATATGTTGAACAGTTGAAGAAGTCCATGTTTTAGATTATGTTCCTCTGAACATTAGACATTGTCCTGTTAACTTGAATGTCCTTAATCCTGAACTCATTGTAAGAAGGCCAGTTGACTTTTAGTGGAAGCTTTTGCTGATCTCCATTAATGCTAAGATGCACTAGTGTGTATGATCAGAAGGATAGGATATTTGATTTCTTTGCTTGTCTTGATTTATTCACCTGCTTTGTGTTTAGAATTAGCACTTTCATGTTACGTTCTTTTTCTTCTGTATATATTATAAATAGTGGTAATGGTATGGTGTTCAAAAATTGTAAATAGTATTGTGCTACCTGGTAATGTGTTGATTTTGATATTTAAATTGACAACTGGAACTATTTTAAGTGCTAGAGCTGGCACATTCTTTTCCACTGCTGCTGGCACTTCCTTTACTGGATGCCAGATCTTTTATGATTTAAGCTCAGTTGCTATAAGCTTTTCGTTGGATGACCCATCAACTTTTCTTTCTAACAGGCCCGAAAAAGAGAGGCTGTAGTGGTTGAACAGCAGAGGAGGCTCCAAGAAGCTATGTCAACAAAGGTTGTCAAGGATGAAGATAACTTTGAGCTAAAAGCAATGAAAGCTATGGGAGCTATGGAGGAAGGTGACGCAATTTTTGGCTCAGGTGCTGAAGTAAATCTTGAGTCCCAGGTATTCGAATCAGCGGATTCTTTTGCAGCATGTTACCCCTTTTGTCATTGTTGTCAGACAATTGGCATGAAAATTGAGCAAGATTTAAAAAACCTAATGACAATTGACATGAAAATTGAGGAACATATGCAAGTCTTTTCCATGTTCTCTTCATGTTCATATGGTATTCCTTTCGTTTCTGGATTTGGTGCCTTTTTTCAAGTCCACATGCTTTTTGTTGAATGAAAATTGATCCTCTTTTCTCCAATTTGTGGAAGGGTGAAGTAATCTAACAATTTCTGATATAATATGCATACAGGTCTATTGGTGGCATGACAAATATCGTCCTAGGAAGCCCAAGTATTTCAACCGTGTTCACACAGGATACGAGTGGAATAAATATAATCAAACGCATTATGATCATGATAACCCTCCACCCAAAATTGTACAGGGTTACAAATTTAACATTTTTTACCCTGACCTTGTAGATAAATCTAAGGCACCTGTTTACACCATAGAAAAGGATGGAAGCAATGGCGAAACGTGCCTAATAAGATTTCATGCTGGACCTCCATACGAGGACATTGTAAGTTCCAATTTTCCATGTTCAGTCTGCTGATTGCATGCAGTATTTACTCGTTCCGTCTGGAATTGCTGATAAAGAATTCTAGCTGATTAATGTTCTGTCATATTTTGCTAATGGTTGCCCCTTTTGATCAAAAATAGGCTTTCCGGATCGTGAACAAGGAATGGGAGTATTCGCACAAGAAAGGTTTCAAGTGCACTTTTGAACGTGGAATCTTGCATGTCTATTTCAACTTCAAGCGCTATCGGTACAGGCGGTAGACTCGGTATTATACATGCATCGACTTATATGGTATGTCCATCACATGGCATCTATTGTTGCAATGTAAATTAAATGATGCTACTGTGCCTTCCATGCTTGAGCTTAGTGCCTGAACCTTTTTCTTTTCAGGTTTTCCAATCAAGTGGATTACACAGTTGAAGTTCCTTTTGGCATGCATAGTCTTGCTCGCTTCCCAATTTCCCATGGATGGAGAATAAATCTGAGTGGGAGGGTGGGAGGATCATTTGACGGATTCATAGCACGAAACATATGCAATGATTAAGAACCATATTCACTGTCATTTAATCAAATTCCAAATATTTTTGTACTGACAATGGTTCAAGGTTCAATGTAATTATTTGTAAAACCTTGGAACTAGATATCAAGGTTAGCTACAGTAGTTGCATATCAAATGTAGCTCGGACATTTCTGTACAGAAAAAGAACTGAAAAGATGATTGTAAAATGGTGAGTGCAAAGTCTCTTGTCAAAGCACAAAATGCTAGAAAAAGGAACAGATTCCATATGATTTTGTCTCTATTTATTGATATAGATTTAGTATGGTCATCTAGCACAGGCCGCTTTCTTTTATCACAACGCTACCCAATAGTAATCTTGAAACAATGGGGCAAGCTTGGTAATTTATTGGATGGTTTTGATAATTGTTGTCAAGTTTTCCTAATTGTGCACACACCTAGGACAGGTTCATATGATGCAATATATTTCCAAGAGCATTTAGATAGACAAACCAGTTAGAACAAGCCATAGAGAAAAGATCAGGCAATAATCTTCAGGCACCATTAAGGCGCTTAGGCAGAGAGCTTTTAAAACAGTGATAATAATCAAGTTATACGTGGTCATGTAACTCAAAATATTAGCATTTGTTTAAATTTGCGCTACAAGCTGCCACACAAATAACAAAGCTATCTAGCATAAGTTGACTGCTAAGTTACAGGATAACGAGAAAAGGAAGATATACTTTGCTCATTTCATGCAAAATTTAAAAAAAAAAATAATAGGGGTTCTTACGAAAAACCCTACAATCTTTCAATACTTTATATTAGTCAGAGCAAAAGGGTCAACAAAAAAACTGGACGGTGCAAAGATGGGGAGACAGTGGAACAAGTGGGCAGAGGGGTGAGGGGAATGGAAGAGAGAGGTAAGTACCACAAGCAGTCAATTAATCAAACCCAATATAAGAAAAATATCCAGTAAATGTCATGTATGAAATGGATATGTAGGGCATCAAGAAAAGGAAGTCAAGAAAAGTAAGTCAAACGGCAAGGTTCAATGTTATAAGGAGAGTAAAATGTGAATATCAAATAACAAAGTTGACAAATGTTTTATTATTTTTTGAGGGGGTTTGGAGAATATCTGCCTAATTTATAAAAATACGTCCACACGCTTCCGCTGCCTACACTACTCTCATATGCCCTAACTGCAACGATCTGCTTCTTACAAAGTCTTTCTCTCTCTCTCTCTCTCTCTCTCTCTCTCTCTCTCTCTCTCTCTCTCTCCCTATATATATATATATATATATATATATACTGTCATTATATATTTATACTGTCATTATGCGCATGTAGCACAATGATGATCATGACATATTAGTTTCTATTGCATAATGGAAATATCAATGTATTTGTGTCTGCAATATTTATCTGGTATGATTTCTGACTTATTTAGCTTTGTATTTTTTTTAGTTTTAGGATACATGATTATATGCTTTTTTTCTAGTGCGTATTGCTACGGTCTTCCTCTTTTGGAGGACCTTGGGCGTCGTGTATGGTCATGCATGGAGCATGTTCAATGTGATAAGCTAGGGGGAGGAACCATTTCTCTCATTGAATTGCTAACCGATTCACTCATTTTGAGATTGTTATCACATTGTTGCATCTTGTTTATGCTTTTGATATCTAGTTAAGGGTGTGTTTGGTAAAACTTTTTCTTTAAAGTTACTTTCGACTTCCACTTCTCACATACAATGAAGTGAAGGAGAAAGGTTATAATTAATTTTAGTTTGTTACAAAAATCAACTCTTTCGTAACAACTTTACTTTTTTCTTAATCCTGGAAACTCTACCTTATAACTTTTAGTTGAAAACTAAAACACAAATAAAATATTACATACATGACTTGGAAGATCTAATGGCTTCTACCAAAAATAACTAAATAGAAGTACAAAAATACTTCTAAATAAAAGTTGTCCCAAACACGTCCTAAATTATCCCGCGTAAGAAGTTAACTTGATCCGTATATAATTTCACAACTCTATATGTACATCTTCACTTTGGATACCACTACATCAGTCATACAGCCAGCTGTGCCCCTTCGTTAAGGGCAAAATCTGGGAAGTACTTGTCACGCAGACCTGGCGTGTGCATAGCAATAGTAAATTCCTGGTAGATTTGTAGCGATAGCTTCCACTGTTATTTTAATCAAATTCTTTTGGTCTATCCTTGCATTACGAAAAGAAATAACTTCATATTAACCGTTCTTGTACCTTAAATTGTAAAAATGTCATGCTTATTTGTGTATTATCCTAATATTCTTACAAAAGGGATTTCTATTTTTTACAACTATAAATTTGTGATATTACAAATAAGTCCTCCTAATCAAACTATTTACAAATATTATCTGTACATATCAAGATTAGAAGGATTAAAACCTAAATAAGCATTTTCAGGGTTAAAACGTGAAAATATCTACAGAGAAGCTGTATATATCAAATACGCCATCATAGTGGCCACTTAGAAGTATTATGCATATGAGGAAGGTATTTAGGATACTATGTAACTGAGCATGCAATTTTTTTATTTAACATAAATGGGTGGTTAATCTGAAATATCCCTGACTAAACTTACATCTCACGTCTTCTAACTTAGTTCAACTAATCTTAAAACTTGTAAATATCAAATGTTGTTCGAACTTCTCAACAATACTACACATTCTCATTGATTATAATACTATCATTCATAATGATATATATCAAGAGATACGATGATGTACATATTGTCACTTCATCTATGAATAAAGACGTGAAGACTTAGTGTAGGCTTCTGATGTAATTCTATAATAACAAGAAAAACATGCGTCTCTCCAGTATTAGTGTTTGCATTAGTAAAAATCTTTCTCATATATATCTTTAACCATATATGCATTCATAATAAGTCTTTTTTGTTCTCCAAGTCTATCAACTAGACCTCTTAGTACTCAATTATGGAACTTTTCTAAATCAATTGAAATTATGTGTAATTCTTTTCTCATCTTGATATACACTTCTTCCCATTTATATATGCATTTTCATTGATCGCCTCAATAAAGAAATAATTTCATTGGTAAATCTTCTTGATAGAACGCTTTTTTATCTCTCTTTTACAAGGTTTCGTAGTATCGTTCATAGGTTCAGTGATTTGTCATTTTGCATATCCACCTTGGTTTTACATAAACCGTAATAACTTTGCTCTTAGGAGTTGTTTGTTTCATAGTAAAACTCTATTTTCTAGTTTTAAAATCACCAGTTCTAAAATTATTGGATTTTTATAGTTTTAGTCAGAGCTGGGGACCATAGCTCAGCAAATTTTCTTAAATTAAAACAATCGTACACTGTTGTATTGCCAACCAATCACTACGAACAAAGGGATTAGATGGCAGCACTATGGGCATTGCAATTGCCGTCAGATTGCAACGTCCTATGCAGTGCAGTAAGTATTACTCTAATTTGATGAATTACACTTGATGCAAAGCCCTCTGCTGCTGCGGACAGCGACATTGCATGGGTAAACAAACAGGTCGCCCTCAGGAGTTTAGGCCCTCAGGTGCCCTGTGCAATAAGTATCACTCTAATTTGATGAATTATACTTAATGCAATGGGTAAACAAACAGGTAGCCCTCAGGAGTCTAGGCCCTCAGGTGTGCCCTGGACACCTGTACAGGCTAATCACCGATCAAAAATATAACAGACTTAACCCGGTAAACACATTTTTTACTGTTCATTAGAATTCATTTTTTTTACTTTTCTTTTTTTTTTTTGGGACGTCCCATCGATGATTGTACTGTACGGACATCTAGGGCACCTCAAAGGCAACCCGAAAAAATTTAAAAAAAAATTATTTAGCCACCGCAATACCCCTGAGCAACGCCCGTGTGCAGAGGCAGAGGGCGTTGCAACAAGTATAACTAAATTTGAATACTTTTCATGGATCTGAGGAGGCAGTCCCACACACTGGAAGACGTGTATTGACATATCAGCAACTACTGCACAAGGGCGCAGCAAAACCAACCTAGCCTCCCCGGGCCCGCGAGAGTATCTAATGCGTTTTTGCCCAGTCTTGGTTTTTACAATGGAGTTCCACTCACTAGTAATTGGATCTACATTTCCATAAGAAAAGACGAGATTGGATGCCTCCTCCCACGAACATCCAGTACTAAACAAATCACTTCGACAGTAATGCATTGGAGTAATACATTGGAAACTGGGGCAATCCAAGCGATCTGGTTCCCGAGCTTCCTATGGAATTTATAACATCGATTTTGGTTAACAAAACAGCTCAAGGGTCCGTTTACCTCAGAACATTCAGACAACTGTGCTAGAAAAGATTTGCCAAAAAATTAACCAGAAAAGGTAAGCCTACAATAATTCCGAAACCAATCTACTATCGAGTTTAAACCAATGGCCGCACCAACGATCTAGAAAACTATGAGTTCAGGCCCTTCTATCCCAACATAAGAATTAAAAGTGCAGTTTGAGCTCAAAACACGTCCGGGGGCCATAGAAGAAAGCTTTTTGCCGGAAATCATTCTCTGATCCGCAAGCTTCCCTTCCATGAGTAAGCACATTCTGCATGTTGATGACAAATACCTTAGTAGATGAATGTGGTGATTCAAAAGAACACATTTTACACATTTTCATGAGCTAATTGGATAAGCGGAAAGATCAATCTGCAGTCATACGTTCAATTCTGGATGGTTAGAGAGTAACAAATTTAATGCAAAGTCAACCATTTCTACTACACTCACATCTCGAGTAATGGCCGCTCCCATAAGGAGGATTTGCTGGTCTCCCCTGCAAAGTAAAGCCTTCCCGTCAGGAAAATAGCACATAACAAGGTCATCAAAATTGTGCTCCCGGTTTCGACGAATACCTTCTACCTTGAAAACGGTTCAAGTGGTTGCTAATTAAGGTTGTCAATATTGTTTTTTTTATCCATTTTAGTCTTGGCTTGGTCAAGATTTTGTGGTTGGTAGAGTTTATTTAACCCACAATTTAGATCATATTTACAGCAAAAGCAGACTAGTACTTGGACTTCTGCCATAGGAAATAAACATTTTGTGCATTAGACCCAACACATATCAGTGGTAGTGGAAGATATCCTCACGAGTGGAAAATACCTGAGGTGTTCTTGAAGCATCCACCGCCCCATAAACTGATCCTGGAAGTACAAATATGTGATTGCTTTCTCTGATATCATGCATAAGCGAGCGTCAGCAAGGCATAAGGCATACCTGTTCCATATCCCACACGTGACTGCTGATGGTATTCCAGAGATGTACCGGTCATGCTATGAGACAATGAGCCGTAGCTGAAAGAGAACAGAAATAGGAACAAAACTTCTGTCAAAACACAACCAGTTGACGATATTAAACGAGCCAAAAAAAAAATAGAAAACAATAAACAGTAATACATATCAAAAGAACAGACAGCAATAGCAAAATATCGAAAGCTCAGACATAGTAATGACATAATTCATGCTCTGGCACAATGTCTCAAAAAGTTCACAGGAATCAACCTTGGGCCTGCAACCGGGTAAGCACTGTCCAGGCGTGCACGAGGATATCCTCTAGGATCTGCATAGTGTGCATTATCCCCCTGTAACAGCAAATGGACAAATTTGACGCATGATACAATGACCACAACTTAGAAGGCAACAACCGGTAAGTTCTGGAGATTACAAGTGCAGAGAGGGGTCGCTTTCCTCCGTGTAAAGCTCCACTGTGATCAGGAATGGCAGGACCTGGCATGATAAACATAACATTTATAGATCAATATGCCCAGCAGCCATTTAGGCAAATGAACTTTGAGAGTCCTGAATAGACAGTATAAGATAGCCAGTTTTTGTGTGGGATGGCGTATTGGCTATAGTCGGAACTGCGAGACACTGAATTTTAGACCAAAGCCATACTATGCAATTCAAAGGGCATATTAATATATTATACATATATGAAGAGACTGTCCGAACATACAATCCAATTCAAAGGATATTATATAACACATACATATTAAAAAATATATACACGATACCTCTAGGATAACTATGTTGTTTCCAAGCAGCTTGCTCCCTCAGAACATTCAAGAGTTCACGAGTTGTAGATGACTTATCTTCCCTAACGTTGCCATGAGCACCTCTGGAAGACTGACTTTTGAGAGAAATATTTATTTTTGTGTCACCTACAAATCCAACACAGCAGAATGCAAACAAAGGACCTTTTTAGTTATTAGCACAAAGAATTAAAAAGAAGTAAAAAAACAACCAGTATTAATCTTATTTGTAAATTGGAAAGAACCAAACAACATTGCCTTTCCTTTTGTATTTGACATCTGCATTGAAAAATGTCTATTTATTACGAACCATGTTTGATGAGGCAAAATATCTAGTCATTTTTGTTGTCACAGTTACTAGCGTTGCGATGCTTGAATACCAGCTATCAAAGAGTTCCCCAGTAACCTACCATTTTTTGCTCACAAATTATAAGAAAAACCATTAAATTTCAGATGCACTTACAAATAAGTTATGCTTCTAGTAAACAAAAATGGTAGTCAGGGTGGTTGAGTTCCAAAAGGGTAAGCCTCCCAACATATTATCCACATTAGTACTGCCGTTCAACTAAAAGCTTGGTTACAAAACACCTCAAGCAATCACAGCAATTTCATGAACTATACTACGGACTTACTTTTAACTCACTGTCCTTGGGCCCTTTCAACATTGAGCGATAAACTTCTTTTTAATTTATATGAAAGGACCAGGGTACATCATCTAAACCCAACTTGAGAGTTAAACCACTGTAAGAGCCACTCTACTAACTTCAGACTGTTTTATAAGATCAAAAATGCGAATAGGCCAAATCAGAGCCAGCTTTCACATTTCACGTTGTCAAAAAATAAACGTGATGTAGCTTGGGCTCTCCAAATGGTTGTATGGCTGAAAGGATTAACGAGTGACAACTACCTTATGAATAATGCTGAAGACACCAAAGTAACCAACTCATTATAAACATGCTAGCATGACTTTAATCCCCCCCCCCCAAATGACAAGTTCCTATATAGACACAAAGTACCAAACAATTTACAAACAGTTATCTTTCTACTCCAACATTTAAATCGTTTTCTCCCTTTGCATGCCCAAAGCATACTTACATCACATCTTTATTTCTTTCGCAAGGCTCACGACTTTCTTCTCTGCTTGCAAGTTAAGGGATTTCTTACACATTTCAACTTTCCAGACTGAGAACAATGGTCTTTAATTTGGACCACAGCACAGGCTACAACTTTGGCAGGCCAACCTGAAGCCAATCTAGCCAAATAGAAAATCAGGTTATGTACACTCTCTGGTTGGGCTGGCTTTAGGTTTTCAGCATTCTCAACACAATTCCTATCGGGTCATTTTTATCCTAGTGTACGGTGAATTTATGCTAGAAAATCATTTAATGATCAGGTCCGGTCAAGTGTGCAGCTCGGGCTCAGGTCAGGATTGACCTTGGGTACTTAATGCCCGAGCTTGGGTTCAGAACTTCAGGTGGGAATGCTGGGTCAACTGTCAAGTTCAGGTTGCCCTCTATCTAAAATGGCTTGAATTAGGGCTCGCAACAAGATGGGTCAACCCTACCTGACTTGCAGCTCTAATCAGCAACAACTGAAAAAGACTACTAAACGTATTCATTCATGGGATTGCGGTAAAATGCCACCGTGCGGCACAAAAGAAATGCTCAGCTCCAGCTCTATTCATTCAATTTACAAACAGTTGTATAAGTTGCCCCCAACCAAGAGAAGACAATGCACATGTTCTCCCCCTGGGCTTCACCTCTCTCGCGTTCAAAAAAAAAAGGCTCGGTTAATAAACAAGCTGCGGCACTCCACTTTGACCTCCCCCCACCCCCCAGGTTGACAGAGTAACAATCGCTGTTATCATGCCCGGTTGTTGAGGTATGCTGAGCTCTGATAGCTACATGAACAAACAAACCACCTCCAACTTGTGTCCTCAAGATAACCCCCCCTTTCACCCCTAACTCCTCCTGGGACCAGCCTTCCAGTTGCACTGCTCAGTTCTCTCAAACAACCACCGCCAATTGAAACCTACCCACCCCAATCTCGTGATTTCTGCAGACCACCAAACTGCTCGGACTTGCTTTGGCAACATCATCAAGAGTAGTCACTGTGAAGCCACTTATCCTCCACATCTCCCAGAATACTTTGGAAGATCTCCATATGCGTCTTGACCATATCCACTGTCGGCTCTTAAGATGGTTTGTTTTCATCCCCACATCTCTTCACACTGTTCACAGGCGATCCCCATGGTCTCCCTGGCTTGAAGCCTCAACCCTAATTTGACTAGTCCCCATTCCAAGTTGAGAGCCATGAGGATAATAGAGTAGGTTTCTGACTGTGCATCTACTTCTCTCTTCCCCCATCTGACTTACTTCTAGCCAGTTCCATCCCATTTCCATCCGATGCCTTGCCCCCACGATATTCATCTTTCTTCCAGTAGATTTTTCAATATTTGAGACCACATCTGCCCACATTCTGTCCATGCTCGTATCCAAATCTTCCCGACTCAATGGCAAGGGAAGTTCCACAACAATTGACACCCAATACTTCACACCTCCAGACTTAATCAGCAGTCTCTTTTGGATTCTCAGCAAGCTCTCTCCACTTTGACTGTTTGACATAAACACTGGCACAATGCAGGATGTTCTTATCCATCATCTCTTTGCCTACTCTCTTCAGGTCTCTGAAGGAAGGCATGATGAGATGGTAGGAATCCATACTCCATAAGTGTAAAGGAATACCTAACATTCAGCATGAAAACAATTTTCCAGCGGGAGCCTCAGTTGCAGTTGTTTCTTTGCATCATGGCATCCAGACGAGACAACAACTCCCATGTTCTAGAACAGGTTTGAAATGCAGCCTTGTCTCCATACTGAGGTGGGGATCTAGACTAAGAAAGTACCATTATTCAATTCTCAAATCCATCATTGGTCCTTCCAGGTAGTCTTTGAGAATTGTACAACTGTTGGTTTTGCGTCCATGCCTTCCCCTTGTGCTGATAATTTACCCTAACCTCTGTCTCCTTCTACTTGTCTCGATGGAAGACCAGGTATCTCCACAACCTTTTTTCCTTCTGTTTCACAGTCTATGCCCTTCTCCTTTTCAATAGAGTTAGCATCAGACTTTGTGAGCCAGTAACCACCCCCCACCCCCCCCGGTTTGCTCCACATTTTAATTACAGAACCTTCTTTATGACCAGTTCCCCAGCACCGATTTCCTCAATCCTTGACGAATGCTCGGGTTCTAGATACCTGATACACAAGCTTTTCATACCTGGCAGTTTTCGTATCATAAAATGTCTTTCCTTTCTCTATCTGCTTCATCATTATTCCTTCCAGCCTGACTTCTGTCTTCACCTGTCTCTTGCTTCTGTCCATTCAGTAAAAGAGGGTGAGCTCTTCAACAAGGTGGCCAAGGGTAGAGCCACCAGGCTCAAAGAAGACGTTTCAAGGAAATATTTTCAACAGCTAATCAGTGCAGGGAACTTTTGTCATATAGAGGTGCCTACCATCACAACCTCAAGCCTGAAATTTGTTATTGGATGAGAATGGAAAACTGAAAGTTTCTGACATTGGCTTGATGGCACTTGCCGAGTCCAAGCCTCCAGGGGACAGGATGGCTTACTCCACACTCGTTATGGGCTCCAGCATATGTTGCCTCTGAAGTGATCACTAGAAAAGGGTACATGGTGCAAAAGCTGATATTGGTCCCCCATCCTTCCCCCCTCCAAAAAAAAAATGTCCACATGCTTTCAAAAAGAGTTGTAGATTACACCACTAATTTATTTCGAATAAACTGAGGTAATACACCCCAAAAGAAAATACTGCATCCAAATAAAATGCTAAAAAAGGAATATAAAAAACTGTGACTTCCCTGCTCAAGTTATACTCTCTGCTTTCTAAAGAGAACTTCGCGACAGCACATTCTTCAACAATCTGTGTGAGCAAAACCTCAAGATGCATAATAATGCCCCCAAAGTCCAAAGAGATCACGGTTGGGAAAGTTGAGTGGTCTTCAACACTTGGCTGGAATCATTCAACCGGCTGTCGAGTTCTCTCTTGCCTTTGCTTTATTTCGAATTGCCTCATTTAGAATTATCCAATTGACTGGGGTTAGGGGGCACAGTCCTATCCCACCATTCCACTCTATGATATGTACGTTCATCTTAAAACTAGCCATATGCAAGACTTTTAATTCTTTATCGTTCATACAACTGGCCTCAAGCCCAAGTAGACAAGAATGTTGGCTTCAGGAACAGCATTCGGTTGTAAGAATCTTTGCCCTCTTTGCACACATTGACCTTGATAAGTAGTATGCTTCCTAGGGGACAACTAAATACCAATATGATTGGAAAGCATTTACAAGCTCAGACAGATAACGTTCCTTAGAGGGTCCTTCTCACAGATCAAAAGCCACTTTGTTTTTTGCTTCAGCCAAAACTATAAATTCAGCAATGACAAGCAGCAATATAGATATAACAAAGGAAGAAAGATTTACTAAAACTGAGAATAAACAGGAATCATGTTGGACTTCCATTGGCTAAATATATATCAACAGCAAACCTGAAAGACGAGAGAACTCACGTTGAACTGCCTTTGGTTTAACCTTACTGTCTTTATCACTAGACTTTATCCCTGCCTTATTTTGCTTGTTTTTCTGCACAGGCTTGGCCAATGACACCTTCACATTAACCTGTCAAAATTAAAGATACATGTAACCCTAAATAAGAGTTATGCTACCAAATGTTGCCCATGTATAATGTAAGGTTTAGAACCTCTGAGTCATCATTGGTCAAGTCTTTATCATATGACTCGATGCATGAAAGCGCAGCTTCTCGGGTAGTGAAATTAACAAAAGCAAAGTCTTTCCTCTTGGCTGAATGCATATTCCGCGAAAGGACAACTCGCTCAATCTGCCCAAACCTTTTAAAATGTTCTCTCACTTTCTTCTCATCCCAAGAGGATGGAATGCCTTCTGCAAAAACAGATTTAACCTGTATAGACACAAAGGAGTGAAGAATCATGAGCAAAATAAGAAAGATACATTGACAAGAATAAGGCAAGAAACATCCTTTTTCTGACTTTTAACACTGTGTCAGATCAGATTATAGATGGAGAAAATAGATTGGAGAAAATAGACCTTCTGCATCTCTTCTTCATCTGGATCACTTAATGGTTCAGCCCAAGCAACTTTGATATTCCGCCCTTTGCCAAAAACATCTTTCTTTTGAAGTTTTTTGAAAGCAGTTTGTGCATCCTTGTTTGTTTCAAAATCAAGAAATGCAAAGCCACGGTTGCAATCAGGATTTTTGGGATCAAGCATTAATGTAACAGTGTCGAGCTTCTCAATCCCAATCCCATGCAATAACTTAATGACCTAGTCAGAGAAGATATTCAAGAATCAACACATAACGTAATCCATTCTCTGAGAAAAACTGTAGATCCTCAATAGACCAGATATAGAAACCTACATCATCTTTCTTCCACTTTTTGTCAATGTTACCGAGAAATATCGTGTCATTACCCTCAAGAGCTGCAGCACCACATTGCTTTCCACAAACCTGAATTAAATTTAGAAACCCAGTGCATTTAGAAAATCCAAAAAACAAGGTAGTCAATCAGACCAGACAACCTAGAAAAGAATTTATTTTTTAACATTTCTTGATCAATCCAGCCTATGTATTAGTTCACTATCAGGAGAGCGAGCAAGTCAGAGTGCAAACATCATGCGGCAGATAACCAGAAATAAACAACAAGCGACTACATTTAAGGATGCGAATGGCAAGAAAGTCATAATATGACCCATTTAAACATACACTTGATTGCTGTCATATAGCAAATTTCAGCACTCTAACGTAGTCAGTAAAAAGTGCAGTCTAGGTTCCCACCAATGCAGGGTCTGGATGGGGTCGACTGTAATAGGTTCAAAAACTCGGCTCGGATCGGCACGGATCGGCCGAGTCGGACAGGTTTTTGGCCGACCGTGCCGATCCCGGGTTTCCTGGCCGAGTCCAGGACTCAGATCGGCCGGTCCGAGCCGGATCGGGCGATCCTGGACCGGATCGGGCCGGGTCGGCTCGGATCGGCCCGACCCGGCCCCCAACGGCTAGTTTGACTAGCCGTTGGGGGTCAAACTAGCCGTTGCTGGCCATTCCCAAACGGCCAGCAACGGCTAGTTTGGGCCTTGGGGGTCTATTTAAACCCCCCCAAGGCCCTCCTAAGGCTCCACAAATGCCCTTTGAGCCTCCTAACATTCTTGCTCTCTCTCCCTCATAGAATTCTCTCTCCATCTCTCTCACGAGGTCACTTCTAGTCTACTACAAGCTCCGCGATCTCTCATCTTCTTGTGCTGTGAAGGAATGGCATCTCAAGGTGCTGCTGAGCGGTCATCTGGGAATCCTCCTAGTGCTGATCCTGCTTGGGGTCATTGCACGCCGGTGGACATGGGCCAAAGAAAGGTACAATGCAAATATTGCAACCGGGTTGTCTCTGGCGGGGTCTACCGATTCAAACAACATCTTGCTGGAATAAAATGTGAAGTTGCAGCATGTGCTCGAGTTCCTTCAGAGGTTAGGATCCAATTTCGAACTTACATGAAGGAGAAGGAATCAAGCAAAGCAAGTACTGCCAGAAGAAGACAGAAAATTCGAGAGGAATTGACTGAACCAGCGCGAAGGTATGATGCTGGAGTCCGGCTTGGTGGAAGTAATCAACCTATAAATGTTGATGATTGGGATACAAGTAAGTTTCTTATTTAACTTATTTTCATGTTCTTCACTTAACGTTTTCAGACAAATAGTTATAGTAGATTAATTTTTTTTCTTTTACATTTAAAGCTGAATTGCGACGTGCAATGGAAGCAAGCCGGCGGTCCTTTGCAGATGAGGACTTATTTCGGCACACTGGAAGATACGGAGGACAAGGAAGTGGCTCCACACCTTCTGCACAAGGGAGCACTAGTGCCGGCATGAGCACTAATGTATGCGAGGAGCTGCCTCAGGAGTTCACTAGAGCTGCAGATCCTAGAGTAGGTCCAATAGATCCCTTGCTCACCAAGAAGAGGGATAAACAACCTTCTATTAGTGCTGCATTCAAGAACTTAAAACTTTGTAAGGAGAAGATAGGGAGAGCTACATCTAGGTGGTTTTTCTATAACAGTATCCCTGCTAATGCGGCCAAAGGGCCATATTATGAGTCCATGATCGAGACCATACAAGAAGTTGGCAAAGGGGTTGAAGGACCTTCTCCATATGAGATATACAACAAGTACTTGGATATGGAAGTTGATGACATCCGAACATACATTAAATCATTTGAAAGGATCTGGGATGAGTATGGATGCACTTTAATGTGCGATGGATGGACAGGTACATAAATCTGTTATTCAGTTTCTTATCTTATCTTCATTTTTTCTTAATCAGAATAGGTCTCTTTCTGATTTCTTATCACGTTTGGAATTTTACAGGGATAACAAGAAGAAGTATGATCAACTTCTTAATTTACTGTAAAGCTGGAACCGTATTTTGGAAGTCCATTGATGCATCTGAAAAGATAAAGAATGCCCAGTACCTGTGTGAATTAATGGATCAAATGGTGGAAGAAGTGGGCGAAAAAAGGATTGTCCAAGTGGTTACGGACAATGCAGCGGCGTTCAAGTTAGCTGGACAAATGTTGATGCAGAAGAGAGAACATTTATACTGGGTTCCCTGTTCTGCTCATTGTATTGACTTGATGTTGGAAGACATTTACTCTGATCCGATGGTAGATGGAGTGGTCAAGAGTGGTCGATTTATCACCACATTCATCTACAACCACAACAACATTCTGGATATCATGCGCACATATACTCATGGAAGAGAGTTGCTTCGTCCGGGAGCCAGTAGGTTTGCATCTCAATATATCTCTCTAGATAGTTTAAGTCAACAAAAGAACAACTTGATTAGGATAGTGGCATCGGAAGATTGGGAGAATCACATATTGCGGCATGTACCAACTAAGGTCAGAGAGAAAGGTAAGAAAGTGGCTGATCTAATTCAGTCTAGACCCTTCTGGAGGGGGGTGCCAGCGGTGTTAAATGTTGTAGAACCGCTTGTCCGTGTCTTGCGATCTTGTGATGGAGAAAGAAGATCGGATATGGGTTTTTTATATGAAGCTATGGACAGAGCTAAGGAGCTCATTCAACTGAACAACCCAACAACCTTTGTGAAGTGGTGGGACATAATAGACAGACGTTGGGAACACACTTTACATCACGATCTTCATGCAGCTGGTAAGCTACTAACTTTCTATATGTATTATTTGTATACACATTTCTCTTAAGTAATAACTAACTTCGACTTATTTATTTATGTTATTTTTTCAACCCTCAGTACATGTTCAGAACTTATGGGAAGAAGGATAGCTATGATAGTTGTTCGGAAGTGTTGATGGGGGCTAAGTATGTTATTAAGCGTATGCTTGCAGATGAGGACAGAGCAATATTGGCATGCAAGCAAATGCATGATTACAGAATGATGTTATACCACTTTGGGACAAGTACTGCTCAAAGAGCTGCCAAAATTTTGAGTCCAGGTTTGAAAATTATTAACTAGATGTTCTACTTAAATTTTAATTATAGCTTGCACATTGTTGACATGGCCAATTTTCTATTTACAGCTGACTGGTGGCTAGTTCATGGAAAAGCATATGGGTATGAAGATCTAGCCTATGTTGCAATTCGGGTCTTAAGTCAAACAACCTCTTCATCAGGCTGTGAGAGAAACTTGAACACCTTTGGCTTGATTCACACCAAGCAAATGAATAGATTGAAGTCAAGCCGTCTAGAGAAGCTAGTATTATGTCATTATAACATGAGGTTGAAGCTAAAAAATCTGGAGCTCATAAGGAACCTTCAAAGGCAGGAGAAAGAGAGAATTTCCGGACAAGCCACAGAGACGACACATGCAGAAGAACCCATAGACTTGGATGAGCTGTTCGAGGAGCAACATCCACTAAATGCATGGGTTGATGCAAGCACCTCAAATGAGCCTGAATTCAACCCAAATGATCGGGAATGGGCGGAAGGTGAGTTAGATAATGTTCCATTACTTACTGATTTTCAACCTCCTTCTCCAAAACGTCAGAAGAAGAGCAAAAAACAAGCACCAAGCAAAAGGAAGAGTGGTACTGGAATTCAAATTGCTGATCTGGAGACTATCGAGGAAGATGATGAAACGCCAGAACCAAGTGATGAGGTCCAATATCAAACATCAAATGACTCGACATCAAAGACGAGCTCCGACAGTTCTGAGGATAGCGGAGATGCTACCAGTGCCCCAGCCCCAGCTCCACCAATTCAATTCACTGGAGAAGAATGCACACATGCTACCCAAGATGAACATCATGGTAGCAGAGGAGGACGTGAAGAATCTTCCATTCAAACATTCAGCAGATCAAGGAGGAAGGACAAAGGTAAAGCTCCTCAAGAATATCAAGAGCAACTATCAGATGCATCATCATATTCTCCATACGAAGGGTATAGTCAGCCTACTGGATATGTAGTTTACCCTCCTCAACATTCTGATACATCCGACTATTCAGGGGGTTGTCTAGAATATCCACAATTTTCAATCATTTATACCAATACGGATGACTATAGCCGGTATGTGATGCAGTATGAACAATACTACCAGAGCTATATGTCATGGGCTGAGTATGTTAGCCATATGTTCATTCAGTATAATGTACGTTTGGAATAAATGTAAGTTCATAATCATATATGTAAGTTTATTCAAGGTTTTTTTGTCCAACAACATCTTATGTACTTCAAATCAATGTATTTCAACACAATTATGCATTAGACTTGTGTTTTATATTTTTTCCACATTTTTTCATATTTTTTTCTATTTTTTTCTGCTATCCGAACCAGCCGAACCTGACTCAGCCAGGATCGGCCGGGATCGGACTGACTCGGATCGGAATCGGCCGATCCGATCGGTTTGGGACCGGCCGATCCGAGCCCCGATCCCGGGTTTCTTAACCTTGGACTGTATGCTGCTCTATCTTGATTTTTGTGAGGCAGCTACTTTCTTATTTGAACTCATGGATTCTAGGTCACAATGGGAGCGACCATACTGTTGCACCAAGGCTTCCACTCAGCACTTTAACCTTATCAATAACATAGAATTTAGAAGATAAGAAATTGGCATCCTTAATTTAAAACATAAGTTCATGGGAAACATTTGGCATGCCGGGCCAGTTAATTTAGTGGTTTCATTGGGCATGGGCCAGGCTTGTGCCTTTTTAAAAAGTGCCATGGATTGTAAGACCAACTTTATTAAGGAATAAATAGAGGGGATACAATCATGGTAAGATAGTAGAGATTCCTATCACCAAAAAAGTGAGAGAAGCAAAACAGATGGAAATTATGTCATTTTAATCTCTTTATTCCAGACTTCAACAGAGATACCCAGTAAATACCGGCTAAATAAAACATAAGATGCACTTTGCAGAACTCACAAATGTTTCGACATACAATCTGCTTCACTTAATAATGATATCGTTGTGTTCTCTCCAATTATTCCAGCATATGGCATGTGGCAAAAGGCAAAGAATCCGGCTGTTGGCACACTTCCTTGATCCTTTGGTAAAATATGAAGACTCTGCCACAGATTTTCTAAGGAATTAAAATTTGCATGGCAGTTGAATAAATTCCCAAAATGCTTCCATACAGCTTGACTGATAGGGCAGCAAACAAGTAAATGCTCCACATCCTCCTCTTCGGCTTCACAGAAGGAACACAAAATATCACAATTCGTATTCCATTTACTGGTATACTTTAGTAGCAATTCGCTTCTCAAAAACCAACCAAATAAAAGCTATGAATTTAAGCAATGATTTAACCCTCCACACTTCCGTGTACCTCTTGTACCTGGTACCTTCTCCTTCCAACAGACTGTAAAAGGATTTAAAAGTAAATACCATCTCCTCTATCCCACAATCTTAGCTGTCCGTCTGAGTATGAAAAAGAAGTAACGATAAGTCTTGATACTCGTCTACCTCTGCCTCCTTCAGATTCCTTCTAAGCTGCACTGTCCAGCTCGTTTGTTCTCCTTGAATCTGAAAGCAATCCTGAACCAACGTCATTTTGAATACAGCAAGCTGAAAAACTTGAGGATACCTGTCCTTGAGAATAATATCTCCTACCCATTTATCTGTCCAAAAGTAAGTGTTTTCCCCTGTGCCAACCTTGACCCTTATGTATCTATACATCAGTTGACCTATTTTTTAGGATACCACGCCAAATCGGAGACTAAGAGGATATGTGGTCTGGTTGGAAGAAAACATTCTTTATGGCTGCTATAATGCTTAAAATAATCATCTTCTTCCATAAAGGCCGATCTTCATAAAGCAATTCCCAAATCCGTTTACCAAGTAATGTCCAATTCAACAATGTTAAATCTTTCACTCCTGAGACCTTTGACTTGAAAACTTCCTCCCCTTTGATAAATGGTATACCTCTTCCACTGGAATTATTGCTTCCCGATAAAAAATTCCTTCGAATCTGATCCATAAATCTTCAGACTGTCTGAGGAAGTATAAAAATGGTTAAATAATTATGGGGAATGGAAGAAAGAACTGAATTTAGCAAGGTAACTCTTCGTCCTAAAGATAACTTCCTGGCTTTCCAGATGGCCAATCTTCTTTGAAATTTCATAATCACAGTCTCCCAATCAGATAAGCTAGTTTGTCTGTAATGAAGAGGTAAACCCAGGTACTTCATAGGTAAATCCACTTTACACCCCACAACAGAAACACAAGACTGAATCATCTCCTCCAATACATTGATGGAAATAATAGCACTCGTTTCAAAATTGATATCGAGTCCGGAGCAAGACTCAAAAGTTTTTTAAAATAAAGTTAAGATTCCTCACCTGATCCTGCATATCTTCAATAAATAAAAGGATATCATCGGCAAACTGTAGGTGAGAAATATGAAAAGGAGTATGTAGGATCTGCACTCCACTTAGCCATCCCCGCACCTCAGCCATTATACAGAATCTGCTTAACATATTAGCAAGGTTGACAACCAATAAAGGAGATAATGGATCTCCCTGCCTCGAACCTTGAGAACTCTTGAAGAAGCCATGAACTTCCCCATTTATAATGAAGAAAAAAGTGCTGTATACAGACAATTCTTTGAAACAATAATAATCCACTGCTCTGGAAACACAAGATTATTCAAACAATTCCAAGACATCCTGTCATAAGCCTTTTTGAAGTTTAATTTACATGCAAGCCCTCATAGAAAATAACATTTCATGAGCCAATAAGAAATTATCTTTCAAACATCTACCTTGAAGGCATGACAACTGGTTTTCTTTTATTCTCCCATAACACTACGAAACCTGTTAGCTAGGACTTTTGTGAAAATCTTATAAAGTTCATTTAGCAGACTAATAGGTCGAATATCCTTCAACTCCACAGCTTCCTCTTTCTTAGGAATGAGTACAAGGAAAGTCTGATCTCCCAACCCTTGCCCCTGATAAAGCACTCCTGAAGAGTCATAATGAGATCTAAGCCATTTGTGAGACCCTCAGCCAGGCTTGGGCTTCACAAAACCCAGATAGGAGCTTGGAAACCAGGAAAAGGACAGTAGCCCTTTGTGAGACCCTAAGCCCCTCCCTGCTACCCTGCTAACACCCCCTCCCCCAAACAAACAACCTGGAAAACTTGGAACCCCCTACCCTGGCACTCAAGTCCCTAAACCCTAGGTGCTCCCCAGCACCCTCGCATATCCCCTCCCCCTCCTACTTCCTGGCACTCATAGGTAAACCTACCTGGCATTCCCTGACACTCTGCAGCCCCTCAGCATGCTCCCAATTGATATATGGCAGAGTTGCATAGGGCTTCTCAATGCTCCTTATATCTTGGAAGCTCTCCGGACTCTCAGATGGCAGCCGCCCATCTTCCCAGCCCTCAAAGAGCAGGGCTTCCCAGCACCTTCATGCACCCCATCCAGTGTTCCCTAACAATCCCAATGTTTTCCCATGCTACCTAGCCCCTTGTCTGCGATTCGATGGCTTTCCATTCCGAATCTCTACATTCCCCTCCACATCGAGAAAAACAGTAGAGGAGGGGGTAGAAACAACACCTGGTGTGAAGACAGAGAAGTACAAGAAGATGAAGAAAGACAGAGAAGTACAAGAAGATGGAGAATGTGTTGGTACAAACATTCGTTCATGAAGCAGTACAGGCAGATGGAGCATGCTCAGAGATGACCCTCAACACTCATCATCATTAACTTTCTTTTTGCTCAAACTGAGACTCCCCCTCCCCCTCTTGCATGCTCGGAGATGACCCTCAACACTCCTCATCACCATTAACTTTCCCTTTGCTCAAAATGAGCATCTCTCTCTCTCTCTCTCTCTCTCGCGCGCGCGCGCGCGCGCATGCACGAACAAACAAAATAAGAAGGCAGACGCAAAGTTACACCCTTCCCTCATGAAGGGAGAAAGGAAATGCCAGGTTGGGCAGGCCTTTCCAGTCCTCTTCCGCCAGGCTCACACGACTTCCTTTGTAAAAGCTTTACACTGTAAGCATTGTTGTCAAGGCGGACGCCTAGGCGTCGCCTAAGCGCATAGGCGCTGGTCACTGGACGAAGCGGCCCAGCGCCTGAACCGGGCTTCAAAAAGCGGCCCAGGCGGTTCGCTCAGCCCGCCTGGGCCGCCTAAGCGCCCGCTGGGTCAGCCCATTACCCGGACGGGCCGGCCCAAACTACCCACGGCCCATTTACCCGGCCGGCTACCATCGTTAAATACCCCAAACCCGATACGATCATCTTCTTCCCCCTTTCGACCCCGGCACCCCCTTTCGCTCGCTCCGCTAGGGTTCACGGCGTTCGCCGCCCTCGCTCGTCGCGACGCCACCGCTGCTCGCCGCCGATTGCGTCCACCGCCGCCGGCGATCGCCTCTGTAACTGTCGTCGTCTCCTTTGCCTGTTGCAGCTGGAGCCAAGGAATTCCGGATCGGATCGGGTCCCCGAATCGGGACCCGCCGATCCCGATCCGACTCGGATCGGATCGGCCGAGTCGGACGATCCAGATGAAGTCTGGCCAGTCCGACTCGGCCAGATTAAAAAATTAAAAAAAATTAAAAAAAATCAGAAAAAATCAGGAAAAAAATTAAAAAAAAATCAGAAAAAATTACATACATATTATTCAATTGATGTACAATAAGAATGAATGCAATTCATGTACATCCATAAAAAATCCTAAACCCTAAAACCCTAAACCCTAAACCCTAAACCCTAAACCCTAAAATCCTAAAACCCTGAAACCCTAAACCCTAAACCCCAAACCCCAAAACCCCAAAACCCCAAACCCCAAACCCCAAACCCCAAACCCTAAACCCCTAAACCCTAAACCCTAAACCCTAAACCCTAAACCCTAAACCCTTAACCCTTAACCCTAAAACCCTAAAACCCTAAAACCCTAAAACCTAAACCCTAAACCCTTAACCCTTAACCCTTAACCCTTAACCCTAAACCCTAAACCCTAAACCCTAAAACCCTAAACCCCTAAACCCTTAAACCTTAAGGGGGGGGACCGAAATCGGCCCGAACCGGACCAGATCGGGTCCGGACCGGCCGATCTGGCCGGTCCGGCCCCGATCTGGCCGGTCCGGCCCCGATCTGGTCCGGTTCGGGCCGATTTCGGCCGGTTTTTTTTTTTTTTTCAAATCGGTGGGGGGGAACAGTGAAATCCCCCCCAAATCGGATCGGAATCGGCCGATTCCGCAATCCATGGCTGGAGCTGTCGTCGGCGAGGCCTTCTTAGCTGCCGTCATCTCCGATTCTCAGATGAGGCTTCCATCCCCTCTCTATATCTCTCACTGTCTCTGTGTCTCACTCTCTATCTCCCTGTCTCTCTGTCTCCATCTCTTTGTCCCACTCTCTCTGTCTCACTCTCTCTCCGTCTCACTCTTTCTCCCTGTCTCTCCGTCTCCATCTCTCTGTCCCACTCTCTCTATCTCCCTCTCTCTGTCCCACTCTCTCTATCTCCCTCTCTCTGTCTCACTCTCTCTCCGTCTCACTCTATCTCCCTGTCTCTCCGTCTCCATCTCTCTGTCCCACTCTCTCTATCTCCCTCTCTCTGTCTCACTCTATCTCCCTGTCTCTCCGTCTCCCTCTCTCTGTCTCCATCTCTCTATCTCACTCTCTCTGTCTCGGACCCCCACTCTCTGTCTCCCTCTCTGTCTCCATCTCTTTGTCCCACTCTCTCTATCTCCCTCTCTCTGTCTCACTCTCTCTCCGTCTCACTCTATCTCCCTGTCTCTCTGTCTCCATCTCTCTGTCCCACTCTCTCTATCTCCCTCTCTCTGTCTCACTCTATCTCCCTGTCTCTCCGTCTCCCTCTCTGTCTCCATCTCTCTGTCCCACTCTCTCTGTCCCGGACCCCCACTCTCTGGCTCCCTCTCTCTCACACGCCCACGCTCTCTGTCTCTGTCTTACTCTCTCTCACACACCCACACTTTATGTCTCTCTCTGTCTCACTCTCTCTCACACACCCACACTCTCTGTCTCTCTCTGTCTCACACACCCACACTCTTTGTCTCTCTCTATCTCTCCGTCCCACTCTCTCTATCTCCCTCTCTCTGTCCCACTCTCTCTATATCTCTCCGTCCCACTCTCTGTCTTACGCTCTCTATATCCCTCTCTCTGTCTCACTCTCTTATACCCACTCTCTTTCTGTCGTACCCTCTCTCTCAGACTCTGTCTCACTCTCTCTCACTCACACCCTCTTTCTTAGACCCACTCTCTCTTTGTCTCTCTCAGACTCTCTCTCTCTCTCTCTCTCTCTCTCTCTCTCTCTCTCTCTCTCTCTCTCTCAGACCCACTCTCTCTCTTTCGGGCCATATCTGTCTCTCTCTCACTCACACTGTCACACACCCTCTCTCTCTCTCATCCTGTCTCTCTCTGTCTCTCTGTCACAGACCCACCCCCTCTCTCTCTCACCTTATTTGTTTCTCTCACCATCTCATGTCACAGACCACCCACTCTCTTACTCCTTTTTATTTGTCCCATGCCAGATTTTTATCTTTAAAATTTAAATGGAAGAAGAGTCAGGGTCGCAGTCCGCATCCGTGCAAGGAATGTTAGAGAAGAAGAAGGCCAAGTCAAATGATCCGGGATGGAAGTATTCCTATTGGCCGGATGAAAATGATAAAAATAAAGTGAAGTGTGAACTTTGTGGTTTGGTGACAAATGGGGGGATCAAAAGACAAAAAGAACATTTAGTAGGAGGATTCAGTGATGTAAAAAAATGTCCAAAGACAACAAAGGATATTTCTGAAGAAATGTTGAGTTGGATGGCAAAAAACAAGAAAAGAAAAATTACAGTCCAAGAGTTTGTGTGTATAAATAAATCATCTGACGAGGAAATTCCCCCCAAATCGGATAAAGGTTCTTCATCGTTGAAGAAAAAGCCAAACAAGGGGCCAATGGATGCTTTTGCAAAGATGAGTGCAGAGGACTTTGTTGAAGCAAGGAGACATGGAAAGAGGGTTCAAACAACTTTGGAGAGTAAATGGAAGAAAGAAGAAAAATTGAAGCTTGATGAAGCTGTAGCCACCTGGTTTTATGAGGCTGGAATTCCTTTTAATGTTGCAAAGTTGAAGAGTTTTGAGGTGATGTTCGAACTTGCGGGGCGATTTGGACCGGGATACAAGCCTCCAAGTTATCACATGTTGAGAGTGCCTCTCTTAAAAAAAATGGTAGAGAGCACACATCAGTTGCATGATGAGTATAAGCAACATTGGAAGACTTATGGTTGCACCCTCATGTGTGATGGATGGACTGACAAAAGGCAGAGGAAGTTGATTAATTTCTTAGTGAATTGTCCAGAAGGGACTTATTTTATGGAGTCCGTTGATGTTTCAAATCGTAAAGAGGATGCATACCTCTTATATGAATTGTTGGATGCTATGATTGAAAAAATTGGAGAAGAATATGTGGTGCAAATTGTGACAGATAATGCTTCATATAATATTGCTGCAGGAAGAATATTGATGGAGAAGAGGAGAAGATTGTTTTGGACACCTTGTGCTGCACATTGCCTTGATCTCATGTTAGAAGATTTTGGCAAATTAAAGGCATATAAGTGTGTCATTTCAAAAGCCAAGAAGTTGACTTCATACATCTACACACATACACGTTTACTTGACTATATGAGAAAGGAGACAAAGGGAAAGGAACTTGTGAGATGTGGAGTAACAAGGTTTGCAACTGCTTTTCTTACATTAGCAAGGTTGCACGATGATGTTGTAAGGAGAGGCTTGCGTAGGTTGTTTGCTTCAGAAGCATGGCATAATAGTGCATGGGCAAAGACAACTATGGGAAAAAATGTTGCTTCTTTTGTCTTTCAGGTGAAGTTCTGGCATGGTATTGAAGATGTCTTAAGAGCCTCACAACCAATTTTGCAAGTTTTGAGATTAGTTGATGGAGATGAGAAGCCTACCATGGGATACATGTATGCTGCCATGGAATATGCAAGGCAACAAATTATTGTAAATTTTGGTTCAAAGGAAAAAAATTATCAACCCATCTTGAAAATTGTAGATAAAAGATGGCAAGATCAAATGCATCGTCCACTACATGCAGCAGGATATTTTTTGAATCCCAAATTATACTTCGAGGCCAAATCAAAAGATATTGCTAATGGTAAAAAATTTGAGAGCAGTTTTTATGAATGTGTTGAAAAGATGGTGCCAGAAAGAGATATACAAGACAAAATAAGTGATCAAGTTGCAGACTATATTTGTGGAAAAGGCTTATTTGCAAAGCCAATGGCAGTTAGAGCTCGTGAAAGGAGGCTACCAAGTGAGTAAATTCTTGCAATCTCTCTTTATTGCTTGGTATTTTTTTGTTTTACAAGTTAAATGATTTTACATTATACTAGAGTTACCAGTTAAATTCTTTTTATAGTTGAGTGGTGGATGCAATTTGGTGGAGATGCACCGGAGCTCATGAAGATAGCCTTAAGGATCTTAGGACTTTGTTGTAGTTCCTCTGGTTGTGAGCGTAATTGGAGCACATTTGAGTTTGTAAGTATTTAACTTGAGATATATCCTTAGTATGTTTTTATTTTTTTCATTCAATTTTTCAGATTTGAATTTCTCTAGTTGTCTTTGATTTGTCTTTTTTATTTATGTAGATTCATACAAAAAAGAGGAACAGGTTGGAGCATAAACGATTGAACGATTTAGTGTATGTTCAATACAATCGGCGCCTTCGTGAAAGATTCATAGAAAGAAAGAATCATCCAGAGAAGAGTGATCCTATATGCTTAGCAGATTTGGATTGGGGAAGTGAGTGGATGACTAAGGACGCAGAAGATTTGGTTCATGATGATGATAACGATCTCACATGGGCAGCTGTGGACATAGCTATGGGAGCATCTGAAGAAAGACTCAGGAGAGGCAAAATGCCACAAAGAGGAAGTACTTCGCAGCCCATGCCCATGGTTAGTGATGATGAAGAAGAGAACCATTCAGATCAGGAAGAAGAGGCAGAGGAAGAAGATGATGATGATAATGCATCTTGGGAGTCAGATGGTGAACATGATGATGAAGATGATGGGGACGAGGATGGGAACATGGCTCCTGAGCATGCACCATTTGGCTTTAAAATTTAGAGAACTTTAAACTTTATTTGAATTAGTTTTGTAACTTTTGTTAGACATTTGAACTAGTCTTATTTGTTTGCTTTCTTGAGTATTTAGTCTTAATGTGTTGCTTCTTCTTTATTTTATGCTTAGTGATGGATGTGATATTAGGACTTCATGAACTTTATTTAATGTAATGAAGTTATCTTCTTTTATTATGTGTTTACATTTTTGCATCATATATATATTGTTGTTATGAGTATTATGTTGCAGATTTTGGAAGAGGAACTCCATAAATATAAGGTTTGTATTTTATCTTTGAAATTTTGTTTTTCTAATTATTGTTCAGTCACATATTTAACTTTGGTACTTTATTGTAATATTTGTTTTCATGTTAATGTGATATTATTGCTATTCTCTTCATATTTTTTATATTAATGTTAAGTTATTGTGATATAAAATATATTATTTTGAAGTGTACGCCTAGGCGACGCCTAGGCGGGCGCCTAAGCGCTTAGGCGGTCGGAGACCCCAAGCACGCCTTGGTCCGCCTTACAGCCTTGACAACTATGACTGTAAGGCCTCTGGAAATCAGCAATCATGTCTTGAACAACATGCGCCACAAAGGAGGTGTGTAAAGGGCCGACTTGATTAGCCAATGAAACGTATTCATGTACACATAAAAGTGTGAAATTAAATTTTAAAAAAAAAAGCATCCAGACCTATTTGGTTAATTCCACAAACTATTTGTTGTCTATTTATCCTGAAAAAAATATCATAAAAAACCTATCCAAAAAAAGAGCACAAACAGCCGATAAGGACTAATTAGGTATCGCATGGTGCAAAGCTACAGAGTCTAAAATCCATGCAAGAAATTGGGCGAAGTAGATGTAACAGTGGAAATAAAATTGTGTTGGGGGGTTGGCTGGAGAGGAAAAGGGTGAGGGGTGTTCCCCCTTTTGCCTTTGGTGCCAACCGGGTTCCTAGGAGGAAGTCCGTTGCCCGCCACAAAGACGACTTCTTCCTCTGAAGAGAGACTTTGCGGTCGCTATCTCAAGAGAGGTCACTGGACCTGGGAGTACAAGGCTCCGGTGCGATGCTGTAGTTGTGGTCAAGATGGCCATGTGTGGTGGTCCTACTTCTTGGGCGAGGATCCTTGGCGGAAGTTCTCGTTGATAGGGGCCAAAGGGAAGTTTCTGTAGCTTCACAGGCACAGGCTCTGATCCTTCCGGTGGCTCCACCGAAGGGCTTCCTAGGGCCATGACTGCAGCAGCTGCGTTGATGTGTGTAGCAGAGACCATCAGTGGCAGGGATTCTGGAGATTTTCAACAAGGCACTTTTAGGTGGTTGGGAGGTGAGGGCCCTTGGTGGTTGTTTTCTTAGGCTTGCCCTGACGGAGGAGGAAGCTGCTAGGGTCGTTGCGAGCTTCCTTATAGGAGCAGGCTTCATGCTAAAAGATGTGCAGTGGGACCTACAGCGAGTGGCCTACCCGGACCCCTCCTCTCCACATTCCATGTTCAGGTGGTAGGTGTTCTGGTCATCCTCGGCTACCTGGCAGGGATGAAGCTCTTGCTACAAGAGGTGGACATTCTCTTAGGCTCTCTACCAGCGGAGTCCTTTTGGTGGTGGAAGGTTGGTTGAAGGTGTCTAGCACCTTGGAGATCCCAAAGGGTTTGCTGGTGAGGTTAGATGATCGTTCCTTCTTGCTGATCTTCCAGGTGTTAGAGAGCTGATCAACTTACCCACCCCAGAACAGGCAAGGATTAGGGTTTCATGAGCTTTGTCGTGAGATAGAAGGCAAAGAGGGAATGGCGGTTTGTAGCCCACCCACAATGCCCGTTTCAAATTTCGAATGGCTGAACCGGCCCACCTTTGCATCTGGTGAATTGCAGCCAGTTAGGGGCACTGCATGTCAAAGCCTTGTCACTGGGCCCAGTGCAAGCCTATCGGATGAGCAGGAGACCGATGACTTACTAAATTGGTGGATCACTTTAGGACCGAAGGAGGACCAGACAAGGACCAACCCCCCCCCCCTGGCTCAACAGTCATTGTTGCTCTGCTTCAACAAGCACCTCGCCACATGGGCTTCTACTGAGCAGCCTCCGTGCCTTGACAGCCACCAAGGGGATCATCAGCCAATCATCTCTCCGTCGACCTCTTTGAGTATGAGCCCTCTGTTCCGACAGGAAAACCCCGGAGCCAAGAAGGGGTACACTGCAACCTCCAAACCTCTCAGGGAAACTGTGGTCCCAATCGCGACTATCATCAAGGGGTTTGTTTTGACCTATCCCTCCTTCTGCCTCTTTCTATGCCGGTTGACGCTCATATACACTCTAGTCCCTTGCCCAAGGGAGGGGGTGATGAGCATCTCTCTGCAGATCCGGGAACCTTGCAGCTGGGGGACTTTCCGGAAGGTAAGCTTAAGGCACAGGTAGACTTGCAACCTTCTGCTGATGATGGGGTGGATGGCCGATCTGGGGGGATTTGGGTCCATTGCACCTAGGGAGATCTTCTGATGATGGTAAAGAAGCCTGGACAGATGGGGTGGATGGCTGGTCTGGATGCTTGAAGGTCTATCCTGTATGGACCTCTACGGAGTAGGATCAGCTGCAGCCATGAGGACCTATATGGAGCTGGGAGGTTGCCGGAATAATGAGGGTTAGGCATTTGTCCCTCAAGACTTGCAGCAGCCTGAGGGAGATCTTCAGAACCATGGGGCTTCTTCTTCTTCTTCTTCTTCTTCTTCTCTCTCTCTCTCTCTCTCTCTCTCTCTGAGTAGGGAGGAGAGGGGATGGAAAGCAGATCAGGAGATGGTTCACGAGACACCTGCTCAGAAGGCGTGCAACGGCGAATCTCCTTAGCTTGGTGGGGGTCTTGCAAGGAGGTCAAGGAGATATTGACAACAACGGAGAAGCTTGGAGACCAAGCTAAGGAGGTGGCAAATATGATTGGTATTTCCCTTCGTGTAGTAGAGAGAGACATCAATGTAGTGTTTTATAAGATTCACAATAGGTGGCAACTTGGTTTGGTCAAGGGTGTTAAGGGGGATAAATCTACTAGGAGCGAAGGAAGGCAGTGGAGGAGGGGAAAGGCATGGAGACGGGGAGTGATATTTCACTAAAGTGTCAATGAAGATCCTTTCATAAAATATCAAGGGGCTTGGGAGTAGGGAGAAAAAGGCAATGGTGAGGGACATGATTACGAGATGTACGATTGACATTCTTTGCACCCAGGAGATGAAGCTGGGGGATGAGGAATGGATGCCTGAAGGGAGATTGGGGAGCACACTCATCTTTAGACATTTGGAGGATGGGTTTCTGTGACTTTTCTGATGCGTATGGCCTTAAAGGATGGTAGAGAAGAAGGCTTTATGAGAGGAGCTTTTTGCGGTGCCATAAGCATTATGGAAGACCTTGGTGTTTGACAGGCTATTGTCTCTTTAAAAGAAAGATCCGAGGGGGCCTCCTCGATGGAAGTTATGCAGGACTTCGCAGACTTCATCCCAAGCTACTCTGATTGATGTTCATACTACTAATGCATTTACCTGGTTCAATCTCAAGAGTCAACCTATTTGTTCCAGGTTGGACAGACTTTTAATCTCAGTTAAGTGGGAAGGTCATTTTCACATATATAGGCATCCTGTTTTCAACAACCGTTGTCTAATAATAAGCCTACTCTCCGGAACTCTAACTTCTTGTTGAAAGAAGAGGTGTATTAGAAGCGATGATCCAGAGACCACTAGATTTAGGAAAGGGTCAGGAACACAACTTATTTCCATAGGATTGCATCGGGCAAGAAGAGACTGAACCATATAGGTTGCCTTTCTATAGATGG
This sequence comes from Zantedeschia hybrid cultivar, assembly GCA_030544215.1. NCBI lineage: Eukaryota > Viridiplantae > Streptophyta > Magnoliopsida > Alismatales > Araceae > Zantedeschia > Zantedeschia hybrid cultivar. Next base: position 2,213,509 of record JARZZO010000007.1, read on the forward strand.
GTGACCGTTTCTCAAAGGGAAGATATCACCAGCTACAGTATTTCCTTTTACTCCCGCCTCTTTTTGCAGAAGAGAATAATGTTAGGTCTTTCATTATTGTGAACCTCCTTCCGTAACTGTCTACAGAGGATAGAAATCTTTAGTCTTCACCTTTTTTGGAACAAGAGGCACATGCTGCAGTATTTGCTTTGCTTGGGAATAAGGCTCCAGGCCTTGATGGATTTTCCTTGTTATTCTTCCAACATTGATGGGAGGTAATCCACGGCTTAGTGCTTCATGCGGTGTTGGAATTTCAAGTAGGGAAAACACATCACCGAGGAATCAATAAAACCTTCATTGTTCTCATCCCTAAAAGTGAAGGGGTTGTTTCTTTGGCAAATTATAGGCCTATTAGCGTCATTAAAGGGATCTACAAGATTATCTCCAAGATGCTTGCTCATAGGCTGGAGAAGTTCTTAAATTGCTCAATGCTAATCAGGGTGCTTTCACCAAAGGGAGGCAAATCCATGAAGGCTTCCTAGCCGCTCATGAGTGCTTGCATGGCATGAAGTAGCAGAGAAAGTAGGGTTTGGTTATCAAGCTTTACTTTGAGAAGACTTATGGCAGGGTTAACTTGTGTTGTCTATTTGACATTCTCTTCAAAATGGATTTTGACAATAAATAGATCAGATGGATAAGAGAGTGCGTGTGACATCGGCCTCCTTTGCCATCCTCATCAATATGGTCCCTACACCCCTTTTTCATAGGGGGAGAGAACATCCTATGTCCCCTTTATTATTTGTTCTTGCTACCCATGTTCTCAGTAGAATATGGATGAGAAAAGAGGATGCTAGATTATTTATTGGTTAATTTGGTTTTCAGGCAGGTGCCGCTCTCAGGAGGATTTCCCATCTTCAGTATGCAAATGATACTATTTTCTTCCTCTCGAGCAAAGAGGATCAGCTTTTCTGAGCTAGACTTATTCTTGAGTTGGTGGATGAGATTAGTGGACTGAGGGTGAAGTTCTCAAAAGAGTGGTCATTCGCATCAACATCTCTATCAGGGATATGGACAAAGTGGCACTCATTTTAAGGTGCCAGATAGGCTCCTTTCCTGTGACTCACTTGGTACTCCCCCTTTCACCAAGAACTCAAAAAATCAATAATTGGCAGCCTATTCTTCGCAAGTTCAAGTGGGTAGACTACTTTCTTATGGAGAGAGGTTGGTTTTGTGCAAATTTGTGTTGGACATCCTTCCATTTATTTTTTTATCTATCTTCAGAATCCCCTGATTTGTGGCCGTTAGGAGCAGATTCTTCTGGGTAGAGAGCTCTGATGGACCTAGGAGAGGAGGCCATGACGTTTCTTGGGAAAAGAGTTTACAAGAGTAAAGAGAATGAAGGCTAGGTGTCAAGAACATTTGTGACTTCAACCTTCCCCTTCTATCCAAATGGCATTAAAAGTTTGGCATAATTCACTCAGGCCTTTAGTTAGAGGTGATTATGGAGAAGTATTATTCCAGGAGTAGAGTTTGGGATGTCTATTTACAGGTGAAATATAAGGTCTCATCAGTCTGGCGAGGTGTATCCTTCAGTTAGCAACTATGTAGTCAGAGGCATGAGGCGACCGAGGCGACTAGGGGTCGCCTTAGCCTCCTAGCCGTTTGAGGTGGCATTTTTTCTAAAAAAATAAATAATTCAGATATTTATATAAAATGTCAAAAACACAAATAAAATCATACAAAATGACACATTCCTTCACTCAAATACAAAAAAAATAAGTTTAAATCAAGCCAACTGAAATAAAATTTAACCAAATCAAAGATATAATCAACAAATTCATAGAAATTTTGCTACTAAATGAATCCACCATAAGGAAAATTTATCAAGGAAGTGCTAAACAGACACAATACTAAATAAGTCTATTACAACATCGATAGAGAGTGAGAAAGATAGGGGGAGGGAGAGTGACAGAGACATAGAGAGGAGAGAATAGTCGACAGAGAAAGAGAGTGAAGTGGAGAGATACAGAGGGAGAGAGAAAGATGTAGAGAGAGAGGTGGACAAAGACAGAGGAAGACAGACAGATAGAGGGGGCTCCAAGTCCTATAAAAGAGAGAGAGCGAGAGAGAGAGAATGAGAGAGACAAAGAGAGGGGGCTCCAAACCCCTATAAGAGAGAAAGTAGTCGAGAGATAGAAAGAGAGAGAGTAGTCGAGGGAGAAAGAGAGGGTGAGAGAGATAGAGATAGAGGGAGAGAGACAGAGATAGGGGGCTCCAAGCCCCTGTAAGAGACAGAGAGAGAGAGAGAGGGCTCCAAGCCCCTGTAAGAGAGAGAGAGAGAGGGCTCCAAGCCCCCGTAAGAGAGAGAAAATAGTCGAAAGAGAGAGGGGGTAAAAGAATGGAGAGAGAGAGAGAGAGAGTGAGTCACAGACAGAGAGAGGGTGCAGTCAAGAGAGAAAGAGTGAAGTCGGGGGAAGAGAGAGAGATTAGGACTTACCTGCCAGAGGAATCGCTAGAGACAGAGCCTTCCATCGCTGTCGCCGGACTGGAGCGCCGCCACCGTCGTCGTCGTCGTCGGAGATGATGGAGGGGGCGTATGGGGTCGGGGTTGGGGGGAATAATAACAAAGGAGGCGAAGGGGGGCTTGGGGTTAGGGTTTGATCGGGGGGGTGGGTGGGTTAGTGGGTTACAATTTATATAGCATAGATAATGGGCCCTTTGGGCCCATCTAAAATGGGCATGTTTGCACCAGGCCGCTACCAGTGAGGCGAGACGAGGCGAAGAAGGTGCCCGAGGCACGCTGAGGCGAGCACCTTGACGATTGAGGCGATCCCATCAATCGCCTAGGCAACGAAGGCCAAAGCGAGGCGACTTACCATCGCCACGCCTCGCCTCGCCTCGTCGCCTTTGATAACATAGGTTAGCAAATATCTTACTGGCGGCGACCCAAGTTTTCTTAGGGGAACATGTAATGCCTCTTCTGGATTGACAAGTGGTGCAGCCGCTCAACCCTCTCTTGGGTGTTCCCTATGCTTTTTGACATCTATACTGATCCTTTGCCACTGGTAGCCCAGGTGTCATATCACAACATTCCTAGTATAGAAGTGTGGACTCCCCGTTTTAGGAGGAATCTAAGAGAGGAAGAGATTCAAGATGTGGCTTCACTCTGGTTGCTGCTGAAAGACTTCAGGATCAACACCTCTACTCAAGACACATGGTGGTGGACATGGGATACTTGGGAGATTTTTTCTATCAGATCGATTTATCGGGTTATAGCTCATTGGGGCTGAGATTTCCATTTTTACATCACATTTGGACCCCAAGTCCCCATTGAAGGTCAAGACTCCCTACTTAAGACAGGCTCATCCGTTTTTGATGTGATGTGTCATCCATGTGCACTTGTGTGGGGATGTAGATGAGACTTTGGACGATCTCTTTGTTGGATGCATCATGCACCTTTCCTATAGATGTTTGGGAGGCCATTTCCTCTAAGGTGCATCAACCTTTGTGGATGGAGGACACTATAGACTCCCTCCTTCAACATTGGCATCTTATTTTTGTCCCAAAGGCTGACCATGTCATCTGGTGGTTGATCCTTCATACCACACATTGGGCCATTGGGGGGTAGAGAAACAAGCGAATTTTAAAGAAGGAAGTTTTGGATTTGGATGGAGGCGCTGGTTTTGTTTGTGAGGGGTTTAGGGAATGGGTGAGAGTTTTTTGTACAAAGCTTATTGATAATTCATTTTATTTTATTTTTGAGATCTTAGGAAGTCTGAGTGGGGGGCCTATCTTGGTGTTTTCTTACATGCCCCATATTGTATAGGGGGCTTTTTGAAAGCTTCATTGTATACCTTTTGTACACCTTTCTTTTCTTTAGTACAATATAGTGGTGTCATTCACTTTCAAAAAAACAGTGAGAATAAAGTCATTAACTGAATCTACTGGGATTTACTGGTGAGCTACGCATGCTGAGTGATTAGCTACGCTTTTTGGAGCCATACCAGCAGTAGTAGAAGAGACACCATAACGGATCAAGAATGCTTAAAATCAACAATAGCAACTGTTAGACAGGAGACACCACAAAGGATCAAGAATGCTTAAAATCAACAATAGTAACTGTTAGACAGAGAGTACATGAGCTTCAGGCATGCCATGATCAGCCCTCAATAAGATGTCCCCATATAGCAACATGGATGTGAGTTAGAGCTAAAAGAGCAGGATTTCCCAAGGGATATAGCTAGACTGCATACTCCAGAAGTGGCTACAGATGAAATAGAAATAAAAGCAAAAGAGTAGAAAGGAAGTTCAGTGGAAGGAAAGGCCAAAAAACTCTAGAAAGAAGCAGATTGCACTAATGCGATCAGCATGTTGGAAAAAGAAAATCACAATAAGTGTTAGCATGACAAGCCCAAGTGTCAAGTAGCAAGGGGCATACAAGCACCCAAAATTCAAGAATGGGGCGTCCAATAAAGAAACGGGTCAGGAGAATGTAATCAGAATGCTGAAAAAACCGCTGAGTGCATATCTAATGTGATATGGACATCAACAGGGATTAACATGATTGAAGAAAGGAGTAAAACTTGCTGCACCACCATGCAGTGTTACGCCACTTGGCATTACTTTTATTGTAAAAAATTTGCAATTTTTTTGGAGGCCCCATGGTGCCCTACATGACAGTACAATCCGATGTCGGATTGGACGACCCCAAAAAAAAAAAAAAATGTTTTCACTGTTCATTTGGGGTCAGTTTTTTATTTATCATCTTTTTTGGGTCAAACGATCCAAGATCGGATTTGCACGGTCATGTAGGGTGGGTTGGGGCCTTCCAAAAAAATTACAAAAAAATAAATAAATAAAAGCACCGACAGGTGGCGTAACACCATGTGGCGGTGCAGCAAGCTTTACTCTTAAAGAAAGGTTTGGGCCAGCTGTAAATAAGGGACAGAACTGGCAGAAATAGAAGTGTGTACACCAACAACTGAAGGGCTTAGACCTTTGAATCGCCAGAATTAAATGCCTAAACTGGTTTGATTTTTATAAAAAAAAAATGAACCATTTTTAAGTGAGGGTGAAATGGCTTTTAATTCAAATGGATCCAGACTAGTGCATCCAAATCGACTAAAACATGCAAACTGAATCCACATATCTGGTCAGGCGGGCTAAGGAATGTCATTTTCACACAGCTTCTACAATAGATGCCCTAACTGTGTGAAATTACACAAAGCAGCAGTAAGCTTGGCAGCATAGATATCAACAACAAAGGTGAAGATGGCAATGGCAGAAGATGGGGACAGCAGCAACAGAAACGATGGTAAAAAGCAAGTGAAAGTGTGAGACCAATGGAGATCGGGACCACCACTATGAAGATAGCAATAGGTTCCAGTTGCTTTGGTAGCATTCTGCAGTGGCAGCGGAGGAAGCTGACAGTAACTATGAAGATGACAACAGCAGCACAATGGCGGCAATGTGGAATGCAACAGCAGCAAATCGGATGCTGGAGAACTGACGAAGAGAACCACGAAAAAAGAAAAGAACAATGCAGAAAGTTTCCAAATGTAACAGAAATCACAAGAGAAGCTCCCTGCAAAGATGCTTGATCTCTGCTCATTGAAGTTCTTTTTTCTTTTCTTTTTTCTTTTTTTTTTCTTTTTTTTTCTTTTTTTTTTGGGGGGGGGGGGGTGCTATCAAGATGCCTAGGCCATCAAAGACAATGAGAAATGGGTTTGGACGACTATCATCCCATGTTAAGAATAGAGGTGGACAATAACGGAAGCTGTTTGACTATTATCAGGGGAATAGCCCAATACAGAAGTGTGCAAGGCAATTTCCTGATCACAAGTACAAGCATGACATCACCCTAGCACAATTATAATTAGTGCACATACTCATATACACATATATAGGACGGCCCTAACATTGGCGTAGCCAAGATATAAGAAATATACAATATTATTATACATCACCCACTAACAGCTCAATAGCAAGCTATATAAGGCAACAAAAAGTTCTACAATATGCCAATATCACATGAAGCTGAATGTTGGGCAGTGAAGAAGATACATGAAATCAAAGGAAAATATTGTTTAGACGAGGATAATAATAAGGATTAAGGAGAAAGATAAATGAATTGACATTAAAGGTTTGTGGAGGGTGGTCTTGACATTAAAGGTTTGTGAAGGTGGTCTTCTAAGAAAAACAAAGGAAAATAACGGCCTTTCCATTTAAAAAGGCATGCATGTCATCTTGTGTTTCACATTATCCTATGTTCATACAATTTATCAAGACATAGGCCCAAAAACCATTCTAAATGGTAAATTCAGGTTCTTGGAGATAGGAAAAAAAATTGTGAAGTTAGAAATGAAGTGTGAATTAATCTCCTGCCAGAAAACCTAGGGATGTCAATGGGGCCGGGCTTAACCCAGCCAAGCCCGTCGTTTTAGCTATTAGGACCGGCCCGAGCCCGAGCCCGATTTTTCCCTTCCCCAGCCCGGCCCGACCCAGCCCGCAACATGACTAGCAGGCCCGTGGGGGCCCAGCCCGGCCCGCTTCCCTTCTTCCCCTACCATCTCCACTCCGATCTAGCAACAACCCTAGGCGCGCTGGCGAGATCTGCGCTGCCTCCCCCCCCCCAAGCTCCCCCGCCATCCCCAACGCCCGAAACCCCCCGCAGTTGTCCATCGCCGTGGCCGCCGGGCTCGCCGCCCACGCCGCGTCGAAGTAGTAGTACCCGAGGTTGGTGACGATAAAGAGCAAGCTCCCCATGACCATCAGCACCACCGCCGTTGGTCCGGCCGAGAGGGGAACCAGGGCATCGGCAAAGGAGTTGAGGACGCCCCAGTAGCCCTCCCGGAGTGCGGCGACGTAGAACTGGGTGCCCACCGGCCCCCTCCATTCCCTCTAGATCCTGCGGAACAGCTCCCGCAAACTCGGGCGGTCGTCCCAGCAGGCCACGGCGGCGTCGAAGACGGTGACGGTGACCTCGAAGAGATCCAGGAGCCAGTAGGCGAGCAAGAACCCAAAGTCGACGAACATCGGGAGATTCCCATCGACGGGGGCCGATCCAAGGTCCCCCACCGCCGCACGCCGAGGGATGTGGGTGTGGAGGGGTTGGGATATGGCTGGGAAGGAGGAGGGGTGGAAGAGGAATTGGTGGGAGAGGGAGAGGAGGGAGGAGAGGAGGACGACGAGGAGGGCGGGGAGGGAGAGTCACCAGTTACTGGCGGCGATCCACGGGGCTTCGCCGAGGATTCCGAGGGTGGTGGCCGCCTCGGAGTGGATCATGTCGAGGGCGTCGCGGAGGGGCCGCCGTGCTGACGGATTCATAGCTGGCTTACAGGCTTCCGGGCTCAGCCCGCTGCTCCTTTCAAAGCCCGCGGGCCAGGAAAGGTCGGCCCGCTTCGGGCCCGTGGGTTCAAAACAGGGGTCCAGATCTAAACCCGGCGTTGGCCCAGCCCGGAAACCCGCGGGCCGGGCAGGCCCATTGACAGCCCTAAGAAAACCCTTTAATCAACTGCTTAATCCCTAAACCAAAGAAAATCCTTCCGATTCAGAAGTAAATTTTATTTCTCAAGGGGCACAATCAGTCCTTAAAGCTTTGGCCTGACACCACAACTATGACATGTTGATCTATTGAATCATTCAATCCCATGTGGAACTTAAAAAAAACTCCAACAAAAGGACTAGTAAATACTATTAGACCCCTGGCATGCAGAACAATAATTATAACGTGTTTTGGAGGGATGTCAAAATTTAGGAAAAAATGCTAAGATAATCCGTACATAAATAAAACACCTGTCAAACACCAATTAACACTGTAAACAAAACAGTTCCTCTTACACATGGAACAACTTATGATTTAAGGGTAGTAAGTTCTCATAAGTCATGAACAATTCAATATAGAAGGAATAGTTCAGAAGGGGAAGCAAGTTCCCCTAACTAGTTGAAAGATAGTCCCCTAAGCAGTTAACACAGTAGGTTCAGATCTGGAGTAAGTTCCCCTAACCCATCCTCTACCCGTCCTTTACCCGGTTTGCCCACGAGGCCGATTCTTTTATATGGGACTGTACTTCGTCCTTACTCGACAGGGAGCTCGCCCTATGCACACCCGTCTTTACCGGAGGGAGTGGAAGGCCAGGCACTCAATAAGGGAGGAGCTGGCAGCGGGAAGCTGGCAGCGGGAAGCTTGAGCCAGCATTGACATCTCTGCCTGTGCTGACTGCTGAGGGTAGCAGGACCAGCAGCACTGCCTGCTGCCAATGCTGCCGGCGGGGCAGAGGCACCGCTGCAACCTTCTCCAGCAGATGATGGTGTTCCCTGCCATCTCACAAACAGTCAACCCTGTGTGACAGAAATTTCAGGCTAGGCTCAGCATCTCGTCAGACCAGACCGGAAGGAGGTTTCCTGATCTGGCGGCAACGACCGGAGATTCCCCTGCTACCCCGGTTATGCAAGGAGGTAGAGTCCTGAATCCCAGGGCACCTTGGGGGTGTCACAGGACACTAGGAGCCCAGAGTTTGTGGCAGCCACACCGACTGTAGTAGGAAAAGACCTCCGGCATCCCGGCCTCGTGCATCATGGGACCAGCTTCTGGGAGCCCTACTCAACAGGTGGCTCTGGACCTTCCTCCAGCTGAGGGGGCTCTGAATGCTGAAGAGTTGGTTCTGGAAGAGGAGGAAGTGGTGGAGGCAGAGGGGGAGGAGGGAGATGATGTTAAGGAGTTCTTAATCAAGGTCCAAAGGATGGCGGAGGGGCAGGCGAGGGAGGTGGCTGACAGAGTGGGGTGTCCCTTGTCAGTTGGAAAGGACATTCGGGCTGCATAGGCCAAGATACAAAAGAGGTGGCAAATCAGGATTAATAGGAGTGCGCGGAGAATGAGGTTGGAGCGGGAGGAGTGTGACAGGGGGGAAAGGGAGGACACAACTACTAATTCCTGATAAGGATTGTGTCTTGGAACATAAGAGGTTTATGTGGGAGGGAGAAGAGGATGGTACTTAGGGATTTTGTGAGAAGATGTAAAATTGATGTTCTTTGTTTACAAGAGATCAGGAAGGAAGATTATAGAGATTGGTGGGTCAAGGCTCACTAAAGGGGTCTTGTCGCCGGCAGAGGGGAGATCTGGGGTTATTACGGTGCTCCAGTATGAATTTGTTGTGGAGGAGTGGGGCAGTGGATGAAAGGTTAGCAAAAATGTTATTTCCTTGTCATTCCGGTCTGTTCAGGATGGCTTTCTCTGGGACATGTCCAGAGTCTATGCTCCCCAAAGCATGGGAGGAGGAGAAGGAGATATGGGAGGCCCTGTTAGCTTTTCACCGTCGTTCTGGTCAGCCTTGGTGTGTAATGAGAGATTTCAATGCTATTTCGGCACCCCATGAGAGGACGGATCTGTCCACATTTAGGGGAACCATCAAAGACCTTCAACACTTCATCCCTCAGGCTGCACTGATTGATGTTCCTACTCCCAATTCCTTGTCCACTTGGTCCAATATTGGGGAGGATACCACTTGCTCCAAACTGGACAGGTTCCTGGTCTCCATAGATTGGGAGGACCAGTTTTCTAGGCTTCAAGCTGAGTGCCTATCTCAGCCGGTGTCTGATCACAAGCCCGTTTTGCCCAAGTCTAATAGCAGGAAGCACTGCAGCTCAGGTTCAGATTCAAGAGGTATTGGCAGAGGGAAGATGGCTTCATGGATGTCATGAGGAGGACATGGAAGGAGCAGAAGTAAGGTTGTTATCATATGGCGACTTTTGTTCGGAACTTGAAGGATTTAGGGCGGGTTCTCATACAGTGGGAAGCCACTAAAACTCTTCCTGGTAGGGTCGCTAAGAACAATATATTGGAGAATATTAGGCTTTAGATGCAGTGGAGGAGGTAGGTCTCCTTGATAAGGAGGAGAGAAATCTCAGGCATAAGCTTAAAGCTGATTATGAAGACACTCTTCTTAAAGAAGAGATGTAGTGGAAACAGAGGTCTAGAGAGAAATGGATAAAAGAAGGGGAAAGGAATTCTGCTTATTTTCGAAGAATTGCTTCAGGAAGAAGGAGAGTGAACCTTATTAGATCACTGAAGGATGATGGACGGGTCTATTCCCAGCCAAAAGATACTCAAAGACATGTGCACAACTTCTATTCCAGGTTGTATTCTGAGGAGAATTTTTGGTGTCCTTCCATCGCTGATGACCTTCTTCCTAAGGTGTCAATAGAGGAGAGGAGCATGGAGGAGCCCCTTCTCTGAGGGAGAGGTGAGGAAGGCTATGTTTTCTCTTGCAGGTGACAAAGCGCCTGGGCCAGATGGCTTCCCTTTTCTCTTCTTCCAACACTGCTGGGAGATTGTCAAAGGTAATCTCACTTCAGCAGCTATGGAATTTCAGGAAGGGAAAGACCCATCTCTGCGGCATCAACAAGACATTTCTGGTTCTTATTCCCAAGAAGGAGGGTGTTGAATGCATGTTAGCGTATAGGACTATCAATCTTCTGAATGGCATGTACAAGATCATTACCAAAATGCTTACTTTCAACCTTAAAAGGGTGGCGGACAGACTTACTAGTTGGAACCAAGGGGCTATCATCTGAGATAGACAAATCTAGGAAAACAAATTGGTGGCTCAGGAGTGTATTCATAGCATGAAGCAGCTGAAGTAGAAGGGTTTGGTACTAAAACTGGATTTTGAGAAGGCCTACGACAGAGTTAACTGGGAGTGTTTGTTCCAAGTCCTTAAGTTAATCGGATTGGAGACATTTGGGTGGGATGGATCAGAGCCTACTTGACTCCAGCCCATTTGTTGAGTAGAATGTGGGATAGGGCAGCTTTGGCATGCTTATTGTCTGGGTGCAAAATTGGCAGAGAAGGAATTCAAGTCACACACCTTCAGTACGTTGTTGCTACTATCCTCTCCTTTGACAGGGAGAACGAGGAGCAATTTTTTGTGGCTAGGTTCATCTTGGAGATAGGGATGTAAAAGGATACACATCGGATTGAATAGTGACTATATCCTTATCATTATCCTTTAAGCAATGTGTATCCGTATCCTTATCCTTATCCTTGTCCTTGTCCTGTTGTATCCTTATCCTTTAGAATTATCGGAAATCATTAGAAACAGATACATAAAGGTTAAATTATTGGACGATACTATGTGAAAACATAAACTTAATCTTCTGTCACTTCTACAGGGAAATGAAGAAATCCTACACTTTAAATATGCATATTATAAGTTCTTTCTAATTAATTCTTATAAAGTTAATTATAAATAACATGACATATGTCAGAACCAACCTTGTAAACTAGTGAATGAAGGAGAGAAGGGGTTAAAAGAATGATGTGGACAATAAGACATGTCATTATATATGTACACGATTAGAAATTTCATTTGGAAATGAGAGTTTTAAATAAGATAGATCAATAGATAAGGTAAGCAAAGGAAAGTGGACGGATACTTCGATAATCGGACTAAGAAAAAGGTGTATCCTTAACCTTATCCTAAATAATTTGAATACGGATAGTATGGTTATCCTTATCATTTAACTTGTATCCTTCTATGACCTTTAAGCTTCGCAAACATAAGGACTAACGGACTCTCAAGTACCATTTACATCCCTACCTGGAGATGTTGGATGAGGTCAGTAGGCTCAGGGTTAACTTCCACAAAAGCAGCATTATAGGGATTCATATGTGCCCACAGGTCATGAGGAGGGCAGCTCTCATCTAAGGCTATCAGATTGGTGATTTTCCCATTACCAACCTAGGGCTCCCACATACTACAGGGGCTCTGCATTACCAGGATTGGTAGAGGATAATTGGTAAATTTCAATCTAGATTAGCTAGATGGAAGGGTAGGCTGCTTTCTTGTGATGGGACATTGGTTCTCTATCCGTTAGTCTTTGACAGCATTCCAGCCTATTTTTTGTCCATCTTCAGGCTGCCTAAGAAGGTGGCAAGGAGGTTTGACTCTACCAGGCGTCACTTCTTTTGGCATGGGAATGAGGAGTATAAGAAAGGAGACTTTGCTATCAATTGGGCCAAGATTTGCAGGAGTAGAGAGAATGTGGGGCTTGGTTTGAAGGACCTTCATGCCTTCAACATTGCTTTCCTTTCCAAATGGTTGTGGAAATTGAGAAGCCCAGAGTCAGGTCCGTGGAGGGAAATCATTAAGCTTAGATATTACAAGTCCTCTAGACATTGGGACCTAAATGGTCAGTTCTCTCTATGGAGTCTCTCATGTATGGAAGGGCATCCTCCAGTCTATTGATGTGATTCAAGCTGGGAGCCAGCTTTCTCTTGGCGATGGGAGGACTTGTCTCTTCTGGACAGACCAGTCGCATGTGGTTGTCTTGGGTACCATGTTCCCTAGATTATTTGATGTTGCTACAAACCCCGCAATATTAGTGGCAGATGTTTTTGAGACAAGGCAGGTTGGGACAGGTTGGTCTACCCGCTTCAGAAGGCCTCTCCGCGAAGACGAGATTAGGGAACTTCGCGATTTACTACTCCTACTCCAAGATGTGTCACTTGATCCTACCAAATAAAATAAGTGGAGGTGGAGGTGGAATACTAAGGAGTTTTTTTTCAGTGAGATCGGTGTATTATGTCATAGCGAATGGGGGTCTACGCTTTCCGTTTACTAGATTTGTTTGGTTGACTAAGAGCCCTTTGAAGGTCTGGTTGCTCACGTGGAGGACTTCACTTGGGAGGCTTCCGACAGCTAATAGATTGGTCAAGTTTTTGGATGACATTAAGACCATCTGTTGTCTTTGTGGGGATGTTGAGGAATCGGCTGATCATCTATATGTAGAATGCTCCTTTGCTGTGGAAGTAAGGCAACTAACTTTTTCTGCTATTGGTCACCAGTCTTTTAATGCTATCTCGGTGCAGGATCTTCTTCGTTGGTGCGACAAACACCTGGTACACAAGGATGATAGTCAAGTATGGTAGCTCATCCTCATGCACCTTTCGGGTGTTATGGAGCAAAAGGAACAGCAGGATTTTTTGGAAAGAAGCCTTGATAGCAGACCAGATTGCCTCTATGGTTAGTGATAGAGTGCAGCTGTGTAGCAAGTATACTTGTAAATCCTGCTTTTTTTGTTCTTTTGAAACAGTTGTGATTTGTACACCTTCTTGGTGTCCTTTGTTCTTTTCGGGAGGTTTCTTTTCTTTTTATACTCGTACACCTTTCTCTTCCTTTAATGAATTGAAGTACCATCCACTTTCAGGAAAAAAAAAGAAAAAGTAAGTTCCTCTAACAAGCTGAAAGTTGTACCAAAGTGGAAACAAATTCCCCTAACTAGTTAAGAGATCAAGACCGGAGAGATGTACCATAGGGGAAGCAAGTCCCCCTAATGTGATTAATGCTCAAGTCCCCCCTTGTGAAATTTAAGGCTTCATAGGGAAAGCAAGGCCCCCTAGCACACTTATGGCCTCCGTAGGGAAAATAAATCCCTCTAGCAGCCTATGAACAAACTTTAGGGAACCCCAATAGGGGATGTTTGAAATAAACCTAGTAGGGCATGTTAGAATAAAACCCCACAGGAGAACCTTTTAGCAGAACCCTGCAAGAGGATCTTTTAAGGAGAAGTATTTCTGATTCTACACCAATGTTCCTCTTTGTGTAGGGGGGTCTATTTGAGGGGATGGTTGCAAATTAAACCATTAAGAAGAACTTCATCAAGGAGAAAATAGTTCACTTCATTTTATATTCGGAAATTTGCTACGGGGATGCTATGTCATACAGATCACAAATGCATTAAATGTCATGGAATGCAAAATCGGCCGATTCCAAGTCGGATTGGCCAATTCGACTCGGGATCGACCATGGGCAATCCGATTGGGGGGATGGGGTAGCCGTTCCCCATCCAGTTCACTGAGAACCAGCCGGGATCGACCGGGCTGATTCTGGCAGGTTCTCAGTGACGGGATCCCGGTCGATCTTATCCGGATAGGATCGGGATCCTCGGGGTCCGATCCAGACCCCTGACCCAGTCCAGAATTCCATGTTAAATGTTCTAGATCAGAAGAAATATTATTTAACGTTAGACAGATCAAAAAAGGTTGTTGGATTTACAAGTGTATCTCTATAGTATCTTGATATAGCAGCCTTTACTTTAAATCTATACGGGGCGGGGTGAGTAGCATAGTGGATAGGCCCCCGCCTCTCGCGGGCTAAAGCCCCACATGTCGCGGGTTCGAATCCCTGCGTTTCCCCCTAAGCAGCTGGCTCAGAACGGAACCCCCTCACATGCTAGGGTGGTTTACCGGTATGGCTTGGGTGTCTGTCTAGCCCAGGAGCTGCCTCGAACCCCAGCCGCTCTGCAGTATAACTCGAGTGTCTGGCCTGGGAGCTGTCCCAAACCCCAACTGGGGTTTCCCACAAGTACCATCTCCGCTCTATGTATGTATGTATGTATTGTTATCTTCCATGCTATCACTATTTTATCAAGCTGACAGATAATAGTGAGAAGAGAGACGAGTCATTATGCATACCATGCTACCTAAATCTAAAATGACCAAATGCAAGGCTACAAAAGGTAACCTCTCCATTTTCTTTCTCTGATCTGAACTGACAACTCTTTGTAAGATTCGAAAAGATTGTCAAATCTTCCACCAAATTCGAAGTCCAAGACTTAATTTCCAGATACTGTGGAACAACAGACACCGATTCTCTCATAGCAATGTGAACATTAGATAGAAAGACCTCATGCTATGCCTAACAGATCAATAAAGGAAGACCTCATGCTTTGCCTAACAGATCACAACAAGAAGATTTTCAAGACAAGTCAATAAAGGAGTTCAAACTCACATAGTTGAAAACTAACCAACCTAATGAGACAAGATAAGCTGAGCATTCAAGTGAACATCCATTTAAATTTGTGAGCAAATAGAAAGTGAGCGCCCATTCAAGAATAGCATTCAAGCCTCAGCATCTCCAAACTTAACTGCAATCAAGTCTAAACAATCAAGAGTTCATCTACAAGCAATCATCAGTCTATGCGCATTCACTTTGATCTTCTACTTCTTTTCTGTGTTACATTTAGCACAATCTGCCTACTTGAGACATTTTCAGTGTAATCTTTATTTTCACTTAACTATATTGAGCCTGCGGGTTCGGGTTGTGCACAAACTGAAGGGCTTTGGAAACTGCTATAAGAGCAGTTAAGGATTAAGGGATCCAAGTTGTGCAATTGCTGTAGGCAGTGGCTGGCGAACTGGACACCAGATCAACCAGCTGGTGTACTTCAAGTAAGAAGTAGTGGAACACCTAGGTGCAGCCTAGGGACTGGATGTAAGTCTAAAGGAGACTGAACTAGTATTAATCTTTGTATTTGGTTTGAATTCTGTCTTTTTTTTCTTTTTGAAATGCTGTCTTTTATTTATTATTCCTCATCTTTAGATCAAGATTTTATTAAAGTGATTTTTGTAAGCTTAAAACTTATATTGGCACTCCCATTCACTCCCTTATGGGAGCTACATAGCTACTAACATATGCGGTTTTACATTAGAGCCAGAGAGATAAGGACCACACAATTTTGCGACCAAAAACTAAACATCAGCTTCACTCCAAACTATGCATAGCAAGCTCATCCAGTGACAGACAACTTAATATAAAAATTTCCAACAAAGGCCATGACAATAACTTGATCCCTTTAAGATAGTATTCAAATGCAAGCTTTACAACCCCCTCCTCCAAACATAAATGAAGCCATACAGATCTTGCAATCAGACCTTCCACGGGGAAGAATACAAATAAAAAAAGGTCAAGAGAACCAAAACAAACTCGATAACTAAACAGCCCCTTAAACTAAACAGCCCCCCTTTTTTTTAAGTGATAACTAAACAACCTTTAATAAGTGTATGGAAAAAAATCAGTCGAAATCATGTGGCAAAAGCAAGATGTTCAAAATACCTCAACTTTGGTGAACTCTGTAACAGCCTGCTTTGCCTGAGCTGCAGTAGCATATCTTAAGAAAGCATATCCCTTGTTCTTCCCTGTCTTCTTATCCATCATCATCCTAATCTCCACAATCTCCCCGACTTTCTCAAACACCTTCCTTATGTCCTCCTCCTTGGCATTCCTATCCAAACCCCCAATAAATATCTCTGTCTTCCTTCGCTTTTGCCCTTCACTCATCCCCACCATCTGATCACCGGCACTACCACCGTCCGTACCTGCACCCTCTACCTCTGCATCATCACTCCCACTGGCATTGCCTTTCTCCGCATCATCCTTGCACGATTCCGGTACCTTGTTCTCCTCCATCGTTAGAGATGCATCGGGAACAGAAGCAGCTTCCACTTCCATACCCGATCTGTCTTCTTTGGCTGGTTCAATGGTATTAGCATCACTGCCACGGCTAGCAACCTTTTCTGCTGCCTCTGCATCCGCCTCTTCCACCTTCTCTTCCTTCTTTGATACTTCTTTCGCCTTGACGGTTCTCTTGACCACAATTATCTTCTTCACCTTCTTCACTCTCTTCTGCGGCACCACAGCTGGTGAAGCCCCGTCGGAAGAAGCGGCAGCAGCAGAAACAGCGGCCTCCACATGCGCGGTTGGCACTTCCACTGCAGACGGCTGCTCAGGACAAGACACGGGGTTCGGTTCTTCGACTGAGATGGGGGCAGCCTCGGCTCCGTTAGGGTTTGGGCCTTCAACCGACATAGGAACAGCTTCAGCTCCACTAGGGCTTTGTGCTTCAACAGACAAAGATACAGCTTCAGCTCCATTAGGGTTCTGCTCTCCTTCGGTGGATGCCAGCGGCAGCGACGCCGTATCCTCTCCTCCCTCATCTCCTTTATCTTCCTTCCCAGCGACTGGTTCTGGTTCTTTCTTGTTGGGGGTCCTCTTCACGGGGATCCTCCTCGTCACCTTCCGCACCCTCTTCGTGGTCCTCTTCACTACCGGCGTAGCTTCGACGACCTCGGTGGCATCGGCGGGCTCAACAACTGCTGCCTCTTCCCCCTCGGCGGGGGCGAGGCCAGCATCAGCCGCGGGAACCGGATCGTTTTGCTGGGCATCCGAGCCGGCAGGCTGAGGGATGATCTCCGGCGCATTGCATCCTGTGGTTGCCTTGTCTTCCTCCATGACGGTAGCGGACTCACTGGCCGCCCTGGCGGTGGCAGCGGGAGGGATCTCGCTCGCAGGGGCTTCCGCAGCTTGAGGGGTGACCACCGCGGCGGAAGAACCTGCGCTGGCATCCTCCACGGCGGCGGTGGTCTCGCCGGCGGCAGCGGTGGGGGTCCCGAGAGTAGGGTTCTCCGCGGCTTGAGGGGTTATCTCCTCCGGGGCGGGGAACTCCCGGGTGACCTCCTCCTCTGTGGCGGCGGTGGCCTCGCTGGCTGATGCTTCTGTGGCGGCGGGGGTTTCCGCGGCGGTCTCGGATGCAAGGGTTTCCTCCGCGGCAGCGGCAGCGGCGGCGGCAGCGGCGGACTTCCGGACAGGCCGGACGGTCTTCACGATCTTCTTCTTCGCGCCGACCGACGCCCGCCTGGGAGGCATCTTTACGGCCGGGTTTTAGAGAGAGAGAAAGCAAGTGCAGAGAGAGAGAACGGGCGGCGAGGGGAAGGCAAGGGACGAGGGCCTCAAAGAAGACGGCAGAGAGGAAGAAGTGATAGCGAGGCGACGGCAGGCTAATTAATAGGCACGGATCGTTCGGTTCGGGTCTCGGTTGCTGGAGGCATGGCCGCAGGGCGTCGCCTGTTACACTTTGGATGAAGCGAGATTTTTTTATTTTTTTTTTTTGTGGGGGGAGGGGGGGGGGGGGGGGATTGATTAGGAAAGTGTTAAAAATATTTTTAGATCATTCATATTAACCACACTTATATCTTAAACTTCAAAAATATTTAAAAATATAATGTCTATTTGCATCGAGTAATGTTTGTTGCACTGTTTGGTCACATAAATGTTGAACTACAATGAGCTTCCCTATCTTAGTCTACATTTTGGAAAATCTACATGGAATCTGTCTCCCCATTAAATACGTCATAATGTCATTTGTGCATCAATCGCTTGGGAGGCCAAATGAAAAGACATGAAAAAAAATTAAACTTCTACGTTATTTTTTAAAACATCTTAAAGTTCTCGAGAACATGATACTTGAGAGTTTCAAAATACTCTTGAAAGCTTCATAATGCTTTCAAGAGCTTCATACTTCGAAAAGCATTTCATATTAGATCATGTTGTTCTTAACAGCTTCTTGATGCTCTTGAAAGTAGTCTGATTGGCATTTTTTTTTTTCCATCTTGCCCCATGTGCATTGACTACAAACGATGTCGGAGCACACTCAATAGTGGCAAACCCCGTGTGGATTTTCTAAATTGTAAAAAGAGATAGACAAGCTCATTCTAGCTCATCATTTCTACACCAACAGTGGCGCAACAAAACATTATTCTATTTATATATTATCCTACATGCTCTCTTAATATGAATAACTTTTCAAATTACTACGAACCAGTTGCCTAAGGCAGTTGGTTCACCACCTCCCTCTCAAATGGGAGGTCTCAAGTTCAAACTTGATTGGAGCCTAAAAACTCCCCAATCATACAGCTTTAGTGTTGTTGGGATATTTATTCCTTGGTATGTGAGATTACTTTTCCAGAAATCCGATAGACCTAGAATTGTTCATCGACCTGGCTGGAATTATCTCCAACTCTGGAGGAAAATCTCGGGTTCCGTTTGGATTGAAACCCCAGTCGCTAGTAAATAATTGTACATACTTGGCCATTGGGCCACCTCAAAAAAAAAAAAAAAAAAAACCTTTTCAAATTACTACAGTGATAGCAATATTTTAGATGTATATATATACATGCCACTAAAACAACATATTTGATAGATATTTATTTATAAGAGTATGCAGGATAATATGCAAAAAACCATGATGTTTGTAAAATTTAACATGTAAAAATAACTAAGATAAAAACATCTAAAGTATTTTTACCTTTATTGCAACACATACATAACACGTATGTATTATACACTGGTGAGAAAAAAGAGAGACGGCCATTAAATTGAGTCCATATGAATTGCTTTTGTTTTGAATATATTATATGAATAGATTATTGTTTTTAATAATTGATATAAGTTATGAGAAAAGAAAAATATTTTTTAAAAATAATTTTTTATTAATTTTGTAAATATTTAGAAACAAGAGGACTGGGGGAGGGAGGAGAGAGAGAGGGGCTTACTAACAAGAAGAAGATTTTTGTTATCCCGTGAGTTAACTTGGTCATTGTACTAAATTATGGTAAAGAGATTTTTCTCATTGTTCTCTTTGAAATCTCAACTATTACTACAAACGAACACACATTAAAAAGGACTCACATGAATAAGTATAAAAAGTCATCCAAATTTTGGTTACTTAAAAGACATTTATTATTGTAATTGAATCAAAACACTTTCAAAAATTAATCCGAAGAATAAGAGCATTTGTTTAAACTTAAATTTCTATTTCAACCATTTAAGCTATCCAAATAAAGCTATTAATATTGAAGTTAACTTTTAACAACTTTATTTTTTAACATTGGTTAGCGACTCTCATTTCAAAATTAGGGTCCCTTTGGTTAATCGCATTTACCGCTCCAATTGTTGTTTTTGTTATTGTATTCTTGATTTATCCACTGGGTCAGTCTGGTTGATTCTTTGCACCTAACTTTGGTGTAGCAGCTATCTTTCGATTCATCCTCTTCTTCAAGGGTTTCATAATTAAACGTTGAATCTATGTCATATGATGGGAGTTACCAGAGTAAGGGTTCGAATCCCTCTCTCTCATTTTTCTTACTTGTTGAATATTTCTTTATTGGACTGATATGCTATCATAAAAGGTAATAGCTCGGCTATCCTAGCCTACCTAGTCAAGTCAAAACATTAAAAAAAAAAAATCTTGTTTATATACATCTTCTCTTTTTCTCTTGAGCCTCTAGTGGGTTACCGACATAGTTAGAAAATATTTAAAAAAAAACATTTCATTATACATGATTGAGTTGAAAGAACTGTTGGATGAGTATCACATATTGGAACGAAATTCCTTCTGGTTAAATGATCTCTTTCTAACTACTCTGAAACATTAGGAAAGTCTTTGGAACAAATATGGTGTTATGCTTTTAGCAGCAACATGGGTGGTGGTCCCGCTTACGGGGTCAAATTCATATGTTTATTAGTATCAAATCAATACCAATTCATACAAGTTTAATATACTATCAATTAATTTGGAATTGTATTATGGATACATATGTATTCTTTACATATTGAAATGACTACCATAATTAGTATCAAACTAATATTGATTCATACAAGTTAAATCTTTTAATCAATAATTGGGCCAAAGAAACAATTTGAATTTAATTAATTTATTTATATTTGCATTTATATTAAAATACTTGTCATTTTTCAAAAACTGTCCACAGTTGCTTATGGTTTCTATTCCTATCTGCGTCTACAACAATCTCATCTTAATCATAATTTATCGTGACTTTTCAGAGTAAGCTCCTTGACTTAGGCATGACATTTTGTTCATGTAGCAATTCATGGATCTAGCGAGAATATGTCAGATGGAATAATTTCTTAGATGTATTGCAATATCCACGAGGATCGAGCCCCCTTTTTGCGGGTCAGTAAAATCATTATGCCTAAAACCCATATTCCAGTAGTCATTTATTTGGTACCTCTTAAGGAGCAGGAATAACCATTTTAACCCTTCTCGGGGGATTCTACCCACAAATGCAAAGTTTATGGCTAACTGATATTGCTAATCATCATTAGTTATTGTATTTATTTTTCTCATTGCTGGTCATATGTATAGAACTAATTTTGGGATTGGGCATAGTATAAAAGATCTTTTATAAGCACATATCCCTCCAGGGGGTCGATTAGGACGTAGGCATAAAGGTCTTTACGACACAATCGATAATTAGATTTATTTTCAATTAGGTCTTGCCCTAGCCTCTTCAGGAGTTATTACTTCTTTAGTAACTCACCACATGTACTCTTTACTTGCTTATGCATTTATAGCACAAGACTTTACTACTCAAGCTGCGTTATATACTCATCACCAATACATCGTAGGGTTCATCATGACAGGAGCATTTGTCCATGGAGTTATATAATCCAGAACAGAATGAAGATAATGTACTGGCAAGAATGTTAGCCCATAAGGAAGCTATCGTATATCATTTAAGTTGGGCCAACTTGTTTTTAGGATTCCATACTTTAGGCATTTATGTTCATAACAACGTCATGTTCGCCTTTGGTACTTTTTGAAGAATAAATCTTTGAACCTATATTTACCCATTAGATACAATATGCTCATGGTAAGACTTGATGGATTCGATGTACTGTTATCTTCAGCGAATGGCCCAACTTTTAATATCGGTAAAAGCATATAGTTATTCGGATGGTCGAATGCTATTAACGAGAATAGTAATTCACTCTTCTTAACAATAGGTCATGGAGATTTCTTGGTTCATCATGCTATTGCTTTGGGTTTGCATACAACTACTTTGATTTTACTAAAAGGTACTTCAGATGCACGTGATTCGTTGAATTTTTTTTTTCTATTAAAGGAAACTCGTACATGCTCGGCAGTACCGCCTGTGAATATTCCGCCGGTATGAAAAGTTCTTAATATTAGTTGAGTCCCTAGTTCCCCAATTGATTGATCTATAATAACACCTACAGTTTCTCCCAATTCTATTAGGTCACTGGGACTCCGACCATAACATAATTGACAAATCCAAGATGTACCCGCACTCCTTTGTATTCAAAAGTCCATTGATGAAAATGGGCTAGGAAAAGCTTAAACTCAATTCCTACAGTGATAGATATAAGCGTAATTAAAATTCATAAGGAGTTATATATTTGCGTATTGATAAATCATTCACTATTTCTTGAAGCTCGATCTCCCTCCGGATAAACCATAGAGGCAAGAGAAACCATGAACCATAATAGAAGAGCTTGCCCTGTCCACGAATAAATATTTCGTAGTAGCCTTATTAGATTGTACATCTCTTTTGGTATATCCTGATAATAGGTACGAACATAAGTTGAAACATTCTGGAGCTACAAAAATAGTTATTGAATCGTTAGCATCACATAAAAACATTCCTCCTAAAGTAGCTATTAATATGAAGAATAGAAACTCTGTTATAATTATTTATGTACATTCAACGTACTCTAGTGGATAGAGGAATATAGGTCTACAATGCATTGCCGCCCGAAATCAAGATATTGGGATTGAGCTTGTCAATCGATTCATAACCTTTCGAGCACAACCAATATAGTCCGTTTTAGGAATTGGCGACTTGCTCATTCAGTGACTTTGGCACTGGACCTTTCAAAAATTGGGTCAGGTGAATTAGAGAATAGACAGACCTCTGTTGGCATTCCAACCTTTTCCTTTTAGGGCCTATTCGAAAGAGAATTTGGTAGCTCTTCTCTTCGTCTCAGGTCGATGGATCTTCCAATTGAGAACATCTATCAACCTGAGATGAAGAGAAAGGTCTATTTATTTTCTTTTGTGATTCAATTAAACCAATAATTCGTTATTGGAACATATAGCAACAACTGTTTCATTGGACATGCATATTTTTTTATTTTCCGATGGATTTACATGGTTTCATTAATGGAACTGTACACGTAAAATACAATTGGACAGAAAAGATTTTCTAAGAAAATATATTCATAATAAAAATGAAAATAAAATTCAGTATTAATGCTCATGAAAATATTTTCAGCTCATTTGGAAAAGGGCATTCAGACTTATTCAATCGATGCCAAAATCAAGAAAAGGAGGAGTCAACGAATTATTTTTTTTGTTGACTAAAGTTTTACTGACTACCAAATAAGTGATTGTGATATACTTTTTCGGATTTTTTTTTTATGTGGTTCATTTTACATGAAAACAAACAAGCCCTTAGTGAATCAAAAGTTCCTAAAACTAGCTTAGGCTCCTTTCTTAACAGTAAAGCTCATATTTCAGGGTTCAATTTTTGTAGCAGTATTGATCTAAAATGACACAGCCTCGATAGGTTTTAGGAAATGATAGGCAGAAGAAAAGATCACGTAATTATGTCACATGGTTGTAAAATGACTGTTCTAGACTTCAAAAATATATAAAAAAAGTCGATGAGAATAAACATCAAATTATTCTGCCAAAAGTTGTAAAGTGAAAAGTGCTCCCAAACGATGATAAATATCTCAGAAAGTATATGAAAATATATGAATTTAATTCATGATGAAACTTTACCAGATAAACGTATTAAAATTGCATAAATCAGAATATCCATGTCATACACATAAAAAATGGCATATAACTTACGTTTGAATGGATCTTACAGAAAATATCAAGAATGCATAGAACTAATGAAGGGCAGATATTTAATGCAATTTTTTTTGAACAATTACAGTAACTAATATCCAACTTGATTAACAATTTTAAGCCATAGTATAATGTCTAACATCTTCATTTAATCGTATTAGACCGGTCCACTGAGGTATGATTAAGTCAGTTCGTTTGAGGTATAAATTTATTTAGTTTGGAATGACTAGAGACATTAGTTCTCTTCTTTTGACCATATCTTTTCAAAGAGATGTCGACATAAGTAAAATCAACTCTATTGAAAAAGACAATTAAGTTAATTAAAATTTTCATGTTGGATGCTTTCGTTAATTTTGTCACTTAATGAGTCCAATAGGACCAACAAATGCATGAAATGTCTGAAAACAATATCAAGAATAACATCCGTTTCATGTCTTCTAAATTCCAACCGAAAATGAGAGAAAAGGCCAAATTCGTGAGAGAATCCAAACTATAATAAACTTGTGTTTGAATTTCAGTTTGTTATTTTTTTAGCTATTTTAGTTTTTTTTTTCTAAAACATATTGATCAATGACCAAGGCCCAACACATAATCATACAACAAGAAGTTTGACCTAGATACATATAATGCATGAACTCTCGCTCTTATCCCAAGACACCCCTCAAAACGCATTGGAACACAGCGTGTTCTGTTCTGATTCGGGGAAGGTTAAGCTTGAGAACATTACTTCTAGAAATTCATGAGATAATTATAAGGTAAAACATAGACAAATAATTGAAAATCTTGATACTAAGATTGCATCTAATGAGATTTTAACTATAATTCCTTAGGTTTTGACTTTTATAATATTCTGATCCCTATGATGCAGCATGTATAGAGGCCATCTCCTACTTCAACTCTAATTTCTCCTACAATCTTCCTTTTTTTGGACAATGAAAGAATTAGTAGATATTCTTTCTGTCAAATTTCAAACTTATGACATCTCCAAACGAGGCATAACACACTCAAACATGTGCGAGTAGCAATGTGAGCCAGCACACTTTATATTTTAGTTAACAGTCTCGTGGATCTCAAGATGATTCAACTTCACAGAAAGGACTTCTCTGAAACCCCATACACAAGATTTCTTGTGGATCTCAAGATGATTCAACTTCACGGAAAGGACTTCTCTGAAACCCCATACACAAGATTTCTTGTGGATCTCAAGATGATTCAACTTCACAGAAAGGACTTCTCTGAAACCCCATACACAAGATTCCTGAGGTCTGACACAACAAATGTTCAGTCAAATGCTATTTGGTACATGTCAAAATTGCCCAATGCGTGAGGTGATAAAAATCATACTCTCCAGCATTTGCAACCTTGAGAATCTTGGGGCCCCTCAAACCATCGGTCCCATGAAGGGTTCGGGGGTCCATTTGTGCTGCAAATGGAAAACGTGTAAGAGAATCACTGAGGGGAGAATAGTGAAGCAATCAGATAAAATAACAACCAGGTTTTGGGTTTTCTTACAACAGCAGCAACGGATCTGGCCTGCCTTCGACATTCTGGAATAATCTGAAGGCATCAAAATGAAATTAAGACCCACACCTGATTTAGTGTCAACGCTAAACATAAACATTATGTTCCTTATCTTTGCAAAGGCTTTGCCTATTTTGATACATACCCCCGACAAGCAGCAGACACTCTGTCCATCTTCTCTAGCTCCTCTAGTTCCTCCTGCATCAGCATGCATATTTTAAGTACAGATGGAGATGTGGCTTAAAGGAGAATGCCAAAAAATTCCAGATTGATCTTTTATGGCATAGGCAATGTAAATGACAGGGCAAACCAAAAGTGTGTGACACTGATAGACATGCAAAAGGTCTGGATGTTGAAGAAAAAAAATCCCCACCTTGGATGCTCCATCATTCACTGGAACCACACAAATCAAAATCTTAAACCAAAAAAGATTAACAAATTTCTAGAAAGAAAATCAATATATTTTCATGATACCTGATGCATGCATCAAGCGTCATAAATAAATGATAAAAGATAAACATTATCTGACAACAGTGCATAGAAAGCTGACAGTTTTGGTATCTATATACAAGTGAGCTGTGTATGTCACAGATGGAAACAATTTGCCCATCTCAAAACCTATGTTTCAAGCAATCAAGAGTTCTTCAGAACGTCAAGTTTATACAGGCCCACTACTTGTCTAATGGACGGAAAACGTCACTTAGTGGACGTGAACAAACAAAGCGAAGTAACACCATCAAGAGGTTTTTTTGATACTTTGTGAAAGATAAATTACAATAACTCTTATCTCCTGGTGAGACTTTCTAAATAAGTGAATGGAAGGCAAGATGTCACAAACTCACACAAATGTTCTCCATAGAATCAAGTTTATGATGGCATAATCAAGGTTCACCGACTCGAAAAGTCGGACTGACTCGATTTCCCATGATCCGATACAAGTCGGGTTGACTCATGCCGATTCGCACGAGTCGCATGGAATAGTTCTTCCAAATCGTACATACTCGGTCGAGTCGCACCGACTCGGGTTTGCCCTTATACGGTACGAGTTGCCCGAGTCGGCACGAGTCGATCTGGTACAGCAAACCATGGGCAGAATCCATGTCTAATAGATGGACAATATTGCCTAGGTGGATGTGAACAAGTGAAACAGAAGTATCACCTTAAACAAGTTGCAATGGATCAATTGTCAAAACTTTAGTTACCTAGAGGGACACTGTCAAATATATCCAGATGGTTATCAAACTAATAGGACGTTATTCCTACAAATCACTGATCAGAATATGCCAATCAAGTAAATGCGATGGATGCATATGATGCTTAATCACAGACCATCTGACATTCTGACCAGAGCAAAAGGCTCTCTCATGTAGAATCATCCAATGATCGTCTTTCTATGCTATGGGTGAACAAACACTTAAAATGCATTGGACTATAACTATATTACACAACTATTGTTAAGTGGTACATGTAACTGATTTGGCAGCGCTAAAAAAATCAGGATACAAGAATTAACTCTGTGCATTATAGTTGTTGATCAAGAGACCATAAACTAATACTTTTTTTCATTTAAACTGTAAAAGGCAGATATGGCTACAGTACAACTAAGTTCATAAACAGATAATATTTATAGAAAGCTAAAGGTGTAAAACTTAAGATATGTACCCCTTAAATTTGGACACATCCAAGCACAAGAATCCGAAGGTGCCCAACGAAATTTGACAAGCATCCAAGCATCAAGTCCAAGCAACACAGGAGTACAGGAAAAAAAAGCAACAATACAGGATGATTCTAGTATCTCCGGTGACAAACCAAACAACCAGAAATGAACGATACTGCCATTTGGTATTCTAGATAACATTGTGTTGTGAAACAAGTGACAAAACTAGTGATTAAAATAGCTAACTAACCTTAACTTGAACTTGAATTACTTTGCTTAGAACTCTGAACACTGGCAACACCTATCCTCTGATCATTCAGTAAGGGATTAAAATAGCAAAGTGCAAGAAATATGTGAATGACGTCTATGACAGTGTAAACATGCACGGAGATACATTGATAACTTGTGGCAGCAGAAATTAGGGCACCTACAATAATCAAGGAAATGTTTGCTCTTCTTCACACGCAGTAAAGTAACGATCATATATCCCCTCTGACCAGTTAGGACTCCTCAACGTCAACAAGTTATGCAGTACAGTCACAGTAGTGGCTAAAGGATCTTATCTCTTGGAAGAACTACTAACTATAATTCTCAAGCGGAAAAGGAGTCAATTCGATAAATAATGGAGAACCAATGATGTTCATCAGATATTTCTAATACACGGAAACCAACAGTGTGTTTCCTGTGATCAACATGAATTGATGATGCACAAAAGAGATGTGTGTGTATGGGCCATGATACTATGCGCTGCCCCGTTTAAGTCCTGGTGAGGACACCTGTGCGCTTCCATGCTTCGACCCGGGTCGGGTTTACCGTCGCCGCCGGACACGCGGAGCAGATCGAACAACATTATGGCTTGGAGACGCCACATGACGCATTTTTTATGTTTATTTTGATGAATTGGGCCTTGTTATGCCCCCGTGGATGTAATTTTCCTTTTGTTTTAGGCTTTAGGCCCATTAGTGGGTCCATGTACATTTTCTTCTCTATTTTCTGTAATTTCTGGCAATTGTTTCCCTTTTTTTAGAGCTTGAGGATATTTTGGACTTTCTTGTGCCTAGGACTGCCCTAAAAGAGCCCTATATATTGTAGCTTCTCCCAAGAGGGGAGGTAATAAATGCTTAATGAAGAAAATGCTTTTGAAAGAGAGGGAAGTACCCTAGCCGCCGGCTATGTGCATGTGTGAGGTAGCGTGGGATGCCCTATTGCCTTCTCCTCCACCCCCCCCCCCCCCCCCCCTCATTTCTTCTCCTTCGTTCCCTGTGCATCAACAGTTCTACACTGTTCATCCCCGTCGCCTCTTCCCCGCCACGTTGCTTCCCCTCTCTCCCTCTTGTCTCGTCTCTGTTCGGAGGAAAACCACAGCCACCAGCTTGCTCGGCCGGTGCCCTGTCGTCGTCGTTCGTGCCCTACGCGAATGAGCGGAGCCCGCCACGACCCCCACCCTACGTCTACCTCGGGTCGCTGCAACAGGGTCGCCACCCCATCACCCCTGGCCGAGCCCCTCGAAGCTCGTATCGTCAATCGTGCTTCCCGTGAAGCTCGAGCAGCGGCCACGATCCCCTCCCGCCTCCCGCCAACCGAAGGCCACCCCCTTCGTCACGCCCCCGACCGCGCGTCGGAATAGGGGGGGATTCGCCCGCCCATACTTCGTCGCTCGAGCCCCGGAGCTCCCGCCTCCCCCGACCACACCTGCCACGAGGCCCCACCGCCCTCGCCGGTCGCCAGTCGAGCCCCTGCCTTGCAGGGGTTGGCTTCACGCCGTGCCCGCCGTCTCTCCCATTGCCAGTGGAGTTGGAGGCCAGATGCTGCACCCCCCCCTGTGAAATTAATTTGGGCCCCCCGTCCCAGCCCATCACCGCCGCTCCACGCGGCTGTCACACAAGGACCGCCCAGTGCTCTTCCCGCCTAGCCGCCCCGACAACCTCGTCCGCCTCCTGGTCGCTGTCTCCACGCGGCAGACGTGTAGCCAGCCCCGCCCTTCGTCCTCAGCACTCGAGGCCTGTCCTGCCGTTGCCCCTCATTGGGCGATGACACCCTGTTTGGGGCGATGGTGCGGGTCGCAGCAGAAGCCTTGTTTTGTATCGTGTGAACCAGCAAATTCCACTGTTTAGCCCAGCACAATGATTCGTGTGAGAGCCGGTGGTGCGGAGGGTTGGCACCATTTCCAGCAGCTCGTAGTTTCTTGTATCCCTGGTTTGCGTGCCCCCACCATTCAGTGGGCAGGTTAGTGTCAGATGGCATCCTCCTGAACTTGTCATTTATTATATGGTCACGATCTCGTCCCCGTGCTTGTGAGCATAAATTTTAGGTTGCCTAGCCATTTTCGTTAAACGCATCACTGCTGATTGTTTGTATTGAAATTTGTGCGTAATCTGTCCCGTGGCTCCATTTGAGGCGTGTTGATGCGATATTGATGCCCTAGACTAACGGTAGTTCCTACTATCGTCGTTCCACACGTTACTCGTTGCGAGGGACGGTTAATCGACTTGCTTTCTTGTTATCATAACGTGTTCGCTTCTCGAAAAATTTGTCAGTCGTGGTGTTACTTTGCTATTCGCGTGATGTGAACTGTTGATCTCGTTTGTGACACCGTAGTCGGGTCCATTTCGGTTACCGTCCCGCATCAAGTCCGCTGGGAGTGGATGCTATTTTGTAGGGAGTTGTGGCACCTTCGGCGCTAAAAATTCATGGGAGGGTCAGGCTTGACGGAGAAAAAATGGACTAAAAAGGAAAAAATTAAACATACGCTGGTTGCTCCTAAAATAAGCACATCTATGATCTTATAATATGTTGTGTTTCACAGCCCTTCTGTTTCTTTCTCAGAAACAATATTTCCCCAGAAGAAAAAAAACACGATGGAGATTCCTCCTGTTAAATGTACCACGGCACGATCATATCTTGGGTGATATGATGATAATCTATGGATTCCAACAACCAGATTTATTCACCATCCCCTTTGCCAACCTTATTTTAG
The DNA here is from genome assembly GCA_030544215.1 of Zantedeschia hybrid cultivar. Classification (NCBI taxonomy): domain Eukaryota; kingdom Viridiplantae; phylum Streptophyta; class Magnoliopsida; order Alismatales; family Araceae; genus Zantedeschia; species Zantedeschia hybrid cultivar. The sequence goes on from JARZZO010000007.1 coordinate 2,242,938, forward strand.
TCCAGGAAATCATTTTATATGCTCAAGCTATGCAACATTAATGTTCCTCCAGATCCATACGCCATATGAGTTCCATAGTTTATATGCTCAAATATACAACCCTTGTCCTCCCCTGAAGAACCGAATGCTCTGCTGGTCCAAATTCCACCTCAGTCAACAACCAACATTTTCACACTGCTCACCACTTATTTTAAGTCTGTGAAGCAGCAGTAAATCTCATAGCCAATTTGCCGAGATTAAGGACAAAGGACTGCTATCTTCACCAAGGTCCAAGCCAAACCACCGAACCCCGAAGACGGCATGACAGCACCATTTGGACTCGATGAATTCCCAAGAATTTCACACTATAGTTATTCAGATAAAACTCACATCTTCCTCTAAAGAACCATGCACTCGGTCCGAGTCCCACCTCAGTCAACAACCAACATTTTCAAACTACTCACCGTCCTCCATGAAGCAGCATTCAGTCTCATAGCCAATTCGACGCGATTACGGACGCCCAACTGCTATCGTCAGTAAGGTCCAAGTTTTACTACGCTATGCAGTGGCCAAACAAACCACTGATCTCCGTAAACGCGCACAATGGACGAATTTGGAGTCAGAGAATTCCTGAACGACTCCCCACTGCAATTGTTCACACAAACCATTCCCAAATACTCCCTCCTTGATATTGCAAGTTCCATCTACAGTTCCCACTTCTGTACACGCCCCCAAATCCGGGCTACCGCAGGATTGCATTATCAAAGCCCTCTCCGCACAAGAAAGCGAAGAAAAACCTTACAACTTCGCAGCAACAACAAATTACTCGCATGTTCCCGGAAAACACACACACAGAGGGAGAGAATAGAGGAAAAAAACCTGCATCATGATCGAAAATTTCACGGAAGAGAAAAGGAAAAATAGCATGCCAAAAGGAAGGTTGAAACACACGATCAATTAAAAATTTAAAAGAAAAATATACGAAATGGAGCGGGGCCAGCGAACCTCTAGCGACCGGGTCTCCTGCTCCAGTCGCTTCAGCTCGGCAACGATCCGGTGCTTCCCCCTCGAGTCCGCCGCCGCCCCGCCGCCGCCAGGCGGGTCGTTCTGCGGATCGATGGGCGCCGGCTGGGCCAGCGCTTGCCCCTTGTCGCCCGCCCGCATCCCCGCCGCCTAACACAATCTATCCATGCTACCGGCGGGGCAGCCCCTGCCGCCTTCCTCGTTCCCGATCTAGCGCGACCGCTGCCGCAGGGTGGGCTGCTGCAGGGAGGATCGACGGGCGACGGCAGACGAGAAGGTGACTTCCGTGGGGATGAGCGGGGACGGCTCTCGGTCTTCGCGTAATTGTTTTTGTCCCCTTTCCCGCCGTTGACCGTGGTCAATTAGTCAGGGGCAACGATCCAAAACTCTTTTAATAACGAGGGGGTATATTAAAAAAAAAAGAAAAGAAAACTCCACATACATGTGATTCTTTTCCAAATGACTTCTCTGTGCTCAAGAGGCAAGAGAATATTTGCATAAACCTGCACTGCGCGCAGCTGTCCGTTTTTTTTTCTCTGTGGAATTTTTAAATTTTTTTTGGTACATCCATGGACTTCGTGGGGGCCTCGGATCAGTTGTATATTTTTCTGTAGAAAAAAACTTTTGGTACATATTTCGATTTGTATGTAAATAAAAAATTTAAAAAAATGTATACAGTTGGCTTAGAGCCCATTTGAGCTCTCTGAGTGTGTCGTCCGGTTTTTGATCGAATATTTAAAAAAATATTAAAAATTATATATATATATATAATTGCAAGGATCAGATGGCGATGTGCGACACACAGTGCCGCAAGTATTACTCCATTCATAAATAAGGCTGATAATAAGTCGAGTCGCTCAATTCTAACTCGGTTCGTCTTGACTCAGAATCTCAAACAAGTCAAACTCAAACCTAAATCAGAGCTCAGATGATTTAATGAACCGAACTCAAACTTAGTGCGGTTCGGCCCGCTAACTCATGAGCCGGGTGGATTATATTTTAAGTATATCTTTTAATTCCTCCGATTACGTGAAGTGGGAACATTGTCCCATGACGTGTGGGGTCTCCGTGTACATGCGGTTTGAGGCCGCCGCCCAGCACCTCTCCTTCCCCCTTTCTTCTCTGCATGCACGTGACCGCCGGCACCATCTCATCCTCCGTGTCCGTGCAGATCGAGGTCGGGCAGCCGCCCAGCAGCACTCCTTCCTGGCATCATTTCATCCTCCTCCTCCGTGACCATACGATTTGAAGCCACGCCCAGCACCTTTCCTCCCTCTTTTCTTCTCCGCATGCCAGTGGCCGCCCACAGGCCCAGCACTATCTCCCCCTCCGTGTCTGTGGCAGTCGGCACCCAGCCACCCGTCGCCGATCGCCGGTCCCATCGTCAGTCTTGTTGCTGCCCACAGGCCCGATCTCCTTGTGTCGATGAGGCCTGGTCGCCGCCCAGCTTGGCAGTCGACGCGTCGTCCAACAGCTACAACCCTGCTCGCTCGCCATCCAACCCAACGGGCTATGACACTGCGAGCTTGCAGTTGGCCGACGGTCACGCAGCCCAACTTCGCCCCTGCCCAAGTGCTTGGCCCATCTCGTGTGCTGCTCAACCTGTCATAATTCTTCGGTATTGTTTGTCTTTTTGTGTGTGTTTCTTTGGTATTTGATAACGTAGAATTACATAAACTCAGAGAAAAATACTAAATATTACCATTCTAACTGTGCATCAAATGTCTAATATCAAATGTCATATGGGAAATTTTGAATGGTTCGAACTCGAGCTCGAGTCAATCTTATTTGAGCCGAACCTAGTCATCTAATGCTAGACTTGACTCGGCTCATTGCCATCAGCCTTATTCATAATCATTTAACCTCTTAGCTCAGCCTCTCATTCTCTAGTCGTAAGAAATCCAAGATAGGTTGACCACCACATGAACAACTGCAATAGGAAGACAAACAGTCCAACCACTCATCGCATCATGAGAATAATCCACGCGGTTTTCTTCAGGTGGGGAGGTGTCATGGATTAAGGCAATTACTTGGAGAAGTAGATTTAACAAATTATACAAAGAAAAGAATGCGCATTCTTAGTTTAGCCATCATTTGTAGCATGCCCCGTCATTTTTATTACTGTGACTCCCGAGAATATCATAGAATTAAACCATATCCATGAAAGAAACACCGAGGCCTGACAACCAAAGAAGATGCATTCTTTTGTTGTTTTTGTTATAGTCGTTGAATGACTAAGTATTTATAATATATTTCAGGTGATCGATTGAAATGGGCACCAGGGAAAGGGGCGAACTTGAGATTAATAGGGGGGGAAGGGAGTAGTTCCCAGAGGGCGGGCTCCCCTCATTCAGGCTTCCACGGCAGAGGCCACGATGATCCACCGACGCCGACGATGAAACCCTCCAAGGAGGACTGCAGCCTCTCTCTTTCTAGAAAAAATCTAGAGAGAGAGGGGCAATTCCGAGTGCATTCTTTATTAAGTTCATCTATCATATATGGTGATCGATTGCTAACAAGAAGGATTGCCTGTTGGGTTTTAATCCAATTAGTGGTCCACTTGTGTTTACTGGGCTGCACACTTGCACACCATTAGGCACCCAATAAGGATCATGTAATGGGTAGGATCCTGTTAGAAGTAAGAACGGGACTGGTCCCTCATCTCTATAAAAGAAGCATGTGACTCCCCATTAGGTCATACGCATTAAGACGAATAGAGAGAGGAAACTAGTGGAGACAGTGCATGGGTTTACACCGTCTTCCTGCCCGGAATTTGTGCGTTCTTGTTCGAGGTCCGCTGCACGTGGGGATCGACTCCGGCATCGTCTTCCTCTGCGTTAGGGATGGCTTCCGCTCCAAGTATTTCGAAAATTCCTAACAAGTGGTATCAGAGCCCGTGTCGGAATTTTTTGGGGCTCCGATCTACGGGATTCGCGCTGGCCTGCGCGGCGGCCCCGCGCGGGGCCGCCGCGCAGGCCAGCTCGACTTTGCATATCTGTTTGCCTCATTACTTGCAATATTTTAGTTCCATTGTCTTATATGTGAGTATGTGTTTGTTTATTTCAGCTGCTTCTCCTTTTGTTTGCACCATTTAATGCTAGTGTGCCGTACCTGAATGACACTAATTTCACTAAGTGGAAATAAATGGTACAATTTGCTCTAGACTGCATGGACTTAGATTTAGCATTACGTGAGGTTATGCCGGCTCCACTTACTCCATAAAGCTCGTTGGAACAGCAGACTCATTATGAAAAATGGGAAAAGTCCAATCGTCTCTGCCTTCTGTTCCTTCAGGGACACGTTGGACAGAACATTAAGGAATCTATCCCAGATCAGACTACTGCTAGTGGATTTCTTAAGGCTATTGAGGAACAGTTCATTAGTTCTGATAAGGCCAAAGTCAGAACTTTAATGGCTAAACTGTCCTCAATGAAATACACTAGTGGTAGTGTTCGAGAGCATACATCCTATGTTTGCTATGAGTCTAATTTAGTCAATGTTCTTAAAAGCACATGGTGGATTGACTCAGGTTCTACTGTGCATGTTGCCTCTTCTATGCAGGGATTCCTTTTCCAAAGGCCTCCGAATGAGGGTGAGCGGAGCATCTTTTAAGGAAATAAGACGCGCTCACAAGTCAAGGCCGTAGGAGTTTATAGGATAGTTATGGAATCAGGATTTGTTCTAGATTTAGAAGACACTTTTTATGTACCATCTTTTAGTAGAAATTTGGTTTCAGTATCAAGACTTGATTCAAAAGGTTTTCAAGTCAAACTTGGAAACTCTTCAGTTGAATTAATAAAGGATTCTATTGTTATTGGTACTGGTTCTATATCTGATGGTTTGTATAAATTGTGTCTTAGCAATGTGATTGAACAATCTCATAACACCCTGCATACTTCGGTCCTTACTGGCAACAAGCGTGGTAGAGTTAATGAAAATTCATCCATGTTGTGGCATAGGAGATTATGACACATCTCCATTAAGAGGTTCAAAAGGTTAGTGGGAGAAGGAGTGTTACACACTCTGGATTTCACTGACTTCGAGACATGTGTTGATTGCATTAAAGGAAAGCAAACACACACGCCTAATAAAGATGCCACAAGGAGTTCTGGAATTTTAGAAATAATTCACACTGATATCTGTGGTCCTTTTCCACCATGTCTGACTGGTGAGAGGTACTTTGTCACCTTTATAGATGACTATTCTAGATTTATGTATCTCTATTTACTTATTGAAAAGGCAGATGTTTTTAATGTCTTTAAGGATTTCAAGAAGGAAGTAGAGAAACAATCAAGGAAAGTAATCAAGATAGTCATGTCTGATAGAGGTGACGAGTACTATGGTAGGTATACTGAGATGGGACAAAGGCCTGGTCCATTAGCTAAATTCCTTAAAGAAGAGGGTATTGTACCTCAGTACACTACTCCTGGCAGCCCATACCAGAATGGGATTGCAGAAAGAAGGAATCGAACGCTTAAAGAAATGGTCAGGGTAATGTTAAGTCATTCTACCCTTCCTTTATCCTTGTGGAGCGAAGCCGTTAAGACAGCTGCTCACATTGTGAATAAGGTTCCTACGAAGGCTGCGCCTAAGACTCCCTATGAGTTATGGTGTGGTAAGAAACTTTCTGTGAGCTATATGCGCACGTGGGGGTGTGCAGCTGAGGCTAGGCCATACAGTCCACAGGAAAAGGCTTTTGATCTCAGAACAACCATTGGATTCTTCATTGGTTATCCAGCGAGATCAAAAGGGTATAGATTCTATTGCCCATCCCATGTTCCCATCATTATAGAAACAGATAAGGCAAGGTTCCTTGAAGATGACGGAGTTAGTGGGAGTGGACCTTCTCGAGAGATTTCTTTTGAGGAGTTACATGATCAAGTTAAAATACCTGTAACAACTGACAACGTTGTTCCCATATTCATTCCTCGGAATGAAATCCTGGGGGAGCAAATAGTTGCAGTTGGTCCACCCCAGGTTGTTCCAGAGCCAGAAGATGTCGCTGTTGTTGACCAACCACCTTCTCAGGTAGATCAGGGGCCAACATTGCGTCGATCTGAAAGAGTCAGGAGACCTGCCATATCTGATGAGTTCATAGTATACCTACAGGAGGATAGTGTAGACATGAGTGACATTGATGATCCAGTGACGTTTTCACAAGCCATGAAGAGTGAAAAATCTGCCTATTGGTTTGAAGCCATGAAAGAAGAGCTTGACTCTATGGCTAAAAACCAAGTCTGGGATCTCGTTAACTTGCCTAAAGGGTCCAAACTTGTTGGATGTAAATTGATATTCAAAACTAAGGTGGACGCTAAAGGCAAAGTTGAACGATATAAGGCCAGATTGGTAGTTAAGGATTTCACTCAAAGGGAAGGCATTGACTATGATGAGACGTTCTCTCCAGTTTTCAAGAAACTCTCATTCAGAATAGTCATGGCCTTGGTAGCTCATTTTGACCTGGAGTTACATCAGATGGATGTGAAAACAACTTTTCTCAATATGGACCTAGATAAAGAAGTGTATATGGAGCAACTTCAAGGGTTTCGTGCTGAAGGTAAAGAACACTTGGTATGCAAATTAAGGAAATCCATTTACGGAGTTAAGCAAGCCTCCCGCCAATGGTTCATAAAGTTCAATGAAATCATACTGTCCTTTGGGTTTATGGAAAACATCATTGATGAATGTTTGTACCTAAAGATCAGTGAGAGTCGTCTTGCTTTTGTATGTGGATGACATTTTGCATGATAGCAATGTTCTAGATTTATGGTACGAAACTATAGCTTTCCTTTCTAAGAACTTTGAGATGAAAGATATGGGTGATGCCTACTATGTCTTTTGGGCATTGAAATCACTAGAGATAGACCCTCAGGCACTCTTGGTCTCTCTCAGAAAGGTTACATCTCAAAGGTCTTGGAAAGGTTCAACATGCAGTCCTTTTACGTTGACAGCTGAGTTTATTGCTTGTTTTGAGGCTAGTGCACATGTCATCTAATTGCGGAATATGCTTACAGGTCTATTGATTTCGTCTCTAGACTTATCAGGATATATTGTGACAATTCTGCTGCGGTCTTCTTCTCTAAGAACAATAAGGCGTCCAAAGGTGGTAGAGCCTTAGACATTAAGTATTTTGTTCTTAGAGACAGAGTGAAGAATCAAGAAGTGCCTATAGAACATATCGGAACGGATCTTATAGTTGCTGACCCACTCACGAAAGGACTACCTGCTAGCACTTTTTGTAGTCATGTGATTCGGATGGGTCATGTCAGTTCACTCGATATGTTGTGATTCTTCCATTACTTTCTGCCTTTTCCATTTATTTTGTATACATGTTGGTTATAGATTATGGATGGCAGATTGTATGTTTAAGTGATGACCAATAGATAAACATTATGTTTGAGTTTATCTACAATTCCATATTTGATGTTCAATTATAGTAAGTTGGTGGCATTGTGGTACATGGAAGATTGTGTGTAATTGAATGCATTTACCGCCATGACTCATGTCATTTGATTTACTGTTCTTGAACCTTTAAGATTCCGTTAATTGGAATTGTGTGTAGTTTTGTTTTATTGTGCGCGCGCATACCGTGGTTTTCTCTTCAGGTGTATGCCCATGATGTCAAATCTTTAAGAGTCCTTTTGAAACTATATATATATCTATACTATAAGTATGTTTTCAAAGGAAGATTTGATGTGCTTAAGACAAGTTGGACCAAGTGGGAGAATGTTGGGTTTTAATCCAATTAGTGGTCCACTGGTGTTTACTGGGCTGCACACTTGCACACCATTAGGCATCCAATTAATGGAATATGATTGGGTTTAACCCATTAGACGCCCAATAAGGATCCTGTAATGGGTAGGATCCTGTTAGAAGTAAGAACGGGACTGGTCCCTCATCTCTATAAAAGAAGCATGTGACTCCCCATTAGGTCATACGCATTAAGACGAATAGAGAGAGGAAACCAGTAGAGACAGTGCGTGGGTTTACACCGTCTTCCTGCCCGGAGTTCGTGCGTTCTTGTTCGAAGTCCGCTGCGCGTGGGGATCGACTCCGACATTGTCTTCTTCTGCGTTAAGGATGACTTCCGCTCTAGGTATTTCGAAAATCCCTAACATTGCCGTCATATTTCACATGTTGATTGTTCCATCGAGATACTGGATCACTGTTTAATTAAAATTTAAAAGTTCTACAGGAGTCAGACACAGGGTAGCTTAAAATTGTCCTATTGCCCTCATCAGTCACTAACATCATGGTCGTAGCTACTGTCATCCGTGTCCATCCTCATTATTATCACACTCCCAACCAACTAGAAAGCCGTGTCCTTTTCCTTATTAATTATCATGACTTTAACACATCTTCAAAAAACTACCTTACAGTACGAGTTCTTGGTGTTGCTAGCCTTCTCCCTCTTCATGCTTCGTTGAAAAGAATTATAGAGTATGATATCAAATCTTTGTTAAATAAAATATTGTCATTTCACGTACTCCAACTGTCATTGTGGCGTAACTAAAGAAAAAAATAATGAACTGATGGATTCTTGAGTTGGAATTATCATCTAAATTTTTTTCTCATCATAATAAAAGATTCGGAGAGAACTTGAACATATACAAATCTGTCAAATCTCATCTACCACGATCAGAACTTTCTATCTTCGATCAAAAAGACGTTGTCCGGTGGTCCCTGTAAAAGAGAATACCGTCATAGGGTCCCCGATAGCGGTCCGAGAGATCTCTCTCCGATGCCTAAATTACAAAGTTGAGAATGCTGAGAGAAAGACAAAGAAGTTTGGATTTCAGAAAACGTACCTATATCGGATGGACCAGGAATCCTTATATAACAGTTGGACTTGTGTGAAGGGTTGATTCTTGTTAGGAAAATTATATCCGAAGCGGATTCCGTAACTCGATTCTACTTACTAGTCCGAATGGCCATGGGCCTCGAGTCTATGTTTCTGGTCGGAATAGAGAGTCTTGGTTCATACATAACCGAGAAAATCTTGGTGGGGATCGAATCCGAATTCGAGTTTCCACCAAAACTTCTTGCTCCAAGCCGAGCCTTCATAAGCTGTAACATTCAATAAGTTCATGAATTAAAGGAGAGGCATTAGTGGGCCGGCCCGCCAGTGTTCTTGTGCTAGATAAGGTCCTCCTCCTTCAATATATATATATATATATATATATATAATATTTTATATTTATTTTAAAATTTTAAATTAGGATGTCAACACACAAGTGTTTGAGTGTTGTGTCATATCACAATTATGATAGCAAATTTAAATAAAAGTGTCTAAAAAATTATATATTTGTCAATCGAAAATTACATCATCAAAATATGTATTTGTCAATTAAAAAATTATTTGTTAATTAAAAATTGTATTCGTCAATTGAAAATTATATTTGTCAATTAAAAATAGTATTTGTCAATCAAAATATTATCGGAATGACCTTTCAACTCACCCAGTTAACTAAGTTGGCCAAGTGATCCGAACCTAGAAAGTCGTGAGGTGTGACTAAATTTAGTGTACAATTTGTATTACTCTTCTTCTCGAAGTTGATTTCAAGAAACAAACTTTTGTTTTAATCCCATTGCCTCATTCGATTTTCCGGATTCTTTTGCTCGCGAGCCACTGTAGTGGGAATCCGGATCCGATATTAGCAGGCATCTCACATACTGTCCGAGTGTCCGCTATAAAGACCTCCATCATTCAGGAAGCAGTCTTCCGCCGCCGTCTCCGCCCTCGCCCCGCTGCCTACCGCCCGTGCCGCTGCCTGCAGGAATCCACCGGATAGTGGTGCGTGGCGCTCGGAGGACGGAGATGTCGTTAATGGCGGCGACGCAGGGCGTCTCGGCTTCGATCTCCTCCACTAGGTCGGCCCCCTCTGTGGGGCAAGGCCCCCTCAAGCCCACGTCTCTGCCTTCGGTCTTTCTAGTCACTCGCAGAGCACCGAAGGCTTCGCTGTCTTCGAGAAACCGGCTGGCGGTCTGGAAGTGCACAGCGTCGGCGCCGGCCGCCGAGCAAATTGGTCCTCTCTCTCTCTCTCTCTCTCTCGATCTCGACGTAACACTTCCGGCAGCATCCGTTTGATGGGTTTCGCCATTTCGTTCACTGTTTGACTGTGAAATCCTTCTTCTTATTCTTTATCTTGTTTTTTATTGCTTGGTGGGAAGCTCACAAGACGAAGGTGGCTCGGAATGAGAACATGGGGAAGCTCCAAGCCGGGTACTTATTCCCAGAGGTTAGTATGGCTTCTGCCCGTGGCTTTTGTTCTTTCGTGGTTAAGGAGCATCAGCCCTTGTTAGGTTTGGATTTTGGTTGAGGGGTGGATGTGGGCACTTGAGGATGTTGGGGAAGCACATATTGATGCGTTGTAACGCAAATGTTTGTGTTGAACAGGAACTTGTGCTTGGTTTCTTGGGAATCACGGCATTTTGTTCTTTTGTTTGAAAAAAGTGTTTTTTTTCCGCTCCGTATTTTGGAGGATAATGTGGTCAGGAGAGCGGATTAGGTGTAAAGGGGCTGTTGCTTTACTTCTATTGGTGAAAAGCCATCGATCGTTGATGGTTCAGCTGAGTCGTCTGCAACTTGCTTGCTTTTTGAGGTCTTCGTTTCTTAGGTCGGGATCGGCAACTATTTATTAGAGTAGCTGCGTAAAGATAAGATGTCTGTTAGCCTGTTGATTACGTTAAAAGATGAAGTGCAATGGAACTGAACAAATAATTGTCTCTCTTTAAATGTATGTTTAAAAAATGAACGGGAATGGAACTTAAAATATCGATGACTGTCTTTATATGGAAACTAGTAAAAAGTTGAAATTTTTGTGGTTCACAGTTACGCCTTTGTGTAGGATGATAACCATTTAACTATGAGAGGAAAGGATGTTAGCCTCATCCAAGAACATGTTGATTAAAGAAGTAGTTAATATTTTCTCTTCATAAGAGCGTTGGCAGCATTTCTGTCTCCTTATCGTCTTGTTAATGCTGGAATTGTGTGTCATCCCTTTCTAAGACCAAAAGGTATTTTTTTTTGGCCTTCATTGTATTTCTGCAAGAAAATATGTTTATTCCAACTTTTAGCACTTCCTAGAAACATGGAATGACACTACCTCAGTTCATTGAAAATATTTATTTTTCGTCAAAGAGCCATTTTGGTTGAACTTTATTTACCATGTAAAGTGGGGAAATTATTCACATCAAATGAGGAAAGGGAATAATTCCTCGCTTCTACACCACGGGGCTTATTCATCAAGGAAAGCTTCAGTCGTTCCCATTAGTATATTAATCTCTTCATAAGTTAATTTGATAACTTGTTTCTTAATATAAGAATGGTAAACTTCTCCTTTCATCTAAGCACCAGTTGTTATCCTAAAATGTGAACCTCATGTAAGAGTTAAGTTTTGCATCTCGCTAACTCATCAAATAATTTGAAAATATGTGTGATTGAGACACTTTTACGGTAATCATTTTGGTTTCAGATAATACCAAGTTTAGACTAGGCCACAGTTTTTGTTTAGTTTTTTCAAAGTTCCTTGGTTGAGCAACAATAACAAATTAAATATTTGCACAATCATAATAAGAAAAGAAATAATTTTTAAAATTTTGTAAGAAAGGGCAAATTTCTAGTAGAGTGCTATTTAAGTGTCCAGAGTAATGTGAAAAATCTGTCCAAATTGATAACTTTAACCTTTGTTTTGGGCATGGAAGAAAAAAGTGAAGCCAAGCTGTTATGACACTTTGGTGACAATATGGCAATTTTAGTTGCGGTCAAGAATATCTGGTACCAAAACATGAGTTTGTGACAACTCGTGTCTGTATCTCTCCTTTGCTTTCTCTCTCCTTTCTACATTGTTAAGGAGTCGTAGACAATAGCTTCCCCTCCATGTAAGAAACTTTCAATTCCATTTAGAATTACTCATTTTAAAACAAAAACTTTCAATTCCATTTAGAATTACTCATTTTAAAACAAAGTTGTTACTTAGATTTCCATTTAGACATTTATGAATTCCAAAAATCTATGATTTAAGTTGGAAGCAACTTTCTTTGGTCCTTGAGTAGCAACTGAAAGTTCACTTCTTGAACTTCAGTGTAAAGAGCAGATTGATTATCCAGAGGTGCACAATCCTCAAAGAGATTAAAGTGCCAACGAATGAACTTACAACTATATATTATTGATTGGTCAAAGGCTGATGTATACATGTGTTTGAAAAGAGTCACATACCTCTCAGTTATTCATGTTTTTCTGGATATTGGCTGATAGCCATTCTCATCTTCATCTTATTATCCACAAATTTCTGTATTCCTGTCATTAGTGCATGGTTGCCTTCATGCATAATAAAAGTTGTGATAATGCTTTATGTTTCCAGTTATTTTCCTTCTCTGTTTGGAGTTGAGATACATCAACTGAATTTCTTATTTTTTTCTGAAGCTAGATTGCAAGAAGACGATCTGCACACATGTTGAAGTATCCTGATGCACATGTGATAAGCCTTGGGATTGGTGACACAACTGAGCCAATCCCCGAAGTTATAACATCCGCCATGGCAATGGTAGTGCTGTTCTTCTGGCACAACCATTTTATTGTGCATATGTTGCCCTGGGTTTCTATTTGAGTGTTAACTCCATCCGTCTATCATGAATGAGATGCTTGTTACTTCTTGTTTCATAGAAGCAAAGACCAATTTCAGTTAATTTGGGATTTGTAGTAGCATATTCAGTATGTTTGCAAGGTTATACTGACAATATATAGTTCGCTGTTTTTTTTTGTTAATAGAGAATTATAGGTTGCATGAAATGGTTGTCATGCATCATTTTTTCCTGACTTGGTGGGTATATCTATATAGCGTGTGTGCATGCATGTGTTCTTGTTTTGGGGGGCGGGGGTGCATGCATGTGCCGGTGTGCATCTGGGTGTTTGTGCATGCATGCGTGTGCAAGTGTGTATGTGAGGCGGGGAGGAAGGGAGGGATGGCCTTGTTTCATTCATATGCACCAGCTTGTGTTTGAATAAGTCTGCTTTCATGTCTGCAGAGGGCAGAAGAGTTATCAACTCTTGAAGGTTACAGCGGGTATGGAGCTGAGCAAGGAGATAAGGTTAGGACCTCTGCTTAATACATTAATTTTATTGGTTCTCCTCGTGTAGATCCCAGAGTTTGGCAGGAAGAAAGACATTACAGTTGATGAGCATCTCTTAGTGTTGCACATTATTACCTTTTTATTATCAAATTTTATTGTTTTCTTTATGTAAATCTTTAGAGTTCGGTATTGCTGGGAGAAATGGATTTCAAGTGACCTGTTTGATGAGTGTCTTAATGTCGCATGCTATTAGATAGATTTCGAATGACCTGCTTGATGACTGTCTCATTGTTGCATGCTATTACTTTTTGCCCCCTTTTTAGGATGTTGATTGTGATGCCTGCCAACAGTATTCAGAGTATCTAATATTTCTCTTATGTTCCCATCCAAAATTTTGTTGTCGAGTTGATTCTTTTTTTTTTTTTTTTTTTTGGGGGGGGGGACCACTTCCTCTAATGTAACCATTTTTATCAAGTGATATAAATGTGTTCTTAACAAGTTTATCAATGAGTAATATTTTTTGGTATGACAATGAGTAGAAAAAGCTGAATCTTCTATTCTTCCCGGTTTTTAGATTTAGCAGCCATGAGGAAAGCAAGAGAGCATATTAGTCTATGTTGTGAAAGACTTCATAGTTTACATTGATCTCTCTATTTAGTTGTTATCACTATTTAGAGCTACTGGATGTAAGTTAATATATCAGTTGTTACTAAAGCTGCTCATGTACTTGAAAAGAGTCCTACTAAACTGGTACTTAACTATTCATATGGTTTCAGCTGCATAACTTCCAGAAGGTGAGACGAGTGTCCAACGTACTTCACTTTCATAATTAGTGTGGCATTAAATCTTAGATTTTATGAAAATTATGCATGAATTATTGGGAGGCCTATTGTAGCTTTAATGTTTGTGTTCAATAGCAAGATGTGTAGTTCTGTTGTGACTTTTACTGGCTGTTGTATTTTCCTGCAGAAACTGAGGGCTGCAATTGCAGCAACCTATTATAAAGACCTTGGCATAGGGGAAAGTGATATTTTTGTCTCAGATGGTGCAAAATGTGACATTTCTCGTCTACAAGTAATCTCTTTCGATCTTACTTATCATTGCTTTATACTAAAGTTTCGCTTGTACTTGAGAGGCAAAGGCCAGGTACACTGTGTGTGTACAAGTCCAAGTATGTATGCATGCACATTTTTCTTAAGCCAACTGATTTTGACTTTGACAACTTTGTTTGACTCTCTTTTACAGCTCCTTTTTGGAGCCAATGTGAAGGTGGCTGTTCAAGATCCATCCTATCCGGTAAAGTTTATCAGCTTTGCCTTACAATGAGTTTTCTTCATCTAATCTGCTAACCAGAAACGAATAAGCTTTTACCATTTATTTGTCCTAACTATTATAGGACAAGGTCTGTTCTTTTCATTTCCTGTTGGTTGTCTTTTTGTTTTGTTTATGTAAACTTCATGGCAGCATCAATCAATTGCTGCTAGATAATCTCTGGAATCTCATTGCTGTTTTTTTTTTTTGCATCATATATCTTAATGTCTCTATCACTTTTGGGAAAATATTTTATTTTCTTTCATTGAAATAACAGGCATATGTTGATTCAAGTGTCATCATGGGACAAACTACTTTATACCAGAAAGATGCTGAGACGTATGGAAATATTGAATATATGAGATGCACAGCTGAGAATGGTTTCTTTCCTGATTTGACAAATGTATCTCGGACAGACATCATCTTCTTCTGTTCTCCAAACAATCCAACTGGTTCTGTGGCATCCAGAGATCAGCTAACTAAGCTTGTCCACTTTGCACGAGACAATGGATCAATCATAGTGTATGATTCTGCCTACTCCATGTATATATCAGATGACAGTCCACACTCAATTTATGAAATACCTGGAGCAAAAGAGGTAAGCTCAACAACTGACCTACTGTGTGCTAGAGTGATTTTTTTAAAGGTTTTGATGAAAAGTGCTTTTGTATGTCAACTTGGTTGATGCTCTGATATCACATCTGCAGGTCTGTTGACACTTTGATTTTTAGATCATTTTTAAATAATTTTTTCAGGACGAGACTAATGTGACATGATCTACTCTGGTGGATGTGTAGATGAAACTTAGATGCCAAAAATCCAGAATAAAGAATTTTGTCATGCAACAAAACTTTTCCCCCTGATAAAGCTTCACTGTTAGTTTCAAGTAAGGTTTGCCGTATCGTACCAGATCGGGCTGACTTATACAAGTTGACTCGTATCTGGGCCGACCCGATCCTCCGATACGCACCGAGTCGGACCGGATCGTGCCGACTCATACATGCTTAATAGAATGTTTTAAGTTGAGTTTCTCCTATTTGATAAGTAGAATTATATTTTTATATCAATTAATATGATACATTTCTCTAAAATGTGACTTAAACTCATTAATTTTAACAAACAACTCATTGATTTTAACAAACTCATTGGCTTGACCGTGCAACTCGTACAAGTCGGATCGGTATCGTACCGTATCTGGGAAGATACGATCCGATACGGATCAGTGATACGGCGAACCTTGGTTTCAAGTGAGGTTTTGTTGTCCTGTATCCTGTCTCAATGCTATGCTAAGGAAACGAAAAATCAGCTAAATGATGGCTGTTTATCTCATGAAACACCCATGGTTGCCCTTTCTCCAAACAAACCTCATATTTGCCTTTTGTAAGGCATCATAAGAAATGCCAAGGGAATCAGC
Source organism: Zantedeschia hybrid cultivar (assembly GCA_030544215.1). Lineage (NCBI taxonomy): Eukaryota > Viridiplantae > Streptophyta > Magnoliopsida > Alismatales > Araceae > Zantedeschia > Zantedeschia hybrid cultivar. The sequence continues at coordinate 2,258,734 of JARZZO010000007.1, forward strand.
TAAATGATTGCTGTTTATCTCATGAAACACCCATGGTTGCCCTTTCTCCAAACAACCTCATATTTGCCTTTTGTAAGGCATCATAAGAAATGCCAAGGGAAGCGTGAGTCCACAGTCAGTTGTTGTAGGACTGTCAATTGTCAAAGGTATAAAACGTGGTTGGATGCCGTACAGCTGAGAACTTTGATACTGTTCTGAAATCGGTTCTGTGTCCTTTTTGCTTTTTCTGGGTTTTCTTATTAGGTTTGGTATTGGAAATCACAGTATCTGAGGCAGACCTGACCATTTACGACTCTCTTGTTTGTGGATGTATATGTTTTGAATTCTAGGACATCAGTGTTTGGAGACTGATGCAGTGCAACCAGGAAGAAACTGGAGTTAGACTGTAGTTTCATTGATTAATGAAGTGAAAAGGTAGCACTGGGACGTTTATGGCTACTAAGTAGCTCAGGGATCCAACATCAGCGACATTATTATGTGATAAATACAACAGCACAGGATTCACGGTATAATTTATCTTAGGAATGCTCTCCATCCTCGAAATATATGCAATATCTTGGACCCATGAACTATTTTTTGATCGACTAGCTGCCAATCAGGGATCAATGTTAAAGACCATTCCAGAAAATGACTGGTGGACCTATGCTCAATCCTGAATCTCTTGCAGGTTCTCTTCTTGCTACACCCATAGAATGGCTGGAAAGGCAGTAGACCAGGTATTCTTTCTTTGTCAAATGTACAGTGGTCTTGCCAAGATAAAAGAAGACTTCTACAATCTATAGTGATTCATGACTGTATGGATGTAGGTTTGTGTAAGTGTTGCCAGATGACATTTAGTTTCGCATCTGGATAAAGAGGTGAACCATGTTTTCAGATGCAGCCCACTAAAGGAACGACTCTCTGATGCCAAGGTTTCATGAATTCACTTCATTTCCTATGATCTGTGTGTACATGGACACGTGTCCAGTGTCAACACAGACATTTGTCCAGATGCTGCAAATATTGAATCAAAACCAACTAGACCATGTGTAAGATCGATGAACTGGTGGTTGACTTTCTACAAATTTTAAGATCTTCAACATGTTAGAGTCCCCATTATAGGTTTATTGCGTTCCAATCCCTAGAAATAACTATCCTTAACATGCACGTCTGATGCGGTCATGTTTTGACAGAGCTGATCTAGAGTTTCAGAAGTGCCATCAAATCTTGTCGATCACATCTTTGCAGTTTGTAATGGGAATACTTCCAAAGAAAAATCTGGATTGAGGAAATCTATCACTTAGTTTGCAGCACCGTTATAACAAGAGTAGGTCTCAGATAAAACAATCCTTTTCATTCACATACCAGTGAGCCTTGTGGTGGCCATATTCCTATTCCATTTCACATACATCAATTCCATAAAATTAGCAAGATCCTTATTTCTATGTTTGACAGGTTTCTTCTAAATTGTGGTCCAACAGCTTCTTCCTCATGCATGGTCATCACAATGACAATCTTACCTTGCCTGTGGAATAATATATGAGATGGAAAAGCTTGCAAGCAAGTCCAGTCCACATCAAAAGTCCTTCCAAAAACCAACTTCTCGGTTATTTCCAAAGTACCCTCCCAAACGCTTGATGATGTCTACCAGTATGTCTCTTATACATCTTGGATATGTAGTATACCCGTTTTGTGTTTGAGGAATTAAAACATCATTGCCTTCCCCATAGTACATCCTTCTCTACAATTTCCACAGCCCATTTCCTCTGCCCTGCATTCTTCTCGTACTGAATCCTACTTCACAAGGTAACCTCTATGGTGCATTGGGTTCTTTCCATTGTAGAAAAGGAGCTTCTTGTTTCTTCAATCTTTCTTTCAACTGTTTTAGTAACCAAGTTGAAACTTTATTGTTGCAATTTCTTTTAAAAATTCTTGCAATAAAATTGTCTCTGGAAATAACTTTATAGTTATCTTTTGTTCACTTTTGGTTTGGCTTTTTACAGGTTGCAATTGAGACATCATCTTTCTCTAAATTTGCTGGCTTCACTGGGGTTCGTCTAGGATGGACGGTAGTTCCAAAGGAGCTACTTTTCTCTGATGGATTCCCTGTTGCCAAGGACTTCAACCGCATAGTTTGCACTTGCTTCAATGGTGCATCCAACATTGCTCAGGCTGGTGGTCTGGCCTGTCTCTCCCCAGAAGGTTTGAAGGTGAGATATGTAGATGTGAAGCTACTTGTCAAGTACTGATGTAACAACTACCTCTCATTTCTTTTTAAATTATTTACTTTTTGATTTTTTTTTTTACAGGCTATGGACGATGTAGTCAGTTTCTATAAAGAGAACACAAAGATAATTATGGAGACATTTACTTCCTTGGGTTTCAATGTCTATGGTGGGAAGAATGCACCATATGTTTGGGTGCATTTTCCAGGCCGAAGCTCCTGGGATGTGTTTGCAGAAATCCTAGAGAAAACACATTTGGTCACGACCCCCGGTAGCGGCTTTGGACCAGGGGGTGAAGGCTTCATCAGAGTCAGTGCCTTTGGTCATAGAGGAAATGTTCTAGAGGCTTGCAAGAGGTTGAGACAATTGTACCAATGAGCTGAAGTCTTCTATTCAGCAGGCTGCCACTTCGACGGAATTGCCCAGGCGGAAATGTTATAGAGGCTTGCAAGAGGTTCAAGCAATTCTATCAATGAGCTGAAGTCTTCTATTCAGCAGGCTTGCCACTTTGATGGAATTGCCTAGACTAGAAGTGACCATTTTTGCCCCTCTTGACAATCTTATTGGCTTCTTAGGTGATGAATGTCTGTCATTCGATGAAACTTTCAAATGATTTTGGATAATTATGTTTACTTTGTTAATAATGATGCAGCTCTGCCTTTTCTTGAATCGTAGGAAGTGGGTTTGTTGTTCTGCTTATCCAAGAAGTGACACTAATCTCCAGTAGATAACAAGGGTTTATGTGCTTTCCTGGGAGAGTGAGGGTACTGCGGTTAATGTAGGCATTCTGGCATGCAGCATTCACTTTTGTTCCCTCCATCAGGCAAATTGGCAGGTTAAGTTCCGTAAATGGCAACCTTTGTGCGTTTCAAGAAACAAATGGAAAGTTCACCTTCATATATAAACAGATCGATATTTTCAAGTATATAATTGAAGCTTCTGATGTCTTCTGAGACCAACGGTGGCGACTATGTTACCCAAAGCACTCAGACGAGACGACGGTTTGAAGAAAAGAAAAGTTTACAAAGAAAACGATAGATGATAACTAAGTCGGATTGCATTCGATATATAAATATTTTATGGCTTGTAGGGCACGTGCTATGCAAATGGGTATATCTATGAAGAGTAATATTTGCTGCACAGCACATTTGTGGTGCAGCTCTATTTTTTACTTTTTCAATTTTTTTTTTTTAATTGGGGTCGTCATGTCCGACATGTTTGACCAATTCAGTTTCTATCAGATGAACTAAAAAAAAATATAAATAAAAAATTGAGCACCCTTTCATTGGGTTTGGCCCATTAACGATGTTTTTCTACTGTTTGTTGTGGTTTAATTTTTATTTTATAAATTTTTGCGAATCGTTGATATGAGATCAGGTGGTATAAACATATTGGATATGACTCGACCTTAAAAAATTTCAAAAAATAAAAAATATTGATTGCTTCTATGTTATGCAGTAACTTACTGTATCATATGCGATGCAACAAATATTTCTCCTCCATGAAAGATGAGAAGATATGTGGAATATGGACAGACAAGTTGTATAAAAAACGTATTGCAATGCATACAAGGAATGCGCGTGCGGCAATCAAAGGGGAACGTATTTACGCTCGCATCAAGCCGACTTTTATTGACACGTCGATTTGGAAACTTGCATGTATACAAAGATTAAATTGCATGACGAATTGACATCAATCTCATAAATGAATGTCACTGCTGTCCACTTTCTATGAATGAGAACTCAAGCCAATTTATTTACTGACATCAGGCATGGTATATTTAACTCTCGTTTGAAATATCACAGACATCAGAGTGCAATAGCTGCATAGTTTTTCTTTTTTTTTTGAAAAACTCATTTGTTGAGCTGAGGGATCACCTCATCTCAATGTCGGTACTGCTCCAGCTGTCAATATGCAGTCAAACAAGTTCAAAAAAAAAAAAAGATCTCACAAGTGCGTGATCTGAATAGTTGTTTGACATGAGTACATCATCCGACTGCTGTGCGCAGGTGCCACTTTGCAGTAAACATTTCTCTTTATATATATATATATACACACACATATCAAGTCGAGGGGCACACACTGGTTCAACTAAGGTGTCATTAAAGCCCCCATTCTCCAAAGTCCTCATTCTCCCATTAGCAAAGCCATGTGGTGAAGAAATTTTCTAACCTTCAACACCATGTTAAGTTAACACAAGTCCCATGCCAGTCTGTGAGACGCATTACTCACAACTAGCTTTTAGTGAGTGCAATATTCGATCTACATCTTGATCTATTCTACTGTAATTTACTAGAACACGGCTGAACTAGACAGGGAACTCGGTGAAGAGTCTGTGAACGAGTTAGATAGTTGCGTTTAACTTATCTGTGAATAGACTCGACAATTCACTTATTTGTGAATAGTTGCATTATTTCTCATCAGTCTCAACAATATTAATGTTCGAAACATAATGGGGTCCAATTTATGCGATATTTATAAATTAAACTCAAATTGAAGTATTAATCAAAGCTATACTTGACCTAGCTATAAGGCTCTCTTTAAGTGGCTGATACGTCGACCACCAGAGCACTCAAGGTGGGCTTATGGACTTAAGAGGCCAGAAACCCCAGGGCCGTATATTCCCTCCTCAGATTTCGAATATCCTTACCGGAGCCAGGTGTTCGGCTCTCTCTCGTACAGAACAGAGAGGCAAAAGAGCAAAGCACGGCAGGAGAGAGAGAGAGGAGGAGCAGGAGGAGGAGGAAGAAGAATAGAGAGAGAGAGAGAGAGAGGATGGAGGAGGGGCAGCACCTGTTGCGCCGGCTGGGCCCCCTGCTAACGGCGCTGCTGCTCAGCTATGCTGTTCCGGGCCACTGCGGTGTCACCAGTGCCTTCGTCCGCAACAGCGAGAGGGCCATCGACATGCCCCTCGACGCCGACGTCTTCCGCGTACCTCTCGGCCACAACGCCCCCCAGCAGGTCCCTGCGCTCTCTCTCTCTCTTTCTCTCTTGTGTTGCTCAAAAGCTTGAATGGGTGAGCTTTTGTGTGTGAAGGTGCACATCACGCAGGGGGACCATGAGGGGGCGGGGGTGATCGTCTCCTGGGTCACCCCTGACGAGCCCGGGTCCAGCACCGTCCTCTACGGCACGTCGGAGAACAAGCTCGACCAACGGGCGGAGGGCACCGTCACCACCTACAACTTCTACAACTACACCTCCGGCTACATCCACCACTGCACTCTCTCCAACTTGGAGGTAGCTTAACGAAGTCCTCCCCGTCTCCCTCTCTCTCCTGCACTGTCTGATTTTTAATGGGACGTCTTAAAAAATAAAAAAAATTAAACAAAAAAATCAAAAAAAAAATCGGACGCTACACACTCTGCAGTGCAGTAAGCATTACTCAATGAAATGTATGATAAATTTTTGCACAAATTTTCTTTTGAAGTTGGGTATATCTGCAAAAAATCCCTTTTATTTCGTTTGCATTTGGATTTTGGAAAGATGTCAAACTGTGAATCAGTAGATTGAAATGAATTGGTTGCACACATGTTACAGTACGGCACAAAGTACTTCTACATGGTCGGCATTGGGCACGTCACACGGCAGTTCTGGTTCACGACACCTCCAAAAGTTGGCCCAGATGTTCCCTACACCTTCGGTCTTATTGGTGAGCACCATCCAATAGTTCTTTTAAGTTATCGCAGCATGTTTGGTTATGTTTTCAGCTGATGTCTCAATCCCTTCATAGGGGAAGACAGTGAAGTGGTTCTTTACTTCTTCGTCTGTAGGGCAGTTCAAGAATTGTTGGCAACCATACTGTTTTCTCTATGCCTATGAAATAGTAAAAATTCTAGCATTCTGAAATCCTGGTCTGAGGACTCGTGGGATTCTGTTGTAAATCGACGAACTAGAACTTATATTTCAGTGTTTTGCATCAAATCCAAACGAAAGAAATCCAGAGATTTCGGTGCTTTATATTTTAGATCAAACTAAAGAAACTTAGACAGTCAGTGTTTCACATACCTTGCTACATACTGATCAACTGATGAAGAAGTTCTTATGTGTACCACATGCTCTTGCTTTCTGGCTTCTGATGTGGATATCTTATTGTTTCATTGAATTGTTTCTAGAAATGTGATTTCAGATTCCATTGTGTTCAGTTCTGTGTTGTTGCACAACATACAGGTGATCTTGGACAGACCTTTGATTCAAACAGGACGCTTGCTCACTATGAGTCAAACCCAAAAGGGCAGACTGTTCTCTTTGTTGGTGACCTCTCATATGCAGATGACTACCCATATCATGACAATGTGAGATGGGATACATGGGGGAGGTTCACCGAAAGAAGTGTTGCATATCAGCCATGGATATGGACAGCAGGGAATCATGAAATTGACTTTGCTCCTGAGATTGTAAGGGCCCAGCATTTTATGTTCTGTGCTGCTATCCAATCTACTAATTTCTGTGAAAACTGTTGCCCATAGTTCCTGTTGGAACCTGGTTCGTACAAAAAAATATTTTTTCAGGAGGCTTTTGCATTTGAGACCAATTTAACCACCTTCTCCGCAACCCCTCTCTTCCCTTAAGAAAAGGGTATTAATTATATGGGTAACCATGCTGTTACCTCTTAATTACACTGGATGAATGGTTTGATGGGGAGAGTTTTATGTCCATAAACAATGCAAAATACTGCAGACAAGTGTTCTCATTTGATCTGTATCCTATCCACTGTGCAAATTGTCAGCATGATTTCTACAGTAGATATGAACACATTTTTTTCCCACCTACGGTGGGATGTTGCTGAAAATTAACAAGATCTTGTTGGGTGTTCAGAAATACTGAATATTTGAAACTCTGCCACAGGGTGAAACTGTCCCCTTCAAGCCATACAGTAATAGGTATCATGTGCCTTATGAAGCCTCTGGTAGCACGTCCCCATTTTGGTACTCCATCAAGCGGGCATCAGCATACATTATTGTTCTGGCATCATACTCTGCTTATGGTATGGATGTATGACCTAATCAAACCTTCTGTTCAACATGTTAAGTGTCTGCTTATGAACCTACTGTTAGGGGAATATAGTTAAAGTTTGCAACACTGCCCTCTTATGTGGCCAGAGGGAGGTTCCTATGTTTCAAGTTTTGTTCATCTTAGTGAAGTTGGATTGTGATAGACTCTTGTACCTTTTGCTCTTAGGTAAATACACTCCACAATACAAATGGCTGGAAAAGGAGCTACCTAAAGTCAACAGAAGTGAAACACCATGGTTAATTGTTCTCATGCACTCACCATGGTATAACAGCTACAATTATCACTACATGGAAGGGGAAACCATGAGAGTAATGTATGAACCATGGTTTGTCAAGTACAAAGTTGATGTTGTATTTGCTGGTCATGTCCACGCATATGAGCGCTCGGTATGTGTATATCTCTGTGCATTTCTCTGCTGGTTATTTTCCCCTGTATCGGAACTTATTGTAGCACGAAGTATGCTTTTCTTTCTGTTGATTTATTTACATTATGTCATCCAATCTTCTGACTGTTCAGGAGCAATGGGAATTGTCAATAAAATTTTTGTTCTTCTTACCAAAGTATTTAACTCTAGCAGCTAATATGACGAAGTCTGCTGTGTTGTCAATCATCACTCCAAAAATGAAATTATGATTCTTAATATATCTTTGCTATTACCAGGACTATTTTCATAGACTTCAATCATCAAGAGTGGTAATTCTTGTCATCTAAATTTGTCATGGCGTGATAAAGGGATGTTAGGTGTGAGCTCTCAAGGGAATATTGGAAAAAAGATGAATAGCTAGCATCCATTAAAAATCAAGACGAGGAATAGTAAGCATCGTCTCATCATGAAAAGCGGACAATAGGGAGCTGGTTAGCTTTATCATGAGAGCAAATCGCCTGATCCTGCACATGAATTAAAGGTTAATGCAGTTGTTTTTGCATGGTATTTCAGTTTTCTTTACGTAGGTGATTTCATGATCTACAACACCAACAGGACTCAGAGCATGATATATATGCTTGAAACTGAGGTGAATAGATGCATATGGCTGGCATCGACAACACCAACAAGACTCAATGTATGATACATATGCTTGGAAATGAAATGAATAGATGCACGGGATGGGCAATCAGTCCAACTGGACAAGAAGACTGTGCATTAAGGAGTTGTTTGTTTTAACGTAAAACAGCGTAATTTAAAACAATTGTTTCATTTTACGTTGTTTTCAGTTGTTTGAAATGATGTAAAATAAATCGTATCTGGACCTTGTCTGTCCATTTGGCAGTCCAATTCCCTGGTTTTGATTTACAGCACAAACCCACTGTAAACGAAAACAAGCAGATTGTAGCATCCTCTTGTTTTGCTTTACAGACAACCAAACAAATATTCCTTGATTCTAAAACTAGAAAATTTCACTTGTTGTGCATGTACATAATTCTTATTTGTTCCTAGACATCTTTACAGTGAAATTTAGAGTTGAGAAGTCTTTCTCTCCTAGGAATCTGCTATTGGTGGCCCGCGTTCTATAATCTGGTGTATTCAGCTATTAAGCATCGTTGGTTTTCCCCTGTAGGAACGAATATCAAATATTGCTTACAACATTGTGAATGGAGTATGCACCCCAGTGCCTGACCAATCATCCCCTGTATATATCACCATTGGAGATGGAGGAAATCTAGAGGGATTGGCCACAAGGTACGCATGTCCATTATCAAATAATCCTCTCATTTATGCATTTAACTTTATCTAGTTTTATGAGGATGACTATGGCTTCTTTTTCTTTTGGTTGATCTTGCAGCATGACAGAGCCACAGCCCAGGTATTCAGCTTTCAGGGAATCAAGCTTTGGTCATGCAATTTTTGACATTAAGAACCAAACTCATGCTTACTTTGGCTGGCACCGCAATCAAGATGGTGATGCTGTAGAGGCAGATTCTATGTGGCTCTACAACAGATTCTGGTTTCCTGTACATGAGTCCATCAAGTCATTCTCATCATTATAGAAGTTATCTCATAGCCTCCGCAAGGAAGAACAAAGGCTTATTGTATAAATAAATAAATATATATATATATAATTAATTTTTTTTTTTTTTGCTTGCCCTTTTTTGTTAGAGAAATGCCATTATACCGCACCTTTTGCCATAGTGTTACCACACTTATTGGGAGCCATTTGTTCACTTGATCAATTAACTCTTATTAAATGCAAATATTTGTAAAAAAAAAAAAAAAATCATGCCGAAAAGAACTCTAAAATGAGCTACTTAATCATATGATTAAATGGTTCTCAATGAGTGTGGTAAAAGAAATGGTAAAAAATATAATATGATTTACTTTTATTAACGGAAGTCTCCATGAACAAGTACAGAGTGAAACTTTTTCTGTTGAAATAGAACCAAGTATCAACTCCAGTCTCTCTCTCTACCAATATCAATACTGAGATGGAATCCTGCGGACTTATTTCCCTGGTCCCATGTACGCTCCCACATAGGGTTGGGGATGAAAAGGTCATTTCCTACTCAGATGGGTGAAATAACCCATGTATCTCTAGTCCTCACGTGCGAAGGCATACATGAGTCCGGAAAAATAAGTCTAAAGGATACCACCTCATCAATACTAAGGTGGTTGCCCCTTACCTTGTACTGGGATTTGCTTACATATCTCATTGTCTTATCAGATGACCCTGACATCATATCACGGCAAGTTTACGATTTTCCATAAACTAGGGACCTCGGTTTCTTGAGATGGTAACATGTCTTCTTATGAAGACTTAGAATAGGGAGGGAACAAGGAACCCATAAAGTTACACGGTCTGTGCACAGGTATGCTAAGTTTTTACTTTGGAAATCAGAGGTTTGCCAGTGATAGTGACAATTGGGCGCAGATGAGTTTAGCTGACTAAAGTTAACCCAAAAAGATGTTAATTTTCTTGCTCAGCTCAACCCAGCTAAAAACTTAGAAGTCTGACTAGCTGTACCGGCACTGCTTAATGTAATAGACTGTCCAATCTTCATAACCAGAAAGCTAGTGCTGTTTTTTAGCAAAAAATTGTTAAATTCGACGATCATCGGAGATCTGCATTCAAGCTGTTCTTTGATCAGACAACTGTCGAAGGAAAAAAAAAATGTTGATCCAGTCCATGGTGCTTACACATGCCTGGAGCTTTTCACATGCACATGATCAACATGAACAAAACCATCCTTCCACAAGTTTTCCCGTAAGACTGAAAGTGAAAATAAAGTGCAGCTCAAATTAGCATGGAACATAAGGGCTTTGGATCAAAGTTACACCTTACACCTGCCAATGGTGGCCATTGAAGAAATGGCTGGGTAAATGCTCAAGCGGCAGTTGACGCAACATCTATAATCTCCCATTTGGTTGGAATATTCTTTTAATAAAATATTATCCTTAATATTAATATTTTCAAAATCTAAAATATTAACACTTGAATTAGTATTATGAAAGAGGAGGTGGAAGAATGATCCCCGTAATTTTACGCAATGACATTTCACAACTTATTATCTCTTAGCACAGCATACAAAATGTCTCATATACCGATATACATCACAAGTACATGTAATATTTTTATCTCCAGTTCCACCAAAAAGGAAATGCAAAACACCTGCCAAAAAAACAAAAAAAGTTCTCTCCAAATTCTTCCACTTCTCATCAGCTTTACACGGCATACCTCAGCTTCTCCAATTCACCTCAGCTAGCGGTCCCACACAACATTTTCGAACTTGCAGAGTTGTCCCATTGCAAGGAAAGAGAGGCCTAGCGATCTTGAAATGATGCGTTCATGATGTTTACGGCTGAATCCAAGAACTAAAAAGAAGATCCTCTAGATTAGTAAAGAAGCTGGAAAGATTAACATAATAAACCCAAGCACATCCTTAAATCTAACTTTGATTGCATCAAGAGTCTGTCAAAGACTTGGAATTTCTCTTCAAGGAAAGCTTAGAGAATGATGAATACACAATAATTTGAATGTGGTCCCTTGTAGGTTGTCTTCTACCCATGGAATTCCAAAAGAGGACGCAATTTTGCCATTTTGGAGATGGGGTAGGGTTATACTGTAGGATAGACACATCAAAAACTGGAGCTCTAACTTATAAATCCTTAACCATACACAATTTTTTGGCAGTAACTTCCTGGCATAATTTCCAAATCCCCCTGCCCTTTTGTCCCCCTCACTCACCGAACCACTCGCTCAAGACAAACCTTTTTGAGTTACAAGCTCATCAGATGTTGCTGCTTTCTTAACATTGCTGATTTACTTTGTTATTGTATTTCTCATAAAACAAGCTGAATCACAAGTTGCAGTTTTTTTTTTTTTAAATTTCTTTTAATATTGCATCGCATGGATGATGTTCTTGTTTACTGAGTTGTAACCTCCTGCAACTGCTGTTGATCTTGTTGGTTTTAACCTATTTTCTAAACTTTTCTGATTAATTGTTGCATTTTTGTCTAAAGACACTGGCTGGTATTTCCTCTAAATATTGTCCAAATACTTGCCTTTTTTTGGACCATCCGCTACTTAGATAGATGCTCTGTACAACTAGTCTTCATGTATTGGTCATGACTGAAGGTTCTACAGCTTTATGATCATTGTTCTTGGGTGTTAAAAGTGGGTAGTTTTATGGGTCTACATGGTACCTTGATGCATACTGATGAGTCAGAAAGCAAGCTCTGGTTAAGGGCGAGCATGGTCGTGGTGTAACACTGACATCTCTAGAAGTCAAGTCTTGATGTCTACACTCCAAATCCAGTGTGCGGCAAGGTCGGGTGTAGACTGAGAAAATATCTCGGCCCATCTTTGGTAGTCTTCACATGCATGAGAGGTCCAATAAGCCTCAGCCCACTCAAGGACCATCAAAACACTGGCCCAGCAATGCAACAGCCTTTGGCCCAGGGGTCTGAGCCGCCCAATCACAAGCCTCCAAGTGTCCCAGATAATTCCAGGAGTCGTCCCATACAAGGTTTGCCGTATCGTACCGGCTCGGGCCGACTCGTACGAGTCAGCCCATATCTGGGTCGACCCGATCCTCTGATACGCACCGAGTCGGACCGGATCGTGCCGACTCATACATGCTTAATAGAATGTTTTAAGTTGAATTTCTCCTATTTGATAAGTAGAATTATATTTTTATATCAATTAATATGATACATTTCTCTAAAACGTGACTTAAACTCATTAATTTTAACAAACAACTCATTGATTTTAACAAACTCATTGGCTGGACTCGTATGACTCAGACCAAGTCGGCCCGAGTTGGATCGGTATCGTACTATATCTGGGAAGATACGATCCGATACGGATCAGCGATACGGCGAACCTTGGTCCCATATTAGAAAGATCAAAACTGCAGCATCCATTCCACAGCCTAAATAAGGCTTGACAGTTACGCTTCTGACAGTATATTCTCAGTACTTGTTTGCCCCTTCTATTCTTGACCCTCACTTGATCATTGGAGGCCCTTTTGCGCATAGTGTACTCCTGACCTCTGCTCATCCATGCAAACTAGTCACTCCTCAGGACCCCCTTTGAGATATCAGCAGACCACTCTCCTCAGGCTCAACACCTCCTGACAAACATCTATGGTCAGACTGCCTTCCAGTTTCTGACCACAGCAAATACAACACTTGATTCCCTCCCATCCTGCTGAGTAACAAGTTGTGATTTTAACTTATTAGTGTAAAATAAGTGACGGAGACTATTGTGCCTATAGAATATGTTGAAAAATTACAAAATCAAGGAGATGCTCTTCATCTCCCTCAGTTTTTTTTCAAAGAGGATAGTACTACATATCTATTAAGGCTACGTTTGGTAACAATTCTACCTCAGACTTGGAGTCCTCAGATTCGCTGGGAATTTGAAAAGTGCAAAATGTCTTTCAAATGAAATAAAGGTAGATGGATTCTCTAAGAATCCAAGTTTTGTTTCATGTTGAAAAAGGACCTTTTTTTTATTCCAGGCGAATCTTTTGAAAAGGAGATATGAGGGGAATCTGAGGATTCTAAAAGGTAATACCCTCTTTCTTTCCCTTTTTACCCTCTTCAAGTTCCTAAAAGGGAGCAATATGAGGATAAATGTCTCTTTTGACGTGTCTTCAAATTTGAGTTCTCATGATCTTTCTAAATGAGATTCTAAAACGTAAATAACTTCTCCCAAAATTTGCATTCAAGAGATGATGATGTGACTCTTTTCAGAATCTGAATTCCTTCAAAATTTAGAATCCCAAACTCGTTACCAAATGGAGTGTAAAATGAAAAGGAGAAATTACAAGATTAAAGATAAAGGAATCCCAGCTAAAAAAAATAAACCACCATGTACAAAATCACTTCTCCACCCCAGAAAGCTCTATGAATAAAATGAGCCCTCCAAAAGAATAGACCTATGAAAAATCCATATCAATGTTGTGTGTGACAATTAACTAGACAAGGATCACAAATAGTAGACCCAGCTCAATCCCTATCACCCAAAGCAAAGACCACTGCTAAATCTGATCATGAAGAAAGGTATTAAGTTGACCCACAATATCCACCGCCCTGCTTTTTGCTTTGGAATAGCTGGCAGCTCCCTTCTTCCCACAATGCCCAGATGGTGGCATGCAGGACAAGCCACCAAATCTGTCTATTCATAGCTGAATTCTAAGACCTGAATCAACCCTTCATAAAAGTTACATGTCTGATGGTGGTAACCACCTTAGCCCTAGTTTCTAAAGTGAGCTCCATACATCCTTGGCAAAGCAGCAATGTAAGAATAAATGCTTCTAGCCTTTCATCTTCTTCATTGCAAAGGTAGCAAGTGCATCTGGTATCGTCGATCAAGAAGCGAGCTAATCTATTGCATGTGGGAAGACAGCTGTAAGTGACCCTCCAGATTAAAAATTTTGCTTTCAGTGTGTTCGTGGGGGCTCCACACCTGCTGAAAAAGAGTCCACCACAATCTACTCTCTGCAATTATCCTACAACTATATTTCACCATGAGTAACCCATCCTTGCCCCACGTCCATGTCTTTTCTGTTCTGTGTGATCACCTCATGCTGTAAGCCTGTAACAAGGCAATATCAGTCAAATAAGCAATCTCACCATATCGAAGTTTCTTCCAAAGGTAGGGCACCATCCTCCTGCAACCTCATGGTCAAAAAGGTTCAGCCACAACAATTTCAGGGGTACTGGAAAAGGTAAATAAGTCTTGGAGGGGCTCTGCCAATGGTCTGCCAGCATAGCATCTATCCAACCAAAAGAGAATCTTTTGCCCATTTCCCAATGACCAAGAAATACCAGCATAGATGACATCTCTAGTATGTAAAATTCCTTTCCATAGGCTTGAAACATTATGAATGGAGATAGGATAAATGTTTCATACTCTGGCTCTGCTATGATACTACAAGTTTTTTTTTTGAAGGTGGATAGTACCACATATATTAGACAGAAAAGAAGGCGTACAATTTGATGATCTCCAGCCATAGAACCCCTATCTTCCGTACCCACTTTCCTTAGCCATTTGCACATCAAAGCCAAGTTGAAGCCTCTCCAATTCCTAATCCCCAAACCTACTTCCTCCCTCTATAGCAGACCCCAGCCCAGCAGATTTGCTTCTCTCCCCATGGCCATGCTACAAAAATCTACAACAAATAGAGTCCATCCTCTAAGCCACCATCCTGGGTAGAGAAGAAGTAAATTGGTATGCTGGTGAGGACTGCCTGACAAATCACTAATGTGCCTCCATAAGATAAAAGTCTTACTTTCCATCCTGCCAATCTCCTATTCATATTCTGAATCACAACAGCCTAGTAGCCAATATGAATGGCCATCCTAACAAGACTTCAACATGTTGGCATGTCTATGATTGAAGTTCCCATAATAGGTACGTTGCGTTTGTTAACCTTAAAGACAAATATCAACACATTAGATACGCATGCACACATGCCACATGCTGACACAGCTGGTTTATGTCTTCAGAAGTCTCCCCAAAATACAGGTGCAACCCCCAGTTCTATCTATCCTTCCCTAGCAAACACATGTTAGTTTCCTCGTGTTCCTTATAAATGCATATAAGCTTCAAAGTTCTTTTGAGTCTTATTTTCCTCCCCACTGACAGGCTAAGTTTGAAATCACAACTGTGTAAAAATATTGGTCTGGCAAAAGTCTTTACTAAATTAAAGATGCTTCAAATGCTCCATAGTAATACAGTAGACCTGTTGCTCTGAATAGGAGCTTCAACTTTTCGTAAAAATAAAAGAACGGAGATTTTTGAAAGACCATGATAAAGAATACACTTCTTGAGAAGATACAAGCACGATTGATCCATTAGAAATGACACCTTCAAATATATATACTACTGTTGGGAAGAAATACATCAATTAAGAAACATCAATGATCCAAATCTTGATAATGGATCCAAATGCATCGGAGAACTTTTCTCTCACATCTTAGAGAGATAACAGAAGAAGAATAGCCACTATTACTGTTAACATGACAAAATAAGAAGAGCCCAATATTACTTCCCAAAATTATTGTTAACAAGTGTCCAGGCTGTCAGGTTAAGTCCGACAGCCCAGACAGCTTCTGGTGCTGGGCAGAAGTTCCATCAATGTAGGCAGAATATTGCCCCAGCAGGGAAGGCAGTGTGCGCTTCCCACCTAGCACTAAGCAGGATGCTCAGCATCCAGCATGGGATTCCCGCCCAGTGCAGGGTAGGGAGCTGTCAGATTTGGATTGCTGCCCAGTGGAGTGGAGGAAGCTGTCAAATTTGATCTAATGGATTCAATCCTCTAGGCAGAATCATTACCCAGCCCAATGTAGAATGAGTATCACCCTGCTTCCATGTGTAGGTGTGCGGTGAATCTGTGTGTGACAGAGATCTGGCTGCCGCCCTCTCTCTCAGTGGATGCATGCATGCATAGATAGATAGAGATAGATATAAGAACAGTGCCACCTACTCCAAATCATGTGAGTCTAGCTCCGATTTTCAATCTACACTGTCAAAACTTTTTTATACTTATTAACCTGCTTATAAATAAAAAAATTATTCAAGCCTGACATTAAAAAGATTACATATAACATAACACCAAAAATTATATAGGAGATTAAATCATATGATTTTGAAGTAGGTGGCACCATTATTATTTTGCCATTTGTGGGGATGGAACCCTTTATATATATGTACATGCACGTGTGTATATCAATATGTCAGCCAATTAAGAGTCTCAAGCTTTAGCATGCAATGAACATCTATATTTCAATGAGAAGCATAAGCAGATGATACTGAACATTCCAACAATTCACCTTTCCAGCAGACTGAAGCTCTCGTCCAACAGGTTCCAAAAATTTCAGGTTGACATCAATTGGCCAAACCTGTAAATATTTCACATAGAAGATATACCAATTTCAGAGTAAACCTAGAAAATGCTGAACAATTGAAAATAAGCTCAAAGTAAACTTTTATACAGACTATGGTTCTAACAAAAGAAAGAACTTTGTCAAAATTTTCCTATTTTCTTATCTTTTCTTTACATTTCTCCATTTCAATATGATAACTGAAAATTTATAAACAACAAGATGACCATAAAGTGCTAACTAAAGCTGCTAGCAATAAATTTTAAAAAAGAAGACAACAATGCCCATCAAATATATCTCACACATTTATAAAGAAAGGTGGAAAGAACTGCAACCTTACAAACATTGTCAAACTGTGCAAGTGGAGCAGCAAAGAATATTTATAAAATCATTATTCCTTAATGCTGCAGGAGTCGGTGCAGATTAGAGTGATAACCATTTTGCTCGTGTACATAGAAAGGGACAACCATTTTACTTGAAAATAGAAAGGGACAACTATTTTGCTTTATCTGCTTTTTATCTGTTTACTATTTGTACATGAGAACAGATACAGTAACCAAATGTCAATTCCATTTTCACTGAGGAGAAAATGGATGTTGCACGAACCAAGGACTTTATAATCTCTAGTGTTGCAATGAGTTACTAAACCACACATTACGTATTGGAGGCTCAAGGCTGGTGCTAAGTTTATGCAAGCCCAGAACTTCTGGAATTAAATTAATGTCACAGTTTGTATTGATTATCATGAGATAGAGGGGAATAAAAGAATTGGGTTAAGGTGTATGGTTTCGGATTTAAATGACAATGTGTTGCTGGGTAAATGTGGTCCCATACAGGGTGGACTCTTAATGGGCTTAATCCTCACTGTGGAGGGGTCCTTTACAACCTTTTTCTTTTTTCTTTGGTAAGAGCAAGGAAGGTGGATGGGTGTTATCAGCTGGAGGTAGATGGGTACTATCTAAATCAATTCTATCCTCTTTGGCAACATATTATCTTTCCATATTCAGAATTCCGAAAAAGGTGGAGAGATTATTAGAATCTAAAAGAAGTCTATTTTTATGGGAAGGAGGGAAGAGAGAATCAAGATCCTTGCATCTTATAGCATGGGACAAGGTTTGTCGAAGCAAGAGTCAAGGAGGGGCTGGTTTGGTGAAGATTGGGACTTTTAATCAAGCTTTATTGGCCAAGTGGATTTGGAGGATGGGGGAGGAGGAAGATGCTTTGTGGATCAATATCATTAGGGGCAAATATTATCATGGTACATCTAGATGGAACTTGTACCCAATATCTTTGTCTAATATGTCCCCTATATGGAGGAACATTATTAAGATGACTAATTTGATTGCTCCCTCTATTTATTTTCAAGTTGGTAATGGGTCCTCGGTCAGATTTTGGGAAGATAGGTGGATTTCTTTTCAGCCTCTGGCTGCAGAATTCACTAACTTGTTTATGATTACTGAAGATAAAAACAAATCTGTTTCTGAACTGTATTCATATGGACAGTCCAATCCTTGGAACTTGACATTTAGAAGAAACCTTACAGCTCGGGAAACTCAAGAATTGGTGGCTGTGCTGAATACCATTCAGAATATTGGGTTACAGAGAAACTGTGTTGATACAAGACTTTGGGTTTGGAACTCTAAAGGGATTTTTTTCTGTTAATGCTCTGTTAAGAGTGATTAATGACAGTGGTGTTAGAGTGTCCTGGGAACATATTGTTTGGTCCAAGTTTTTACCTTGTAAGATCAACCTCTTCCTTTGGAAGATGGCTTTGGGAAGGTTACCCACGATGGACAGACTCAGAAGATTCTGGCCCGTGCAGAAACTCAACTGTATTTATTGTGGAAGATTTATTGAGGAGGCTGATCATATGTTTTGTCACTGTGGAATTGTCTATGCTTGGTGGTTGTCTTGTTGCAGATGTCTCAATGTCACCTGGGAGGAACCTCCCTCAATTCTTCATATGTTGGATGGGTGGGCCAAGCTGTGTCCTTACACAGTTGAGAGGGACCTATGGTCAATCATCCTTCCAGCATTTTTGTGGGGAGTGTGGACTAAAAGGAACTTCAGAAGATTCAAGAATGAGTTTGTTAGTTTTTACAACATCATAGGAATGATTGTTAAATGGGTTTCTTATTGGCGAAAAGTTGCAAGATTAGTGGTGGATCCAAAATCCTCTCCTCTTATGTCTGACTTGCAGTAGTGGTTGAGAATGTATGGCTGAGTCTGTAATTTTGTTGCCTTTTGTATGTTATATCTTATCTTTTTGATAAGATATAATGGGGGGAGGGTTTTTTGGAGAAGGGGATTTAACATTGTAATGGGTCTGTGGGTGTTTTTAAGAGTTGTCTTGCTCTCTGTTGTACAAAGTGTATTTATCTTTTAATGAAATTGTGACCTATTGGTCACCTTCCAAAAAAAAGAGCAAGGAAGGTGAATCGGGTTAGGGTTCAGAAAATCCTGACAGCAATTGGATAGGCTGGTGAGAATAAAGATCAGATAACATGACAGGAAGAAAGGTGGCTTGTTGCTTGCTAGACAGCAAGCAGCAAGGCGGAGTCCAGTGAATCTGAACCAGCAATTCTCTATGGACAATAGCGACAACAGGTCAGAAAACAACAGCACCAACTGCAAAGTTCCTTTCTCTTCCCTTTTGCTTTTCCATTTTTGTCTCTGGTTTATTCTGATAGGAATCATAGTGTCATGATACCCTTGCAATGGCTAAATAGGAAAAGACGTGGAGATGAAGGAGATGGAAGATGATGCTGGGTGCCAGTTCATCAAATGCAGATAGCATGTTGCAATAGATCCCATTCAAGCTCAGCTCTTGTGCAATAGATCCCATTCATTTCCTTCTTTGGCTTAGGCCATCCTCGTAAACTTTGTTTTGTTCACTTTTAATGAATTATAGCCTTTGGTCACCTTCCAAAAAAAAATGTCTGACTTCAAATTCTGAGGGTAAGGTGGGCATAGAAAAAAAGCTCAAGTATGGGTAGATAAAACCATTTATCTGGCAAAAAGGTGGGTAAAGCAGTGCTGGACACACTACACTAATCAAAATAGAACAAGAAGAATAAAGGATGAAGAAAGAACTCAATATGAAGGCGATAGATGATGATGGCATAGGAAAGACATAGAGAGGAAAGGCTTCATGCACACTTGCGCAGAAAAATATGGCAGCTTCAAACCAGCCTCAATGAGAGAAGGCGCATCGGATGCTTCATGCAGTTTCTAAACAACCAACCATCAATTCATCAGCCCTTAGGGCTTCAACCATTTGTAATAATAGTGATACAAGACCCCAGACTGGATTCAAATATTCTAATACTTAGCCTACGCACCGGGAAATACGAAAGGCAACAGCAAAAACGAACCATAGGAGAAGCAAACGCAAAGTCGCATAAACAAAGGGACCAGACACAGGCAAGCAGGGTAAAAGAGGATTTGGCAAATGGGGGAAACACCTTCAAACCGAGCAACTTGATGGGGGTGACCTGCCCCGGCACGATGCACTCGGGCCCCGCCGCCTCCAGTAGAGCCTCCGTGGCGAACCCCTCTCCGATAGGATTCGGGCGCTGCAACGCGGAAACCATCAAAGAACAGTTCCACTTCGAGAAGAAGAAGGTAGAAGGAGAAGAAGAAGGGGCGGTCCTTCTCACCTTCATGATGGCGAGGGCGTAGGCGGACATGGGGTTCTGTGGCAGGCGGAGCACGGGGGCCTGGTGGATCCTGGGGAAGGGCTTCTGGCCCGTGGGAGGCGCCCGCCATGGCGCGTCGTCGGTCAGCACCAGCGGCCTCCTCGACATCGCCATCTCCACCACCACACTCTTTTCTTCTTGTTTCTGCGCGTTTGCTTGGCCTTGGCGTCCTCCTCTCCTCCTGGTCTCTCGTCCGTTCCCTATCCCTCCCTCCCGGTCACAGTGTCGTTTGGCTCACGAGGAAAAAGAAGTGTTTTTCCTCATAAATATCGCTGAATTCTTTACGTATAACTCTACATATAGACTTGGAAGAGATAGATACGTACGTACACATGGCCGTGTCTTCTGTTGTGAGGAATAATACTTGCTGCAATGTCTCGTATGTTATAATCTATGCTGATTGCAATATCTAAAGCGCAGCCATCCGATCCAGCTGATCTGATAGTTTCGCGGCAGCCCGATTGGACGGGAGAGGGCTTGGTTTTTTTATTTTTTGTTGCTTTTTACAATTTTTTTAAAACATCTAATCAAAAGTTTGATGGTACAATTAGTGAGTTTGGATTGGCTTCGAGTTGATTATATATTTTTTTGAATCATTTTTTGAAGAACATCTCGATTTACATGTAATTTTTTTTTCTTAAAGATATATATAATCAAATTCGGAGCCAATCTGACTATATTGTCGGACTTTTGATTGGACGTTTTAAAAAATTTCAAAAATATGACAAAAAACAAAAAAAACCAAAAAACCATCCCCTCCCCACTTAGGGGCTACTGCACAGCCATCTACACTTTACGCATTGCAATCGAGGTAGATTGCAATGCCAAGGCATTGTAACAAGTATTACTGATTAAGGAGTAATACTTAGCTGCAAAGTGCGCTCGAAATTTTTTTACTTTTTTGAAAAGAGCTTGGGTCTACTTCAGTTTGACATTTGTATTACTTGATTTTGATTGGATAACGAAGATTTTTTTTTAAAAAATAAGAAACTTAAAATCACAGGATCCACATACACAATGCAACAAATATTAGATGAAGCCAACCGTAACCCCATCCTTGCTTTGGAAACCAGACTCGGTCCGAGTCGGGTGCCTTCATGTTGAGTCGGACAAAACCCGACATCTTCTTGGATTCTTTGGGCACGATCTTAGTCTGGTAAGGCATCAACCTTTTATGGTGTCAGTGTGACACCGAGCTTCCATTGGTGGATTGAGAGGGGAGCTAACGTTAGCTCAACAAGCTAGTATCAGCATTACTACCTATTTTCCCGATGTGCGACTAGGTTGGGAGACATAAGTTTTTTGAGAAATACCTGTTGTGATATTTTTTTAACTATTATAATACAACTGCTGTTAGATCGGTAGATCAAATGGTGTGCCATTGATGAATTGTCTCGTAGAGGATGCAACAGATGTTAAATTCCGTACATCATATGATCCACCAATTGAATGGTGGTTGTGTGTTTCAGTGCTCACAGGAGTTGCGACAAGTATTTCTCAAGACTTTGTGATAACCAGATTGATTGCTTATGTTGGAACAAGAGAACTTTTGTTTTGATGATTGATTAGTAATCTACTTAGATTAAGAAAATAATTTAAATAAATAATTAAAAGATAAAATATTAAAATAAATATGATTAATGCTAATTCTAGTTAGATTAGCAAGTTGAACTTTTTAGCCAAATTGTTTATTCCAATAGGTTGAAATGATAACAGGTTTATTTTTATATATTTTATATATATTAGCCAAGTAAGAATTATATCAGTACTAGTTTACAAAAACTCGCACATAGTTTTTATGCATGTTATCTTGGATTATAGGAAAAAAAGTTGTGGCTCTTTAAAATGAATATAATAGACGACATAAGATGACACAAAGAGTTGACGTCTGTTCACTTAACTAACCATTTATTTTGGACGATTTTTCAAGATAAGGATGAGGAAATATAAGGTTTAAGGAAATCCCCATTCTTTCGATACTTATCCTCTGACATCCTCCCATGCGAGAGTGATCAATTGTGAGAACAATGCTCGTATGCATGACATACAAAGAAAAGATGTTGAGCAAAGTTGTGCGAAGATTAGCAAAGAATTATTGCCTTAACACATTGATTTCAAAATCTAGATTGAGTGCTTCGCAGTTTGATGGATAGATGTGCTCATTGAGGTGGGTAACTTAATTAATGTTTTCAAATGTATAATACGATTTATGCATTATATTCGATGTGTTAATTTTAGTTTCTTTGTTCTATTTTGATCTTCAACACTTCGGAAATTTACAAAGTCATCCTCTTGACATTGTTCTTTTTTCTGGATGAGGTGGCCTTGTATTAATATAGATATTACTAGAGAAACCTCTTCCTATTCCTTTTCTCACAATGCACATATGTTAAATATATCAACATGTTAAATCCACATTATAACCATGATTCACATGCATCACAATCCATGCAACAACGGGTTGCATTTAGGTTTACCGCTGATTCAATCTGATCCATACGATCTATGTATTAAATTCCACATCCAACACGATCGGATCTATTCTCGAAACTTTCACTGAATCAGACGTCCATTAAATAATTCCTTGATCCAATTCCATCCACTTGCAATCCTCCTCGAACTTTAAAGAATGGCTAATAAAAGCAACACTAACCTCAGCAGACCCCTCTGCTGGGCTATCTTATCTCCGTAGTATGTCAACAAAAGTCTGGACCATTTTGATCATCCCCAGGAAGAAAAATAAAAGAAAAAATCAAATCAATGAGCTTGTGGCGTAGATAAATGCATTTCTTTCCAAAAGAAAAAAGAACTTCAAGATCGTAGTGGGGCAGTACGTCCACAACTGACAGATGTAGATTACATGCTGACACTCCTAATAAGATAGCACTTAAACAATGGGAACGGCTTAAGAGCACTGACACCAAAAGAACACCAATTGAGCTAGTTTACCAAAACCATGCCGTCTCCTGCAGCTTTGGCTGCGGCCACAGCTTCCAATCTTTTCCATTGCAACTCCCTTTGCTCTTGCAAGTCCTTGGCTTTTGCTTCCTTCGCTATATACTGCCGTTGGCAATCGTCGAAAAGTTCAGTATCCATGTCAAGAAACATCTTCCGGACATTGGCTGTCAAGCCATGAACGGCCTGATTCCAGTGGCTCTGAATGTTCTTCTCCAGTGCTTCAAAAATTATTGGTAAGATCACACTGCAGTTTTGGGCAATCAAGTTCACAACATGATCGTTGTTCCACAGAAAGAGTGCTCGCTCGGCAACCTGCAGCAAACACATTCAATGATTTATGATATAGAGAATCGGAGATAGAGAACTTAAATTTGGGATTATGTATCAAATTTGGCAATCGTAAATTTTTTTTTTTGGAAAGGAAGTTGTGATATGTACCACCAATTTTATTGAAATAGATATAGTACGTCCAAAGAAAGGTAAAAAAAGAAAAAAGAGAGGAGAGACACTTTACAACATACACAAAATTCTCATGAACCTAATACAAAATCAAAAGGTCAGAAGTAATATTTATCACCTTAACTATCAGAATTAACTATTAAGTAGAAAACAAATTTTCTGATGTAAACGGGCTTTAAAATAGATATAGTACGTCCAAAGACAGGAAAAAGAAAAAAGAAAAAAAGAGGAGAGGAGAGACTCCTCTCCTTCTAATCTGGCAATCGTCGCAGGTGAGAATTCTAACTTTACAACATAAACAAAATTCTCATGAACCTAATACAAAATCAGAAGGTCAGAAGTAATATTTATCACCTTAACTATCACAATTAAGTAGAAAACAAATTTTCTGATATAAACGGGCTTTAAAATGAAAGCTTTCCATTCAAGCCAAAAAGCCTCAAAAGATGGTAAAGCAATTGTAAGCAATGCCTTGGCAACCATGGTGTTCAAGGTGCCATGAGCAGCTTCTAGCTGGGACGCAAATATTGCTGTACATTTCACATTGAATTGTTTAGTTGATGAAAGTTGAGGCATCCTTCCTCACTACACGCATTCCCATTAAGATAATATTGGTAAAGAGACCAAGATCAATTATACGTGCTAAAATTCTCTTACAATTACATACTCATAAAAAGAACAGCACCAATGATTGTCTTAGTATCAAAGAAGAAAACATTTTATTAAATGATAGATGCTCTTCAACCCATGGTCTTGCCCCACTCTGCTTCAGGGAGTGTGAAAAAGTATACAAAAAACTAATGATTAATTCTCAAAGAATTCATGTAGCCAGAGAATCTCAAATAACTGATATGACAGAACTAGCCATGTGATGGCTAAATGGGTAATCGATTCATATTTCTTCTGTACACATGGGTTTCAACTCCAACACATTTCTTTCAGCATAAATTATTATAGACAAAGTCATAAAGCTTTACAACGTGACTCCTGAGGTGAATAACAATTTCTGAATTAAAAACAAACACATTCACGATGGAAGCATTGTTTCCGTTTTGGCGATTGTATGCCAACAAATAGTGGATGCAGCCAGCATAGCCAAAGACAGGTTCACTGTCGGAAGAAGAAAAGGCGAGAGGTTGAGTTACTTTGCCCGTGTGTGGCACTTCATTCTTTGAGAGACCAAGGGTATGAACAATCAAATCTTCAAACATACATACTAAAACAGAATTCCGAACATGGAAATTTCATGGGTTTATTCCAAAGCAGCAGGCTTTCCAAATTTTCCTACTAGAATATAAAACAAGTAAATAGGAAAATTGTGCACCATCTCCTCTTACTACCCTTAGACCTTTATCTTCTGCCTCATCTCAATACTCATCTCACATCCACTAGAGCCAATCTTTGCTGGTTCGTTTTTGGAAATTAGAACCTAGATTCAACCATTCCCTGCATTTTAGGTGTAAAGACTCAGAGCTTGTCCAAGATAGAACGGCGCAAACCCATTTTAGGAAATCCGGTCATTGAACCAGGCCAGTCTGGATCATCCGGACCATAGTTGTCAAGGCTTATGTAACATGGTTTTTTTGGGCCTAGGCGGTTAAACACCTTATTGGGCCTTAAACAAGTTTGCCTAGGCGCCTTGTTGGGCCTTAAAAGAAGTTCACGCAGACGCCACCTAGGCGTACCTAGAAGGGCCTAGCATTCCTAGACAATGCCTAGGCTAGTTCAATGGCCAATCAAACTGGGTCCATTGGGACCCAATCCTAATATAAATGGAGTTGTATGGATGCCTAAGCCCTAATTTTTTGATAACCCTTCATCTGGTTTTCCTGATTATTTCACCTTCCTCATCGTCTTTGGCGTTGTCCCTCCTTGGTGAATGAATCTTGGTGTCAACGATGAGACACTCCTATATGTTCTCCTGTCACTGTGATGGCCACGATGAGGCAACAAGCCCCACTTACCTGTGACAAAGAATTTGGAAACCTGCCTGAGTTTCCCATATGCCCATCCTTTCTTCTCCCTTTTCTTCAAGTGTTTGATTCCCTGTCAGTGTATATGTCCCTCCCTACCCCCACCCCCTAGAAAGGTAAAAAGGTTGTGAACCACCAACTAGGCCGCTTAGGCAGGCGCCTAAGTGCTTCGGCGCTCAAGGAGACTAGGTGTATACCTAGGGTAGCCATACCGCCTTGACAATTACGCAATAAACAATCAAGGCTGTACATAGCTGTACACCAAAGTTGGTCGTGTCGTTGGATCGGTATGACTTGAATTCTCTAAAAAATGACTTGTACCGGTCCGACTCATACAAATCAGGCATGATTTAGGCCAACTCAATACATCTCATAAACCCCAAAAACCGATACGATTCTTATGAGTCATACCGAGTCACATCGAGTCGGCACACCTTGGTATACACTTTTATTTGAGGGCATGTTTTTACAAAATTGCACCCCAACATGCAACCATCTAGTCCTATCCAAGTCGCATGTGGATCTGAAGCCGCCAGTAGTTGTAGCCACTGTCAGTAAACTGGCAGACCATCACTGAAATTCGCAAATGGCTGCAACAGCACTAATTCGGCAGCGAGAACAACGGTAGCAGTAGCAGGAAGCATGCAGAAATCACCAGTTCTGGCAACCACTAGAGTCAACAATGGTAATTACAGCTAATGGTATGCCTTTCCTCCTTTTTCACCCTTTCCGCTCCTCTTTCATCCCCCTATCCTCATTCCTTATTCTTTTGGGTTTTTTAGGTTTTGATCCCTATAAATATGTTGAATTCGATATTAGTCCCTATATCTTGCGCATTTCAGTATTCATCCCTATAAAATATATGAACGTCATTAATTAGTCCCTCTGGTTAGGAACTGTTATGTATGTGGGAATATTCTGGGTTGCTGCTGTCTAACTTTAGAGCTAGAGATCAGCCCTCCTCTCCCCTGCTCTCCATTTTTCTTGTTCTTGCTCGCTCCCCCTTTGGTTCTGCCACTACAATTCCGTGTTTGTGTGTGTGAGTGGTGTTGTTCTTGTGTGGCTTGTGGCATGCCCGTCATGGTTAACCAGCTCTTTGAGAAACTGAGTAGCTCCAACATTGAGGACGGCCTCATTCACACAGTCGGCTTGATGGGTTCTCCCCCCTCTCCTCGCTGACAGCCAAAACCACAAATCTACCACCCTTGTCACGAGTGGCCCTACCCAGTCACCGGAGATCAGTGTCACCACCAGCGGTGCGTAAGAGATGGAAGAGGAAAGGAGGACAAAGGGGTGTGTGTGTGTGTGTGTGTGTGTGTGTGTGTGTGAGAGAGAGAGAGAGAGAGTAACCAATGTTTACCTAGGGGTATTATAGACATTTTCCTATTTAACAATCGTTTAACTATGGTAAAGTTAATAAAACTTATGGAAGTAGACGGTAGGGATTAAAAAGACACTGTAAAACACCATCCAGCATTGGATAGCATGATCCCAAATATAGTCCTTTCCTTTCTATTACATTTTGGTCCTTTCTTTCCCAGGCTCTTTTGCCTAGCATCCAGCCCTCAGCAGGTAGTCACATGGGTTTTTGAGCCCCATTTGCAAGGAGGGGTATGGACTACGTTCCTTGGCAGGACCTGAGGGAGGAGGAGATCCATCATCTTGCCGATTTACTGTTGCCGTTGACCAGCTGATCCAGTTCGGGTGTGAAGTGCCATCTATTTGCTGCTTATGTGGGAGGAGGAAGAATCAGTGGACCACCTCTTCGTGGACAGCTGCTTTGCCCAAGAAATGTGGCAAGCTATGTTTGTCAAATTATAGAAACAAAGTACATATGTTGGCAATGTGAAAGGTCTTCTTCGGCAGTGGACTCACCTCCAAGCCCCCAAGGAGGACCAGGTAGTGTGGTGGCTGATCCTTCCCGCCACCCTATGGTCCATTTGGGGAGAAAGAAATTGTCGGATTTTCAAGAAGGAAGCTCGGGAGTCCATTCTTGTAGTCCATTTTGTTTGTAATAGTGTGAGGGAGTGGGCGAGGGTCCTTGCCAATGTAAATTCCGCCCCCTCTTCCATTTTTGCTGCTTTCGCGGAGGTGTGAGATTTTATTTTGTTCTTTTGAGGTTTTTTTTTTTTTGGGTGGGGGGTGGGGTGTGGACTCGTGGTATACTCAATTGTAAATCCTCCTCCATCATTTTGTTCTCTTTTACTTTTATACATGGGTTAATTTCATATTAACCATCCTTACATGCAAAATATCAAAACTGCCACTCTTACACAATATCATATATACTCTTCTTAAAGGATTTCACAGTAAAAAATGCCATTGCCATTACCCTCCATCCCCTTAACTAAACCAGACATGGTTAAAACATAACTAGATATGGAAAGTACTGCTATGCCCTTGGTTAAATACTTTTACTCTCTCTCTCTCTCTCTCTCTCTCTCTGATGGAAAGATCAATGTAGGCACTAGAGAAGAGCCAAGCGAGAGGAGGCGACAGAGAGGAGCCAAGGCGACCGCCCTAGTGCCCAATCGCCGGCGTGGTCACCAAGTGGAACCCATTAAGGGATGAGGCTACCCTACTGATGGATTGTCGGGGACCAAAGGGATCAAGCTTCTCCCGCTACACGCAGGGCTGGGGCAATCTTGCGGTCATGACTATACCTTCTAGCCTTCTTCGCAGTGGCATGGATCCTTCTTCTGGCCTTCTTTGCGCAGCTTCGACAGGTACAATGGGATGAGGTCATGCAGATAGATCCGGTGGAAATGGAGGGAATAAACATTAAGCAAAACCTATAATGAAACATTCCTCGTTAATCGATATTTGGATCTCATTGAAAAATCATTTGAACTATTATCAAGTCGAATAGACTTTAGCCTTAACCAAACCTGATTTTATACTTCAATCAATACTTCGATTATCTCCCTCTATCATCTCAATCTCTTTGGTAAATAATGTGTTCAGATGTTAGTTAATCGAAGACTTTAAATTCTTGTGTGAACAAAGCATATGTCTCTACCTTCCACTTCGATTACTCCCTACCTATTTAGCTTTCGTCTAGGTACCTTTAGGGTAAACCAAAACCTTTTTGAATTTTGCTGCTTTTGGTTTGGAGGACATTCTATTTAAAGGAAGCTCAACCCTTCTTCGACTTCCTTCCAACTGAGTTTTTTCCTCTGGCAATTTTCTTTTGGCTTCCGCGCTTCAAATCTCCCGCATGAAGATATTCAAGCCCCTCAGGCATTTCTCGCTGTTTCCTACTAATTTCTCTGCAAAAGGTAGGATCTTGAACTTTCCTTTGCCATCAGATTTCTATTGTTTCACCTATTTCTGAGCTTTTTCGTGATTAGAAACCCTAGTTTCTTTCTCCCTTTGCAACCAGCTCAGTGGCCGCCTCGGCTGGCTCCGCCGCCATGTCTCAAGTTGGCAAAGTGGCATCCAGTGCTGTAGTATAATACTTTCTAGATGAAGCCGAGCATCATCGATTCCTTACTACCTTAGTGGATTACTGTAGTTGCAAAAGGGTTGACATCACGGATCTAAAAAAGAAAGGACTGCAGTCAATAGAGAAGGCTCTAACTGATGTCCAAATGAATCAGTTGTGTCAAGTATCTGAGCCTTTCTACCCTAGTCTAATCAAGGCTTTCTATACCACATTGACAAGTCAAGTCCAACCTCTGGTTATTACCTCCAGAGTAAAGGAGAAGATCATTATCATTACCCCAGAACTCTTAGTTCAGCTTTTTGGATGTGAAGCAAAAGGTCAGACTTTAAAAAATTCAGTAGATCTGGAAACGAAGGCTGCTACAATAGTTGGGCCAAGCTATATTTTAAAGAACAACATTGTGGACGTAAACCAACTATCAATAGAAAAGAGGATGATTCACCTTATCATCGCTCACATTCTTTGTCCCAAGGGAGCTACCTTTGGTGTCATCACACAAAATGACTTAGATATGTTATATTAGGTTAGTCAAAAGATGAAGGTGAACATACCTGACATTATAATGGCAAACATGATCAATGTTTATGAAGCTATGAAGAATCCTCCTAAGTCCAAAAGTGTCATGCTACCTTATAGCCACTTTCTCATAGTAATATTTTGACACTTTGGAGTGGATTTCACTAGAGATGACTCTATGCTACAGCCAGCCATTAACACCAGCAGGCTCAAGAGGAGCAAGTTCAAGTATTCTAAGAGTGTATGGACTAAGCACACTGTCCCTGCTGATGACCCTCCTCTAGCCTCAGCCAGCCTAGATGGAGCAAACAAGGCAGCAACCTCAGCAGTAGCAACAGAAAGTCAACTAAAAGAAGCAGCTCCATCAGCAGAAGAACCAGCAACAGTAGAGGCTGAAAAGCCAACACAGGATCAGCCTACAACCATTGAAGATCTGATGCAGGACCAATATGCAGAGTAGCCAGATAGGGCCACGAAACCCTCTCTTCAACCAACATTTCTTGAGGGGGAGCCAGAAATTGAGAGGGAGGTCCATATAAATATTGGATCAGAGGAAGAGAGAGTCACTGAAGCAGCAAACATAGTGGATGAGTTACTAAAGGGGGCAGCATTCGTTCAACCCTCAGAAGTGCCTTCTTCTCCTCACCATGTACCTCAGAAAGAACAAGTAAGAAAAAGACAGGAAGATAGACCAGTGGACTCTAATAAGTTAGATGATGTCCTTAATAAAGTAAATCAGCAGCAGACTAATATTGAGAATATCAAGAATAAGATGGGAGAAATTACTGAACTCAAAGATGGGATGTTGCAGATCAGACAGATGTTGGAGAAATTAATGACTGAAAGAACATGGCATAGCTCTATGTATGTCAGGAGAAAAGTTTTAAATAAGAGAGAAAGGCAACCCAGGCCTAATTGTCCTTCCACTTCCTCTCCCACATCTGTTCCACCACCCTCTTCACAGCCAGATCATTAAGCTGGTGAAGAGACCACTTCCTCCCAACCTCCAGCTTCATCTCCTAAGCAATCTGCACCTCCCACCTCTCCAACTCCTTCTCCTAGTGCACCATTGTCTGAAACAATCAATATCGTAGACAATGTGCCCGTTTTTGACACTATCCACCCCATCTCTGAACCATCTGAGCAACCAATCTTCACCCTTTGCTCCTTCTTCAACCACTCAACCCTCTATTGCACCCACTAGAGCTCCTCCTCCCACAGTCTCCAGCGGATCCAATAATCTCTCCTATTCCACTTACATCATCAGTTGCACCTACAACCCCTTCTTCTTCACATGTTGTAGACCACTTCTTCTCAACAGGAAGGCGCATTTACTTCTACACCTACTCCTCCTCCTGCAGGTGTTCTCTCTTCCTTCACAACACCTCCTCCAGCTCAAGCCTCTTCTTCTAGGCCAATTGAGGTGGTCAACTCTACTTCAGACCATCCTCAATCTACCTCTGAATTCTTTCTTACTCAGACTTTCTTTCCTGATGTAGGATCAACATCATCTGCTCCTCCTCCACCTCCTACCAGTGAAGCACCAGTGCCTCAGGCTCCTTCAGAGCCTCCAGCAGAGCAGCAGCAACGCCTATCGCCTTCAATGTACTAGTCTTCGTGATGAAGGCAGAACCTCAGAAACCTGCTGCAAAATCCAGAATCCCAAATGATGATGCTCCCATCAGTTCCTTATTCTCTTCTCTTAAACGTGCAGCTCCTGAAGAATAAAAATCAAGAGCCTCCAAGAGGCCCAAGAGGAGGACTAAATATCACTTTTATCTACTATTTTTGGATGTCTGCTGCTCCACTGCAAAGAGAAGACTGGTGTACATAGAATTTTTGCAAAAAAAATGCTAGGCTTCAAGTGTTGGAACTGCCTCCTGTTTTGTTGGACATGTACATAGATCAGTTTACAGCCCAACATTTTTTGACCAAGGAGGAAATCTCTCGAGTCAAAAATGAGTCTACTATACTCAAAGAACAAGAGTGGGGAAATCTGAACCCACAACCTTATTATTCATACCTACAAGATAACTATGTCCGGGCTTAGCAAAGACATCTGTCTTTGTCTCTAGTAGAGTGGCTAACTCAGAGGCATAAGGCTTATTGGGGTAGATATAAGGAGTCAGCCAAAAAGGAGTACACGCACTTCTTACAGTATAATGAAAGGAGAAGGGCAGTAAATAAACTTGAAGTAAGCTTGAGCCAATTTCAATATGAAGTCCAAAGACTTAGAGCTCAACACCTTGTAGAGACCATGGAATGCAGAATCAGCCGATCCCGATCCAGATCGGCTGATTCGGATCGGGATCGGCAGGTCCCGATTCGGGGACCCAATCCGACCCGGAATTCCTTGGGAGAGACTGTGCAAGTCAATGATCTGGATGAAGACATTTGTCCATGAAGTATCCCCAACTTCTTTATTTGATGATGAACACAAAAGAAGGAACACAAATCATGGAACTATATGAAAAAATGAAAGGCAAGCACTCAAGCTTAGTATCATTGTATCCTTCCCTTCACTCAATTTCTGAAAATGGCTATTCAAAATGGGAAGGTGAAGCCAGAAACGTTCTCTATCATCTTTTCCCAAGCTAAAAGATACACTAAAGAAGAATGAGCTCATGCCTATCCAGAACAATATCAGCAGCTCCAAAAAGTGAACAAGAAAGGGGACCTCTTAGGAGGCATCCTCTCAATATAATGGAATTTGAAGACCAACAGTCTATAAGCCTCTCCTTCGACAACTTCTTCAACTTCAAATGCATTTACACAGCCTACATGAACATGAAGCAGGCATACAGGAATGAAGGCTTAGTTCCTCCTTTTAAGATTCAAGGTTTCATTACCTATGAGAAGAATCATGTGCCTAGATTTTTAAGGAACAAAGTGTCCAATGAAGTGTACATGAACAGGATGCAACAAGGTTATGCTCAATACTATAAGAAGAGGACAGAGCTAAGACAGCCAGCCAGGATGACTCTCCACGAGTACGTTGCCAGATCATAAGCTATTAAGCAGAAAACCTGGGAGATAGTTACCACCTTTACTCTGACATGTCCAGACAAATTCTTCCAGTTCTGACTTTATTTTGTTTGGGTGCAAATTTTGTATCTTTTCTTCATCTCAAACACACTCTACACATATCAATGTCAGTAATCTCGTTGCTTGATCATTAATCTTCCTGTGCCTAGCTTTCACCAATATTTCTGTCCCTTCTTCATTAATCTTCTATGTATGGGTTACCTTTTTGTGTGGATGACAAAAAGGGGGAGAAATAAAAATATCCAACATTCATTTGGAGAAATAAGCTATTCAAACTCATTTCAGAGAAATCATTCATTATACATTTACATTAGAAAGGGAGAGAAATTCGCACAAAATTTGTTAGCATGAGCAGTTTCTCCATAATTGTAAGTCCTAATTCATCAAGTCTTATTGTTCAGTTCTGATACATTAAGCTTTTATTTCTAGCAATAATTTATGAGCTCTATTTTTTCAGTTATGAATGTTGATTCTATATTTACTTTGAACTGATATTCTTATAAGTTTCGTTATCACCAAAAATGGGGAGATTGTTGAGTAATTTGTGGACTTATATTCTTTTTCATATTTTGGTGATAACAAAATCTTACAAATGTCAATACAAATACCCATACTTTAACTGTTTTATATCGCTAACTGTATTCAAGCTTAATCGATTCTGTTCTATGCCGCTAAGTGTTATTTCGATTAATGTCTTACACGGTTTCTTCTATTAACTTTTGAAGTGCCGATTTGATTATTAATGTTAAGTCGAATATCGGTTGTCCTGTAAGTCTCATATCGATTAGCTTTTCGATTACTACTTTAAGTCTTCAATCGATTGGCTCTATCGATTACTATTGGAAGTTTCATATTGATTAATGCTTCGATTACCGACTCGAGTTATATATCGATTGACACTTCAATTAGTGCCTTAAGACTCATATCGATTAACGCTTTAATCGTTGATTCAATTAGCGCTAGAATGATCACTTAGATTAACTCAGTTAACATCAATCGTTTTGCACCCAAATATTACATCGATTAACGCCTTATCTATTTACGTTATATCTCTTCGATTATATCTTCGATTAAGGTTATATTTTCAGTTATCAATCACAACGCCTTAACTCTAAGTCATACCTCTAATCTAAATGAGAGCCATATGCACTGCTATCAATGATTTAACGTCAATTAACAACTAATTTCTCACTTCGATTAGTGAATGACTTACAGTGAGTACATCATTGATTATACTTGCTAACTGTGTTATGATTTCCAATAAAAATTTGAAATCAGTTAGCCGGTACTCTCAGTGTGTATTTTATGAATACCTTTTTTGACTGAGATCTCTGCCATATCTTTGAATGGCAGATTGTGTACCTTTTTGTTGCTACCTTGATGTACTATTCTTAATTGCGTTGAATCTCTAACTAAAAGACTTTTATTATAGCTACTTTGCTTTACACTCTTTCTCTCTGTCTATCAGAGCTAAAAAGCTATTTAATTTTATCAATTATCCTTCCATAGACTTATGCTACACAACTAACACAAGACAAAGAAAAAACCAGTTTCATTTCTTGTGTTTAAAGTATTTGTGCAAGATGCTGATAAGAGGCAAAGCTCTGCACCCAAGAAAGTTTCCAAGGTCAAATTCAACTGCCTCGAACAGAAGTCCAAGGATACTCTCTCTCTCTCTCTCTCTCTCTCTCTCTTTGTGTGCCTTGTCTCTGGGAAATTCAAACGTTTAGACTCAAGCAAAAATTTTGCATCTCTTTTTCATCAGTCTAACGGATAGATCTTTTAAGACCTGTATAAATAGAAGATATTCACTAGAGAGAAGTATATAGATCCAAGGATCAAGCATTGAAAAATCCATTCCATTGAGCTAAAGTGATTTTGAGAGAAAGCTGTGCATGCGCCTAAATGCCTAGCAAATAGCCTTGTGTGAAGATTTCAAGAGCCCTGCTTCGGCACTCTCTATATCAAGCTCTTGAAGATCTTCCTCTGATCAAGACCAATGCTCTTTACTGTTTCATTATTTGTTGTCTTGATCTGTGTTGTGTTCTTTGAGAAGAACACTTGGTTGTTGAGAAACAGTCACTCTCACTTATTTCAGCTCATTGATTATTCATCTTCCTGTGTGTGGAAGAGTAGACCTATTTACGGACAGGTAGTTGTTAGGCTGGGTGTTGTAAGACCGGCAAAGGGTCAATACCTTATGGTGTTGTGAGACCAGCAAGGGGTCAGTACCTTGTGTGTTGTTTAATCAACGAGGTGTCTGTTCCTTGTGGAGTAAAAATCTCAAGAGGTTGTTTGGGGACTAGATGTAGGTCTGTACAAGACTGAACCAGTATAAATTTTGTGTGCAGTTAATTTGTGTGATTACTTCCTTCTTCCCTCTTATTCTGTGCACATTTAAGCCTCCGCATTTAAGTTATTAGTTCTAAATTTTTTATTTTACCCATTCACACTCCTCTGGGTTAGTCTAGCCTTGGGCAACATGTATAACCTGTGAGATTGATAGTATATTATCATGCCAATTGTGAACTTTTTTACTTAGTAAGTATGCTTTGATTTTGATACTTGCTTAGTCTTAGACTTACAATGGATAAATTGATATGTTTTCAAGAGATCCCAGCAAGGGGCAATGAGAGGACCTAGACTAGAGATTTGGACTTGGGCTTAGAGTTTTTTTGCAGATATAGATAAAGTAGGTCCTGTAGAGTGTTATATTTCAGTTCCTTTGCAATGATGTAAACTCTAAGACTTCAGTTTTGTGTAACTGTTATGTATTTAAACAGGTTGTAATTTAGCCGGTTTATTTTAAATTCAGTGGATTTTGGTATGATTATCTTGCTATTTGTTTGAATTGTATGGATGGTATAGCAAATGATTGCTTGCAGGCTTTCCAAGAACACAACTTAAGTATATGTGTGATCAGGTGGCATTGCCCGAAAGGGGGTGACATCCGACATTACACTTCACTTTCCCTATCCCAGCCACATCTTTGCCCACCATGGCAAGGTTTAAAAACCAGAAATAGAACTAGAACCAGGCAGAGCTTGTTCTGGTTAAGGACCAAAACACTGGTCACTAGTTTGTTCATACTCTAACAACTAAAGACTTTGGAATAAATAGTGACTTCTTAAATATTAAGTACTATATGAAATTAAAATATACATAAAAGGTATTTCCAAATTAGAGGTGTCAATGGACCGTTGCCACATTGGGTCAGTGGAAGCCTAGGCCACAACCATTGCCAGACTAGGTCAGTGGAAGTCTAGGCCATGACCATTGAGGCAGCTCAGAGGGAGGCGGTGCGCTTTCCGTTGGGACCCATGCCCGATCTGAGGAAAGGTCAGAAAAAACTAGACGCTTGCATGTGTCGTCCCTCTCCCCACCTTCTCAGCTGTAAATATAAGACTGCAAGGTGAGGGCTTAGGGCCATGTGAATCATAATGACAATAGGGGTGATCGATGACAATATGGGGCCATTCGGGTTTGGGGGGTGGTTTTGAATCATAAAGAAAGAGACACAAGGGCAAGGGAGAAATGATGAATCACACCACCTTAGTCCAACATCAAATTCCATGATAGGTTCAAACCATAATGTGTGTGTGTGTGTGTGTGTGTGTGTGTGAGAGAGAGAGAGAGAGAGAGAGAGAGAGAGAGATTGATGACAATATAAGGCCACTTGGTTTTTTTTCCCTTGGGGGGAGGGGGGGGGGTGAACCACACGGACAGAGAGACAAGGGCAAGGGAGAAATGATGAATCATACCACCAACTTCACCATTGAGGTCCATGATAGGTTCTCCACCACATTAGATTTGGCAGGGGCCATCCAGACTAGAATGATGGGCAAATACCAAAAATGATCATGCGAGAGAGAGAGAAATGGAGAGGGTGATGCGGAACAAGGAGAGAGGGGGGGAATGGGAGTGGATCCTGCCAGCCTCGTACCAATAGGGAGGGAAAAAGGGGGTCGGCGTCGCACCGACAGTTTTCCTCCGGCGTCGCACCGGGGCTGGGGTTTGGGGCTCTCTCTCACAGAGAACCGATTCGGGAACACTAATCACACGGGTATTTTTTTTTTCAAAACAAATCTTCCTCCTCTCTTCTAAAAAACACATACATATATAGGGAGTGGGTTTGTAACCTTTGACTCTTGGAGATCCCCATCCGACTCTAAGACTACCCTTATTCATATTTCTATAACTCCTAAAATTAATAAAAACATAATGAGCCATAAATTGGCCTAATAAAAGTAAAAGGGAATAGGAGAGGGATTCTTTGCTTCGTATACTGCATCAATCTCCCCAGGTTCAAAAAAACTCGTCCTCGAGTTTTGAAATGCCGAAGAAACCATATGAGGAGCAAGGGGGCCACAGACCAGTGGCATACAATTGATTGCATATAGATCTTCAGGGTGAGGAGCTGAAGGTGGCACTGACAATAGGCCTCAAAGTTACACCATAGCAAGTCAAACTCAGATGAAGCAACATCTGCAAGACATAGGGAATCACACTAGACATCCGGAACATCAAATGAGTATTCATAAAGTAAGTCAAACCCGACTTCAACAATGAGTGCCTGATCCCACACAACATTATCTGATGATTCACTGACGACCAACGGTACTGAATTAGTCTCAATCACATCGTCCATCATTAAATGAAGTTCGGATCAATACATAGAGTAGTATCCCGAACATCGTCAGCCGTAGGATCAACACTAGCACCCTCAGTATCAACTGACACATCTGATTGATCATCATTTGTAGTTGGCGAGACTGTATCAAGCAACTTGGACGGTCTTTCCATTACCTTAGGAGAATAAAGTGACGATTCCAAACGTGAACTCACGTCCATCAAGATGAGGGTGTACGAGGGAGCATCGACGTTTATTATAATCCACTGTCGCTTGGCACTATGATACCAAATTTGATGCGAAACAAAGGGAAAGAAGGGGTTTAGAGGGAAGATAACCTGCTGGCATCGCACCAGTAGGTAGGGTATTCCTACGACATCGCACCAGAGTTGGGGAAGGGGCCGGCGTCGCACCGGCAAATAACCTCTGGCGTCGCACCGGAGCTGGGTAGGGGCTCTCTCTCGTAGAGAACCGATCGCACAACATGCAATTTTTTTTTTCAAAACAAATCTTCCTCCTCTCTTCTAAAAAACGCATACATATATAGGGAGTGGGTTTGTAACCTCTGACTCTTGGAGATCCCCATCCGACTCTAGGACTACCCTTATTCATATTTCTATAACTCCTAAAATTAATAAAGACATAATGGGCCATAAATTGGCCTAATAAAAGCAAAAGGGAATGGGAGAGGGATTCTTTGCTTCGTATCTTGCATTAGAGGGTCCAATTGCAAGATGGAGTTGACAATGTGGGAGAAGTAGGGTTTCACAAACGATAGTGGGAGTTGGGTCAAGGATTTCACAAATTGGGGGAAAGGTCCAAAAACTATCCACAAAAATCCAAATATCTTCAATTTCATCACTACCATAACCATCAGAAAACCGAACCCGCCACTATATCTGAGGGCAAACTTTCTTTTGTACCAACATAACCATTGAAAGTATCCACATGCACACACAGACAGAAATTGTGACAAATAAACAAGACATGAATTAATACTTGTGAAGTATCCCAGAAAAAAAGGCTTACGTGGGCAAAAAAACAAAAACACACTCCTGATTTAGGAAAGCAAGAATGATCATCTTATCTACACTCATAAAGAAGGCATCAAATGATACATCAGGAGGAACTCTATTTCCATAAGCAAACATTGAGAGAAGATGAGAGAATCTCTCCAAAAACAAAAATCTGGAAAGAAGTTTTTGAATAGATATGAACATCATTCTTCAAAAATACAGATGTTCCCCTGAGATTACTGCCATCATCACATCCGATGAATGCATCTAAAACAAGGCCTAATGCTGAGTTCCCTGTATTGGATACAAAGACATACGAGAAAAGGAATGGAAATTTTCCAATAAGCAAAGGATGCAAGAATTTGAATTATAGTGGCTCTAGTTTGATTTTCTCCACACAAAAAAAAAAATGAATGTCAGCCTATGCCAGCACTCAGAGGTCAGAACGGAGGATAAATGGCAAGTTTTAAGCAACTATAGCTGAATTTAGAATGGAGCGTTTGAAGTGCAGCTGCTTTGCATACTGGCTCCAGTTTGAACCTTAGGTTATTATCTAACAATACATTATGTGGTAATTGAATGTTATATTATGCATCTGAGGCATATTGTTTTTTCCCAATTAAGGGTCCTTTTTCTCCAACAGGGGCAAAGGATGAAACGGTCCAAGCAACTAGAGGCTAACAATGCAGAAATTTCTTTCATTTCATGATACAAGTGCATCTTAAAGATTAAGGAGAGAAGAATAAGCGTACAGTAAAGCCTAAGGAGAACAGAATAAATCATGAACTTAAGAAAATGATGTCTGCCTCCCATCACTTCAGTGAATGAAAGTTTTTGAGACTCAACAAAAATCATGGGAATCAACCTCTTGGAACTGAATTCATAAAGCATTCTTTGGAATCTGAAATGTGGAAACATACATCACGTACAAACTAATACTCCCTAGTCCCTACCTTAAAATACTCCCTAGTCCCTAGTATATCGACAGCTATTCATGTGCTCCCCACTTCCCACCCAATAGTCGGCACCAAGTTAATGAAATCTGGAAACATAAAGGGGATATCTGGCTTCTTCATAATTGCCATGTAGAATGTCCAGGAGATAAGAGTATATTATGGCCCAAAGCCTATGGCTTGATTTCTAATATTGAGTAGTCTCCAATTTTGCCCTGCATCCGGATCATTTTGGCCTTGCCAGAAATCAGAGGTCGAAAGTACAGCCCAATGGCTGCCACACATCTCAATAACCCAACATCAAAGAAAAACAGCACCCAGTGGTGAGGCAAGCACAGAGATCCGGCCACACCAACAAATCCTAGACACAAGCTTCAAACTCTCTTGTCCCATGGCTGCAGCAAAGGCAGGTTTGGTAAAACCCCAAGGCCATGCTGCCCACCCCATGGCCAGGTTAATTTGGACCCTCTATCAAGCATGCATTGACAAGTAGAATCAAAACCTACCATGATCTCATGGACAACCAACAACAGACACACACAGTGTTTGACAAGTAGACACCATGGATCCTATCCCATGTCTGATTCCACATATAAGAAGAATCTATGTTTGCAAAAACTGGGTGTGACCGGGTTGTATTTCTTACCCTCTGATGTAGCCGAAGCTATCACGATCGGATTCCGAAGCTGGAATCCGAAGTTCTGGATCCGGAGCTGGGTCGGATCGGTGTAAGAGGCCCGACAGGGATCCGGAAGGCGACGGAGGCAGAGACGCGGTTGAGGATCCGAGGCCGAGAGTCGATCGGTCGGAGGCTGGCTTGTCTCCGGAAGGCGGGGCCGAGGTTCCTTCGGCTAATGGGCGGGCAGCGCGGAACCGAATCTCCCTCGGACGAGGGGCAGCCGGCGCACGGCGTCGAGACCGGAGAGAGGAGTCCGAGGTCGGCGGCCGAGACCGACTCGGGAAGATCGGCGATGATTCGAACCGAGCCCCTACAGGAGGGAAAGAAGAAGAAACCGGTCAGTAGGAGTCCCGAGCTTCGACCCTGAGGAACCCCCTCCGACGGTTAAGTTAGCTTCTGAAGATGATTCGATTCAGAAGGCAAAGAGTAGCTTTAATGCTATTTGGCCTATGGTCTTTGAGGGTCTCGGAGACATACTTTTGACAATAAATAGCGGTGTATTTATAGCGGAGGATAGATGATGGTTAACGGTGAAAGCCGATATAGGACTATGTTCCGGGCTTATTGGTAAACCGCCATAGTGCCTAGTCC
The DNA here is from genome assembly GCA_030544215.1 of Zantedeschia hybrid cultivar. Classification (NCBI taxonomy): domain Eukaryota; kingdom Viridiplantae; phylum Streptophyta; class Magnoliopsida; order Alismatales; family Araceae; genus Zantedeschia; species Zantedeschia hybrid cultivar. The sequence continues at coordinate 2,299,239 of JARZZO010000007.1, forward strand.
TCCACCGGAGTGGGCCGAACACGGCTGTTGGGCCGAAGGGGGTTGGGCCGCTGATGGGCCGAAGCCTGCTGGGCCGAGGGCGACTGTGCCGCTTACGGGCCGAGGACTGTTGGGCCGCTAATGGGCCGAAGGCTTCTTGAAGGCCTTCTGTTGCTGCTGCTGGGCTGAATTGGGTTTGGACTTGTTTTAATGGGTCGAATCGGATTTTGCCTCATCACATAGCCCCCTACTCTTGTCTTCCTCAGTTCTGAGATGGCGAGAGTATAGCCCGAAGCCTTTTGAGAAATAACGTAACATGTGTTTTACCCGAGACTTTCTGTTCTCTTTTTTGAGAAGAGGATGCCCTCGGTCGGCCGAGGGTCAGCAGTCACTTATCCGTCTTCATTCGGGATGTAGTGACGAAAGCCTTTACCTCTTAAGGACTAAGGGCCGAGCCTTCTGACTTGTGTCAGGCTCCATTAAATGGACGGGACGGACGTCGCTTTTTCCGTCAGAACGGTCGCCTCGCGAAGAAGTACATGACACGTGTCGCGCATCCGGCCGCCCCGTTAAAAACACAAAAAGATCCTGACCGCTCGCGGGTCGCGGGTCGCCTCGGCTCTCTCCCCGAGGTTCCACTCGGATTGCCGCCTCTTCCTTTCCCGGCACGCGGATCGGGACACGTGGCGGGCATCCGAGTGATCAGCCGAAGGGTCGGAGCGCTTTCGGCCGTTGATCATTCTGCTCCAATTCCCGGAGTCTGTCCGTCATCATTACCGAAGGACGGTACACGTGGCGGGCATCCGAGAGAGGCGGTGAGACGAAGGGGAAGATCTCGGCCGTTGGCTTCGGCGGAAAGGGTTTCGAACAACGCCTATAAATAGGAACCCCTCGCAGGGTACTGTTCTTCTTCCTGCTCCATGCGCCTGCGCTCCCCTGCGATCATCTGAGCTCTCCTTCCTCTCCGGCGAAAGGCTAGCCCTCTGGAGGTGTTTCCGAGCTCGCTGGCTGTCGCAGGAAGATCTCCATCGCCCGGAGCTGTTGTTGGGGGAGCTGCTTTGGCTTGAGAGGCTGCGTCTGATCCAGGAGAGATCTTTTTCCCTTTGAGGGTAAGCCTCAATCTCCTTTCTTCATCACCGTGACCTTATGCCCCGCAGTCCTTCTTCGAGCGAGATTACCCCTTCAGACGAGGAGTATACCCCGTCTCATTCCCCCAAGTCTTCTCTGTCATCTCCTCTTACTTTGGATTCCCTTGCTTCTGCCATGGCGGACGAGGCCGAAGCCTCCGGTGCCGAAGGGTTCGAGGAGGCTCATACCCCGGGCCAGGCTTCCTCCTCGGGACGTCGTCGTCCCGAGACTGCTTCGGAAGCAGCCTGCGCTCTTTCGGATGAAGGGGTCAGCTACATCGCTTCTTACTACCAACTCCCTTCTTGGATGACCCCCTATCGGCCCGGTTCTCATACCAGGGCCAACACTCCTCTCTCCACCTTTCTACGGGCTGGCCCCGTCTCAATTTTTTCCCAATTTCTGGCGCACAGTCTACGCCTTTTTGGCTGTGTTTGCCCATACGAAGATCATCCCCTCGGTCAACATCTTCCGCTACCTCTTCAAAATTCAAAGGTAGGGGAGATCCGAGTGGTATAGCTTCGTCCCTCGTCTTGGCCGAGGCATCTTTTCCGGGAAGCCTTCGTCCATTCACGGCTGGAAGAGGAATTTCATTCTAGTTTCTCTTCCGGAGAACGAGAGGACCGTGTGGCCCTTCCCTACCGAGTGGGCACTGCTAGCCGCATGCCTTTCCGATCCTCCCACCCTCAATTCCGTCCAGCGCAATATCGTGGGCCATATCGAAGTCGCGGCTCCGTATGATATTTCGGAGCTTTTCAGCAAGCCGGAGCTGCTTGTGGGTGCCGGGGCATGGCCGGACCCGACGAGGGATCCGGAGCGGGCTTTCCCTTACCTTCCTCCCGGGGAGACTACACGGGAGAACGAAGGAAGTGCCGGGGCCGCTCCTCCGGCCGCCGAGGTTGCTGAAGCTTCGGCCGAGGGTAAGTCGGTCTTGAGTTGCAACCATTGTGTGTTATTTGTATCTAATACTTATTCTTCGGTTTGTAGCGATGTCTAGGATCCAGGGCCTCCTCAGCCGGATAGCCCAGCAGCGTAGCCAAGCCCAGCCATCTCGCCCGCAGGCGGTAGGAGGGTCTGGACGAGGCGTTGTGGCCCCGAGCGTCCGAGCCGGAATCACGATGACAGCGGCCTCCTCCGAGGGCCGTGCTGCTGCTGCCGCTCTAGAGAGGGAGCGGAAAAGCAAGTTGGCCGCCCGAAGGGGCGGTCGTCCGTCTAAGCGGAGCCGGGCGGAGGAGCCTGACGAGGCAGAGCCCCCCCCCACCCCCCCCCCCTGGTTAGGAGATCTGCCGTGGCCTGAAGGGCCCCGAGGCCGTCGTCCCCTGAAGCGCCGAGGGGCGACTCTCCCCCGGCCAGGATGGTGGGGGCGGAGGACCAGGAAGGTGCCGGGCCGCAGGTGCCTCGCGCGCAGGAACGCGAGCTATGGGTCCCCGACCTGGGGATCTATAGGGACGAGAGCATGGAGGACTCGCAGACGTGCCTGCGTCTGCTTCGCGGCCTCACCCTCCCGTCGGCTCTGGAGGAGCTGAAGGACCACTCGGTCTCTGATCTGGCGATGATCAGCGCCCGATTGGCGGTCCAGGTAAGAAGCTTTTTAGTGTGCTTCAATTTAGCTTTCCTTTAGCTTATTTCGGATTTGCTGACCCTTATCCGCAGGCCGCGGTCACGGGTAGCGTCCTGATCCATCGTCAGGCGCTCCTCCGGGATCAACTTCTGGAGGCCGAGAGGGCGTCGGCTTCGGCAGGTTCGGGCGAAGGCCCTTCAGCGGGACGCGACTTTGAGTCCAGCGTCGACGGGCTCGTAGCTGCGAACGCCCGGATGCGGGCTCAGCTGGAGGAGCAGGCAGCGGCGACCCGAACTTCTTCCGAGGCCAAGGCGAAGGCCGAACGGGAGAAGGCGAAGGCCGAAAGGGAGAAGGAGAAGGTCGAGCGGGAGCTGGCGGCGGCCCAGGCTGAGAATCGGACCCTTAAGGCCCAGATCCAGGACAAGGACGCCCGGCGGGCCTCGGATAGCCGTCGCCATGCCGAGGAACTGTCGGCCCTGAGGCTGGAAATGGAAGCCAAGGCCGAGGAGGCTATCGGCTCGGCCGTGGCCGACTACAAGGCTGGCCCAGACTTCGCCGAGGAGATAATCCAGGCGCAACTTCTGGCAGCCTCCTCGGTCTTCTTCATCGGGCTGGCTGCTGCCCAGAAGGCTTGCCCAACCGTGGACCTGACCGGGATTGCCCTGCCGACGGACGAGGAAGGCGAAGAGCTCCTGTCCTGGTGGAAGGGGCTTGCGGCTGAGAGGGCCTCAGCCTCGGCAGAAGGCGACGAGACCGTTCCAGTCGAGGTGACCCCCGTCGAGACCACCCCGTCCGAAGCCGAGCAGATAGTCGATTCTCCCTCCCCATCTCCTGGCCGGAGCCCAGTTGATGTGGATGAGGAGAATACCGAGGGCTGATGCGGGGGCTTGTCCCGATTTTTTGTTTTTCTTCTCTTTGTAAGCTTGCGGCCAGATGGGCGGCCGATTTTGTACTTCCTTTGCAGTATATATACATGAAGTATTTTTGGCTTTACTTCGATGCTGTGCATGAACGATTGAATCCGAGACCTTGTCGCTGTTTTAGTTGCGGCTCGCATGGCCGAGACCCGATGTAGGTTCGGATACGGAGTCGATAAAATATCGCCACCGACAGTATATGCGGCCGGGGCCTTTACTAACGTGGTTCATATGATCCGAGGGGATATCCTGCCGCTCCCGACACGGTTTGCGTGGCCGAAGCCACTCCCGGCTTGGTTTATGCGGACTTAGAGATATACCTTGCCGCTTCTTGATCCGGTATACATGACCGGAGCCACCCTCGGATCAGGTTACCTGCGGGCTTAGAATAAGAACTCATGCCGCTCCCAATACGGTTTGTATGGCCGAAGCCACTCCCGGTACGGTTTGCACGGACTTAGATACCTTGCCGCTTCTCGATCCGGTATATATGGCCGGAGCCACCCTCGGATCAGGTTACCTGCGGGCTTAGAATAAGAACTCATGCCGCTCTCGATACGGTTTGCATGGCCGAAACCACTCCCGGTACGGTTTGCACGGACTTAGAGAGATACCTTGCCGCTTCCCGATCCGATATATAAGGCCGGAGCCACCCTCGGATCAGGTTACCTGCGGGCTTAGAATAAGAACTCATGCCGCTCCCAATACGGTTTGCATGGCCGAAGCCACTCCCGGTACGGTTTGCACGGACTTAGAGAGATACCTTGCCGCTTCCCGATCCGGTATACATGGCCTGAGCCACCCTCGGATCAGGTTACCTGCGGGCTTAGAATAAGAACTCATGCTGCTCCCGATACGGTTTGCATGGCCGAAGCCACTCCCGGTACGGTTTGCACGGACTTAGAGAGATACCTTGGTTTTCTGAAAAAGAGACCTTTATTCATGCCTTCCGGCTAAAGTCCGGGAGAAGTGGTTTACATAAAATAACGCCGAAGGCGTTCTACATCCCAGGTGCGAGGGAGAGGTTGGCCCGAAAGGGTCTCCAACCGATAAGCCCCTCGTCTGATTACCTCTTTGACCCGATACGGCCCCTCTCAGTTGGGGGCAAGCTTTCCTGCGGCTTCGGCCGGTTTAGAAGCATGAGCATTCCTTAACACGAGGCTCCCGATTTCAAAGCTTCGGAGCTTTACTCGAGTGTTGTGGTACCTGGCCATGCACTGCTGATAAGCCGCCAGCCGGACGCGAGCCTTATCTCGGGTTTCTTCTATGAGGTCCAGATGATCCTTCAAGACTTCTTCGTTGGCCTCTGGATCGTAGGTAATGACCCTTGGAGAGGGAAGGCCGATTTCTACTGGAATAATTCTATCCCATAAGCCATGCGAAATGGAGTTTCGCCAGTAGGGGTTCGGCTCGTAGTCCAATATACCCAAAGAACATTTGGTAGCTCCTCTACCCATCGGCCTTTGGCTTCGCCGAGGCGGGTGTTTAGTCCCTGCAATGGGCTTCGGTTGGTGACTTCGACCTGGCCGTTTGCCCGAGGGTGTGCTACCGAAGTGAACTTATGAAGGATGCCGAAGCCGGCGCAGTTATCGCTAAACCGACGGCTATCGAACTGCTTCCCGTTGTCCGAAATGATGGCCCGGGGGATGCCGAACCGGCAGATGATGGACTTCCATACGAAGTTCCAAGCATTGCTATCGGTTATTGACGCGAGGGGTTCGGCTTCTACCCACTTGGTAAAATAGTCTACTGCCACGATGAGGAATTTCTTTTGGCCAGTGGCGATGGGAAAAGGCCCCAGGAGGTCGATTCCCCATTGAGCGAAAGGCTAGGGGTCGGATAAGGGGGTCAAAAGGGTGGCTGACTGGTAGATGAGGGAGCTGAACCTCTGGCACTGATCACAGCGCCGTACGAGGGCTAAAGCGTCCTCTCGGAGTGTCGACCACCAGTATCCTTGCCTCAGAAGTTTGTGAGTCAGGGCCCTTCCTCCCGCATGTGCTCCGCATACCCCTTCGTGTACTTCTCTCATGGCGTAGTCGGCTTCAGTCGGGCCGAGGCACCGTAACAGCGGTCGGCCGAAGAACTTCTTGTACAATAGCCCGTCCAGAAGGAGGAAGTGGGATGAGCGTTGCCGAACGTGCTTCGCCTCCCTTGAATCTGGCGGGACTTCTCCTCGGAGGAGAAAAGCGACGAGGGGAGTCATCCAGGTCTCGGCTTCGGCCTCGGTTATTTGCATGGCCTCAGGCTCGCCGAGGCTTGGTTCGGCGAGTTCCTCTACTAGGATCATTCGGCCTCCTCCCCCGTCTTGGGTTGACGCCAGCCGGGAAAGTGCATCGGCTCGGGCATTCTCGGCTCTCGGGATCCGCACGATTTCATAAGAATCGAATTGAGCGAGGATCTTGCGAGTCACCTGGAGATAAGATGCCATTATCGCATCCCGAACTTCGTATTCTCCGGAAACATGACTGGCGATCAGCTGAGAGTCGCTGAAGGCTTTTAGGTTCCGGACGCCGAGCTTCTTTGCGGCCCGGAGGCCGGAAATGAGGGCTTCGTACTCGGCGGCGTTATTGGTGGCTGGAAAGGAGAAGCGCAACGTGTACTCCGTGACGACCCCTTTGGGTGATGCCAGGATCCATCCGGTACTACTGCCCGTAGAGCATGCGGAGCCGTCTACAAAAAGTTGCCACTCGTCTGCCGGTGTATGAGCCGCAGTGTCCTCGGCTTTGGGTACGTCAGCTTTCGGCTGAGGTGCCGAGGAAGCGCTGGGAGTGAGTTCGGCGATAAAGTCTGCTAATGCCTGGACTTTTATTGCTACCCGAGGTGCGTAGGAGATGTCGAACTCTCCTAGCTCAATCGCCCATTTCGCCAGCCTGCCGGACACCTCCGACCGGGAGAGAATTTGCCTCAGGGGCTGGTCGGTGAGAACCTTTACCGAATGAGCCAGAAAATAAGGCCGGAACCTCCTTGCGGACGAGACGAGGGCCAAAGCCAATTTTTCCAGAGCGAGATACCGGAGTTCTGCTCCTTGAAGGGCTCGGCTGGTATAGTAGACTGGCTTCTGAACGCCATCTTGCTCTCGGATGAGGACGGTGCTGATAGCTGTCTCGGATACCGCGAGGTAAAGGCTCAGTGGTTCCCCGGGGACTGGCTTAGACAGAATGGGGACAGTAGAGAGGTAGGCCTTCAGCTGGTCGAAGGCTGCCTGGCACTCATCCGTCCATGCGAAGCTATTGGCCTTCTTCAATAACTTGAAGAAGGGGAAGCAGTAATCCGCCGCCCTTGACATGAAGCGGCTTAGGGCTGCGATCCTTCCATTTAGCTTCTGCACCTCTCGGAGGTTTGCTGGAGGGTGCATCTGTATGATTGCCGAAACCTTCTCGGGGTTAGCTTCTACCCCTCGGTGGGTGACCATGTAGCCGAGGAACTTCCCGGAGGCTACCCCGAAGGCGCACTTGGCCGGGTTCAGCTTCATCTTATATCGCCGTAGGGCGGAGAACATCTCGGCTAAGTCGGCCAAGTGTTCTGCAGCGACGCGGCTCTTGACCAGCATGTCGTCTATATAGACCTCCATGTTGCGGCCGAGCTGCGGGGCGAACACTTTATTGACGAGGCGCTGATATGTCGCGCCAACATTCTTCAGACCGAAGGGCATCCGGATATAGCAATATAGACCCAGATCGGTCATAAAGCTGGTTTTGCTTTCATCATCCGGATGCATTCGGATCTGGTGATAGCCTGAATAGGCGTCGAGGAAGCTCAGGAGTTCGTGGCCGGAGGTTGCATCCACCACCTGATCTATCCGAGGTAGCGGGAAGCTATCTATCGGACAGGCCTTGTTGAGGTTGGTGAAGTCCACGCACATTCGCCACTTGCCATCCTTCTTTGGCACCATCACTACGTTAGCGATCCAATCCGGGTGATGCACCTCTCGGAGGTGTCCGGCGTCCAGCCCCTTCTGCACTTCGGCTTGAATGGCGGCTCTCCTTTTCTGATTGAAGGTACGCCGCTTCTGCTTAACCGGGGGCTGGTTAGGATCGGTGTGTAGTCGGTGTTCCGCTACTTCCGGGTCAACCCCGGGCATGTCTGTTGGAGACCAGACAAAGATGTCGAGATTCTTTTTCAAGAATTCGGTGAGCTACTCCGCTTCGGTTTTCTCCAGGCCGGAACCTATCATCAGGGTTTGTCCTTCGCCTCCCGGAACCGGAATGGCGACGAGTGCTTTTCCCGGGGACGCCTCGGCTGATGATTCGATCGCCAGGGTTTCGGCTGCGGCCTTCCCTTTGACCGAAATCATATAGCATTGCCGGACTGCTTCTTGATTTCCCTTGGCCTCGCCTATTCCATGGCTAGTATGAAATTTTAGCTTTTGATGGAAAGACGAAGGCACGGCTCCGACCCCACCAATTAGCCTTCGGCCGAAGATGGCGTTGTAGGCTGAATCGATTTTCACAACGGCAAAATCCGTTTCAACGGTTAGTTGCCGGGGGGCGGAGCCTATGGTTACAGGGAGTCGGACAATGCCCTCTACTCGGCAGGGCGAACCGTTAAAACCGAAGAGGGGGCCCCGGTGAGGCTTTATATTAGCCTCACTCAATCCCATTTTTACAAAGCAATCGTAAAATAAGATGTTCGGGGCACTTCCATTATCGACAAAAATACGATGTACATCGTAACTGTTTATTACAGCGTTTACGACGAGGGCGTCGTCGTGAGGGACCTGAATATCAACCAGGTCCTCTGAGCCGAAGGTAATATCTTGGCAAGGCCGCTTCGGCTCGACATCGATCGTTGCTATAGTGGCAGAGCTGCACTGCCGTCGCCTTGATCCTTCTCCCGGTCCCCCGGATATCATCATAATGGACCCAGAGCTGGGTCTCTGATGGGATGCTTCCACCGGGGCCGAGGTGACCTTCGGCGGAGGAGCAGCTCCTTTCTCCGGGGGCTGCTGTTGCCTGGGCGTCTCAGAGACGTCCCGGTTTCGCTGCAGCGGGGGCTGCTCTCGTCGAAGCTGTGGCAGCCTACCTTCCCGGATGAGGCGGTCAATTTCTTCCCGAAGGTGTCGGCACTCGTCCGTCGTATGGCCGATCTCCCGGTGATACTCGCAGTATTTGCCGGGATCCCTTCGACGAAGATCAGTCTTCATGCGCTCTGGTCGCCGGATCATGCCCTTCACTTCTATGAGCATTCGGGATGGGGGAGCAGGCAGGGGTAGGTACCGCTGTTGCGGGTCCCGTCGCCTCTCTCGGTCCCACTCCTCCCTGCGATATCGCTTTCGAGAGGGCTCTTGGTCTTCGGGCCGAGGGCGGACCACCTGGGGGGCAGGTGCCAATGCTGCTTCGGCTGCGCCTTTACCTTTGGACATCATCAGGGCCTCCCGGTTGATATACTTGTGGGCCCGGGCTACGAGGTCCTAGAAGGTAGGGGGATGGCGCTTCCCGATGGAGCCGAGGAGCCCTTCGTCCCGACACCCGCTGATCACGGCCGAAACCGCAATCGAGCTATCAAGGTTTGGGATTTGGGCGGCCTCGGTCCGAAACTTGGTGAAATACTCCTGGAGAGTCTCGGTGGGGCCTTGCCGGATGGCTAGTAGGCTGGCGGAGGTTTTGCACTGCCGGGTGGCGTCATAGAACTGGTTGATAAACAGCTGGCCCAACTGGACCAGGGAGTGGATGGAGTTGGGGGCCAGTACCTCGAACCAGGTTAGGGCAGTCTTCTCAAGGGTGAGGGGGAAAAGTCGGCAGCGGACTGCCTCGGCGACCCCTCGGACCGAGAGGTACGTGTTGAATTTCTAGAAATGACAGACCAGATCTGTCATTCCGTCGTAGAGAGGGCCCTTTGGTAGTTTGAAATTGGGAGGCAGCTCAGTAGCCAGGAGCTCTGGAGTGAACGGGGTTTGCTCCAAGATGTTGCTAGCAAGGGGTGCCCCGTATGGCCGAGACACCATCTGCTGCATTTCCTTCCGCATTGCCATCAGCCGTCGGTCCAGGTCCGGAGCGGTTGAGGTGGCGACTGATTGCCCTCCGGTCTTGGCCGGGCGAAATTCCGACGAAACATAGCCTTGCTCCGTTACGCGATCGGCGCGAGGAACTCGGGTAGGTAGCGCCGAGGGCTCGCTGCGTGCCGTAGCGGTTTCGACAGGGGAAACCGGTGCAGGCGTTGGCCGGAACCTTACGTCTTGAACCGGGTAGAGCGGGGGGAGTTGTGCTTGCTGAGGGAGCTGTCCCAGCAATCCCATGCGCTGGGCGATGGCGGATACCATCTCCTGAAGAGGCGCGAGGGATGTGACGGCAGCTGCTAGCGTCGCCATTTGCTGCTGGAGCACTCCCACCCGGTCTTCGGCGGCGAGGGACTCTGGTATGACAGGCAGAGCCACGCTTGGTGGAGTAGAAGGGGCGCCTTCGGAGGGCAGCAGCTGTGCCGAGGCTTCTCGTGCCTCTGCTTCGTTCTGTCCGGATCGTCGAGTTAAAGGTCGTTGAAACATGACTTGTTTGTTTGTTTCCCACAGACGGCGCCACGTGATGTAGCCGAAACTATCACGACCGGATTCCGAAGCTGGAATCCGAAGTTCTGGATCCGAAGCTAGGTCGGATCGGTGTAAGAGGCCCGACAGGGATCCGGAAGGCGACGGAGGCAGAGACGCGGTTGAGGATCCGAGGCCGAGAGTCGATCGGTCGGAGGCTGGCTTGTCTCCGGAAGGCGGGACCGAGGTTCCTTCGACTGACGGGCGGGCAGCGCGGAACCGAATCTCCCTCGGACGAGGGGCAGCCGGCGCACGGCGTCGAGACCGGGGAGAGGAGTCCGAGGTCGGCGGCCGAGACCGACTCGGGAAGGTCGGCGATGATTCGAACCGAGCCCCTGCAGGAGGGAAAGAAGAAGAAACCGGTCAGTAGGAGTCCCGGGCTTCGGCCCTGAGGAACCCCCTCCGACAGTTAAGTTAGCTTCTGAAGATGATTTGATTCAGAAGGCAAAGAGTAGCTTTAATGCTATTTGGACTATAGTCCTTGAGGGTCTCGGAGACATACATTTGACAATAAATAGCGGTGTATTTATAGCGGAGGATAGAGGATGGTTAACGGTGAAAGCCGATATAAGACTATGTTCCGGGCTTATTGGTAAACCGCCATAGTGCCTAGTCCTCCACCGGAGTGGGCCGAACTCGGCTGTTGGGCCGAAGGGGGTTGGGCCGCTGATGGGCCGAAGCCTGCTGGGCCGAGGGCGACTGTACCGCTTACGGGCCGAGGGCTGTTGGGCCGCTAATGGGCCAAAGGCTTCCTGAAGGCCTTATGTTGCTGCTGCTGGGCTGAACTGGGTTTGGGCTTGTTTTAATGGGCCGAATCGGATTCTGCCTCATCACCCTCTAACCTGATATTCATCCCTAATTTAAGGAGCTAGATAAAGTGGCCTTTCTAATGGGTCTAGGTGTCTAATAGAAAGGGATATGCCTAAGTGGGCTTCTGAATGGGGTCTTGCCACCTTTTTGGGCTTTCAGGTCAGACCTTGCAAACCAGCACCTGACCTGTGTAAGGCGACGGGTTGGTACAAGCCGTATTAGAAACTATGTTATCAAAGGCAATCATCTCGCTCACCTAGGCGATGAAGAAGGTTCAGGCGAGCCAAGAACGCCTCACCTCGCCGCATGTTTGTCTCACTCACCTAGGCACTTGCCTATGAGGCCTACGTCAATTGCTTGTTCCTTTTTGAATCATGCGGTACTGCTTTTCTTATTTTTAATTATTTCAAATTGGCTAATGCATATTTTAACAATCTCCAATACCATTTTTCTCTTATATGTTGTCACATTTTTCCCTTTTTTTTCTTACATGCTGCGTCATTTTTTTCTTATTTTTGATGATTCCTAAGACCATGCGCTGCTCATATGAATGCTTTATACAAATTGGTCATTACATGTTGGACATGATAAGTGTTTCTTAAGGTCCTAGATGTGATTATCTTAGATGTTTTCTTTATTTTCTTTGTACTGCCATTTTCTTCCGTCATGGTGATGTATGAGAGAAAACACATCACCTCAAATGCCTAGGCGATTGCCTAGGCATTTGAGGCTAAGGCGAACCCCTGGTCCGCCTCGCTCACCTCTCGCCTCTGACTACTTAGATTTTAAATGCAAGCCTTTTAAAGAGACTTAGACCTTGTATGCGCTTGGTTAGGCCTGGAGAGCCTCTGGGGTAGCCTGACCCAATGAAAACCCTATTTCAAATCTCATTGAAATATTATGTGAAGTGTCTTTCTTTAGAATTGTTAATTAAAAAAATAGTGCACAGAAAGAACATCATTAAGAATGATGTTTTTGCTTCTGCACTCATAATAGGAAATGCCATTTATAATGACTATCTCACTTTACTCTTAAGATATTTCCATTTTTCTATATAAAACCAATTTTATAACAGTAACTTCATTAAGACAATCCTACTGAAGAAGCGTAAGGCATGCTCTAGTTTGGTGAAACTGAGTGCATTAGAAAGAGTTTGCACCCACTACTGGATAACAAGCATCTGTCAGGAATTTAGGGACCCTCCATAAAAAGGCTACTCTCCCTTATCCACCAGCTAATCTTCTGTGGATCATAGGCATTACAACTAGCAAGTTGTTGGCAGGATGACAATCAATTGCCAATTGGAAAGCTCAATAGAAAGAGTTGCTGGCAGGATGAAATCCGGGTCCCGAGCTGTCCCCATATTCATAAGGTAAGGTATTACAATGATGATTGTACAATGTTTAAGTTCATTGGGAAAATAATAACTAAGTTGCAACAAAGAAATTCAGATGCAATGATATTATCCATGCATACTCATAAACGTCAACGGGAAGTCTCGGACATTATTTAATTAAGAAAGGCATATTCTTGTGTAAGGTGAAACATTTCCCCCACCCCCTTTTTTTTGCGATTTCTACTTCGTTGAGGAAATTTGTCTCCGGTAGATTTGTAGCCAGCACATGTCAGGAAAATAGAAATCAATGCAAGCAAAATAAAGCAGGATATTGCAAAAGAGATTTTTGACATCCTATAAAAGAAAAAACTATCTATATTTCTCATGCTAACCATGCTTATTGAAAAGGGAAAAAACACAGCCCTTAGGAAGATGAATCATGACCTGGAAGTGGGAACTATTGAGGCAGCGTGCGATCTGCCTGAAAAGAGGAACCATGCACTTCTGGAACTCCGCGGGCTGAGTGGCCTCGAGCACTTCCTCCAGCTCCCCGAGGAAGAGCACCTCCTTCTGGCAGTTGGTCAGCGGCCAGTACTTCAGCAGGCCGCGTAACACAGTGTCCGCCAGCTTGTAGTCCTTCTCCACGAACTGCGTGATACAGTAGGACAGCTGCTGGTGGTAGATGGAGATGGCCTTGGGCTTGTGGAGGGGAATAAGCGCGCGGACGAGGAAGAGCTTGTGCTCCTCCTTCATGGGCAGCGCGAACCCGTTGATGATGCTGCCCAGAATCTCTAGCAGCTCGCCGATGCCGCTGTGCCGCTCCGTCTCGAAGATGAATCGGTAGAAGATGTTGCTGATGGCCTTGCGGATGAAGGGGCGGTGCACCATGAACTTGCCGTAGATGCGGTGGAGGATGGTCTTGAGGTACTCGCGCTCCCGGGGATCCTCGGAATCGAAGAGGTCGAGCAGGCGGAGCACGAAGGAGTGGTCGATGTAGCGCTTGGCCACCTTGGTGTCGGTGTCAGAGGAGACGACGTAGCGAAGGAGGAGCTCGTACACCGCTTGGAGGTGCGGCCAGGCGGGGTCCAAGTAGGGCTCCTCCTCCTCGGGGTCGGCATTCTCGGCGCCGGTGTTCTCGTGGGGTGCCGGCGGCAGGCACCGGAAGATGTTGATGGAGATCATCCGCACGAGCTCCTCCTGCACGGGTTCCGTGATCCGGCCGGACCCCGACTGGATGAAGTCCACCAGCTCCACCAGCGCCAGGCGCTTGGCCTCCTTCTCTCGGGCGCACTTGAGGGTATCCGAGAAGTCGAACACGACGGAGCACACCTGCAGCTTGCGCAGGAACAGGTTCTGCCGCTCCGACAACGGCACCTCCCGGAACGGCGGCAGCGCCTCAATCGCCGCGGCCTGGGAGGGCACCACCCCCGGGCCGGGCGGGCTCCGGTCGGGCGGCGGAGGCGGGGACGGGACGGAGGAGGAGAGGGTGGTGCGGGAGGCGTGGTTGACGGTGACGTGGGAAGCCGAGACCGCGGATCCCCCAGCGGCCGAGGCGCCGCGGTACGCGGCACCGTAGGGGAATTCCCCGGCGTCGGATTTGGGAGCCTTGCGGCTTCCGCGCTTGATGATCTTGTTGAACATCTCCACCGGTGGCAGTGCCCCAGGCGCCTCGGACCACCTATCCCGACCTCTCCGCCGCCGCCACCCGCTCTCCGCTACAATTTACCAACAATACCACCACCACCCGCCCTCTGCAACAGATCAACAGAACCAACAACCACAGCACCACCACCACCAACTGCCAGCTATAACTCCCACGAATCAAGAACAGAAACCCACCCTTTTGCCGGAACCCTCGACCGGAAGAACGGAACCTGGCCCCGGTCGCCGGCTGCCCAATTCGGGAGGCGAAAGCCCCCTCCCCGCTAAGATCTTCCGGCGACCTGCTGAAGCGGGGGGGAGGGAAGGGACGACAGATCCGGGGAGGCGGCGGCGCGGGAGAGGAAGGGAACGAGGAGGGGTTCCGGCGCGGAGGGGGGGAATGGGCGGCGCCTGAAGAGAGGGGGACGAGGGCGGGGGGAGGGGGCGGCGAAGGGAACCATCAGCCGCGGGGGAGGGGGGCGTCTACCGCGATCCGCCGCCGGGAGGGGCGGTGGGGGTGGGGGCGGCACGGCGGGTGGGGCGAAGGGGAAGGGGGGGACCCCGGGGGGATGACGCTGGAGAGGATAAAACACCAGCTGCGGAGGGGGGGGGGGGGGCGGGGGGGTGTCCAATTTAGATTGACGTTCTTATTTAAATATATAAGTTCGCCTATAATATATATACTTTCGCCTTTTTTTCCTTTTTTGTGGTTTTAGGTTTAGCCCCTTCTAATGTTTAAATCAGAAAATTTTCCCCATGACTTAAGTATTTAGTGAAAACCCCTGTCATCTCATTTCCACTTGGAAAAAAACTTTAAAAATAAGAAAAACTTTATAAAAAATCTTTGAATAAGGTCCTTTTTAAAGAAAAGTCAAATGCAATGATCTTTTACTAAATACTGAAGTTGTAGGGAGTTTTTCTTAAATTAGGTAGAGTAGGGGAACTAAAAAAAAGGATTTCTACATATATACCCCTAAAAACTAGAGTATGTGTATCTATACTCCAACTCTACATGTATTGTATGACATACCTCTGAAAATCTCAAAAATATTATGACTATGCCCCTACATCAAGATATCGTTAACTACAACAAAATATGCTAGAAAGATTCTGTAAACTTTGATAAAGTGAGAGGAATACATGTAAAAATTTAATAAATTTAGTGGTATATGTATAAAAATATTGTAAGAATATTTCATACAATATATGGAGTTGAGTGTATGGATACAAACATACTAATTTTCTATATATGCAAAAACCTCCTTTTCACCTGAGGGAGAGGCCGGGTTACCTGACGCGGGAATGTGCCAATAGAAATGACTCCAAACTTTAATTGGAGCTTTTCTGGTTTGCTGATGAAAAAAAGGCATGTAGTGCAGTTTATCATTACAATAATTAATATACCTCATGGCCTAATAAATAAATGGATTGAGATAAATAAATTAAGGAGTAGGGTTTTCTGATCACCTTCCAAAAAAGACCAAGAAGTAGTTTGTGCCAAAAAAATGTTTTTCTGAATAATAAAATTAGAAATGAGAAATTTATGGGATGTTTTGGAGCAATGTATTATTCTCAAAGGTGACTTTATGCTTGAAACTATTTTGTTTAGTTTTTTCCCCTTGATTTTAAAATTACTGTATTTGGATGCTTGGCGGTAAAATTTTAAAATTCCAGTTAGATTTTAAAATCACTCGTGATTTGGGGAGAATCCCATTGCGAATCCATGTAAAACGTGGGTTTAGGGACACAGTATTATAAGAATAAAATAATTCCAAAATATAGTGATTAGTCACAATAGCTTTAAATTTTAACAATTTGGGTATATTTCCATATTACATTTACATCGAGGATAACAGCTAGTTCCCTAAGTTTTTGTTGGAAATAGGAACATGCAAGTAAGAGAACATAAAAGTAAACAAATCAAATGTTTGCAGCAATGTCATTAATGTATAATTTTCTTCTTCAACCTCAACACCATATCATAAAGTGCATATTCTTTCTTTCTCCAATCTCAGCACCAACGCAGGGTTGGTGTTGTTGGGTGATGGTCATCTCTTGCAACCAATCAATAACCTATATATACGAAACGAACGGGCCGGTTCTTCATCGTCTTCTTTATCTCCGGTTCACAGCTCCGGTTCATATGGGTTTATATCTAGTGTGTTTCCATTTTACTCATTTCTCTTCCCGATGCTTAATCTCGTTGGATTAAATAACATGTATTTTTGATGCGGTCCATCTTTTTGTCCACATATTCAATTCCTTTTTATTTTGCTGCAACTACAAATCCAGCCAACCTATCCTAAGTGGAAGGCTTTTAACCTAACACAATAAAACTTGTACCCGGTACATTATCATATTTATATATACATCTCTAATTCTCATATATTGTTATATATATCCTTGTCCTCCTTAAAAAAAGAAATCGTAAAAAATTATAGTTATACCCTTCCAATCAAAATGCCATGAACTCTCTATATGATTTAGATATTTTACATATATACCCTTACATTCATCATAATTTTGTATATACACTCCTAAATTTATTAAAATGTGCATAATCTTTCCAACATATTGAATTAGAGTTTATGACATTCTGCCAATCAAAACACCGCGAGCTCTAATAAAATATGTCAAAAAAGCCTATATATATACCCAAATGGCCAAATAGTACTACATTTTTTGGGTTAAAATCTCTTAGTTAATGATTAATACTCTGTCCCCAAGGGATGGAACGACCCTAGGGGCCAAATATAATATTTTTTGATGATTTTTTAAAAATCTTTTACAAAACTTTTTTGTGAAATTTAATCGTAGCCGTCTGATTGAGTGCACTCAAAAAGATTTTTAAAAAATTTAAAATATATCAAAGATATGAAAATTATTTTAATTGATCCTTAGGGTTATTCTCATCCCTTGAGGACTTAGTATTAATCACATGTTAAGGAGTTTTAACCCAAAAAATGTGATACGGTTTGGCTGTATAGCAGCATAGCATAGCATAGCATGCTCTCTCTCTCTCTCTCTCTCTCTAATATATATATAACTTAGATGCACCACCTCGAAACTTTTTCTTCTCCATATTAAAAATTAAAATTATAAGAAAATTAGAATATTTAACTAACCCCCCTTACGCTTGTTCCTACTCCTTGGGATTTAACTTTTACCTTCCGATTGAAAAACTTAATTATAAATATCTAACTGACTGTGTATTAGAGATTAAAACTAAAATACCAAATGATGGAATCAACCTTAAAGATTAATTTGATGAATTTTTTATTTTTTGATTATTTTTAAGAATTTTTAATATTATTTTTTATATGAATATGATCAGACAGCTCCGATTGATTTTCAAGACGGACAATGAAAAATAAAGCCATGGGGATGGTAACAACCCTAAGGGGCCTATTTGAATATTTAAATTATGAATAATTTTTATTTTTCTAAACACACACACACACATTGTATGTATATCTTTGTATATTGTTATAAATACCCTAACATCTCCATAAATGTTATAGTTATACCTTCTCGTCAAAATGGGTTGCACTCCAATAACATATGCTAAAGATTCAGATATTTATATACATATACTTTTAAATTTATTAGAGTTTTTATTCTCTATTTTAGCAAGTTGATATTTAGATTACTAAAACAAGATTTTTGAAGTCACCACCCATATATATAAATCTATTAAAAACAAATTTGTTGCTTTGATAAGGCTACCCTGAACATACACAGTCACTATGTACATACATGCTTTTATTTTTGTGGAAGATGAGGTGACAAATGAATATTATGATGTCTATATTTCACTATTAAAATATTGATACATATTTCTCTTAAACAAATCATAAAAGTTATTTGTATTATTTCAGCGAAAGTATATTTTCATATATATATATATATATATATATATACAATCAATAAAAACATTTATTTAAAATAAGATATCCTTAAGACAACACTTGCGCAAAGTGCGTTTTATTAACTAGTGTAATTATAAAGAGAACTTCTTAGGTAATCGTTGTTGGTAGTGTCATAGTTACCGTGGAGAATGGAGATGACCGGCTGGGGAAGAGTTGGGAAGACAAAGACATTGAGGATCATTATTATACCATATTTTACCATTCTCTTTACCATATTTATTGAGAGCTATTTGTTCACTTATTCAAAGAGTTCTTACTAAATGCATTAGTCGCACGAAAAGTTGTACCAAAATTCAAAAGTAATCTTAATAAAAATTATTTGGTCAAGTGATCAAATGATTCCTAGTAAATGCAATAAGTAGAGCAGAAAAAAGTGTGATATGATAGTGTTCCTTCAACTTAAAAGCATTATTTCATATAGTTGGATTTTGAAATACACAATCTCCTTTGTTTTAGTTCTAACTGGACTTGAGTTGGAATATGCAAATGAAAAGAACTAGATTTTGACTAATTGTTGATGTTAAAATCAATCTTTTAATCTCTCACGATTGATACTTGATCTCAAAACTGCTCTCAAAAATATGTAAAAAACATAATGTCATAAATACCCTCCCATGAAGAAACAATCACAATTATATTTTTCATCATTGTCTAATGGACATGCATGCTATCATAAGAGGGATATTCATGACAATAAAAGTTAACCCATTCTGCTCTAAAAAAGCCAGTCATAACATTATAGTTCCAAATGATGTTTTTATGAAAATAAAAATAAGAATGTATCAAGATTATTCTTACAAATATTCTTGTTATAAAGCATCTTATTAGAAATTGCTTTCAAATCCATTTTGGATACCCAATAAAAACTAAAACTTTATCAAAAGCTAACTCCAATTAAGGGGCTGTTAAGTCTACTGTAAAACATAGCAAAAAATTCGGTGAATTTTGAGTATCACCAATCACAAGATTTAAAAAATCGTA
The DNA here is from genome assembly GCA_030544215.1 of Zantedeschia hybrid cultivar. NCBI lineage: Eukaryota > Viridiplantae > Streptophyta > Magnoliopsida > Alismatales > Araceae > Zantedeschia > Zantedeschia hybrid cultivar. Next base: position 2,318,038 of record JARZZO010000007.1, read on the forward strand.
TCAGCTTACACAACACCTCATTTTTCCAATTTCAATTTCTAACCCAAAATTGACAAACACTATACCCCATTTGGTTGGAGTATTAGTTTAGATATACTATCAATTTCGATACTGAGATTTAGTAGGACTGCAACTTTTAGGTGGATCTTCCTAGACCTGAGCAGACCAACCGGATAGTTGAATTGAGCTGAATTCGACCAAAGTAAAATTGAGTTAGATTAGCGTTGAAGAATCTTTCAACGCAACCGTGGATAGGTTGGGCTGGAATGATGGTTGGTCAACCAAATGCAACTCCAACCTGGCATTAATATATATGATAAATCACTGAAATATGTGTTGCTTGTACTTTCTTTTTTAAGTTATTTTGTTTAAGATAAATAGATAAATTCATTCATTTCTTTATACATATAATTTTAGTAATTAAGAATATGAACTATTTAAAGATATAATCCAACTCAACCTTATGAAGGTTGGATTGCAAGAGTTGGGCTGGGACAAGGACAATGTTGGATAGCTTAGGTTAGGATTGAGACGACCTGGTCCAGGTTTAGGTTGAATTGGATTGGAGTTGTAAGACTCTTGATATGAGTTGGATTAGAATTGATCTCAACTCGCCTTAATACGAACGAATTGCAACCCTAATTTTTAAGATTTCAATATTAATGTTAAAATAGATATTTAAGGAGCATAAAAAAGATGCCGAAAGGGGGGAAAAAGAGTTGAAGTAATGAAAGAGAGAGGATAGAGTTTTTAAACCATTAAAGATTATCGTTTTAGGTACAGGCCCAACCTGTATTCAACATTAATCTACTGGTAATAAAGTATTTAATACACTAAACACCCATAAAACATAAAGCCTAAAGAACTTTTAGGCTATCCAAACAAACGCACCCTTTCTAGAACTGGGTCACCAGTTCTAAAGCCCAGAGAACCCCTACATTTTGCTGCAAACCGAACAACTGCCTATAACTGCTAAAAGTAACAGAGACTAGTTTTTGCTCCCACTCCCAACACAATGGAAAAACAACCACTAAACATACATCCCCAACGCGTTCCGAGTCTCCAAATGTTAGAATTTCCATCTACCATTCCACTGCTTATCGTAGTTGGTTACCATGGTTTCTACTAGGCTTCAATACAATGGGTGTAGAATTCTAGCACGGCTACCTCGAAATACTGTTTACGTAGCCAATTCCTAGGCCGTGACCTATACCCTAGTCAAGTATCCAAACTGAACCAAATTAAAAATTAAATTACCAAATACCACTGCGCAACTAAGTCTACACAAAGCAAACATGCATCAAAAAAACATCAAACTTACGTCTAGATATTTCGCATTTCCCAACGATAAAATAAGGAAATTATTAATCAAACTTACGTGCATAACTCAACCGAGTGGGCAAACCGCATGACATGGAGGGAGAGAGTGCCTCATTAAGCTGCCACATTCTATAGTATTATTTTTCAAAACATTTTGAGTAGCTTTTACCCTGAATGTACAGGATACAGCGTATAAAACTTACCTGGCCCTGAGCTGCCAAATGCTACCTGAAGGTTCTGGACACGGACCGATCATTGGAGTTTTGGTTAAACCGACAACCCGATCAAAAGAAAGCAACTTAACCCGCAAAACATACTACAACTTGAAAAATCTCAAGTAGAATAGACTAAGTACAAACAAGGTGATTAAACCTTGTTGCCTTTTATCTGCAAAGATCTAAAATAGACTCCAGCCAAAAACAAAAAAGTTGCCACTGACTTCAGATATTGAAAGAAAAATATACACAGATGATCATCAGTATAACTGAGAAGACAAAAAGAGAATACCCAACAACCACAATAGATACAGAACCATCAAAGCAAAAACAAGAAAGTGATGTACATTACCATACTATGAATAGCTATCATCTGCCCTTCTATGCACTCCCCCCATTAGATCTCTCCCGGCCACTTCCGTCGCCAGAACTATGTGCTCCACCATGAAACTTTTTTTCACTCCAAACATCTCTCTGCTGAAAGGAACCACTGCGATTGCTCCAGCAACCAGGCTCGTCAACTTTATCGGAATCAATCTTTAAAGTCCAAACTTGATCCTCCTTAGACATTGCTCCTTTGGTCGACACAGATGTGGAATTCCATGCTTTTGCAACATCACTATCAAACCCCTTCGATTTGTTCCAATTGTCTGGCCCTTGGGACACTTGTCCGCTTGCTTTTTCAGAGAAAACAGCATCACACTTCTGGACATTAGACCCTCTAGCCACATCAAGACATTTCTGTTGATCGCAGCCAACATCCTGTGACGTAGTCATCGGTCTGGACCATGCACCAGATGCATTGGCATTTGGCTGATTAGGATCACCCGTATTCCACCCTGAACCGCTAGCTTGGTTACCTGCTCCCGAATCCCAGCTCCCCCATGTACCCCTGGCCTCCTTTCTACAGTCCTCTCCACTGCCTCCCTTCTTTCCATCTCCAGACTGCCCCCAAGCAAGGTCTTTTCCTCTACTCCAGCCACTATGTCCACCTCTGCTTCCACTGCCTTTATCAGCAAACTTATCATGGGTCCAGCCTGTTGGTTTCTGACTGCCATAGGATTCTTGTCTACCAAAGAACTCAGAAAAGTCTGCACCACCAGCTTCCTGATTAGAGTGTGTTCTTCCGCTCCAGCCAGACCGGTGTTCCTGCCCAAAATATTTTCCTCTTCCTCTTCCATTACCTCTGCCAGATGACATGTTTCCTTCCCCTCTAGATGAACGATCGCCACCATAAGACTGCCCTCCGCTCCAATCTCCAGATCGATCATCATCTCTTCTCGCGCCATCTCCAACTGACCAGCTGTTCTGACCTGATGAATGAGTACCACCAAATTGTTTGGGCCTATTCCATTTGTTTCTGTCGTCGGCCTGCCAATCAGAAGCTTGTTTTCCACCATAACTAGGATTTGTGCTATTCCAGTTGGCCCCACCAAACTCTTGGCTACTCGAGTTACTTCCAGGCCCACTAGGCTTCCAGTTGTCCCAGCTACCTATGCCACCGCCGGCATCTTTTCTTTTCTCGACACTCCAACTTGATTCTTCCTTCCCGCTAGACTGCTTAATTCTATCCCAGCTCCCTCCAGAGACACCATCTTCACCAACTTTTTCATTCACAGTTGACATGCTAGTCCATGCAGCAGACTGAAAACCAGCAGAAGCAGATGTATCACCACCAGATTGGTCTGCCTTTGAAGGTTTTGATTTGATGGACCAGCCTTCCTCTGTCGCATTTCCCCCTGCATCGGGAGCATGGCTCGAGCTGGATGGCTTGACTTTACATGCTTCAGGTTTACTCCATTTGTTAGGTCCTTCCTTTTCCCAGGTTGCAGGCTGTTCGACATGCTTATCAGGATCCACACCCAATTTAACACTCTCCCATCCACTGCTTGAACTACAACCTTGATTCATGTTAGGTTTCTCATTTCTCTCCGAGCTAAAACCTTCATTTCTGGGTGCACTTTGGCCTGCCACCCCAGCATCCCAACTAGAGGAACCACCAAGGGAAGGTTCCTTTCCACCCCAACTATGAGTTCGTTCTTTTTTATCATCAAATGACGTGTCTGTACCCCAACTAGATGGTTGATCACTCTTCCAACTGGACAAAGCATCCCCTGAAAAACCCCCACGACCAGTGCTTCCCCAATCATTCTTCCAACCAGAAGAGTGATCCTTGGCATCACGACCAGAATGTGATGAATCATTATAATCATCTCTACTTCCCCTTGCTTCCCAGACACCTCTACCTCTTCTACCTCTTCCTCTTCCTCTGCCTGTACTCCAACCAGCATCAGAATAACCAGATTCTTTCCAACTGCCGTCTTGGTTTCTACCATGTCCTGAACCATCAAAACCCCTTCCTCTTCCCCAACCCTGACGACCATCAGAATCCCTAGACTTGTTCCAAAAGTCCTCTTTATCTCCAGACCCGTAAGCATCATTGTTCCTGTTTCTTCCTCTACCCCGGGAGGAACCATAATCCCCACCAACATCCAGCCCTTTGCTCCAACCACCAGTTTGATTTCTGTCTCCGATGTTTACTCTGTTGTCACCACTACCTCTACCAGAACCAAATCCCTGCCCTGCTTCAAAACAGTCTGATCGATCAGAGTGACTTCCCCAATCCCCTTTACCATCAGATTCCCCGTCAACACCTGCACCTTTGTTCCACCTTTCTGCTTGATCATTATTAGAAGGCCTCACCTTGCCCCAACCACCAGTTTCACCTTCTTTAGTTTTATTCCTCTTCCAACTCTCGCTCTCGCCCATGGTAGACTTCTGTTCACCGTCCCAGTTGCTCCAACCACCTGTTTCACCCTCATTCATATTATTCCCCTTCCAATTCTTGGTCTCGTCCACAGTTGACTTCTCCGCACTGTTCCAGTTGCTCAAACCACCTGTGGATGCTTTGGCCCAGCTGCTACTGGATCCCTGCCCCACTTCAAAGTGCCCCGGTCTGTCCGTGTGACCTGCCCAACACCCTTTACCATCAGATGCCCCTCCATCACCTGCTCCTCTGTTCCATCCATCTGATTGGCCATGGTCAGAAGGGATTGCTTTGCTCCAACCACCTTTGTCACATTCATTTATGCCCTTCCCCTTGTAACCCTCATGCTTCCTCTCATCTGTCTTCTCTGCTTTCTCCTGGTTGCTAGAACCATCCATATCTGCTTTACCCACCTCATTCCCAAATCCGTGTCTTTCAAAATGTCCTGGTCTGTCAGTGTGACTTCCCCAATCACTTTTTCCATCGGACTCCCCTCTGGCACCTACTCCTTTACTCCAGTTGTCCGTTTGGCCATGGCTAGAAGATGATACTTCATTCCCAGGTCTGTCACTCTTATCCCAGACATCTGCTTGGCCATGGTTCAAAGAAATTGCTTTGCTCCAACCACCTTTTTCACCTTCATTTGTACCATTCCCCTTCTCATGCTGACCTTTGGTTGACTTTTCTACTTTAGCCCAGTTGCTCCAACCATCTGTAGCTGCTGGTTGGGACCTCTGTTCTGCAGCACTATCTGAATGCCCTGCTTGACATCCATCGTCTGAAGTTACTTTACTTCCCCATGGATCATCTGAATGCCCTGCTTGACATCCATTGCCTGAAGTTACTTTACTTCCCCATGGATCACCACCCGGATCATTATCTGCAGCACTATCTGAATGCCCGCCTTGACATCCATTGCCTGAAGTTTCTTTAGTTCCCCATAGATCATCTGAATGCCCTGCTTGACATCCATCGCCTGAAGGTACTTTGCTTCCCCATGGATCATCTCCTTGATCATTACCTGATTAAAAATTTGAAAATGCATAGTCAGCAAGATATCAATAACAACACAAAGAGCAACTTTCTTAAAAAAATTTGCATTCACTTGTAAGTAATTATCCAAATTCTCAAGATTTCCCCTTTTTGAAAGTGGATGGCTCAACATTTTTCTTGTTGGAAATTCCAAAAAAAAAAATTATAACAATTGTTTGCATATTGCCTTGCACATTGGCTAAAAATAGTTGAGATTAGCCCAGCACAATCTGCTTTTGGAGTACATCAACCCTCTTTTTGTGCATGCATGGGCAGGAGTGCAGGCAGGGATGAACCATGTCCAATGCCTGGATGAGAGTAAACTTTGACGAACATACAAGGTCAGGCATTCCTACTTTTGCAGTATTTTTATAGTTCCTTTTCTTTAAGTTATACCTCAAGATTCTATTGTCCCAATCAATTATTTGTGTATCATACCTTTTGAAAAAAAGAAAAGGTTACGGTTTTTTTCTTGGGTTACAGTTCATGGAAAGCTAAAGGGTTATATGCGACCTACAAGAGTTTGGGTGATTGATACGGGTTTCTTGGAACAAGACGCCACTGCAGAGCCATCACCTTTTGACATAAAAATACAGGCAGTATAATTGTGATTTTTAGAAGTTTTACAAATGGTGTGGGGAGCCAGATCATTTATAGGAACTGTAGCAGGAGAGATATCAGCCGTACTGAAGAATATATACTTTGCTGCAGAGGAGATGTCTACCTCCGTCATAAACTAAGCATCGTAGTGCCAAAGCTACTCCACGGGCAGCTAAGCTCTAACCCTCCATCTCCCCTCACTCTCTACCCCTTTCATTCTTTTTACTCTCATTTTTCCCCTAGTTTTCTAGATCAGCTGCAATCATGAAAAAACAATCGAGATTCAAGTCTCCGGAACTTGCTCATTTCATGTAAAACATAATCATATGCAATTTTAACATCCAAAAGATGGATCTTTTCTCTTTTTTTTGCAATTGTTATCGTATGTAATATCAAATAAAACTAAAATCACAAAAAGAAACCAAAGGATATCAAGTGTGCCAACTGATGGGCTTTTGGCAGTTATCAAAGCAGGAATCAGAACTCTGGAGAATGTTCAACTCTGGAGAGCGGAGAGGAGGGAGTGTGGTAGGTGAGAGGTGTGAGCCCGAGAGTAGAGGGAAGGGCTGGCTGCCTGTCCAGGAGAAGGTTGTTCGTTATGTCCCTGTCCAGGTGAAGGATGCAGGCTCAGTCCCTCGGATGAAGGCCTCGACTGGTTTGCCAGTAGGCAGAGATGTATGCATTCGGTGCTTGGGAAAGGGACACCATGCGGTGAGTTGCAGAGAAGCGGTTCGTTGCCTCCTTTGCAGAGGTGTTGGGCACAGAAGATTCAACTGTCCGGCATCCCAGCTCTCTAGTAAAAATCCGTTGAAGGTTGATAATCAGGCGAATGCTATTGTTAACTCTGGTGCTCGGACCTTCACTAAGGTTCTTCCGGGAGTGTTGGAGATTCCTTGGTCATCAGAGGTTGGTCCAGCAAAAGCTTACTTGGAACAAGGCGTCGTGGTCACGTTCCAGGAATATCTTCATCAGCAGGAAGTGGACTGCGAGGAGGTGAAGAGCTGCTTGCAGGGTCTTTGGCCAGAGGTGCAAAGCTGGTGTATCCGTAGACTGGGACAATTTTGCTTCCTTGTTCATGCAGACTTAGAATCGTGGAAGAACCTGGCTTGTTCGAGGGGTCGTGTAGGGATTAAGGAGGCTACTGCTTTACAATTCTCACCTTGGAGGGTAGACGTTGGGACAAATCCGGTGAAGGAGGAGATGGAAGTCTGGTGCTCTCTAAGGGGGATCCCTCTTCACTTGTGGAACGTGACAGTCTTTCAAGCTATATGTTCAAAGTTTGGTAGACTGAGAGAGGTGGATAGGAAGGGGATCAAGGGAGTTGATATCTCGGCTGCTCGGGTGAAAATTGCTATAGACAAGTTGGAGGATATTCCAGAGAAATTGAAAATTTCTTCGGGAGGTGGTGTTTTCTGGGTATCTATCCAAGAGGAAGCAATAGTAAAGAAAGCTCCTATTCGGCAGGATTGGTCGTGGGCTGAGGTTGTAGCGGAGTACAGGAAATTCAAGGTTAACAGAGCCAAGGGTCTTGAAATAGGGGAGCCGGAAAAGTCCATCTTGCCAGTTCAAGTTGAGTCCGGTTCTGAGTCAGGCCAGGCCTCCAGGGTTGTGTACTCAGTGGAGCTAAGTCAGGGGCAGACGAAAAGGCAGGAAGGTCCCACTACTGGCAGTGTCACTTATGATCTTGGGTTTTCAAGATCAAAAGGCGGGAAAGGTATCCTTGGGATATTCCCAGAGGCCTCGAAGGGTAGGCAGAAGGGTGTTGTAGGGAGTGGGAAGGTTAAATGCTTCTTCCGAGGAGCTTTGGAGGATGCACCGGTGGTTCCCGTGAAGGTTCCGACAGACGGCGTTAAGGAGTATGATGGAAATGTGGTTTCGGGTGGGGGAGATGTACAGTACCAGGTTTGGGAGTTGGAGGATCGGATTTCAGGTGGGGATCCGATGCGTTAGGACCCGATAGTCTCGGATCTTGACTTATACTTAAATCGGAGCACTGTCGAACCAGTTCAGCAGTTTATGTCTTCTTCCGGGCCTGTTCAGATTCCCGATGGTGAACCGTTCGTGAACCGTCGTCGTCTTCGCCAAGGAACTGGTTCGGGTATCTGCGTCGGCAACCAGAGTTCCGTCAGGAGCCTCTCGGATTTCAATTGAGGTTTATCCTCCATTCTTTGTCCGCAACTTTGCAATGGCCATCGCCTTGGATATGATCCGAAGGAGGGAGGACTGGTGCGTTCTGAGGATGGTTCCTCGGGGATGCTCAGAGGCCGGAGATTACTCAGTCATAAAGTTACTGCGGAAGGTGGGATTTCTATTGATCGGATGGAGTCTAGCTTATATAAGGCTATAGAAACGGTACCTGATGATAGTGGAAGTCAGCATAGTCAGATTATTCCATTTGAAGATGGTGTTGAACCATTGGCAGTGAGACACGTCTGTGACGAAGAGGCTTGGACAGAAGAAATTTTACAGTTTGGCCAGCGCATTGGAGTTTCTTTCCTTGGCAGAGAGGAGATGGTGTTGAAATTTCTTAAGAAGTTGAAAATGCATGATATTCTGCAACATTCTGCTAAAAGAAAAGGTACGGGAGGAGGTATCAAGATAGGGAAGAGAGAAGCAGATTTTGTCAGGAACAATATTCTTGTGGACAGTCTAAGAGGCAAGAGGATTAAAGAGGGGGGGCTACATATTATCTCAACATGAATTTGGTTTCATGGAATATTAGGGGGCTTAACGGAGATTTTAAGGTAAGAGTATCTCCCTTCACCTTGATTGCATCTGTATTCAGGAGACTAAGATGTCTAGTTTTGATAACTTCCCCTTACAAAAACTGGGTGGGTCTTCATTAGATCAAATTGCTGTTCTTCCGGCAGACAGTTTCAAAGGTGGACAGCTGATTATGTGGAATGGGAACAAGTTTGATGGATTTGTGTGTAACATGGGCAGATTCAGTATATCGGTTGCTTTCAAGTGGAAATGCAGAAGATCCACCAGTGTCAAATGGGTTATCTCATCAGTGTATGGTCCGCATAACGATCAGCAGAGAGATCTGTTCTTCTTAGAACTCTATAGGTTGCATTCTCTTTTTTATGAGGCTTGGTGTATTGTGGGAGACTTTAACTGTGTTAGATTCCCATGGGAAAGATCTGGTGCTCAGAGATGGAGTAAGGAGATGCTCTTCCTTAACCAATGCATTAGGGAGGCTAATCTTATGGATTTAGCCATTCTTAATAGAAAGTTTACATGGTCTAATCTTCAGCAATTTAGTGTTCAGTCAAAGATTGACAGAGTGCTGATTTCCACAGAGTGGTTCAACTATTTCCCCTTGACACACATTAAAGGGTTATGTAGAGCTGTTTCGGATCATATCCCATTGCATCTTTTCATGGAGGACAAAAGAAAGAAACCCAGAATCTTCAGATATGAGCTGAAATGGCAGAGGGAAGAAGGTTTTAAAGAAATGATAATTAAATGGTGGCTGGAAAATACTGGGTCTGATTCAGCAACACTCAATTTTCAGAGTAAAATGAAGAGGATTAGAATAGGCTTGAAGCAATGGTCAAAGCAGAAATATGGGAGGGCAGCAAAGGAGAGGCAGTCCTTGAAGAACAAAATTGAAACTTTGGAGCTGAAAACCGAGACTATGGATCTCTCTTTTACTGAATTGCAGTCACTCAAAGAACTGAAGAAGTTGTTGAATGAGGAGCTGTTGGAGGAAATTAGTTGGAGACAAAGAGCAAAAGAACATTGGCTCAAAAAAGGTGATAACAACACATCCTTTTTCCATGCGATGGCAAGTGCAAAGAAGAGATATTTTACCATTGATCATATTAAAGATAAAGAGATTGTGATTGAAAAGCCTGAAGAGATCAAGAATAGGATTGTTGACTTCTTCCAAAATCTTTTCTTGGAAGATTTTCCTTTGAGACCTCACTTGGAGGATGGATTGCTTCCTAAGTTGGATGTTTCCGATGCTAAAGAGTTGTCTGCACCCTTTTCAGAAAATGAAATCAAGGAGACAGTTTTTAGCATGGATCCTAATAAGGCTCCGGGGCCCGATGCGATGTCTATAGGTTTTTATCAATTCTTTTGGAATACCATCAAGGACGACTTGCTTAATTTTGTCCAAGATTTCTATGATAACCCGGACAAGATTAAGGTGTTCAATTCAACTCTTATTGTTCTCATCCCTAAGATAGAAGGTGCTGAAAGTATGACTGATTTTCGTCCAATTAGTCTGCTCAATGGGTGTTACAAAGTTATTACTAAGATGCTGGCTATCCGACTCAAGAAAGTTATCTCTAAAATTGTGGGATTCAACCAATCAGCTTTTGTACAAGGGAGAGCCATTCTGGATAATTATATGGCTGCATATGAAGCTATTCACCACTATAAGTACAGAAAAAATAAAGGTGTCATCCTTAAGCCCGTTTTGAGAAGGCCTTTGACAGAATCAACTGGAATTGTCTTCACAAAACCATGGAGCTAATGGGTTTTAATGATAAATGGATAAGATGGGTGATGTGCTGCATTTCATCATCTACCTTTTATGTCTTGGTTAATGGAGAACCATGTGGATACTTTAAGAGCTCCAGAGGTTTAAGGCAAGGTGATCCCATGTCGCCACTTCTTTTCTTGTTTTTTTTTTGAAGGTGACATTAAGTCACAATTTCATAGAATAAAAAGGAGGATTACAAGGAGAATGAATAGCCCAAGGGCCATCACCTTCAAGATCGGACAATCCCCGTCCTGAACCCCAACTACCTATGAAATGCTGAAATTTACAATGATGTTTTATCAAGCCAATAAAACAAAAACACACTAAGAGCTGCCTATCAGGAGATCATATCCTTCCACTTCCTGGCCTTTTCAAAAAAATCAGAACTCCCCTCCTTGAGGATACCAGCAGCCCGTCCCCAATCTTCCACCCATCTAAATGTACTCCTCAGCAGTTCATTAGAGCTTCTACATTGATCATTGAATTTCCTTCTGTTTCTTTCACACCAGATGGCCCACAAAAGGGCCGGACAAATCAAGAACCACAATTGTTTGAGATCTTTGTATGGACAATTAATGCTCCACCAATGTAGGAGATCCAACACTGAAGATTGCTCTACCCAATTGATTCCAAATAATCTACACATAATCTTTCACTGTATGATAATAATACCACAGCCACAGAATAAATGCTTTTGATCCTCCTCAAAAAGAGCACAATAAACACACGAGAAGCTCCCAGAGATGTGTAGTTTCTTGGCCCTCCTTCCCGTAAGAATTCTGCACCAAGCAAGCTTCCACAGGAAAATTTTGATCTTATTAGGAAGATGATTAGACCAAACTAACTCTTTCCACCACACCCTAATTCCACCATCGTTCAACATTTGAGCCATGGAATTGACCGAGAACTGTCCATTGTTGGTCCATCTCCAATTTCTTTTGTCTTGCACCTCACCCAAAATTCTGACTTCACTGATGGTGTTGATTAGCAATACTAGTTCTTCTGCTTCCTCATCCGTGGGATTCCTTCTCAAAGGCAAGCTGATCTGCCCTGCATCTATATTGCATAACACTTCCTCTATTGTAGCTTCTTGGTGAAGGGTTATATTGAAGATATTGCTGAAAAGCTTAGAAAGGACCATATTGGAACACCATTTATCTCTCCAAAACTGTGTATCCCTCCCATTTCCCACCTGAATAGTACTCGAAATATCCATGAATTCAGCACATCTAACAATATTCTTCCAGATTGAAGACATATTGTAGCTGGTTGAAGGATAAAAATTCCATTTGTTCTCACCTTGAAAATAAAGATCCTTCACAATCACAGCCCAAAGTGCATTCGGATGTTCTCCCCTTCTCCACTTCTTTTCTTGTTAATTGGACAGATTTTGAGCACACTTTGGGATAGGGCAATCCAACAGGGGTTGATTCAAGGATTCACCATTGGCAGAAGCAATATCCAACTATCTCACCTTCAGTTTGCATATGATACCCGATTGTTTACACCAGGAAGCAGTATAGATATTCATAACATTAAGAAGTTGTTGATCCTGGTGGAGGTTATAACTGGGTTGAGAATTAATTATAAGAAATCTGAGATTGTGGGGGTAAATGTGTCACTTGACAGCTTACAGGACATGACTAATGCACTGCAGTCATTAGAGTCAAGGATTGGGATGACTTGATTAAGAGGTTTGAAGATAGATTGGAAGGGTGGAAAAGCATATTTCTTTCTGATGGAGGGAGACTGATTTTGTCAAAGTCAGTCCTCTCTTCATTGGCCATTTACTACATCTCTATTTTCAAGATTCCTAGAACTGTAAAGAAGCTTATTGAATCTGCAAGGAGTTCTTTCTTCTAGTCAGGAGGTAAAAGGGGAACGAGAGGACTTCATCTAATTAACTGGAACAATGTATGTAAGAGTAAGGAACAAGGAGGTATTGGTCTTTGTGGAGTTAACAAGGAGGTATTGGTCTTTGTGGAGTTGCCACTTTCAATAAAGCCTTGTTATTGAAATGGTTATGGAGAAGAGGTGAGTGTTCGGAAGCACTTTGGGCTGTCATTATCAAGGATTTGTACTATTGTGCTGATAACAAATGGAGTATCTTTCCGTCTACTACCTTTAATCTATCCCCTATCTGGAAGAACATTGTGAAGGAAGCGGATTTTTTGGCTTTATCCTATGATATCCAGATTGGCAATGGATGTGACACTCTATTCTGGAAGGACAAACGGTGCTCCGGCCTGGTTTTCTCCTCTCTTTTCAGCAATCTTTTCAATAACACTCAGTGTAAAGAGGCTTCAGTGGCACAGGTATTGGCGGTTCATGGTTCAGGATCTATAAATCTTCATATGAGAAGGGATCTCACTGAACTAGAAGTGGAGGAACTTTTAAGTATGCTCAACCTTATTAACAATATCAGAATTTGTGCTGAGATTCCAGATAAAAGAGTTTGGAAATGGAGCACCAATGGGAAGTTTTCAGTCAAGTCTATTGTTCAGATCATTAATGATGGTGGTTGTGGGGTTTGGTGGAAGAATCTAGTTTGGTCTAACCGACTGCCTAACAAGTTTAAGGTTTTTCTTTGGAAGATTGCCTAGTCTAGAATTCTTACAAGCAAGGGCCAAACTTCTTCACATACCAGGGAGTTATTCATGTGTTTTCAGTGCAATGTTCGAAGAAGATCAAGATCATCTGTTTGTGGGCTGTGGCATTATTATCATCCTTTGGAAGATCTTGTGCAGTTTGGAATCACATGGGTGGATCATTCTTCTGTTTTGGAGCTACTTAACTGGTGGTCCAGAGTTTGCCCTTTTCCAGATCAGAAACATTTGTGGTTCAGCATTTGTCTAGCCTTGATGTGGACTATTTGGTGTGAGAGAAATAAGAGAAAATTCAGTGAACAATGTTGCAGTGTCACTGATTTGTTGAAGAATACTTTTAAATGGGTGGAAGAGTGGGGATTTGCTGCAGGCATCTTGACTGATGGGAATTCTATTCTTTTGCAGAAGGCTAGGTTGTGGAGGGCTCATTTTAATTAATGGTCCTCACTTTGTTTTTCTGTTTTATTCCCTTGATAAAACAGATCCCTTGTAATTTCTGTTCAGTTTAGAATTCGACTTGGTTGGGGGTTTGTCCTACCAGGTTGTTTGGTGTCCATGGGTCCTCCTCGTATTTCACATTCTCCTAATCAATAGAATTGTGACTTTCGGTCACCTTCTAAAAAAAAAGTGTGCCAACTGATGATTATGTTTTCCTATCTTCTCCATCATCGACATTGATTATTTTGGAACCCAAGATGTTTGCACGGTTTATGGAAAACTAGAGGGTGTTGTAAGTGAATTACAAGAGTTTGGGTGATTGATATGGGTTCCTGGAACAAAACCATGGCAGATGCATCAACCTTTATATAATGGAACTATGATTGTAATTTGTAAAAGATCAATGAATGGTATGGGGATCCAGATCATTGATAGATGCAGTAGCGAAGAGGTCAGCTACAGTAAAGAATACCTTTGCTGCAGAGGAGATCTCTACCTCTATTGTAAACTAAGCACCACTGGTATCAAAATCATCACATAGCCAGCTAAGCACTTTCCCTCCATCCTCCCTCGTTTCATCTTTCTCTCTCATTTTCCCCTTCCTTAAGAACCAAACCCAGTCAAGATTCAAGTCTCTAGAAACTAGCAATTTCATGTAAGAATAATCATAATAGCTATGCCAATTTACATCCAATGATGCAATCTATTTTTGCACTTGTTGTTGCATGTAAAATAAAAAGAAAAACTAAGAGTGAAGAAAAGACACAAGGCAATCAAGTATCCCAAGTGATGATTATGTTTTCTTATCTTCTTCCATCATTGACATTGGCTGTTTTTTGTACAGCATCCACATTGCATTTGCCCATTTCCCCACGAGCTAAAATAATAAAATATTCCCAACCAAAGTCCTAATAAATCTCGCTTGGGATAGTCAAACATGCTTAACCATGACATGCTCCCAGGGCATGCACCGACGACAATTATTTTGCGTGTCCCTCAAGGAGTGTGGACTGGGTGACCGTTTTTAGCCTTTTTTTTTCCTAGATCACGGTCAGAACTCAAGGATGACCTACTTTGAGGGGATCAAAATCTAAGTGGCATGATTCTTAATCAATATGACGAGTGGTCTTTGACAGATGTTTCCTAATCAGTACGACACTGGGTGATCTTTCACTAGTGTACATATGCGATCAACCCTAGGATAGCATAGTCATGGTACATTGTATGGCTTAATTAGTCCTTGTTTTCTGCCTCACCAACCAGAATACCGGTGCTCATGTAGGACAGCAACAAAGGCTGACTGGAGTTCGCTGACAACTCAACCCAAGCTTTCAGTTCTATTCCATTCTGTGGCTAGTGTTGTTGACTATCTCATTTTCAGTTATTCACCACTTTGCTTTCTTGTCTTACCATCCGCCTTAAGGTTAAAAACTAAAAAGACATTGAGATCTGCCCTGTGATAGAGGGGTATCGACATCTGCCCTGTGTATTGATAAGCATTACTACCTGTCCTGAGAGTATAGCGTGTAGCTATGTACCCATTTTTCATTGTTTTCCCCAATGTATGAGGAGCTCTACTGCTTTTCTAATGGGTTTTCACATGATGATGTACTTGTAAATCCGAGTATATTATAAAGTTATGAAATTGTAAAGCCATAAGCAATACAAGATCACATATAAGAGCGGGGATAATGGGTCCCCTTGCTGAAGACCTCCTTGAGCTAGAAAAAAATCCATGAACACCACCATTCATAATAATAGAAAACTTAACTGTTGTCACACAACTTTTCATCACGTTGATCCATTTCTCCGGAAAGTTATGAAGTAGCAAAGTTCCAGGATACTCTATCATAGGCCTTATTGAAATCAAGTTTAGAAGCAAGACCCAATCTGCCCAATTGCCCTTATTTGTGTTGTTGCTTAACCTACTCAGCAGGTTCTGTAAAAAGGCAGAAGATCAAGGATGGATTCAGAGTGTTAAAAGTCTTGAGAGTTCCTCTTGGCATATCTCATTTACAATTTGCGGATGACACTTACTTTTCTAGAAGGCACGAAAGAAAGATTAGAAACTTCTTGTTTATCCCAAGAGCTTTTGAAACATGTTATGGTTTGATGATTATTTTCAATAAGAGTGCTCTTATCGGTATTAATATCGGACACGATACTTATAGAAGCTGTGCAAAAATATTGGGATGCACTACAGTCATCCTATCGATTACTCATCTAGGTCTCCCTTTGCACCATAAAAGACTGCCACTTTCAGCTTGGGATCCTCTTATCCACAAGATGCAGAAGAAATTGTCCATTTGGAAAGCAAAGAGTCTCTCTTTAGGAGGAAGAATCACCTTGCTTAATTCTGTCTTATCTGTCATTCCACAACATTTTCTTTCAGTTATTTTATACCTTCTAATGTAATAAAAAAACTGGACAAGATCAAGAAAAGGTTTCTATGGGGAAACATTAACAAGGATGACAGATATATTCATTCAGTGAAATGGAAGTGTATGTTGCTCTAAGGTGAGAGTAGGATTGGGAGTTAAAAGCCGAAAATTGATGAACATTGCAATGTTAGGAAAATGGATCTGACAATTGATTGCTGAAGATATACACTGGAAAAAATTTATCAGAATGAAACATTATCATACAAATTTCACATATTATCTATACCCAGATAATAGAACTTGCATGTCATCGTTATGGAGAGACATTTTGAAGGCTGCTAGTATATTCCACAGATATACACGAGTTCAAGTGGGTAATAGGGAAAGCACCAAATTCTGGACAGAAAGACGGACTGGGAATGCAACACTCAAGGAGCAATTTCTGAGATTGTATCAATTCTCTCGCAGAAAGGACAATTTTATTAAGGACATGTACAGTATAGAAAATGGCATTGCTCAGTGGGATATGAATACTAGACGGAGACTAAGACAGGAAGAACAAGTGGATTACTTGTACTTGCTTCAGATTTTAACTTCAGTACAGATGCGTCTAGGTGACGAATCTAGGTGACGAAGATAAACTTTTTTGGGCAGATAACAATAGAATTTTCTCTGTCGAATCTTTTTACAATCTCATGGAAGGAAATCAGCCTTCTTTTAGATGCCTGGATACTATAAGGAAGGTGAAATCACCACTGAAAGTGCAAAGTTTCATGCGGCTAGTCTTCAGAAAGTGGATCATCACAAAATGTACCGCAGCAAATGGTGTACTGAAGGTGACACTATATGTGTTTTATGTGGAGATGGTGTTCAGGATATAGAACATTTGCGTATCACATGTCCAGTCAACAGGAAAATTTGGGCCAACATAGGCAGATTATTGAGGTTTCATCCAACGTTCAACAGTTTACAAGAGATGTGGAACTGTTTTTGAACAAATGAAGAATAGGCTCGAGAAATGAAATAGACGGAGAATATTGCAATTACTGCCGCATGCTATCTGCTAGGGAATCTGCAAGGAAAGGAACGCCAAAGACTGGACTAGAGAACTCTGATTAGTTGCTGTTTGTGTGTCTCGTTCAGAGTAGTTCGTTTGTTTAGTGTGTTGTTTACTGCTTTCATCAATAAAATTAGTAGTGCAATTTGAGTTTCTTTCAAAAAAAATAAGCAATACAAGATCAGATAATTGTGATTATACTGTAAGTTAAAATAAGGAAAAAGTGTTCAAGAGTAATCGATGAATTACAGAGGTAGGAAAAAAAGGATTTAAGAATGGGCTAAGGGTGAATGATGAGTTAATAAGGGTGCAGTTATCTTTTTTAGCTTGTGTGTGTCTGCACTGCCCACCGCTCTTGGACCTTTTCCATTTTTAATACCTTTTTGTCCACTTTCACTTACCTGTACTACGTTTAGGAGGTAATAAGGTGAATGACCCTTGTACCACTGTTTTTGTCCAGGTGACGAGTTGGAGTGGAGTCAACAGGGACTTGCTAGTGTTGAGCCATTGAGGCAACAGTCCTCAAAAGCCTGAAAATGACATAGGTCAAAGATATGTTAATTTATTTTTGGGATATGTGCACTTTTCTTTTTCTATGCAGCTCAAATTTTGTAGTAACTTTTATTTATTTGTTTCTGACATGCATTTTTCAAGTGAACAATCAGTTATTTATGTTCCATCTCTACTCTGTTGTTTGGGTACCCCTGACTCTCCCAAACCACCAAATGAATGTTTCAAGTAATGCCCCTCTTCCTTAGGTCAATGTTGGTTTGGCCGAGACCGGAGTCTCAGGACATCAGTGTATGTCTTCAATGCATAATCTGGTTACAGACCCGCATAAATCAGATGGTCATATTTAGGAAAATGAGACCAAAGAAGTCCTCGGTTGGAATCATGCCAAAAACTCTATTCGATTTGGATTGAGAGGAACTCAGGATTTCCAAACTGCTTCTTAATCAATTGAAAACAATGCTCAAGCTTGATGGTTTTACGAAAAGTTGATACTGAAAAAGATCACTCATCAACACTTGTCTATCAATAAAATGTCAGCTATGATCTGGACCAAGTAACCAGAGATTTCAACAAGCTTTCAAGCCACCCATCTGCAGTCCAAATACTAAATTGTAAGATGAAGACATAGCTAGGAGAGTTAGCAAGGTAAAGGAGGGCCTCGCCTCGTAGAGGAACAGTCAGATTCTTTAAAAACAAGATAGAATTAACTGCATGGTCAGTGGGTAAACAGCACCATGCCCTTATTTCCAGACTGAATTTCCAAAGATAAACAAGACCCAAAATGCTAGGACAAGGACTATGAGATTTAAGAAGATGATGTCCATTCCTAAAACTTCAGTACTAGCCTAGAAGGTACATTAAAGTTAAAATATAAATGGACCATAACTTCATATATAGTAGGCCATCAAATGTGCAAAAAATTAAAAACAAAACATTGCCACTGGGAAATGTCACACAGGATACAATTGGTATAAAGCAATTGTCATGTCAGCTAGATAATGCCACAAGGATATATATGATAACAAATTAACAAAACAAATAACTCAAATAGATATCATGTGACAAGTGATAAAAGTTACAACCTTTATTGTCGTCACGGTTTGCAGAAGAACTACCCCAAGTAGACAAACCTGGCCATGAGACCCTGAAACAGACCAAAGATAATAAAAGGTGAGGGAAACAATAATTGGCATAATAGTAGAATAATAATTAATTAAAGAGTCCAATATTATGTTTCAGCTAACAAATGAGCAAAGTGGACTAAATAGAATAATTATCACCAATAAACTGTAACTTCCCTTCTCAAAATTATAGAACTAAAATTATTATCAGTCCAGTGATTGCTTCCCCGCAAGGAGAGAATGAATCATTGGACAGACATGCACAAACCATCTGATAGCGCACCCATGGTGCAAGACCAAATATTAGAACTCGAGAACTTGGGAAACACAACTTGTGACATAAGTCACATTTCATTGATGAAAAAGTAAAGTACGCTAAAGGACCTTGGAAACCGCCCACCCACAGACAATATAAATCCTCAGGTTCAGATAGAACCAGAGGTCACACATCAAAAAGAAAAGCTACATGTAAATCCTCAGGTTCAGATAGAACCAGAGGTCACACATCAAAAAGAAAAGCTACATGATACCTGTTTCATGAGATATATAAAACAGGGAAAGTATCAAAGTACAAAATCCTTCCAATTCTCAGACTTATCGAGTGTTCTGAGCATATTACCGTTAGGGATCTCCGCAGCTCTTCCCCGATCCTCTGTCCAAAAAGTGCTTCTCAAAATCTGAAATACACAATTGAACTCCCCACTAAACCTCCTCTTATTCCTTCATGCCAAATAGCCCATATCATACCTGTCCCCAGCAAAAACCAAACATCTTTCTAATTTGGCTCTGGACATGCTTCCTTCCACCACTTTACAGCCCCATTACAGAGGATTGCTTCTCCCACCTGATACCCACTGCTCTGCATAGAACCGTCCACAATGTAGAGATTACACCATAACCATAAAAAAGGTGATTTTGGTCTTCCTCGTACATAGCACAGAAAAGACATGAGCAGTTCTGAAGTCTGAGAATCTTCTTAATTCTGTGACTGATAGGTAACCTATTCCATGCAATTTTCCACACAGAAAGATTCTGATTTTGTTTGGGATACAATTATCCCAAACAATATCCTGCCACCAAACCTTGAACCCTCCATCATCTAGAAGTTGAACTAGAGCTTTGACTGAAAAATTGCCATTACTATTCCATCTCCACAGTCTTCTACGTTGAAGCTCCTGACAAAGCTGAGATGATAAACTGTGTTCAATAGGCTATCAGTTCTTCATATTCCACTTCGGTAAGGTTTCTTCTCAGAAATATGTTGCACTGACCATTTGTATCTCTGGGTAATACTTGGGCAACTGAATCTCCACTGTTGATCACTATAGGAAACAAATTCCTAAACTTCAATTTCAAAGGAAGTTGGGAACACCATTTATCCATCCAAAAATTAATTACTTCCCTATTACCAACCTGCAATTGAGAAGAAACTGAGAGAATATCTGCAGCCTTGATAATCTGCTTCCATATAGGTGAAAGGTTGTAAGTTCTGGAGGTATAAATAGGCCATGAACCAGAAAGAGGGAAATATTTCTCCTTCACAATCATCCCCCAAAAGAGAATCTTTCTCCTCCCTTAACCTCCATAACCATTTTGCCAGCAGAGCCTTATTAAATATCTCAATTTTTGTGAGACCAACACCTTGTTGCTCCACACAGTATCCCACTTGATCAAGTGCGGTGCTTTCTTCTCTCTTTTTCCTCCACCCAAAAAAAAAAGACCTTGCAGCTTCTAAAATTCTTTCAACAGTCCTTGGAACCTTAAAAGCAGAAAGATAATAAACTCCTAAGGACGAGAAAACAGATTTGGAAAGAGGCCATCTTCCACCTACTGCAAGAAGCTTCCTTTTCCACCCTTCTACTCTGCCTTCAAACTTCTTGATTAGTGCATCCCAATCCCCGACTTTAATGGCACCATCAGTCAAAGGCAGACCTAAATACTTGATGGGAAATTGGGAGTAAGAGCAGTCCATGGCACTCGCAATTTTCCTCAAAGTAGAATTTGGTAAATTAATACCGACCACTTCTGACTTCTCAAAATTAATCTTGAGACATGTGATTAGTTCCACCAGAGTGAGAAATTTTTTTATATTCTGAATGACCTCACCTCTCCCTTAAGTGAACAACAATGTGTCATCTGCAAACTGTAGATGAGTGAGCTGATTGTTGTCCCTTCCAATAGGGAATCCATCTACCAGCCCCAACTGAGAAGCTTTGTTCCACAATGAACTCAAGATCTGGCCAACAAGAAGAAAAATAAGAGGTGATACGGGATCCCCCTGTCTAAGTACTCTACAGCTGCTGAAATGGCCGCAAGGCTCTCCATTAATTAGAATGGAGAACCCAGGCAAGGAAATGCAGCACATAATCCACTCAATCCATTTTTAGCTTGAACCCATCAATTCAAATGTTCTCCTGATACAATATCAGCTGACTCTATCATACGCTTTTTCAAAGTCAAGCTTCAATAGAACCCCTAGTTCATTTATTCTTCTCTGATGATGAATAGATTCATAAGCTGCCATGTAGTTATCTAGAATAAACCTTCCTTCCATGAAAGCAGACTGGTTCTTAACAACAAGCTGTCCTAGAACTTTCTTGAGTCCGGATGCTAGAACTTTGGAAATGATTTTATAACACCCATTCAACAAACTAATGGGTCTAAACTTTGACATACTCTCAGCACCTTCCTTTTTAGGGATAAGAACAATGTGAGTAGAGTTGAAGCATCTTACATATGTAGATTTATCTTGAAATTCCTGCAACACCTTCATCAAATCTTCTTTAATCACCTCCCAAAAGAACTGATAAAAACCCAATAAAAACCATCTGGGCCTGAGGATTTGTTTAGATTCATGCTGAAAATAGCCTCTCTAACTTCCTCCTCCTGAAATGGTAAGCACATTGCTTCAGCTTAAAATTCATTCAACTTAGATAACATACCATCTTACAAACGTGGTCTCCACTGCAAAGTCTCTTTGAAGAGATTATCATAAAATTGGATAAACCTGTCCTTAATAGCTTTCTTACTATCGCAGAGATCTTCATTCTCTTTTATGTGATTGATCTTCAAGGACCTCCTTCTTGCACTCACCACAGCGTGGAACAAGGCTGTGTTTTTATCACCTTCTTACAGCCAATGCTCCTTAGCCCGTTGCTTCCATTTAATTTCCTCCTTAAACAAAAGTTACATTATACTGTTTTTGATAATCCTTAAACTTTTGATTTTGTTCTTCAGACAGAGGATTATATTCACAGCTAGCTTCCAGACGATCAATGGCCTGCATAATTTCATGTCTTCTCTCTGCTACAGTTTAAACTTTTGATTTTGTTCTTCAGACAGAGGATTATATTCACAGCTAGTTTCCAGCTGATCAATGGCCTGCATAATTTCATGTCTTCTCTCTGCTACAGTTCCAAAAGTCTGACTTGCCCATTTTTTTCAAACACTCCCTAACCCACTTTAGCTTCTTGGAGAATGCAGAGGATGCATAATCATTAGCAGGGCCTCCCTCCACCATTTACTAACCAAATCCTTGAACCCATCCTGATAATGCCAAGCGAGTTCATATCTGAATAACCTGATCTTCTTATCTGTATCACCTGTCATTAATAACAATGGTAGATGATCGGAAACCATTATATTAAGTCGTTTAATCTGTGTATGCGGGAACAATCTTTGCCATTCAGTTGATATCAAAACTCTTCAATTCCAGAGTGGACACTTTCTAGTTGAAGATTTGACCATGTGAACCTCCTCTTCGGGATTTCCATATCAATCAAACCATTGTCCCCTTATCAATTGGTTCAACCCTTCCATCTCCTTGCGCCATTTCCGCACCCTCGATCTCTCTGATGGGCATCTAACACAATTAAAATCACCCAAAATGCACCAGACCTCAGAGAACATAGCCTGTAGACTATATATTTCATGGAAAAGATCATCCCTCTGCTGGTCAGTATGTGGCCCATAGACTGAAGAAATCACCCAGGTATTTGATGAGCAAATTTCTGAAAAAAGCACTGATATGCTAAATCTTCCAACATCAACAACCATCCCCTTGAATATACTGTCATTCCATACTATAATTTGTCCTCCTTTGAAGCCATCAGCTGGAACGATTGCACAACCTGTCAACACTGATCCCCCTAGACTTTTATGGATTTGATCATCCAATTGCATCATTTTTGTCTCTTGAAGACAAACACAGATCCAAGTGCAGAGTTCTGACATGATCTTTAACTGCCCTCTTTTTGAGCTCACTATTAAGCCCTCTAACATTCCATGACAAAATCTTCATTAGGAAAGAGAGTTCTCCATCACCATTTTCCCTTTTTTACCTCTCAAGCTATCAAAGACTTCATTGGACTTGATAAAACTTATCTTGGACTTCATAAAACTTATCTTCCTCTTCCCAATTTTTGATTCCACCACCATGTCCTCTTCTTTTAACAGAATTCTGCAAAGCCTCATTTCTTCAGAGTCTTTTTAGGAAAGTTATCACCACGTCTTCCTTACCCTGAAATGATACACCAACTGTGCCTCCAAATTGAATGATCTCATTAACCCAACCATCCTCTGAGACTCGATGTACCACCGCAAGTGGTTTGCAAATAGGAGCAAATGGAACAATCTCCCCCTCCGAAGAAACACCACCAAATACTTCAATAAGTGTTCCGACATATCCTTCTTCAGATATCACCTGTTGTTTCTACCCAGCCTGATCTGTATCACCTTCCCCTTCCTCTGACGAAGAGTGAAATTCATAGCATGCCTCAAAAGAAACCCCTTCAACAACATCCCTAACAAAAAGCTGTCAAGATAGCTGACCTCCACCTCTACGAGCATTATGAGACAACCCTAAAGACGACCACAGTCACGGAGTTAGAAGGTACTTACTGCTTTTGAGACAGAGATAGCACTTCCATCTCCTTTAAACAATGCTCCTGACCACCGTCTCCGATGCTCTGTTTTGCAAGTAAGTGGACAGAGGAAGCCACACAAGGAAGACGACGACGGTTCGTTCGAGCGGTCAAGTCATCAAGCCGGTTCGCTCCCTCCTCCCTCAAAACCCGCTTTGACTTTAAGTTACGATCCAAACTCGACCCCAAAAAATGGTTCGGATTTGAAATTTAGACAATCCGTTCCCCGGACCCGAGACTGTACATCTCCCTTACCCGGAACCCCGTCACCCTCACTCCTTCCACAGGTCAATATATCAACTCCCTCGGGACCATCCAATATCCTCCCAACCACCTTGGCTTTCGAAGAGAGCAACATCTGCACAACCAAAAGGAGATACACCGCCACCCTTTGACACGCAAGGATCATCTCCCAAGAGATTATTCATGCGATCCTCCCTCAAACTTGTTGACAGACCATTCAAGTCTCCCCTCGAGCTCAGGCCTATGCTTTCCACCTTTTTCCTTACCTTGCATTCACCTGAATCGGAGGACTCTGCTAGTTCAAGACTCGTCATTTGCTTCAAAAGACGGTTTGCCTCCGGCACCCCTGTTTCATGAAGGACCTCTCTATGTGACTTATATTTCTTGTACTTGGCCACAACTTCTGCCCAGCTCCACTGATTATGATATGCCTGCATCAATGGCCGCTCTACTTCTTCTCGTTCAATGAGAACCAAGAAACATTTACCCCTAACTAAGATCTTGACTTCCTCTGGAATATCTTCCGAACTCTCCACCTTAATCAAAACTCACGCAAAATCATGACTCTCACCCTTCAAGACCTCGCTATCCACCATCCTCAAGAATCCAAAAGAGGAGACAATAGCATGGAATGTGGACAGATTCCACAAATGTAATGGAATCCCCTCGAGTATGCACCACCTCGAAATGCCTTCTTGAGCTAGAAAAGTGTCGTCTTCAACCTTCCACGAGGAAAAGGATAAAGATAAGTTCTCCATTTGTCTTGACACCATGGAGCAAGCTTCAGATTTCCAGGTGGGAGAGGCAACTTTAACCAGGAAAGAGTGACTGCCAAAATCACGAATCCCCCACTCTTTCTCCTCCGGCCAACAGCTCTTCAAAGACAAAAGTAAAGCTTCATTCACAGATACCCCCACAGTAGAGGACCCTAGAGAAGCAGAAGCAGAAACAAAGTCACAAGTTACCTACTAATGCAATTTAGTATGAAAGGGGTCTTGTGATCATTTCTCAGTTGAATGAGAAACTTGACAGGCAAAGTCTACAGGGAAAACTACATTCATGCCTATTTCGATCGGACAATTCAAATTTAAGACCTAAAAGAACACAATAAAGACAGGATTCACCCACTAATACAATTAGATTATGAGATTGAAAGATGAATCAATAGCATTGGTAACATGCCGTCCACAAAAAGGGGGTGTAATAATGATATCACAGGAAAGTACAGTAAGAATGCAGCAATTTTTCAGAACATGTGAGATTGGAGTGACAAAATTGACCGAATCAACTACAGACAGAGACCATACATTGTCTCACCAGAAAAGTCCCCTACTTTGCTCATGTGTATGCTGCCATAGTATGTACAAGATGCCAACAAAAAATTTAAAAAAAATGCGTGCCCTCTAAGAACACAAGAGTGAGAGAGAGACAGAGCTCGAGATAGAGAGCATGCATAGAATGTACAACAGAGCGTAATGTGAACTATACTAAGAAGATTAGATTTTCGGAAGTTAAGAAAACATTAAAGAAGATGAAAATAGGTAAAGCTTGTGGCCCTGATAGAATTCCTATTGAAGTGTGAAAATATTTAGAAGATGTAGGAGTGGAATGGTTAACCCGACTGTTTAACAAAATCTTAGTCTCTAAGAAAATGCCAGATGAATGGAGGAAGAACACTCTTGTACTTATTTTTAGAAACAAAAAAAAAACATCCAGAGCTGCTCAAACTATAGAGGAATTAAGCTCATGAGTCATACTATCAAGCTGTGGGAGAGAGTTGTGGAATATCATTTACGTTGCGACACAACTATCTTGGCCAACCAATTCGGCTTTATGCCGGGTCAATCAACTATGGAAGCTATCATCCTCATTAGGAACTTGATAGATAAATATATAGACATGAAGAAAGATCTACATATAGTGTTCATCGATTTGGAGAAGGCCTATGATAGAATTCCAAGAGATGTCTTGTAATAGGTGTTGGAACGCAAGAGGATATCTACTACGTACATACAAGTATTAAAAGACATGTATGAAGGAGCAACTACTAGTGTCTGCACAGTTAGAGGAGAAACAAGAGATTTCTCTATTTCATTTGGAGTCCATCAAAGATCAAGAGTAAACTCTTAGGCTCACTTTGTTTGCGGAATAGGGCCGGAATAACCGGTATAAAGGCATTATTTTGGTTTGATTGTGGGGATGCCTAATTCCCTCGATTCCCCAAACTCTACCTAGATTGCCTAATTCCCCCAATTTTACCCTTTATTTCACTCCTTATTCCACTTATTCTTACCAAATCATTTGGAATAGCGCAGTATAATTCTCCTTATTCTTGGTGGAATACCAACAACTTACCAAATCCAAATACCTCTTATTCTGGTTTAAGAAATCCCCAAAACCTTATTCTGATTTAAGTTATTCTGCAAACAAAGTGAACCTTACATTTTCGCATTAATTATGGATGAGTTAACAAAAGATATACAAGAGAACATTCCGTGGTGTATGATGTTTGCGGATGATATTGTATTGATAGATGAGATGCACGAGAGAGTTAATGAAAAATTAGAACTTTGGAAGAACACCTTGGAGTCTAAGGATTTCAAGTTAAGTAAAACTATGACAGAATACATGCATTATAAGTTTAGTGAAGGTCAGATAAGTGAAAAGGAAAGAATTAACTTGGATGGGATGGCAATACCTCAAAGCACCTATTTCAAATGTCTTGGTTCGATCCTCTAAGAAGATGGAGGGTGCAAGGAGGATGTTAATCATAGGATTAAAGTAGGATGGGTAAAGTAGAGAGTTGCCACGAGAGTCATGCGTGACCGC
The DNA here is from genome assembly GCA_030544215.1 of Zantedeschia hybrid cultivar. Taxonomy (NCBI): domain Eukaryota; kingdom Viridiplantae; phylum Streptophyta; class Magnoliopsida; order Alismatales; family Araceae; genus Zantedeschia; species Zantedeschia hybrid cultivar. The sequence goes on from JARZZO010000007.1 coordinate 2,344,577, forward strand.
GAGGTCCCAACAAAGCTGGAAGAAAAATTATACCGTACGGCGATAAACCTGCAACATTCTATGGTAGCAATTGTTGGGCGATGAAAAGGCAACATGTCTCTAAGATGAGCGTTGTCAAGATGAGAATGTTAAGGTGGATGTGCAGACATACTAGACTAGATAAAATTTATAATGAGTATATTAGATAAAAGGTAGGAGTGGTATCAATTGAGGACAAATTGAGAGAAGAGAGATTGAGATGGTTTGGGCATATTAGGCGTTGACCAAGGGAGGCTCCAGTTAGAAAAGTGGAGCATATTAGGATAGAGGAAGGGAAGAAAGGAAGGGATAGACCTAGATTAACTTGAAAGAGAGTAGTACAATATGATTTGGAGGCTTTAAATCCTTCAGAAGAGGTAGTCCAAAATCGTTTAGAGTGGAAACAGAGAAACCATATAGCCAACCCAAATTAATTTGGGATTAAGGCTTGGTTGAGTTGAGTTTAGAAAACCTAACAAAGATAAAACATCACAAATCTGGTTACCATGGAAGTAACTAGAAAGGAAGGCCCTGAAACCCCTTCATAAGGTACCCAAAATGTCCCATTACAAGGTAACCAGAAGCACAATAGCTGAAAACCCCTGACCAGGAAAGAATAAAGTAACCAAGAACCTAAAAAGCCCCATTACATAGTGTAAGATCTCCAAGAAAGTGAAAAATTGAAAGCAGACTCTCCAATGGTTGATGAGACTGGTGGAATGTCGTATGACAAGGAACGGAGGCGAGACCACATGATTGAAGCATCTGGAATTCCTCTCCTTCCCTGTGGCCCAAAGAAAAGCTCCAAGCAGCATGGTCCAATCTTCCTTATCTGTCCTGGAATTATAAAGCTCTCCCGATGAGAAGATAAAGGCAGGCAGAGATTGAGGCTTCCTTCAATCCAAGCCCAGGCAAGTAAACATGGTTTCCAGACAACCGAGATGATACCACAGCAATGATGGCAGTCTCAACGCCAGTCGGTACCCATACCAGTATGTACCGGTATCGGGCCGGTACCGGCCAGTTTCATTCGGTACTGGCCGACATCAGTGATATTTTTTATTTAATGAATGATATCGGGGTACCCCTCCCTCCCCCCCCCCCCCCCCAAAAAAAAAAGAGTATCGGTACTGACCGACACCGATATGTATCGGTGTCCGCCGATACTGCCAACCATGTACCACAGTGCAAGAATAGATGGTCTGCAGTTTCTTGGAATAAACAACAAAAGACGCACTTGCTCCTAGCGTTGAGTTTGTACTTACGAGGGCGGTTCAGAGTAGGTAATCTGTTTTGAACCAGTTTCCACGTAAAAATTCTAATCTTTGTAGGCCATTCACACCTCCAAATGAATGTATCCCAAGGTACATGACAACCTCCACACTGTGCTGTGGACCATTTGGGGAGAGCAGAATAAGCATATCTTCGGACAGGGAGCATTGGTCCTGAAGTGACTTGTTTCGTTTGTTTGTGATAGGATGAGAGAATGGGCCTGCACCTTTTGTAAAGTGCACTCTAGTAACTCCCTCCCTTTTTGCTTCATTTGAAGGATAGCAGTCCCTTTTGTTGGGAGTGTTTTTTCTTTCGCTTTTTTTTTTTTTTTGGGGGGGGGGGGGGGGGGGGGGGTGGGGGGTTCATTTTGTGGGGAGCCTTTAACCACAGCAGATCCTTTTTTATTGGGAGTTTTGAGGGGGCCTCTTTGGCTTTGGTGTACATTTGCATGGGGGGTTTCTACTACACTCCTCTACATTCACCTCTTCAACTTAATATAACTTGTGGCAGTACCCACTTTCAAGAAAATAGTGGGTTCACATATGCAAAGGTCATTAGTGAACATGTGCATTACCTGTTCATGTGCAAAGAACACTGGCAGGAGCACCTGTTACTAGACATGGTTACTGTCTTTTTTTCCTTTTTCACTTTTAGAATTCTAAAAGGGCAAAGAGGAAGACCAAAAGAGCTTGGACAGAGGTACTCAAGAAAGATAGGAAATTAGGCACGTCAGTAGAAATATGAGATATGACAGAGTTCAATATACAACATATGCCTGGTAGAAAGGCATGGGCACTCACTGAAAGGAAAGCAGAATTGCCATCATGAACCCATGGGTCAACAAAAGCACAGACTGGGAGGGTAATCTTAAGCGAACCCCAAAGTTCCCATTTATAAATGACATACAACAAATAGAAAATGCAAATCAAACCAACAACAAACTGGACAATTCCAAGGAATTATAAATTTAACTTCAAACTTTACCTAGCAAAAACGAAGAGGATCCACTCTACACCACATAGCTTGTTTCTTTTAATACCTTTGATTGACCAAATTCATCATCACCATCAAACCCTTACCCTATTATCTGGCATCAGTTACATTGTCCTGCCATTTTAATCTATCTAATGCCACATTTGTACTAAAACCTAGGAAGGTCAAATCCTTTCTTACTATGTCCAAGTTCAACCATCTCATTTTAGGCCTTCCCCGTCTTCTCTTACCTCCTCCACTCAAATTCATGGTTTGCCATCTCTTCTAAGAATCTCCAAGATCTCTTGAGCATCTCTGTCTCCCCAAGGTCAAGAGACAAATATCAGTCAAGATCAAGAATACGAGGGATATCGAAGAAGAGTAATCCAAAGGAGTAGGCTAAAAGAAGGAGGGGGGATGGAGGAGATGAAAATGCCAAAAGAGGAGGGGATAAGGATGATAATTGATGATAAAGCCATCCCCGTGTATGTGTAAACGTGTTTTTTTGCTTTCTTCTTGTTATTATTGTGTTAATTTAATCACATTGATTTTTTTTAAAAACAGTATAAGATTATCATAACTTGGATGTCGTTCTCTCTCTCTCTCTCTCTCTCTCTCTCTCTCTCTCTCTCTCTCTCTCCCAAAGATCTGTTCAATATCTCTTCTCTTTAACCTTTCAAGATGATCTCATGATCCAATGTAGCATTATATGTGTATATCACATATACAACATATATACAGTGTTGTTATCATACATGTCCCAAGATTTTGTTCCGATCTCCCAGAGATTTCATAGAGACCTCTTCGACACCCCGCCTGCGAGATGAAGCTGTGATCCAGCCATCCAGGGTGGCAAACCTTGCTCAAATTTGATCACAACTTTTGACATGATAAAACTTAACCACCAATGCACATTATGGAACTATCTAAGCTTACTTTCCCCTAAGCGCAGTGTCAATAGGAGCAACACCCAAGTCTCCACATGCATGATCATTCCGAATCTTATCCTTTCCAATCTGTTATGCATAATTTTTACACATTATTTGGAATCCGACCTAGCTATCTCTCCTATCGGATTTTTTTATTATTATTAGATCCTATCGTCTTCGGTCATTTTTGTTGTATTTGGAGAAATATAGGTCGATTTTATGTATTTTGTTTCTTGGATTATGAAAGCTTGGGATTAGCCCTCAGGGAGTCCGGAACTTCGGATCAGACTAAGATCCGAATAAATGACCTCTCTCCACTGACCTCGATCAGTGTTAATTACGTCGAGCAACCGCTCGACAACCCTTGATTAACCGTCCTTATAACATGCAACACAACTACTACAGGCAGCACATGCATATGCAGATATATTTTAGATTAAGCTCTTGACTTCACCCAAGTTTAGACTGGGTTTATAATTGATTGGGAGACTTTTCAAAAGATTTTGGATTGACTCCGAGTTATCTGGATGATTCCAAATATTTTATACCGATGAGGGTATTTTTGTAATTATGCCAAGTTGGAGGGTATAGGGGTATTATGGTCACTTTAATACGTGAAGTGAGTTTTTTGTAAGGATATTTTGGTAATTTTACTCCAAATTGGATTTCTAGATTTAAAGTCCGTTTTAAGATATTTTTGTAATTATGTTGCATTAGGGTCATTATGGTCATTTTAAGTTTTTTAGCATTTTAAGGAAACTTGAAAACCCTTAGGATGTATTTTAGGATCATTTTAGACATATTTAAGTTATAGGGGTATTTGGGTAATTGTACCTTAAATTGGATTTATTAGACTTGGAATCTATTGTTATATTTTTCTGAGATTTTTACTTATTTTTATCATATTGATGGTATTTTGATAATTTTACCCATCTTATTAGGGTTTTGAGGGTATTTTGGGCATGGGAGAGGTTTTGATATTTTTTAAGATTTTTCTGTGATTTTTATCATGGGTGAGGGTATTTTTGTAATTTTATTAGGTTCTAGGGGGTATTTTGGTCATTTCGAAAATTTTATATGTTTTCAGATTTGGTTCTCTGTTTTTTACTGATTTTTACTGAACTTTTTTTATTTTTATATTGATTTTACTGATTTTAAATAATTTTCACATATTTTATTAATTAATTAAGCATGAGGGATATTTAAGTCATTTTTTAACTTAAGTATATTATTTTGTCTCAATGTTTCATTATTGAATTTTGATTATGAGTCTAAGATTAGTTATGTATGGAGTGAGGCCAAAGATATTTTAGAGTATTTAATTATATATTTATATATTTTAATTAGTTATTAAACTAATTAATAAATTAATTATGTGTGTTAAAATATAATAGCATAATGTTACTTGAGTAATAGGTTCATGAACACATATGCACACATATATGCTCAAAGAATAATATTAATATTTCATTCATCATTTCAGCATAATCCCGTCTTATAGAACGGCGATTTTACAACATAAATTCGGCAGAACTTCTCCTTAGGAATAAACCTTAAGAAGAGAGCCCTCCGAGAAAATATCTCCTCCAAATGCAGCAAACCCGGACAAGAGCACCGGATTTGGTCTTCAAATGGACAGAGTTTCCCCTAGGAAATTTTGGGCTAAGGAGGCATGCTTTCTTCCTCCCTCTTGGGAGATATTTATAGGCCTTGGAGGCCTTAACCGGTGGAGGTACCCATCGTTGGATCTTGAGGTGGGGGGTGCCACCATAAGATTTTTTTTTTGGAGAGAGAGGAGGAGGGGGACCTAGTGGGGACCCCCACCAGTTGGGGACCGGTGGGGGGTGCCACCGGTTGGACCCCCACCGGTTTTAAGCAATCGGTGGAGGTGTTTCCCCCTCCCATTCTCTTTTTTGTCTCCTTCTTTAATTATTACCCTCATTAACTCCCTCTTCCCTTTTCTCCATTGGTTTAGGTGTGAAAAGATGGGTTTCCACTAATCATGGGGGAATTAAATGTGAGTTAGTGGGAGCTCCAATAACATGGGGCAGAATAAGGCTTTAAAAACCCACTTTTAATGGTGTTTAAACCCATTAATTCCCCCCTCTCTCTCATTCTTTTTCTGTATTTAACAGAGAGAAGAGCTCCCCCCCACCGGTTGGCGGTTGGGGGGGTTTTGCTTTTATTTAATGGGGGCAAAACCCCCTACCGGTGGGAAGCTCCAATGGAACCGGTGGGGGTGGGGGGGTGTCTAGCCTCCCTCTACTTCCTTTCTTTATTCCTCCATTAAAGGCCATCAATGGGCGGCCATTGTTGATTTTTTTCTTGCTCCTCCTTCATCTCTTTTTTTTTTTTCTTTTGTACCCTTCAGAAAAAGGGTTCAACACACATGTTCCTTCTCACAGCCCAACACCATCTCAAACAACATAGCAGCTCTCACAACAGCTCTCACAACAGTTCTGTAGAACTCCCTTGAATTCTGTGGAGACTTGTCGATCACAGAAGACTCGAGACATATTTCTCCACCTCAACAAACCTGCCATGACCCTATGCGAGACATCCTCTTTGATTGAACAAATTCATAAAAAATACATTGAAAATTTTCCTTCTAGAAGGATGCTAGTCAGGGAAATCAAGAATACTTGTACAAAATAAGGGCGAAGCAACTTCTCTGACTTATGAGCCAACTTCTCAATCAAAAGTATGTATAATTCATGGTTATATGCATAGCCCTGTTAAGTGGGCAAGAATGAGAACTGCAAGATAAACAGTTAAAAAACACCTACTTGAAAAGAAACAATTATAAAAGACATAAGACTATAACTTCATATGATGTTGCATACATTTTGTCCATAAGCATCCCAAAATAATTTGACTTCTTGGATGCCAAACTCATGATGTGCAAACATGAAGACGTAATATTATTCAAATGGCATACTTCTGTATAATTATAGTCTTTACCTGGTACTTGATGGCAGCTCGAAATCCCATGAACTTTTGGATGGTGGTTCACCTACATCTCCGTTGACCAGTTCACCTCCAAGATCAAATAAAATAGATTAGCATTAAATAGCTGGTCAATGATGATCAAGGAAGTAGATCTCCAGATATGCTTTTAAACTAGTCACATCCACATCCAGCTGAGTTATATTTCCAAAAATCAATGCTCTTTGGCCAAAAACACTGTTGTCAAGGTGCCCGCCTAGGCATCGCCTAGGCGCCCAGGCGGTTTTCCAGCAGCAAGGCGCTGGGCCGCCTTTCCAACAGCCCAAAAGGTGCCCAAGGCACCCACATTGCATGAAACCCAAGGACATATAAATACATACTAATACATGTATATATATACATATTACATAATTTATATATACATACATACAGATATATGTATATGTATACACATATTACATATTATATATATAATTATTATATTATGAAGTTGATGCCTAGACGACACCTAGGCAGGCGCCTGAGCGCTTAGGTGGTCCAAAACCCCAAGCATGTGTTTGGTCGTCCTACCACCTTGACAACTATCATGTTGCCTAGGAGCTAGGCGCTGGGCCGCCTTTCCACGGCCCAAAAGCACCCAAGGTGCCCGCCCAGGCACCCGTATCAGACCTGCTGACCCGTTTTTGAGGCTCTCACTCTCTCATTGTATATTCCATCCAATTAGCATTATTTTATTATGAAACTTAATTTTTTGTTGGTGATAATATTTTATATTCAGTGTTTTACATTATTGCATCTTATATATTGTTGTTGTAAGCAAGGTAGAAAGAATCGGGGATCGGGTACAGCTTGGTCCGATCCAATCCGATCCGGACCAGTCCCCCCAATTATTTTTTAATTACTTAGAAAAAATAGATCCGATCCCAGTCTGATCTTGGACCAATTCCAGCCTATACCGGTGGATCGGGGATCAGGATCAGACCGGTTTGGGTCAAAACCGATCGGATCGGCCAGTCCGATCGGTACCGATCCTGCTTTCCTTGGTTGTAAGCATTATGTTGCAGATTTTGGAAGAATAAGTTGACAAACATTCCAGTTAGTATTTTTATTATCGAATATCATTTTTTATATTTATTTTTAAGTTGGATATTTAATGTTAATACTTCAATCCAATATACTACTGTTTGGAAGGTTTTTTTTTTTTTGAAACCTTCGTCGGGACCTAACCTAGACGTCTCTCCTATCGGATTATTCAGAAATCCACTCTTTTTGTTTTTTGTTTATCTAGAGAAATATAGGTCGGTTTTATATTTTATCGGACTATGAGAGCTTGGGATTAGCCCTCAGGGAATCCGGGACTTCGAATCAGGAGAAGATTCGAGTATATGACCTCTCTCCACTGACCTTGGTCAGTGTTAATTACGTCGAGCAACTGTTCGGCAACCCTTGATTAACCGTCCGTATGATGACCTTATAACATGAAACACTACTACTACAGACAACGCATGCATATGAATATGAAGATGTATTTGTATTTTAGGTTAAGTCCTTGGCCTCACCCCGGTTTTGAGATAGATTTTATATGATTTTGGATTAATTCCAATGTATTTGGATCGATTCCAAGTTATTTTAAACCCATAGGGGTGTTTTTGCAATTATACAATTTTTAGGAATTATGGAGGTATTATGGTTTATAAGCATATGAGAGCAAGTTTTAATGGTTTTAAAATCTTATGAGATTTGTGAAATTAATTTTTAAGTGTATAAAGGTATTTTGGTAATTTTTACCCTAAACCGGGCTTGTTATATTTTGAGTCTATTTTCTTATGAGATTTTTATTGTATGGAGGGTATTTTGGTCATAAAATAGGTTCTGATATTTTTTAAGAATTTTATCTGATTTTTACAGATTTTTATTATAAGTGAGGGTATTTTCGTGATTTTATTAAGTTCCATGTATATTTTAATTATTTAAGAAATTTTTATATTCTTTTAGATTTGGTTTTCTGTTTTTACTGATTTTTAATGATTTTATTTTATTAATTTTACTTATTTTTATGATTAATTAATTAATTAAATAAATATATGAGGGGTATTTTGGGTTATTTGGTTCAATATGATTCTTAAGTTGCATTTCTGATTTTTACAGATTTTTCCAAATTTTTATATAATTTTATGAATTTTTATTAATTAATTAATTATAGGTCATTTTTTACTTAAATATGATTTTATTAAGATTTCTGACTTTATATTTTATTTATTCAGGGGGGAGGTCAAGGTTAAGTTAAAAGTGTACACATATTTTTGGGTTTATGAAATTAAGTATATATGTATATAAAGTATGAAAACATGATATTATTTAATTATTTTAATGGCACACAAACACACATTTCAGACATGAAAATATTGACTTTTATTTCGACAGGAGTTCGCCTGAAGAAGGCATTTTACAAGAATTATTCGGCAGAGCTTCTCCTTAGGATTGAACCTTAGGAAGAAAGACTCCCCGAAATGGAAAAGATCGCCAAAAAGCACAGCAAACCCGGGTTAAGAAACCCGAATTTGGTCTTCAACGCAGCAAGACCTCCTCTCAGAAAATGTGGATATGGTGTGTATCCTTGTGCATATGCTTGTGTATATGCCTGTATGTGTTTTGGATTTGGGGGCCAAGGGGTCCTATTTATAGGCCCGAATTTGGGCCCGGTGGGGGGTGCCACCGGATGGGTATACGGTGGGGGGGTGCCACCGGTTTCAATCTCTTCCCTTACCTCTTTTTTCATTTTTTTAATCCCAATGGGTGGGTGAAAGGGAGTGAGAGAGAGCATAGAGAGGAGAGAGGGGGGGGGGGGGGGGGGGGGGGGGGGGGGTGTGGACACCCCCACCGGTTCCAACCGGTGGGGGGGGTGCCACCGGTTTGGAGAGCCAACCAGTGGGGGTCCTCCCCCCTTCCTCTCTTCTTTTTTGTATTACTTTAATGGGTCTTAGCCCATTAATTGCCCCACCTTTTTCTTGGATTTCTTAGTGTGAATGGGGTTAAGATGGAGGTTTAAATGAGAGTCTTTGGATGGAATTCTTAACCAAGTGTGAATGTGGTTAAGAAACCCATTAACTCCCCCTCTTTAATTAATCTCCCCCTCCCCCAATTTTGAATTTCAAAAGAGAAAGGAGGGAGGGGAATCCTCCTCCCCCCCCCCACCGGTTTCCTTCTTGGAACCGGTGGGGGGGTCCCCCCACCGGTTCCCCCTCTCTCTCCTCCCCCCTCTTGGCCTATTTAAATAAAGGGGATGGGAGAGAGGGGTCCACTTTCCCCTTTAGGAAATTTCTCTCTTGGGTTTTTTCAGATTTCTTTTCTCCTTCTGGCCAGCAGATTTGGTCCCCCTTGAGGACTGATTTTTTGGCCCATTTGAGCTCCTTATTGGGCCACCTATTGGGCCACTTATTGGGCCTATCTCCCTTGCCATTGGGCCCTCATTTGAGGCTATTTTAGGCAGGTTTGGAGGCCATTTTAGGCAGGTTTGGAGGCCATTTTGGCCCCATTTCGGGACTGGTTTTGGCCTATTCCGGGACAGATTTAGGCCTTCATTTCGCAGCATTCGGCTCCCCCTTGTTGCTGCATTTTAGGGTCCTCCTTTGGGCCTCACCATCAAGGGTTGTCAAGGAGGCTTAGGAGTTGATTTCGGAAGCCTACGAGGGTGATTTGGGGCTGTTTTAGGCCTCTGTAAAAATCCCGATCAAGGCCTTTTTGGCCTGGGTATGCTTCTTATTCCCTTACTCTCATGATGTGAGCTTATGGCTTTATGTTTTTCCATATACATGAGAGGGTCTCTATTTGCTATTAACACTCGTATCATAGGCATATATTTTGTTTTGCATAACATAGTTCTACGTGAACATGTCGTTATGCATATGTATATATTCTCCTATAGTGAGCTCACATCGATGTGAGTATATGCCATATGCATATGCATGCATACTCAAACGGCATTATTTGCATAAAAAAATTCCGGGTTCAACAACTACTCAGTTTTGATATTAATGTCATATTAGTGCTATTTTCTTGTATTTTTAATATTAATGTCATATTAGTGTAATATATTAAATATTATTAATTGTGATGTCTTGTGTTATTTGTGTGAAGACAATATACTACTCAGTTTTGATATTAATGTCATATTAGTGCTATTTTCTTGTATTTTTAATATTAATGTCATATTAGTGTAATATATTAAATATTATTAATTGTGATGTCTTGTGTTATTTGTGTGAAGAAGAAGATGAGAGTGCCGATCATTTATTGGTCGGTTGCTCTATCAGTCAAAATGTATGGAGGATCTTCGGAAAGGTGTTTTCTGTTCATTTGGAGTTGAAATCCTTCGACAATCTATGGCAGACTGTTCACAAAATCACTAACATCTCAAGGAAGAACATCCGGGATCAGATCCTTCCGCTTTTACCCCATGCCATCTGCTGGAGCATATGGAGAGAACGCAATGATAATGTGTTTAAAGGACCCAGAGTCTGGATTGAAAATATCTGTGAACGTGTGCTACAATTGTTGTTCACATGGAGTTGGCATCTTTAGGGAATTTCTGCAGAGATTGGAAGACGACAGTTAAATTTATGTAATCTTTATTTTTTTCTTCGATAGGAATCTCTCCTATCGCTTATTGATCGTATCTCCTCTATTTATCTAATAAAGTTGGTGGTACAATCCTACCATTTTCCGGAAAAGAAAATTATTATCAACTAGGCACCTTGCCTCCTTGGTGGGGGATAGAGTGAGAGAATGGACCTCGGTTTTGTGCAAAAAAACATACTTGTAAATCCTCCTTTTTTGCTCTGCTGGGGGGTTTGTGAGAGGTGCACCTATTTGGTGTCCTTTGTATAGGTTTCTTTTTGGAGCTTTCTTTTGCCTTGTACTTACTCTTGTTTTCCATTTAATGAAATTGTGGTACCATCCAATTCAAAAACAAAAAAAGGCACCAAGGTGATGCCTAGGCGGGCACCTAAGTGCTTGGGGGATCGGGGACCCAAAGTACACCTTGAGTCACCTTACCGGCTTGACAACTATGGCCAAAAATTATAGTTGCCTTTAATGGACTAGATGGCCACAGAATTGGAATCTGTTGCTGGCAGCCCTTGTTACTTTCCATCAAAAAACGTATTCTGAATGGCGACCTTTTTAAATGGCAATACGAGATAGCTGAATTTCAGGGAAGAAGAATCCTGGCCATGTTTTCCTTTTCCAATCTGTCGGAAGTGCTACTCTGAATAGGGGGAAGAAGTCACTTCACTCATTCCAACTCTTGGGAAGAGATCTTTTATTCCAACAACATTCTCCAAGAATCACTTTGAATTCAAAAGCCTTTGAGGGTGGGTTACCAGGAAGTACAACTCATCTAAGTGCAGAATGATGTCCTATAAGTGGAGCATAGTTTCTATTCACAAAACACCAGCTACCCACACTTGTCATGAGGGGAAAAATACTGGAATGGCTTTTTAGATGATATAGTTAGGCTGGGACGGGAGAGTTGGAACCATACTTCGTTGGCAACAAAGAGGTCAAGTGTTCGATCCCGTCCGTGGAAACCCACTTTGCGTGCACGTCACAAGCTCACGGCTGTTTCGACCAGTCGGACTTTGTGCGGCCTTGGGGGTCATGTAAGGCCCAAGGAGGTTTGGCTACGCATTGGTTCAGTCGCATGAGGGGTTTCCGAGGCGTCGAGGCCGGAGTAGCGCCCACGGCTCGGGCTACCGGTCATTTCAGGGTTCGATCCTGGGTATTGCGGGTCTACTCTAGGATATCAAAAAATAAAAAGTTATTCTGGGTTTATAAAAGGGAAAGTTCACTTATTGCATCAAGTTTAATATTGGAAGATATTCTAGACAACAAAAGGCTGCCTGAGTCATTCCATGCTTATGACAATGAGACCCCTTTTCCCCGGAGAGTTTCAAAAGTTGTTACCAGTTGGCTCTCCTCATGTTAATGGAGAAAGGCTTTCGTGACGAACATGTATCACACAACATCCATCTCTTAGTGTCTAGGGCCGTAGATGGAGCAAATACAGAGCAGATGTCACATTATGTCACTATCTGACTACACATTGTTTAGCATTATCTGAATATCTGACTCCAAATACTATCTGATGGATAATAATTTTTTCCATCTGAATTCAATTCCATCAGATAATATCCAAGTTCGTATAGTATCCAAATATCTGATTATTTCAAATCAGACCTATAACTTAATAACTTGCAAATTTTAGTCTTGTAAAACGCAACCTACAAGCACCATAGACAAGGATGGCAGTACCGGTACCGGTACCAGTATCGGTGGGTACCGGTACCGGTACGTACCGGCCGGTACCGGCCCAGTACCGGTCTGGTACCGGCCGGTACCGGCCGATACCCAGGGTACCGGTGCCGGCCGATACCGGTACGTACCGGTATCGGCCGGTACTGCCAGCCATGCCATAGACATATCATGAAGCAATAAACATTCGACTTATAGACATCTAGATAAGTCTTAAACCACTCAAATAATTCATTAATATATGTTAGATAATAACAAAAATATTGCTTAAACAATTTACCTAAACAACTAAAATTTCTAAAAATGAAGAGATTCTCAATAAATTTCATCTTATCACTTCACAGATCTAATAAGCATACTTCAAATGTTAAATAGTTTATTAAACAAATAAACATTCCAAATGTTACACAGTTTATTAAACAAATGGACATTATTAAAATCAGAAGAACTTATTAAAAGACACCTTCAGTTGGATAATAATGGCAGCATATGTTGATTTTCTTTTCCACTATGATGATAAACGGATATTCATATCAAGGTTCACCGTATAATTGATGCGTATCGGATCCTATCTTCCTAGATACGGTACGATACTGATCTGACGTGCACGAATCATATTAGTCAAGCCGATGAGTTTGTTAAAAAGTAATGAGTTTAAGCCACACTCTAGAGAAATATACCCTATTAATTGATATAAAAATTGTAGTTTTACTTATCAAATGAGAAAAACTCAATTTAAACAACTCATTATGCATGTATGAGTCGGCACAGTGCGGTCCAACTTGGTGCATTCCAGCAGATCGGACTTGTCCAGATACGAGTCAACTCGTACAAGTCGGCACGATCCGGTAAGATACAGCAAACCATGATTCATATATGTACGTCAGATGTGGCATTCCTATAACCATCCGACTAATTGGATGTGGATTGGAATCAGATTCAGAAAACATCCGGATCCATTGACAACCCTGTTAATGTCATCAACGGAGAATGCACAGAGGGAGCATGAGGCTGGTATGCATGGGTTGTCAGTTCTAACCAAGTATATAGCCTACAAGCATGACTGTCCGGAAAGGAAACCACACTTAGATGCAATCTAAACAAACTGACCAAATAACAATTCCTGCTGCAAACCATGTTAGCAAACCTAGACAAACAATTGAAGTTCCTAATTACCTGGTGTAGCATATGCCAACTAATGTTGGGGAATTTGGTTCAGTTCAAAGCAAAAATTATAGTTTGGATGTTAGAAAGAACCATACATACACACATACCTTTAGAAAGCCTTTCTTGAGATCCAAAGTTATCAGGTTTAAACGTTGTGTCATCCCTTTCAAGGGAAAAAAAAGAAGAAGAAAATGATTAAACACAATTAAAAAGGGCATTGTAGGGTGCAATAAATGTTTTCACATCGTGAGACCTAAACAAAATTGTCACAAAGAAGTGCTGAATGGGGAATTGTACCTCGTGCTTCCAAAACTCTTGATATTAGCATCAGAAAGATGATTACAGTTAACTACAAAAGCATCATCAACATCAGAATTCAGCAAAGACACTAGTCAAAATCCGAAGTGCAAAAATTGTCCAACCTGTGATAAGCTTCACAAGAGAATCAAGCTTGACTGTCACCTCAGAGCGAAATATGCGCACAACACGGCAAAGGTACCCTTTTAGAGGACCAACCCGAATCCTCAATGTCTGTCCAACAGTGAAAGGTTGGTCTCTATCACCTTGGCGGTATCTTTTAGCTGTATTTGGTTGGTTATTAAATTAGGTTAAAACATTAAGATGAACAAAACTCTATCAAACTAAAGAAACTTTGAAACATACAACCACCATCATAATCTCTCTGTTCGCTACATTGCATTGGGGACTGAGGCATGGAACTACATTCCATAGATCCCTTTGACCCGATGTTACAAGATTTATGACCCTAAAGCACAGGGAGGAAATGGTGAGATAAGAATGAAATAGCCTCTGGAGGAAATCATAATACTAGTACTATTAGGAATACCATGTTTTTGTGACAGTCCTTCATGACCTCACACAATTCAGACTTTACACAGAAAAAAACAGTGTTCTGTGAGTTATCTTCATCTCCAGTGTTCACTAAGTTCTCTTCATCATATATAAAAAGAGTTCCTTTGTACATATGCTTAACAATGCCCTGCCGATCCTGTGAAGAAACCAAAGAAGCACAATGAAATATTCAGATAACTCTGTAAGAAATTGAACACAATGCATATGTTTAATTGAACAAAAGGCGTGTCAAAGTTTCAAAGTGCAATCAAGAAATACTGGAGCCGTGCTATCAATATGAGCAAGCATAAAGGACTCATGAAAACCAGTAGAATCAAATGCAACCAAAGCCAAAGACGGATGGGGTGCTGCTAATGTGTCCATGTGTAAGAGCAAACCAATAACATGAATGGAAGAAAAGGAGACATGCACGTATCAGTAAGATTACCATGCCTGCAACATGACAAGAAAATACACAAATTGTAATATAAGTCAATCAAAGGATACCTTCTGAGGACCTTCTAACACCTTGACAGTGTCATTGATGCATATAGTCTTCATGTGACCATCTGAAGCTGTGAACATTTTATCTACGCAAGAATTCTTTATATACTTTCGCTCAACAGTAACAACTATTGGTTTTTCTGCACCACCTTTTAAAATCTGAAACAAAAGAATAAAAATGCAAGTTGAATGGCCACATACCCCACCCAAAAAAGCATGAAAAAAGGAAATTAAATAAAATACACACCTGGAAATTATCACACTTCATGGCTATGATGACACCAAAGTCCTTCCGACTGTATAGCAATTTCCGAGTATCAAAAGAATGTAAAAGCATACAACATAGACATTAGCAATAAAAAAGCATGTGATTCATAAACATAAGAACTCACCCAAACAAGACTAGATCGTATAGTTTAAATGTATTCCCTTTATCCTCCAAACTCTCCTCCAATGTCTCTGTCTCTAAACTGTTCCTCTTACGGTCTCCATAGAGACGAGAGATATACTCTGAAACCTGGGGCTCGTCTCTCTTAGCTGGCTCAAACTTCATGAGTTCTGCATCTGAAGGCTGCACTCCAAAGCAGCTCAATGATAAAATAGACACTTTCTTGTACAAATAACCATCCTTTAACATCAAGCCATCTAGTATCTCAAAAACCTCGCCAGTTTCACGATCACGCTTAATTTCAATGTGGGGCCTGAAGTCCCTGGCAAACCCAAGAAAAAAAAATTCAACCAAATCAAAAGGTACTTCAACAAAAAGGCGCCTCAGAAACAGCACAAGCACATTTACAAGAAATAACTGAATGCTTCAATGACTAAAAAGATATTTATAAAAAGAGATAAGATACTCTAATTCACGAGAGCTTATCAATCGTGGAGCTGGAACAGCTGCTTGTCTCAGAGATATCCCTCCACCCTGAAATTAAGTTTGAACAAAGTATTGCATCTCTGATTAGGAGGAGTTTACAAGTTATAAATGCAATAGACATGTTATAAATGTAATAGCCAGGATACAAAGAGCCTAGTTCAACTTCCTATCACAGAAGAGAGGAAACATTTCACAGCACCACAGTTATAGAATTGAGCAATATAAGTATCACCCATCATTACCAAGCCCCATCTCACTTTATAGAGAAGAATGAATAGACCTGCATCATTAGGACATTGAAACCATATGGCAAACATAAAACATAAAAACTTTAGTTAATGTACATCTAAAGAATCAAAGGTCAGAAGAGAATGAGCGACCTGCAGCCAACATTGGGACCAGGCAAAATCCTAACCCCTTCATTCATGATCCTTGACCTTGATAGATCAGGATTGGCTAATCCAGCCCAGGATCAAGCCGGTCTAGGCTGTTGGCTAGCCATTAGTCACTATTGTGAAACAGTCAGCAAAGGCTAAGAGAAATTCGCCATTTATTATTCTTTTAACAAGTTTATTTAAGATTCTGAAGCCAAAAACAAAAGATTGGAAGGTTCAGCATTCCAAAGACGTAATGGGACACCTTTCCACCAATGCTAGACCAGCGCACCCCCCTGAGATAACTTCATCCCTACTTCCTTTGTCCAACGTTTAAACTTCAGAAGGCTTCAGTATGGCAACCATTCAAGCCTAGCATTTGGATCTCCACCTAAGGGAACAGAAAACATGTGAAGTAAGAACCATCAATAGGTCCTCTTATCCACCAATCCTCTTCACCCGTCTATCTAGTCTTCAAAAAAATTCGATCAATACTCTTCCCCTGTCTAATACAATTACTTCAGCCACACTGCAGGCCCTTCCATCTCCATATTACCATGGCATCCATGGAGACCAAGGAATATCCTTCACTCCTTGATTAGCCCAAATGTTGAACTATCCCACTCTCCTTACTACTCCTCAGCTCCACTCCTCTAACATGGAAGGAAGGGTCTTCAAAACAACATGGAAGAAAGGATCTGCGCGGATCGGATTGGATCAGCCAATCTGATCGGTTCTTACCCAAATCGGTCCAATCTGAATCCGGCCTCAGCCAATCCTAGGCGGGATCAGCCTGGATCAGTTGGGATCAGCCGATCCCCCACTAGCTTTAGGACTCCAACTCAACTCTAGCATGTGATGGAGAACCTCCAATGTCTAGCTGGGTTTGGGGTTAACTTGGGGGCTATAAACAGTCCCCATGTGGGCATTCCCACTTATGTCAATCCATCCTCTCTCTCTCTCTAGACACTTTCTCTCTCTAACTCTAACTCTCTTTCAGTCCACTTCCTCTTATTTTGCCCTCCCAAGCTGTCATCTATTCTTAAATATCTTCTTTTTTTGCCCAAGTCCTCTTCATACATTGTACTACCCATTTTTTTCATTTTTTAAAACTCTTTTCCATATTCTTTTTAATTTTTTCATGCACCTTGTGAACATAAAGGAGGGATCAGACTGGATCGGCTCGGGATTGGCCCGGATCAGATTGGATCACCCGATCCGATTGATCAGGCCCAGACTGATCAGTACACAATCCCCAACCGTTCCTTCCTTGCTCTCTAACATCATTCTCTTTCTTATTTACGATTGCATGTAGATTGGTGAGGACACCAGAGCTACCGTCCGGTTCCGCCCGGACCTTGTCTACCGCCGTCGGAGAACTCTTTCGGTGTCCTTGTGGCTTGGAGACGAGTCAGAGCCTATGTGAGCTATGGAGACATTTTTATTTACTCTTATTAGGTCCATTTATGGTCCATTATGTTTTTTATTTATTTTTCTAGGAATTATAAAAACGTGGATAACATATAAGAAGTCCTAGAGTCTAAGTGGGAGTCCAAGAGTCAGGAGTTACACATCTAGACTCTTTAAATATGTATGCTTTTTTTTTTTCAGAAATGAGATAGAGAAGAATTGTGAAGAAAAAAAATACATGTTGTGCGATCGGTTCACTGCGAGCGAGAGCCCCTACCCAGCTCCGGTGTGACGCCGAAGGTTATCTGCCGGTGCGACGGTGGCCCATTCCCCAACTCCAGTGCGATGCCGAAGGAACACCCTACCCACTTGTGCGATGCCAGCAAGTTCTCTTCCCCCTAAACCCCTTTTCTCTCCTTGTCCCGCATCATAGATTTTCCACACGAGATTCCACCACAAGACAGATACATGCATTAGTGCACTCCATGGCCCAATGGCCAACTACCAGACATCGGATGCAGAGTCCTACCAATAGGAAGTTTGAGTTCAAATTTCTCCGAGATCAAAGCAGTACTCTCCAAAAGCATACCTATGAAAGAACTTTCTTCTTAACTTTCTCCTCCTTCCAATTTTTTCATAGCATGGGTTATGGTAGTAAGCTATAGCTGCTATCATGCTCAGGGCCCCGTAAGCAAATTCCTATTCCCTATCATTCCCTACAGATCCATATAACCGACGATAAAGAAAGCACCTAGGGCGTGGGGAGTCAGGTTGATATCACGTATCATGTTTCCTCTCTTCTTTAATGGACATTTTTCCTTTATCTCTTAAAAGGAACAGATGCAGTTGTGTGCCCGGAGGTCAAGTAAATATCTAGCCTTCATGATTCGTCCTTCATTTAACAGATATTTTCCCATGGCCTCCCAAAAGGGGAATAAGAAATTAAAAGAAGCACCCGTCCAAAAGCAAACATGTACATCATTGGATCGATGTCTTCTAATTTATTACTTTGATCATTAAAGAGCAGACTCAGCTCATGGCTCATAACACTAAGAATTTGATAATGTATCAAAGTTATATGCATCTAATGTTGTCAGAAAAAGCAGCATCTGCTGAGGGCAAATATACCAAATTTCATTCAAGAGAAAACCCCAAACCTCCACGATGTTGGCATTCAATGCCTAAAAAGATCATAAATCTTTTTGCTCTTAACACAGTGTTCATTATATTTCTTTCTAAAGCCTGTGCTGCACTCTTGATGTGGATAAAGGCATAAATGCAACTTTTAGTCGGGTGGAGGGCACTTACCATTGAGATTAAGTTCAAGACTTTTCAGTGGGCCTTAAGCAAGGTATGCTCGGAGTCAAAAAAACCACAGAATTTCAGAACAGACAATCTGTGTAAGGACCCACTAAATTAAACAGGGACATACATGCAATTAATAAGAAACATAGGATTAAATGTAAATTTTCTCAAGTCTAATGGGCCTTAAAATGTGGAGTTTTAGTGGTTCCTAATGAGCCCTTAAATGGTGTTTCAATGGACTGCTAATGGGCCTCCAATCATGGGTTTTAATGGGGTCTTTATTGGGCCTAACGGGCTTTAAGAAACTGTTAATGGGCCCTAAGAATGGGCTTTATTGGGCCAAAAATTCAAGATTTTATGGGCTGTTTTTTGCCTGTTTGATTGTGTTTTTAATGGGCTTTTAGTAGGCCAGGTTAGGTGTTGGTGGGCCTGCTAACTGGATCTATTAATGGGCCCGTTATGGGGGCCCAACAGGGGGGAGGCAACCACCTCTTACCCCCCTGCCTCCCACCGCCCTTCCCCTCTGTATAAAGGGGGGTGGCGGGCAGCTGGTGGGCCAGCAGATAAGGAGAGGGAAGGGAGACAGTGAGGGAGTGTGTGTGTGTGTGTGTGTGTGTGTGTGTGAGAGAGAGAGAGAGAGAGAGCAAGAGGGTGAGAGGGAGAGATAAAGAGAGAGGCGGTGAGAGAGGGAGGAAGGGACAGAGAGGCAGTGGAGAGAGAGAAAGAAAGAGAGGTGATGAGAGAGAAAGGAAGAGGGAGCAAGGGAGAGAGGAAGAAAGAGGAGATGAGGGGGCGCTGGTCCCATCCAGCAGGTTAGAGAGAGAGAGAGAGAGAGAATAAAACAGTGAGAAAGAGAGAATAGGAGGGTGAAGAGGGACAAGAGTAGAAAGAGAAAGAGCTGTTGGCGAAGACTTAAATAGAAAGAAAAAAGAGAGGAAGACATAAGACGGCTGTGAGGATATTTCTTCCCCAACAAGCAGCAACACCCCAACTCATTCTCGTCGTGGACTAGGGTTCTTCTACATGCTAGGCTCGCCGGTGATGAGGTAAGGTGATACTCCTCTGTTATTCCCTTGTTATTTTGGGTTTTTCAAGGGTTTTGAGAGGATATAAAAAGCAAGAAAATTAGGGAGGAACTATGTCCGTTTATTTTCTGATTTGAAAAGAATTGTTAAGGGGTTAAGAGTCATCAAGAAGGGGTTGTTTTATTTGTACCATGCCATGCAACACATGCATGTTTTCAGCAAGTTTTCCCATGATTTTATATGATGTTTTATTAGAAAACATGCTAGAGTTTGTTTATAAAAAGCAAAAATATGATGAACTATGATGAAACCCCACATGAACCTAGCTACAAGATTATCTCCTAATTAGAGAATCCCTTCACAAAAAGTCTGTTTTACATACCTAAACATTAAGCATTGTGGAAATCTCATTTAATGAAAAGAGAAAGAACCCGATGGACCAACTCCATCTAAGGCTCACATGAGCATGAAGATTATTTATGAGATGAAAGATTTGGAGCCTCCAAACTCCATATGATATTTAGAATCATATCTTTACTATTTAAATATGAAACAGGAATGACAGATGAAAAGAAACCCTACAATGATAATGACTCCAAGAAGGGGATAAAAGAATCCTTATGATAATGATGACCCCAATAAGGGGGAGGCAAACTCTAGTGCACTCCCCATGAAGAAAAGAACTTGTGAAGCGAACTGCCATGAATAACTGATGAAATGAATTTAGGTAAAAAAAGGCTTTCCATGATGAATGGTGATTCCTACGATGATTTACTCTCTTAAGAATTAAAGTTGCATCACTTTATTAGCAGGACAGACCCACATGATCTATTCCCTAGGGATAAGGGGACACCTGGCATAGTTGTCAAGGTGCCGCTTAGGCACGTACCTAAGCAGCACCTAGGTGCAAAGGCGCCAAAAATGTAGCTAGACGGCCGACCGCCTTAGCTGGGCCTGTGAAAGGTGGCCCAAGCAGCACGCTCAGGGCGCCTGAACCCTTTCGACTCGGCCCGATAACCACCCCATTTAAACCCTGTTCGCACAACCCCCGACCCCAACGCGTTCATCCCCTTAGCTCACTCATCTGTCTACTAGGGCTTCGCACGAGCCCAACGCC
This sequence comes from Zantedeschia hybrid cultivar, assembly GCA_030544215.1. NCBI lineage: Eukaryota > Viridiplantae > Streptophyta > Magnoliopsida > Alismatales > Araceae > Zantedeschia > Zantedeschia hybrid cultivar. The sequence continues at coordinate 2,365,654 of JARZZO010000007.1, forward strand.
ACCACCGCCGAATCCCCGGATGTCGTCGCTACCGGCAAGTGAATTCCTCTCTCTCTCTCTCTCTCTCTCTCTCTCTCTCTCTCTCTCTCTCTCTCTCTCTCTCTCTCTAAGATAAAAGAGGGACGATGCCCCTCCCTCTCTCATGTCTCTTTCTTGCTCTCGCTTAGGCCCTCTCTCCCTCTCGTACCTCACGGTCACCCCCTCCCGCCCCCTCTCTAATCTCTTGGTCTATCCTATTTTCACCTCTCTATGTCTCAAGAAGAGGGCCCAAGCCCCATGTGACACCCCCTCCCTCCCTCTCTCTAATCTCTCGGTCTCTCCTCTCTCTCTTTCCCTCTCTCTATCTCAGAAAAAGGGCTGAAGCCCTATGTGGCACCCCCTCCCTCCCTCGCTCTAATCTCTCGTTCTTTCATCTCTCTCTATCTCAGAAAAAGGGTCGAAGCCCTGTGACTGTGAGTGTCACCCCCCTCCCTCCCTCTAATCTCTCGATCCCTCCTCTCTCTAGACTCTAATCTCTCTCTTTCTCTCTCCCTCTGAGGGAGCCGAAACCCTCCTTCACTCTCATAGTCACTATCTCATTATAAATGATCATTGTCCCACCCACTCTTACTCACATTCGCAGTCCCTATTTAGCTATTAATTTTCAGATTTTTTTAGTTAGCTAATAAATTTGTTGTTGATTAAAAATGTAAATTTTATATTCATTGTTGTTATTTATTCTTATATGTTCAAGTTAATTCATAGAATTGCTAATTAATTTCTTTCAATTTTATAATGATTGACTTGTTGTTATATACTTAATTCAAGTGAATTATTTCATGATAGATTAAATTCTTACAATTTTAATATTTATTGTGATTGATTTGTTTCCTATATGTTCAAGTCAATTATCTCATATAAATTAATTGCTTTCAATTTTCATAGTAAAGTTGATTTTATTGACATTTTTATTTATGTTGATGGATCTATAATTAATATTAATATTTAATATATATTTTAATTCCGCCCATGTATTTTTCTGAAATTTTCTGACAGTTTTTCCCCTCTTCTGAAGCTTAGGGGCACTTTGGACTTTATTGTACCTAAGGCTACCCTAAGGAGACCCTATATATTCTAACATCTCCCAAAAAGGAGGGCAATGAATGTTTTGAGAAAAAAGAAGGATGGCAGCCGCCACTGATTTTTGTGTGTGATAGTGTAGTGAGCACTAGGGGAGGGCCCCCTGCTCCGTCCTCTTCTTCCCCCCCCCCCCCTTCTTCCTTCCCAATTCTTCTATTGTTCCTAATCCCGGCACTATTCCATCCATCTCCTGCCATCCCTCTCTCCGTTCGTCTCTGTTCATGAAAGGAGCCTAGCCGCCATCATCATGGTCCCTTCCACGCGGCTGGACTAACGCGTTCGCACGTAGCACATCGTCGTTCGCGCTTCACGCGAGCCACGTCCAACTGCCACGATCCCTCCCTCATTTCCCCAGGGTCTCGTCGTTGCCACCGCTCCTCTTCATCACCTCCACGCAGCGAACGCGCAGAGACGGCCCGCCCGCATCTCGCCGAACGGAAACACCGCCTCGTCGCCCGGGCCATGCGGGGTTGAGCCCTTCCCGACCAGGCCTGGGTTGCCACGCCCGTCATCCCACGTGTCGGCCTTCCCCCTGTTCGTTGGTCCACCCCCCCTCCTTCTCGTCGCCCGCGCTCCATCCTCAACGAGCCTTTCCCGCCCCGCCGCCGCTCGTTATCATCACCCCATCATTTACCCACCCCCCCAATCCACCGCTCAACCCGCATTGCAGCGCTCGCGGCAGGTTCCTGGCTTTCGCCGGACCTCCCTCGCCGGGCAACCCTCGTACAGGACGTCCCAGCCCGCCCACCGCCGCTCATCATTGGCCATTGGGGCCCCTTCTCCCAACACCGGGCGGGCCAATCAGTCCAGGCTGAGTTCTGTCTAATATATTCTCTTTTTTTTATCAATGTGCCCCCCGGCCAGTCAATTGGACTCGGCGACTCTGGCAGAAGTTCGACAGGGCTGAATATCGTGACAGTCAACGGTAGTGTGATCCACCTGTGCCCTCGATTTTCGTGCCCCACTACTCAGTGGGCAAGTTAGCCTGGATAATACCCTCCCGGACTTGTTTGTTTATTATATGGTAACAATCATGCTCCCGTGCTCGTGAATTTATTGTTTAAGGTTGTCTAGCTCGATTAAATTTTATCACTGCCGGATGTGTGTGTGATTGTGAACGACCTATTCCGCGGGCCAATTTGATATTGTTGGATGTGCGACGTTGCCCTAGACTATCGGTAGCCTCCGTTATCGTCGATCTACCCGTTCTTCGCTGCGAGGGACAGCTTCTATAGCTTGTCTTTTCGTATTATCTCCACGTCTTATCTATCTTGGAGCGTTGTGGTCGCCGTGTTCATTTGCTATTCGTGTGGCGCAAACTGTTGACTCAACTGTGGCGGACGTGACGGAACCTTTTCGGTTGTCGTCCCGCATCAAGTTTCCACTGATCCAACAAGGCTGTAAGTTTTTCCAACTGAAACAGCTTTCCCTAGGCTTTCTAGCTATACAAAACCTAGTCCAGAAGAGAGAGGAAGAAAAAGGAAGGTGGGCAGATTTTCTCCAAAATCAGACTGGAGGTAAAGTCTGGAAAAAACGAACGCTGATTTCAAACAGGAAAACATAATACTTTCGTTATAAATGGTTGAATGCTATAAATGGTTGAATATATCCATCAAATCAACTGCTCCTCATTTTCTAATAAAAAAGAAAAGGGTGTTTCCATAAACTAATCTAAGAATTGACTACAAACTTGAGAACTACTCAGATGAGAAGAGTACTGTTGATTTTTCAAAGCTTAATAAATCATTGCCTAGCAAAACATGTCGGAAAATCCTTTTTTTCTCAAATTCAACCAACCGCATGACCTCGGATGCTACTTAAAACTATGGATTTTCCCAGTAGAGATATTTGCCTATTAAATTTGGATACTCAGAGCATACCATAGACCAAAGAATTGAAACAAGCACACAGAACACAGAGAACATATGCATAGCTGGAGCTGGTGGAATTGAATGCATAGTGAAACAATAAATGGAGTCTCACACATGGGCATCACTTACAAACTTTTTTGCCAAAGCTTGCAAATCAATTCGTGGAACCAGCTTTACAGTTGCTCTTTTCCGCACATCATCAACAGCCACAACCTGTACAGGAGATGTATAATCTTCAGTACCTTGGATCATCAGTTTAATCAAGTATGATCTTGAATACCTGAGCAAGGTCTCCTTTGTATTTTCCATTCTTCATACGAACCCACATACCCTCAGCAATTTTACTTGCTTTATTTTGGATAGAAAGTAAGCGAGGAACTTCATTGCTGGGGACCAGTCCAATTTTATTAGTGTACATAGTACAAAAACCTTTGCATGCCTGAATCAATAAATTTACATTATACTCCGATCAACATAAGAAATATAGTAGAACCATCAAGGGGGTAAAGAACCCAAAAACAAGGACCACAACTTTCACATACTAACATAACAATTCATGCCACTGGAAAATGCTAATAACTCATATAAGAAGGACCACATTCAAGGAAACATCCAAAAATCTCAACCAACACATCAATAAAATCACAGTTTTTTAACATGGATGGTACCACATAGTGTATTAAATCAACAAAAAAGAGAGGAACATACAAGAGTAAGGAGCAAAAACCCTGAGGCCCCATTTGGTATCAGGATAAGTTGGGGATAAGGCCTGCATATCTCCATTCCCCGTTTGGCATTGCAAAAAATCACAGGAATAAGAAGGGTTAAGGGGGATAGGGATAAGAGAGCTTAACCCCGTTTTTGGGGTTAGACATGGGAATAACTCATTCCACCAAAAAGGTGGAATGACTTATCTCTGCCCCTTGAACTCCCATATGCCCCTTCCCCTAGTTCATAAAATGATAGTATAATTAACTCTAATAATGGTGTTATTACTATCTAATGATGTTAAATCTATTATTAAATAAAAATCTTAATCAAACCAATACCACCTATAGAATATATTATTATATATAACATAATAATATACATCATTATCTTAAATAGTACTAATAAGTATTTTAATATATTAAAGTATATAACATAATACCATATATTAAATTAGTATTAGTACTTACATTAATAGTATTAATACTAATAAGCATTAGTACTACACTGGATTCACAAAATAAAGAGATAATTAACTCTAATAATGACTTCATTACTAGCTAATGATGTTATATGTCATTAAATAGAAATCTTAATCAAGTTGATACCAATGGAATATATTATTATATATAGTTTAACAATATATGTTATTATATTAAATAGTACTAATAAGCATCTTTAATATATTATTATATATATACAGTACTAGTACATATTTTAATACATTATTGTACATAATATAATAACATACATTATTATCTTAAATTAGTGTTAGTACTTACACACTAGTATTAGTACTAATAAGCATTAGTACTAAATCGGGTTTATAAAATAATAATATAATTAACTATAATAGCGGCTTCATTACTAGCTAATGACGTAATGGAAAGTAAGAAATTTTTACATTTAATATACTACATATATATTGAATATATAATTATATTACATAAAGCATACTCCTATTATCTTGGGATTAAAAGGGTAGCAATGTCTTTTCCCACAACTCATTTTCGGTACTCTTTTTATTTTTACCAAACATAGAACATGGTTAACTTTTTCCTTATCCCCTTGCACACCAAATGCACCGCAGAATAGGGGTAGAGATAAATTAACCCAAGTTAACTTATCCTTGTTCATCTCTATTTCTATCCCGATACCAAGCATGACCTAACCTGAGTTAGCCAATTCGTGTTTAATACGCGTAAAATATGCGTCCGGATCCCAAAACATATAAAACTCCCGTCTGCCGAAAGAGGCAACCCACGCTTTATGTGTTTTTCAACCCCCAGGCGTATTATTCGAGTATAATACACAAAATACGGGGGTATAAAAACACCCCTTCAATGAACCCCACCCCCAATTGCCCTTCCACCCTTTTCACATGTTTTGAACCCTAGGGCTGTGCCGCAGCATCTCCTTCCACCCCATCGACATCGTGCTCGTTCAATCGTCCCCATCATCGTCCCCGCCGGTGATCACCACCTCTGGACTGCCGAAGCCGCTGATCACCACCACTGGACGCCGTCAGCTCCATCGCCTGGCCCTCCAAGTTACCATTACCCCACCAGACTGAGCACCAACCTCCGTCGCCTGGCCTCCACAACCCATAACGTCCCCGAGGACCCTGACCCCCCCCCAGCCAGCAGCAGCAGTAGCCCAGCACCACCGCCGCTCATCCAGCATCCCAGCAGCAGACCCAATAACGTCTTTGCGGAGCCGCCCTCCAAGGAGAACCGTCTCAATGCATTAAGGCAAAATCCCATCTACTCCACTGTCCCCCCCCCCCCCAGTTCTGTTCTTCTCTGCAAGATTTTGCCCTGTGGTTGTGATTTTGTGTTTGGTGCAAGAACAGTAGGGCTCAGCTACGAGTTTGTCCAAACTAGAGTATCAACTGCTGTGACCATCCAACAACAGCAGCTGCATGTTTTTGGCATTTGTGAGGATGCATTATGATTTTATAGGTTGCATTTTTCACATAGTGAAACCATGAATAGATTTTTTTAATTCCATCATAATGTCTATTACCGAGGACCACATCAGGCTTTTCATGAGAGTTGTAATATGCACCCATACACATGAACAGATGCCTGTTTGGGCATTGTCCATGTTTAGGACATTTGTAAATTACATTCACACTCAGGTGCTTTCAATGACTTTGCATTTGCTTAAACTGAACTTGTAAAGTGATTCTGTTAAACTATGACACACCGCATAATCAGTGAAAATTAGGCTAATTGGCCCGGCTATTCATACAGTTTAAGTCCTACAATTGAAAACATTCATGCAAAGTCATCATTTCTAATCAAAGGCCAAATCAAGGACATAATGGGCCTACGTCAGTGTCCTAAGGAAGAGGTTTAAATGGCTCACAATGTCACAATTTATTTTCTTTCAACTGCATGCAAATGAACGAATCCTAGACAACATGGTTCTTTGACGAAGACAACATACACTTGAATGGCTATAGTCACTAGAGCAACTACCCTTACATGTTTTTTTGGGAAGGTGAACCACTATGTGTTAATCACCATTTCCTCCTTTCTTGTTGAAGAGGATCTACAGCGAAAGTGATTTTAAAGTTTATCAACTTATTTTTAAAGTATTTATAATGTTTATCAACTTTGACAGTGATTGATGTTTGCTCTCTGAAGTGTTTAAAGTGATCAACTCTGATTCATATTTTAATTTATTACTTCTTTCTTTATAATTATTAGTTATTTTCTTTTGCATATTCTTTCTTTTTTCCACTTTTAGGTAGAGATAATGGCGAGACCAAAACAAAAGTTTTGGAATTATGTTAAAAATCTCAATAGCCGCTTCATGTGTAAATTTTTTGCCAAAAGGAATATGCTGGAGGCATTTCACGTTTGAAATCTCATTTATCGGGTGTTGTGGGACGTGATGTTCAAATTTGTCCAAATGTACCGAATGAGATTCAAGTCGAAACTTTTCTTGCAATTAGTAGACCAAATAAAAAGAGCAAGACCTCTATAAGCTCATCGGATGTGGTTGCAAGTGGCATAAGATCAACTTCTGCATTGCATGCTTCAAGTGGCAGCTTACATCAAGCGACAATCCTTGGAACGACTCATAAGAAAGACAAGGTGAATTTAGAAAGGAAGATTACTAACTTTTTTGTTATGAATAATATTCAATTCAATGTCATTCAAGCAAAAACTTTTATTGATATGATGAAGGCTCAAAGTGATTATGGAAGTGGACTTGTCATTCCTAGTTATTCAACACTACATAATAAATTGATTACAAATTCAAAGAAGGAAGTTAAAGAGTATGTTGCCAATGTGAAGAAATTATACATTACAACTAGATGTACATTAATGTCATATTATTAGATTGATTTAAAGAAGAAGTCTTGGGTTAATGTTCTTGCATATTCTCCACCAGGGGATGTATTCTTAAAATCTTTTGAATGTTCAGAAGAGAGATCGACTGGTGAATTTTTGTGTAACATTCTCACATGGGTCATTGATGAAATAGGTTGAACATGTTGTCCAACTTGTTACTGACAATGCATCTAATTAATTATGAATCGGCAAGAGATATGCCTATAGAAAAATATCCACACTTGTACAAGGTTCGTTATGCAACATATGAAATCAATTTGCTCCTAAAGAATATGTACAAATTTGTTCCTTGGGTGAAAGATGTTGTTAATGATGAAAAAAAATTTTGTTGATTTCATGTACAAACATAGACTTATGTTACAATTGATGAGAAAGTATATCGAGAAGAAAGAATTGAAATGGCCATGTAAGACAAGATTTGCAAGAAGTTTTAATGCTTCAATCTATTATTGATGTGGAAAATAATCTGAGAATTTTAGTTGCATCTACCGATTGGAGAGACTTGAATTACACTGAATCTCCATGTGGAATACAAGTTACCAATATAATTCAGAATGAATCTTTTTGAGTTGAAATTAAGGAGTTTGTTGATGCTCTTCAACTAATAATCTTAGTGCTTCATTTAGTTGATGGTGAAGGCAGGATATTTGTACGATGCTATACATAGAACAAGAGAAGCATTGAAATGAAAGAGAAAAACAAATGTAAATAAATATAACAAAATCTTATCTTTATTTGATCAAAGGCGCCAAAGGAACATCGTTCATCCTATTCATGCAACTGTAGTAATGTTGAATCTTGCTCACATGTGCAATTCATTCTTTGTGGAAAATGATAAAATAAATACCGAAATTGACTATGTATTATCTAAGATGGTCAAAGAGAATGAAAGGGGTGAATTTATAAAACAATTGATGGCTTATCGTAACAAGTCTCTAAAGTTATTTACTTGCATTGAATTGACCTTGATGGAAACAAATCATCCGCGCAAGTGACATGATCATTATCTTTATTGTCATTTTTTTTGTAATATATTTCAAATATCTAACTATAATTTTTATAGGTGTTTGGTGAGATTATGTGGGCAGTGATGATCATTTTGTCATTATACATAAGATTGCAATCCAAATTTTGAGCCAACTATGTAATTCATCATCTTGTAAGTGCAATTGGAGTGCTTAGAAAGCAACTCAAACCCAAAAAAAAAGGGAACAAGTTGACTCTACAAATGCTGAAAGATTTTGTATATGTGATGATGAATTCAATGATGATGTCAGAGTTCAAGGATCGTGAAGAAAAGGACTTGAAGCCAATTAGTCTTGATAAGATTAATATCCTTATTAATGACGATATTAGTGAAGATCATGAAGATAATTTAAACGAAGATAATGGAGATGACACTCAAGAAGATACTCAAGACCTATTTTGCATGAGCTATGGAGACTCTTTTTTACATACTTTTAATGAATGAAAGTTTGTTTTCTCTTAGACTATGGATGGCCAAGTTATTTTGGACAATTGTATCGTTTATTTTATGTTAAAAACTTGGTTAGGTAGTCTTACAATTTGGATATTAGATCTTAGTTTGACATTATGTGATGGGAATGAATCTTATGTCTTGACTGTCGACTTTTTATGGATTTTATTTTATCCTTGTATGTGTATAATCATATCAAATTTCATTCCATTTTCTAATGTGATGACACAAGTGATGGTTGAGATTTGCTAGATTATTGTTAATTTTATAAATAATGTCATGGTTTGACATTATGTTATGGGAATGAAACTTATGCCTTGAATTGTAGATCTTTTGTGCATTGTATTTTGTTTGTGTATGTGTCTAATTGTATCATTTTATTTTATTGCATTTTTTAATTTGATATCATATATGATGGTTGAGATTTGCATGATTATTACTAATTCTATGAACAATTTTATTTATTTCATGTTATTATTTTTTAAAATTAGAAGTATATATTCATATCTATATCTCACATATACCCAAATTTTTGGTGCAGAATTTTTCAACTAGAGACGTATTATACACCGTACGTATTTTGTGCCGAACTTTTGCCGAATGCGAATATTTGACCGAATTGAAGAGAATGAAAACCGTTTGATACTCATATGTATCATGCACCATATTTTTGCCGTACCATATTTAACTATGGACGTAACTCTCCCTCTATACAGAAGGCACCAAAGTGGTGTGCCACTCTCATGGCCCCGAAAGTTTTAAAAAATGATGATGAAACACCCATATTCAATAAAATCACAATGCAACACGAATGTCCAATTTCATTGGTTCTTTACCCATCTGTATGGATCTGACACCATTCTCAAACCAATACAAACATTCTGACCTAGAGAATGGATAAAAGAACATTACTTATGATAGCAATCTTTTTGTCAGCATACAATCCCTGATATAAAAAGAGAGGAAATACCTCAGCAACATCATGCTGCTTGTCAGCTTCAATATAAACATAGCCCTTAACATGCTCCAATGAGAAAACAGAGATTATTGGCAGGGGAGATCCACGGACGTATAAGGAAACATACTTCTGAATAAGGCAAAATGCTATATGCCGCTCTTGGCCCATCTGCAACATATTTTCTTTCAGCATGCTGTCCAACATGTAAAAGAAACTTCAATGTCCCATGAACAGGGCAGCATTTAAGTATCATACCATGCATCTGACCCTCCAAACAGTAGGATCAGCTGTAGAATGCAGTAAGGACTTTCTCTCGTCATATTCTTCATCGTTTTCAGCATACATGACATGCTCTGATCCATGACAATATCGCCTGTTAACATATTCTTCTAATTCGTCGCCACTCAACTCTTCTTCTTTCATGAAAAATGGTATATTCGATTTCCCAGCTCCTTTTGTGTCTTTTACTCCTGCCTGAATGTCATTCATGGATTCTGTTCAAAGACAAAAGAAGAAACATGGAATCAAACATAAAATGGATCAAATAAGTTCAGCAAGATTTTGAAAAATATTGAATATTTTCACAAGGAAAACAACTTTTCCCTATGCCTACGCAAAAGCTCTTTGCCAGCCAAAATCTAGACCGGTGGCAAACCTCCATGGCTGCGACCTTTATGGAAACTGTCTTTGGCAATCAGTATGTATGCCAAAAGCATTTTTGAGGGGGATAAGATAATCTCACACGTACGAACGGAAGTTCAAGCAACCAAATCCAAAATGAAGGCTAGAGAGAGAAGTTATTCCAGCGCTAACCATTAGAACAGCATTTATAGAAACTCGGAGACACTGAGAACCACACGTATACCTACTACATATCATTCGTGTTAAAATTTTGCGAAATTCTTTTTATGATGGAAGGGTTTTAAGTTATTAATGTCAAGTCACCAGCCCCAGAGCACAAGCAACTCCTTCCGACGCATGTATAAAAACCCCTGTGCATGTATGCATCTCCTGGGATGAAACTAAGAGCACAAATCAAAGGAAAAACAAGCTGCATTTTACAGACGTATCAGCGATCGTACAAAACCCTAGGCACAGAGAGAGAGAGAGAGAGAGAGAGAGAGAGAGAGAGAGACCCTGGATGAAAGCGCGAGAAAAAGAAAAAAAAGTGAGAGTGAGCTCCGGGAGGGGGAAAAGCAGTACCAGGTTCCTCCTCCTGCCCAAAGTCCCCATCGCTGCCGTCATCATCGAACTCGTCCGAGTCGGCGTCGGCGTCGACGGCAGCGTCGTCGATGAAGCGGCTCGAGGAGACGCGGCCCCTCTTCCTCTGCCCGGAGGCCGAGTCCCTGGACCCGCCTCCCCGTGGGGAGGCTCCCGACGCCGAGCCGGCCGAGAGGGGCCTCTTCCTCTTCCCGCCGGAGGAGGAGGAGGCGGCAGAGAAGGACGCCTTCTTCGCGTCCACCACCTCCTTCCCCTTCCTGCTCACCGCCATTCCCGACCTCGCGAAGACCCGGATGAGAGAGAGAGATGTAGAGAGAGAATGGGGATTGCAGAGAGAGGAGCAGACATGGAATGGGGAGAGCTGTGGGCTCCTCTTCTCCCTCCCCTCTCCGATTTCAGAGAAGAAAGAGGAGGGTTTTGGGAACTTCCGAGCTCTGATCTCCCCCTTTGTTTTTTTAACCCAGCAGAGCAAGGGAAGGGGGAGAAGTCCGTACGTGACGAGTGGCAGAGGGGTCAGTATATTAGGGTTCGTATTTGGATTTATTTACGAGATTGTCCTTCTCATGTCCCTTCCGTTCCCGTCGCCTTCTGCGTGCTGCACTGACGAGTGACGGCGTCGCTTCGAAGGGTGGAGAGTACGGAACGGCGTTATCGGGGACAACGGCGGAGCGCCGTTACGGAACGACGGCTCTTGGGGGGTCGTGCGAGTTTCGGGATATTAAAGGATACCCGATTGTTCGATTGTCCGCCCATATTATCCGGAGTTTAGAAGAAGGATAACGACTTTTTGCATTTTTTAGATAAAAATGAAAATATTATTGATATTCAAAGGTTGAAAGATAAGTATATAATTATATTTATATTTACCTTCTTTTTTATATATTTATCCGTCAATTTATTTTCTTCATACATCCCCTTAATCTTGCCCTCAATATTTTATTAAAAATTTTAGCAAGCAAACACCCGTCCCCATGATAACACGTAGTTCGAAAGGATCCGGTTTAAGGGGCCTGGGATGCTAGCTATGACTGGGAAGTCATGCCCTTCAAAAGATGGCAAAGAGAGGAGCATCTTTGTCTTTTTCTGAGAATTTTATTGAAACGATAGATCTCGACAGAATGGCATTCTTCTTGGTTGTTAGGAAGATAATCTAATGATTGCGTGCCCCAAAACACTTGAATTAGGATAAAGGGTTTTGCATGGAGACCCCCCAAAGCCTAGCTGATGTTAGTAACCATCATCCCCTATTTGCATGACCTTGTTAACAAAGAGTTCTATTAAATAGTGGGTTAAAAGCGTACTTAAGTACGTTAGGTTATGTGCATGTGAGAGACCTTTCTTCTTTCTGCAGGGGTACCAACCCTTGACCTCTCGCCGGGACCCCAGCAGAACCTTCACCGAGTTTGGTGGCCGAGCGTCGCTTCCATGGCGAAAGCATCGGGTGGGAGAAGCCGCCTGTGGAGACTCCCCCCACTCCCTGGTAAGTTGTTTTCTTCGCTCCTCCCTCCTTCCTCTTCCTCCTTCCCTTCTATCTCGCCATCGCGCTCCTCTTCTCCCTCCACCACCAGCTTTTCTATCTTCCCTCTTCCACCTCCTCTGCTCGCCTATTCAAGCAATCACCGTCTCCATTGCACCATAACCCCACACAAATCTGATCCCCCACACCTGGATCTGTTTTTTTTCTCCCATCACCACCTTCCTACCCGTCTTTGTCCTCTGTCTCCCCCATATCCAACCTTCGGTTCTACCATGCTCCCCCGTCCCCTTCATCTGACACCCCCTCCTCCACAAATCTATCATTGCTCCTCTTCCCCACCATCCTTTACATCCTCCTCCTTCAACGCAACCGTTTTGTTTGGGTCTCCGTTCGTGTTACTCGTCCCCTCTTTGGAGGCATTTTTGATCGGCAACCTTGGGCCTCAACCCGTTTTCGGCTCCTACGTATTTCGGGCTTCTTGTTTCTGCTGTGCGGTGTGCTCTGTTTCTTTTTCTAGCGCCCTTGGTTGGTTTGTCAGTCGTGGCCATTGCAGAAGTTCTCGAGGTGGTGATCAAGCCTTAGTTGTGTTCCCAAGTGGGACTTTGTGGATGGTGTGTGGGCTCGAGTCCTGCGCATACTCCATGCGCCCCTGCAGATGCACGCCTCCGAGCTCCCCATATTTGTCTACCAATCGCTGCAGCATTTATCGGCTTTCTTCGTCGGCAGCTCCGCAGAAGTTTCCCTCCGAGCGCACCATTTCACCATGGGCTTCTGCAACCTCGACTAGACGGCGATCTTCGCTCTCATCCTCGGTTTCGGTTTTATCCCTTGTGTTTTTGCTTTTATCCAGCTATGGGTACGTACTGTTCTGGCGCATACCGCCATTGTAGCTTATAGTGATGTATCCCCCTTCACTTGTTTCGTACGCTGGCAGAGTTTCCATGTTCTACAATTTGATGATTAAATAAAAGTAGTTTCCTTATTGGTTTTTTAAAAAGTACGTTAAGTTGAAATTTTATTTATTTTGTAGGTGTTCAGCCTTGCAAGGTTTTTTTTTTTTTTTTTTTTTTTTGGTGGTCGGTGGCACAGTAGTCAGGTATATACAGAAATTTACAAGCAGCCAGAGATCGAAATCTGAGATGTCCTGTCCTCCAGAATTTGAGATAATTTTGCACTGGTCGAGAATTCCGCCTAATTAGGCGAGCGTTCCAAATCCGCCTGAATGTCCAGATAAATAATCTCACGAACCAAGAAATAAAGATCTCAACAATCTGAACCAACTGCCCTAGGCAGCTGGTTCAATGAGCCTACAAGATTTAACCATCCAGTCCTCCAAAAACAAGTTATGTGAACTAGTGGTCCTAAGAAAAAAATATGCTTCCTAAAGCAGGGAAGAGCAAAATTTTACCAAGTAGTCAAAGAATACTGACCCTAGATCATACAAAGCATGCATTTTCAATTGTACAAAATCATAACCAGCAATGGGGGTCATTAATATCAACCATCAAGTCACACGATTTAGATTTAATAGTCTAGTTCCTGTAAAGGTACAGGTGATATTAGTGAGTGCAGAAGGGTGGGAAGGAAACTTTTCAAAAGAAAAACTCTCACGTGCAATCACCAAGTCCCATCCTCACCTAGGACAAATTATAGAAAAGGGTAAAAAAGTTTCAAAATATCTATTAGGGGGATTGTAAATCCAAAATATATAAAAAAGGCATCCCTTCTAAATTTTGAATGTACGGGGCAAAAGCCATTATTTTTCTAATATACTGTCTAAAATACGTTCAATTATTTTATACAAATAATTTCTCCTAAATTTTGTTAATTATATATACAAATTGGCTATCTCAAACTAATGACCAAAAAATAATTATGGATAATTATCAATATGATTATGTTTTTTTTTCATTGAATAAAATTTAAAATTAATGTAATTACATATAATTCTTACATATACTTACTAATTATAAATATTTAGGATCCTCTTTTCAACTTTAAATTTTAGAATAATTCTTGATAGTTTCTAGTATTAATGTCCTCTTAGGTAATTAACAAATAACAAGGGTCGCGATACTAAAGTCATAATATATGGACCTATATTCGAACAATCTATTCGCAAAAATTGAGGTTTTCATGGATAGTATGACCGAAGAAGTATAACTTTTGTCCCATTTAGATATGAACTTTAGAAGGGGCATCACTTTTAAATATTTTAAGCTTACATGCCCCTATTAGATATTTTGAAAATTTATGTGCCCATTTTAATATACATTTTTTTAAAAAGCTTCACTTTGATGCAAAATGAGTTACGACATGGTCAGTTATTTTGAATTATTTATTTTAAAATGAGGAGTGTTTCACTTTGATAGCATGGCGAAATTTAAAGTAAAATACCAATTTTTTTATTGTAAGATAAAATTACTTATTCACCTAATTTCGGGATAAATCATTTTTTGCTGGAATACCAAATCCCTCCAAGCAAATCAAAATTTGGCTTATTTCGAAAAATAAGGAGACTTTGAAAAGATCTTGGCCTCCATACTACAACTCTAATCATGCAAAAACTAAAAAAAATGGGAAGTTTGATTTTTTAAAAAAAATAGAAACAAGAGAAAAATCTTCCTATATTTCTTTCTCTCTCTACAATTAAAATTCATAAATTTCTAAAAATGAGTAATACTTGATGTGCCGCGTGGTGCAGCTCGCACCGCACGCAGGGATGCTGCAGCAATATTTTTTTATTTTTTTATTTTTGAATAATTCTTTAGACTAGCTCCACCATGTCTATACATCCGTATTATCTATAAAAAAAATCGAGCTCGTACATTTGGATATTGGATTGTATAGACATGTAGGATATTATAGAACCGACCTAAAAAAATTTCAAAGAAAAATTATCATGTTTGTGCTGCACCCGGCAAGTATTATTCTTACAAATTTTATTTTTCTCCTTTTTAAATGCTTATCTCTTTTTTGCCTCTCCACTTTTTTGCCAAAAATTGGATTCTAAATGTAAAACTTGCTTCCAAAGATCTGCATTCTATGTAATGTACAAATGATGCCAAATTCACATGAAACATACATAGAGAAAGTACACCGTACATGGATGCTCTAGGTCAAACAATAAACAAAGTTTTTTTTTGGACTATAAGAAAGTTGCCTACTTTTATTACTTCTGTAAATGTTTCTAATCGTTGACAGCTCGAATTAGAAACGGTGATCAGGTTGTCCATACTTGCAGGCCAGTAACAAGCCTTCTAAAATTGTCGTAGCCTCCACCCCCAGGCAATAAAAAGTTACAGGAGACGGTTATACCCAACAATAATCTAAACTGGAAAATAAAAGCCAGGAGGTAGGCCCAAATTCCACGGGGACAGCTAATCAAAATTTTCTGAAACATAATTAGAGTAATACTTGCTCCAATGCCCTGTGTGCTTCACGCAGGAGAATTACAGCAAATAAATTATTATTATTATTATTATTATTATTAGGTCGACCCCAAAATGCCTTAACCGTCCGTACAGTGTAATGTCCGAACAGACGACCTAAAAAAAGCTGAAAAATAAAAAATCAAGTTACATCGTATGTTTGATGGGACATTACATTGTACGGACGGTTATAACACTTTGGAGCCAATCTAGAAAAAAAAAATGATTTACTTGTTGCAATGCCCCTGTATGTAGTATGCAGGAGCATTGCAACAAGTATTACTCATATAATTAAGAGGCCATTCACTTGCCCATCTTGGCATCTGGGAGTAAAGTAGGCGGGGCAGGGAAAAGACAAAAACAAAAGGAAGATGGAGAAGACAAGCGGAAGGAAAGAGGAATAAAGTAGTGCTTGGTAGGTAGGGTTAAGTCCCACTCCGAGCGTTAGCCGTTGGATCTGCGTAGATTGACCCAGTTGCAGCAGTATATTTTATTTTATTTTATTTTTTTTATGATGGGTCTCATTATGTCTAATATATCTGTGTTATCTAATCTTCGGTCATACGACATTAAAAATCTAAAACATAAAAAATAAAGTTTCTGACCTTAAAAAAATAAAAAAATAAAAATTCGAGCTGATCATCTGATCGAAGATCAAGTTGTATGAACATATCAAACATGATAGAATCCATCATAAAAAAAGTAAAAAAAATGGATTGCAATCCATGTGGTGCAGTACATTGCAGTAGGGTTTTCTTTTGAAACTCTTTTTTAGGTCAGTCTCCGTATGCTCTACATGATCATACAATTCGATCTCTGATGTGATGACGTAAATATTTATAAAAAATAAAAATTGTGCCCCAATAAACAGTAGAAACACTCTTAACGGGCGAACTCAATAACATTTTTTTATTTTTTAGAATTTTTTTGGTCATAAAATCATAGATCAAATTGTACGTCCATGTGGGACATAAGGGTCAAAGAAAATTTTAATTTTTTTTTTCCCTACTGCAATGCCCCTATTGTAGCAAGGGGGCGTTATAGTAAGCATTACTTAGGACATTGTCCTACACTGAGGCGGCTATCTGATCTCAAGGATTGGGCGGTTAACCTGCTCAAGCGGGGCATATTTTTATTTTTTCTTATACTTTTTTATTTTTTATAGTGTTCGATCAAAAATCTAACGATACATCTAGAAAGCTCGAGTCAGTCTCAACTTGGTTGTATATTTCTTTTTAAAAAACTTTTGGTACCCACCTTGATTTACGTGTAGAGATTTTTTTTTCAAAAAAAAAATCATACGGCTCATTACCAATCCGAACTTCTAGACTACACCGTCAGATTTTTGATCGGACACTCCAAAAAAAAAGAAAAATATGAAACAAAAAAATAAAATGCCCTACCCCCCACTAGGCGGGGACTAGGCTAAGATCTAACGGCCCCGCTCACCTCAGTGCAGGGAGTGTGTCTTGCACTAAGGTGAGCAACGCAACAAACATTTCTCGTAATATTCATGGATTAAGAGTCTAACTTGCTGTGCTGCATGGATGTAACAAGACTGATGTAAATTGTAACATTTAACCTTTTTGCATCATCTTTCCACTTCTTTCCTACACTTTCTTGTGGAGAAAAGAGAAGGGGTAATTTTTCTAAGATCAATTATTATTTATCATGCCCCTTCATCTCTCTTTAAAAATACATATTTTCATTTCAAAAATATCCTTCCAACTTTAGCCTTGTCATCTATTAGTTTATCACTTTCTACGTAATTTTATCACTTTCTATGTAGTTCTATTACTTTGCAATGCAATTTTATCAGATAAAAATGAACATAACTTATACATTTTTATCACTTCATGCATAATTTTATTACTTTATGTTTATTTTTATCACTTCATATTAAAAAGTGAAAAAACCACGTAAGAAGTGATGATTGATAAAATTGTATTAGAAAGTTATAAACCTATGTTAAGAAGTCATAAAATTACAAATAAAGTGATAAAATTATGTAGAAAGTGACAAAACTATCGCAAGAAGTGATAAATTTACGTAAAAAGTGATAAAACTATCTTAGAAATTGATAAAATTACATAAAAAGTGATAAATATATATGAAGTGGTAAACTGATAAGTGGCGGAGTTAAGCAGTGAAATTATGTCTTTTTTAAAACAAAATAAAGAGACATGACATTCTTCACTCAAAGAGGTGAAAAAAAAGGTGGACATGTGGTGCAAAGAGATTAAATATTGCAATTTATGTCAACCTTGCTGCACCGCATGTGTTGAGTAGGTATTAGTCATAGATCAATGAGAATGACATGTTGCACTGCATTGGCGATGTACAATCCATCGATCTTTTAGCACCACTTTGATTGGAGAATAGGAGAAGAATAAGGACGAATAATGAGAGAATAAGCTTAATTTTATTTTGACGAGCGGAATGATTTATACCGGTGCAGAATAACGTATAAGGAGAATAAGCCATCCCACCTTAGACCCAAAAATTGCTTATTATTCTTATTCCGTCGGTGGGTCCCACAAAATTATCAAATCTAAACATCTCTTATTCTAATATACGCTATTCCGTCAGTAGGTCCCACGTAATAACTTATTCTGCAAATAAAGTGGGGCTTAGATCGGACGGCAACGAGCAATACAGTAATTTTATTTTTGCTTTTTATTTTTTGCCAAGTTGGGGGGGGGGATCCATATCATCCGATCAGACGATTAAGAAAAATAAAAAAAAGGAGATTGTGCACTCACGCAATTCATCGTGCACTCATGCGATCCAAGCAATCATATCGCATGAGTGCGCGATCTAATGTTGCACTGCACAAACTGCATTATGTGCGGTGCAGCAATGATTTTTTTAGATTAATGGATAAAGGGGTGATGTCTTAGGTGTAGGTCCAAAATCATAAGTACTGGCCACAATTAAAATTAATTGATGTAAGACTATTATATAGTCATTCTAATAATATGAAAAGTAATACTTATCATTTGACATTTAAGATCAAATAACTTAGGTCAGCTTAAGTTTTCCCTTTTACAGAAGTTAGTTGAATTTATTGAACACCAAATCTGACCTTTGCAAAAGACAGATTCATACATGTACATATTTGTGTTTTTTTTTCTTTTTTCCATACAGCGGCCCAGTTGGGTTTGCAGCCTATTCCAACGATCACGTTGGTGCGTCTGTGTAAGATCCATTCCCCTCACGAGCTTCGCCTTTACTACTCTGCCACAGTGTTGTCGAAGAACCGACTCCATCTGGCTTCTCGTCGCTCAGAACTTCTCTGGCGGGGCTGGCTTCTTCGGCAGTGGTTTTACACACTATACCGTGTGTTTATCCTTCAATTCCTTGTGAGCCTTCTCCCCTCTGGGTATGAGCTTTTGTTTCATACTGTCACCATGGTGTCTACTGTGATGTGTACCACGTTTCTTCTTCCCTCAACGGCGTGCTGTGCACCTCTTTGTGCTCTTTTTTCCTCTACTCTATGTTGTATTGTCACATTTATGTATAAAAGTTAACCACTTTATTGACAAAAAAAAAAAGAGATCAGTGACCCAGTTGGTTGGACATCAAGCTCCCCCTCAAGAGAGAAGGTATCAAAAGCAGCCGGCCCCAAAGAATTCCCGAATAATCTGATTGTTGAATTGGCATTGCTGCATACTGCACTACAAGTGTTACCGTTCTTACAAATTACAGACTAAAAAAGGATATGAGATCTTTTGGACTTTCTAACCACAATATGCTCCGCTTGTATGGAGAAAGAAGCAAATAAAGTATTTCTTCATCTTTCATAGCAAATAATTTAATTACTCATGTCCTAGTGCCATTGGAGATGTAAATTGGACGGGCCAGATTGGACTAGGTTACATGATAATTTGGGTCTAACTTAAATTCAAAATAATTCAACTCAATTTTAGTCTAATTCAAATTTAACTCAAATTCAACTCCAATTCAATAGTGAGTGGGTTAAGTTAGATTGGATTGCATTAGTCCTGTTCATAAATAATTTGTTAGAAGTATTTTACTTTTTGTATGAATTATTATAAAAGTCAATAGATTAAACTAGATCAACCTGTTTTCAATCCAACTCAATTCAGATTTAATTAATGTCAATCTAAATTTAACCAAATCCAATTTATATATCTTAGATGAACCTGATTAAAGGAAATGTAGAT
Source organism: Zantedeschia hybrid cultivar (assembly GCA_030544215.1). NCBI lineage: Eukaryota > Viridiplantae > Streptophyta > Magnoliopsida > Alismatales > Araceae > Zantedeschia > Zantedeschia hybrid cultivar. Next base: position 2,385,468 of record JARZZO010000007.1, read on the forward strand.
GATATCCCTGATTAACACTCCTAAGCGTGACGGAGGACATACTATGATCTAAAGGAAATGTAGATGATATCGTCTCACCATCTCCCTTGTAATAGCATCATTTATTGGGGTGTATTTTTTAAAATTTCACATCATTCAATCTTTGATTAGATTGTTTTAACACTAAGTTGAGATCATCCCCTAATCAATAGTTATTTCTTCTAAATAAAAAAAATTACATTCTATTTTTGTCATAGAAAATTTTTACATTCAAAACTTTATCATATGACTAAACTTTACAGTAACCTTGTATGAATTATTGAAGCCCCATTGATCCCGGCGAATCGGCAATGGGATAGCCACGCCGTCCAATGGGAACACTTGAAGCCGCTTGCACAAAGTTAGGTGGAGCAATTGAGAAGCGCAACAGAGCCTGTGGCGTGCCTCTCTCTCCATCCGCTAGCCTCCACGTGGCACAAAGATTCTTCCCCGTCCCTCAACGCCCACCACTCCTTCCCGAAGGGGGGAGAGGAAAAGAAAAAGGAAAAAACAAAAATAAATCCGCACAGACGCAAGGAATCCTCTTTTTATGGAAAATGATTTATAATTGCATCTATATCCTGCTTAACGCTAAACTTTCATGTGTACCCTCCGGAAAGTTTCAATTCATACCCACATTTTATTCACACGCCCAGGAATAATAACAAGTGTTAGAGTCCAACTTAATTTTGAGATAATCCGTTTAAATTTATTTTGAAACAAATTAATGTATTTTGAGTTGCTTTGACTCACATAATATAATAAAACATGCTCAACACAATATAATTAAAAAAGATCAAAGTAAAACACACTATTAACAAATTATAATGGTTATACTGTCAAACACGAATCATATTTGGTTATTTAAATAAGTCGGATGGTGTGTCAGTCTTTTTGTGATTTAAGACTATTCATACTCAATACTAACCAATTTTTACAAATTAAATTTGGTTTTTTGTGATTAAATTAGGTTTCACTACCATTCTTTTACAAAAGTGGAAGAAAGCACAGGTACATATGCACAAAATTACAAAGTATAGGAGAATATACGTAAAAATTAAGAAAGAAGTTCAAAAGATGCGAAGGAGAGAAAAATTGCAAAAAAGATCCCGCGGAATCTTCTGCTCCTTATTCCTGCTTCCCTCTCCTCCGCACGCCCCCCCGCCACTCTCTCTCTGACCGGTGACCACCGCAGCCACCACCGACGCCGACGGCATAACGACTCCAACACGCAAAACCTTTATAACTCCGTCTCTTCCACGACAATAAAAACGAGGACGACGACGTGAGAAGAAGAAGGAGAAGAAGCAGGAAGAGGAGGAGGCGAGGAAGAGATGGGTGCTCTCAATGGCCATTTCGTCCTCCTCGACCTTCACCGGATCCCCTCCGCCTTCTCCTACCTCCGCCGCGCGTCCCCAAGCCGCCTCCTCCTCTCCCCGCCGCCCTCCTCTCCCCGCCGCTCCCCCGCCGCCTCTGCCTCGGGCGTCCCCCCGCCGTCCTCCTCCTCAGCCGCGCCCTCCCTCCTCCGCCGCCCCACCAAGCGCTCTCCCCTCGGCCGCGGCGGGGGCTTCGCCGACGGCGACCGGGCCCTCTCCGCCGCCACCACCTCCACGTCGACGTCGCGCGCGTCGCCGGCGGCCGCCGCCGTCGGTGAGCTGGAGCTCTTCCTGGAGCTGCTCCCGCCTAGGATGCGCGCGGAGCTGCGGCGCCACGGCGAGGTGCGGGAGCTGGTTGAGGTCGTGATGGACCTCGGCAGGAAGCCCCTCGCGCGGTTCCCTTCCGGAGACTGGGTCATCTCCCACCAGACCGTTGGGATCGAGGACCTCCGCCACGCCGTCTCCAAGGTGTTCGATCATCTGACTCACCCAAATCTGTGCTCCCAATTCTTTGTCCGCGCTTCAGTTTGTGAAAATTTAATCATATTCTGGGGCAGGTGGGCGAATTCTCTGACGACAATCGATCCGGGATCAACAACTCGCTGCATCGGATCAGTGCCATCCGGAACCGCAAGATGCAAATAATCGGTCTCACCTGCAGGGTCGGCCGGGCAGTGTCCGGGAGTGCGGAGATGATCCGCGATCTTGTTGAGGGGGGAGGCTCCATCCTGGTCGTCGGGCCTCCTGGTGTTGGTAAAACAACCCTGATCAGGTAATCTGATCCCTACTATTTGTCCTCATATTCTTCATTAATTATTATGGATGAGATTTGTTACGGGACTTTTAAATTTAAATGGATTGCTACCTTTCTGTGTGCACTGTCCGCTGGCAATGGTTAAGGACGTATAATGTTTGATAGTCCTTGGGATCAGCAGCTCTTCAGCACTAGATTTAGGATGTGTTTGGCGAAACTTTTAGTTTGAAGCCACTTTTGGCATTGTCTTTTAACATGAAGGCTGTGTTTAGGGCAGCTTCCAATTGGAAGCACTTTTTGCACTTTCATCCATTTATTTTGACGGAAAAAAATTAGAACTTAAAAGCCATTTATATAGTATTTTGGTTGTGTTTTTGGCTTCTAACAAAAAGCTAGCGGACCTTCCTAGATTGGAGAAAAGTGGAGTTGTTAGATGACGTTTGACTTTTGTAACTAACCAAAATTAGTTATAACCAATCTCTCTCAACTTTTTCCACGTGAAAAGTAGAGGCCAGAAGTAGCTTTCACTTGGGAGTTTTGCTAAACGCATCCAAAAAATTGTGCATGGAAGTGGTTTATAACTAATTTTAGGTAGTTATAAAAGTCAACTCTTCCCTGTCAACCCCACTTTCTCTCTAATCCAAGAAGCTCCAATTTGGAGATTTTGGTTGGAAGTAAAAAAAACAGCCAGGACACTATATAATTAGCTTCCAACACATAATTTCTCTCACTCAAACTAACCAGGTAGAGGTTCGGAAGTGCTTCTAATTGAAAGCTGCGCCAAACACAGCCACAGATTGTTAGCTACCTTCCCTCCTCCCATTGGCTACTGACAGTCTATGTGAGAGCAAACATTGGTGGTCTTATTCTTGTATTTTATTCCTTGGCAGTATCGTTATGTGATTTGGTCTGGTTAAATCCTTCATTTTTTTCTGTTATTTTCCTTGACAATAAAGTTTTATTGGACAGGGAAATAGCCAGAATGCTGGCTGATGAACATATGAAACGTGTAGTCATTGTAGATACATCAAATGAGATTGGTGGTGATGGGGATGTTCCTCACCCAGGTATAGGCCGTGCAAGAAGAATGCAAGTTCGGAATGTTAATATGCAGCACGACGTGAGTCTTGAATTCTCATATTTCCAGAAAAGAATGAGTGGTATTCAAGAATTCATTTGAGTTCAGCTTTTCCTTTGTTCTGATTATTTTTGAAAAATCTGTGATGCATGTTCAGGTCATGATTGAGGCAGTTGAAAATCACATGCCTGAAGTCATTATAATTGATGAAATTGGGACAGATCTTGAAGCAATGGCGGCCAGTACCATTGCTCAAAGGGGTGTTCAGCTTGTTGGGACAGCACATGGAGTAACAATTGAAAGTATAATGAAGAATCCTTCTTTGCAGATTCTAGTTGGTGGAATAGAGGTGAGAGTCGTGTTTCAATTTTATGTTTCTACCTAATGTTATTGGCCCTACTCCCCTAAATCTAAGACACTCATGGTATCATATCTTTTTTATGCGTAAGCTGAGACATCCTTTATAAGTGCAGTGAGGTTGTATGCTATTTCTTTCATTGCACTTGCATTTATTACTTGAGTTTCAAAACAACACACATGATTTACATTTCTTGAACATCACTATGCACAGAGTCCGTGAAATTAATAAATTCCCTTGCTACAAGTATACATATACAAGTTTGTGTCGTCTGATTATGCTAAAAAAGGCATCCTTGTAATGATCAACATATGGGTGTTACGGGTGTGCATGCATTGTTAAAGGGAGCCGGTCACTGCTTTTCTTTGTTTCACATTCCCTTCTGAAATAGAACTGAAAAGTTTGTGTTATTCGGACCGATTTGTTTAGTTTCACAGTTCTATGTATGTTGGTGGTGAACTGTCAAGCATATATCATCGTGCTCATCAAGTTCCATTGAGATGTACAACATCATCATTCATAAAGTGGCATTTAGTCTGACAGTGGTTGTGGCTATAGAGGCAGTGAGCTTTCTGGTTCATATATTGCTTACAGAAAAAAAAAAAAAAAAAACTTTGAATTGGGAAGTGCAGGAGGTGATAGCTTTTATCCTTGTTGCAAAAGTATCCAGATTTCTTGCAGATATACTTCTGTTAAAACTTAAATTGCTCATTTGACATTGCAAGAAACGCACTATGTTGTGCTTATTGCATGGAGATATGTGCAAATTTGCCACTACCATCATCATGCTTCCTTTGATGCAACCAACCTCTCAGTTAACCCTTAATGAAAGTTGAGATTGTCAAATGTCCCTTCCTCTGTATCTGTGTCTTGCAGTTTCTCAAAACGAGGTAGTTTGCTCAATGTTTGAATTTTCATGTATTTAACTGAAATGCTCTTCATATATTTGGGTAGTTTGCTAGATTAAAATTTCACCCGTTTAAATAAAATATTCTTCACATATTTGAACAACAACCAATGTCACATAAATCTTTTTTGCAGTGGCAAATATGCAATTTAATGTATAATAGTAACATATCTGCAGAAAACCCCAACTCCTACCACTTCACTTATACCCATAAGTAGATAATACTCCTTCCTCTTTATATATATATATATATATATATATATATATATATATATATTTGGCATATTACAGAACTTCAATGTGCACACACTTGTATATAAACAAATGCTATGTGCATAAAACTTGTGCATTCTCCAATCTCTGTGTCAAATGTCTTGTTGGATCATCTGACTCTTGGCTGCCCCTTGAATCCTTAATATAGAGTGTGACTCTCGGTGATGATGAAGCTAGGAGAAGGAAAGTTCAGAAGACTATACTTGAGAGAAAAGGACCTCCTACTTTTACATGTGCTGTTGAGATGATTTCTAAGACGGAATGCAGAGTTCATCATAGATTAGAAGAGACTGTTGATGCCATTCTTGCAGGTAATTGTCTGGTTTGCTTTTAGTCTTCCAGATAACAAAGGTTGACAAGGTATTGAATGGTAGAACAGATGAAAATGCCTGTAAACTTGTATGTAAACCATCAGCTGATTTTGGTTCCAGGCTGAGCAAGGAACAAAAGAATGGTATATTGCTACATGTTTTCTTCCCCCCCAATGGTTTGCATTTCTTTTAGGTCTTCTGTGCTACTGCCTACTTTTACAATATATAAGAATAAACGTTTGAAAAGCTTTCAAGTAATATTCATCATTCCAGGGAATCAGAAAGAATACAAGTTATGCAACTGATGTTTGACTTCCTCAACCATTTTATAACCCCTATACAGATGATAGATGTTAATTGAAATAACTGCGGGGAACTTAATTGTAATAACTGCAGGGAACTTCCAGTGAGAATTAAAAGGCGAGGAAAAGGTATGCAATGTCTGAAAAAAGAAAGAATGCCATATATTTTGGGAAAATTTGAAAGCTATGTGGCTATCTTAAGGTCTAATCTAAATATTTCCATCCTAGGTGTTTATTTGAGTTAAATTCATATCAAAATTTTCAAAGAAATAGGAAAAGTCATCGTTCATAAAAGAATTTGTCATTTTGGACAAATCATACTCTTGGAGGTCTCCTTGAAATTTAAAAAATGTGGAAGATCTTTCCTTTTGTATATTTCTCTCTTCCCACAACACAATCATATGGAATCTTTCCATTTTCTAGCAAATATTTCCTCAACTGTAGATGCTTCCAAACATCTTTGGTTATTTCTCTTGAAAACATAATCGAAGGAGAATTACCACCAAGCATAATGACTAATGGGCAGCCTGGTGTCACGAGGCCCCTGCCACTCCGCAGTCTGGGTAGGGTCAATTGTACGCAGTCTTACCCTCCTTTTTATAGAGAGATTATTTCTGGATTTGAACTCGTGACCTCCTAGTCAAAAATAGAACACTCTTCCCGTGGCACCAAGGCTCCCTGTTATTGAGGAAACTAACTATATGTCATACATGTTTTATTTGAATAACTTCTGGGAGAAATCATTTGATTTCATTTTTCTTTCAATACTTCTCCTTCCTCTTCAAAGGGCAACTAAGCTAAAGAGAAAAGTTGTATGCTAGTGGAACTTCAGAATGAAAGTTAGAATAGACTTGCCATGGATTAGTGCAGGAATATAATGGACAGTAGTAAAGTTAATATGCATATTTTTTGGTGTCAAAATTTCTGGTAAATTTGATGTTTTATTATAGTCAATAATGTATGTGTATATCATTATAAATATCCACCTGATGTGTGCAAAACCAAAATCATTATTGCTTTCTGCATCTGTTGTTGGCTTGTCGTCATAAGGCTCCCCTCTCTTAGGTTTGGTGCTTTGGCTGTTTATAAAATCATTGATATGAGTTCCTGCTATCTGGCTCTAAAAAAACTATTACCATCAGTCAAAATGATCATTTTCTCTATCACTGAGTTTTGAGTAAAGATTTATTTGTTTCCTTATGAAGAATTATAAATTTTTTGAATGCTTCGCCTGAACAATTAAAATTGAATTCCTTTTGAAAATAGGAAAATCTCCTCTGTTTGAAGTCCGCAAAATGGATTCCAGAGCTAATGATCCTGGTAGCCTTATTCAAATTCCAGAAGGGCACATCCTAGAAGATTCATTGGTTACCTGCTCCAAGGGCAGGGATAGTGAGATGGAGACCATTGATGATGACTTGGAAGATGCTGCTGTGCAAACCAAGAAAAGAAATATCAACAAAGCTAAATCAACTTCTTCAAAGAGAGTAGCAGCGCGTGTTTATGTTTATAAGGTAAAATCATAGCCTCCATTAGTATCTCAAAAAGGCTTCAATAATCTCCATGTTAATGTTGATGTGCACAGTTTTTGTTTCATACTGTTTTAGTCGTCACTGTAAATAGCTTGGGCTAAATTGCTATGGATAATTGTGTGAGAAGTGCCACATGATGCCTGGGCTGTGCCATATTGGGCATGTCATATCCCCCATGGGGCCGAAAATTGCTCCAAGTGTTTTCATCATTAACATCTTCAATTCCTCAATTATTTGTTAGATTTTGGAAGCCGATCTGTTGCAAGTAGCAGAAGTAATGGGTCTGGAGGATGAGATTAATGTCACCGATGACATTGGAAATGCAAATGCAATTCTGGCACTAAATTTGGAGATGAAACAAAATCCTTGGATACGCAGTGTTGCCAAATTCCACCAACTACCAGTATATGTTATCAAGGTGACCGTCTGCTCTTTTAATATTTATGTTTTCCTTATTACAAACTGAATTTATGTACAGGTTCAAAGGACAAAGAATACGTGTAATCTATGGTCCGATGCACTACTTTTATATGATCAAGCTGGAAGTATAAATAATTGCATGAAATTCTGCATTAAAAAACTTGCTCTTACTAGTCTTCAGAAAGTATTGATTCATTTCTTCAGAGAGTATTGATTCATTTCTTAAGTTGTAGTCAAATACTATGGCACAAATGGTAAAGGCGGTTCGTATGATTCTGGGAATGGATCCCTTTGGACCTGTCTGCATGGAGTCGGAAAATTGTCTTTCAAAAGACATTGAAATTGAGGATGATGCCCCAGCAAGAAAGCCATCGTTGGAGGAACTTGATGCCTTGGAGGTATATTTATTTCTCTTCCTTTTATGTATTTCTTCCTTGCAAAGTTAATTGTTTGTTTCTTGTGTAAAGTGAATTTGTTTATTTCATTGGCTAGTTTTGAATGACAATCCACTTCCTACCTTTAATTCCTGCTAATATTGAGAATTTTCTTCTTGCAGCTGCAAATATTTTTACGATATTGCAATGCATTTATCTAAACCAAAAAAATCGAGTGTTAATCTTTCTTTCAGTGCAGCTGCCAGCAGTTCAAAATTGCTGCAATGTATAAGCCATTATAGGCTTCTAGAGCAATTAAATAGTTCAGTTTGTTAGTTGTCGTGCTTCGCTGGTAGGTTTCATGTTTTAAACATATCAAAGTGAAAGAAATGGCAATGTCTTCTGTGGGTCGTGAAGACTTGTTAGTGTTTCTTCTTTCTAAAGCGGCACCAACAACTGATCAAAAGCTGAGAAGAAGGAACATGAGATTCTGTCTAAATTGAATTCAATGATAACATGAGTGATTTTTCTCTAGGAGTCTACCTGATAGTTTTTTGTCTTCCGTAGTGATGTATGGTTAGTGAATTTGGGCATGCTAGTCTTCTGTTCCATGTAAACCTGAGCAATCTAAAATAGTGGCAAAGTAACAGGATTCAGAAATTTGTCTATCACAATTTTAAAACTATAGTCTGATCCTTGTTCTTCCCTTTTTCATTTGGAGATGGCAAAAAACATGTAGAAGGAAGTCAATACTCGAGGTGGGCGGAGCAAGGAATGTGGAGTCAGATCAGGAGCTCTGAGCCACTGGGTCAACCATTGACCAAATACAAAACTTTTCAGTTTCAATGCAGTTGCTCATCCAAGCGGTCGACTTTTCTTTGTATCCCATCAGCTGCATCACTCTATGAAAACAGTTCTAGTTTACCTTGTCATAGACTTTCTCAAAATCAACTTTGGAAATTCAACATTATTTCTTCCTGTGTCTTGATGGTAGTTGAAGTGAGAATGATAAGGTTTGTCTAACCCTAAAAGGGAAAAAGTTAAGAATGAAGTTAATCAGAAGAACTAAGGATTTGGTCATTTTAAAATTCGACTATAGACAGCTCCAATTAGGAGACATTCATATGGAAGAGACTAAAGAATTGGTAGTCAAGAGAAAATGTAGAAGCACTGAGACAGACTTGGAACTCTGAACATGAGAAGATTGTGTGAGAAGATTGTGCCATTGATAGGATCATCGGAATGGAATAAAATTAAAACTATCGACCCCAAGTCTGAAGGTTGGGACTTGATGCATAACCATTTCTATCCATTGGTTTATATATGTGGATGTATGTGCCTTTGTGATACACACACATATAGGGTTGTGATACAATGTACTCTTCTATTTATTTTCACAGACAGTGTTCAGTGATCTTTTTTGGAGCTGGTGCACCTTTGGCATCCAAAAATTCATAGAAGGGTCGAGAATGACAAATAAAGGAACTAAGATTTTTTTTTTTTAAATTTACACAGGGTGCTGCATTTCCCAGACGTGTGTGGCATGTATGAAGGTTCTTTATTTTGCAAAACATCGCTACCATCTCAGTATGATTGTATCTCCTTCAACGATTTGTAGAGGTTTCTTGAATTGCATGGTTCCAGGACATTATTTACAATTCCCCAAAACTGTACCTCTAGAATAATATTTGTCTCTGTCACTACTCTGTTCTAGGGGATTTTTTTTTTTTTTTTTTAATGTGGTAATGCCTTCAATGTTGAAACTTGAATGGAAATCCTATTTTTTCTTATAATCAATGCATGTGATTGCAGGAGGTACGAATGGCTATCGAGTATATTGTAATTCCTGGTGGAGAACCAGTGGAACTCCTGCCAAGATGCTCAGAGATAATTGCCCGCCAGGTAGAACTCGTGGAGAGCTATCAGTTGGCTGCAGAAAAGTCTGGTACCCAGTTGAACTCGAGGCTACAGATTCTACCTTTGAAGTTGAACAAGAAAACATCATCAATTAAGCAGAGGCAATCTAGCTCAAGCATGCATATGGGTCTTTCTTCATTTCTTCGTGGGCGAGGGGGTGCCACCGTTGCCCGGCTGCCCCTTCTGCCTGAGTAACTAACTTGATGTTTGTCTTGGAATGTACAGCGGCAACAGCGAAGTCATATTGGTGTTGTACAATAAAGACATGTAAATTATGACACACAAAATGTAACCCAGCTAAGATGTATATAAATTCAGTCCCATTTTTTTGGAAATAAATGCGTGTCTCTAACATGCTCCCATTCCCCTTGTTCAGACACCTGTTAAAGGAGTTATTTATCTTGCAAAGTCATAGCTTCTCCATTCTAGCTGTGTCTTTGGCAAATTTAAGGGGGAATTATTCTGAAATGAAGAAACTACGCAGAGAATCTTAGGAAAGAAAATCTGCTATAAAACTGTTCTCAGTCAAAGGTATGCATATTCGAGGGGAGAGGGTTTTTAGCAAAATGAAGAGGCTATGGATCCAGTATCAAAGCCTTTCATAATAGGGAGTTTCTTTGAGAAAGCAAGTTGAGCCGCTTGCGATGCCTCATCCATAGGGTCGGTCTCAACTCTCAGGTAGATGGCATGATTGTATGCTATCTAGAAGCACCTGAAGAAATAAGTAACAAAAGCATGCAAAGTTTGTTTTGAGAACTTGTCCACCAGCATGACTGCAGTTGTCCACAGGCAAACTTCTTTTCAAAGTTTGTCAAACTAGAAGAAAATATTTTGGAGTAGAAAGGTGTTAATCATGGAGGAAGATTTGCTCACAGTTCTTTTTAATCCTCAATTTTTTTCCTTTATACCGAGAAGAGTATAGCATCATAAACCTTCTTCTGTCAAGATGGAGTCAGGTCCTATGAAGATGTAAAAAAAATGATATCCAAAAAACAGACCTGAGAGGAAAGGCCTGCTTCTCTTACTGCGTTCGCTTGGTAGTTGCTTCCCCAAGCCTGCCTTTTAGTAGTACTAAATAAATGAGGTGCATCTCACGGATCTGTAGTTTGGATCTAGGGTTGCTGGGAAGTTGGATCCACTGTATGTAGGTAAGATGATGGGCTGCACTTCGGAAAGATCTATATGCCTAAACATCAAAATATAAAACTAAAAATAATGATTTCAATTGTTGCCGTGGGGGAGGGGTTGAAGACACATCTTGTGAATTATAAGAGATGGAGAAAATAGAGGAAGTTTGTGAGGGTGTATAAATTATAACGTTTTTAACGTAGATTTACACAATGAATTTGAAGTTTATTTACAAATATAATCTCTCTCCATGTAACAGAATTGTCATCTGCGTTAATTTAAATAACCACATTGGACCAAAATAGTGTCATAAAAAAATTAATTATCTCTCTCTCTCTGCCTATACTTTGTTAGAACAATTTCAAAAATATTAATTTAAATAACCTTGTTAGAATGAAATTGGTGTCAGAGTATCCACGATAGAATAGTAACAGCATCTCTAAGGAAAGTTAACAAGGGGGGTAAGTTTGAATGTATGCTCACACAGCCAGGTATTAAAATAAATGCATATGTAAAGGTGACACTTACAATTTTAATGGGGGTAAACGTGTAAACAAGGTGAAGTAATAGGAATGATCCCACGCCAAAAATGCAAAAATGTGCAACATGTTGTGACAGTATACAAATAAAAGCGAAAACATGTAGTGGATTGATGTTATATAAATAAGGTGCAAGCGTGTAATTGGAATGAGATAATTAAGAAAAAGATAAAAGTGTGTATCTTGTAGCAAAATTACGTAAAATATAAAATCAAAATTGTGCAGCTTAGAGTGAACCCATATAATATGTATTGCAGTTAAATTATGTAAAGGTGGAAGTTCGTAACCTAGAGAGCTAAACGATGTAAATGAAGGTCAAAATGCATAGATTAAAAATAAAACATTATGAAAAACAGTAAAATATGTACGCAAGAATGAGTATGTGCAACCATTCAGTGTCTGAAATCTAGCGTGAAAAAAGGCAAATAAAATTTAAAATGTGTTTTTCTTGTAAAGTATTTAAAATGTGTAATAAAAGTGAAAATGTGTAATCTATATAGAGATGTAACTAGGTGCTAACCGGCGAGTACGGAGAAGGAGAGGGAGGGAGGGAAGGAGGGGAGTAGACTGTACAGCAAGGTCACCATGTGGGTGGGTAATGAAAAGAAGATGGTCTAAAAGAGGGTCTGTTATTTTAAAAATGAATAATTATTTATATACCCCTATAATCATTAAAAATAACTTTTATACCTTTACGTTTAACAATAATTCTCAATACCCCTAAAATTGTCTGACTTCTACTTTTATGTCCTTCAAGTTAAAGCAACCGTCAACAAGGATCGAATATTCCTCAATATTCCATCACATTGGTAACAATAGAGAGAAAAAGACATTTTTATCCATCACATACAAATGAAATCTCTTCTCTCTCTCATCCAATCAGCCAGATTTTTTGCTGGTCAGAACCTTGCTTGCCCCTTCTCCTTCTTCCTCATCGGTCCCAAGTGCAACCCAATTTGACGAAGAACCAGGAAGAAGATATCCTTAAGGCATCCCTTACATGCTCTTGTCCTCTCATCCCTTCAAATGTTTGGCACTCCAAACCCATCAAGGAGCACCAACACTCCAACTCCAACTCCACTTTAATTGAAAAAACAAGTGCATGCTGGAACCATAAATCTACTCCATAAGCAAGACAGAGAAGAGGTAGGAAATGGTGATGATCATGTGTGCGTCTTCTATCACCAGTTCAAAACAAGAGTAGAGCAAGAGAGAAAAAACTCATCTTTTCTTTCCACTGAGGCATGCGAACCATGTCAGATTCAAATCATAGCCACACGGAAAAATAAGTGGGCAATGGGTGGAGGCATGCTGAGCAGCTGCCCTCCTCATGTTGAGATTTCTCTCTCGGGACTCTCCCCCTTCTTTCTATCTATCTGTTCTTGAAATATTGGATAGAATTTTCCAAATTTGACTCTCATCGTACACAGGTTAAGAGTTTACCCAAGTGCGGTTGAGTTAATTGAACAACTGTTGACGGTAGGGGTATCAAGGTGAGAATTTAAAAATGTTAAGGGTATTGGGATGATTTCCTTAAAAGGTAAGGGTATATAGGTTATTTTAAAGATTATAGGGGTATATAAGTAGTTTTTCCTTTTAAAAAAATATCTCCCTTGAGTTAATTCTTTATTCATTTGTTTAAAACTATTTTAATAGAATATTTAATAATAAAATTAAATATGTACAAAATATGCAATATTAATCATGTATAAATCAAAGGCATACTTAATTATAACAACACGAGAAAAGACCAAGCTTTTATCAAAGCAACACAACACAACACTGCGCATCCCAACGGCAACGCGGCACAAAAGGAGCTCCGTGTCGGATATTCCCTAGCGTCCGACGGGCGGCCAAGTGGGAGGTTGGGTTGAACCAGATTAATAAAGTAGAAACAGATTACAAAACAGGAAGCCCCGCCGGCCTGAGGGTGGCGTCGGAAAAAACCAGATATAACGCGGCGGGCCCCCACCACTCGAAAGTTGACTTGTCCGCCTTCTTCCTCTTCTACTCTGTTCTTCGAGTTCCGACTTCTCTATAAGTAGCCTCCCGCCAAGAAATTACCCTGCGACCACCACGAGTAGAGAGAGCGAGAGAGAGAGAGAGAGAGAAAGAGAGAGGAGAGGGGAAGGTGGGGAGGGTTAATTCCCGGCTGCAGAGGTGTGCGGCGATGGCGGGAGCCGGGGAGGAGGGCACCAGCGACAGCCACAACGACGCGCCCGCGGCGTGGATCTGCTGCCGGACGGAGAAGCAGCACTACTACGCGCGGCAGCAGCAGGGGGCTCCGCAGCAGCAGCAGGGTAGGAATCTGGTGGTGATGGGGCGGGCGGGAAGCGGCACGGCGCCGCCTCTCCTGGAGATCTTCTCCTTCGACTCGAAGACCGCGTCGCTCTCGTCTTCTCCCCTGGTGAGGTTCTTGTTTCTACCACCGAGGAGCTGCTTGTTACTTCTTCCTCTTCTGCTGCTGATCCTGGTGGTGTTCGTGAGCAGGCGAAATGTGAGATTAACGGGGAACCACTGGGCTTCGCGGTGCATCCGAGCGGGGAGGAGCTCGTCTGCGCCACCGCCAACGGCTGCAGGTGAGTTGGTCTCTACTCTCCCTCTCCACACGCCTCTTTCTTTCTTTCCGATCGGTTTGTACCGATATTTGCCGGATTGGGCCCTTCAGAGGTTGCTGGCTTCGATACACCGGTGGTAACTGGTGACCGTGCCTTGTTTTCTGGATGTTTGAGCTCCGTGCTACTTATACATGTGGCCTGAGCGATGTAAGGTTTTTGGATATTCTTGTTACAACTTCAACAGTGCTTTCGATATCTTGAAGAGATTGAATGGGGGAAAGCGGCTGGTGTTCTTTCCAATGTGGGGGAATCATCTCTCCTTGGCTTGGCTGGGGACTGGAAATGGTTGATGTTGTGATATTCTTGGTGCTTTAAATTTCCTTGTTTGAGTCTGTGTTGCCTATTTTATTCTCTGGATAAAATAGGGTTTCTCTGAGGAGGGTTTGATCTCTTTTTGAGGTCCTTGGTGTATTTTCTTTGTTATCTTCTCTTTTGTAATCTGTTTCTACTTTATTTCAATGAATTGTGGCCTTCGGTCACCTTAAAAAAAAAAGAAAAATTACATGGTTTGTTCTCTAGCATCCCGTTTGTGAGGTTACATGGGCTGTTTTGCTGCTCGATTGCTGTTTTCTGTATGTCACCGTACCGTATTCCCCCCTAAGGTTTTTCACATGCCAATTTCGTTAGAGCGGTCTACTTCTTTAGGTGGAACTTCATTTGAGCATATTTTGGTCTTCCTTATATTGGATCTCTTTGTTGCTCGGTCTTCTTTTGCATCATCGGTGGCTTTTGCACCAACTCAGGGATATTTGATGGCCAGTTCAGCTCTTTTTTGCTGCAGTCAATTTCCATACTGCCACTGCTGATGTTCATTGTGATGGCAGTTCCTTTGCATAGAGTACACATCATACTTCTTCTTTCCTTCTTTTCTTGTGGTTCATGATCCATTCAAACTTTAGCTCTGTCTCTGTGCATACCTAGTTATATATAAAGTTATCAGAAACATTTTATAGAAAGCAATTCGATGTCTGACTTGGGCCTATGCTATGACTGATTTGATAGAAATGTATAGAAGAAATATACCTTATAAAAATTACAGAATAAATGTGAAATTATACTTGGGGGCCCATTGCTATCCAGTTCCATATCCATTTGTTGTTTTAGATCTTCACTGGAGCCTCAGGATTTGCTATGGGATCCCACTCTGCATGTGTACTTACGTTCAAATTCTCATTAGTTTGTTCATAGATGCTACTCCATTTGGACTTTGTTTGTCTTGAACGTGTCTTTTCACTTCCATTTGTACAACTAGAGTCAGAATACAAAGATTTAGTCAAGTTTTAGCATTATCTTCATGTCTTGGTAGAAACCTTTAGAACATTACACTTCCGCAAAGTACAAGGTGGGTGGCCTCTTTGTTCAATATTTCACATTTACCTGGAGATTTGGATTATGATGCCTTTTCATCCCCTTGTTTCCTTATTAATTATTATGCACCATGGTTTTAATTTTCATTGTGGCATACAGTTCTTTTGAACTATATCTTTGACTTTTTTTTAAAGTTTCCATATTGGTACCTAGAAATGCTTTATTCCAGCTGTTTCTCTATGTCTTACCATTTGCTTGTAGCAGAGTCCTCACCTTACTTTCACAGAGTGAACTTAGAGTTACTAATCAATTACTGCTCAACTGTTAATTACAAAGGGTTAACCAATCCATTTGTGTCATGGAAGCCAACCTGATATGTGGTTATGGCTTGTTTTCTGATTGGCTCCTATTGCTACCTTTTCGAGTGATATTTCTTTGCTTTTCCCTTTTAAAAATTTATTTTAATTGTTGTCACGGTATTTGGAGAGATCTTTGGGTAATTCGGATATAATTTTAAGATATCTACAATTCCTTCATTCCGCAGATTGTTTGAGATTCAGGGCCATGATTCAGATGTAAAACTGCTGGCCAAGGATCTGCCTCCACTTCAGGCTGCTGGTCGTCAAAAATGTTTGTCATTTAGCACGGATGGCTCCAAATTTGCTTCTGGTGGAGTGGTAGGTGCATTACATGATATTGACGTTTAAGTCCGAGCTAAAATAGTTTTCAATCAGTCTTGTGTTATTAACATTAGAAGATAAAATATGTCTATATGTTATTGTTACATAGAGCTAAAACCTCTATATTTTGTTAATTAAATCTGCAGATGTACCTTTTGCAATAAATCATCTCATTATGCTATAAGTTTGTAAATTGTAATAGTACAGAAATTCATCTTGACTGATTTATATGTTTTCTTCATAGGACGGGCATCTTAGGATTTTTGAGTGGCCAAGTCTCCATGTCATTCTGGATGAACCAAAAGCACATAAATCTTTCAGGGACATGGATATTAGGTAAGAAACTACATGCTGCTTCTTCTTCACAATATTCTGCACATAAGTGGGTGGCATTGATGAAAGCGTAAATGGATAAGTGGGTCTTTTGCAAGTTCATCTATTGGTCTGAGAAGGCTGAAAATTGATTGACCTTTGTAATTTCTAGTTAGGGTAAAAAAGTATCCATCAATGTATTCAATTAAGGGCTTACTAATAATGGATTTAAATGAAAACATGGTGAATACACTACATAGCTGAAAATTGAGGAGTTTGGACTTGGCTGAAAATGCATGCTTACTGAGGTCATCTTTTGTTTTTTTAACCTGGGAGCTTTTGTAAATGGGGACTATTTTTGGGGTGAGTTGGATGTCCATGGAGGTGGATACTTTCTGGGGGTTGCAGTATTCTTTTCTTTTCTCACCTGTACTTCTGCTTTTCTTTAATCAATGCATGGTTCTATCCTCTTAGAAAAAGAATATACAGCATATCAACTGTTTGTAACTTCATTTCATAAATCCAGGATTGCTGAAAATTATTAAATCAAAGCATGTATTGGTTTAGTTTTATGAATGAAAGTAGTATACTAGTGAGCCTAAGTCTGGTTTCTTGACATGTGTGACATCAGATGCTTTGATAATCTGTCACATCATTTCTAACTCGATGTGTTGCTTATCTTGCTTTGAACAAGTTGACATCACTGGGGCACATTTCATATGCATGTGGAATGTTTCAAGGACCTTTGGATTGTAACTAACAGATTTAACTTGCACCTGATCCTAAAGAAGATTTCAATCTTTCCTGCATACGTCTGGATGATGCCAACTTTGCAGGCTCCTTGAATGCCAGACATGTTGTCCTAAGATTCTTGGTACATGGATGTCTTTTTTTGTGCATATTAAATGAGTTATCAAATACAAATTTGTATGCATATTATATTTACCTGTTAAAATTGTTTTATGTGGAAAAGATGCATTCAGAACATTAAAGTAGAAATTGTTCAGCTGAAAGGAGAGATTGTCCTGTGGTAGCATTGCATACAACATTACAAAAGCCTAAAAAAATAAAGTATCAAGGTAGCACTGAAAGGCATTAGAATGTGAATAGAAAGGATTAGGAGAAAATCAAGAGAGGATCAGGAAAGATGTCTCCTTATAATATCGTAATGAAATGGGCCGTTAATCCACCTTCCAAAGAACAAAAATTAAGAGAGGATTTGGAATGATGTGCCATGTCATACTACTGCACAAGTTCCTATTCCTTCATCCCATGTCATAAAGTAATGCATTCTAGGCTTTGCCTTTCTAAAGTCTGTCTCTCGCACATGGCTTGGAAAGCATTCGTTTCTCTATTTTATGCTTCATTGACATAGAAGTTGAGAAAAGGGCTCATTATTTTATATCTTTGTTTTGAATTTATGTTATTTTCTTTCTTGTTACCCAAACAAAAATTTTATTGAAATTATTCTGTGGATTGATTTACACTCAAACTTTTCTTCCAGCTTAGATTCCGAGTTTTTGGCATCCACCTCTATTGATGGTTCAGCGCGAATATGGAAGATCTCTGATGGTGTTCCACTGATATCTTTAACCCGAGACTCGGTGAACAACATGCTCTAGAATATTTGGTTATAATTGTTAGGATGTTTAGTTCGTTGGCTTATATCTGCGATGTATACACCTTATTTTGTTACAGGATGAGAAGATTGAATGCTGTCGGTTTTCCAGGGATGGGACCAAGCCATTCTTATTTTGCAGTGTAGTGAAAGGTGTCTTTTTATGAATGTGAAAATGACACATCATACTTTCTTTAAGAAATATTTTGATCTCAATGTCCTGAAATAATTTGTAACAGGTGATAAAGTGGTCACTGCAGTTTGGGACATCAGCAGCTGGAAAAAAATTGGATACAAGAGGCTTTTGAGAAAGCCTATTTCCACTCTCTCTATTAGTCTGGATGGAAAATATCTTGCATTGTAAGTGCTCAAATCATTTTATTACATTAGGAAATAGTCTCTTTATTTATTTATTTTTTGAAAGTGAATAGTCTTTTCATTCAAATGCTCAATTCTTTCACCATGCTTTGTAATATAAACCCTATTTCCACACTTTCTATTGGATTGGAACAATCTCTGTCACATCCCAAATTACACCTGCACAATCCAAACAGGACCACTAACCAGTTGTGCCATAATTTAGTCAAAATTGGCTACAATGATTAATGGGACACTCCTAGTTCTATGTGTAGATTCTGTACTCATGTTGTGAAAAAAGACAAATTAGGTACATCACTTTTTCACTGGCAGCATTGTTTTCTTTATGATGTTTGGCTGAACCTCACCATCATGATCAGTCATTAAGACCCTTATAAGACTGTACACATTGCTGTTTAGTTGTCAACAAACAGATTTTTGTTAGTTAATCTATGGCCCGATCTAGGAACAAAGCTAGAGGAGGAATTGGCATGATGCCGGTGCTGGATTCTCCTCCTGTCCACAGAAAAAGGAATGGATGGGGATTCTGAATATCTTTGAATCAGGCTCTGCAGCTGCCAACACATTGGCTATTCTGAAGCCAAGAAGATGAGAATGTAAGATGAGGCGTCTGGATATCTAGACTCTGGAGACTGATGTGTAGCCCATTCGGCAAAGCACATCTTAGAACTTACGCAAATCTGTCTGAGGTTCGTCGCAGGATTCTCATGGGTAGCTTTCCAAAAAAGAATGAATTAATTTGGCCTTTATTTCTTGTTACACATTTGTACACTTATTCTTATAGGAATCACCCCCCCTTGTGGTTGGGGTTTTTGATACTTACAAGTCAATTTATGAAGTAAGAAGGATAGGACAACTTTTCTGGCGAAAGCAGCTGGTCAATTTACCAAAACTGTAAATTACTAGTATAATTTCTATGCTATTATAATACGCCTTGATTGTTCTATGTACAATTATGTAGTTGGGGTAGATTATGGCAGTGAAACCCTCGAAGATTAAATGCTGGTATGATATTTTTCTGGATGCAATTATGAGTTCCTTGTTTCTGTTGCTTAACGGTTTCAAGCTTTAGTCTGTTTTGTGCTTTTTTGTTACATTCGAAGGCAGTTATATAAGCCGTTAAAAATTTGCTGAGTTTCGGAAATGTCTATTGTTCTAGTTATTGTTTCAGTTTGTTTATGACATCCTAAGGAAGTCTGCCATGATTCTATATTTTTGTGACTGGAATGACCATGTGCCATTTAATGTAGGGGAAGCAATGATGGTGATATGTGTGTGGTAGAAGTCAAGAAGATGGAAATTTGCCACTGGAGCAAGAAACTTCATCTTGGTACATGCATTTCAGCTATTGAATTTTGTCCTACAGAAAGGTACACTAACTAGAAACATGCTTCCTCCATTTTGTATAGCATAAAGCTGTCCTTTTCCCCCCCTTTTTCTCCTGGAACATACCTTCATGAGAATTTAAAACTGCTAGACTTTCTGAGATATATATGAAGGTTGCATTTTTGGTACATACTTAAAACCACATAATTGCACGAGCACTGCCAAAGGCAACTACAACTCTATCATTTAGGTCAAGGGAATCAGCACTGTTAATATCTTCTGCTGTATGCTCTTCAATTTCTGCCTTGGGGTGTTTTTGTGTCACACCCCCTTTGTATGGCATATCTTTTTGTATAGTGGGGTTTTGGGGGCATATGGTTCTAAAGCTTGTAAACTCCCTTCTTCTATTCATCAATAAATTGTTGTACTATCCAATTCCCAAAAAAAATGCAAATTAACCTTAGATCCTAACGTCAAATAAATTTAACTGCCTAACACATTTTTCAAAAGATTACCAAAAAGTACCTTAGGATTCATGATTCGAGTTATGATCCAATACTGATCTAAAGTCTTGATCCAATACCAATCCTGACAACATTGAAGGGAATAACTTGATGTTTTATTTTTTATTTTTGAATTATAGAAGACTGATGAACAGTGCAAAAATGTTCCTTTTGGCAGTTTAGCACAATGACATGTTAAAGTACAAAAGTTCCAAGCAAGATGAATATGAAGAGATAACAACTGTTTACAAAGTTGAGTTCTGAAAACTAGACAAAGAAGAAAGTTTTGTATTTGAAAATTTTGAATTAGTAGGGTGGGAGAGGGGAGAGATGCCGGAGGAATTTTGAGAATAATGACTTAATTATGACTTCCACTCTAATTTAGCCCCTAGGGCTCAATGCTGCAACTTGATCATGGGAATGGCATTAGAATTACGAGACCATTCATTATTTGTTCAACTCGTTTGTATCCTTGTCAATTCTTCAGAATTGACACTCAACTAACCAAATCAAATGTTGGCGATTCTGTTTGTATTATAGAGACATGCATAAAGAGATTTCACTGAAGTTGGCAATATTTGCATACAAACTCCACCATAATTATCAAAGGACAGGGGTTTGTGCTTACATTCCTGGAAGACACTTGCATGCTAATTGTGAATCATGTGATTTTAAATTGTAACAAAAATGTTCACCACAATGTATTAGAAACAATAGGCTGTAGTTTATTCTCGATCTTTTTGTGAAGTGTAAGTTCCCAAGCCAGAACCTGATAACATTTTTAGAAATAAATCTTCTCTGGGTAAGCCTTCTTTCAACTTGGGTAACCATGGATAAAGAAGGTGAATCTTTGCTCTTTGGAGAGGTTAGCTGGTATTTGGGTGTGGAACCATGGGGTGAGCTTATTAGGCAAATGTTATCAGAGGAACTCAGATGCGTATGGAGCTTACTGGGAAATGTTATGGGCCAGCTTAAAGCTGCAAAGGCTTGTTGTCTGTTATTTTTCTAGGGTGGAGGCTGGTATAGCTACCAGTGACATAAGACCAAAAAAAGGAAAAAAAAAGAAAAAGAAAAGATCCTGTGCCATTTTGATACTAAAAACATTTGTTGATGTGATCATGTGAGTAGGCCTGCAAATTGGGCGGATCTGATAGGATCCGAGTCCGCATCCGCCAAGACCCGGATTCGTTTTTCCACACAGAGACCTAAGTCTGGGATAAATCCGGTCGTGCACTTCGAATCCGGGTAGACCCGATGCAGAAGCAGAGAAGTTCAGGAGTCTGTGCCTTCTCTCCTACCACCATCGGCATCCCTTCCCATACGGAGAATCCCACGCAAGCTGTGCCGCGCCATCCTCCTCAACCCGAATGCCCCTGTCATTGCCGTCCGCTGCAGCTTCCACCTCCTTATCGTTCCCAACATACACTGCTTCACCCAACGTTGCCGAGACCCCTGATGCATCCTCGATATGCCGAGCAAATAAGGAAAAGGGGAGAAGGGAGAGGCAGGGTCACTGCCTGAGATCTTGGTGGAGGAGGATGGTGCACGGATACCTCCCAAGACAGCACAGAAGTCATCTACACCAAGGCTGCCTCAGCCTCATCTGGTCCATAGACCGTTGCTGGGGCATTGCCAATCTATGGCTTTGACATCTCCAGTAGGGAGGAGGAGCAAGGGGAGGTAGGGTTCCCAGAGATCTCACGAAGAGCAGAGTACAGAAGCCCATCGAAGACACCATGGAAGTCATCTGCCTTGATGCTGCCGCAGCCCTATCTAGTTCGTAGATCACTGTCGCGGCATTGTCGATCCATGGCTCTGACATCCCCAGCAAAGGGAGGAGCGGAGGAGGCAAGGTTGCTAGTGATCTCACCAGGACAGGGTGCAGAGGCCCGTCGAAGACAGCACGGAAGCCGCTCCTGCATGCTAAACAAGATATGGACATCCGACGGATGTCCACTTATTCAGAATACGGGAAACTATGCCTCCGTTTCTATTCCATCCGGATATGTGAGAGCCTCCATGTCTGGAAAATTAGGATGCGGTTAGGACAAATCCGGGTATACCCGACCCATTTTACAGTCCTACATGTGAGAACCTTAAAGACCACACAGACAATACAATCCTAAAAATTCGTGCTTCTGCGTGCTTGTAGGGAAGAGATGCTCCACGTTATAAGGCCTACCTGACGCAGGCTGCAACTGTCACTGCTATTGCCCTATGGGGTGTTTGGCTGCTGTATTAGACAGCTCTATAAATATTGATTTTGTAGTGGGTGTTATTTTACGTTTCATCAATTTTGATATTCATACATTAGTAACAAATTTAATATAGGTGTGAACCTGTCTGTTCCCCCCTCTAACTCTCTCATTTCCGCTTCAACGTTCGAGTTTAGTCTTTGAGACTCTCTATACCAAAGCTAATACTCCAACCAAACAGGGCATACTACAGATCAAGTATTGTCACCGCCCCCCCCCCCCCCCCCCAACACACACACACACACAAAAGGAAAAACCAAATTTTATGCAGCCTTACCCCTACTTCTTGCAAAGAGTCTGTTTCCAGATTTCAACCCGCTTTAAGTTGCAACCTTACCGTTGCACGAAGGCTCCCCACTTCCTGCTTGCATGTTCGGAGGCATGTGCACAACATGCTTTGTCATTTTCATTTGCTCGTCTGCATGGTTCTTAATTTGCTCTGGGCCATTTATCACACTCTTTCACGGTGCATTATTAAAAGCCTAATTTATTGGTTCTGCTGTTCACACTTCTATGCTAAGATATTCACATTTGCAGATTTGTACTTTCTACCTCAAGTCAATGGGGTGCAATTGTTACGAGACTTAAGGTCCCTGCTGACTGGAAAGGTTTTTTCCCCACTCAGTTCTTGTGTGCAGTCCATATTTTATCAGAACAATCTTGGCTGATCATCTGTTTCTTATGCAGAGTGGCAGATCTACGTGCTGCTTTTAGGTCTCTTCCTGGCATCTCTTGTTGTGTTTTACATTATCTATGAGAACTCCGATTCATTTTGGAACTTCCCTCTTGGAAAAGATCAACCTGCGAGACCATCCTTGTTGAAAACATTTATCAGTGAACCTCAGGCGGCAGATGACCAGGGTGTATGGTGACTCTAATCTACAGGCTGTCATTAATCTTGATTACTTTCTCCATGAGAAAGATATCTCTACAAGCTGTCATTAATCTTGATTACTTTCTGCATGAGGAAGATATCACTGTGGCACTATCATTGATGAAAGACTTTGTTCATTCTCAACAATTCTCGATATGCAATGTATCGACAATGTGCAGGCAATTTTAGACTCATTTGTGGGTCTGCCTCTCGTTGGAAACCTTTAATCTTTCATTTGCGGTGGACACGCCAGCAGAACATGTATTCATTCTCTAGAAGCTGGAGCTTTCTATTCTAGCATTCTTTTGAGATTCAGCAATAAACTTGGGGAATGTGGTTCTCAAACGATGGTTCTGTTATGAACGTATGGAATTCTTCCCAATGTTGTTGTACTCCTTGCAGATGTGTGCAGCATAAATGTCGTGTTGTACTCCCTCTGAATAAGGCGATCACATGTTGTACTGATCTTCTGAGTTGGGATTTATTGACGTTATTGGGTCCTCCAACTAAAATCTTAAGTCATTGAGTGGAGTAAGCACCATCCATATTCAGCGTTGTTTCTTTTGTCCCTTTTTCAACGTTGGACAAGGACCACGTAAGACAAAATATGTGGCCTGATTCATAATCATGGGTTCTGATATTGAAATTATTGGGCCAACCAACTCAAAACCTTAATATATTGAGTACAGTAGACATCATCTGTACTAAGTAGTATTTCTTTTATCCTTTTTTCGATGTGAGATTATTCCAACAGGATTGTCATCTGTATTAAGTAGTATTTCTTTTATCCCTTTTTCGATATGAGATTATTCCAACATGATTGTCTTGTGCCCTCCTGGGCACATGCTTGAGGGCATTGGTAAATTTTTGCTTGATCTCCCATCTTTTCATGAAGAATCGAACTAGGTTGCTACTTACCACGATGATCTAGCACATGGTCGGGGGTCGCAGAGGATGATGCTCCTTTATTGATTGACAACTGCGTTTACATTTAACCTCCACCCCTTCCTTCTCCCTTGGTTAATGCAGATGGAATCTGAAGGAACTTAAATACACTTGGGTCATCCAAAAAAGGGAAGCGAGGGTGGGGGTGGTGGTTCCAGGTATTTGGGCCCAGATAATCTCATTTATTTTGAGTTCTGGCTTCGTATCTCAATTATTTTGAGTGTTAATTGTCTGAAACGGTAGACGTCACAAACGTCTGTGAAGAGGATCAGGAAGTGCATGCTGATCGACGCTTCATTGGCACTCGCTGAGTAGATGTGCGTGTTTTCCGATGAATTCATGCTGGAGGTTGTGATCTGAGGAACATTTCCTTGCGAGTAATGCTTGTAGTAAATACATAACAATATAAAACATTTTTTGGATTGGGTCTCATATGTCTCACATCTTGGCACAGTCCCAACTTTGATTGAAAAATCAGAAACTTCTATTCATCTTGGCTTATTAAGGATATATTTTTTATTATTATTGAGACTTGCTCTTTAATTTTTAGAATTGTTTGAGTCGTCCGATCTGAAATCAGATTGTACAGATGGGTGGGTCATTGGGGATCAACCTATTTTTATTTTTAAAAATATATACTTTTTACATTTACTATAATGTCTTGCGGTGCTGCACCGGGATCCACTGCAGCAAATGCTACTCTTTCCTTGAGGCTTCTATATGAAGCTTATAAGGTGTTTGGTTATGTTTTTTTGACTATTTTTGAATTTTATTTTAAGGTGAAAATGGACCAGTGAGGTCGAGCTCACTGAATCATTCCTCTTTTAAAAATTATCCTCCTCTACTTCCGTGTAAAGCCCTGCTCTCCCGCCCCTTCCTCTGCCATGTACACAGTCCCAACTTCTTTGTCTCTGCAATCCCCCATTGCCTTGGCGGTGACCTCCATAGTTACTGCGATGAACTTGTCATCTTTTATTTCCTTCAACTCTCTTCATTGCACTTTCATATTATTCTTTTTTTATTTTTTTCCCAATTTGCTATGGAGATCTTCTGAACAGTGGGAATAGAAAAGGTGCAAATCAGCAGCATCACTCCCCATCCATGTTGGTAGCCTTTTTGCTTAGGGATGTTCACGATTTGGTTTAATATGGTTTGATTTGACGACAAAATTTTAGAAATCAAACTAAATCGAAATGAAGACAAACGCAACCAAACCAAACTGCAAAAGTTTGAAACTGACCGAAATAATTTAATTTGGTTCGGTTTGGTTTGCGGTGTGGACTTTATAATGGCCCACTATAGATAAATAGTCTACTTCGACATTATTTTCTGAAAAATAACTATTCAAAAAATATATTTGAAATTTTTTTGTAGGTTTTGGTCTTGAAATGGACCATTATAGTTGAACACTTTATTTTATTAAGGACTTAACACCTTTTTTGCACAAGATGATGATCTAAATGATATTATCTGAAAATAATTTAAAATTTTGAACCTTGTAATTTACATAGACTCACACTTAGCCTAAGAATTTAACACTTATCTTATACCCTTTCAGCTTAGTTCATTTTATTAGGCATGGGTTGGTTTATGAACGAGAGAAACTAAACCAAACCAAACTTCTTAATTGAATTTGATTACAACCCAAACTACAAATAAAAAAGAATTTAGTTGATTCAATTTGATTTTTCTGTTTGAACCAAATAGTGAACACTCCTACTTATGCCCTATTTTGTGTTGAATCCCGAGGGATTGAAATAAACATGAACGGGAGGAGCTGATGGATTCAGGGAGAAGGCACAGTCCGGATGCTACTTAGTACCTTCTTGTGGAAGATAAGAAAAGGCAAAAAAACGTCTGCCAAACAGATCTTGCCAAATTTTAAAATTGATTGAGGTTTTTCAAACAAGGCAACTGTTGAAATATATCATTTTCAAAAGTTTAAACAAAAATTTGAACAGAATAATTTATAAGAGTAAAATAGTTTTGAAAAAAAAAGAGTTCTATTGAGTAATTCACCGGTTTTAAAATCAAAACCAATGAATTTTTGTGACTTTACAATCAAGGAACATTTGTTTGGTTGCTGATAAAACAAAAGAAGAGAATTCTTCAATCTTGTTTTGGTTCATAATGAATCTTTTTCTGTAAATTAAAACAAGAAAATTGGGCTGCCAAGAGAGCAGACCATAAATGATTTTATTTTACAGTATTTTACATCATTCTAGACGTTCAAAAGTACTGCAAAATGAAATAATTATTTCAGATTAAGTTATTTTATGTTGAAACAAACAACCCCTAAATAAAATGCCGCAATATCCTGGAAATAGTAGAAAGTCACCGTTTGATTGGCGGATAAAATAACTCAAACATGGTCCATGAGTCCACCTAAAGAGGCAACCCTCGGGATGTCAAATCCACCTCCATGGAATCCATAGATATTGAGGTCCCATTTGGTATCGAGATGGAAAGAGGGATAAATAGGGATAAACTAACCCGATTTAATTTATCCTTATCCCTAGTTTGTGGTGCATTTGGTATGCGAGGGGATAAGGAAAAAATTAACCCTGTTCTCCGTTTACCGAGGATAGGTTGTGGAAAAAGACATTGCTACTCTTCTAATCTCAAGATAATTGGGGTATGGTTATATTGTTATATGTAATATAATTATATATTCAATATATATAGTATATTAAATATAAATATTTCTTAGTTTTCATTACTCATCATGATACACCAAACATACTTAATCCAAGCTGTTGAATTTAATTATATATTAAAGGTATTCAATTTATATTACACATAATTAGCATATATTTAGAGTATAATAATATATTAAAGATGCTTATTAGTATTATTTAATATAATAATATATTATTATACTATACATAATAGCATATTTCATGGATATTGTTGTTGATTAAGATATCTAGTTAATGACATATGATGTCATTAGTTAGTAATGAAATCGTTATTAGAGTTAGTTATAGTATTATTTATGAATCTGGTGTAATACTAATACTTATTAGTACTAATACTAGCATGTAAGTACTAATACTAGTATGTAAGTACTAATACTAATTTAAATAATAATATATGTTATTATTATATATATAATAACATATTAAAATACTTGTTAGTCCTAAGAGATCCTTTGAACTGATCGATAATTCGGTCTAATTAGGCGAGAAATTTAAGTCCACCTAATCATCCGAGGAAATAAGCTTATGAACCAGAGATAAATATCTCAAGAGAATTTATAAGCTCCAACTAAGAATAGAACTTGAGATTTCCCAATTGGAAGGCAAGAGGTGATCCAACTGCACTAGACAGCTTATTCTAGACTCATCTGAATTGATGACATAAATGTCAACGGAGATGATCTTTCGGTGGACCCATCTTGTGGTGATGGGAGATGGTGATCCTTTCTTGTCATCCAACTCTTTTTACTTTGATCATCTAAGCTGACAACTCCTCGCCAAAATTCGTGGCATTGTGTTCCCCAGATGTGTGGAAGAAGGGAAGATTTGGTTCTTAAGTACAAAGAATTCTCAAGAAACAGCTCTCCATTGAATTCTAATCATAATCTCCTCAATTCATGAACAGTTTCAAACGGATCCTTAGATTCAATTCTGTTTATGTAAAGAACTTCTAAAGAAAGTTCCAGCAGGAAAACTCTTTCTTGTTTGGAGTGCACCAATCATGCACGACAAGAACCCAATCAACTATGCCCCTTCCATTCTTTCTAAGGGAAGCATAAGAACGCAATCAAAGAGCTGGCAAAATTGGCCTTGACTCGTACGTATGTGGCTCGTATGCGTGCCCTCCGAGACAAGTCGGCCTGGGCTTGCCTACAAAATCTCTCTCTCTCTCTCTCTCTCTCTCTCTCTCTCTATGTGGACAAAGAGGTCCACAGTGGGAGGACACCGTAAGCTTGCAGGCGTTGACTTCGTAGAGCATTACCAGTCTCACACATCTTTCCACGCTCATCTGTATGCACGTTCCTTGTTATTTGTTAACTTGCTCTACTTTAATTGGAGTCAACTGTCAACGAAGGAGACCCCAAAAAAAGCTAAATTAAAGCAAGTATGGATCCACACTACGAAGAGGTATTCATAAATTGCGGCAGAGCAGATGCCTTATGCACGCCTCCACATGACTAGACCCACCACGTGGGAAAGATTCGTTGTGTGTCTCCTTCGTATAGCTGTGAAGACAGTGAAAAATGATTGAGTAAACGATTACTATCTCAGTCACGTCAATAAAATTTTATTCGTTGCCAAAAAAAAGAAGAAGGTTTTTTATATATATACCCTTAAAAAACAACGTATTTACATGTATACTATTAATTCTCACATATTATCATCGATACTCCTGTAATTTTCAAAATGTTGTATTTTATATCCCTCAATCTAATAGTTTGACATAAATACCTTTAAATTTATTAATATTTTTCATATATACCCCTCACTATACTAAAATTTTGCATTTTGTATCCCCGATACCTCCAACGATCCAACGATGTCATGTTTTATTCAATGTTTTTGATATATTTTGTTGAAATTAACCTAAGTTTGACGGGAGAGACACACATGGAACTTTTTGAAGATTACATGAGTATTGATGATAATATGTGAGAATTAAGAGTATATATGCAATTATGGTGTTTTTGAGGGGTATATATGCAACCCCCCCTCCCCCCCCCCCAAAAAAAAAAAATCCTTTTCACATCAGGGAGAGATTTGTTGTATACCTACTTTGTGTGGGTGTCAATTAAGACGGTTATAAAAGATTTGAGTGATCTAGAGAGATCACTATCTCAATAATTGAATTTTTTTAATAGAGCTCATAAAAAAACAACCCATTTTGACATCAGGCTGACCAACTTGGTTAGATTCTATCAAACTCTAATTGATAATAGCTCTTTAATGACCAAGAGCATGATCTATCCAAATTGTCTAATCTAATCTCTAAAATAGTTATCAGTTATTATGCAAGATCGTGAAAATCTGAAGATCAGAGGTTAAATAATTCGAAGCCTCCAAATTCTAGGTTTCACTTGAAATATGCTTTTGAAAAAAAAAAAGAGTCTTCAGCATTTCTGGAAATATTGTCAATTCCATTTTCAAATTTATTTAAATAAGTTTCCATGCCACCTCAAAAACGAAGGACGAATGCTTTCTGAAAAGGAAGTATAGAATTACATGTGTTTTGTCTCTTTTGTTTTTAAATGATTGGAATAAAAACTTGCTAACCGTTTGTATTTGATGCTTTGAACCTTCTCACTTGCTACATGCCAAATCAACGTGTGGTGTCTGCAAAAATTCAGAGTTAAACAATGTTGACGTAATTATCACTTAACTTTAAAATTTGATAAAATTGATACGCCACAATTTTTTTTCCCCCTAAGGTCACCTAATTATTACAGAATCTCCCTATCCAGCTCCATGTTTCACCCTTTGCTCTAGATACATTGGTAAGCTGAACCCACCCCTTCTGCAAAGTAGGGATATTCTGTTCCCCATACTGATTCACAATGGCGGAACGTAGAAATTTTGTTCAGTGAGATCATTTGGACATTAAGTCATAAGTGTGGTTAGATCAATGGGATCTTAGACTAGGTCATATAGGTTTTTGGGTTGGATCAGTGGGATTCTGAACTAGATCAGTGAGATCCCAAGTTAGACTGTTTTAAGTTGGACCAATGAGTTTAAAAAAATCCAGTGGAAGTCTCAGGACCCGACTGGATTAATATTGCATCCGCTACTGCAGACCTAGTATTAGATACACTAGTTTAATAATTAATCGGAAGAATCTTTGCATATGTACAGATGGATGTCTTTATCAGTTCGTCTCTTTAGGTCGACATCAGGTTTCCCAGTCAAAGAGAGGGAATGAGAAGAAGCTGGAGGGCAAGTTGAGCAAAGCAGCTGTTGACTAACCCAGTGCACATGTGGAACAGGTAAATCCAAGGTAGTCAGTTTCCAACAGCTAATTAGGGTGGCAATGGGTGAATGACTTCTTCCGGCAATAATTCACTTGATCTTGTTTTTTTTTTTATTGATTAGGAATACTCTGTTTTTTCTGATATGGTAACTTGGGGATAGGCCATGGTAGTGACCAAGTGAGTCAAGTGACGTGCGTAGGCAGGACATATACCTCTATTCTTACCAGTGTTTAGAACCGGTTCCACTCGGCTGGTCCGACCAGTTAACCTTCGGCCGACTCGACAAATCAGGTCGACCCATATCAGTTGGACCATCAGAGTTGTAGAACTTGTTTAATGTGCTTTAAAATATCGTAAAATTTCTGTTTTGAAATCATCGATTTTTAAACTAGTGAAATAAAATCCTGCATTTAGAATCACCGATTTTGGCTTACAGTCATTTGGGTTTAAAAACTGAAGACAGCTAAAAGGAGATCGAGGTTTACTTTGTTTGCAGAATAGCTTAAATCAGAATAAGATTTTAGAAATTTCTTAAACCAGAATAAGCAGTATTTTGATTTGGTAAGTTGTTGGTGTTCTACTCAAAATAAGGAGAATTAGAACCGTGCTATTCCAAGTGATTTGGTAGGAATAAGTGGAATAAGGAGTGAAATAAAAAGTAAAATTGGGAGAATGTGGGAATTAGACATTCTAGATAGAGTTTGGAGAATTGGAAGAATTAGAGGAATCAGGCATCTCCGCAATCAAACTCTTTATACCGGTTATTCTGATCCTATTCCGCAACAAAGTGAAGGATCAAATGATTTTGAAATATGATAATTTATTATAGTCTAAATGTACTCAAGTTAAGTAACATAAAATAATTTACAGTTGTTCAACATAAGAAATGGCGATTTATGATGTTTTACACATTTTTTCGATACACCAATTGACCCCTTAAATTCTAGTAAAACCAACTTAACCCAGATCGATCTTCACTCAGTAAATTGTGAAAGGAGAAGATCCTCCCTTTGGAATCTCACCCCTCTGCATATCACAAAGATGAACTGTAGAAAAGTTGAGAAGAATTATCTCCGCCAAGTTTATGTACTTAAAACAAAGTTCTTAACTCTTTCTCATTGAATATACATTGGCATATAATATTAATGTATTCTTATTTTTAAATATTTAGTGTACATAAAATTATGGTCAGTTATTTCACGAGCTTATATATGGATAAACCGATGACCCTTAACTTGCTAACTTCATTGGATCAAGTACTTGGTTGGATGTTAAAACATTGATGCTTATTCCTCCAATATATATATTTTCTTGGATTGTATCAAGAAAGTGGTTATTTATCCCATCAATGAGAAAATTATTTATATCAAAGAATTAATATCGTAGATTAAGTGTATCTTACACCAAGAAGATCATCTGTTTGCTAGAGAAGCTTTATTTGGTTATTTTCATTAATCACAAAAATGTGCTCATCTCTCGTCAGCCATGGGTCAGCATGAGACAATTCTCTCTCTCTCTCTCTCTCTCTCTCTCTCTCTCTCTCTCTCTCTCTCTCTCTCTCTCTCTCTCTCTCTCTCTGTTGATCTCATAAAGATCAATTAAAAGGACATGTGACACTTATCAGCTGATTCGACCTGAACAAATTCTAAATTTTTATTTTTCTTTGTTATCGCTGCACTGTTAAGTGATGCAGCTGCACCTGACGGTGGCGGCAGTCAGATCTCCATCTAATGACCAAAATAAATCCCATTAGTTAGACAGGAGGAGACTCTTGCTATCCCCAATGTCTCAATGCCATCTGTGACTCTGAAGCAAGGATGATGCACTATAGTCGGTTCCTCTAGCTATCTTTTTTAATATAATTGTCAAATCAGAGAATAGACTGCATAGATGCCTAGTTTGGATGGTCTCCAAATTTAATAATCTTTTTAAAAGAAAAAGACTGATCAACACGAGAGAGAAGAAGAATTCAATGCCACATTTACCTTAAATCCAACGCACATAAGTGACAACGGAGGGAAACTGCTGGAGTCCTCTCCTTGGGGCCAGATGATCTCCACCCAATTCTATGTGAATCTATGACATGGTGGGGCCGCAAGACTGTTACACAAATTATTTTTTTTCATTAGGCTCCGGTTTTGGACGCATAAATTTTGTCCAGTAGAATCAACCGAATTCGATATTGCAGATTAAATTAGAGCACGGAGAGACTTAGGTCATTGAATTGGATGGATCAGTAGGGTCACTTGATTAATCCAGTGAAATTATTAAATAAACTAGCTGTATTCCTTACAAGGAAATCTCATAATCCAGTAAAATCCTGTGACCCACTAGATCCATATTGAATCTGTCCGTCATCAGCTGATATAAACTGATGTAGCCGAAGCTATCACGACCGGATTCCGAAGCTGGAATCCGAAGTTTTGGATCCGGAGCTGGGTCGGATCGGTATAAGAGGCCCGACGGGGATCCGGAAGGCGATGGATGCAAAGACGCGGTTGAGGATTCGATGCCGAAGGTCGCTCGGTCGGATGTCGGCTTGCCTCCGGAAGGTGTGGCCGAGGTCTTTCCGACTGAAGGGCAATCGGTGCGGATCCGAGACACCTTCGGGCGAAGAGGATCAGCCGGCGAACGGCGTCGAGACAAGAGGGAGGAGTCCGAAGTCGACGGCCGAGGTGATCTTTGGCGGAGGAGCAACTTCTTTTTTCGGAGGCTGCTGCTGCCTGGCCGTTTCAGGGACGTCCCGGTTTCGCTGTTGCGGGGGCTGCTCTCGCCGAAGCTGCGGCAGTCTGCCTTCCCTAATGAGGCGGTCGATTTCCTCCCGAAGGTGTCGGCACTCGTCAGTTGTATGGCCGATCTCCCGGTGATACTCGCAGTATTTGCCGGGATCCCTTCGGCGAAGATCCGTCTTCATGCGCTCCGGCCGATGGATCATGCCCTTCACCTCCATGAGCATTTGGGAAGGGGGAGCGGGTAGCGGTAGGTATCGCGGCTGCGGATCCCGTCGCCTTTCTCTGTCCCACTCCTCCCTGCGATATCGCTTTCGGGAGGGCTCTTGGTCTTCGGGCCGAGGGCGGACCACCTGGGGGGCAGGTGCCGAGACTGTTTCGGCTGCGTCTTTGCCTTTGGACATCATCAGGGCCTTCCGGTTGATATACTTGTGGGCCCGGGCTACGAGGTCCTGGAAGGTAGGGGGATGACGCTTCCCGATGGAACCGAGGAGCCCTTCATCCCGACACCCGCTGATCACGGCCGAAACCGCAATGGAGCTGTTAAGGTTTGAGATTTGGGCGGCCTCGGTCCGGAACTTGGTAAAATACTCTTGGAGAGTTTCGGTGGGGCCTTGCCGGATGGCTAGTAGGTTGGCGGAAGTTTTACACTGCCGAGTGGCGTCATAGAACTGGTCGATAAACAACTGGCCCAACTGGACTAGGGAGTGGATGGAGTTGGGGGCCAGTGTCTCGAACCAAGTTAGGGCAGTCTTCTCAAGAGTGAGGGGAAAAAGGCGGCAGCGGACTGCCTCGGCGACCTCTCGGACCGAGAGGTATGTGTTGAATCTCTGGAAATGATAGACCGGATCTATCATTCCGTCGTAGAGAGGGCCCTTCGGCAGTTTGAAATTGGGAGGTACCTCGGTAGCCAGGAGCTCTGGCGTGAACGGGGTTTGCTCCAGGATGTTACTAGCAAGGGGCGCCCCGTATGGCCGAGATACCATCTGCCGCATTTCTTTCCTCATCGCCATTAGCCGCCGGTCCAGGTCCGGAGCGGTTGAGGTGGCGACCGATTGTCCTCCGGTTCTGGCCGGGCAGAATTCGGACGAAGCATAGCCTTGCTCCGTCATGCAGTCGGCGCGAAGGGCTCGGGTTGGTAGCGCCGAGGGCTCGTTGCGCGCCGTAGCGGTTTCGTCGGGGGAAACCGGTGAGGGTGCTGGCCGGAACCTTGTATCTTGGACCGGGTAGAGTGGGGGGAGCGGTGCTTGCTGAGGAAGCTGTCCTAGCAATCCCATGCGCTGGGCGATGGCGGACACCATCTCCTGAAGAGGCGCGAGGGAGGTGACGGCAGCGGCTAGTGTCGCCATATGTTGCTGGAGCACTCCCACCCAGTCTTCTGCAGCGAGGGACTCCGGTATGACTGGCAGAGCCGTGCTCGGTGGAGCAAATGGGGCGCCTTCGGAGGGCAGCAGCTGCGCTGAGGCTTCCCGTGTCTCTGCTTCGCTCTGTCCGGATCGTCGGGTTACAGGTCGTTGAGACATGACTTGTTTGTTCGATTCCCACAGACGGCGCCACGTGATGTAGCTGAAGCTATCACGACCGGATTCCGAAGCTGGAATCCGAAGTTTTGGATCCGGAGCTGGGTCGGATCGGTGTAAGAGGCCCGACGGGGATCTGGAAGGCGATGGATGCAGAGACGCGGTTGAGGATTCGAGGCCGAAGGTCGCTCGGTCGGATGTCGGCTTGCCTCCGGAAGGTGTGGCCGAGGTCTTTCCGGCTGAAGGGCAGTCGGTGCGGATCCGAGACACCTTCGGGCGAAGAGGATCAGCCGGCGAACGGCGTCGAGACCAGAGGGAGGAGTCCGAAGTCGGCGGCCGAGACCGACTCGGTGAGGTCGGCGAAGGTTCGAACCGAGCCCCTGCAGGAGGGAAAGAAGAAGAAACCGGTCAATAGGAGTCCCGGACTTCGGTCCTTAGGAACCCCCTCCGACGGTTAAGCTAGCTTCTGAAGATGATTCGATTCAGAAGGCAAAGAGTAGCTTTAATGCTTTTTGGACTATGGTCCTTGAGGGTCACGGAGACATACCTTTGGCAATAAATCGCGGTGTATTTATAGCGGAGGATAGAGGATGGTTAACGGTGATAGCCGATATAAGACTATGTTCCGGACTTACTGGTAAACCGCCATAGTGCCTAGTCCTCCACCGGAGTGAGCCGGACATGGCTGTTGGGCCGAAGGGGGTTGGGCCGCTGAGGGGCCGAAGCCTGCTGGGCCGAGGGCTACTGTGCCGCTTACGGGTCGAAGGCTGTTGGGCCGCCGACGGGCCGAAGACCACTGGACTGCCTGCTGGGCCGAGGACTTCTATGCCGCTTACGGGCCGAAGGCTCCCAGGGGGCCTTTTACTGCCGCTGCTGGGTTGAACTGGATTTGAGCTTATTTTAATAGGCCGAATCGGATTCTGCCTCATCATAAACAATTGTGAACTCTCCCCAATCTTCTGTTGGCCAGAAAAACGAGGAGATGTTCCAGCATGCCGAGTAGTCTTCCTGAACAGAAGGAAGGCGACTACGACAGGCCCCATGCGGGAAGAAGCCCTTCAAAAGTTAAGGTGTTTGTGGGGGAAGATGCCTTTTTTTAGCTGCCCTCGCGTAGGTGGTCCGTTTCATTCCTCCTGGTCCCTCTCTGCCTTTTCTAAGGGAGTATGTTAAGAGAATAGGTTAAAGGAGTACAAGTTGCATTTCCCTTTCTAAGATTATCCTTTTTCTTTGCCAGTGGCACGACATGGAAGTTCCCCGGATCCCACGTTTGACTTAGAACTGTGTGGGCGATGCCTTTTCACATTACCGTTCATTTCTTTCATACTACTTTCCGTTGGATTTAGTTGTCTAAGTGGACGTTGATCAAGTCGTAGTATGTATGTTGTAAGCGTTTGAGATCACTTGAACCCGTTCTCTAGACCTTCTAGATAGACTCTAAGATCTCAATGGAGAGAAAAATGTATTTATTAATAGAGTAAAGTTGCTTCTATTAATGAGTTGTTGTTTTTTTCTGATGAGATTTGAAGGGTGAGAGGGTCCAAGTGTCCAAGAAATAAGTTCAAGTAATTTCAATCCTGTCATAGGTGGGATTTGGAATGGGCCATAGGAATTCAAAAGAAACACAAATGCCATGTTTTGCTCTTGAGAAAATTTCGGATCAATAGAGCCAGGTGGCATGCAGTCGCTGCACTCTTTTATAGAAGTACAGTGAGACTTAATGAGATGCAGCAGGACTTAGATGAGCTGCATGCACCGTCACAGCAGATAGTTTAGCAAGAATTTCTCTTTGTTATTTCTATTCAAGCAAATGTAGAGAGGACTAAAAATTGGATAAATTTGTATTTTCCTGTTGTACTCTGAAGGAAAAATTAATTATAGATCATGGAGACTTCAATTCGGGGTCTTTAGGTACTTGGGTGGATTATCCTATATTTGACCTACCCACTTTAACAACCTGGTTGGCCGGAGGATAAGGACCTTCCAAAGGTAAAGGCGGTTACTATTTGTTAGGGTTCTTTCACAAATAACTTTCTAAAAGATGCAATATTGTAGATAACTCCCTGCATGATGTATATTTACATATAACTTTCTAAACTTTGGAGGCATTTGCATATAACTCTTTTAACTATGTGATTTATTTTGAATTTTATTTGAGTTAAAATATTCTTATTCCACATAAAATTAAAAATAATTTTTTAATGTCAAATATATATAACAAGTTATGACTAGATGTTTATATGATTTTCTTGTGAGATGTATATATTTTAATTGAATAATTATTAATATTTGTATTTAATAGTTTTTACATATTCTACGTAAGTAATAATATTTTAATTTAAGTGAAATTCAAAGTGAGCCCACATAATTGAGGGGATTATATGCAAGCAACACTATCATTAAAGAAGTTACATGCAAATACAAATCATAGAGAAGATTATCTACAAATATGACCGACAATTTTTGTATATTTTATTTATTGAGAATTGTCTGATTTTTCTGCAAGATAACATTTTACTGTCAGATAACAAGTTAGAGTGAATCAACTCTGCTACGAACGCTTTTCAGACGTCACCCAAAATTGTCCTCTACGTACCCACTATACACCACCCAAAAGCCTGCTGTAATTATATATAGCAATAACTTAATTCCATAGCAAAAGGAAGAGCAATGAGGCGGCTGCTTCACTAGTTTGGCACAATTAATAATCATAATTTACTAATAGTAGCCCATGAACATTTCAGACCAAGAAAAAGCAGTTTCCCAATTAATAATCATAGTTTACTAATAGTAGCCCATGAACATTTTAGACCAAGAAAAACCAGAATTCCCCATGCAACAGACATAAATTATGATTACTTAACTGTGACCCCTTACTTGGGACTAATATTTTATATACGTGGACAGATTTCCATACGTAACAACTAGCTGTTGACTGCCAACATAATCCGTGTCTAGAAGACAGATGTTCACTATGTGAGCTGTCCCTCTTTAATGTTTCTATTTTTTTTGAACCTCGAGGATAACATAAGATTGACATTTAAATAAGGGAAATGCCTCTTCTATTTCCTTAAGTTACTTCCCTAAATAAACCTCAGAAGGGGTGTGGATGTTGAGGTTAGATAATTGGGAAAATGCTACGGAGACGGGAACTCTTTCCCTTTTTTTTTACCCTGCTGACATGGCAACATTTGGTACGTTTCCTCTCGTTAACTACTCTTGATAAAATTATAAAATAGATTTGAAACTTTGCTTTTGCTTTGAGTGGGTAAAATATAAGGGGAAGGTTTTCCGTCAACTTAGCATTGCTCGTATAATTGAGGGGCACCCATAAACTCTGAGAGGGAAACCTTAATTGACCATTACCTTTTCATTCATGATCTAAGTTTGGACATTACTTACTTCCTTGAACATTATCTATGAGGAGAAATATTTGCTGACCATCTACTACGGTGCTCTCTGACGTATCAGACAATGAGTGGGGAGTTAAGTCCACCTACATCCTTGAAGAAGGGAGAAAGATGTAGGATTGGATGTGCTGTAGCAAGTATCTATCTATTTATCTACATACATATATATATATATTCCTTTTGATATAAAGAAGCGTCTACTAAATCATAGGCTGTAGTTAATCTTTCTCATCTATGAAGCTATAAGAAAAAAATATATAAAAGACTTTGTTTATCTATCTATCTATTTATTCATATACATATATGTTGTTTTCGATATAATGACTGCAAGATCACTCGTTGCTAATTCTCAGTTAGGTCAGTCCAACCACATCAGGCCATACATGAGGACCATGATCATACAATATCCTCTTACAATGAAGTTAAGCTCTCTACTGCTGCTATTTTTTTGCGGCCAAGCTCTTATTTTTGACATTATATAACAGGTCAAAATATTCATATTCTTTTAATATTTCTCATCATCAACTAACGCCTGTGATAAATGTCAAAAAGACGCCTGGGTGGGGAGGGTTATTTGAACTGTGTCTCATCACTATGACCGGGACATAAGGAAAAAAAAAAACAACAACAAGAGAGTATAGAGCGTCATCTCAATAATGTTTAGGGGTGTAAGCGGAGAGGATACGGAACCGATACCTCGTTTTCATGTCCATCTGTTTACAATAAACGGATAATTTATATTTGCTCCGTTTACGAATGGAAGCGGATATCTTTAGGCGAATATTCTCTAGATTCGAAACGGATGTAGATAATATTTTGATATTTAAATAAAATCTTTATATAATATAATGTTTATCTAAAAATTCATAAAATTATAAAAATTAGTAACTATTTGGTAAAAAATAATATTTTAAGTACTCATTAGTAGTTGTGATTTGAAGGTTTAGAGTTTTAACAACTCAAACATCTTATATGGAGTATATATATATTGTTGGATCTTAGATCTAACGGTCGTGATTCACTCTCTATTCAGAGCAGATACGAGAAATTTTCGTAACTGCTCCGTTTATGATCTGGATCATAAACAGATATCCGCTTATGATCCGCCGGATATTAATTTCGGATAATTATATGTAGATTCGGATACGAATCCGGAGCGAATCTAGATAACATCCGTTACAGCCCAACATCTCATCCCTTTCTAGCTGTCGATCCACTTTCTAGCTGGCGTGTAATCTTCTTTGACTAACACTTGTTGCACTGCATGCAGGGTGCCGTCGAATTTCTTTTATTTTTAATTATTTATTCTTTTATAGTGGGCTCCATCATATTCTACTGTCCATATAATTTGATCTCCGGTTGGATGACCTAAAAAAATCTAAAAAATAAAAAATCGAGCCTAATGAACATTTCATTTAGTTCAATTTTCTATTTTTCATTTTTTTTTTAAATCGTCCGATCTGAGATCAGCCCATACAAGAAGTGTCGAACGTGATGGAACTGACCTAAAAAAACGTGTGGTCCGAGTGTTACCCAATCGTCTTTAGGAATCTCAACTATCTCTAGGAATTAAGACTTTAGTCAGTAAACTTATTTGATTAGTATCTATAGGTGATGGTTACTACTTACTACTCATAACAACTCTTCATCCCCATTATGGGGACAAGATTCATTCACACAGGACCATGCAGATATAATATGAATTTTTGCAAAATACCCATATAACAGAAGAGATTTACTTCCGTAGCTCTAAAATTGACATGAATTTTAATATCCTTACATTCTAGACAGATTACAAGCATGCGGCCATGCCTTTGATAGTGCAGTCAAAGATGTTGATAGCACCTCGAACTGGCCGTGTAAACAGGTGCCCCCGTTTACTGCTTGTCACATTTTTTCCCTAATTAATTGAACCTATCTGACAACTATTAGGCTGTATTTGAGGCAACTTTCAATTGACAGCATTTTAAGACTTTTTAATTATTTTAAAAAAAGTAAATGTAAAAAGTATTTTTTTTATAAATAGTCCAGTAGTTGGACACATGAGCTTGATCACAAGGTAAGGAGTTCGAGACCATCAAATGCAAAGATTCCTCCAACTGAAGAGAGATTAAACTCGAACATTCCATCCCAAAAGGGTGAGGGTTCTACACATAAACTGCGAGCTTTTCGCGAGAGATTCTATCCGTGTCCATGCAACGAGCGGGATCGACCCCCGTGTCTCCTCGGTGGGCGAGCGTGTCCTAAGCACTGCGCCAGGTGCAGGGACTAAGTGTTACAAATCACTTCCATAATATTCTGGCTATCTAATATTTTGGACCAAAATTTAACCATAGATCATATTCGTCTTGATTTTTTAGTTGGGTCTCCACCTAACTGCCTAACTATTTTCCACATTTTTCCACATTTCCATGCTTCGATCTAATCAACCGTCGGTGGTGGGGCTGCATGCCCCCACCTTATACATGATGCGTGATGTAAAGTTTTAATGGAAACTTTTGAAGCTTCAACAGTGATCTTTTCTTAGTCAGGGAAAGCAGGTATTCTAACATGCGGGGCACATCTCTGTACATCTGAGGAAGGCTGACATTAAAACAAATCTACCTGCCGCAGGAGGCCCTTCAAAAGGGTGCCCAGAGGTTTCAGCAAGTCTTGGCCCCTTTTCTGTCTTCTCAAGAATCTGTGTGAGGAGTAATACGAGTTTAAAATCAAATTTCTAATTTTTTTTACTGTTCATTCAGTTTGATTTTTAATTTTTTTAGATCGTCTGATCAAACATTATACTGTATGGACTGTTAAGCCACCTCGGGAATGACCTAGAAAAAAATAATATATACATATATTTTTTTAACTCATTGTAACCACGGTACATGCAGCATTCATAGTCATTACAGTAAGTATTACTCTTCCCCGAGTGGTGCAAGATGGGGAAGTTCTGATTTGGAGTGTGCAGGCCACGCAGATCCCTTTTGGCATCGGAATGTCCTTTCCTCTTTGGATACCTTTTTGTCTTGTGGGCTGTGGGTCTTGTTAAAAAAATACAAAAACTTATCGTTAGAGAAATTATATAAAAATTTAGAGCTTTTTACTTTTCGATTCTTCCAATATTTTCATATTTCATATTATTTACTTGTAATCTTCTTATTTACTTTAAAGTCCTCACAATCTTTGAATATTCTTTAAGATGTCCCTCTGGTTAACAATTGTCCAAAAAAATGAAAGAAATATTTATAGAATATTCTTTTCATGTTCCATATTTTTACTAGAATATAATAGGTATAGTCTGTGAATACTCCTAACATATTCTTTTTTTTTAACGGTTTCTAATCCGAGGGAACTTTTAGGGAGGATTCAAAGATTGCAGGATTCTTTAAAGTAAATACAAAGCACAGATACAGAATATTGAAAGCTCATAGGGACCGAAAAGCCAAAAAAACTCAAATATTTATATAAGAAGATAAATAAAATTTAATCGAACATTTCTGTTCTACATATACAAGACTTATACCAAGGGAATGACGATAAGAGATTTTTATCACAGATTTTAGAGACTTGTCTCTCTCCTCCAGCTCTCTCAACAAAGCTCTCTTTTCTATCTGGTTGTGTTAGGATACAACTTTAGAAAACGTGGACGAAGTTATCGTATATAAACCCATTTTATGAGGAACAATCTGTATTAAGGAACTACCAATTCTATTGCCCTCACTATTTTATCATGATGTCAGGAATTTGAAACTTCATGCAAAGGCTACTGTTTTATTGCCCGCACTATTTTATCATGATGGCAGGAAGTTGAAACCGATTGCAAAGGCTA
Source organism: Zantedeschia hybrid cultivar (assembly GCA_030544215.1). Lineage (NCBI taxonomy): Eukaryota > Viridiplantae > Streptophyta > Magnoliopsida > Alismatales > Araceae > Zantedeschia > Zantedeschia hybrid cultivar. The sequence continues at coordinate 2,426,986 of JARZZO010000007.1, forward strand.
CAAGCATGTGAAGAAAACTAATTGTGCCATGCATGGATGTGTCAGATGACATAGGAAGGAAAGACCAAAGGGTCTGCCTATGTGGAAGTTTATACCCCATAAATAGGCATGTAGTTAGGTATCAAGTAGGTTGGACACTATCAAGGGATTTATAGCTTCTAGTGTTAGGCCCACAAAATGCATGCACCTTTATGAAGAGGGAACACAAAAGTTTAACCTGTAGTAATGAAAAATTAGATGCGTCGAAGGTCATCTTGTCGGACTCATCAGATTCTTTATTCACCTGGATTAGATGTAGAATCAAAAGATGAAACAAGAAATAGACAAATTAGAAATATTTAATTCTAATGAGTAATACTTGTTGCATTGCCCCAAAAACATTACCGCTGTAACCACCGTTCCAACACAACATCGGATGGGATGTGGTCGTTACACCTTTTCATACAATATGTGACAGACCAACTTAAACATCGCATGTTGTATAATTACATGATCAAATGACGGTTGTAACTGTAATACTCTCCAAATATTGCAGCAAGCATCACTCTATCACGATTAACCTTTTGTAGGTAGCAATCAACCATTTGCCGTTAGCAAGATCTCAAACATTAGATTATAATATTTTAATACAAGCTTAAGTATTTATTAAATTTATTATATTAAAAAGCCTTAAAAATATATCTAACTCAAAATTTATATAACAAAAATGGTCAGGAGTCTTTTACTAGTAAGAATATTAAAAATTACTATTGATAGCCAACCACCCATAAACTCAAGGCACATGCCAATGGGAGCCCCTGCCCACCTACCATAAGATCATAGGTGAGCATGGCAACTTTTTCCCACTTGCACCTCATTCTAGATCATGAACCATAGATAATTCAAGCTTAACAGTCAGTAGTCACTGGGGGAGGGGGGGGGGGCAAATTTAATGCAGTGGGGCTCAGACATGACATTTTTCGAATTTTAAATTCGCCCCCTTCCCTCAGTGACTACTGATCCCCTACGGTCCAACGTCGACCGTAGGGGATCCGGACTCTGGAATTATCTAAGAATCTTGAAGAAACCTGTCCTAAAGGACCAATAATATCGTGCCAGTCACCCACAAGGTCCACAACCTTCGACAGTAACTTGGACTCTCCAACCCCACCGCACGATTTGAGGCAAGTCCGGGTGCAACTGGAGATTGTGAAACGTGCATTCAAATAACTTATTCCCACGGGAACAGCCCACCACGCACTCTCTGGCAGAAGCTATTCTCCAAGTCAACCTGGCTCTCTTTCCCCCCGGTCTCTCTCACATGCCTCTCTCTCCTCTTAGGTACATACACGCATCGAAGAATAGAGATTCTTTATATTTAGGATTGGACTGAACTCGATTAATAAAGAGAGAAAAAGATTTTAAAAAACTCTTTTAAATGATGTTTTTTCCATTCCTGATGAAAGCATTCCTCTTCCTCTCTATACAGTCCAAATCCGTACCGAGAGGAACCTCACTCCGCACAAAATAAGATCCTTTGGATCTTTTTCTTGTCCCTCTCATAGGAATTGTGATCTCTTCAATACACTTATGAGAGTCACTAAATGTGAGAAGATTCTAACATGTATCTATAGAAATTTTTTACATTATGAATTTTTGTTTGCAAATATGCCTCTCCTAGATACATTTATAGAAAATTCCTATATCATGGAATTAATTTCTTTTACAAATATGCCTCTCGTTCGATGCAGGTGATCCAATCTCTCTCTAGTTTTCATCGTCACAATTTAACTAGAATTTTTCAAGGCCAACCAATGACTTCATACGAAAAAAGCGAATACAATTTTTTAACATATTTTTTGACACAGCTTAAGTAGCATATACATATTAGAAGAAAATATCAATATTTCACATCTTTGACAATTACACTTTTTACTGTATGCTACTATTACACTGTGTCAAAAAAATACCATTTTCCATTTCATACATCACGACTCTCTCTCTAAACACACACTCTCCTGTATATAATAAACACACACTCTCCTATATAATAAACACACCTCCCCCTCCCTCCCTCATCCACAAACATCACAACCCTCCCCCACATCTGTTACTCCGCTCCTCCTTTGTCACCTAGTATGACTTCCACAAGAAACCAAGCTCCCCTCCTCCCACCTCTGTTCCTCTGGATCCCCTCATGCCTGTTACTGGTCACAACCCCAAGCACCTGAGCACCACCGGGAGACAAACGCAAACCACAACTCTCAGATACAGCAGACCCAGCAGAAAACCACAAAGCTGAGAGAGAGAGAGAGAGAGAGAGAGAGAGAGAGAGAGAGAGCAGGGGACAGGGAAGATGGTGGTGGCGGGAAACGGCGGCGGCGGAGGGGGGATGGGGATGGGGGAGGCGGTGCGGTTCGGGGTGCACGTTGTGCAGGGGCGGTGGTTCATGGTGTTCGCATCGTTCCTGATCATGTCGGCGGCCGGCGCCACCTACATCTTCAGCATCTACTCCAAGGACATCAAGTCCTCGCTGGGCTACGACCAGCAGACCCTCAACACCCTTAGCTTCTTCAAGGACCTCGGCGCCAACGTCGGCGTCCTCTCCGGCCTCATCAACGAGGTCACCCCGCCGTGGGTGGTGCTGGCCATGGGCTCCGCCATGAACATGGCCGGCTACCTCATGATCTACCTCGCCATCACCGGGCGCACCGCGCGCCCCCACGTCTGGCAGATGTGCCTCTACATCTGCGTCGGGGCCAACTCCCAGTCCTTCTCCAACACCGGCTCCCTCGTCACTTGCGTCAAGAACTTCCCCGAGAGCCGCGGCGTCGTGCTGGGACTCCTCAAGGGCTTCGTCGGCCTCAGCGGCGCCATCTTCACCCAGCTATACTACGCCTTCTACGGCGGCAACTCCAAGTCCCTCGTCCTCCTCATCGCCTGGCTCCCGGCCGCCATCTCTGTCGTCTTCCTCTACACCATCCGCATCATGCCGCCCGTCCCGGGGAACGGCGCCGCCGAGCTCAAGGTGTTCTATCGCTTCCTGTACATGTCCCTCGCCCTCGCCGGCTACCTCATGGCCGTCATCATCGCCGAGAAGCGCATCACGTTCCCCCGCCCCGCCTACGCTGTCAGCGCCGCCATCGTCCTCCTCATCCTCTTCTTCCCAGTGGCAGTTGTCGTCCAAGAGGAGCTCCGGTCCTGGCGCCAGAAGCAGCAGCTTCATGGCGTCACGGTGGAGAAGCCCGCCGCGGAGCCGGCTGGCGAGGCCACCGCGGCCCCTCCTGCGACTCCTCCCGCTGCTGCTGCTCTGCCCGTCGTCGCAGCTCCAGCAGCACTGCCGGAGGAGGAGGATAGGAGTGAGAAGAAGGTCCCGAAGTCGTGGTGGGGACGCGTGGTGGGGGTCTGCCGGGCGCCGGAGCGGGGGGAGGACTACACCATCCTGCAGGCTCTGGTGAGCCTGGACATGATCATCCTGTTCGTGGCCACCATCTGTGGGGTGGGCGGCACGCTGACGGCCATCGACAACATGGGCCAGATCGGGGAGTCGCTGGGTTACCCCACCCAAAGCATCGGCACCTTCGTCTCCCTCATCAGCATCTGGAACTACCTCGGCCGGGTGGCCGCCGGCTTCGCCTCCGAGATCTTCCTGGCCCGGTACCGCTTCCCCCGCCCGCTCATGCTCACCATCATCCTCCTCCTCTCCTGCGCCGGCCACCTCCTCATTGCCTTCGGCGTTCCGGGCTCCCTCTATGTCGCCTCCGTCATCATCGGCTTCTGTTTCGGCGCGCAGTGGCCCCTGCTCTTCGCCATCATCTCCGAGGTGTTCGGCCTCAAGTACTACTCCACCCTCTACAACTTCGGCGGCGTCGCCAGCCCCATCGGCTCCTACATCCTCAACGTCCGCGTCGCCGGCCGCCTCTACGACCACGAGGCCAAGAAGCAGCGCGCCGCCGGCATCATCACCTCCGTCGCCTCCTCCCACGGCGGCAAGGACCTCATCTGCATGGGGGTGCAGTGCTTCCGGCTCTCCTTCCTCATCATCACGGCTGCCACCCTCTTCGGCGCCTTCGTCTCCTTCGTGCTCGTGCTCAGAACCAGGAAGTTCTACAGGAGCGACATCTACGCCAAGTTCCGCGAGGGCGTCGAGAACGGCGAGGCACAGATGGTGGCCATGGCGCTGGTGCCGCCGCGCGAGCCGGTGCCGCCGCCAGTTTCGAGCAGCAGCGCCAAGGAGGAGCGGAGGCCCGGGGAGGCAACGGCAGGTGAGAACGCGGACCGGCGCGGACTGGGGTAGTGTGGGCGTTGACTGCCACCAGCGTTGACGACAGGACGAAATTAACCTACGTGGTGTGGTGGAAGAAGAGACAAAAAGAAAAGGGTGAAACAAGAGCACAGAAGAGAAAGCCAGAGCTGAGACCGCGGGGAAACCAAGAATGGTGAACAATAATCTATAACATGGATAGTGCTGGAAATCAACATGGATAGTGCTATCTCTAATCACACATGTACAACACATCACACATGCAATCATACAATTACTGATTGAAAAGTCAAGTTGAATCATATGGTGGAGGTGCATACCTTTCCATGTCTGCCTCAAATAACTACACTCTTATACGTTAAATTTTAAAAATGTCAAGTTTATTTGTTATTGAAATGATAATTTTAAAATATTATACATATTATTAAGATAATATGTAAGATAATATCTAAATAATTGTGACAGTTTTAAAATTTAACATACATCAGTAGTAAATACGAAATTATCCCTATGTTATATGATACCTTTATCTTACTCGAAAATAAGATTTTTTGTTTATACCTCTATATACTATGTATTTGTATATATACTTCTGACTTTAACGACTTTGTAAAGGTTGCAATTATAATTTTGTCAAGGGATCTGTTGAGTTCAACTATTACAGTTGAAATTAACAACCAACCCCTGGATTACTGGACTGATCTCTCTCTCTCTCTCTCTCCATGATCAGGGCCTTCTCTGCAGCCTAACTATATACAATCTTTAGAAAAGAGAGAGCAAACTAATATAAATGCGGTTAGCTGACAGCAAGCCTTCAGATTTAGTTTGTCCGGTGTGCCAACTTCAGAAATTTTTTTTGGGGGGGGTATCAGGCCATTTCCTGTGATCTTTGCAGGGAAAGGAAGCATACTACCTTATAATAATAAAACCCCTGCTGCTGCGGCTGCTAACAACAGGACACAACACTTGTTCTGTATCCACGTGATCATCTTACTTCATCAGTTCCAACTTCTTGCAATCAACTATAGTAAGCACTGCACGTGAAGTGAGGTGATCAGAGAGGGACCACAGATCCCTTGCCCATTTTTCTCCCATCAGTTTGTCTCTTCTTTTCTTGTGGTTGGAAAACGAGCCGAGTCTGAGGGGTTCTAGAGGGACCTGCCCTCTGATTTTTTTTTTTTTTAGATTTTCGAGGTTATACACACCACGCCGATCCACTAACTCGACCTTCACCCCAGTCGCAACTGTATGCAGTCTAAGTTAGTGGAATACCGATAGACGCTCGAAGGTCAAACACACTTCAGATTCTCCCGAAGGGTAAGAGAAAGGACTGGTATCCTGCAGGCCCGATGAAGAGCACCAAGAGGCAATAACGACACTTTTGTTTTCGGTGGTCCTCCCCTTTTGATGTCTCCGCGTTGCCCCCTTCGTCAAAGGGTCCTCCCCAAATGGTGGGGACTGCCGACTCCTGGCTTATCTATGATATGTGAAGCCGCCTCGGCCGAGTGTCATGCAGATGGATGAGTCGACTGTAGCTCCCAAATGTAGTCTCAAGGAAGCACAGGGAAGTGTGACAAGATATGAGTGGGTGGATAAGGAAGAGCAGACTTACCTTGATTAGACATCCCCGGATCCCTCTTATGGAAGGAGGGTAGGTGAAGCTTCTTATATCTTTCGATGTAGGACCATTCTTACTTTCATGGACTGCTTTGTGTTCCTCCTCGCCATCTCCTGGGAGTATAAGTTTAATGGGCCGAGTGGACTGACAACCTTCAGCCTTCCACAGATTAGAGGGATTCCCTACAGTCGCCCTCGGGGGCCTTCGTCCTTAATGGGCCAACCCCACCCCCCCCAGAGAAATTTTCCCTCATCAGTACGGATGCAGATGGCAAGACCAAAGTGATTTTACCCTAAACACTAAAGGAATCATTTTGTCGATAGAGATCAGATTGACTAATATATATTACTATCTTGATTCTTCATAGACTTCATCAACTAGAGTTAAATGACTCGGTAACATGGACGGTAGTGCGTTACCTCTTTCATTAGAATTAATAAAATCTTATGGTTATCAAGAGAATGATGATGCATTTTGCATGTAAGCATATATGTATGTATGTACGTACCCTTCATATTAAAACTTGCCCACAAAGATTTATTTAAAAGGAGTTACTAAATAAGTGGGCTTATTTTTTCATCATTTCGTCCTCCCACTCTCATGTTGAAATGCTGCCACGGAACTTACCAGCATACCAGATCCTTGAAGTTCTCTTGTTTAACTTAAGTTTAAAAGAATTTTAGAGATAAAATGCATTTTATATCTGAAACAAGATTTTTTTTGGTTAAATGGTTTGAACTGAACATTGCCTTTCTCTTGTAAAGATACGAGATCATTCAAGTCCAATCAATAGATATTCACTATTTTTTTTTCTCTTAGTAAGAAAATTTTCTGTTCATGTACGACTACTCCACCTTCTTCAGATGCTTATTCTGAGCTTAGAAATCCTACAGAGATCAATATTTTCCTTAGAATCTCCCCTACAGATAGAACTCAGACATAAGTCTCCACAAACTGAGGCAAATCTCTTTTATTATGTAGGATTCGCGTGCCCTTTGACCTTAGCAAAGCCTTCTTGAACCTTTTAGGAAAAGGAATGCCCAAAGCTGTCCTAGCAACTGAATGCCTTTCTCAACAAAGCAGCACAACTTAACTTGCCCCTCTCATATGAGAATATAAACATGTGCTTTTATTTTCCAACTGTTTCCTTGTGAAACTTGCAAGCATCTATTTTTCCTTTCCAATAAACCATTTCCATGGGTTTTTCCACTTCCATTTCTCACTTTCCCATTCTTCATTTCTCACTTTCCCATGATTCTCCATTTCTCTGGATATTTGGAAAATGCAAAGGCCCCTAAAGATTGTACTTAAGCTGATCATCAACAACAGTGGATTGAGGTTTTGATGATGTAGAGAATAATAAAGTGAGATTTAAACAACTGGAATACAGCAAGTTAAAGCACGCAGAAAGAAGTCAGTCAAAATCTAAACGCCAGAAAATTTGGATCTGTCCTCCCTCGAGGCCACTCAGTTCCTTGCTGTAGGGTTATAAGACAATTTATAAGCTAGAATTTTTTTATCAAGCCACTCCCTTGACCACTCAGCCCCTTGCTGTAGGCTAATGATCCAAAAGGAGTGAAAGATACTTGAAGGGAAATTGAAGAGGCCTTATGATCCAAAAGGAATGAAAGATACCTCGAGGGAAATAGCCCAGGCTTATGATCCAGAAGCAATGAAAGATACTTCAAGGGAATTGACTATTTATACAAATAGATCAGATCATACCTTCCACTCACTTGTAAGCTTTCTCTAGATTGAATCTCGTATTATTACATAAATCCTGAAAACTTTTCATGTGCATCATGCAGATGTACTGAATCTATCTATAAGTCAGACCTTACGTCAAGAACAACCAGCTACATCATGCATTTTAACTGTATTATTCAGAAATTGCACTGTTGCACTGATCACTACAATGATGAGCAAATGGAGCTCCGGAACGTGCATGGAAGCATCTCTCTCTGGAGGATTCATCCAAGTTATGAAAGAAAAAGAGAGAATCCTAAATGATGTTTACAATCGCATACGAGCAACAATATCCATGTATAACCAGAGTAGTTGCATTTCATACTTGAGCCAGCTGGCTGGTTGGCTCAGATTCAGGAAGAATCACTAAACGAGGGACTTGATAACAATACAAAAATGCTTCACCAATGCACGTTATAAAATAGATAACTAGTGAAGCTCACTTATGTATAAAACAAAGGAAGATATCACAAACGGGTACATTGTTTTTCAAAGAATTTACAAAATTTACATTTGAAAGGCTAGCAAAATTGCTGTCTGTGAACTTAGAGAGGGGAAATTTTACAGGGTTATTTAACTAAATGAAGTATCCTGATCTGCCTACTGCTTTGCAGGAGTGAACAGAAAACCAGGGAGCCTAATCCTATGAAGGGATTAGGGAAGAGGAGTGATTGCCTCTGAGCTAGAAAAATACATGAACGAGAGGCAGAAGATAGTAACCTATGCAGATAATAGGTTCCTTAGCTGAAGCAAATGTTCCTCATTTGAAATGTGCAGGGACAGCCGGAGGTTAGTTAATAAGGATTCCTGTTCCCAACTTAAAGGTCCTGAAGCATACAGTGCCTGAACAGTAGATTTATAAGCATGGAGTTCTAACATATGGACATTTTCTGCTATGTTGTCCTTGGCAAAATGGGAGTACTTTTCTCTAGGTTCCGAGGGACATGAAGACTCAGCATCACCGAAAGGACCATCTGAAACGTCCCTACAGGATTTGAGGGAATCGTGGGGAACATATGGTAAAATGTTACCACTACAGCTAGCAACTGAGCATTCAACATTTTCTTCAATAACCTGCAGAGGCAGAGAAGATTGTTGCATGGCATACAGGCTTGTATACTCTGTTCTTAGATCCAAACCACAAGGTCCAACATTGTTGTCTTTAATTGTTGCACCCAGATATTTTCCAGCCACCTTTGTTTTTGGCAAAGAAATGACATTTACCTTTTTTGATAGTGTTCCAGTGGCAAGATGACAACCTCCTACAGTTGCTTTTTGTTTCTTAACATTACCAGTTATGTCGCCATCAGGAGGTGATTTCAATTGGAAGCCAGATTTTCTTTTTGTACATCTCATAGAAGACATTTGCTTGACAGGACTCTGATGACATGTCTCTTTAATGCAACTCTCATGATGTTCAAGCCCTGTTCCAGAATGCAGTTTGCGAGAACATTTTGATATTTGTTGTTTCCCATTTGCCTGTGAAGGAAGCATACCATTATCAGAGAAAAACCAACCATTCGGGCCAGAGACATTTTCAACCAAGCTGCACAAGTATGGAGAACATATTTCTTGAATTTAGTATGAAATTACCTTTTACCTCGGTAGTAAATCTTTATTACTGTCCCAGAAATAACCCTCAGACATAAATTGTCTAGTACATTTTACCATATGTTCCCCATTGGGGAAAGGGATTTAAAGTTCACGGGCACAGCAAGGTGGGGAATGTGATCTCAAATTCCCGCCAGCATGGCTCCATATGATCCTCAGATATCATGGAAAATAAGTTCAAAGTTACAAACATTGCGACTGATCAAGACACATGACATAGATCTGCATCAAAAGGATGAAAAACATTCAGGAAGAAATCAGGCATCTAAAACCTAGTGCTGCAAGCTTGCGTGATCCAACCCAAACCCAATCAGGTCAACTGTCTACCAGAAGTTTATTTCCAGTTTCTTCGGGTCGGGATGACCACACGCTCAGCCCAAACTCTCCTTGGGTCCAGGAGGATTGGATTTTCAGTCAACCAGACTCTAATGGATGCTGGCGTGATATTGTAAAGAAGGCCAGGGGCTGTTAGGTCTTTTCCCTTCATTTTGTTTTAATGATTCTATTCTTTCGGTTGTGCGCCTTGTGGTTAGTACATCATGGACATTTATGTCATGCAATGTTATGGGCGGTTGCCTTGTGGTTTACATATAAAGAACAGAGGATTACGTCTGAGAATGATTGAGATTCTCAAGGTCGTAACCCATTGGGGTTCTCCAACTGTGCATCCCTTGTCTTCTTCCTCCTCTCTTTCTCAAGTGTCCGGGTTTTATCATGGTATCAGAGCCAATAGTGCTCTGAGATGGAGGAAGTCACGCCGCAAGAGGGGTTCCAACGTCCGTCCTAGGGTTTCCCTCCAAGAGCAAGCCTGTGGTTGAGGGTTTGGTGGAGTCTTCATCGGCCGACCCCTGTTGCTCTCTCCTGTCCAGTATGGGATAGTGCTGCAGCTGCCACTGTCCATCCTTCCGATGGTCCTGAAGGACCCTCTTTACTTCCTACCTTCTTTCTTCCTTCCGTGTAGGGCTGCGGCTCCATCTCTGGCCTGGTTTGGTTGGGACATGTATTTTCTGTCCTAAAATTGGAGACAGGGAGATTCTCATGGCCGACCAACATTCCTCCTCCATGTCCAATGCTACATCCAAAGGTGCTGGTGGACTTTCTAGAGTTACAAGCACAGGGGTGTCTAGTGATGTACGCCATGTAATGCAGATAACTCCGGTAAACCTGAACAAGAGCAACTATGTTGAGTGGTCAGCTTCAGTGAAGGTGAACATTGGAGCAAAGAGGAAGTCTGGTTATATCAATGGCACAACTGAGAAACCAGATGAGAAAACTTTTGAATTGAAGACTGGGTTGAACAGAACAGTATTGTGATGACCTTGTTGGTGAGTTCTACTGAAGATGCTCAAAGGAAATTGATCATGCGAAAGGAGACAGCAAAGGACATGTGGGACTTTCTGGAGAAGATGTATGGAGAGAAGAAAAAATATGTTAGTGTATATCAGTTAGAGAATGTTACTTATGGAGAGAAGCAAGGCACAGTCTCTGTTACAGATTATATCACCACTTTACAGACTATGTAGGATGAATTAGATTACTATGATGTACAGCAGATCATAAATGGCACTTGAAGTTTATTCGAAAGGGAAGAGTTCTGAAATTCTTTTAAGCCTTAAACCCATAATGGAAACCTCTAAGAGGGAAGATTCTCAATGAAACCAGTGTCCCATCCCACCACTAGATAAAGTGTATCACAGAGTGATGGTTGAAGAGAATAGGAGGGAGGCTATGCCTATTGACATCCAAGCTATTGGTGGCAGGGATGGCAGTACCGGTACCGGTACCCGTATCGGTGGGTACCGGTACCGGTACGTACCGGCCGGTACCGGCCCAGTATCGGCCGGTATCGGCCGATACCCTTTACAAGTATCGGGTACCGGTACCGGCCGATACCGGTACGTACCGGCCGGTACGTACCGGTATCGGCCGGTACTGCCATCCATGATTGGTGGACATGGTATTAGCGACCACGCAGCTTTTGGCCAGCAATGTTTCTAAGACAAAGAAGGGCAGTGCCAGCATCACTGAAGAAGATAGGAAACGGGGTAGGAAGTGTACCCATCAAGGATGGCAGTACCGGTACCGGTATCGGTGGGTACCGGTACCGGTCCGGTACCGGCCGGTATCGGCCCGGTACCGGCCCAGTACCGGCCCAAAACCAGTCCGGCACCAGCCGGTACCGGTCGGTACCCACGGTACCGGTGCCGGCCGATACCGGTACGGCCGGTACGTACCGGTATCGGCCGGTACTGCCATCCATGGTACCCATTGTGGCAGACTTGATTGTTTGATGGATGACTGCTGGGAGCTATATCCAGATAAGAAACCCTCAAGTTCAGTTGCAACTTGAGCCTTCTCTAATGATGGTGGATCTTCCAATGCTCTTGTGCCTGGACTTAAAAGCCTCTCCTTATTCGATATTGCAAACCTGCAAAAAATCATGTCTCGGCTTGATACTTCTGCCCTTGCTTCCCCTTCCTAGGTAAGCAGGGATGGCAGTACCAGTACCGGTACCCGTATCGGTGGGTACCGGTACCGGCCCAATATCGGACGGTATCGGCCGATACCCTTTACAGGTATCGGGTACCGGTACCGGCCGATACCGGTACGTACCGGTATCGGCCGGTACTGCCATCCATGTAGGTAAGTCAAGTGTTGGAGGAGTGGCACTTAGTGCTGCTTCCCCACCAGCCAATACCACTTGGATCATCGATTCTGGAGCTACTGATCATATGATCGATAATCCAAGTTTCTTCTCTATCTACTCCTTATCTTCTGGTTAGGATAAAGTGATGGTGGCTCGCGCTACTATTTCAAGCAAGGGTACCATCAGACTTGGTGATCACCCCTCTTTGACTTCCACTTTCCATGTTCCATCACTGTCGATAAATCTCATGTCTATTTGCAGCCTTACTGAATCTCTGAATTGTTGCACAACCTTCCTTCCTGATCATTGTGTCTTTCAAGATTTGAAAACAGGGTGAACGATTGGGAGTGGCCTGGAGGACAGGGGACTTTATCGCCTTGCAATAAGAGGGAGTACAACTCTTCAATCAAATACAACCAAGCCTATCGCCAGTCACGTCCAAGAGATCCAATATAGTATTGTCGTCTAGGACATCTCTCCTTCAAATCATTGAAAATCATTTTTGCTTTATTTTTTCAGTCAATAAAACCAAAGTCACTTCAGTGTCTGGTCTGCCAATTGGCAAAACATTGTAGATCGAAATTTTCCAGCCAGATTCAATAAAGAAGAGCACTTCTCTTTCTTAACTCATTCAGATGTTTTTAGCCTTTCGCCTGTTCATTCTATGGATGGTTATTGATACTTTGTCACTTTTATTGATGATTTCTCCCTTTGTACTTGGGTTTATCTTTTGAAGTCAAGAGGAAGTGTGTAGAACGGTTCAGATCTTCTCCAAGATGGTGCAGACCAAATTTTAGAAAGAAAGAAAAAGATTCAGGTCTGATAATGCAAAAGAGTATTTCACAAGAAATCTAAACATGTTAATGGAAGATGAAGGGATGATTCATGAGTCTTGCTGGCAATATACTCCACAACAGAATGGAGTGGCTGAAAGGAAGAATAGGCGCTTAGTAGAGACAGCCCGGGCATTCCTTTTCCGACACAAACTTCCCAAGAAGTTCTAGGCAGATGCTATTCTTACAACAGCCTATGTCATCAATCGTATGCCATCCAATGTCCTTAGACTTCGTATTCCTGTGACTATTCTATGCCCACTGATCATTCCCTTGACTCCTGGGGTGTTTGGGTGCTTGTCTATTAAAATTTAAGTCTAGGAAATCCCAAACTTGAACCTAAAGCCATCAAGGGCATCTCTCTTGGTTACTCTTCCACTCATAAGGGGTACAGGTGTCTACATCCCAGCACAGGAAGAACATATTACCAAAAGGATGTCACCTTCTTTGAGTCCCAATCTTACTTCTCCTCAGATCTATCTGAGGGGAGATTACTTCCATCATGAGTCCTTCCTTGGCTCTTTATTTTATTCATTGTCATACTAAAAGCCTGAGTTTTTTGTCATCATCATCCCCTTCCAAAAATCCAGAACATCCAGTCCAAAATGACAATGCCATGGACATTCTAGAGGCTGATTGAGGACAGCATCTCCTACAGAGAAGACAGGTTATAAAAGTCTACTCTATGAGGCAAAAAAAGGAGGCCGAACAGTAACAAGGCAGTCCCCTAGCCGAAGATCACTCTCATGAGGACGCCGGGTCCTTATCTGTAAATTCTGAGGTTGAACAACAGATGCCTAAACCCAATTCTAGAAATTTCTCTGACGTTGATCAGCCTATTGCATCGAGGAAAGATACGAGAGAATTCACCAAACATCCAATATCTAAATACTTGTGCTATTCCCATATTTCATCTTCACATCATGCTCACATTTCGTCAATTTCTAGTTCTTCAATGCCTGATTCTTTTTTAGAAGCCATAAAGGATCCTGAATGGGTTAAGGTAATGGAGGAAGAGATGAAGGCCCTGAAGAAAAATGGCACATGGGATCTGGTTGATGTTCCTTCATGGAAAAAGCCAAGGGGGTGTAAATGGGTGCATACCATAAAGTTTAAGGCTGATGGACAGTAGCGAGGTGCAAGGCAAGGTTAGTTGACAAGGGATTTATGCAGACCTATGGCATTAACTATCTGGAAACATTTGCTTTAGTTGCAAAGCTGTAATTTATACACGTGTTGTTGTCACTTGCTATCCAATTTTCTTGGGAATTGCACCAGCTAAATGTGAAAAATGCCTTCCTCAATGGGGACTTGACTGAGGAAGTGTACATGCAGCCACCACCAGGCTTGATGGCAAATAGAAAAGTATGCAAGCTGAAAAGACCTTGGTATGGCTTAAAACAGTCTCCAAGGGATTGGTTCGAGAGACTTAGAACTACCATGTTGAAAATGGGGTTTAGGCAAGGGAATGCTGATCATACACTCTTTGTAAAATAGAAGGATGGGGAGGTAGCTATACTTCTTGTGTATGTGGATGATATGGTGGTTACTGGAGATAACCTACTGGAGATCAAATGTTTGAAAGAAAATCTGCCCAAAGAGCTTGAAATTAAAGACCTTGACCCCTTGAAATACTTTCTTGGGATTGAGGCTGCAAGATCTCAAGGTAGCATCCACATCTCTCAGAGGAAGTATGCAGACCAGCTGATACTCCAATTGAAGTTAATCACAGACTCAGTGCACTTGATGGAGAAGCTCTCTCAGAGGCTAAGATGGGAAAATACTAGAAGATAGTTGGCAAGTTTATATATCGGTCCCTGATAAAACCACATATCACATTGCTACTAAATTACTAATGTGGTCAATCAGTTTATGCATGCCCCCAGACCAACACACATGCAAGCAGTAGATAGAATTCTGAGGTATATTAAAACCTGTCCTAGGAAAGGTCTATTGTATAGGAAGAAAGGCTAGCTGTGTATAGAGGGTTTTTCTGATGCTGACTGGGCAGGATCTCAAGATGATCGCAGGTCTACTTCAGGATACTGCACCCACTTGGGTGGGAATTTGGTCACCTAGAGAAGCAAAAAGCAGTCTAACTGTGCGAGGTCAAGTGTTGAGGCCAAGTAAAGAGCCATCACTCTAGCTGTAACTGAATTATTATAGCTGAACGTTCTGTTGGCAGATATTGGCATAACGGTATTGGTTCCTATGAAGTTTTATTGTGACAAGAAGGCAGCAATTAATATAGCCAACAATCCTATTTAACATGATCGTACTAAGCGCACAGAGATTGACAGACACTTCATCTGAGATAAGTTGGATTTAGAAGAGTTGTGCCTGCCCTATATTCGCTCTGGGAATCAAGTTGCTGAGGTACTGACCAAAGGCATGTCCAAAGAGGACTTTAAACTGATTCTAAGCAAGCTGAGTATGTTGGATATCTATGCTCAGCTTGAGAGAGAGAGAGAGAGAGAGAGAGAGAGAGAGAGAGGGGGGGGGGAGAAGAAGGCCAAGGATAGCTAGGTCTTTTCCCTTCATTTTGTTTTATTCTATTTGTTCAGTTGTGCGCCCGGTGTAGTTAGTACATCAGGGGCATTTATGTCATATTATATTATGGGCATGGTTGGCAGTCCCGGCCGATTACGTACCAGTATCAGCCAGCACCGGTACCGGTACAGGGTCAAATGCCCGATACCGTATATATATATATATATATATTGTACCAGACCGGTACCGAACCGGTACATGTGAAACACCCCCTTAAAAGGGGTGTTTCACTTTCCCCTCTCACAGAAACAGATCTGTGCGAGGGGCTCCTGCGTTTTTGAAGGTTGTAGGGGAAGGAGGAGAAGGTGCCGCAGCCGCAGCCCGCTGCCGGAGAGGTTTTGGCCCTTTTGGGTGAAAGAAAAAAAGAAATAGAAGAAGGTATGATATATATTTTAAATATTTATATTATTTTTGAGTTGTTAATTGTTATTAGATTATTTACGTTCATTTTCTTAGCAAAATAGACAACCCCCAATTTTCGACCCTAATTAGCGGTTAAAAATTAGGGCTTTTGTCCAATTACTTCAATTAAACATTAATTGAAACCTAATTAATGTTCATTGCATAATTTAGTGTAAGAGCATGCTGTCAATTGCGTTCATTAAACTGTAATTAGAGAAAAATCTTAAATTTGACCATAATTAGGGTTAAAAATTAGGACTTTTGTCTAATTATGTTAAATTAAATATCAATTGAAGCCTAATTAAGCTTCATTGCATATTTTAAAGTAGGGGCAGGCTGCCAATTGCATTGATTGAAGGTTAATTAGGGAAAAGGTCTAATTTTGACCATAATTAGTGGTTAATTATTGGGCCATTTGTCTAATTACCTTAACTAAATATCAATTGAAGCCTAATTAAGTTTCATTGAATATTTTAAAGTAGGAGCATGCTGTCAATTGTGTTGATTGAAGGTTAATTAGATAAAAATCTCAATTTTGACCCTAATTAGTAGTTAATTATTGGGCTTTTTGTCTAATTACTTAAATTAAATATCAATTGAAGCCTAATTAAGCTTCATTGAATATTTTAAATTAGGAGCATAATGGCAAATGTACTTATTTGTAAATGTTTAATACCTTAACATAATATTTTTCATGTTTTATTTGTATCAAAATAGTCATTTAGTATGTGTTATGTCTACTTCTTTGTCTTAACCCACCTTTGTCACACTCAACATATCTAATTAAAAATTTACATTTTTCCTGATTTTTTTTGAAAATTTTCTGATTTTCCTAAAATTTTCTAGCCATTTTATACCCGTACCGGCCGGTACAGCGATACCGGTACCGGTACGTATCGGTACCGGTACCCACCAATACCGGTACTGGTACTGCCATCTATGGTTATGCCCAATTGCCCTGTTGTTTATATATAAAGAACAGAGGGTTACAGCTGAGAATGATTGAGATTCTCAAGGCCGTAAACCATCGGGGTCCTCCGACTCTGCATCTCTGGTCTTTTTCCTCCTCTCTTTCTCAAGTGTCCTGATTTTATCAGATATTAAAGATAAGTGCTTTATGTAGAATATATTAATTGTATACTGTCTAATAGATATTACCTATACAGAATAAATTATTTTTTTAGTAAATATTGTTCAGGTGGGTACAGGGTCATTTTGAGAGGTTGGTGTGCCAGGTGGGTCTGGTCTGAGTTGAAGCCCTCCTCTGGTGGGTTAGGTTATGGTTGACATCAACCCAGGCCAACTCATAATCATGTTCTGTAAGAGACTGTTAGTTATACTATGTAATGAGTGCGAGGTGGACCCATGTAGAAGATAGGCAATCACCAGAGAGTAACAACTAGTACAATAGGGCAAAACTGGTAGAAATTCATAAAAGGTTCATAAAACTGCTCAAGCAAAACAAAGATCAACCTTAAGTTTTCTTGATTGCAGCATCACCAGATTCTTTAGTTCGAGCTGATACCATTGATGCACTAGAAAGAGAAGGCAACCTCCAGCTGATTCTGCTGATGCCAAACACTGACAACATCAACCTTGTGCCAACTGTTTCACATGACAATCCACCTGGAAATGAAATTCGGTAGGGACTCCTTGCACAGGAGATGCTGACCATCAACCAACAAAAGCCCTCTTTTTGGGTGTAGGATGAAAATTTAACGATGAACAGAACAAGAAATTGTGGGAGCGATGACTTGGGGGCGGAGCGAAAAACTGCAGGCCACAACGCCATATAGAAAGTCTCTCTCTAAGAAAAAAAACCTTAACAAAATATGTTGGCAACATCCATGAAGACTAGGTGCATCCAAAACATGCTGGAATTAGAACATAACCAGTGGTGAAGTACCAAAAGATGAGCACAGAAATAAAGGGAAACCAGAACATACTATATTATCCAGTACACATTCCATTAAGATTAGAAGATGAAGCCACTTTTCTGGTGCATACCAAATTGCTCTTGAAGCCACTTTTCTGAGGAAGTCCAAAGATAGTACTATTGGATTTCAAAGTCTAGGGACGTTGCTTACTCAGGAGCACATTCCACAACGACAGACTCGCTTTCCATGTATCCCGATGAAAACACACAGACAAGTGTCATGAGCCGAAGAAAATGAAGCAGTATTTGGAACCATCAGAAATGATTAAGAAAGTTCACTGACACTGGAGCATCCTTTCATCATCGAGTGATGCTCTAGTGACAAGACAATTCAGACCTCCAAGGGCCAACTTATATCCTACTGTAACTATAGGCCAAATGATATTCCTGTGAAAAATTTGCATAGGAGAAGAGGACGATAACAAGTCAGGGTTGTGGAGGAACCATGCAATAAAGAGAGTACTATAAAGAATCTTCATCAACAGGACACAGGCAAATCAAACTCTTGGGCTTCATTTGGTAATGCCTTTCCTGAAGAACTAAGAAAATCCAAATTACTCAAAAGCGTTCTTGAAGAAAAAGGGCACTCAATTCCCGCAAGTGGCTAGGAGCCTGTTGAAAATGAGGCAGTGGCAGCCATTTTCAGATTTCACTGTTTGGAGGAGAAAAATGGCAGGAGAATCCACAGGCATGTTATGAGATTCAACTAGTTGCTTAAATAGCTATACCAAATTTCACTTTGTAAGATAAATTATGAAAATAAGGGTCCCGAGGCATTTCAACAGAGGGCATGAACGACCGAACAAACAAAGAAGATAATTGCTCAGGATACACAGAAGGAGAAGTAACATCAGAAGATCTACCGCAAATTCCCCTCCGCCCCTGATTGGCAACAAGGCAAGTGGGATGAATAGGGGCTTATGCAGGCCAGATGCCACTTGGAACCAGAATGCATTAGGGAAAAATATCCACGACATTATGGAATAACCAGCTGATTCTTATTCAGAGACTCCCTCAAATAAGAAAAAGCTGGACAGGTTATTCCTCCCCAATGTCAAAAGTTCAATGTGCCCAAGACATTTTTGCCAAACAAAAAAATTAGCAAAAGACAGTAACTTTCATCTCATGCATGATTTGCTGAACAAAATATCATTCAAAGGTCAAACATTCCCCAGTCATGTTATATGAGGGAACAAACAAGCTTGTCTTATACCTCTAGACAACAACTGAAAGGATCCTCTACCTACTCACATAGTATAAGATAATCATATAAAAGGAAAACAAGAAAATCGACAACTGAAGTGGATCTGAATAGTAAAGGAGGGCATCAGTCCAAATCCATGTGAATTGAGCAGAGAAGCCAGAAATCCAATGAGCACTAAGAGGATCATCCTACAAATGGCCCAGTCAAAGCTGAGGATCAGATTAAGAGGAAACGTTAGAAGTTCCAATGAATAAGTTTCAGGAAGGCAAAAGAGTCAGTATTCATGTTTAGACCATCATCTCCTCAGAATAAATTCCATCGGCAGACCTTCGTGGTATGGAGAAGATCATAAAGAGACCCGGAAGTCTGTAAGTTGCATTATACTCAACTTCTCAAGATTCTGGGGTTTTAATGAATCAAATGAAAGCTGTAAGGAAGGCATAAAAGAACATTAGAAACATATTAGTGCAGAAAGCTTTCTCTCCTTTCTTGCACATTGAACACCTATCAGTTAGAGTCAGATAAGAACAGAAAGAAAACATCCAATTTATAACTCGACTTTACTAACCATCTCCCAAGCTAACAATCTAGCTCAATGCAAGCTCATATTCAGCATCAGGCAGACAGGTGGCAGGAGAACTTTTAAGGTCCTTGCCTCCTTCCTTAAAATTGGAGAGCATTTTTAAGGAGGATGCAGAAGCAAAGCCTAATTCATCAAATTTCGTTCTGAAATGTGGCCCCATCCCTTTCTACCTTATGAAACACCTTCCTCAAATGAAACCTCCATAGTCGATGAACATCTTACTTCTAATTTCTTTCCAGTCCTGGAGGCATTGATTCTTGAAAGCATTTAAAGCTGAGGGGGAATATCTATTGCATGAAAATGTTCAAAATAATGAAACAATAGCATCAAAAGGAAAATGGAATTGACAATACATTGAAGGTCACTTTACTTTTGGAAAACACTAACAGCTTTTAAATAATATCCCCAATGAATGAACAGCAGCTGTCAAGACTTGGCTCTCAAAATTTGTCATAAGTAAGCTTTCCGGACGAAAAGGATAAGCAAAATACAATCCAGGAAGGTTTCACACTAGACGGGCAATCCTGTTTCGAGTTGAAGGACAGGAAGATTAATCCATGTCACATCCTGAGGAAGGGCCTTATAAATACTGTTTTAAACTAATAGATAGTGCAACCAAGCATTCAAATTAAAGGGTGAGTTCCACATATCACTTAAGTTGTCTAAAAAGGAAACCCCAGGTAACAAGAAGAAAAATACTCCCACATATGACAGCTTCAGGAAGAAATCTAGGATGACAAGCAGAAGTAGAAAGTACAAACAATGAAACAATGAAAGGGAGTGGCAGACATTGGACTGCAACATATAAGTGATAGATGAAAATAATTCTAGAGGCAACGAAAAAAGAAAGCAATGAGAGAATGTTCAACCTTTTCAATCCTAACCCATCTGTTGTGCCGCCACGCCTGCATAATCCGAACTATGGAGCCATGAAATTCCTTAAGTTGGATAGACCCAAAGAGTCCAATGATGAACCTGTTGTTACGGAGAACTTTTGCAATCTTCCCAACTTTCCAGGAATGGAGGTCAAATACTTCTACTATATCTCCGTGTGTCCATCTCTTTTCATTGGCCACAACTGGTGGGCAAGGTCTAACATCATCCAAGTGCACCTTCTCTACTACCTGCTCTTGTTCAACAGTCAGAAGATGCTCAAATCTAACAGTGTATGCACGGCCATCTGCAGAAATTATCCTAGCAGGAAACCAACCTCCATATGACTCATCCTGCCTTCTCAATACCTCTACAGGGCTCCCTTCCTTGAATTTCATTACTCCAATTTTGCTTGAGCTTGATCCCGCTTTATCCAGCATGCAAAAAAAAGAAACAAAGGGGAAATAATTGTTGCCTGAAAGTGAAGCTCAGAAAAAAAAAAATGAAAAAGTAATGTAACAAGCAGGGAGAGGCAAACAAAGCTCACAGCATTGTTAATACCTTGTTCTATTTAGTTTCACAAAGCTGAGTGCATACAGTTGGGGAAAAACCTATATGCTGAGATTGATTAAAGATTCCTCATGAAAAATGCCACCGGGAAAGAAGCCGACTACTAACTTTCGCTGGATGAGAAAGAACCTTCACATATAAACGATAATGTTAGCAATACACATGGCCATCTAGAAAAAGGATCGAGATCAAGCACATAAAACAAGTTTACAGGAACTGGAATCAAGAGTTACCATCAGAAATGCATCAAAACATGTAGATAGATAGCTATAGAGAGAGAGAGAGAGCAAGATCATAAAAAAGAAGAGGAACCACGTTTAGCTAGAAAACTAATCAGAGATCACCCATAAATGTGTTGCAACAAAAGGTCAAAAGGGAAGCCGTTTCTTAGACAATCCAGGCGGAAAGACATCAGTAACCAGTTGAATCCAATCGCCCAAAGGTCACTCATTTCATGCAAGAAAAGACAAAACTTCCAATTAAAATGGAAAATTAACAACAAAAAGGAAACCCATTAAAATCCAGCACCAGCACAAGAAGAAAAAGACACCAGAATGACCATCCGAAGCCAAAAAAAATCAGCAGCCTTGAGCCCCTACCAACATGGGTCCATCAACAAACTGATCGAAGAAAGAGCATCAAACTCACCCAAATACGGGATACCCATGAGAGATCAAAGGCCAGAAACCACGGAAATCAGCGTTTAAAAGGGCAAGGATCAAAAAGATAAGCTCTTTCAAATCTTTCTGTGCATTCTGACTTGAAGGAAACGGACGAAGCACCATCTAATTAAGCTTCAAGAAGGCAATGAGACAGATTGGAGAGTTACCTTTGGAGGATTATGGACGCAGTATGTGAGTAGCGATGGTTGGGGGCAAAAATTGGAGCTTGTTGGTCGTTGGGGTCGGAAGTGGAGGTGAGTTTTTTGAGAAATCCGAGTGCTGGTTTCTTCTGTCTGGTTCCGGAATTGGGAGGAGCCTCCTATAGAGAGGAGGAAAAAGTTAATATATCCTGTTTTCACTTTACAAATTTAGAACCACCATGCTGTTGGATAGTTCAAGGTTTGCTTCCCTGTATGTCTCATTTATTCGAGAATATTTAAAATTAAAAACATCGAATTTAAATTTGGTATTTTACATCGTGTAACATGCAGATTTGATAATAAAAAAAAAGAGACTTTTTAAAAAAAAAAATCAGTAGCCCAATAGTTCTGTGACATGGTACCCAACTCAGAAGAGCTGGAATCGAGCCGGTCCGACGCCATATAATTTCCTCTAGGAGAAGGATTTTTTTTTTCCACTGGAAAAGAGAGACCGTTGCATCTAGATTGATATGGCATGTTAATATTTTAACATTCTTTTATATGTAGCTGTTTTTTTTTGGCAAGGGCCCGAAGGTCGGGTCTGTACAACTATTTACAAACGACCGGGGTTCAATCAGAATCCGAAATTTTCCTCTATAGTTGGAAATAATTTCGGCCCCTCGAGACCAGGAGATAAATATCTCAACAACACCGTGGCCATATAGCTAGAGGTTTTTTAGGCCCAACCAAGATCGAATCTGCAACCTACTTTTTGCAAGAGAAGTAGGTGAACCAACTGCACTAGGCAGCTGGTTCTATATGTAGCTGTTTTATCCCTTAAGTAGAGTTATCATCAAATACAAACTTTGAAAGGAATGAACAGGGTAGGATGGTTGGTTTTACCTCCTGATATTTTTTTAGGAGACCACATATTCAAGTTGGTTGGAAGATAAAGCTCTCTTTGCTGCTCGATCATAGTGTGCTACGAAATTATGTCTCTAGCTATGTGGGATTACTTTAAAATTTTAGCTTGGACTCGGAATTATTTCTTAATTAGGTAAAATTATCGATCTAGTAGAATTATCTCCTAATTAGAAGGAAAATATTACCCTTTGTCCATATTCGAGCTTTGATCACCTGTACATATATGTATATATCCGGCAAATTGAATTATCCTATAAAAAAAAATACACAAACTTTGAAGGTGCAGAGATTTGTCTACGAATAATAAGAAGATTGAGGGCTCTTGCAAGGGAATTGTAACCATTTGAGAAGATGAGGTCCTTGGAGTCTGGTGCCTAGCATGTTGGCTCCGTAACTTGTCGTGTTTACTTGCACTTAATTCAGTACATTACGAGGTCGGCTTCGTTTTTTGAGTATGAGGTTCTTAAATTGGATCATTTCTAATTGTAAAACGAAGCTCCTGGACTAACAGACTAGGCATTAGCTCTTCTAATGCTTCTCGGCATTCATGTCTTGATAGCAGAATAAGTTATGACGGGATTAATTATTTTAATTAATTATTTTAAAATAATTAAAGAGTGTTTTATTTTGACAGTTAGATGGAATCTTAGGTGGAATACTTAATACTTAATTCTACGAGTGCTCAGGCCATAAGGCATATACATCACTACAAAGAACAAGGCATTTAAGAATAAGAAAAAAATGAGTGGTTTGTGATATTAACCATAAAGCCCATATAGCAAGTTTATCTTCTGATTGGTTAGTAGAGATGAGAGCTACAGGACTATGAACTTGCCATTATAAATCAAATAAACTTGCCATTATAAAAAATGAAAGCTTTATTGGAAAAGGCTACCTTTATAATGATTTCTTTGTTTTGAATGCAAACAGTAATTTCATTTCAACTAAGAGTAATACTTATTACACCGCATGTGGTGTAGAATGGCTGAGGTAGATTATAACACTTCCCCTCCTCCCATCACCTGTCCCACTATCTTCTCCATCTTTATTACAATACTTTCTTTCCTCCCGCCATTTGTCCCACTATCTTCCCTACCTTTTTTTACTTTTCTTAATTAGATAAAAAGAAATAATGTAGTCCTCTGACACCTTTAACTGTTATCCTTTTCCACTCACATGTATAAAAGAGATAATTAATTCATTCCCGACATTTAAAAGAGGTATTTGATTTCTTCCCGTTTTAATTTGGCAACATCCCAGTTTATCACTTCCAGCACATATTTATCACCTGGAAGTCCAAAATTATCACTTTCAAAACGTTTTTTTATCATTTTCTATTTGTTTCAGTTTTATTACTTGTTGCTCAATTTTATCACTTCATAATATAATTTTCTCACTTTCAGACGTATTTTTAACACTTCTAAGGTCTAATTTTATCATTTTCTACGTAGTTAAGTTTTATCACTTCTAAAGTCTAATTTTATCAAGTCCTACGTGGTCTAGTTTTATCACTTCCAACATAAATTTATCACTCTCAAGCGTATTTTTATCACTTTTTGCGCAAAATTATCACTTTGAAATAAAAATTATCACTTTCGAATATTTTATCGCTTCTTATGTAAATGAAGTGAATAAGAAGTGATAAAATATTTAGAAGTGATAGTTTATGTTTGGAAGTAATAGGTTTGCGTAGGAAACGATAAAACTGTATTATAAAGTGATAAAATTAAATAGCGAATGATAAAACTAAAACAGTAAGGAAGTGACAAAATTGGATTTTAAAAATGATAGAGGAAGTGATAAAATTACATTATGAAGTAACAAACTTGAGTAGCAAGTGATAAAATTAAACAAATAGGAAGTGATAAAAATGTACTTGAAAGTGATAAATCTATATTGGAAATAATAAATTGGGAGGCGATCAGACTAAAATAGGAAGAAATCGATTACCTCTTTTTAAATGGTGGAAATTAATCAATTATCTATTTTAAATGGAAGTGAGTGGAAAATGACAGCAATAAAGAGAGCTCTACTTTTTCTTTTCTTCCATCCAAAAAGTCAAAAAAGTGAAGAAGTAAGTGGGACAGGTAGTAAGAGGAGGCAAAGAGTTGTAATCTATCTCTACACCGCATGTGGTATAGTAAATATTATTCTTTCAACTAAAGTCGGCATATTTTGTTTTATATCACATTAATTCTTAGGATATTTGACATAGCAAAATTGGGCATGTTAACTTGAATACTTTGAAAAGACATGAAACTAGTCGTGCATGATTCCAAAGATTGAAATTAAAAATTAATAAGAATGTCAAATTTGTGACCAAACAAGGTAACTTAGAAATCCTTGTGCATGTGTGTGTGTTTGTTTGCGTGTATACGTGTTCTATTAAGCACTCCTTGATTGACAAAAAGTGCAAGATGGGGAAACCTCTCCTCAACCCTTCCCCTACCCCTAACTTGCTAGGGCACCAAACCAAGAACTCGACTTAAAGTGTGGTGCTTGATGTCCTACAATCCCACTTCGTTCCTTCACGTTTGAAGTCGTGTCAGGCATCTCTTCCTTGGTGGACACGACGATGGACCCTCGCCTTGTTCTTGTGCTAGGGTATCCCCTAGTTTCTACTATGAGCAAGTGGCTATTCTCTGAACATAATAGAGGCTATCAAAGTAGAGATTCAGCATGTCGACTTGTACACCATCGGTGGATAGTATTTGTTGGTTGAGTAATATTTGTTACAATATCTTATAGATATTGCACCGTCCAATTATGATATCAGACAATGAATGAATTTTAAATTTTATCACACTTCTCGTAAGATAGTGCAGTAATGATGTGCCATCCCATCGTAAGATCGGATGGTAGTTATGACTATTATATCCTAAGACATTACAACAAGTGTTACTGTTGTTGTTTATCTAACTAGGCTGTGGGCCTGTGGCATGCCAGCAAACTATCGGAAATGGCATGGGAGTGGACGAACTTGGGTGTCATGGGGATGCCGGAGGGTGGGGTATTGGGGTGACAAAGAACCTGACGATTAGTGTGGTAATAAAAGAAATTTATATATGTGCAAAACACTGCAAAAAGTAGATTGTTTTATAGAAGGAACAAGAGACATATTATGTGAAACATAGTTTACATGACAATAAATTTGTCAATTTCTATTTAAAGTAACCAAGGATTAAATTAGTCTTATGTGGATGTCTTAAGTTACATATCTTAATTCGATGGCCTTAGATACAGTTCGCAGTCAGGGTTCAGTCTACTGGCAGTGGACTGTGTCTAAGGCCATCGAATTAAGATCTGATGGCTAACATTAAAAAAATCTGAGAGCACGTCTCACGCGGATGGAAATTGTGCTCCTGCATGCGTCCGATCATGCCTCGGACGGTCTAAAGAAATTTTATTTTGTTCAAAAAAAATTTCTATCATCCCTACTTCTTCGTGAATTTTAGGTGCCGAAGATACTGCAACATCCTAGAAAATAAGAGTCCGCTGCCAATAAGTCTAAATAGGGGAGCGAATACTAACAACTCCTTATATGCATGCAAATGTATTTCTTATGATGATAGATAGGTACATTTGACTTCCACAATAGAGATTTGAAGATATGCCTTCTATGATGATAAATGCGCATTACTCTCCATTTAAATTGTATGTATATGTGCACGGTTGAAACCAGAACAAGGTATGTGCATAATTTTTGTGATCGATTTAAATTCAAGTGGAAACCAGATCATAAACGTTCCAAGAAAGAACTGCTATTTTAATCAAGGTCTTAATGAATTAGCATAAAACATTATAAAATGCTGTGAAACATCGCACTTACCTAATACTCACATTCACATAAGAATTTCGCCAATATGGGTAGAAATTCCAGATGCACACGAATGTGCTGCCACCATCCATCTTTTATTTTCATCTGATGAGGTCTAACAAACTCAACATTATTTAGTTAATAGAATTTTCCTACTAACTGGTAACAAGAAATTCTACCTGGCAACAAGAATCTCTCTCTCTCTATCTCTCTCTCTCCCCCATAAAGGCATGTTTAGTGAACTTTTTTTAGGTAGAAGTTATTTTTAACTTCTGCTTTTAACATAAGAAGAGTTACAGTAAGAACAGCCACTATAATTAACCTTAGATTATTACACAAGTCAAATATTTCTCGACAACTTTATTTTTACCTTAATTTAGCAAATTTCAATTTAAATATTTTGGTCGAAAGTCAAGAATCAGTCAAAAGCTACATAAATAACTTCCAAACTCTTATTTCCTCACTACACTGAAATTACAACTTTAAAAATACTAAATAATCTTATTCAATCTTTTTCCACCATCCCAAGTCTATCCCCTCCGATCTGTTATAACGTCAGATCCTGAAAAGATCCCATACATTAACGGCCATGAAAAATAAAAATAAAATAAAATAAATAAATTGCACTGGACCCACTTACACCATTTTACATTAAGATTATGATCAAGTGGAAATTTCTCTGTGCATCTCTGTGGTAGCTTGATAACCTTGCATCATACTGGGACCAAAGAATTTGAGCAGCCTATCTTGGACGTACCTGATGTTCACTGCACGAGGATGCTCTTATGAAGGATGAACGGCTGTGATGCAGCAAAAAAAAGATTTCTAAGTAGATTTGGGTCCCCTACCCTACCAGTGGATAAGGATGCAGAGCAAAAAGGGCCACCTAAGGAAAAAGACATAAGAATGGCCATCGAAAAGCTTTAGTGTCAGCAGCTTGGGTCCCTTCAAACATGGATAAAAATTCTTTGGCTCATAGCACTCAGCCCTGTAGTTGGCAAGATGCCAAGTAATGGAAGATTGCTCGTTTCTTTCTCCGTCAGATGTAGTGCATCAAAGGCTAGTTCTATTAGAGATGTAGTGAGATGACCAGTCAAATTATTAACACCTTTGATAATTTGAGGAAATCATTTAAAATTATCTTAATTGATGTGGTGCACATCAGTTTAGAGCAAATCTCATCTTGTATTCAGTTTAATCATCTAATTAGATCATCTAATCTGAATTATGCATCACGAATGACATCGCAAAAATCATGTTTCACTTTGAATTTGCCCAATCCTTTCTGAAAAATGTTGGCAAATGTCTCTCTTTCATTTTCTGATTACGCTAAAGGATTTGCTATGTATCTAATTAATAGGAATTTTTGTATATATATTATTGTAGACCACTGCACTGTACTGATTCCCACCTATTGTTATCTGAGCAATACATGTTGCAATGCCCCTCCTAACTGCAATGCGGAAATTGCAGTGGGTGTAAAGAAATATTTTTTTATATATATTTTTTTAGGTCGGCCCTGAGATGCCCTAACTGTCTGTATAGTGTAATGCCCGATCGGACGTCTCGAAAAAATCTAAAAAATCAAAGATTCTTATTGGGCTCGGCCGATTAACGGCATTTTTACTGTTTACTAAGGCTCGATTTTTTATTCTTCAGATTTTTGAACATATTCCGCTAGAATTAACTACATTTTGATCAAAAACGTGTAACCACAATCTTTCTTAAGGTGTTGGGGATATCTATGACAATATGTAAGAGTTTAGAATATACATATACATGTCATAGTTTATAGACGCCTATACAAAAGTTCCCAATCGATGTTAGTATTCGTTCTAGGCACAAAGTAATTCTCTCGAGAATACTCTCACAAGGCGTATTTTATTGGCTAATAAGACAAGTATGCCACCACAAACGGCACCTTATACAACAGCACCGTATAGCACCATTAATCCTTCTCCCTCAAAAAGAGATCATCACCAGTTATTTGTATCTTTCATTGACAAGATTTGTCACCCAAACAAGACAGCTTGAAAGGCCTCGTCTTGTGCATACTATTTGCCTTTGTTGGAGATATTCTTAGGCACTGTAAAGAACGTCATCAACAAAAACTTACGTTCCTGTGTAGTGCGTAACCTACAGATGGGCATGAGTGGATGAGGATGGCGATGGTTAATTACATAAATTTAAAAACCTTGAAATGAAGTTGAATTGACCAATTTCATCACTTGATGAAATCAGGTTGACCTTTGATCAGACAATGAAGACCGGAACATCATCCAGAGAGCATTGACATTTAAAATTTTGCATCCCTACACACCGCATAATGAAACCACGCATTTAAAAAAAATATCTAAAACAACCAACACCCTCTTTGCTAGATAGTTTCACATCTTAGTTGTTGCTCCACAGAGAATGCAACTCTGAGAGGTTGTTTGACTAGGTTTTCATCCTCCTCATCCTTTCAGAGATTAGAAGGAAAGATTTTAGTCAGCTCACTCTCCAGAATAATGAACATGATGATTTTCCCTTTTTTCTGAATCACCAAGAAGAAAGCTTTCTGAAAGTTGACGACACCTGCATTAGATTCTACACAGAGCTAAAACGCATTAGATACCGAATGTGCCAACCAAACTGAGGTATTCAGAACTAACAAGCCAAAATTGCAAAGGTCTTCTCATGTTCCTTGAAATAAATACATGACGTCTGCGATACCGACACGGCTTACCAATCTTACATTCTCTTTGATTTTAAGACTTGTATAAAGATCTCTAGAACATTAACGGAACAAGTGAACCTGTTACACCTTTCCATTTAGTTTGTACAATAGACAATATAACCTGATGGCCTGATTTCTTAAGTTAATATAATATACATGTTTCCCTGCCTTGAAATAACAAGCCCAAACTGATGCCCAAGTCTAAACCCTGTTGTATGCAACAGACTTGCTGAACAAGCGCCGGATATAAGCAACCTGAAGGCCGCTCACACATACGAGTGCAAGATACTCTGCCAACGTATAGAAGATAAGACGTCTTCTGGTGCTCTCGTTTGCTGCAAGAAAAAGGCAAGGTTGTCAGATAGCATCCATGAGTAAAACTTTATTACATCAGTCCACTCCTTGCTGCCAAAACATATGAATAACCCAAATCTGCTAAAAGCTCCTTCCTGGGAAAAGTGTGTGATTGCAACCAATTTGACAAAATTGTCAGATAGCATCCACGAGCAGAATTTTATTACATCAGTCCACTACATGCTGCCAAAACAAATGAATAACCCAAATCTGCTAAAGGCGCCTTCGCGTGAAAAGTGTGTGAATGCAACCAATTACCAAATTCTGTCAAACGACAAAATATGCTGGCTATAGAAAATGGTACTTGCAGTAACAGCATCGCGAAATATGTCTCTTGCCTAAAATGAAAAAGTTAATCAACAAGACAGGCAACACATTCTGCTTAGTTTTCAATTCTTTCAGATGCATCAGACTTCCTCCAATTTTGGAAGGGTCAGAGACAACGAAGTATATGCAAAATTGCAAGGAATCTGTGAACGCAGTATATTTGGAGGTCTCACTATTTGCATCAGGTGTAGTCATAGGTTGTGGATCCAGGTCTCTACCAAGCAAATTCGATGCAGAAGCTGATGCACACCACAGCTTCAATATCATCAATTAGTCAAAAAGATGTACTTTAAGACATTTTTTTAGAAGGTGATTGAAAGTCGCAATTCTATTGATAACCAGAAAATGGTAGTACAAAGGGAACCCAGAACAACTTGGTAGGACAATCCCCTAACCAAGTCATAATCACAACAGAAAATAAAAGCAAAAACTCAGATACAAAGGGTCTGATTTATCAAGAGAATAAAGCAGACATCAAGAAAAAAGATCTCAACACAACAAACTCCACCACTGCCGAGCCTTTTGCAAAATACCCGCACTTTCCTCATTGAAAATATTTGCTGCTTTACCCCACTCCTCCACCCAGTTAATGGTAATCTTTAACAATTCAATGGCGTTTCTATATTGATCACTGAATTTCCTCCTGTTTCTTTCGCACCAAATAGTCCAAAGCAAAGCCGGACAAAAGATAAACCATAATTGCTTCTGACTTGGAACAGGACAGGCCCCAGACCACCACAATATCAGGTCCAAAACTGAAGAATGATCCACCCAGGGAATACCAAATAATCTGCATAAAGTCTTCCACAGAATCATAACAATACCACAATAACCTCATAGATGATTTCCTGGAATGTGTATCATTTTGGCCCTCTTTCCTGTCAAGAGTCTATACCAGGCCACCTTCCATAGAAAAACTTTAATCTTGTTGGGAAGGTAATTAGACCACACTAACTCCTTCCACCAAACTCTGCATCCTCCGTCATTTAAAATTTGAACCGCAGATTTAACTGAAAACTGACCTTTGGAATTGGAATTCCATCTCCAAACTCTCCTATCTTTCCTCTCATGACATAATCTAGTGCTAGTAGTAATATGTATTAAGTGAGAGATCTCATTAACCTCTACATCAGTTAGATGCCTTCTCATATTCAAATTCAAGTTACATGAGCCATGATGGGACAAAACCTCTGCCACCGAGGCCTCCTTATGCTGAGCAATGTTGAATAAATTACTAAATTGAGAAGAGAGAACAATACTGGAGCACCATTTATCTTTCCAGAACAAGGTATCACATCCATTACCAACCTGTATATCACAAGATCTCTCCATGAAATCTACATTCTTCACAATATTCTTCCAAATCGGAGACAAATTATAAGTTCTTGAAGGTTGAAAAGTCCATTTATTGTCATCACAATAATAGAGCTCCTTTATAATAGTAGCCCACAATGCCTCTGAACACTCTTCCCTTTTCCACAACCATTTCATTAACAAAGCTTGATTAAAGGTGGCACCTCTACATAGACTAATACCTCCTTGATCCTTACTTTTGCATACATTACTCCACTTGATTAAATGAAAACCTTTCCTTCCCCTATTACCTCCTGACCAAAAAAAAGAGCTTCTGATTGATTTAATAGTCTTCTCCACTGACTTTGGAATTTTAAAAATGGAAGCAAAGTAAATGGCCAAAGAAGAAAGGACAACTTTAGACAAGATCAATCTCCCTCCATCAGAGAGATATCTACCTTTCCACCCTTCCAACCGATCTTCAAATCTTTTAATCAACACATCCCAATCCCTAACTCTAATTGCCCCATCTGACAAGGGCAATCCGAGATATTTGATTGGGAAAGAACAAATTCTGCATTGTAGAGTTTCAGCAATTTCTTGCAATCTGTTTTGTGTCATATGTATCCCCACCATTTCATATTTTTCATAGTTAATTCTCAAGCCTGTTATAGCTTTCACCAAAATCAGCAGATTTTTGATATTCTGAATTTCCTCATTACTTCCAGATGAAAACAACAAGGTATCGTCCGCAAACTGAAGATGAGATAGCAAGATATTGCTTCTACCAATGCTGAACCCTTCAATCAATTCTTCATCAACAGCCTTCTCCCACATAGTACTCAAGATCTGCCCAATTAACAGGAAAAGCAATGGAGACATAGGATCTCCCTGTCTTAGGCCTCTAGAGCTCTTAAAGTAGCCGCACGGTTCTCCATTGACTAAAACAGAAAATGAAGCTGAAGAGATACAACTCATCACCCATTTAATCCATTTGTCATTAAAACCCATAAGGTTCATAGTTTTCTGAAGACAATCCCAGCTTATTCTGTCATAGGCTTTTTCAAAATCCAGCTTGAGGATGACACCACTCTTGTTCCTACACTTGTAATGGTGAATTGCTTCATAAGCTACCATATAATTATCCAATATGAATCTTCCTTGCATGAAAGCTGATTGGTTAATCCCCACAATCTTGTGAATAACTTTTTTGAGCCGGGTAGCCAAGATCTTGGTAATGATTTTATAGCACCCATTAAGCAAACTAATTGGACGAAAATCCCCCATTCTTTCATCACCTTCAGTTTTTGAAATAAGGACAATAAAAGTGGAATTAAAAGCTTTGATCTTATCCGGACTATCAAAGAACTCTTGAACAACATTGAGCATATCTTCTTTAATTATATCCCAACAAAATTGATAAAATCCAATGGACATCCCATCAGGACCCGGGGCCTTATTAGAGTCCATGCTAAAAATTGCATCTTTGACTTCCTTTTTAGTAAAGGGCTTGGACAGATCTTCAGCATCAGAAGCATCTAGCTTTGAAAGAATACCATCTTCCAAATGAGGCCTCAAGGGAAAGTCCTCCAAAAACAGGTTCTGAAAAAAATCAATAAACCTCCTCTTGATCTCATTTGGTTCTTCAATCACTTTCTCATTTTCTCTCACATGATCAATGGACAAGAACCTCTTTTTAGCACTGGCCACAACATGGAAGAAAGATGTATTTTGATCACCTTCTTTTAGCTAATGATAATTCTTCATTAAACATTTTCTTCAAGTCTTTGAGTTCCTGCATTTCAACAGAAGAGAGGTCCATAACCTCACTTTTCAGCTCCATATCATCAATTTTATTCTTCAACAATTGTCTCTCCTCCAAGGCCTTCCCATATTTCAGTTTGGCCCATTGTTTCAAACATGCCCTTATCCTTTTCAATTTTCTCTGAAATATGTAAACTGTTGAACCAGACTCTGTAAATTCCAGCCGCCAATTGTTGATCATGTCTTTGAAACCTTGTTCCCTCTGCCACTTTAGTTCATATCTGAATATTCTTATCTTTCTTTGCTTGTCTTCCATCATAAGATGTAGAGGTATATGATCCGAAACAGCCCTGCACAGTCCTTTAATGTGTGACAATGGAAAAAATTTGAACCAATCCGGGGATATCAAAGTTCTATCAATCCTCGATTGTGTACACACCTGCTGGAGATTAGACCATGTGAACTTTCTGTTAGGGATATCTAGATCCATAAGATTAAAATCTCTAATCCATTGATTTAGCATGACCATCTCCTTGCTTCATTTCTACACACCAGACCTTTCCCAAGGGTATCTTACACAATTAAAATCCCCTACAATGCACCAAGCCTCAGGAAAGAGAGAATGTAGTCTATAAAGCTCTTGGAAAAACAATTCTCTTTGCTGATCGGAATGTGGCCCATACACAGAAGAGATAATCCACCTTCTATTGTGTGCTCTTCTATACTTCCAGGTGAAGGCCACCGATATACTAAAACTGCCCACATCACAGACATTACCCTCAAATTTATTTCCATTCCACATTATAACCTGTCCCCCTCTCAAACCTTCAACTGGCAGAAATGCAATTTTATCTAATAGTGGGCCACCCAGTCTTGATACAGAAAAATTGTCAAAACTGGACATCTTAGTCTCTTGCAAGCAAATGCAGTCCAAGTGAAGGGAACTCCTTCACAGCTCTGGCTTTAGGTGCCCCATTAAGACCCCTAATATTCCATGATATCAGGTTTATGAGGGTATGATATGTAACCCCCCCTCCTTAGACTTCTTCCCTCGAAGACTGTCCACAAGAACATTACTCTTCACAAATTCTGCCTCCCTCTTACCTATCTTGAAGCCTCCACCCATACCCCTTTTCTTGACAGAGTGTTGCAGATTTTCATTTCTTTTCATTTTCTTAAGGAAACTCAGCATCATGTCCTCTCTGCCCAAAAACGATATCCCTATACGTTGGCCAAAAAGGATAATTTCCTTTGTCCATGCCTCAGCATCATGGAGCTGTTTAACGGCCAAAGGTTCTACACCCCCGTCATACGGAATGATCTGCAAGCACTGATTATGACGTATGATAATGAAAGCCCTCCCTTGAAAAGTTGACCAAATTAACATGGACATTAGTCGTATGATAACGAAAGCCCGCCCTTGAAAAGTTGACCAAACTAGCATGGACCCTGAGGAAAGGTAGCTGGTCTCCTAGCGAAACAAGGAGACAGTTCACCACCTTCCTTCATAAATGTTACCATACAGATTCAAATGATCACAATGACTTCAAATACTTTGCTAGATTGGGAACAAAAAGGAATAAGTTCTGCTTGAGGTCTCAAATATGCAATCAATGATGAGATCAATCATTTCCAAGAAAAATGCAAAATCCTCTTTACCAGCCACATTACTGAGTTAATCAAGAATTTCAAACGAAGGTTCACTGTATCATTGATCCGTACTGGATCGTGTCATCCCAGATACGAGTTGGTACCAATCTGTATCTGTCCGAGTCGTCGGACTCAAGGTTCAAAAACTCGGCTCGGATCGGCCGAGTCGGACAGGTTTTGGGCCGTCCGTGCCGATCCCGAGTAACCTGGCCAAGTCCAGGACTTGGATCGGCCGGTCCGAGCCGGATCGGGCGATCCGGGACCGGATCGGGCCGGGTCGGCTCGGATCGGCCCGACCCGGCCCCCAACGGCTAGTTTGACTAGCCGTTGGGGGTCAACCTAGCTGTTGCTGGCCGTTCCCAAACGGCCAGCAACGGCTAGTTTGGGCCTTGGGGGTCTATTTAAACCCCCCCAAGGCCCTCCTAAGGCTCCACAATTGCCCTTTGAGCCTCCTAACATTCTTGCTCTCTCTCCCACTCTCTCGATCATAGAATTCTCTCTCCATCTCTCCCACGAGGTCACTTCTAGTCTACTACAAGCTCCGCGATCTCTCATCTTCTTGTGCTGTGAAGGAATGACATCTCAAGGTGCTGCTGAGCGGTCATCTGGGAATCCTCCTAGTGCGGATCCTGCTTGGGGTCATTGCACACCGGTGGACATGGGCCAAAGAAAGGTACAATGCAAATATTGCAACCGAGTTGTCTCTGGCGGGGTCTACCGATTCAAACAACATCTTGCTGGAATAAAATGTGAAGTTGCAGCATGTGCTCGAGTTCCTTCAGAGGTTAGGATCCAATTTCGAACTTACATGAAGGAGAAGGAATCAAGCAAAGCAAGTAGTGCCAGAAGAAGACAGGAAATTCGAGAGGAATTGACTGAACCAGCGCGAAGGTCTGATGCTGGAGTCCGGCTTGGTGAAAGTAATCAACCTATAAATGTTGATGATTGGGATACAAGTAAGTTTCTTATTTAACTTATTTTCATGTTCTTCATTTAACGTTTTCAGACAAATAGTTATAGTAGATTAATTTTTTTTCTTTTACATTTAAAGCTGAATTGCGACGTGCAATGGAAGCAAGCCGGCGGTCCTTTGCAGATGAGGACTTATTTCGGCACACTGGAAGATATGGAGGACAAGGAAGTGACTCCACACCTTCTGCACAAGGGAGCACTAGCGCCGACATGAACACTAATGTATGCGAGGAGCTGCCTCAGGAGTTCACTATAGCTGGAGATCCTAGAGTAGGTCCAATAGATCCCTTGCTCACCAAGAAGAGGGATAAACAACCTTCTATTAGTGCTGCATTCAAGAACTTAAAACTTTGTAAGGAGAAGATAGGGAGAGCTACATCTAGGTGATTTTTCTATAACAGTATCCCTGCTAATGCGGCCAAGGGGCCATATTATGAGTCCATGATCGAGACCATACAAGAAGTTGGCAAAGGGGTTGAAGGACCTTCTCCATATGAGATATACAACAAGTACTTAGATATGGAGGTTGATGACATCCGAACATACATTAAATCATTTGAAAGGATCTGGGATGAGTATGGATGCACTTTAATGTGCGATGGATGGACATGTACATAAATCTTATATTCAGTTTCTTATCTTATCTTCATTTTTTCTTAATAAGAATGGGTCTCTTTCTGATTTCTTATTACGTTTGGAATTTTACAGGGATAACAAGAAGAAGTATGATCAACTTCTTAATTTACTGCAAAGCTGGAACCGTATTTTGGAAGTCTATTGATGCATCTGGAAAAATAAAGAATGCCCAGTACCTGTGTGAATTAATAGATCAAATGGTGGAAGAAGTGGGCGAAAAAAGGATTGTCCAAGTGATTACGGACAATACAGCGGCGTTCAAGTTAGCTGGACAAATGTTGATGCAGAAGAGAGAACATTTATACTGGGTTCCCTGTTCTGCTCATTGTATTGACTTGATGTTGGAAGACATTTGCTCTGATCCGATGGTAGATGGAGTGGTCAAGAGTGGTCGATTTATCACCACATTCATCTACAATCACAACAACATTCTGGATATCATGCGCACACATACTCATGGAAGAGAGTTGCTTCGTCCGGGAGCCACCAGGTTTGCATCTCAATATATCTCTCTAGATAGTTTAAGTCAACAAAAGAACAACTTGATTAGGATGGTGGTATCGGAAGATTGGGAGAATCACATATTGCGGCATGTACCAACTAAGGTCAGAGAGAAAGGTAAGAAAGTGGCTGATCTAATTCAGTCTAGACCCTTCTTGAGGGGGGTGCAAGCGGTGTTAAATGTTGTAGAACCGTTTGTCTGTGTCTTGCGATCTTGTGATGGAGAAAGAAGATCGGATATGGGATATTTATATGAAGCTATGGACAGAGCTAAGGAGCTTATTCAACTGAACAACCCAACAACCTTTGTGAAGTGGTGGGACATAATAGACAGACGTTGGGAACACACTTTACATCACGATCTTCATGCAGCTGGTAAGCTACTAACTTTCTATATGTATTATTTGTATACACATTTTTCTTAAGTAATAACTAACTTCGACTTATTTATTTAGGTTATTTTTTCAACCCTCAGTACATGTTTAGAACTGATGAGAAGAAGGATAGCTATGATAGTTGTTCGGAAGTGTTGATGGGGGCTAAGTCTGTTATTAAGCGTATGCTTGCAGATGAGGACAGAGCAATATTGGCATGCAAGCAAATGCATGATTACAGAATGATGTTATACCACTTTGGGACAAGTACTGCTCAAAGAGCTGCCAAAATTTTGAGTCCAGGTTTGAAAATTATTAACTAGATGTTCTACTTAAATTTTAATTATAGCTTGCACATTGTTGACATGGCCAATTTTCTATTTACAGCTGACTGGTGGCTAGATCATGGAAAAGCATATGGGTATGAAGATCTAGCCTATGTTGCAATTCGGGTCTTAAGTCAAACAACCTCTTCATCAGGCTGTGAGAGAAACTTGAACACCTTTGGCTTGATTCACACCAAGCAAATGAATAGATTGAAGTCAAGCCGTCTAGAGAAGCTAGTATTATGTCATTATAACATGAGGTTGAAGCTAAAAAATCTGGAGCTCATAAGGAACCTTCAAAGGCAGGAGAAAGAGAGAATTTCCGGACAAGCCACAGAGACGACACATGCAGAAGAACCCATAGACTTGGATGAGCTGTTCGAGGAGCAACATCCACTAAATGCATGGGTTGATACAAGCACCTCAAATGAGCATGAATTCAACCCAAATGATCGGGAATGGGCGGAAGGTGAGTTAGATAATGTTCCATTACTTACTGATTTTCAACCTCTTTCTCCAAAACGTCAGAAGAAGAGCAAAAAACAAGCACCAAGCAAAAGGAAGAGTGGTACTGGAATTCAAATTGCTGATCTGGAGACTATCGAGGAAGATGATGAAACGCCAGAACCAAGTGATGAGGTCCAATATCAAACATCAAATGACTCGACATCAAAGACGAGCTCCGACAGTTCTGAGGATAGCGGAGATGCTACCAGTGCCCCAGCCCCAGCTCCACCAATTCAATTCACTGGAGAAGAAGAATGCACACATGCTACCCAAGATGAACATCATGGTAGCAGAGGAGGACGTGAAGAATCTTCCATTCAAACATTCAGCAGATCAAGGAGGAAGGACAAAGGTAAAGCTCCTCAGGAATATCAGGAGCAACTATCAGATGCATCATCATATTCTCCATACGAAGGGTATAGTCAGCCTACTGGATATGTAGTTTACCCTCCTCAACATTCTGATACATCCGACTATTCAGGGGGTTGTCTAGAATATCCACAATTTTCAGTCATTTATACCAATACGGATGACTATAGCCGGTATGTGATGCAGTATGAACAATACTACCAGAGCTATATGTCATGGGCTGAGTATGTTAGCCATATGTTCATTCAGTATAATGTACGTTTGGAATAAATGTAAGTTCATAATCATATATGTAAATTTATTCAAGGTTTTTTTGTCCAACAACATCTTATGTACTTCAAATCAATGTATTTCAGCACAATTATGCATTAGACTTGTGTTTTATATTTTTTCCACATTTTTTCATATTTTTTCATATTTTTTTCTGCTATCCGAACCAGCCGAGCCTGACTCAGCCAGGATCGGCCGGGATCGGACTGACTCGGATCGGAATCGGCCGATCCGATCGGTTTTGGACCGGCCGATCCGGGACCCGATCCCGGGTTTCTTAACCTTGGTCGGACTCGACCCGACTCGGACGAGCCAGGCCGATTCAGGCTTTTTTTTTCAGATTCTTGACTTTTATGAACATTAAGATTAACTAACTTATACACTGGGTGCTTTGTTTATGTCAATGAGTTTACGGCTCATTAAGAGAAATATGCCCTATTAATTGATATAAAATGTATATTTACTTACCATGTAAATGAACTCATAAATGACTCATTAACAGTGGAATAAAGCCACATACTCAGAAAAAACAAAAAAAACTCATTAACCTTTTTTTGAAGGTGACAAAAAAGGCCACCGGTCATATAACAAGGCAATATCTCCAACCCCACAAAAGACAAAATGAAAAGCAGACCCAATACTTCTACTTTATTAAGAAGATAAAATAGAAGCTAACGAGACAACCCCAAAGAAAATACATGCAATCAGAGAGTGAAATCCTTCCATTTACAAGCCCATGAAATAAGATCCCCTTTTGCTGTAGCCCAGATGTCGGCTGCTCTCCCCGGCTCCCCCAGTCCTTCACCCATCTAATAGTTCTTCCGAGAATATTTGGAGGATTGTTAAACTCCTGGTTGAATCTTCTGCTGTTCCTTTCCAGCCAAATAACCCACATCATTCATAGCTGGAAGAAACAGTGATCACACCTTTATATGTGCCTGAGTAGGACAAATTTCTGACCAGCCTTGCATGAGATGTAGAGTGTCAATGGGCTCCACCCACTGGATCTTCATTGCCTTACATAGAATCCTCCACTGTAGATTAATAATACCGCAGTGGCAGAATAAGTGATCCTGACATTCCTCAAACAGACCACAGAAAACACACATGGAATTGTGAATGTTAAAGATTCTCCTCAATCTTTGAGAAGTGGGAAGCCTATTCATTGCCACCTTCCAAAGAAAAACTCTCGACTTTGATTGGTATATGTTTGGACCACACTAAAGCTTTCCACCACATTCTAGTACCATCATCTTGGATAATTCAAGTAAGAACACTCTCTGAGAAAGATCCTTGGGTGTTCCAGATCCAGATTCTTCTGTCCTCCGGACCCCTGCTTAGTTGAACTTATGATGTGAGTCTTAAAATTCTGAGCAACTCCTCCACTTCTATCTCTGTGAGGTTCCTTCTGAGATTGAAATTCCACTGAAGATCATTACCTTGAGAAAGAACTTGATCCACTGAAGCATCTTTGTCTTTTATTAGTTGATATAGATTGGGAGCCTGTATATTGAAAGGAACATCTAAGAACCATCTGTCTTTCCAGAAGCTAACTTGTTCCCCATTTCCTATTTGTAATCTGACTGCTGGGAGAACCAAATCCTACCATTATGCAATGTTTCTCCAGATATAAGACAGGTTAAATGTCCTTGATGGTTTTAAATCCCATCTTGAAGTATTATGATAATACTTCTCCCTCTATTCTCACCCCAGAGTGGATCCACTTCTTCTCCCAATCTCCACAGCCATTTAGCTAGCATTGCCTTGTTGGAGTAGTCAATTTTCACCAGACCAGCCCCTCCTTACTCCTTACTTCTGCAGACTTTATCCCAAGCAATGAGATGAAGACCTTTCACATCTCTCTTCCCGCCTTCCCAAGAAAAAAGAGCTTCTCATTGCCTCTATCATTCTCTCAACAGATCTTGGAATTTTAAGAACAGATAGATGGTAATTGGCTAGTGAGGAGAGAACTGATTTGGAGAGAATCCATCTCAACTTGCTTTTCATCCTTCTAACTTTTGATCAAATTTTATAATCACCTCATCCCAATCCCTTAATCTAATTGGACCACTAGATAATGGGAGCCCCAAATACTTGATTGGGAACTGAGACCCTCTGCAGTTAAGAACCTCAGCCATGCTATCCAGTCCTTCCTTTTCCACATTAATCCCTACTGCTTCTGATTTCTGGAAATTAATGCTCAGGCCTGTTATTGTTTCTGTCAAAACCAGCAAGATCTTCAGATTCCTCAGCATACCCATCTATCCCGAGGAAAACAATAAGATATGATCTGCAAATTGTAGGTGCGAGAGTTGGAAGTCTACTTCTACCAATGTTGAACCCATCTACCAATCCTTGATCAGCTGTCTCATAATATGACCTATGACGAGGAAGATAAGAGACGAGATTGGATCACCTTGTCTTAATCCTCTTGAGGCAACTGAAGTAACCACAAGACCTTGTCTCAATCCTCTTGAGGCTACTAAAGTAACCACAAGGTTGGTCATTTAACAAAGTTACCTCAATCCTCTTGGACTTGGTTTATCAGTATGAACCTTTGATGGACTTTAATATGTTAAATGACCAACCTTGTCTCAATCCTCTTGAGGCTACTAAAGTTACCTCAGTATGAAATATGTTCTACATATTTTAACATGAGATATATGTAAAATCTTCTTGTTATAAAAAGATAGAACCCGATAAACCAAGTCCATCAAAGGTTCACATGAGCATATAGACTGCCCACTAAATAAATAAAGATTTAGAGGCTCAAAGCCCTATATGTTATTTCATTCTATATTATCCTTACTTTAGTACAAAATATGAAAGAAACCACATGATGATAACGACCCCAAGAAAACGGGTAAAAGAATGTGCATATGATAAAAAAGACCTCAAGACATGAAAGAAAATAAGGCATGAAAACCTTCAATAATGATGATGAACGGTTACGACCGATGTTTTCCCATAAAGATTTGTCTTCTTGTTATAAAGAAAGAGTAGTGACATCATTACTAGAGAGATGGCAGCACGTCTCCTGGGGACAAGGGACGTACGGAAAGCTCCCTAACGATGTGTGGGGCCGAGACATGGAACATCCTTTTTTTGTTACGGTTCCAGAGTCCAGGTTTGAGACCTCGACGAATAGAGGACGGAGTCCCTACTTGAGTGCACTCATAGACTGGGCATAGATGTTGCAGTAAGAGTGAGGGTGTACACTGCAAACTCAGTTTATTCCTTTCCAGTCTCTCCAGTAGGTTTCTAGAGACTTATTGGGCTGGGTGGGTTGTAGGGTGGTAGATGCATCAGGAGATGACCTACTCACCATTACAACTATTAGTTAATGATTATTCCCGTCACTGCAAGTTGAAGGTAAGTCATTGTCGGTGTGAAATCCGACTATGAGTTACTGACTGATCCAGTAAGAAAGAAAAAAAGAAAGAAAGAAAAGACTCACTGAAAATGATAGCTTGTAAAGAATAGTTTTTTATGTTCTAAACATTCATTATAGCTACCACTAGAATATAATTTACCACTAATAAGAGATAAAGAAAAAATAAAGGAAAAGTATGAAATCTTATCAGTGTTAGATTATGATCTCAAGTTATGAATGTTGTTTACATTTCGACTGTTACTTGTTTTAATTAGAATTGTAGAAAATGCATGCATATCAGGTTACATCCCAACACGGTAAGTAAAATCATGCCATATGAAAGATTGAGAGAATGGGGTGGTGTGTGCGGGATAATAGTATAGATGTAAATGATTCCTACTGAGATCTCGATTAACGAGTTCTCATAAAAGATAAATTGTTATTTTTCAGAAATAAGAGACAAAAAGAATAAGGTCAATGTGCAATTGAGAAACATTCAGGTATGCCTACTTTATTTAAATTCTTGGGATGTGTTTTATTTATTGCTTCTTTCTATTATATAATGGACATGACATCCTTCTTATACTTTTACTTTCATACTTCTTGTTATTTTGTTTTGGAATTATGCACCAGCCGTAGGTCTATAACTGGGACCGTTACAAGGAGATTTTATTCACATTCATGCTGAAAACTGCTTGCTTCACTTCTTCTTCAAGAATTGGCATACATAGTTCCTCGGCCTATCTATCATCAATCTTTGGGAGAATATTTTCCTACTGATGTGGCCTCCACAATTTGTCTTCTTTGAAAAGGTCCTTATAGTAAGCAATGAAAGTATCTTGGATATCCTTCTTGGATTCAATTAAGAGATCATCCACCTTAACTTGCTCAATCTTTAAAAACCTCTTCCTAGAACTAGCCACTGCATGAAAAAACTTTGTATTCTTATCGTCCTCCTTCAACCATTTCTCTTTTGCCCTTGGTTTTCATTTAATTTCCTCCCTGAGGACCAGTTCATTATACTCATTCTCAAATCTTCTTAGAGCATGTGTTTCTTTGATAAATTATGTTGTTCTGCCTTGATCTCCAATCATCAATATTCTGCATTAGTTGTTGACGTGTAGCATTGACCCTTCCAAAAGTTTGTGAACTCCATTTCTTGATTTTACCTCTAACCCATTTAAGCTTCTTTGCAAAAGTCATGCAAGCAAATTCTACTGTCAGAGCCTCCTTCCACCAATTGCCGACCAACTCTTGAAAATGTTCTTGTTTATGCAATGCCAATTCATACCTGAATAATCTCTATTTTTTCTCCTTTTCCCCAGTGCACACAAGTATAGGAATATGATTCGAAACTGTCCTACTCATTCCCTTTAACTGAGTCACAGGAAATTGTAGTAGCCATTTGGTTGAGACTAGTACCCTATCAATTTTGGAATGCACACAAACTTGCTGAAGGTTGAACCAGGTGAATCTTCTATTAGGGATGTCCAAATCTAACATGCCACAGTCCCTTATCCAACTACCAAAGGCTTCCATATCATTAGTCCAGTTTTGGAACCCTCTCCTCTCCCAGGGATATCTGATACAGTTAAAGTTTCCAAGAACACACCAACCCTCTTGAAAAGAGCTATAGAGCCTTTTTACTTCCTGAAAAAACTCCTCCTTTAGCTGATGATTCCGTGGCCCATATATTGAAGTAATGATCCATGGATTTT
The DNA here is from genome assembly GCA_030544215.1 of Zantedeschia hybrid cultivar. Taxonomy (NCBI): domain Eukaryota; kingdom Viridiplantae; phylum Streptophyta; class Magnoliopsida; order Alismatales; family Araceae; genus Zantedeschia; species Zantedeschia hybrid cultivar. The sequence goes on from JARZZO010000007.1 coordinate 2,470,498, forward strand.
TCATGTCAAGATATTCATTTAAGAATCAGTCCCCCCCCCCGCCTCTCCCTTTATCTATAAGGCAGTCCAATACTTCATTCTTCTGCACAAAATTCAACTCCCCTTTACCAATCCTTACACCCCCCCGATCATTATTCTTTACCTTGTCATATCTCATCAATTTTTTAATGAAACTTCTGATCATATCCTCTTTGCCTTCAAACGATACGCCATTTAGTCTTCGAAATTGTAGTTCATTTGTTTCTGGCAGTATCATGGCTAAAGGTTTTGAAATAACTGGGACGATGGACCTGCTGCAAAATTCATCTGACCCTCCCTGAATCTCCGAATATGTGCACTGGCTCCTGTCCTTCAAGCATACCTGCTCCGCATCCACGACATGCATCTGCGGCAATTTCGATTGGCTTGGATCCAGTGTTGTCAAGGCGCTCGCCTAGGCGCCGCCTAGGCGTCGCCTAGGCGCCAAGGCGCTTTCACAAGCACCAAGGCGCTGGGCGCCTTTCCAACATGTTGGAAAGGCGCCCAAGGCGCCCGCCAAGGCGCCAAGGCGCCAAGGCGCCTGCCTAGGCGCCCAAGGCGCCCAGATTTTTGAAATCTGGGGTTCTTGCCCCTTTTTTTTATATATATATACATATATGTATATATATACACATATAATTATATAAATACATACTAATACATATATATAGACATATTACATACATATATTTAGATTTATATATACAAACATGCATATATATGTATATGTATACATATAAATATATGTATCATGTATGTAAAATGTGTATATATATCTATCTATCTATCTATCTATCTATATATATATATATATATATATATATATATATATATATATATATATATATATATATATATACATATTCATATTCCATACATACATTTAGATATATTTGTGTATATATATGTATATATTATGTAATTAGACATTTACACATATTACATACATACATTTATACATAGATATATATGTATGTATGTATATATATGTGTGTAAATCATATACATGTGTGTAAATCTAAATGTATATATATATATATATACATATTACATACATACATTTAGATATATTTGTGTATATATATGTATGTATATTATATATATATACATATATATATGTAATATGTCTATATATATGTATTATACTAATACATATATATAGACATATTACATACATATATTTAGATTTATATATACAAACATGCATATATATATGTATATGTATACATATAAATATATGTATCATGTATGTAAAATGTGTATATATATATATCTATGTATCTATCTATCTATCTATCTATCTATATATATATATATACATATTCATATTCCATACATACATTTAGATATATTTGTGTATATATATGTATATATTATGTAATTAGACATTTACACATATTACATACATATATTTATACATAGATATATATGTATGTATGTATATATATGTGTGTAAATCTAAATGTATATATATATATATACATATACATATTACATACATACATTTAGATATATTTGTGTATATATATGTATGTATATTATATATATATCTTAAATTAAAATATTATATGCATATATATATATACAAATATGTATATATATATATATATACATCTATATACATATACATATTACATACATACATTTAAATATATTTGTGTATATATATGTATGTATATATTATATAGTTAGACATATACACATATTACATACATACATTTATACATAGATATATATGTATGTATGTATATATATGTGTGTAAATCTAAATGTATATATATATATATGTATCTAAATGTATGTATGTAATATGTGTGTAAATCTAAATGTGTATATATATATATATATGTATCTAAATGTATGTATGTAATATGTGTGTACATATATATATATATATTATATATGTATATATATATCCTAAATTAAAATATTATATTATGAAGTTAACGCCTAGGCGACGCCTAGGCGGGCGCCTAAGCGCTTAGGCGGTTCAGAACCCCGAGCACGCCTTGGTCGCCTTACCGCCTTGACAACTATGCTTGGATCTGTGAGAACCTGAGACGACGACTCCTTCCCTAAGAGAAAGGAGTAATGGATATTATTTTCACACCTGTCCAACTCATCCAAGGGATTTGCACCGCCCAGAATCTGCACTAGCCCTTCCTCTGCGCCACAACTATCCTCCAATCCCTGTGTAACTTCAGAGAGCTTCTCCCAATCGTGGAAATCAGAATCGGTCAATCCCGATCCGGATCGACGGGTCCCGATCCGACCGGAATCAGCCGATCTCCGGCGATTCCCGCCGATTTCAGCCAGAATCGGCCAATCCAACCCCGATTCGGATGGGGATGGATGGGTCCCAATCCGTGCCGGAATTCCTTGCTCCCAATAGGCCACTATGGTCCCCGGATCATGTACATCTTGCAGCGTGAGATTAATGTCACCCATTGACTCATACCCAATGCCAGTCGATGAGGGATTTCTTTTACAGGGCTCGGAGAGGACAACCAATGCGTCAACACAATGTACAGAGGAGCCGGGTTGAGAAGAAGGATCCACGGGCCATTTATCGGGTGAATAACATGAAACGATGATGGCCCGTGACTTACTCGATAAAGATAAATCACCCGAACCACAGCACACAGCACATGTTTAACTTACCCAATAAGACACCGTTGCGGGGCCCGGAACAATTCGATGAAGACCTTGGAACTGTTCATCTCCTTCACCCAAAAGATCTCCACCCAGTGCCGACTGAAGCAACCAATCAGGACGCTGGAGCAGTCTACGAGGATGATTGCCTCTACCATCCCACCGCACTACCGCTGCCTCGAGCTTCGTTGGATCCGATTCTATCCTCCACCTCTGCTTTCTCAGAACTCATCAACCCTTCATCACCATTAGTCATTCCCGATCCACACAGAGTCCGAAGAGAATCAGGACCACTCGGAGCATCTTTTAGATGGCGAGTCACAAACCCGTGACTCGGAAGCTCCTTTATAGCATGGGTTGGACTCATCACTGGACAATCGGAGGGTGTTGCTGTGCTACTCTTTCCTTCCTTGATGATCCTCTGCTTCTGCTTCCACACCATCATCGGCCTATGTTTTTTGTAGCAGGAAGCCACCTCTGCCCATGTCCAGTTACATTGTTGTGAAGCTTGTTCCGCTGCTGCTGTAGTATCAACTTAAGACTACTCCACCTTGATGAGGCCCATAAACTCTTGCCGCTAACTCTGATCTTCAAATCCTTCGGAATGGTATCAATGTGCTCCACCTCGACTTACACTCTAGCATACAGTATCTTCGACATAAGAAGGGTATTCATATCCACGCTTTTACGAATACCAAACCTTTCAACAATACATTGAAAGGTCTCAATATTCCAGATATGCAGTGGAATGCCTTCCAGTCTACACCATATACAAGGACCACTTCTAACTGGTACAGTACCCAATTCCACTGTCCATGGAGCACAACTGATCTTTAGGTCCCCCTAGGACAGAATTATTACCTCCTCCATATCTTGAGACCATTTCTCCCCTGTTGCATGCACCAGAAAACTACTATTCTGCAATTCCTTTATATCCCACGAATGAGCAGACTTCCATTTATCTTTCAACATACGTAAAACTCTTGAACCCAAAGAGTCATGGACCATCTCCTCTTCAATGCCACAAGCCAGAATCTTCACCACCATGCTCTCCTGAAAAGCTTCTAGAGACTCCTTCACCGCCAGAGACCATGGAATAGAAATCGTTCCACTAAGAGAGGCTCCTTGAGCAGATTTGCAAAGAAGTCCACTATCTTCCTTCTGGTATACAGAAGACCTTTTTTGTGAAGGACTGAAACAGTCTCCCTTCTTGTAACTCCAGTGGCCCATACCCCTGCAAGAGAAACACCTCACTGCCTCTCTACATTCCTTTGTTGTGTGACCCTTCTGTAGGCACCTAATGCACTCATCATACCCCACCGGGATGGTCGATGAAGTCTTCTTCTCCAGAGCTCAAGTGGATCTTTTACCTCTGCTGACCTTCTGCCATCCTCCTCCTTCCCCACACACGAGCTCCCTGCTCCACAACGTCCCTCTCCTCACCCATGTATTCTTTACAACCTTGTAGATAAATTCAAATGCTCATATTCGTATTACGCCGGTTCACAGTGGATTGTAGTGGCTCACACTGGATCGCAGTAGACCGTAAGCAACTCGTGCGATATGGCACGATCTGGTATGATCCAGTTCAAGTTGCAGTGAATCCAAACCAAAAACTTAAATCTTGAACATGGGGGACCAGACTGTAGTAGGACTGCAGGAATATTGAAGAAAAGTGGGTTTTTTAGACTTTGACCCCAAAGATCACTTAATCTATACTATACTAATAAAGCATAGTTTCTAACTTTGCTGATGTCGCACTCTAAGATGTTTTCCCTCCAAAAAAAATATTAAATAATTCTTAGGAAAAGTCATTAATGCTCATAACTATTATGACTATTCTTTCCCTTTCTCACCCCACTCATTTCAAAACAACTCATTAATGACCATAACTCTCACCCAACCTATTTTAAAATCACACATTAATTGTCATAACTCTCTCTCTCTCTCAATCTAGACTAACCCTCGCTCTCTCTCAGGGACGGACATATGGGAGCAGGGGCCATGGCCCCGCCAAAATTAAGGAACTTCTTTGATAATAAAAATATTATTTCTAAATTATTTATATTTTATTTTATTTCTATTATAATAATTATAAACTAAAATTAAAATTTAAAATAATATTAGTATTAAATACGAAATAATATTATTCTTACATATTTTTCTTACTCTATTTTATTAAACTTATCTTATAAATTTATTTAACCCATATGTTATATACTTTATTGTCGTATATTATTTGTAATGTTAATTTTTATATGTTAATATTGTCATATTATATAATATTTAATATTTATAGGCACATATAATATTTTTAGTTATACCATTTTTAGTTAGAATATATAACATATTAATATTTTTTAGTATCTATATTATACTAATAAAATAAAGTTTTTAACTGAGCTGATCACTCTCATATTCTTTTCCACTAAAAAAAATATTAAACAATTCTTAAGAGAAGTCATTAATGCCCACAACCATTTTGATTATTTATTCTCTCTCACCCCGACTCATTTCAAAAAAATTCATTAATAACCATAACTCTCACCCCCACCCATTTCAAAACAACTCATTAACAGTCATAACTCTCTCTCTCTCCACCCATTTCAAAACAACTCATTAATGGTCATAACTCTCTCTCTTTCTGTCATGGACGGACTAAGGAGAACAGGATGCCATAATCCCCTTAAAATTGAGGAACTTTGTTGGTAATAAAAATATTATTTTTAAATTATTTATATTATAATTTATTTATATTATAATAAAATAATATAAAATAAATTATAAATTATAAATTATATTAATGTTAAATACAAAATAATTATTATTCCTAAATACTTTTTTACTCTATTTTATTTAACTTATCTTATAAATTTATTTAACTCATATGTTATATACATTTTTGTCGTATATTATTTGTATTTATTATTTATTATGTTAGTTTTTATATGTTAATAATAACCATATCATATAATATTTGATATTTATAGTCACATATAATATGTTTAGTTATATCATATAATATATTAATATTTTTAAGTATATTAATATATACGATAAGCCACCTAACAAATAGGACAACTCGAAACTCTAAAGTTACAAGTATATCTTCTGTATCTTTACTTGAAATCACCTTCATCGACAGTACCCTTTATGAATGATCTGTTTTTGAATAACGGTGTTGTTAAATTCTTTATTATGTGAAAGTACCATGGTCATCCATTGTACTCAAATAATATTTTACCTAATTTGTACGTTGTTATGATTTCGTCATAGTCCTCATACAAAATTATGTTAGTACTTGATTATTTACTACGTGTTACTACTTTTCTTTTTCTTTTTCTTTTTCAACACTATTTTAGATCTCTTAAGATCTCTCTATTAAACTCAAGTAACTAGCACTAATACAATTTAGCATGCGATCGAAATGCCCTCAGATTAGAACCCTTGGAATTAAAAGTTTAATATTCTCATGCAAAATTATCTTTATACTTAATTATTTGCTTAAAATTAAAATTTTACTAAGACAAAGTTATTTAAATCAATATGATATTTTCTCTTAAAATTAAAATTATTATATATTTTAAATAATTTCACATAAATATTGTGCATCGCACGGATTTGAAACTAGTTTTAGATATAAACCACTCAGATCTTCATATTATTAACTCCCTACAATCAACCAACAAAGCCACCATCACTAGCCAGCGCCACTCACTTCCTATAAAGCCTTGCGGCAGACTTAAGAGTCTCACCTCCACCTGCACTGCCATACAGGACTTCAGCAGGGGTGCCAGCATTTACATCTACCTCTCATTTACTGGAATATTATCCTGCTGTCATGTAAAAAGGAGATGCAACCAGTGCCAGTGGCTAGTGGGATCACGTTGGCTTACACTATGGTGAATGTCTGGTAACCTAGCACCTAAGGGACAATCATACACAAGCTGGTGGAGCTGGTGATGAAGATATTTGGTGAATGCACAGTACATCTGGGAGGAGTTAGCAGAATCCTTCTTCCAGACGAAGACCAGACCTGCACAAGGGATCATGTGACAGGCAGCAGGGGTGCAACATGTGCAGTGTGACCGTGGAAGGCCATGATGAGTTGCATACAATATGAATGGCACTGGCTCCTCCATTGTGTGTCACACCCCCTACAAGGGTCACTACTTCGAACCCAACGATGCTCTTGACTAATCTCTCCCCCAAACATGAGTGTGTGGTTGTGAGGGTGTGCATGGGTGGGTGGGTGGGTGGGTGGGCGTGCATTCATGTGCACGCGCGCGCGCGTGTGTGTGTGTGTGAGAGAGAGAGAGAGAAGATTGTGGGAAAGTGGGATTGTGGTGGGGGAGGTGCTTTTTGCAGACATAGAGGGAGATCGAGAGAAATGGGAAACAGAGGGATAGATGGACTGGTGAGAGGGATTGCTTTTCTCCAATGTAGAGGGAGATTGTGAGAGAAATGGACTGGGGGTGGAGGTGTGTGAGAGAGTTTGGGTATGTGCGTCTCTCTCTCTCTATCTCTCTGAGAGTTAGAAAGAGACAGATGCAATGATGATTCCCTGCCCAAAGACAAAGATGTGGTGATGGTAAGAAGAGAAAGGCGGGATTGGCTCCCTGCATCCAGAGAGAAGAGGGGTATTTTCTTCACATTTAATTAGAAAAGATATTTTGTCATTTAAATATCATAGTTAGTGATGACAGAATATCAAAATTCAAGGGATTGATCCCTAAAATCAAAATGTTTGAAGGACCAAAATATATAAAAAAAGTTTGTCGGAAGTTTTTTTTTTTTTTTGTAAGTGGATAATACAAAAAATTTTGTAGGGAGTTAAAAAGAAATATCAAGATTCGAGGGATTTATTCCTAAAACTAAAAGGTTTGAAGGAGTAAAATATTAAAAAAAGTGAAACAAACACAATTTAAGTTGAAGATGCAGAAAAGAAATAATAGACAAAAAGACATTAAGAAATCTCTACAGGCCATTTGCACTATTATAATGTCATCAGTTAATTAAGAGAAATGCTTACTATGGCGATGCCGGACATCACGTGCTTTCAGGTACTGTTGCTCTGCCGTAACAGATTCTAATGCTTCTCTAAGTTCTGCAATTTTCACATTGACAGGGTCCAAATGTTCTACAAGGGAACATAGAATAGCAAAACATAAATATATTTAGCATCCTAATGTCATGAAAATTGCTTTCAAAATTTAAATTTATGCTTATGAAATAAATGAATTTAAAACTTCCTAGAAGCCGCTTGAAAGAATAATCAACAAGTGTAAAGGATTAACCATCTTTAGCAAGGTCATGCTCGTTGGGAATATGGCCAACATGGATGTAGAAAGATACTGTCTCTGGAATTGAAGAGGGATTGTGAAAACAGAACTTGTATATTCCAGGCCTTGGAGCTTTAAATTCAAACTTGTCTCCTGATGTTCCCTTCAATGAGGTTATTGTGTTTCCCCCTGGAGATGTCACCTGCAATATATTTCATGAAATAAAAATTATAGAAACATATATTCCATGTCATGCACAAGAATAAAACAACTCCTAAGGCCATTATCCCCGTGTTTGCTGGGTTCTGTAACATTGTACTTGGTTGTCCTCCTTTTTCTTTTTCTTTTTTATTTCTTAGGAGAAAGGTTCTGTTTTCAAGGAAACACGCAAAAACCATTGGATGAATACAGAAGTAAAATATAGAATACTAAACTAGTCATAAAAAATCGTCCACATGTGCTTGAATGTATTTTACCTATGAGCAACACAATGGAATTTAAGTGAGTAGCAATTAACCAGCAGAACATATAAGAATGTTTCCACTCAGAATCCACATTGTCCAAACCAAAGGATAAACAGGGGCAAAACTATAGGATGTGAGAGAAAACTCAAGCACTTTCAATCTGTTCGCACTAAACAAGGAAATGAACTAAAGTCTGCATGGCTGGCGAAACTAGTCGTTTGTCACTATAACAATGACAGAAGAACCCATTGACCTGAATCCAGTATTTCACAAGAAAATTTCACTTAATACAAGGTGGATGCGACAACACCTCTGGGTCCACTAGAGTTTGACCCAGATGATCACCAGCGGGCTGAAGGAGAGTCGGACATTGTTCCATTGTTTGAAGAGTCCCAACTCTCAGCTCCCAAGTATTAAAAGACAATGAAGCTACCATCTAAAAAGAATGTTAGAAGTAAAACAACAAGTGCATCCTATACAGATTTCATGACAGTACAAGCGGAGAAAGACAAGAACCCAATGAGGAATGCGGCTTAAGAAGCTCAAAGGATGGTTGACAGCAATGACTCTTTGAGTGGCAACCCAAGTCCAGAAAGTGGGCATGGTAGAGCAATGATTCAACAGCAAGGGCATGCTTCTATTTCCTTTATAGAGGAGTGCCCATTTTGCTCACATAATGCAGGATGACCACAGAAGAAGACAAGCACAAATGATCTCATCAAACAAAAAGAGATACAGGCAACGTATACAAAAAGCAGCATAGATATCAGACAGTGTCCAACTTTGAGATTTGGGTTGCATTCTGAACTTGGTCCATTATCAATGTGACTGGTTCTAGAATAAGAAAAACATCAAAGAAGAGAAACCTATAAGGGCAAGGGAATGTCAAACTGTTCATCTAAGAAATGTTGTAGGAGCTATAGCTAACCCAGGCATTCAGATGGATCATTCCAGCATAGCTATCCAAGCAGATAGTATAGTTATCCATAATATTTTGATGGTTCTAGTTATCCAAGTAAGTATTATGGTTATCCCCAATCTATGGAGTTGTATCATGTACCAGATTTGTGCTCACAGGAAAGAATACAACTACGTGGAGTACCAACAAAACATATAAGAATTATGTGCCCTAGAGTTAATATGTACAATATGTGTACAACGCATACAGTGTCTCATAAGGTAGATTCAGTGGGACTTTGGGAGTCAATAAAGATACAAGGATGGATCATTCTTCAGCTGTCATTTAATAAGAGTTCCCATTATATGTTTAAATTATGATTTCTATGTGCACTAGATACATTTTATTTTGAACAAATATTTTTTATAACTTTTATTCAGTTTTTGAATTTTTTAGGCTAAGGTGAGGCTTGAGTTGGAACTGATTCTAGCAAACATTGGGTCAGCTAGGTTCAACCGTTCAACCTTGATCTATCTATGATCTGATCAGGATTGGTGGACCTAGACTGATCTAAGGATGGCCATCGATCTCAAGCTTTTGAACCTTGATCAAGTGCAACCACTTAATTATAGTAAATTCTGCCAATGCAATCAGCCCATCCTTAGACAAAAAATACACAGTGGAAGTGGCATATACCGCGAAGATCAAATGGCCAAAGCCACTTACATCAAAAAGGGTACTTATTACCCCAGAACGCAAAAAGGGGCTATGATCCTACCGATTTACCGGAAAAGTAGTCCAGTCTTTCCCGAACATTGATTCCACAGGATCTATTTTCGTTCAAGTAACGGATTCTAGCCAATTGAAAGGATCTTCTGATCAATCCAGTCAAAGGATGGGAGAAAGGTGTTTGCTACCATGAGGAAACAGGGTAAATATGCAACCTTCATCATAGTAAGAGTCTCGGGTTCAACGTGCAGTCCCTACTGGCAAGGCTCGATGGTACAAGTAACCAATTTCCTGGCAAGATGTGATAAGAGTTCTTCCAATTCCTCAATCATAATTAACCCAAAGACCCAGGTCCCATAAAATTTGAAATTCACGAGACGGAACCTATTCTTCTCACTAAACGCACCCCTATCCCTTCTAATGATTGTAGACGGTGTGAGTATCAAAAGAGGTGAGGAAGAGATGCTTTTGGTCATACTATCAACACCATCTTTTATTTATCTAAATTATGAATTGTATCTTAAGTTGAAATTTTAAATTGATCATTTTTTTATTTAAAGATTGTTGTGCATTTGATGTGACTATGATATCCTTTGCATAGGAGGATTTCTTCAGATGCAATAGTTAACACCTTGGTCAGGAAAGTGGATCTAACATAATAGCAGTGGTGCAGGAATTAGCCTAACTGTTTGTAAGCAATCACCGGGGAGTAGTTAACCTTACCCAAGATGGAGATCCCAAAAGGGATTCTTTAGACCCTTATCTCACAAAGAGGAGACAGAAGCAACATTTCACTGAGGCAGGTTTAAAAATTTGAAGCGTGTCCCAGTCCAATCAATTTCTGGCCAACCAATCCAAATGCCAAGCCCGATTCCTTGAAGCTTGACCAAAAATTTCAAAAACTTTCCTGACCATACCAAATAACAATCTATCGGGTGATTTGAATATATCCAGGAGGCAGGATATACAAGGTTTTTGGTCTCACTAGCCTCTTACTTTCTTCTTCATATATTTAAAACTTGCTTAGCAAGGTGGTTTATATGGTCCTGGTTAAACCAGTTATGTATTTTATATGCTTTATACTTGCATCATTTAAATCGGTATCCACTGCTTAAACCTCAAATTTCGTCCCTCCACATCACAAAGCAAATCACTTGGCACGGGGGGGAAGCATTTTCACGATCTACTTTCCATCATCATCCAAGGATGCAACAAAGATGGACACATCATTGGCCGCAAGAAACACAGCAACACAGAAAGCAAACCAATTACCCAGACGAAATTTCCTCTTTTCCCATACAAAATGGACCGGCCCAGAGAAGAAAACAAGGCCAATCAAAAAGTTGGCAGATTCAACCACCAAAAAGGCCAATAACCATGGATCACAAAACCAAATAACTCGTCACGAGATTGACATCACAAACCCTAGAGCCCACAGAAACAGATGAGATCGTCACTGGCAACTCACCACGAGGTCGATGCCGGGGTGGTCCGAGCCCCAGAAAATGTCGTGGTCGACGACGACGAAGTTGCCCGACACCGTGTCGCCCTCGTAGATCACGTACTCGGAGACGCACTCCTGGTCGTGGACCGTGACCGAGAGCGCGGACGCGCGGCGAAGGCCATCGCCGCTCGCCGCGAGGAGCACCAGCAGCAGGAGCAGCGGCCCCGCCGGTTTCCTTCCCCTGCTCATCGACATCCACCTCTCCACCTCCATCGACATCGGATAGTAAAAAGCGCCGCCGATCTCGTGCTCGCCGCTACCCAGCGTGGTCGAAATAGATAGCGTCGATCGGAGAGAGACGACGAAATCGGATTCGGATCCGCTGTTCCCCAGCCCCCGGCTCGCCTCGTGTTCCACCGTTTCTGATTGGTACACCTGTACCAATTAGCCAGGTCATTGTTTAGAAGATGAGAACGGCTTGCTGCAGACCCGATGGGGTTTGCAGCCGCCGCGTGTCGCGCACCCATTGGGTGTGTGCGCTCGCTGCAGCGAGTATGTCGCTTAGAAGATAGAAACCAGAAAAGGAAAGAACCTGCTCCACGGAAAACCAACCGGGTGGGAAGTAACGACTAACGAGTCTAACCAGTAGAAACCGCATGACAGAGGATCCGACTCCGATGAAACCGGATTTTGCAGGGTCAAGTTCATAGCGTCGGAAATTTTTGGCCCCTCTGAAGTCTACTTTAATTTAAGAAAAACGTCTTACTTCTATATAAAACTCTTAATAATTTCAGTTTTATTTGAAAAAGATCCTTTTTCTGATAGTTTTTTTCAAATATTCTAAAGTATTGAAGGATTTTTAAAAAAAATTGATATATAAACTCACTTCTTTAGTTTTTATGATAAAATCAAAGGATTTGTTTATATACACTTCTCTAACCCTGTTTGGTTTCGGTATTAGATACAATATTACTATCACTTTTAATATTGACAGGGATAAGAGTTTTTTTTAGGTGTTTAACTGGACTGTATTAATTTTAAGATTCATTCACAATTAAGCTCCCTAAATCTATCTAATTTAATACAACCTTGTGCCTGTATTGAACTTGATATAGAAGAGTGAATACTTGTTGCGGCAGGTTTTTTATTTTTTGTTCAGATTGTTTTAATTTTTTTTTAGCGTTCGATCAAAAATTAGATGGTATAGTTGTGTTGCTAGGGTCAGTCTCGACCCAACTGTATGATTTTTTTATTTTTTACATGTAAATCGAGATTTATGTCAACTTTTTTTTTTGAAAAAAAATATATAGTCCCATGGGGGCCAACCCGAATAACCCGGCTATATCGTCCGATATTTTATCGGAAGCTTTAAAAATTTAAAAAAATTGAAACATAAAATCAAAAACTTTGAAAAATTGCCCTCCCCCCCTCCAACGCAGACGGGATATACAAAATTAATGAATGAGTAATACTTGCTGCAATGCCCATGCATTGCAATTCAGACCAGCATTCCGTCTGATCCAGTCGGATCGGATGGCTGCTATGCAACCCGTTTAGGTTTGAGACGACAGTTTTTCATTTTTTTATTTTCTGTTCAGATTTTTAATTTTTTTTTAGAATGTCCGATCAAAAATCAGGCGGTACAGTCGAGTTGTTCGAGTCGGCCCCCCTCCGACTGTATAATTTTTTTTATAAAAAAAAATTATTTTTTATACGTAAATCTAAGTTTGTTGTATTTTTTTGAAAAAATTATACCGAGCAACCAACTGTACCATCCGACCTTTGATCGAACGCTCCAAAATAATTTAAAAAATCTGAACATAAAATCTGAAAAAATGAAAAATCGACCCCCCAAGACCCGGACGGCTGCTACCCATGTATTGCAATCCACAAATCGGACGGTTGTTGCCCATTCATTGCAAAATATTTTAAATTATTAAATAAAAATATTGATTAAAAATATTTAATTTTAAATTACTAGTGCAAAAATCCTTAATTTGATTTTAGGCAGTTTTGGACCAAAAATAGGATAAAAAGACGTGACATTTCGAGCTTCTAATTTTAATTTATTATTTTGAAAAAAGTAGTATTATAATGACTAAAATCAAATAAAATGCGTGCCACAAGATATTGAAAACATTGCAAGATATTTTTATAGCACATCAAGTAGAAAGTAATATTATTTTAAGATAATTTATAATATTTTATAATATTTAACAGCACACTAAATGGCCACATAATTATTATAGTGAATTAAAATTGATAATAAGAATCTTCCAAACAACCTTTTGTATCGTTTTTGATCTTGTTACAACTTCAACCAAACACTTAAATATTGTATCATATCAATTTTAATATTAATATTCTACATCATAAAAATAACAATATCAAAATTCATACTATATCAAATTTGATACTCTAACTAAACAGGGTGTAAGCTATCATATTTATATGCATATTTTGACTTCCACATATTATAACAAATACCATCAACATCTTTAAAAAGTACGCTTCTGTCAACATTCTATTAAACTGTTATTAAACTTGCTAGAAGTTTATGATATTTTTACATGTATACTCCAAAATTCACAAACCTTTTCTTGAATATTTATGACATATTTTATTGGGTTTTCAGTATTTTGATTGAAAGAGTATAAGCGCAAGCTTTTTAAAGATGTTGAAGGCATTCATAATTGTAACACCCCGTCCGAAAGGACACCGAACCGCTCTGGATTGGTTTCCTTGGCTCGATATCTTACCACGTCAAGATCTGTTTGTATTCATTTCATATATTGAGAATGATAAGTTAGAACTAGAAAGAATATAATTAAGCATGAACAGTTACAATAAAAATCTTATACATCTGACCATTCATGCATATCTAAAAAAGATAATAAGATATAATGTAAAAATAAAACTATTATATAACCACAAGTTCACTGAAGAAAGAAGATAATTGTCGTGATCTCCGTTGGCACATCCACAGTCCAAACCACTACATAAGCCAAGCATGAAGCCAAACAATGTCTCATGGCTCCTACTCCTCAGAACCTGAAATCAAAGAGAGTTGAGTCTCCAAAATAGAGAGCTTAGTAGAGATCATGTGCCCATGATGACCCACAAAAGTCCTACCAAATGGAAACCAAATAATCAACTGCAATAGCATAAAATATTTTCAGTAATCATCAAGTTAATCATTTATAACCGAATCATTAAACTATTCTATAGCATTCCACAATTAATCAATCATCGTATCAAATCAATCAAGAATCATCATTATCATATCATCAGTATACATACTAAGAATGACAAGGTGTTAACATCATTAACCACCTATCAATCATTTTCTCTCAGATTCAATTTCATGTGATACCTTACATGTTCAATGCCGCTCTACCTTTCTAAGACCTCTAGAAATCTTTGAAGGTGTGGCAAAGAGTCAAAGCCATTTGAGGAATGCAACATATTGCCACACAGTCTAAACCCTCAACTGAGGTGCACACAAGTAAGTTTCACCTACTACTGTCCTTGGTCAGAAAATATAATCTCATGTAAGCCAAATCCAGACATCTAGATCCTATTATATGACCAAGCCGGATTCTGACCTAACTGCATCATATGGTTAATCCCCACCCCTTCCCTAAGGAATGCATCAAAAAGGTTATCACAAGCTAGTGAGGTTAGTCATCCATCTAAGAGTGGGAACATAAGTTAATTCACATCAAATTTCTAAATCAACTATTATCACGAAATAACATATAAATATATGGAGAAAATGTACAAATAATTGTAATCTAGTATGTTAACACCATTAAACATGAACCCAAAAGTTGAAGTACGAAGACTAGGGGTCAAATGGGGTCATCCACTCTTAAAAACACAATTTTGGGCCCAAATGATCGACCGTTAGTTTAGAAAATGGCCGACGAATCGTTCTAAACAGTCAACTGTTTGGCTTACAGAAACCAACTGACCAATCTTCCAGTTCGGTCGACCATTTCCTTCAAAACAATAGATTGTATCCTATCAGAAAGTTATTTTTGATAGAAAAATAATTATGATTTTAAACTATACATCAACTTTCGACTTTCACCATTTGAAATCCATTAGATAAAACCAAAAATCATTCGTGGGTATCTAAGAACATCATGTTAACTACATCATATATTAACATCGAGCTAATTGGAGAATCATACAACTCACATTAAACAAAACCTCACCTTGTTGTCTTATTTTGGAGTCAACCATACACATATGAAGATGGGGTCAGATCTCCTTCAAATCAAAACCAAACACTACCAAATATAAATCATGTTAACTAGACGTACGGTAGTTCAAATTATATAACATGCACAATAAGTTATAGACTATGGAGATCAAACCAAGCATGATAACTTAACAATTTTCTCATTTTCGAAATGCACACTAAACCACATGAATCTCATGCAATTCATCACCCGAATCATATCTAATGGATGAATTTAAACTAAGGATCACATGATCACGTCTAAAACATCATTTTAGTCACATGAAAATCCAATGGAAGTACAAGAACAAACATGCATGTAAGAGAATAATTAAAATCTCAACATAAGCATCACCCTATCTAGCCTTGATCTCCACCAACCCAAAGGCCTTCAAGAACTAACCCAAGCTCAAGAGAGGAAGAAGAAGAGAAATCCCAAGCTTTCTCCACGAATTCTACCCTTCAATGATGGATTTCCATCAAAAGAAACCTTAGGAACATCTCTCCAGAGGCTCCTAGGCTTTTAAGGCCACCATGCAAGCCTCCAAGAGCAATTTTACACACACGCACACCAAATCCCACTCTAAACCAGCTAAGAGTAAGAGAGGGAAAATGGAAGAGAGCATGGAAAGGAGAAGAGCAAATGAGGTCATATTTCTCTCTAACTTTTTAATATAGGCCCTTGTTGGGATCCGGGCGGGACGCGAAGAACGCAGCGGAAACGAAGAACAAAAACAAACCCGCCCGATGCCCGCTGATCCGATTCGGAACGAAAAACTCAAATCGAAAAACGGATCGAAATCTGATTACCGTGCGCGGATTCGAATCCGCTTCCGTTTCGGTTCCGTCGAGGTGATGCCGCGAGCCGCACAAGCGTCCGGCCTCTAGCGGTATCCACGCGATCCTCCGCGGTGGTTCGTCCTCGATCCCTCGTCTGTATCAGCTCGCTCGCTGAAGATTCGTCGCCACAACGATTGCGGAAATCCCGCCGACGGGAATTCCCGACTTTCGGGAATCATACACGGCGGAGACGGAAACTGTCTCGGCGCCTCGAACGGGACGCCCAAAGGAGGAGAGAGAAAGGGAGGGTGACGGCCAGCAAGGGAAATCCTGGAGCTTGGCCCAGGGTTTCTCAACAACGTGCATATATATTAAGTCGGCGCGACTTTTCACAAAAGTCTCCGAGTTAATATAAATCCCACTTATGTACCACCAACTGAGAATCTTATTGCGTGTGACCCTCTAGGCCCATTTACCAGTCCGGTTTTCAGCCCGTTAAGTCCAATAACTAGTTATTGACTTATTGTAATTAATTCATATCTAGATATTAACTAATTACTCAACCGAATTATCATCACATGTAAATTCGGTCGGACTTCCGATCAAGTTGGGTGTCAAGCAACACCACATGATCCCGGAAGGTAATGTGGTTCAGCAACCCGCTCATGGAACCTATCCGTCCACAGTTACCACGTGGCTATAATCTATCGTTCGCACAATGCTCTCGAGTTAACCTAGGGTATGGTCAACTGTCAAACCCTATAGTGTCAACTCACTTGAATTAGACTCCGCTTTACAATATCCGAAAACCACTTTTCTGATATTGTTTCTGCTCTGGCCAGAGACTCCTGCGGATCTACTCTAGAGCATTCTCTCTCCAGTTACCTGAGAGCGAACGATCCTTTATTGAACACACAATCACCTTCGAAGGTCTTCCGCTGGACCCGATCCTTGACTATTTGAGATCCCATAGATAGGGATTCGTAGGTCAAGGTCAAAGTCCAGAAGTCCACCGACAAGGTGTCTTTGGTGTTTCAAGTCCAAGGATCAACCACGCTACTGTGACGATGAATCAAGCCGATTGACAGTCAGGTAAATTACCATTCGGCGATTCATGTCGGATCAGTTCAGTGAACTCATTCTCCAATGAGCACCTACAGGTTTACCATTGTGTCTCCACACTAGTAACTAACGAGATCAGTCACCCTCATCATATGAGCTGGAATAACCTGTACTAGTCTAACCGGATGTTTGATGTCCTTCTCAAACATCCTACGACTAGGAACAATTGAGAATATGTGTTTATAAGTCATCAGTCTCATTATTATGATCTCATCATAATCTGATGACTATTGCACATATTCATGGACTTCATTATGCGCAATTATAAATATGACAATCTACATAATGAATTTAATGTCATTTATTAGTGAACCAGATTGAAATAGGTGCCTTATGATTGACTTAGAGGACACCTATATCCATCAGCCCTCACACTCATATGTGTTAGATAGAGATGACCATCAACTTCATGAAAATAGGAGTTTGTTGCAGTGATAAACTCGGAGACTTGGTCTCCCACGATCCTTAACATTCCGGAGGCGGTTCCGAGGAGGGGGCGAAGATGGTTAATGAAAAAATCTCTATAAAAAGGAAACCAAGGTGAAGAATCAGATCTACCTGGTGTTAACCATCGGAGCCCACTTTCCTCATTCCGCCGCCGCCGCCGCTACCGCCGCTGCGGCTCCCGCGACCGCAGCCCGCCGCAGCCCGTCATGCCCTCGCGAACCGCCGTCGCCACCGTCGCCGCAGCTCCTGCCGCTGCAGCCCACTGCCACACCGCCGCTGCCGCTGCCGGCGCACCACAGCGGCGCTGCCCTCGCACCGAAGCCACCGCCGCTGCCACCGCAAACCGCTGCCGTCGGCCACGACCCGACGCTGCCGAACACGCTCTGTCGCATCCCGGTGCTGCCGTACGCAGCCGCTGCCCGTAGCTGTCCGCCGCTGCCGCGCACACTCGCCGGCCGCCCTCGCCTCGCGCCGCAGCCGCCCGCAACCGCCGCGCACCCCACCGCCGCGGACCTCGCACCGCAGCCGCCCTCTCCTCGCGCCGCAGCCGCCCGCAACCGCCGCTGCCGGCGCACCGAACCGCCATTGCTCCTCGCACGCCGCTGCCGCGGGACCCGCAGCACCTCCGCGGCCGTCCTCCCCGCTCGCTGCTGCTCGAGCCGCTGCCGCGCACAGCTAACGCCGGCCTTATTTGCGTCGGGGATTCTTCCAGGTTTTTATCTCCACTTTCTTTATCTATTGGAAGTGGGAGTGTATGGCAGCATTAAATTAACATCCCAACCTTTAATATTATTTGTTTCATTCAATGTTGAAAACATACACACTTGCCACCGATCTGTCAAAAGCTGCATGCTGCATGTGCTTTCCTTCTTCTTCTTCTTTTTTACATATTCGTTTGAATATGCATGCTCTGTCAGATACATTTAATGCTCCCACTTAACATATGATATTTTTTTATCTGCCTTTTGCTTTTGACGTATACATGTTGTTATCCCTTTTTCAAAAACAGAGTTGATATCTTTGTTAAACGTGCATAGCTCTTACCAGACCTGCCAGTACTATAACCTGTATTATTTATATCATATATTAGTTGTCAAGGCCCAACACCCAAAACGCATGCTGTTGTTTTATATTTTTCTGTCAACCATTCTTTACACCTGCCAATAGACCTGAATGCATGCTGCATATAAATAAACTTTTTATGTTTTATATTTACCTGACACCTTACAGTTCATATTTAATATAAACCTGTTAACACTGTAATCAAATCTTTGCATTTGCAGTATTTAAATCTTCTGTTTGTTGTCAACTCTCAGCACCCAATACACCTGCCAGAACCTGTTATTCGTATGTTGGGTTCTTGTTTGTGCATAGCTAACATATAATATTTCTTTCAAAAGGTTGTTTTGTCCTTTCTCTATTATAACTGTGCATATCGTAAATTCATGTGCACTTTATTTAATGTTTCTTGCATGCTTTGTTAGATTCCTTTAGTTTTATAATTTTTACATATTTGATATTTAATTGATATAATTCGAATCTGTGATTATTGCATAAGGACAACCTAGTTAAATATATGTGTGTTTATCATAACCTGCATCATTGATTATAACTAATCCTTTCATATTAAGTTATTGCCTGATAAATCGATTACAAATATAAAATTATAATTAGTTACAATTTAATTGACATTATTTTATTATTATCATTTTAATTTCTGTTTAGAAAATTCAAATTATATTTTTATTATTGTTAAAATAAATTTCATATTAAGTAATTCTTGATTGAATATTATTTGTGTAAATTAGTTACTTGAAAATTTGTTCTGCTGAGTTGTTTTATCAAATCATACAAAATGATGCATGTTTTAATGCTATTTGTGTTACAAATCATAATTGTTAAATTATGTATATTGAGCTTTAGGCTTGTCCTACTTAAAATGGCTAGTAAACTCATTACTTCTAAACTGGCTAAATTGGACAAGTTAAACGGTACTAATTATGACATGTGGCATAGGAAAATTAGATATGGTCTTATTCATGACAATATTGAACATGTACTTAATAGTACTGTTCCAGAATTAACTGATAATCCCGGAGAGGGAGATATCAGGAAAAGAGAGCAATGGTTGTCAGATGACAATAAGGCTAGAAGCCTAATGCTTATGTTCATGGAGGACAACCTCATAAAATTCTTTGAAACTTATGAGACTGCCCGGAAATTGTGGGATGCTATCAAGGAGAAGTATGACACCACTTCTGAGGTGAATACTCAGCTCCTATTACATCGGTATAATTCTTGCCGTATGCAAGAGGGCAATAGTGTCATAGAACATGTGAATAAAATGATTGTTATGGCTAAAGATCTTTCTATTGCTGGAACAGAGGTTCCAAAGAGAATGCAGGTGGCAACTATTTTGAATAGTCTGCCATCTTGACTAGATATGGCTGCCACAACCCTTAGGATGAGCGGTACCGTTCTTCGTGTCACTGATTTACCAGCTAGGTTAGCAGTTGAGCATGATATCATTGTCAGTAGGAAAGGTCAAGAGCTGAATTTGCAGGAAGTGAATGCTATTCACCAGAAGCCCTCATCAGCACATAACAAAAGTCAGAATCACTCTGTTGGACCGAATAGGCTACAGTTCAAAGCAAAATCACACTATAAAGGCAAAAAGGTTCCCCGTGGTGCTTGCTACACATGTGGCAAATTTGGTCACTACAAGGCCAATTGTCGTGAAAAGCACGGAAACAAGGGTAAACACCCAGAAAAAGGGGGAAACCAGCAAACGTGAATTCGTCGGTTTGACGGAATGCAATGCTGTGATTATCGACACCAACGACTGGTGGGTGGATTCTGACGCAACTTGTCACGTGGCAAAGACAAAGAAAGGGCTGGTGGAATTCAAGCAGCTGCAACCTGGAGAGCAAAGAATGTACATGAGAAACAACACCTACCTAAATGTAGAAGGTGTTGGATCATATCGTTTAGATCTTGGGGACAGCATCATGGTCCTCAAAGATGTCTGTTATGCGCCGAGTATTAGGCGCAATCTATTGTCTGTAACTGCTCTCATGAAAAATGGTCTGGAAGTCCGATTCTACAATAAAAGGGTGTCCATAGGAAAGAACAAAAAGGTCTTTGCCATGGGAAAACTTGTTCCCGAACATGGCTTATTTTGTATTCTTGTTATGGACACATAAGTGAATAATATTAATGATGCTGTTATGAATTATTCCTTGTGTCATCTATCTGAATGTGATCTATGGCATTTTAGATTAGGACATCCTGGAAAATCTAAAATGGAACAAATGATAAGATTGAACCTACTGCCATTAACTAAGATAGAATTGTCACCATGTGAACATTGTTTAGTCGGTAAAATGACTAAGAAACCTTTTGCAGTAGGACATAGATCACAAAGATTACTAAAGTTGATCCACTCAGATATATGTGGACCATTAAGTATAAAAACATATAATAGAAAGGAATATTTCATAACATTCATAGATAACTATTCAAGATATGCCTATGTATATCTTATTTCTGCTAAATCAGAAGCTCTTAATTGTTTTAAGAGATATAGAGCAGAAGTAGAAAGACAACTAGGTAAAAACATTAAGGTGTTAAGAACATATAGAGGTGGGCAATACAACTCAAAAGAATTTGAGTCATATTGCCAAGAGCATGGAATAAAGAGACATGTAACTATGCCTTATACGCCACAACAGAATGGTGTGGCAGAAAGAAAGAATAGAACGCTTATGAATGTTGTTAGATGCATGTTATCGCATTCAGGACTCCTGAAGAATTTTTGGAGAGAGGCATTGTTCACGGCAAATTATACATTGAATAGAATTCTCACTAAATCTATCGAAAGTACACCTTATGAACTGTGGAATGGGAGGAAACCAGAAATAAGTCATCTTAAGAAATGGGGGTCAGTAGCCCATGTTCTCATTCCAAATCAACTGAGAGACAAGTTAGCTTCAGAACATTGAAGTGTCGATTCATAGGCTATTGTGACAAATCATCGGGATATAGATTCTTCGATAAGAAAAAAGGAATCATTGAATATAGGGATGCTACATTTCTAGAAAATGTAGAGGAAGAGGAATCTCATCATGAGAAAGAACTTCTAAGTGTAATAGATGATGACTATTATAATGATTTACCTATAAATGATCCAGAAATCGAAGAAGAACTTCCACCAAATGTGGAAGATGAACAAATGCCTTTGAATGAAACGCAAG
The DNA here is from genome assembly GCA_030544215.1 of Zantedeschia hybrid cultivar. Lineage (NCBI taxonomy): Eukaryota > Viridiplantae > Streptophyta > Magnoliopsida > Alismatales > Araceae > Zantedeschia > Zantedeschia hybrid cultivar. Next base: position 2,492,833 of record JARZZO010000007.1, read on the forward strand.
AAAATAAACTTGTAATTGGCAATAAAAGACTTAGAACTCCACCAGCATGGATGGATGATTATCACTTGTACTTATGTGAGCCTTCATATCTAACAGTAGATATACATGAGGATAATAATATAGATCCCATGAATCTGAATGATGTATTGAAATCTTCAGACTTTGATCTATGGCGAAAAGCCATGGAAGAATAAATTGATTCCATAAAAAGGAACAATGTATGGGAACTATGTGAATTACCTAAGAATAGGAAGGCTATAGGTTGCAAGTGGATATTTAAGAAAAACATCCGTGTAGATGGATCTATTGATAAGTATAAGGCTCGATTAGTTGCCAAAGGATTTACTCAGATGCCAGGTATAGATTTTCAAGAAACTTATTCTCCTGTGGCTAAATTTGCATCTATAAGGATGATTTTAGCAATTGTTGCGCATCTTGACTTAGAACTTTTTCAAATGGATGTCAAAACTGCATTCCTTAACGGAGAGTTAGAGGAAGATATATACATGAAACAACCTGAAGGTTTTCAGGTACAAGGTCAGGAGAATAAAGTATGTAAACTTAAGAAAGCCTTGTATGGCTTGAAACAGTCTTCTAGACAATGGTATCTTAAATTTCATAATATTGTTATTCAACTTGGATTTGTTCCAAATCAATTGGACAATTGTGTATATGTCATGAAGAGTGGGAGCATGTTCATTATATTATCTCTATATGTAGATGATATTTTGCTCGCCGGAAATGACATAGGAATGTTGAATAACGTTAAGTCTGAGCTCAGTGAGAAATTTGAGATGAAGGACATGGGTGAGGCATCCTATGTTCTCGGAATCCAAATCCTGAAGGATAGAAAGTCTAGAATGTTGAGTATAAACCAACATTCAGTACTTAGAAGGTTTGAAATGCAAAACTGCAATCCAGCACCAACGCCGTTGATTCATGGAAAACGATTAAGTAAAGAGCAATGTCCTGGAGAAGGACATGATGCACTGTGTAACGACCCGCCACCCTATGACCGGAGATCCGATCACTAAATGGGTGCCGACTTATTAACCAACGGTCTCACACCCGGATCTCATACACACATCTGGAGGAGCAAGCGTTAGACAAGGTCAAATATAACATTCACACGGACTACAAGGAATTAAAGTGCGCAGGAAGGAAATTAATAATGTTCGTACACAGTCCAACAATAATTACATAGCCCAAGAAATTAAATAAGTACAGACAGGAACAAAGTACAACAACATCAGGGCATACCCCGGAACTGAGATAGTTGTCGGTCCGCATACCAAGGAGAACACCACTCGCCGCCACTCGCCACGAGGTCCACACCTGAAACCGCAGGGAGTGAGCCACACCAGAATTGGGCTCAGTAGGGATCATCCGATCCCCTACCTCCCACTCACACACCCACAAGAGCAATAACAAAGATACAGGTGATTAAGGCAAGTAAAGCTGTAACACACTACTCCTAATCTCGATATGAACCACATGCATTCGAAATGTAACAAGCATATCTCTAGAATCATTCTATTAAGAAGCCTACAACTCGCGTTTCGACAAAACATGCCAACCACGCCTCCGAAAGTGGGAAACACCGACCCGCTGAGACCAAACAGTAACCCTTCGGATAGCACACTGGCTACTCCGGCCCAACTGGCTCAGGTGGTTACTCCTTCCCCCAGCATGAGTGACACTTCACAGGTACCACTCCTACACCGGTACTAGCTAACCCCGGGGTTCACCAGGTGACCCTCTCTCACTAGGCGTCACCCCGCCCACGCCCCCACCGGCGCTGTGCTCCACCCACACCAGCACAGGGTGATAAAGCGCTACAACTGTCACTCAAGGTCCACAGTAACACAAAACCCGGCACAGTGCGATCCGGTCACGTGAGAAGCCCGCGGTCACACGACACTCAACACAGTGCTAACCGGTCACGAAGAATCCATCATCATCGAGTGTAATTAAAGCATGCATTTAACCAACCATCTAACAGTGTAAATACATTTTAATGGCATGGATTAGTGAGATTCTGTCTTGAATCGCGTCGCCCAAGGCCGACGCCATTCAAGCATCCTAAACTGGTTCATGAAATCCTGACCTCAAAATATGGCCTAAAAGGCGTCGCCACAGGTAGCCGCCTTTTAAAACGCGTCGCCATTCCTCGTCGTCTATTAACGACCGAAAACAGGGACAGGCAACGGTTAAGTCTCTTAAAACGCGTCGTCCTGGGAGGCCGCCTTTTCAAAAGGCGTCACTGTCCTCAGACGCCATTCACACCAGAATCCGAAACTTGCAGAAACCTTAATCGGGGCGATTTCTACCTAAATGGCGTCGTGCTTGCCCGTCGCCATTCTAAATGGCGTCGTCCAGGCACGACGTCTTTTAGCGCCAGAAACCCCGAACTGACAGAACCTCACACAGGGCGATTTCTGCCTAAATGGCGTCGTGCTGGCCCGTCGCCATTCTAAATGGCGTCGTTCAGGCACGACGTCTTTTAGTGCCAGAAATCAGGTTCTGCTCTTTGCCCGAGGGCTCCCTTTTCACCCCCAAAAGCCCCCAAAATCACCCAAAACAAAGGAGGAAGAGGGACAAGCTAAACCATCACAAATCCATATACATAGAAACCCTCATTCCCATCAAGAAAAACCCCTAACATGCTCGTTCTACCCCCAAACGCATCACATGGAAACTACGGATGAAACGAGTACAATCCACGCAAGGTTCGTCTCCCTACCGGTTCTTGAACTCCTCCTGGCTCCGTGCCGCCGAACCGCCGCACCGCGGACCGCCGCCGGTACCCCCGAGGACGTCGCCACTCCACCGGGACGTCGGCCGCCGTCCGGAGAATGGAACGCCGCGAAGGAAGTGGTGGTGGTAGTGGTGAGAGGTAGAGAGGTGTTGGAGTGGTGGAAGAGGAAGAAGAGGAAGGGAAAGGGGAAGAGAGGGGTCGGAGGAGGCAGAGAGGGGGAGGAGAGAGAGTGAGAGGAGGAAAATGAGGGAAAGAAAGGAAGGCTCGCGGGGTCAATCCGAAACAGGGTAAAACGCGTCGACCGATACAGACGCCTATCAGATGACAGGACGGGCCGTACTGACAGAAGCTCTAAAACACGTCGACCACCACCGACGCCGTTCAGACGACAAGACCGGCACCGTACACTGACATCTCAGGGTCGCAGTCTGAATGGCGTCGTCCATCGCGGACGCCTTTCAGACGACAAGACAGGGGCCGTACTCTCGCGGCCCGAAACCCGCCCACGTGGCGCCCACGTGGCACAGCAGCCACAAACCTAAATGGCGTCCACCAAGCAAGACGCCGTTTGAAAGGCGTCGTGCAGGGTCGACGTCATTCAGAAGAAACTCTCAAGACCCCTCAGGGTCCAAACCAGGGGATCCGACCCGAAATCGATCCAAATACTGAACCCGAAACCTCAATCCTTACACACTGCAAGTGCCGTATACACAAGCAGTCGGAAGCTTAATATATGTTATGCTATGTACTAGGCCTGACATAGCATACGCAGTAAGCTTAGTAAGCAGATATCAAAGTAATCCTGGTCCAGCACACTAGGAAGCTGTTAAAAGAATTATGAAGTACTTGAAAGGTACTTTGCACCACAAATTAATATATCAAGCAGATACACTAGAAGTGCTTGGTTATTCCGATGCAGATTTCGAAGGAGATAAAGATGACAGAAAGTCCACTTCGGGACACTTGTTCATCTTTGGTGGTGCTGTTGTTTCTTGGAGTAGTAAGAAACAAGGGTGTGTTGCAAGATACACACAGGAAGCTGAGTATGTTGCATGTAGCATGGCTACCACTCATGCAGTCTGGATAAGACGATTTTTGACAGAATTAAATCTCAACTTGGTAGAAGAACCAATTGAGATTTATTGTGATAATCAGGCGGGAATTAGCTTGATTAACAGCGGAGCGAATAGCTCTAGAGGAAAACACATAGAAATTCAATATCATTATATACGTGATATTGTTCAAAAAAGAGAAATTAAAGTGACTTATATTCCCACCAGTGATATGATTGCAGATCCGTTGACAAAAAGTATACCGGTAGAAAATTTTGTCAAACATGTAAGTCTAATGGGACTGGGAATATATAAGTCGAGAAATTTTCTTTACAAAATTGAAAATACATTTCACAGATAGTGAAAATGTGTCAGAACACCAATACATCTCACGGATAGTGGGAGTGTATTAAGAATAATTTGGTCTTGATGGTCAAGTGGGAGATGTTAGATAGAGATGACCATCAACTTCATGAAAATAGGAGTTTGTTGCAGTGATAAACACGGAGACTTGGTCTCCCACGATCCCTAACATTCCGGAGGCGGTTCCGAGGAGGAGGCGGAGATGGTTAATGAAAAAGCCTCTATAAAAAGGAAACCAAGGTGAAGAATCAGATCTACCTGGTGTTAACCATCGGAGCCCGCTTTCCTCATTTGCTCTTTCTCTCCTCTCTCTCTCAAAGCCGGATCTCACAATATGTACCCAATAAGCTATCTAAATCTCACTTTTTAAGGCCAGCAACTCTCATTTAGGTCCCAAAGTCTAATCCATTAGTCTAAACCATTGTAAGGTCACTTATCCCCCTCCTAATGTGTTAAACTCACTAAACTGTGGAACCGAGTTCAAATTCACTAAGTCACAACTAACCCGTTAATTGAACTTAAATCACACATAATCTATCACAATTTTATATATAACTCAAATTAAATCAATTTAATAAAATTCAAACATATCCAGTTATCGTCAAACTCGGTCAAATCTATTAAACCGGTTCGAAAATCGTGAATTGGAGAGTCAAAGTATTACAATAATAATATGTGAGAGTCGAGAGTGTACAAATAAATATGATAGTTTATAGAATCATATATACGAAAATCCCTAAAACCAATGTATCCCAAATGTCACTTGGAGAGCCTGGGCCATTCCGGAAGTAGTTAAAAGAGCATTTACATTCTTTAAAATCTCCCATATTCTTAATTTCTCAACCAATAGTAGCTGAAAATTTATTTCTCAGATGTTCGAGTTTTTTTTTCTTGGCATCTATTTCCTCATCCCTCCCCATAAGAAAATAGAATCTGAAAACATATCCCCTACTCACATTCTCTAATTAATCTTGGAGCTAGTGGAATCTCACATTTGAGAATACATATTTTCTCATTCATTTTTCTACAAACATTGCAAATGCAGGTTTCTTCTTGTTATACTTTATTTCTATCCTTTCACCTTTTGAGAAAATCTTTCTTGTAATTATCTAATTTTTCTGAAAATTTGAGAATCCAAACACCTCCTGGATCTTTCCACTTTTGGAGAAAGCCCAAACGTCCCCCTATACCCAAGCCCATACTGCGCGTAAGGGGCTCCAAAGCCAAGTAAAGATAACGTTTTATTAGAAAAAAATAATGATGATTTCTTGGATCTCATTTAGAAATCGAACTTTTTATTCAATTTTGACACATTAAACCCCTCCACCTTCGGGCCCTTTTCTCCCCCATCTGACGGCACCTCCTCTACTCTCCTTCCTACCTCATTCCCCTCCCCATACCCTCCACGGTTTAACAATGCACGCACAAAGAAAGCTTTAAAGTGAAGTTGAGAACAATCCAAATTTGACTCAACTGGGAACATAGAATGCGAGTCCGCTTCAAACTTGGATCTAAACCCTGATTCTTACAGCGCCTTCTATAAAGGAGTTGGACCATCTCGTCCAATTAAATTAAGATCCAACAAAGAGGAATACCAGTTCAAACTCCAACGTCAAAGGCTCAGAGATGCAAACATTAAAAAAGATAGTTTGAGGGTGTTAAAGTAATACTTGCTGCAATACCCCTGTGTGCTGCACACAAAGATATTACAGTGGGAAAACTAAAAAAAAAAATATCTTTTTTAGATGGTCCCCCAGGACACCTCCGTACATTTTTTTACTGTTCATCAAAGCTTGATTTTTTACTTTTCAGAATTTTTTGAGTCGTCCGATCGGTCATTGCACTGTACGGACGGTTAAGACACCTCGGGACTGACCTAGAAACAATTTTTTTTATTTACCCACTGCAATGCCCCTGCATGCAGCACTCAAAGACATTGCAGCAAGTATTGCTCTCCTAAATATCAGCCTATCCATCTCCGGCGTCACCGTCCAAAATATGCTGGAGCCACTATCTTTTTCATGTGCATAGCGTGTTCTGAAAATTTTTCATCACGAAAATCTAATTTTGACTCCCATCTCTATCGCCAAAACAAAGTAGTTCAATACTAGAACTTCCCATATGTACTTCAGTCAGGAATTGGAGGCACCAAATACATTGTTTGGGTCAACAAGGAGCACAAGCGTGCATGTATCAACAGGCATACCAGGCCTATCATAGAGAGAGATGATTTTCGGATCATTGCCCTTTTTACGTGGTGGGAAAAGCATTTCCAACGTGAAAAGTTTCACCATACCCAGTAAAACGACTACTTACATCCAGAACCAATCCAAGAGGTTGTCAATGCACCACTAGCTGACCATTAGTGTCGAATTTAGCTGATAACAGTACTACTTTTGTCGAAATGGGAATGGCATTAAGAACTAGTCCTTACTGTTCAAACAAGAAATGAGCTTTGTAAAATTGAAAACCGAAAATGATAGACATCCCAAAAGGATGAGGGAAGCCTGTCACAAGAAGGGGGCAGGGTTTGGGTTTTCTCTCAAGTCAGCTGCCCATAGTCAAGACAGACCTGCCAGATAGCAAAAATCTTTGGGGTTTTCTCCAGTCGATCATCCATAGTCAAGACAGAAGCTGCTGCCAAATAGCAAACAGAACCAAAGTGGTACACCACATGTAACTATTCTTATAGCTAGTTGAAAGCAGGAAAATGCAAGTCAAATATTCTTTCCTTAAGGTACAACATGCATACAATCACCGGTAAACACGCATAAAGACTAGTACAATATTAAAATTTAGCAAATTATAAAGACAACTACTTGAAACTTCTTCACTCTCAGCATATTTATCTCTTATTTTTTACGGTGACAGTAAGTGATTTTAATTCAATTTTTTCGGAAGACTAATTCCAGAAACGTTGGTTTAGCGTGAAATAAATTGCAAGCAGAACACTTCTCAATTACAGGAAATGATAACGTAAGAACAGCGCTAGTCCTGTTCGCTACATTTAGTATTCTTCATCCATCTCTTACATATGACAAAATGCCTCTGCTTAATTAAGGATCACACTTGTTGTTACAGCAGTATCACCAAAATTACAAGCCCCCAACCTCAATGGAGCCATTTCAGGGAGAATACACCATTTGCTAAATCATGTTCAGGTGTGAGGATAGAGCTATCTTGAGTCAGACACAATGTGTTAGTAATAAGGTTCCTCAATTCTCATCAAAGTTAGGAGCAAGAGAACTGTTACCCTTGGCCATCTTGAGGCAGTGTGAGGGAAATATTCATATCAATTGTCCAGATGTAACTGCTATAGTAATTTCTTCTTCTTGCCAATCTGCCAGTCTCCATCGAGCATCACAACATCATCCTCATCATCATTCTCAAAGATCTCAGCTGGCATTTCTTTGCTAGTGACGCCATCATTTGCCTGCGCTGGAGACTTGACTGATATTAGGGATAATTTTCTCTTATTCCCAACAAGAACACCAGCTGGCATCTCTATGTCACTAGGATGTTTGTCGTCTGATGTAGATTCTGGAGCAGTACTTCCTCCATTGGTTGTGAACTGCACATCATTCTTTCTGGGGGTTGTAGTCCAACCAGAAAGGACCATCTGGTCATGTTCTTTTTCCTCGTCAAATTCTTCCCTGAAAATTTACCGAAACCAACAACAACTCGTGAAAACAGAAGACCTGCACAAAATTTACTGGTGGCACTCACTCATCAATGAAAGCTCCGACTTTCAACACCGGCACGCATTAAAATTAAACCTCCAACATAGACAGTGCTAGCATGCCATGTACACAAGAAAAAATGCTCCCATCCAACAACCTCAACACCAACATAATAGATACTGAAAAAGGAAAGTTGGAAAGGATAGAATGAAATGGTGTACAAGTGATGCAACAATCCATCATAGTTCCGTGTAAGGGTGCAAATGATCAAAGGACTTGATGAACGAATCACGATATGAAGCTCCATTCGGCTTGTTTAACTAATAAATGAGCCAAGTATGAACAATTTTTTAACCTTCTAAACAAGCTGAATTCAATTCATCTAATCGGGCTCATTGAGGATCATGAATGGCCATCTAACTTTTTAATTATAAAAAAAATTAGCAAACAATGTGCATATAATTATGTGATTTTAAGAAACTTTTAATTAAGATCCATAGATTGCCACTTGGCCCAACTAGGATCGGATGCTTTAAGCAACATTTTAAGTCAAAAGCCTTGGGCATATGTTCAGTTGTGGCTTGCGAGTGTGTGCCAAGGACACCAACTAAGGGCAGGCTCCTCCTCCAGGGTCACCAGCGTCGCCGGCTCAAGGCCATCCCACATGTTTGTGAGGATCCCCCGGCCATGGCCGGCATGGTGCAGGAACCAGCACCAGGCCTCATCTCCCCAGCACAGCAGTCAGCTTCATCAAGGGTGGGAACAGTGATCCATGGTTTGCATTCGGACCCTACACAAATATATAACAGAGCTCCGCAAAATGCTGGGTTGTGGTGTAAAACAGGCAGAAGTTTCAAAGAACACCTAGCAGAATCAAAAAGTAAGAAAAAAGAGATGCATAATCCAATGTCATGCACCTTATTTCCATGAACCTCCCATGTTTGTGATCATCATCATCATCATCATCAAAGTCTTATCTGATGCGAGACAACAAGGGGAAGAATGGAGGAATGGCACGGAGGCCCAAGAAGAAGGAAAAGACGGGTAGATGATGGACGAACAGGAGAAGAAGAGGGGATTGGGGAAGGAGAATCACAGGGACATCTCACCCCTATCCACACCAACCCTTCACGGATTCTACACGCACACAAAGGAAGCTTTCTCTTCTTTTCTTTCATCATTCTAATCATCGGCTTTCCCAAAAGAGAATACATAGGATATATATAAGCCTCAAAAGGAAGCCCTAATACATGTAAAGACCATGATACCCCTAAGACTCCTAAATGACAAAAAACATGCAGAAAATTATGAAAAAATAGAAAAGACACTAAATGGGCCTCTAATGGGCCTTATTCATGCCCAAAGATTCAAACAAACATATAAAGTACTTTTAATGACCTAAAACACATGTCTCCAAGCCCGAAAGGTGCTAGCATTGCACTGCCCGTGGACCCACTCCTGCATCATTATCCCATCTATTTGGTGTCGGCTACATAAATCATGTCCCGCCATCTTAATCTATCAAATGTCAAACTTGAGCTAACACGTAGCAATGTCATGTCCTTTCTAATTACATCTAACCATTTCATCTTAGGTTTTCCTCGATGTCTTCTACCCTCCTCCACTCTAATTCTATTCCATCTCTTAACTAGTACTAAACTTGAGCAACGATGTACATGACCAAATCACCGCAACCTACTCTCCCTAAGTTTAACGTCAATAAGAACTAGACATCCACCTTAACATCCTCATCTCAGCAACACATAATTTTTGCATATGATCCTTTCTCGCAGCCCAACACTCGGAACCATATAGCATAGCAGGTCCCATTGCCATCCTATAAAACTTATCTTTGAGTTTTAAGGGGATCAGTTGATCACAAAGGACTCTAAATGCACTTCTCCACTTCACCCAACCTGCCTTGATTCTATGAGTAACATCTTCTTAGATCTCTCCATTATCTTAAATAATAGATCTTAAATATCAAAAGTTGTCACTTTTAGGAATAACTTGACCTTCGATAGTCACTAAATCTACTTGATCAATATTTCTATTATTGAAATTATATTTCATGTATTCTGTCTTAGTTCGACTAATCCTAAAGCCTTCGAATTATAAAACAGACCTCCATTGTTCTAATTTATTATTCAAATTCTTAATGTCCTCATCAATCAGAACAATATCATCTACAAATAATATACACTAAGAGATGTCATCATGTAAGTGTTTAATAACTTCATTCATAACTAAAGTAAAGAGATAAGGACTTAAAGCTAATCCTTAATGTAGTCCAATAGTAGCAGGGAACTCAAACTAATCTCCGGCAATAGACTTTACGCTAATATAAGCCCTCTCATAAATATCTCTAAGCACATGGATATAACATTTCAATACTCCATTCTTCTCTAAAGTCCACCAAATTAATTCCCTAGGTATACAATCATAAGGTTTCTCTAAATCAATGAAAACCATGTATAGACATGAACCTTCCATGTTTGTGATATCTAACAATAATGTTTGGTCTCCCTCCTCCAACATCGCAAAGAATCTTGAAGTGACAGAAAATACTATTCTTTGGCCACGACACATCAAATAGCTGAAGATAAGAGAAAAATTGCAAGAAAAAAAAAGAATCCCTAGGAATTCAATACTGAATGCAGGAATATCATGGCCAACATGCATTGTAGATAGTGTTTAGGGCCTCTTCACATCGACTAACTGCTGTGACATAAAAAGTAAACCATTCCAAGGGGCAAAACAAGTGAAAAGAAACTTGAAAAATGAAACCTGTGCTTGACGTTGATATTGCATGATAGTTCCTGCTGGAGATCCTCAACTGTAAGGATTGTCCCACTTGTAATTGGAGAAGGAAGTTCAGCTAAAACCTGAAGAGACACGAAACAGAGACATTATAATTCGACCAAGCAGAAGAAAAGCGATAAATCCAAAAGTGAGACATTGTTTACCTTCTCAATGTTTGATGCATAATTGGCTGCAATATCATCTTCAAGGTCATCCCCTTCCTCATAGATAAGGGTTGAGCCATGCATTACCAATGGGCAGTTCATGCCGAGTTTCCTTTTAACAATTTTCTCAACAAAATCTTTCAGTCTTGACTTGTGAATGTTGACTTCCAGTAACAACGGTGTCTATCATATTTAGTCAAAATAATTAAAAGATGCAAGGGAAATGAAATGATTCTTAGAACAACCATAGAACTTTAAGCCATGAGTATACCTCAGAACAGACATAACAAGATTTGTTTGGCTCAAATGGCTCCACAGGCATCAGAAGCATCTTTCTCAAAGGATGTTCAACACAATATGTCATTCTAGAGAAATAAGAGCAATGTTAGTCTCACTATGTTTTCCAGAAAACAATGTATGCTGTTAGAAGTATGATGAAGGGAAAAAAATAATAAACTTGAGTTACAGACAAATTACTAAAAGGTCTTGAAGAAAATAGTACATATAGCAACAATACAAATTTGCAGCCTCGGCAGCATAATTTTAAGCAACATTTTGACATTCCAATTGACTAGCTGAGAGGCATTCTGGGTAAAGATTCATTATACAGCTTCAGAATTTGGATGAAGGTGCATATGTGCAAACCATCTAATCCTATTTTCTTTCAAGAAATATAATATATAAAAAATAGGTTTAGATTGATTTTGAAAAAGCATGTGACCGAGTTAACTGGAAATGCCTTTACAGAGTCATGGCTCTTATGGGATTCAGAGAGTGTACTATCTTGGTACCTTCCTTCTTACCCTGTTGTTTCTGTAATTCCATCTTTGTGCTTAGTATTTTCGTATTAATGAACTGCGGCTTTTGGCTGCCTTCCAAAGGAAAAATAATAATCTAAACCTATTTTCTCTAAGCTTAACATAAACTGGGTCTATATCTAAAGAACACAGATCCTCTAAGTGCAAGGTTGGGCTGAACTCAGTCAGTGCATAGAGGGGAAGATTTTAAAAAACTCCCTCGTGCACTGCTTTTCCCATTCCCAACAAGAGGTGATTTTGAAACATTCCCTCCCCTCTCTATGCACTTACTGAGTCCCAACCAAACTTACATTGACAGGAACCGGACACATATCTAAACCTTAACACGTATGTTCATTCTACATCTTATCCATTCTAGCCCTTCCCTAAGCTTGACATTTTTGTAGATGTTCTTTTCTCACCGTCCAACACTTGGTCCCATACAATGTAGCAGGTTTCATAGTGGTCATGTAAACTTCCCTCTCAGTTTTAAGGGGGTTGTTCACAAAGGATTCCAGATGCACTTTTCCATTTCAACCATTCTGCCTTGACCAGATGTCTGACATCCTCCTAGTCCCCATTCTCTTGAATAATAGATCCTAAATATAGAAAGTTACTGTTTTTGATTATATTCCAACCAACCTTCAAGACAATATGAATAACTTGACCATCATCGACCATCATCCGTAAACAATTCTCTTGGTCTACCCTCATGATACTGAATTTACATTTCATATATTCTAATTTAGTTCAACTAATTCTAAAACCTTCAGATTCCAAAGCGCCTCTCCACTATATTCACTTAGCATTCTTATACCTTCTACATTCACATCAATCAAAACAACATCATCAGCAAATAACATATCAAGAGATTTCATCATGTAATGTTTGAGTTGCTTTGCAGGTAGAAAATAATGGCATCTTTTAATCATACCATTTGAAGTTTTCATTGGCGGGTAACACAGTGCCTCAATCCATTTTCTTAAGTGTAAGCAGAACAGATGTTTCTCAAGTTTACAAATGGTCATAAGCGGATCTCAATTTGCCCACATCCACAGAAAAGAGAAAAGGAAGCAAAACTCAGTATGCATAATTGTATTGCATGATTCAGTGCATCATTGGAAAAAAATTGAGATATTGATTTCTTTCCAAATCTTCTCAATTGGAAATGAAAATTGTTAGAGGGACTATTTTCAGTACAATACCTGTAGTTGTGTGTGTCATTGTGGAGCACTTTAATTGCTTCAATCACAAGCAAACCAGCAATAATGGCATTTGTCGTTGCAACAGCATGCACAATGTTCCCAGCTATACCCTTAGCTTCAAACAGACTGTGAAGAGGAATTCCAAAGGATGACGCTCTGATATTTGCAGCAGCAGTAACAAATTCGACAGCTAACTGATCATCCTTATCAAAGACCAGGTTGCCAATATCCTGGAAACAAGAACCTTAGTTCTGAAGTGCAACCAAAAAAATCTGCTCTAGATATATAGCAAAGAGATCCTTGAAACACATGATATGAGTAGAATATAAATACAGTTTTTTGAATATATACCCCTCAAATATACCATATTTGCACCAACTCTCACGTATTAGCATCAATACCCCTGAAATCTTTAGAAAGTAACACTTATACCCCTCAATCTAATGATTTTGCATAAGTACCATTAAATTCACTAATATTTGACATGTATACCCCTCAATTCACTAAAATCTTGCATTATGTACCCCCGACACCTTCAATGATATCATGATTTATGAAATGTTTTTGACATATTTCGTTGGAATTCACCTGTATAAATGCAATATTTTGAAGATTTCAAGGGTATTGATGATAATATGTAAGAGTTAGGGTATACATGCAAATACAGTATATTTGAAGGATATATATGCAAAAAACCCTAAAATATACCTTTCCTCTTTTCTCAATAAAGATCTTCAGAGCCTCCAAAAAGACTCGTGTATTGTCTCTAAGGCTCCAAATTTCCTGTGGATTCTTAAGACCAAGAGAGGACATTGCAGACATTACTAAGCCATCCATCCTGCAGTCCTCTAAGTTTCCGTTTTGCTGGTCAAGCTTGTCTGGCAAGACATCCCTAATATGTATTGGTCTTGGCTTATTTCTGTTCTTCCATGTTTCTTCATTAGCCAAGGCAACTTCTATGTTATACCCAAAAACATGGTCATAAATTTTCCTGCCATACTGCTCAGGATCCTCCTCTGATCTTCGCTCAAATACATCTTCAATAGGTTGCATTGAATCGTTAACATTATTAGAACGAACATTGAGATCGTTGTCCTGATCTTTGTTCCCAAACAACTTCGCAAAAAGCAGTTCCTTTGCCCAGACAATGCAGTGTACAAACTGTAAAATATAAGAAACATTAACAAAGTACTGCCATATAGAATAGAACTCTCAAAGGAAAAATCATAAAGAAAAGAAAAACAACAAGCGTAAAAGGATTAACATGACAATATGAACTACAGAGTACAGATGAAAATAATAAGCAATTTCTCTGTCGTCACCAGAACAGAACACTGAAATGTCTCTCAAAAAGTTGAGGTAACTTTCTTCACAGGTGGTAATGAATTAGATGGCAAGTTCCAGGTTACTCAAACAAGTTGCCATAAAAATTGTTGAAGAGAATAGAAGAAAAACATTTACAAAATGTTAAAAAAGAATTAGAATCATAGTTGTCAAGCTGACTAAGGAAAAAAGAGGGAACATCCAGGCACTTGGCACCAAACTATGCCTTATGCTGCGAAATTAACAGCCATATTCATGATTACCAAGTTATAAGGGTACTCTCTTTGATAGATCTCAGTTTTTCAAACTTACAAGTTCCCATAGCTACAGAGAAGTGGTTGGGAAAAACAGGTCTTCCTTGCTTGCATGCATGGCTTTCGCTGACTGCGACTACTAATTTTGCACCCACTGGCCATGGCTGTCTAAGTCTATCACTAGCTACAACGACCTGCAGTCAGTTACTACTACTGCCGCTGCCAGCTGCAGTCAACTGTGGCCAGTTGAAAGATAGATGGCTATGGTTTTTTTTGGAAGGTGACATGAAGTCACATTTCATTGAAGATAAGCAAAATACAGAATACAAAAAGACCAATGGCCAAGGTCAATACCCAACATTAAGGCAAAAGCGAGCCGGATAAAAAACCTAAGACTTCTATTTTAATAAGGAGATAAAATAAAAGTAACAAGAGTATCTCAAGAGGATCAAAATAAAAAGTCTTGATACATAGAAGCCCTAGAAATGAGATCTCCATCTGAAGCTGTCCAGATTTCAGCAGATCTTCCCCAATCAATCACCCAATTGAGTGCTCTTCGGAGGATAGTGGAAGGTGGAGATAATTCCCGGTTGAATTTCCTATTGTTTCTGCCCAACCAGATAGACCACAACATTGCTGGAAGAAACAGAGACCAAATCATATTGTCAGACTGGTTGGGGCAGTAAAGGGGCCACATTTGCATGAGATGAAGGCAATATGTCGGTTCCATCCACTGAATCTTCAATGCCTTAAATAGGATTCTCCACTGGAAATTGATGATCCCGCAATCACAAAAGAGATGATTCTGATCTTCTTCAGATGCTCCACAGAAAACACATGAGGTGTTTATGAGGTTGAAGATTTTCTTCAGTCTACGGGAGGTTGGAAGTCTGTTCAAGGCCACCTTCCAAAGGAAGATCCTGATTTTAATTGGAATAAGATTGGACCACACCAAGGATTTCCACCACACTCTGATGCCACCGTCTTGAATAATACGAGTTAGAATCCTTGAAGAGAAGGTTCCTTTACTGTTCCATATCCATACTCTTTTGTCTGCCTGGTCCGTATTAATTTGGGTGTCTGAAAATAGATTAAGAATTCTGAGAAGCTCCCCTATTTCAGTTTCTATAAGATTTCTTCTGAAGTTGAGGTTCCAATGAGAGCCATTTCGTCTGGAGAGAGCTTGCGCCACTGATGCATCCTTGGAAGCTGAAATCTGATAGAGATTAGAAGCAATATCCATGAGGGGAATACTAGAAAGCCAAGAATCCTTCCAGAAGCTAATGATTTCTCCATTGCCCAATTGAAAGTTAATTGCTGGTAAGATCAGAAAATTCAATTGAGTGATATTCCTCCAGATTTGGGACAGCTTGTAGGAGTTGGAAGGCTTCATAACCCATTTGGAGCAATTATGATAGTACTTATCTTGACTATCCTTACCCAGAGATGTTCTTCTTCTCCAAGTCTCCACAACCATTTGGCAAGCAATGTTTTATTAAAGTGACTAATTAAAACCAGTCCAGCCCCTCCTTGGTCTTTACTTCTGCAAACCTTATCCCAAGCTATGAGATGAAGGCCTTTCCCTTCTCTTTTACCACCTCCCCAAAAAAAAGATCTTCTCCTTGCCTCAATCATATTTTCCACAGATCGTGGGATTTTGAGAATGGAGAGATGATAAGTGGCTAGAGAGGAGAGAACTGAGGTTGAGAGAATCCATCGTCCACCGTTAGAGAGAAATCTAGCTTTCCATCCTTCTAGCCTTTGATCAAACTTCTTAATAACCACATCCCAATCTCTAAGAGATAAAGGGCCACTGGATAGAGGCAGACCCAAATATTTAATTGGAAAGTGAGAAGCTCTGCAATTAAAAAGATCAGCCATAGAATCCAACTTGGTCCTGTCCAAGTTAATTCCAACAACTTCTGATTTCTGGAAGTTGATATTAAGACCAGTAATAGCTTCTGTCAAAACCAGCAATATCTTCAAGTTTTTCAACATTCCCATATTACCAGACGAGAACAACAAGGTATCATCTGCAAATTGTAGATGTGACAGAAGAAGACCATTCCTTCCTATGTTAAATCCGTCCATCAGTCCTAGAGCAGCAGCCTTATCCCAAAGAGAACTCAATATCTGGCCTATCACAAGAAAGAGGAGGGGAGATATTGGGTCACCTTGTCTCAAACCCTTGGAGCTACTGAAGAAACAACAGGGTTGTCCATTGAGCAAGATGGAAAATCTTGATGTTGAGATGCAGCTCATAATCCAATTGATCCATTTGTGTTTGAAACCCATGAGACCCAATGCTTTGTGGAGGCATTGCCAACTGATAGTATCAAATGCTTTCTCAAAGTCCAACTTGATCGCAAGTCCTTCCTTCTTAGTAATTTTCTGGTTATGGATTGCTTCACTGGCAGCCAGAAAATTATCTAAGATGAATCTACCTTCTAGAAAAGCTTATTGATTTTTATTGATAACACTCTCCAGTGTTGTCTTCATTCTATTGGGTAAGATCTTGGTAATGATCTTATAGCAGCCGTTCAATAGGCTAATGGGTCTGAAATCAGAGACTCTTTCAGCACCTTCAGTCTTTGGGATTAGCACAATATGAGTTGAGTTAAAACCCCTAATGCATAGAGGTCTGTCTTGGAATTCCTTCACCACAGCCATGAAATCCTCCTTGATATCCTCCCAAAAGAACTGATAGAAACCTAATGAGAACCCATCCGGCCCAGAAGATTTGTTTACATTCATGCTGAAAATAACTTTCTTCACCTCATCTTCAGAAATTGGTAGGCAAAGATCTTCAGCCAGGTGTTCATCAATCTTAGGAAGGATATTATCATGCAAATGAGGTCTCCATAAGATGATTTTCTTTGAATAAATTCTTGAAGAATGATATGAAAGTATCTTGAATTTCTTCCTTGGAGTCAATTAGAAGGTCATCCACCTATCAATCTTTAAGGATCTTTTTTTAGAACTAGCCACTGCATGAAAGAACTTGGTATTCTTATCACCCTCCTTTAACCATTGTTCTTTGGCCCTTTGTTTCCATTTAATTTCTTCCCTGGTGACCAACTCATTATACTCCTTTTTGAACCCTCTGAGAGCCTGAGATTCTTCCGCAGAGAGGGCTTGATCTTCCGCCTTGACTTCTAATACATCAATATTGAGCAAAAGTTGTTGTCGGGCGCTATTGATGTTACCAAAGGTTTGGGAAGACCAAACCTTAATTTTATTTCTGACCCATTTCAGCTTTTTGACAAAGGATTGGGCTGCAAAGTCTGTCACTGAGGCCTCCTTCCACCAATTTTTGACTAAGTCTTTGAAATGCTCATGCCTGTGCCATGCCAATTCATACCTGAATAATCTATGGGATTGTTTTTTATTCCCAGTAGACAATAGGATAGGAATGTGATCAGAAATAGTTCTAGAGTTGCCTTTCAAGTGTGATAAAGGAAATTGTAAAAGCCATTTGGGGGATACAAAGACTCTATCAATTCTGGATTGAATATTGGCACTGCCTAGTTGGAGGTTAGACCAGGTAAACTTTCTGTTAGGAATGTCCAAATCCAACATACCACAGTCTCTGATCGAGGAACCGAAGTTCTCCATGTCACCAGTCCAGCTCTGAAGACCTGATCTCTCCCAAGGAAATCTGACACAATAGAAGTCCCCTAAGACACACCAAGCATCTTGGAATAGACTAGAAAGTCTATATAATTCCTGAAAGAATTTGTCCCTGAGTTGATGATTGTGTGGCCCGTACACTGAAGTGATGATCACCTGGAATCTGTTGTCTAGAGAGGAGATGTTAGCTGAGATGCTGAACTTACCAGTATCACACAGGGAACCTTGTAGTTTGTTCCCATTCCACAAAATTAGCTGACCACCACTGGAACCTATAGCAGGAATAGCAAGCCAATTAGTCACAGCAAAACCACCTATCTGCTTGATAGATACATCGTCAAGAGAGGTCATCTTGGTTTCCTGAATGCAGATACAGTCCAGTTTGAGGGACCTAGTGATATCCCTAACAGCTCTGGCTTTTGCTGCCCCATTTAGTCTTCTGATATTCCAGGTAAGGATGTTCATATCTGATTTAGATTCCCCCCCCCCCCTTCCCTTTATCTCTTAGACAATCCAATACGTCATTCTTCTGCACGAAACTCAATTCCCTTTTACCGATCTTCACCCCACCCCCTTAACCGTTCTTCTTGGGAGAGTGCTTGAGCTTGTCAAGTTTAATCAGTTTTTTAATAAAGCTTTGGATCATATCCTCTTTGCCTTCAAAGGAAATGCCTAAGAGTTTGCCGACCTGGACAATTTCCTCTAACCTAAAATCAACAGCCTCTGGTAAGCAGAAAGCTAACGAGGTTCAGTAATGGAGTTGACAAGGATCAAAGCCTTGGAACTGCCACGGTCATCTGAAGTTAAATCGTCTGAGACTATCCGGTCCTCAGGAAGAGATGTCTGCTTCTTGTCAGGATTAGCATGAACTACCACTGTCCCAGGGTCCAACCCAGATTTATAAGGAGTCTCTGTCTGCACAGGCTCCGTAACCTCCGTAGTGCAGTAGTCCAAAGCACCCTGAAGAATAACCAAATGGTTACCCGGGATGATCACCAAGGGACCAGGATCTAGTGTGGTTTGGAGATCCTGGTTGCTCTCGTAGTCAAGCTGAGCAGGTGAAGGAACTCCAGAGGATGACTCGGGTGCGACGCCGATCCGAAGATCAGAAGAACCGGGTAAGGAAGAAGGATCAACGGGCATTGTTACGGGATGAAGAGGACGGTCCCGTGACTTACCCGATATCGATACGGGTCGAAAAGGATGGACCCGTGACTTAACCAATAGAGGGGAAGAACCCAGCATGCTAGATCCGTTAAGCTTACCCGATGTTTCTTGACCCGCAGCCGCTTGGGACAGTGCTCGAGACTGTACATCTTCGCCCGGTTCCAGGCCGCCCACCACCGAGAGAGAAGACCAATGGCAAAGTTGATGGTGTCCATTATGGCAACTGCATCGGCCTTCCCACCCCACCACCGCTGCCTCGAGCTTTGCCGGATCACAACCTCCCATCCTCTTTTCTTCGGGACACGGTAGGCAATTAATGCCAGCATTCATTCTCGGTCCGCACAGAATCTGGAAAGAGTCAATGGGACTCGCGAGAGAATCAATGGCACTCGGGGGAGCATTTAAGTGACGAGTCACAAACTCGTGACTCGGGAGCTCGTTCCCATCATGCAGAGGACCTCTCAGGGGACTCACAGTAGAGCCCTGCTTGTCGATCCCTTGTTTACAAATCCACCCTTTAGACTCTTTATGTTTTCTAAAGGAAGACACCACCTCGGCCCAGGTCCAGTCACATTGTTGGGAACCCGGGACCTCCGCTGCTGAGGGAGGTTTCTCTACACTGATGGAAACCCAGAAACTCAAACCGGAAATATTGATCCTCATTTTCCCAGGTATGGAGTCAAAGGACTCCACTTCAACTTAAACTCTAGCGAACAGAAGAAGGGTGTTGTTGTCTACGCCTTTGAGGGAACCAAATTTATCTACGATGCAATGGAAGGTTTCTACATTCCATATATGTAGTGGAATGCCTTCTAGTCTACACCAAAAATTGGGGCCAACGTTAACTGGTACCGTAGCCACATCAACTGTCCACGGAGCACAGCTGAGTTTGAGATTTTCGGAAGACAGGAAATGAACCTCCTTGCCAGCAAGCGTCCATCTCTCCCCTAAAGCATGCACAAGGAAACTGTTACCGTGAAGCTCTTTAATACTCCATGAATGGGCAGACTTCCATTTATCCTGCAACAAAAGAAGTATTCTGGAGCTCAGAGATTCCGGGTCATCTTCTTTGATGTTGACACAACTGAGAACCTTCACCACCAGGCTCTCTTGCAGAGTGGCTAGTGAATCATTCACTGACTGGGACCAGGGGATAGATACAATCCCGCTGAGAGTGGCTCCTGGAAGAGGAGAGATCTCACCATAAACCTTGGGAAGAAGAAGCTTTCTAGGAGGAAGAGTGGGAGCAGAATCTATGATTCCACATTGGAAGCTCCTATGACCTGAACCTCTACATGAGAAGCATCTGACGGCCTCTCTGCAATTCTTGGCTCTATGGCCTTTCCTCAAGTACCTGAAACATTCATCGAAGTTGACCGAGGGAGCAGCGGGATCTTCTTGACCACCGGACAAGAGGAGCCTTTCCTTCTGGTGATCTTCTGCCAGCCTTCATCATCAACTCTCTGTTCCACATGGAATCTCACCTCTCCTCTTCGCTCTCTGCTCGCCTCTCCTTTCACACTTGCATCCCATATTTGGGATGGCCGGCCTGGATGCTTCGGAGGAGGGTCTAGCGTCTGGTGACGCAGCTGGGGGGGAGGAACGGCGCCAGTGGGTATCATCCTACCTCTCGTGATCTGGGGCTTTCACATATTGTCATACAATCTAACATAAAGAAGATAGATGGCTATGTTGGTGCATCCAAATTCTACAAGGGAGAGACATGAGAGATATGGCTACATGATTAGATATGAGAGAACTTCCTTTATCTCTCTAGTAATAGTATATCCGAGAAGGAAAATCATGCAGACAACTCCATTTCAAGGACAGAGTTGTTAGCTAAATGGAACTCGGAGGCAAATGGAATGAAAGAGAGAGGTCATGTCACAAGAGGAAGCAGCAGCTCTGTTTTCCTTTTTCATCTGGGGAGGGGAGGAGGTAGCATTATACAACCAGTTAGACTTTTAAAAGTTCTATGTTCCTTTTTTTTCACGTTAAGTCTTCCAATTAAACGGCCATACAAAAGACCAAGAAAGAAATATAACTGCAACTGAACGCCTGAACTTTAATATCTGTACTTGAAAGTCATTTACTTATCAAGATGTGGACAAAACACTCTCAATATCATGTGAAAAATAACCATCCCAATTAAAACCTGAATAGTTTGTAACATGCTAAAATTTAAAACTTTGCATCTATAAAACAATTCCTGCTCCCCCCCCCCTAAAAAAAGCAACTATTTTGCATTCCACTCTGTTCATTTCCCTTCAGTAACAATGGATGAGACAAAACCAAGCAATATTAAATGCTATCAGATTTCAACACTGGAAAAAGAAATGCAATGCCAACTTAATGGATGTATCAGAAAGGTTAAGTTCAATAACACATGCATAATATTGGTATAAATATCTCGATTTTAAACATAGATTGAGGGCTTGACATAAGCAGCTCTTCGTCAATGTACAAATTCCATACAGAGAATGCTTGCACAGTTGCACTTGGTCCATATTATTTCCAAAACCAAATAAAATAACTGTAGCATTTAAGAAAACTTCAAAAGACTGGATTTGCATTAGAAAATAAGACACAACCGCACCTGTTTAGAGGCAAAACAGTAATTGAAATGTTCTTGCTACTAAACTGCTTTACCTTTGAAGGTGTGCTAGTGATGGTGCACACAGGGTATGTTTTGGGTGTTGGTTTTGGTTGGCATTCATAGCACTCTGTTTTTCCCTTTACATGGACGGTAACCTGGTCCAAGAAGGAAAATATACCTGTCAGACCAACAAAGAAATTCCTCTAAGTGTAAACAAGAAAAAGAAAACACAAGTATCCCCAGAGGAATGTTTTCAGCACAAATATAAGAATCATGAGTACTTATATAAAAGAGACCTGTAATCTCAAATAGTGCCTTTCCATTAATATGAGAAGGGTGATATTGTATGTCAGAATTAAGAAATGATGGACGTCAGATAGAAACACATTAAGTTACTAAAATTTTTACAAAGTGACAAAGAAAACATAGCATGCAGTTAGTGCTTTATGAGCATCCATAAAATTTAACTTTTTTTTCTGAACAAATGGTCATAGATAAAGATAACCTGATCCTTAAACAACTCAATCCCAACTCAAATCAGGTAAACTGATCTAGTGCCATCATTCTGCAAGTTGGAAGCAGTAAATCTGGAAAGAAAAAAAAAGGCCCTATACAAAAACACCAAGAAGGTGTGGCTCATCAAGAACCATCCCCAAGACAACCGAAAATGGATGAGTTGGAACTATCCACATTACACAAGACTGTAGCCCAATCTAACTTTGGCACACAAAAAGAGAAACCCTGTGAGGAGTAGAAGCCTCCTCCCTAAAAATCCTGTTGTTAAAAAGAAGAATACCCTTAATAACAGTATAAGATCATGAATGAGACTTCGATTAGGGTACCTTTGGTTGCTTGCAGGTGAAGCCAAACATAGGTGAGTTACATGTAACTCGCTGCGCTTCACCACACTTCTGATAGTTCGGTTGTTTGAGGATTTAAAAATCTAGGAATTCACCTCCCTAAAAGAGCTAAGACATAGAGATGACTTCTTAAGAAAAAGTTCGGAAGAAAATTACATGTATTGATCTCAATCTGTTCAATATAAACCTTCCTTTTACCTTCATACCTACAACTAGACAAACAATGAAAATCGATTTCATGAAAGTCGATTGTACACAACCAAATAATAAAATTGACTTCTTGAAAGTTTAGAAATAACCTAAGTGTCATTATTTGAACTCACTTCTATGTAACTCACCTTCACGAGCTCACCTCCAATGTAAGTGAGTTACTTTCGTTTAACCAAAGGCACCCTATATATGCTTACCTAAAGCTTATGAGCTATTGATTGTTAGTTGTGATTATGGGAAATCCATATAAAGGTGTAAGATCACAATTATCCCCAATGTAAGATTATGACTATAATTAAAGACTACAACCCTATGATTATGATCATACTATGATGATTGATGAATATTGACCCTTATTAAAGATTAAAACTATGATTAAAGACCACAAACTCATGGTTACGACTATGATTATGAATGATCAATTATGATCATATGATCATGAAATTATTACTAGGTTTTCTTTTTCACAAGAAATCCGGATTGCACCACTAATTTTATTAGAAATAAATAGAAGTAGCACAATCAAAAGAATATTATTATTATTATTACTAGGTTTCTCAAGATATTTTCTACATACACTACTAAAGAGAAGTGTCATCACTTATTGGCAAGATGGACCCACTATGATCTGAACCTGGGTTAAGGGATACCAAGTCAGTTCCTTGTGATTAGTGCCACAGTCGGGACATGGAGCATCCGTTTCTTCCATGAGGTCCAGAGTCTGGACTCAGGACATTACTGGCTTAGTCAGGGGATAGAAACTCATTTGAGTGCACTTGTGACTGGGACCAAGACTACGTAGTATGGAAACTATGCTCCCAGTAGAGCCTACAATCTGAACTCCCTGGGCAGACAGGCGGAAGCCAAGTGTATACATGTCTGTAGCATACTTTAAAACATGATCCAAAGAGCATAAAATATTCCCTTCACTTTTTCCAAATAAAACTGATTAATCGTGTGAATGAAAAATCCAGCAATCTAATCATTGGGTTTGCATGTATATTCAAGAAATATGACTTTCATGGCATGCTAAATGAACCTATTAAATACTAAAGCTACCAAAGATCCTTTAAAGAGGTGATGCAAGAGATAAAAGAAATGTATTAGTGTTATATTACCTGCCCCAGAAACCCTGTTGTACCACTTTCTACCAGAGGGACTTCAGCAGCCAAGCAAAGCCTGTTCACATGTCTTCTGGCATCTAAGTTGTCTAGGCCATTCAAAACTACATTGAACTGCTTATAGAAATCTACATTGAACTCGGGATTCTTAACATTAGCATGGTGTGGTGTAATATTTATGTGAGGCCTAAATCTTAGAACTGCATCACGAGCTACCTGAAGACAAAAGAAAGAGAGAGATGAGATAATTCCTAGTAATGCTGGATTATGTGAAATATTAGCAAGAATATAGAAAAAGAACTGAGGAGTAGACATAGCGCAAGATACAAATTATATTAATACATACTTTAGCTTTAGACTGCCCCACATGACTTTGGCGGAACAGGAACTGTCTGTTAAGATTACTCACTTCAATTGTATCCATATCAATCTGCAGAAGAAGAAAGAGTAATCCTTTGAAAAAGTAAGAGCCATGCACCAGAAACTTAAAGAAATAATGAATGAAGTATTTGCATATCAAGGTCTCCAGATAACCTCCACTTTTAGGGTGGTTCAAATCCAATCAAGGCCAGAAAGGGAAGAAATTTCTAATTCAATTGGAGCAACAACGAGATTGCTAAGAAAGCCGCAAACTTGATGATCCAAACTGACAAAAAAATTGGTTGATTGTGCAAATTTATGGAAAGAGAATTCAGAGAATCAAGGAAACTGTACAAGAAAAGAGAAAAGGAAAGGGAGCTTCATTGCTTTCTCAGACTAATAACAGCATGCACATGGACAGAGAGGTATTTAGCTGTCAGATGCTTAAGAAAGCCCACTACATGAAATATTTCCATTTAGCGGGGGCTATGAAGTGGATCTGAATTTTCAGATGGCCTGTGAAGCTTGGCAACAGAGGTATGGGGAGTTAACATTTTTAATATTCCTTTGTAATTTCTATTTTTAGGGGAGAATTTATTTTTATAAAGTGGAAAGGAGCTCAAACATATCATGGACGGTTGTTTTAAGTTTTATCTAGCACTTGAGTAGGTGGTTGTGGTATAATGGATGAGTAATCCCTCATACCCCCTCTGATTGTACTACCCACTATTTATTTAATAAAGTTGCTGTAGTACATAAATATGGAATTTGATAGATTAGGAGGGCAGGAAAAGATTCATGTAGCTTATCCCAAATAATGAGATAAGGCTCTGATGACTATGATGGTGGCGCCATCCACAATTTCTTTTGAAAAGAAAAAAGTCTCTGTATTCTATTTGGACTAGGATTATATGTGTTCTGGTCACATAAGTATTAGGAAGATGTTCTGTTCTAATTACGCTAGTATTAAGGAGCTACCCTCGTCCCACTTATATTTGGAGACATCTTGTACCTTGCACACATAGTGGGCTACTACTCAAATGTTAGGTAGAAAGCTATATTATCAAAGGCGATAGCCTCGGTCACCTAGGTGATGAAGTAGGTTGAGGAGAGCCAAAACGTCTCGCCTCACCTTTTGTTCGCTTAACTACCCTAGACACTTGCCTATGATGTATATGCCAAATGTTTGTTCCTTTTTTAATTATGTGGTATTACTTTTTCTTGTTCTTAATTATTCCAAAGTGGGTAATTTTTTTTTTTAACAATGTCCAGTAGCCTTTTTTCCTTACATGTTATCACATTTTTTCTTATTTTTGATGATTTCTAAGACCATCCACTACTTATATCAATGCGGGACAGCGGTGGAGAGAGGCAAAAGGAGGAGGAAGAGGGGGAAGGGGAGGGGTTACCGGCATCCCACCGGTAGTGGAGAGGATCTTCCCGGCATCGCACTGGAGAAGGAGGATCTAGGGCATCTCACCCAAGGAAGAAGGAGGCTGCACTTCAAATCTTTCAAATTTTTCATTACTTCTCAAAAAAGGAGTACAAGCAAATTTATAAAGACCCAAAAGAAACCCTAATGCAACCCTAATCACGAAATGACCTAAATACCCCTTATTCAAGGACTAAAATATGACATAAAATCTTTAAATAATGAAAGTACATTAAGTGGGACTCTGATGGGCCAAA
This sequence comes from Zantedeschia hybrid cultivar, assembly GCA_030544215.1. Lineage (NCBI taxonomy): Eukaryota > Viridiplantae > Streptophyta > Magnoliopsida > Alismatales > Araceae > Zantedeschia > Zantedeschia hybrid cultivar. The sequence continues at coordinate 2,518,864 of JARZZO010000007.1, forward strand.
TAAAATATAAAATGGGCTTCCGACTTCTTTCCCGCAATACTTGGATTCTCATCACATATGAGATGTAGATGGACTTAGGACATTACATGTTAGACATGATCAGCGCTTCTCAAAGTCTGCATATGATTATCTTGGATGGTTTCTTTATTTTCCTCATATAGCAATTTTCGTCCTTCCTGGTGATTTATGAGAGAACACGTGCCTCAAACGCCTATCCGATCACCTAGGTATTTGAGGCTTAGACAAACCCCCTGGTCACCTCACTCGCCTCTGACTACATAAGTAGAGAGCTTTCATTATTTTTTCTTACCCCTAACATGGTGTCAAAACCTAAGCCCATTTCTCATTGTCTGTGACACTTCAGGCATTCATCAGGTTCCTTCCCTCAAACAGAGGTTGAGCTTCTTTAAGGAGCCGAGTGCTCCTACGATACCCTCCCTTTGGTCATGTTCAAAACTCCTTATCATTCTTTCTGGCTTTGCATTGTGCTCCTAGCTTCCTCAGCCACCACCTGCGTCTGCATTTTTTCACACAGCAGTCCTGCTCATTGTTATTGCCATTCGGCTCCACTTGCTGCCATTGGCATAGGGTTCATTCATCATGGCCAACATCATATTATGTGTCACCATCACTGTCTACTACCCAGATCATCCCCACTTCGGCCAACCTTATGCGTCGCTGCCTTCATTGTTGTTCTATTGTCAGGGTTTATGTTTTATCACACACTCTTGAATCTGATATAGGCAAACTAAGCACATCCAGCCACCAGAGCCAGACCCACCGGACAGATCAGATTAACTTAAACCAAAACCAATTCAGCCAGCCAATTTATTTTCTTTGTTTTAAGCCTGTTCAGTCACCAGTCCATAATTTTATTTATACTAGCTCAGGAATTTCTTGGAGACCTGTTCAGTCCCAGTTAGCAACAGCCCAGCTCAAGCCATTTTTAGGGACGGTTCAAGCCCTTTGTCCACTGCCACAAACCCTTCTGCTTCAAGATTTCCAGTCAGTTCAATCCCTTACTTACAGACAGTCAAAGCCCTTCTTCAGCCAGCCATTCAGTCCCAGTCAGCATCATATCAAAAACTTGATCGAAACCATGCAGTCATTTCTTCATCTGGCACCTATTTGTGAGGTTCTAAGAATTGTTCTGCTGTCCAATTACTGCTTTCCGCATGTCTGCTTACCATATATCTATGCCAGTGCTTTTAAAAAACCGACCAGACCATCCGGTTAAGGGGAAAAAAGCAGAACCAGTAGCTTTTCCGGTCCAGTTCAACCAAAAACCCCATCCTTCAAAAAAAAAAAAAACATAGGAACTAACTAAAAATCAGTTAGTTTAGTCCAGTTCACATGAAAAACAGCCGGTTCAAAGTCAATTATAATATTTTATTTTGTAGAATATAATCTAAAACTATTCAAATTTGAATTCCAGATCACTTCTTAAGGTTAAAATCAGCATATAAGAAGGATAAGATGAGTTTAGAAATAAATAATAAATACAAATGTATGTAGTATAAATATGTTGAATATTATTTTATTAAATAAAGTGATTCAGTCTAAAACCGATTTTATCCACTCTGGTCCAAAATAAACCAGACTGCAAGCCTCTTTGGTTTAATGGCCATTCTGGTTTTGAAGACATTGATTTTTATAGATTTACTACACATCGGCTCATCATAATACCTATATGTAGCATTTCAATGTGTTATCTCAAGCACTATTTGCCTATCCGGTGCACCTTTCACGAGGTACTAGAGATTACTTTGCTGTCCAGCGGCACCTTTTGTCTGGCTGATCACGCTTTATATCCATCCAGAAGTTTTTCAGTATGTTGACTTCTTTGGAGCAGTCTATTTCTTTGTTTGGGCTCCATTTAAGCATTTGGTTCATTTCCTTCGACTGGTTCTCTTTTTTAGAAGGTGACAAAAGTCACAATTCCATAGATATATGTGAAAGAGGTACAGGAAAGCCCATGAGGGCACACTCTTGGGTAGGACAGTCCCCCATCCAAGTCACAAAGATTTGAAAGGAGTTAGCAAAAAGCTGTTTTATCAAGAAGATAAAACAGGATTACATCGAAGATTAACTAAGCGATCAGCTGCCTCCACAGTCTGGTTTTGTCATAAATAACAGAGCTGCCATCATCCTTCGACTGGTTCTCTTCTTTGCACTGTCACTTTTATTTCTATTGCATTCATGGCGCCCTTTGCACCCTGCTATCCAGTTATCTCTACCAGACAAATCAGCTCTTTTTGCTCTGGAAGATGTATATACTCTCAATCATGGTGTGCCGGATCGACATGGCCAGTCCGGTCGAATTCAGTCTGGTCCGATCCGATCCCATGCCCCAGTCCACCATTCTCTTTAAGTTTTTTTTTCTATATAATTAGCATTTCTCTATCTAAGTTTTCTCTCCTTCTCTCTCTAAGCTTTCTATCTCTAAAGTTTAAAGTTTAAACTCTCTTCTCTATCGAGTTAGCTTTGGGAAGAAGCTCTATAATAATCCGATGGACTCTTCCAAGCATTTTTTTAAGTAAGTTGTCTTTCTATGACACACACTCTTTCTCTCTCTAACATCCATATCTATCTAAAATCTTCTCTTTCTTGCTCTTTTTTTCCCTTTCCTTAGATACATTAGTATTAACAATTCTCAATAATAAATAAAATGAATAAGTTTACCAAATTCTACTTTAAAAAAAAATAAAAAATATGCACCACTTTTTTTTATTGAGGATTATACAATTTTGGATACAAGCGACAATAAAAGTACTTCAATCATATACATTTATTGAAAAAAAAATTATCAATGTTTGGACTCCATATCCCCTTGGATGCCAACGTCACATTCTCATAATAAAACATCATGCTAAAATTTTTATCAATGTACAATCTTATACCATGGAAATGTGATACTGACACCAAAGAGACTACATATTACTGTCATCGATAAAAAACTTTAAGCAAATGTATATGATTGAAGGATCTTTATTGTCTTTTGTATCTAGAATTGAATAATCTTCAGTAAAAAAAAAATGGTAGATTTTCTTAATTTTCTTTGAAAATACAACATAATAAACTTATTAGTTTTATTCACTATTGATAACTCATAAATACTAATGTATATAAGAAAAGAGAAAAAGAGTAAGAGATATAAAAGTTTAGAGATGAAAGATAGAGAATGTGTATTATGAAGAGACCACTTACTAAAGAAATAAAATAAAGTTAACTTAGACACAAAGTAAAGTAAAGAAATCAAGGTTCAAGCAAAGAAAAATATTTAGATTTTTTTAAGATTTTTTATTAAAAAATATTTTTAACACTTAAAAATTATATAAGGGAGAAGGGAGATCGGACCAAATAAGTCCAGGATTGGATCGGATCAGCCAATCCGATTGGTCTGGATCAAGCCGATCCGTGCCCGATCCCTGATCCTTCCTTCCTTGCTCCCAATATGGTTGACAAAGAACTACCCCCAGTATTCTCAAAGATGCCTTTAATCAAGTCAATGTGAGGGTTGTTTAATGCTTGTATTAAGGCACAGTTTTTTTAAGCCCAATAGATGCATTAATACATATATATATAGTCTATTCTTAATTCCACAATATGAGTTTGGCTTCACACCTGAGTTTTAATTCATTGCTCGTTCCATACGCTAAATCATGCGTGTATGCTCGACAATTAAAAGACAGGATGAAGAAGGCTCTTTGTGAAAGGTTACCCCACACATTATGCACAAAGAAAAGGCTTACTAATGACAGCGAGTTGACTAAAAGAGCAGACAAATGGGACAATGGGAGGAGTCTGTCACAGTGAACACCCAAATTTAGGGCAAGAGGGAAGGGGGGATAAAAGGAAGAATCAAGGCGGCAGCCCTAGGCCACGGAGCATAGCACCCCAAGACACGCGCTTCCCCCAAACTAATCCATCAAAACTCCTAAATACGACCGAACACACACATGCCCGGAACAAAAAGAAAGGCAGAGAAGCCTAGCACAGAGGCGTAGGGTAGTGGAACCGCTTACAACGTGGATGTCCTCGAAGCCCGACAGCGCAAGCGTCTTGAGCAGCTCGCAGCCGATGCCGCCGGCCCCCACCATGAGCACCTTCGCCCCCTGAACCACCAGCACCCTGTCAGCACCATTCCCCGCCAAATCGAAGACCCCACCCGCACAACAGCAAATCTACGCAAAGACAAAGGCGAAATGGAAGAGAAGACCCCCGGCAGTACCTTGGGCGCCCGCAGCTGCTGCTCGGAAGCCATGCGAGGTCACCAGCGGCAGCAAGAGGTCGACGACGACCAAAGGGTGACGGGTCAACCAGCGCCGGCAGGGGGTGTGCGGTGGAGGGGAGTAGGGGAAGCGAACAAGTGAGGAGTCAAAGGGGAGTGGGGCTTTGCCGGAGGGGTTTCAGGACTGAGAAGTGGGGGAAGATGGAGGGAATCTGAAAGTGTTCGAGAAAAGCCTCGCCTTTTTCCCCTTTCTCCATCACCCCGCCCTCCCTATTGAGCGCTATAGACTGGAAAGGGGGAAAGACGTCTCTGCAACAGTCTATACGGATGCAAGTTATGAAAACCCGGGTGAAGGAATGATAGGAGCATTTTGCCATGACAACATAGATATATTTGGATTTTGTTATAGATACCCCTGTGAACTTTTTTGTTCTATATGCTCATGACTCTCCCAAATTGTAATCAGTACCCCTGATACCTTTAAAAAGGTTGTAATTGCATCTTTTTATCAAGATATTGAGAACTTTAACTAAAAATATGTCAAAAAGATTCTATAAATTTTGACAAAGTCGAAGATAAATGTGCAAAATATGGTCAATTTGGGGGCTTATATGTAAAATTCCAAACCTATGTTAGAACTCACGGATGGGAGCAGTATAATCGTAATCCTTTTTGAGGCCGTCAAGGATATCTGTAACAATACAGAGGAGTCAAGAGTATGCATACCAATATATAGTTTACAGGGGGGATATATTAAAAAAATTTATAAATTTTTAGTTACACTTGTGTTTGGTTATTGTGTGTAAATCTATTGTTGTCGAACATAATTTGATTTGATATAAAATACTAAAATTTATTTCTAATTTTTATAAGAGTATAATATTTTGTAATATCTTACGAGCCAAGAGAATCCTGATATGTCCAAATGAGTTTATGAAAGGCCTCTTCAACATAAACCAACTCCATCTAAATTCATAAAAAATGCATTTTGGACAATTTTTTTTACTTCTTGATGACCTCGAACAAATTTATAATAATTTATTTTTATTTATCTAAATTGAAGATATCATAGAAAATAAATTTATGGTAACCCTGAATACATTTACGGCTCCTATCCAAACAGGCTCATAGCCCTTCTTTGGATGGAAGCATGAAAGAGCTTAGGTTGACCGTGTAACTTTGATTTGGGTAATTTAAGAATGACCTATGGTAAACTTAAGAATTCTTTAAATGACTTTTTGTGAAACTAACTTTGAGAGTTGGTTTATGATCCAGACAGATATTTCATAAAATAACATAAGCTTAAGACAGACTCAAAACTATGCTATTTAGCCTCCCGTCACAGCTGCAACGTCCGATTTCAGAGTTTTGAGAATGCGTGGAGGTAAACGAGTTCTAGGAGTTTGTTTATTATGGAGTACGTACGAAGAACTTTCTCATAAACCGCTTCTGACTGTTTGGTGCACCAAAACCCACGTCACAGCAGGTGTCATCTGGATGAAAGAAGAGGAAGCGCAATAGATCGAGCGAGCACCAGAGAAAAGTATTCACAACTCAATCATGAATCCTAAATCAACTTTTCTTAGCGATGATGATTATATGCAATCTATCGTTTTTACTTAATACCAGTCACATTAAACATTTTGATCTAATGCTCAGTTAAAAATCTTGTATCACATAGTACAAAAATTTCATATCATATTGTTTAACAAATCCGGGTATAAAAACCCAAGATTGCTAATCCAAGATGAGACACGCATAAACATGAAAAGCAGCACAAAACAATGGCACAGAAAATAAATAAATTTTAGGCAAAACAGGGTTTCGTCATGAGCAAAATGTACTCGAATCAGCCAGAGTCGGAGCAGCAACTGTTTAACCACCATATTTTGAAGCTTGTACAAAAATATTACCAGTTCCCATCTGAAAGCACAGTATGGCCGATAGCACATAGCTGGGAGATATCTTGAAACAACAGGAAGCATCAGGAACTCATAGCTGGGAGAAATCTTGAAACAACAGCAGGATGCACTAGGAGCTCACGTCCAAGGGCACCAAGAACAGAAGGTCGACGATTTCAACCCAACACAGAACAACAGTAAAAACGACTTCCCTTCCTTTTTCTATCTTTTCTCTGAGTAGCTATGGGAACACCATGAAGTAACATGGGAGGCATCCATCCAAAGTCCAATATCGAATAAAATTACCCACTGCAAGCTCTAAAAGAATGACACGGGAAAATCAGGAGGAGATCGAAATTCACTCAAACATGAAAGGTTCATTAAACATCTCACTTCAAAGTGATGTCATTGACCCCAATAGGCAGCTTTGGCTGGTAATTTTCATCCGTATCAACGTCCTCAATTTCCTGGATCATAGAGAAAACTCCGATGAGAGAAAGATGTATATCCATAAGTGGAAAAGGATTGCTATAAAGAACAGCAGTTGAGTTGTTATCATCACGAGAACATATCCTCCACGAGTCCCAATTCCAAATTATATCAACTATCAACCCTCAGCTCAAGAAGTTCTCAAAATTAATTCAAAATAATTTGGTCAACATTTGCACCAGAAGTGTGCCAACAGCATATGTGCAGAATTTAAGTATTATATTTTGTGCATTGATATTAAGTTCATCTGTAGCCTAACTGGCTGTAACAAAGCAATGTGGGTATCAAACTCTATCAAGAGAGCAAAAAAATCATTTGAGCTGAGGGTAGCATAAGGAATAGTGAATAGAGCACCAGTGTTCACATAAAATAGTTACATGCAAACTTCTCTTCTTGACGAATAGGTGATGTAGAGATGCACCTAGGATTGTCATGCTATCACTTGACATGCAAGAAATAGCAAGGGAGAGGAAAAGGTTGAGCTCCTCAATCAACTTCAATAGTTTCTTGAAAATAAATATCCACGTGTCACGACTCCATGACAAAATTGCAATGCTACACAAGTGAAATCTTAATCAAGTGCAAAGATGCCCCATATAAAGATCATCATCATCAGCGGCAGTAGCAGCATCAGAGCTTACCCCATTATTTGGGGTTGGCTACATAAATCTTGTCCAGCCATTTTAATCTACCCAATATCATATTTGTAGTCAAACCTCAAGCCAAAACTTGAACCTGAAAAATGAGCTCGAAGTGGGCATCTAGCAGCGAATGTGTGTTCGAATCAAAGCTTGAACAAGTGAAAGCTCAGCTCGGCTCAGTTCATTTGCACCCCTAGTCAAACCTAGGAGTGTCAAGTCTTTTCTCACCACATTTGACCACCTCATTGTAGGCCTTTCCAGAGTTCTCTTGCCCTCCCCCACTTGGATTGGAACACACCGTCTAACTGGTGCCAAATTTAGCCACAAGTGCACACAACCAAACCATCTAAGCCTATTTTCCCTAAGCTTAGTGTCAACACATGCTAAACCTAAGTCCCCACATATACATTCAATCTGAATATTATCTTTTCTAGTCTTTCCACATATCCATCTTCACATCCTTATTACCTCCAACCCATCTGTAACATTATTCACATAACAATGTGCAGCTACATTTCCTGTTCCTAGATAACCCCTGCAGAGTACATGCCACAAGATTCGCTTGATCCTTTTATACAGATCCCTTCCAACCATTTGGACTTTGAAGAAGTAAAGCATTCTTCCATTATTGTTAAGCCAACCTGAAAGTTCACTCAAACACCATTCTCCAAATTGCAGTGCACAACTGCACATATCCCATCAAACCACTATACACCCCACCTGGCCTTGTAAGATCTTTGACAGAAACCTCACCACCCCAACCAAACCCAAAAAAGAAGTTATCTAGGCCAGGCAAACTGCCAACTGAAAGGGTTTTCCAAATCCTTGGGTCTTTAAATGGGTCTAGCGGCTAGCCAATTAAGAAATAAGGTCCGGGAATATGATGACGATGATGAATCATTTTATTTCATGGAATCAAATGCTTAGTTCCAACCAAACTGAATTCTTCAGCAATTTGTGCCATGAGATTGCACTCCTTGGCTCTTGATTGAAGATTTCTTAGTAATTCAATTTGAATCTTTTCTTTTGCGTCAGCCTTACCCACCTCAAGTATGTGGATGCTACAGTCCTATGAGTCGCAATCTCAAGGAAGCATCCTTTTATCAAAGCTTCAACACTGTCACAAGACTATTTCATACAACTGTCGATGGTAGATCAACGTGATATTGCTGCAGGGTCACTTTCTCTGACCTCAGTTCTCTTGTATAGCACCTCCCAAAATATGCTACTTTTACTAGGTAATTAGAAAAATTAAATGATGATAGGAACTGAGAATTCTTAAATCACCAAAAGTTTACTGAAAGATTTATAGGCAAAAGCTGAAGATAATTTCTTCATTACCTGAACAACATCTTCACCTTTAACAACACGCCCAAAAACAACAAACTTGTTACTTGAGTCATGAACCGGCGCCGTCGTGATGAAAAGCTGAAAATCTTTATCATCATGATTAACTTTTGAAGTTGCTAGCAAAAAAGCCTCGTGTTTCAGACTGGTCATGTCAAACAATAAAGATAAGGTTTAGAATCAGCCAACTAGCAAGCAACAACAAAGATAAAGCAAAGGGATTTGATACATCAAGTGTATCAATTTTTCTCTTATCATCAAGGATGGCAGTCTCGGTATCTATCGGTACCAGCATCAGTATAAGTCGGTTTCGATGGTACCGGACTGGTACCAGGCCAAATCTGGCTGTATCGGCCAAGTAATGGCTGGTACCGGCTGGTTTCAACCCGTATCAGTACGGTACTGGCCGATACCCATACAATATGGCCGGTACAGACCTAAGTGCTTATCATAGAATATGGAACAAGATCAAACTCTAAGTTCCTATAAACATTAAATGAGCTGTTATACCTCTTGGCATTGTCAGATTTCCCCTCCACTATCCAATCTTCTGCAGCTCCAGCTTTTGGAAAGCCACCCACTTGAATGACATGATTTTTAACAACATGATGAAAACGTGTGCCTTTGAAGTACCCTTGTTGGCTGATTTACAAATTTGCATAAGCACTTAGAGCATTAAAGAAGATAACGAAAATGAGAAAAAGACAAACTAAAGTCGATGGATACCATTACATGTTTAAACAGGCAACAAGGAGCATAGAGGATATTAGCATCATGTCAAAAATTGATTCCACAATCTTGCATCAGATTGAGTTTAAAAGTTCATCTAACGATTCTCACCTCCCACTAGAGTGCCACAAGTAGCACAGCAGGTATGTTTTATAGTTAAAAGTAAAAGGAGCAGCCTACTGCCAGAAGGCTCATTGCAGGGTCCGGGCCTCTGGGGAGGGTCAATTGTACGCAGCCTTGTCCCTGTTTTTTTGCAGAAAGGCTCATCTATGACCTCTGGGTGACAATGAAATCTTACTGTTGCACCAAGTCTCCTCTACATAATTTATAGTTAAAAGCATGGTTTGCCATATTGTACCAAATCGGGCCAACTTGTATGAGTCAACTCGTATTTGGATGATACCAAGTCGTTGGCATGCCTAGATCGGTCTAATCAGCCTGGGACGTTATGGATCACACCGACTTACATCGTATTGGACCGACTCATGCCGGATCGCAGGATACAGACTCGAGTCGCTGTGATCCAGTGTGAGTTGGTTGCAGTTCGGGTTGAGTAACTGCGATCTGGCCCGATACGTGCAATTGGACAGAACACATCAGACAGATCCTATCATGGATGGCAGTTTCGGCCGGTACCGGTACGTACCGGCCGGTACGTACCGGTACCGGTACCCCCATTTCGGGCCGGTACCGTAAAAAAAAAAAAAAAAAAAGATAAAAATGACTGTACCGGACCGGTACCGGTCCGGTTTCGGGCGTACCGGCCGGTACCGGCCAGTACGCCCGAAACCGGGCCGGTACGCCCGTGAAACACCCCTTAAAGGGGTGTTTCACTGTCCCCTCTCACAGAAACAGATCTGTGAGAGGGGATTCGGGTTTTTTGCAGTGGGAGGGGAAGGGAATGAGGGAAAGGAGGAGGAGAAGGAGGGGAAAGAACCGCCGCCGCCACCCGCCGCTGCCGCCGCCGCCCGCCGCCGCCCGCCGCCGCCGCCCGCCACCGCCGCCGGAGACGTTTTCATCCTTTTCCGGAGACATTTTCACTGTTTTGGGTGGAAGAAAAAAAGAATGTATGATTTATATTTTAATGTAGTGATTATTTTTTAGTTTGTTACATATTTCTTAGATGATTTACGTTCATTTTCTTGATAAAATAGACAACCCCCAATTTTGGCCCTAATTAGCGGTTAAAAATTGGGGCTTTTGTCTAATTACTTAAATTAAACATCAATTGGAGCCTAATTAAGCTTCATGACATGTTTTAAACTAGGAGTGTGCTGTTAATTACGTTGATCGACGGTTAATTAGGGTAAATCCCCAATTTTGGCCCTAATTAGCGGTTAAAAATTGGGGTTTTTGTCTAATTACTTAAATTAAACATCAATTGGAGCCTAATTAAGCTTCATGACATGTTTTAAACTAGGAGTGTGCTGTTAATTACGTTGATCGACGGTTAATTAGGGAAAATCCCCAATTTTGGCCCTAATTAGCGGTTAAAAATTGGGGGTTTTGTCTAATTACTTAAATTAAACATCAATTGGAGTCTAATTAAGCTTCATGACATGTTTTAAACTAGGAGTGTGCTGTTAATTACGTTGATCGACGGTTAATTAGGAGAAATCTCCAATTTTGGCCCTAATTAGCGGTTAAAAGTTGGGGCTTCTGTCTAATTGTTAAATTAAACATCAATTGGAGTCTAATTAACATCCAATTTTACATGTTTTAAACTACGAGCATAATGCCAAATGTTCTTATATTTGTTTCTATTTTTTTTTTATGTGTCGTAGGAACATGGCTGAACAGCAAGAGCAAGACCCAGGGTGGGCCCATATCACCTTAATTAATACTGCAAAGAGGAGAGTGAAATGCAAATATTGTGGCAAAGAGATGGGTGGTGGAATCACCCGAGGGAAAGAACATTTAGCAGGGAAGACAGGACAGGTGACAAGGTGTACTGTCTGTCCCCGACAAGTTGCCAACGAGATGCGTGAATTGTTGCGTGGCCGAAAAGCACAAAAAGAACAAAAGAAGGAAGATGAGGTTGAACTCCAAGGCGAAATTTCAGGTAGACATAATACAAAAGGCAAAGGGATGTATACTGCGGCCAGTGGCATTTCTATACGTGAGAGGGAAAGGGCTGAACAAAATGTAGATTCTAGTGATGATGATGATGATGATGATCCTGACATGGCTGCAGCTAGAAGAGAGAGTTTGTGGCATCAACAAGAAGATGAAGCCCGAAGGAGAGGTGATGGACCATCAATAAGAGGCACAAGTCAACCTACAGGCCAAGTGGGTCCTATGGACAGTTATCTTTTTAGAAGACAGACTTCTACTCAGCCAAAAATCAAACAAGCAATGAGAGGAGTAAAAAAGTCAGCTGAAGCGGCAGGACATACTTTTAAAAGCATATGCAAATGATTTTTGCATGCAGGTGTTCCCTCACATGCTGCTCAGTCTCCTTATTTTCAGCCTATGATTGATGCGATAGCAGATCATGGTCGTGGGTTCAAAGCCCCCACACGTCGAGACATATATGGACGGGGGCTTGATGGAGAATACGAGGAACTTCAACAGTGGGTTGAAAGTTTTAAGGCAGTATGGAAGGAGAGAGGATGCACAATTATGTGCGATGGCTGGACTGGTACCACGAAGAAGTCCATGATTAATTTTCTTGTTTATTGCACAGAAAGGACAGTTTTTATGAAATCTGTTGATGCATCAAACTATTCAAAGAATGCAAAATATTTATTTGGTTTGATGGATCAGATGGTGCAGGAAATTGGAGAGGAAAATGTTGTCCATGTGGTCACCGATAATGAACCAAGTTATAAAGCTGCAGGGAAGAAGTTAATGGACAAGCGCAAACACCTTTATTGGGTCCCATGTGCAGCGCATAGTCTGGACTTGATGCTTGAAGACATTGGTAAGGATCCAACTATCAGCAAGACTGTAAAGAGAGCCCAAAGAATTACCCAATTTATTTATGGTCATCCCAGGATCTTGAATATGTTCAGAGAAAAAGCATCTGGAGGTCGAGATCTCATCCGTGCAGGGCCTACACGATTTGCATCTAATTTTATTTCTTTAGAATCTTTGCACAAATTCAAGAATGAGATCAGGGGTTTTATGTTTAATAAGGAGTTCTTGGAGTATATGCGGACCACTTCCAATGAATCTAAATCTGAACATTTGGAAGTGAGAAAAATCATAGAGAATAAAAAATTTTGGAGTAATATGGAGACTTATCTGAAGTTGGTGGAACCTCTCGTACAGGTGTTAAAATTGGTGGATGGGGATGATAAGAATTACATGGGATATTTGTACGAGGCAATTGACATTGCTAAGGTCCACATCAAGAACGCATTTCCCAACACTTATATGAAGTGGTGGGACCTTATTGATATCAGATGGGAAAGCACATTACACCACGACTTGCATGCAGCTGGTAAGTGAAGTCTTATACTATTACATGGGAGATTATTTATTAAATTGACATTAGTAATTTTTCACCTAAATGCAGGTTATTATTTAAATCCTCGAGTAATGTACAGTCGTCAAGTGCATATTGATGGAGAGGTGATTCAAGGCACATTAAATGTGATTGCACGTTTTTCGAGGACAATAGAAGATAGGATTGAGGCAGAGAGACAGGTATACTTAGTGAAGATCTGACTTTAAGATTTATCCAATTACTTGTAATTTGAAGAGCCTATGAATTCTATTAATTGTTAATTCCATCTTTGTAGATGAAGGCTTATAGGCTAAGGCTGGAGACATATAATGAAGACTCTGTGCAAATTGCTGTAGAGAAAGTGAGCCCAGGTATACTTAGTCATTGCATTGTTGTCAAATGTGCATAAGAAACGAGAACATACATTGATTAATTTTTTTTTTGGTTTCTTTTAATGATGGCACAGCTGAGTGGTGGATAATGGTGTACAACAGAGATAGGTGCTATAATCCATTGGCTTCCGTTGCAGTGAGGGTTTTGAGTCAGACGACGTCGGCAAGCCAATGTGAAAGAAACTGGAGCACATTCAGCCTTATACACTCAAAAATTCGTAACCGGTTAAAGGCTGAACGATTGGACAAATTGGTGTACTGCCATTACAATATGAGATTGAGGATCAAAAACATCCGGTTAAGACAACAATTGAGGGAGAAACGAGCTGCAGGGCACACAGAAGATGTGGTTGGCCAAATTGATGTGGAAGAGTTATTTGATGATGATAATCCCTTGCAGACTTGGGTTGAGACACGAGTAACTGTCGATGAGCCAGTTTTTGATCATGATGATACAGAATGGGCAGAAGGCATACTAGTTGGAGCTGTTGCTAGAGATCCAGAATTAAGAAGCTCGAAAAGGCAAAAAGAAAATTCACCTCCTCCTTCATATGAGTATCAGAGTCAGACTGAGCATGTGCCTTTATTTGCACCTGATACTGAGCTTGAGCCTGCTAGACACTCAGAATCAGATAGTAGGCCAGTCACTCCTAGAATGGTTGGGCCACCATCATTCTTGAAAAAGAGTACATCTACATTGGAGAGGACTAATCTGGCTGCCAGAGACGATCCTGCCATTGATGAGCTGAAGCAAATTTATGTGAGGCATACACCACGAGGAAAAGGAGTATTGAATCGATTGAACTTGCAAAAGGATCTAGAAAAAAAAGAAAGCCAGCAAAAACAGGCATCACAAAAGAAAAAATCAAGTACTGTTAAAAGAAAGTTAATTGTTGATTATGATCAAGATGACGATGATGATGGGACAGAGTCTCCTAGTGATGATGCTGGTGCAGCTGCAGGTGCTACTACCGGGGGCGGAATGTATGCACCTTCTTTCTCCTTACATGTTGACACAGGAAGAGGACAACATGAAAGTCAAGGAGATTATGATTCACAAAGCCAGCATGGACAGCAGTCAGGTTACGGAGGTGGCCAACAAGAAGCAGGCATGTATAGCTGGGGAGATCAAGTAGAGTATGAAGGCTTTCAATTCCATCCACCGATTCCACCCAGTAGCAGTTATGGGTCAGGGTCTTCTTCTTATCCTCATGCTACTTCTTTGCACCATGATTCTGGCATTTCATCAAGTCAACAACCATATACTCCAAGAGGGATTCAAAGAGGGATGCATGACTTGGCTGCATCATTGTTTAGTTATGGTGAATATAGGGAACATATGCAACCTTATTATGGATACCAGCAACAGCAACCAGATGATGAATCAGAAGGATCTACGGGTTATTATCCATAGTAAGGGACTCACTTATATTTTTCATAGGTAAGGATCGTTTGATTTCGTTCATATTTTGCATTGTTGTAAATATTTAGTACATTAACATAATATTTTTCATGTTTAATCTCTATTAAAATTGTCATTTTGTATGTGTTATGTGTACTTCTTTGTCTTAACCCATTTTTATCACACCCAACACATAGCTAATTAATTGTTTACATTTTTTCTGAATTTTTTCTGATTTTTTCTGAATTTTTCTGAATTTTTTTCTTTTTTTTCTGATTTTTTTGGGCCCTTTTAAGCCCGTACCGGCCGGTACCGGTACGTACCAGTACCGGTACTGCCTTCCATGGATCCTATGAACCCTTCCTCCCCCTCCTTCTCCCTTTTTTCTTGAGATTTTTTGGGTGAAAGTGGTGGATCGAAGGTCTTGGAGTTGGTTTTCTTCAAGAAGAAGGCCTTTTTGTCTGTTTGCAGCAGATTCCATCTGGTTTCAAGCCTTGAAACCAAGGTATCATCCTTGTTTCTACCCGAACCCTAAAGTTCTGGTTGTTGGTTCTTGTTTCTTTGTTCTTTGATCTTCCTTAGGTTGTTAGAAGATGAAAAATATCTTGGTCTACTACTTATATTTCATTTCAACATGTAAAAACCTAGATTTCATCAAATTTGGAGAAGATTTATGGATTTTGGGAAAGTAATTTAAAATTTTCAAAAAATAAAATAAATTTAAAAAAATAAATAAACGAACACTAACGTGATGATAGACATAAATCTATCATTCCCACTTCATTTCATGAAATTTATTCCTACCGAAGGATGTTGAATGTTTTAATACTATAAATATCAAATAAATACAAAAATATAGAATAATTAGTAAATTGTTCAAAAATATCAACAGGCATGAGAACTTTAGATCTATGACTTTATATATTTCATTAAATTGTAGCTTAAATGCAATGCAATTTAAGATACTCTAATAGTTAAATTAATTTAATAATCTAAAAACTCATTAAAAGCTTATACACTACGGTAAAGAAGTTAAATGATGATATAATTTCTGTTCAAGATTTAAAAACTATTAAAATTAAATTTTATACAGTTTTTTTTTGTTTTTTAGCAAATAAGTTAATTAATTTATTAAAATTTATTTGAATTTTAAATTATTGCTAAAAGTTATAAAATAATAGATGTCCTAAATTTATGTTCTATCTAATTTTAGTGTGCATGACGGTTAAAATTTAATATCATGAATTATTAATTATTTAATAAATTAAAATTTTATAATAAAAAATTAAAAATTACTTAAAATGCAAAATAATATGTTCATTGAAAGAAAAAATGTCCAAGACATATTCTTTTTATATCGTATAATTTGATGATGTTTTCTATTTTGTACTTTGCAAAGATGAGTCAGGAGATATTGAATGGCTTCATGAGACCATGGTTGATGTGGGGCACAAGTTCCAATGCAACTATTGTTAGTTTATAGAACATGGAGCTGGTGTATCTCGCTTGAAGAACCATCTTGCATGAGGCCGTACAGTAGGTTATAATGAAGTGAATGGCTAGCAAAATGTTCCTAGGGAGGTGAGGATAGAGATGGCCCAACATTTGAAAAGCCTCAAAGAAGTCCGTTTAAGGAATGTTGCAAAAAAGGATCAGGCCAAATAGGTCATCTCCAGAGTTGATTGATGATGAGATGATGACGATAATGAAGCAACGTGGACTGATGATTGTGATGATGTCCAGGAGGTACACAACATTAAGCATGTCCCTCCACATACTTAGCAGTTGTGGAGCAGAGTAAGGCTGAGTATTGGGAGACATAACAAATGAGATCCCAAAGGGTTCAGTTTCATGGGGGCAGAGCATCATATTGGTGAATCATCAGGTGTTGGTGGAAGCTCTTCAAGGAGGTCCCCCAATGGTCCAGAAATATATCATATTACTTCAGTGCTTCACTACTAGTCCACCAACTACAAGTCAACCTCATAAGCACAAATCAGGTACTCTTGTTCAGGAGGTAGACCCATACATGTTTTCTAGGAAGCACAGGAAACAAACAAGGGTTGATGATGTATATAAGAAGAAGGGTCCAAGAAGCACAAGCTGAGGGGTTGCATGTCAAGTCCTCCCACTCCAAAAGAGCTATCAGGGAAGTATCTTGACGATGAGGTCTAGGAGATTAGGTAGTACATTGGTTCATTAAAGAAGTGGAAGAAGTATATGGTTATCTTAATGTGTGATGGTTGGTCAAGGACTACCAAAAGTAGCCTCATCAATTTTCTTATATATTGTGACAAGCAAATGTTCTATCATAAATATGTGAATGCATCAGATAGGATACACAACCATGAATACATTTTGAAACTCATGCACAATATTGTGTAAGAAATTAGGGAGAAGTCCATCCTCCAGGTGGTGATAGACAATGGCTCGACATACAAGGAGGCATGAAGTATGTTGAGTGATCATACACATGATAGACCATTATTATGTGTCAAGGATGATGAGGGATCATACACATAGTTAGTTGTCGATGGCTGGCATCACCAAGTTTGCCACCAATCTTATTTCCTTGCAAAGTATGTTGAAGCATGAAGTAGGCATGAAATAGATGTTCAGGACTAACAAATGGATGCACTCATCTTTTGCTTCCTCAGAGGAAGGAAAGTATGTTGAAGGCTTGGTGAACACACCGGAAACTTGGTACAAGGTAAAACTTCTAATACAACTTATTGAGCCATTATATGAAGTGTTGCGTTGCGTTGACGAAGACCGAACACCAATCTTAATGTTGGAGTATGCCAAACTGGAGGCCCCAAAGAAGAGGATAGCTAAAATCTCAAAAAAGTAATCTCCAGATTTTCTGAAAAAATGTGGAAGGAAGGTGAAATTATCAAATGGCTTGAGAGTTACAAATGGTAGATGAAAGTTCACATTTCATGTCTATTTGTTAGTTTCCCATAAATTTTTACAGATGCATGATGGCTGATGCAACACCGTCACTTATACTGCAGCATACTATCTCCATCCAACAGTATGCACAAGAGTTGGCATACTATGATGACTTGATTGCAGCCATTACAATGGTGGTCAATTGAATGGAGGAAGATCATGTAAGAGCGGTGCAGGCAATTAATGAAGTAAGGTTCAACAACTATTTACTCTTACTTCATTCCATGTGCCTACGGTTGCATACGTCCAATGACTTTGCTGAGGATGATTGAGTCTCATATACTAGATCTATCGTGCTTATTGTTATGTCTGATGTTTGTACGAGATTATTGTCTATGGTGTACTACTTTGTTTTGTAAATTGAGATTATGAATGATGAGTGTTTATGAATTATGACTACATTAATCTCAATTTGTATCATAGTTTAATTTTTTTTACAAATTAATATCCATTAAGTTGGAGTATTTTTCTTAAATGTGACCTATAATCATTTACGGTAATGAAGGACGTGAAGTAGGACGTTTATTGTTGGATAATTATTCATAAAAATTAGAGATATGCCAAAAAAAAGGCCTTAATCAGCCCGATTCGTGCCATCATGCGAGTCGGACCACGTCAGCCGAGTCAGATCGGATCCGACTCCTATCTAGCTGGACCCATTCTGATCTGGATCCTTGACCTTGGTTAAAAGCATAAGCCCAAAAGAAAAATCCATGAAAGGAAAGAAATAAGATCATGATTAGTTTCTTATTAGGGAGTCTAAAAGGTGTAATCGACAATCCCTCCTTTTACTAGACAGTGAACATAATGTGGATAAGGAACTCAATATTTACTGCCCATGAACTAGCCCGATGTATTGAACTTAGTGAAAGTTGGACAAGCCCAAGATCCAATTCATCAAGCTCAACAACAATACTCTAACTGAACCTCAAGCAGGCCTTTTTTTTTTTAACCTTCATTTCTTTTTTCCCTTCGGGGGGGGGGGGGGGGGGGGGGGGGGGGGGGGGTGGCACGGTTTAAATTAAGACCTATAATTATTTGGTGGTCCAACCACTTACTTTTCAAGGGGAAAAAACCATAATTATCATGGTGAACCTTGAAAGTAGGATTCATGCACTTCACCATCAAACCCACTCCCATTTGTGCTATTAATCACCATTCCTGCTCTCATCCCCAAAAAGAATCAAATTTTAGACTGGAAAATATCCTTGCCGCCCACTCAATCTACCATCCCATTATCTACCATGCTTCTAAGTGATGAAGATCTAAAAACACCAGATAGATCCTGAGCCCATATTTCAAGTCCTGTTAGTTTAAAATGAAAACAAAAGTGGCCCTAAGCCTAACTAATCCTAGACGTAATGACAAAATGTCTATATTGGTTTTCAGTTGCATACCATAGATCAAGGAACCTTCCAACCAATTCTGGTGCAGCCTCCTTGTAAAGCTCTAATGTAACCGGACCCTTTGATGTGTTCAAAACCTGTTAGGGAAAAGAAGTGATAAGTGATATAAATGATATGATAACAAACACCAAAACAACAAAACCTCTTTCTCCGTATGGAAATCTACAAAGCATTTCCTCGACAAAAAAACATGTGAGAATTTCCTGTAAATAACCATGTATGTCATGGACACTGAAAGGATAAATCATAACTTCAATGCAAACGTACTTTTTGAGAGTGTTAGAACATAGAACTAGTTTTGTTGAAAATAAAAAAGCTGATACATCCAAGTAGACAGAGTGAAATAACTGACAACTCATAACCAACAGAGACAGACTGATCAGAACTCCAAGAATATCCTCCACAATCATCACAGACTCATAACATACGTTGGATTAACACTTCCAGAGATATAAAGTAACAGCAATATGTGTGGTAGTTGCATACTCCAAAGCATACTTTGCTGCAAAAGGGCTCAACCACTGAAAAGAATTTCAAATACCAAAGTAAGATTAAATCTCACGTGTCAACTTAAATCTCACGAGTCAACTCGGCAAGAAGTTGAAAGCCATCAATGCTGGAAACCAACTCCATCTCTCCAAAGCTCTAGGGCATCACAAACCTCACAACCGCAAACACCAAGCAGAATAACCAACTTCAATAATGCCCACAAGATGAGAGAAGCAATCTAACCTTTGATCTCCTCAAAAGCATACCATGAACCAAATTGCTTGTACATTCCAAATTTTCCCATTTGCCAACTTCAATCAAACTTCCAACTCTCCAGCACGAGACATTTGTTCTTATATCTCTTTTTGTATTCTCTGTTAACTAGAAGACAGCTGCCTCCAAATTCTGTAACTGGCTAGCTCTCTTCTGTATAACAACTGCAAATATTCTGCATCTTCTAATTAATTCACTGTTGGATAAATTGCTAATAAAATATTTCCTCCACAGTGACATATAAGTCAGTGAAGATAAATTATCATCAGCTTAAGTCCCTTCTCTTAGATCACCAAATCATTGGTTACATCATGTTTTTTTTTTTTGAGAAAAACATGCATTGTACCACCAATTTTATTGATAAAGAGAGGAAGTACAATACAAAGCAGACAGGAGAGATTCCTATCCCTTTCAAAAGAAAAGAAAAACTTACAATGGCATTAACTAATTAAATGCCTTATTCCAATTATCAACCGAGAACCCTAAAATATGTCGTGATCAATTATACAGAAATGACAAGCTTCTAATAGCAATATTTTCCACATAAATTTTACTCCCTCTGAATATCGCCTCATTCCTTTCCTTCCAAATGCTCCAACAGATTGCATGAGGAATAATCCCAATAATACTTCTATGCTTCCTGTGCTTATATTTGGATTTCAATTGTCTGAAGAAAGTCCACATCTCCCAAATTGTTTGAAAAGAAGGTTTAAAATGTAAGAGCTCCCCGATAGTAGTCCAAACTTGTTTGCTAACATGACAATTGACAAGCAGGTGGTCAACATCTTCCGGTTCACTGCCACAAAGTGCACATAAAATATCATCTTCATGGCACCATTTCCTCCTATAGACTTTAGTAACTATCCTTTTTTCATACATCAACCACATGAATGCTCTAACTTTGAAAGGTGATTTGATTTTTCACACGTCATCATTCTTCAAGTAGTTAGGCATATCACCTACCAGCACGGCATAATAGGATTTCACAGTGAATGTCCCTTTGGTAGGTGCCCATACTAATTTATCCTCCTCATTTGTATGTATAGAAATAGCATATAAATCCTTCAACAAAGATGAAAATTGTTGTATCTCCTCATCCTTCAGATTTCTACACATCCGAACATTCCACTGAATCTGATTCTGCACATTCTCATAGCAATATTTCACCAAAGTCCACTGATCTTCAGCAATAGCATACAGTTTAGGGTATTGCTCCTTCAACATCTTTTCCCCCAACCATTTGTCTTTCCAGAAGAATGTGCTTTCCCCATTCCCTACTTTGTGAAAAATGTGGTTCACAAAATGATTTCCAGCTTTGATTATATCAGTCCACAAAGAAGACATCATAGAAACATTTGATTTTTGAAGAAAAAATCTGCATCTAGGCATATGGTTACATTATGTTATGAACGATTCTTCCCTATGCCCTTTCCTTAGTGTCAGGCAATTAAGAGAACTGGCCGCCAAAGCTGTGGCGATCGAAGACCATGATGACAGTGGGGGACCAGCTCAGAATCCTTGTCATTTGCCTCTGGAGTTAACGGCAACAAACACAACAGCAATGTCCCTCGAAAGGCAGAGACAGATTTAGACATAAGAGCCTGTGCAGAGGATATGTGGACATTCTTCAAGGGACTATGCAACAGACATGCCTTGCTGTACTACAAAGAAAGTCCTGGGCATTCTCCTTCATGTGGTATGCTGGAGCTTTTGGAGAGAGCGAAGTACTATCGTCTTCATGAGAGGTAGAATATCTAATGAAAATATTTCTCTTAGGGCATTATCTTGAGTCCTTTCATCTTGGGTATCTCTGCTAGATCTTGGCAAAAGTGTTTAACTAGCTGCATTTTTTGTTCTTTTCTTTCTTTTCTTGGATAGGTACCTCTCCTATGCTTGTGATTGTATGTTCTATTGATTCTCAAAAAAAATGGTAGTACAATCCATGTTGTTCTCGGAAAAAGCTTTAGACATGATAGCTTGTTCATAGAAGGGTGGTGAATTTTAACTAGTTTGTCTGCTTCCTGACCCTCCCGTAAAGTGGGAGGTTCCGGAGTCTTCAAGAGAAAGCGAAGGCACAGGCTTGAGGCCTAGAAGAGAGAGAGAGAGAGAGAGAGAGAGGCTTTTGGCAAGCATTTCCCTAGTCACGAGCATGGACCAGGTGGAGCATTTGGCTAATTGGAATACATTTGAATGGTCTGGCAGAGGAGGTGAAGAAGATTCTAGATATGCTCAATGAGTCAACATCGAAGGGGCAAGGCAGCAAGATAGGAAAATGGTTGGCAAGAGGAAGAGGAAGATTTTTTGCATGCCATGGAACAGAAGATATGGAGCACAAATGTGCCTGCCAAGGCATTCCACTTATTGCAGGATGTCTGGTGTTTGCTGAGGTGTCAGGTGATTTTGATGCCTTCTCACAATCCCATTGTGTGTGTTTTGGTTTGAGCAATGTGATTCGGGGAATATCTTGGTCTGGAAAGTTTATACTTTTGGGTTTCCAAGACAATCGTGCTAAACGGAAAGGGGTATAACCTATATGTGCATTTCATAGTTATTTTCTTTAGGAAAAGAAAGAACGCCAAAAAGTGAATAGAAGAACTTACAGCATAAGTGGGAAGTTCATATTTCATGGACCTCCTTGCTCCTCCAATTGTCTCAAAATCCTTGGAAAAGATTGGATGAGAAACAGTCAGAGTAATGCATTACACACACACACACACACACTATAATATTCAATTAAAGTAACTTCTAAAAGAAGAACTTATACAATAAAATAATGATCTAAAACTTCTTTGCCCTAGGTAGATGTGCAAATTAAATAATCAAATTGTCTAAACAGATGAACCCTATTTAAATGGCAAACAATTGACGCACCTCGGATCCATGAAAGTTAGTCTCCAGTTGGTTCCTGCAAATTAAAAGTGAAACAACCTCCATTATAGGCATAAAGGTTTACTGCACTTGAAATAATGAAAAGTAAAACCACAAAGTAGGGCATAAAGTTAACACAAAACCAAATGAAGTTCACAGATTTATATCAACCTTGAGGGTCAACTTTCAAAGACCAAATATAAACTATCCTCAAATTCATTGGGATCCAAGATGCTAACCTTCTATACCAATGCCTGTATGCAGCATACAGGGACAGGACAATCACAATGACAACTAAGTTGCAAGTGATGATGGTAGATAGACCAATTCGAGCCGGGCCCTTCTTCTTTTTGCTTTGTTGTAACAAGGCCTGAGGCTTGATTCTCCCCATCAGGAACTAGCACAAGATGAAATCTCTACAAAGGATAAAATTAAGAATCAAGCAGAGCAGCAAAACCAAAAAAAAAAAATTACACCCTACTAGAGTGGTGCTCAATGAAAATTGAAAATTGCATCACATACACCAATAGATCCAAGTTGTAACTAAAGGCAGCCCGGGAAGAACCTGAAGCTGTTCTAGAAAAACATAACAAAGTTTGCCGATTCGTTTGACAACTAAACTTTCACCTCAAACACCACCAAAACTAAATAAACACACAAAGCAAGTGGGGGGAAAAAATATTCCACACAAATCAGGTGATCCATGTCACTTGGTTGACCAGCAGGTGTACATCTACATAATGATTTGACCCATAGTCAAAGCTAAGCATATCTCGAGAGGATAATGGAGTTACTGGAGATCCATCAAAGCAAGCAGAATACTCCAAATAATTCCACTCAAAAGCAACGAAGACTAAAGAGACTGGTAAAAATATTCACAATAGCCTCTGATGACGGACAGAAGCATCGATCCGAAGGCTCGGAACAAGAGATCCGTGGTAATTATACCCCAAACAAAAGAAGATTCACCTCATTTCCACAACAAATCATGTGAAACCAAGCCTGGATCGGGCTAAATGGAACAGTTCCCCGTCTATTACAAGCTCATGAGCAAGATTACAAATCACAAGTTACTCACAAACATGGCTTCCTGAGGCTCTCTATTCCCGAGATGCCGAGCATATGGATCACTGTTTACCGTCGTCGTCGTCGGGTTGCCGTGGTGGATCTATATGGGTTCGATTCAAATCTGAGGGCAAGCAATTTCCCGAATCCAGAGTACGAATCCGCCGACGGTATCGAGAGAGAGAGAGAGGAGTACCTGGGGGAGTTGGCCGAGTTCGCCTTGCGGAGCTCGCCTGCGTAGGAGTGGACCCCTGGGAAGGCAGGCAGCCGATACACACGAGGAGACGCCGGACGCGGAACGGTGCCCGGCCCCCGGGCGAACAAAATGAGAAGGGATTATTACTCATCACCCCAGGTCACTTGCTGTATTTAGCTTTTATCCCCGCTAATTTTCGGTGAAATATGTCACTGTTTTTTTCAAATATCTCGTGAAATTATCAAGCCCCTCGAATCTTTTGATTTATGAACCTCTCTATAACTTCTGTATTTAGTAAAAACTCCCTATATCCTCACTTCCATTTGAAAAAAACCCTTTGTCAAGTAGCTTTTTCAAAATATTTCAAAGTATTTCATAACTTTTCTAACTAAAAATTAGTTTATAGGGGATTTTCACTAAATACGGAGGTTATAGGAAGTTTTTCCCAATTTTCATATATGAGAGGGTCAATAATTAAAAACATATTAATAGATAAAAAACCAGTCAAAACTAATTAACAATGAATATTAAAATGAGATTAAGTGTTAAATGCACCACATCCATGGTGATTGGTGAAGTTAATTAATATTCTTGGACATAATATTCCACAGCACATTTGCCGTTCATTTTACATCATTATCTCGTGAATGAAAGTGTCTCTTTCGAGTCAATTTTTTCTTGACTTCTTTTGAAGAGAAAAACATGTACATGATAGAATGACAAACATCACAGATGTAAGGTCACCTCTAGATTCTTTCTTGGTGGATAAATGTTGGTAATTATGTAGTCAATTTCTAAAAAAGAATTTGAAGGGTGACTTTTCTACTGTGATTGCTGGAGAATCTAAAAGGTGTTTAATCCGGTGTGCCTTAAGGTAGTTTTAGGTCCTAACTAGGGATGAAAACGGAAAAAAAAAATCCAAAAAAATTGGTTAAATTTTAATAATAAACATAAGGATGTAGGTATGTAATGATAATGATAAGGTTAAGATATTTTTTTTTATTTAAGAATAAGGATAAAAATATAACTATTATCTTCACCGCTAAATAACTTTTTTCATCCTTAATTATAACCACTTACCAAAAGAAAAATACAAATAGATCTGATAAAATTATTAGATAAAATGAGTAAGGCATTAGATTTTGGATTTAAGATTTATTTAGTTGATGTTGAATTTCACGTATATGAAATTTTTACTCTAAAATTTGATATTATAAATAGATTTAGGTCTTGATCTATAAAACTTTCATCATTTTTTTGGTCAACAATAAAACTTTCATCATAATTATGACACAATGTGAAATGAACATATATAATATTTGATAAACATAATCATTCAAAATACGAAACTACGGTATCAATTATCAAACTAGTTTCAAAACCGTGCGATGCACGGCATTTATGTGAAATTATTTAAAATATATAATAAATTTAATCTTAAGATAAAAGTATCATATTGATTTAAATAATTTTGTCTTATTAAATTTTTAATTTTAAGCAAATAATTAAGTATAAAGATAATTTTGTATAAGGAATATTAAACTTTTAATTTTTCTTAATAAGGGTTCTAATTTGAAGGCATTTTGCTCGTATGTTAAACTATATTAGTGTTACCTACATGAGTTTAATGGAGAGATCTTAAGAGATCCAAAATAGTGTTGAAAAATAAAATAAAAAGAAAAAAAGTAATATGCCATAAATAATCAAGTATAAATATAATTTTGTACGAAGACTACGACAAAATCATAACAGCGTGCAAATTAGTTAAAATATTATTCGAGTACAATGGATGACCATGGTACTTCCACGTAATAAATAATGTAACAATACCGTTATTTTAAAACAGATCATTCATGAAGAGTAATGTTGATTTCAAGTAAAAATACAAAAGATATGCTTATAACTTTAGGATTTCGAGTTGTCTTACTTGTTAGGTGGCTACCGTATATATTAATATACTTAAAATATTAATATATTATATGTTATAACCAAAAATATTAGAACTAAAAAATAGTATATGTGACTATAAATATTAAATATTATATGATATGATAATTATTAATATATAAAAATTAACATAATAAATAATAAATACAAATAATATATGACAAAAAATATATAACATATGAGTTAAACAAATTTATAAGATAAGTTAAATAAGATAGAGTAAGACAATTTTTTAGGAATAATATTATTTTATATTTAATGTTAATATAATTTAAAATTCTAATTTATTTTATAGTATTTTTATTATAATATAAATAATTTATAAATAATATTTTTTATTACTAATGAAATTCCTCAATTTTAGGGAGTCGTAGCCTTTTGCTCCCCTTAATCCGTCTACGAGAGAAAGTTATGACCATTAATGAGTTGTTTTGAAATAGGTGGGGAGAGTGAGTGTTATGACCATGAATGAGTTGTTTTGAAATTGGTGGGGAGAGAGAGTGTTATGACAATTAATGAGTTATTTTGAAACGGTGCAGATTAGAGTTATGACTATTAATGAGTTGTTTTGAAATGAGTGGGGTGAGAGGGAATAAATAATCATAATAGTTGTGGACATTAATAACTTTTCCTAATAATTTGTTTAATAATTTTTTTGACGGGAAAGAATATAAGTGTGCCACATCAATTAGGTTAAAAACTTTATTTTATTAGTCTGGTATAGATACATAAAAATATTAATATATTATATATTATAACTAAGAATATTATATGTTCCTATAATATTAAATATTATATAGTATATAAATTATTAACAAATAAAAATTAATGTGATAAGTAATAAATACAAATAATATACGACAAAAAAATATACAACATATGAGTTAAATAAATTTATAAGATAAGTTTAACAAAATAGAGTAAGACAAATATTTAAGAATAATATCATTTTGTATTTAATACTAATATATTTTAAATTTTTAATTCATTTCATAATATTTTTAATATAATATAAATAATTTATAAATACTATTTTTATTACGAAAGAAGTTCCTTAATTTTGGGGTCTATGGGCCATGCTCTCCTGCTTTTGTCTAAGAGAGAGAGATAATCCATCTTGAAAGAGAGTTATGACCATTGATGAGTTGTTTTGAAATAGGTGGTACGAGAGTTATGGTCATTAATGAGTTGTTTTGAAATGATCGGAGATAAGAAGGTGAATGAATAATCATAATGGTTATAAGTATTAATGATTTTTCTAATAATTGTTTAATAATTTTATAGGAGGAAAAACATCACAGAGTTGCCACATCGGCAGTGTTAACCTATGTTTTATTAGTATACTATAGATGAAGTCTCACACAGCTGCTCTAGGCCCTTTTGAATGCCTTCACCCCCTTGTGTTTGAATTTTAATGCCAATATCTAATGACTACTTGCTGCAATATAACCTTAAGTATTATAATATTACCATCGTCCGATTTGAAGGGATGCTGTGATATTTAAATTATTTAATTTCAGGAAATGATGACCCTGGGACGTATCTAAAATGGATGTACTCTCTCCAAAATCTACTCTCTTTTCATGTTAGAAATAATAAAAAATGTCAATTAACATCAATATTATAGTATTTGAAATTTAAATTTCATGATTCAATCATGAAACTCAACTATAACCGTTCGATCAAATGTGTAGAGAAAAAAAAGTAAAATTTTAAAATTAGTCTAATCAACTCTTAAGATTATTTTATTTTAAAAAAACTGGTTTTAATCTCTAATTAATAAGTTTAAAGTTAAACTAACTACCAAAAGGTGGAATGCATCTACCTTAGTTATGGTTATGGATGTAAAAAGATACATATCGGGTCAAATAGTGATTCTATCGTTATCTTTTAGCAATGTGTGTATCATTATCTTAATCTTTATCTTTTAAAATTATCGGAAATAGATACATAAATGTTAAATTATCAAATAATACTACGTGTGAACATAAGTTTAATATTTTGTCACTTATATAGGAACAAAGGAATCTCACTTTCAAAAGATACATACGTATGAGTTATTTCTAAATTAATTATTATAAATTTAATTATAAATCACAAGATATCAGCCATAATGAACGTTGCAACACCAGTGAATGAAGGAGAGAAGGGGTTAAAAGAATAGCATGGACAATAAATATGTCATTATGTAAATATATGATCGGAGATTTCGTTTAAAGATGAAAGTTTTAAATAAGATATGATCTACAAAAGTAAAATAACAGATACTTGGATAATTAGACTTGGAAAAAGATGTATCTCCATCCTCATCTTAAATCATTCTGACGCGATAATATTATTATCCTTATTGTTGAATCTATATCATTTTTTATGACTTTTAAACTTTAAAAATAGACAAATAAACTGATTTTTGGGTACCATTACATCCCTACTTATGGCTTCGGATTTTGAATATGAGTAATACTTATTGCATGATTAAGTTGTGCAGCAAGTCTAGTCACACCGCATAACTTTCTACGATTGGACCACGTTAACAATTTGGCCGGTTGGGCGAGTTAATATGACTACCTCATAATATTTCGATTGACAAATACTATTTTTGATTGATAAATATATATTTCGATTGATAAATACAATTTCGATTGCCAAATACATATTTTGTTCAACAAATTCATATTCTAAAAATTATACTTGTTAATCAAAAAGAATATTTGTCAATCAAAATATAATAATAATTACTATGTCAACTCGTCCAACTGACCAAATTGATCACATGATTCAACGTAGAAAATTATACGGTGTGATTTGTAGTGTTAGTAGGAATGTAAATTGGGCAGAATGGACCGAGTTATGTGATAATTTGGGTCTGATCCAAATTCAAAATAGATCAACCCAAATTCAACCTAAATTTAACTTAATTTATGTAAAGTTCAGTATAAATTTAGTCCAATTCAATAATAAGTGAGTTGGGTTGGTCATATTTATAAATGATTTGTTAGAAGTATTTTATTTTTTATATGAATTATTATAAAAGTCAATATATTAAATTGGATCAGCCCGTTTTCAGTTCAACTCAACCCAAATTTAACTAATGCCAAATCAAATTTAACACAATCTAATTTTTATAACTTAGACCAACACAATTTTTTTTAATATGGACTAAACTGAATCGGACCATAGATCGGCCCGCTCTATTCACACCCCTAATGGCAAGTATTGCTCTTTGAATATATGCGGGGCGGGCACAAACATTTCTCATATCCGAAATTCTAAATCACGAACGGAGGCCTAAACCACCACTAGGGCGCCCGCCCCACTCTCGCTCCCCCATACTATAAATACCATTTCGGCATTTTCCTGCCGAAGCGGAGCCTCTCTTTCTCGGTTCTCCCCTACTCCAGCTCTTGCTGCTCTCTCTCTTGCTCTACTCGCAGCTGCGCAGAGCGCCGTGGGGGTGGCGGGGAGGGGGTTTCGGTGCTCGTCGCGGCGAAGGACGAGGTCGGGGCCGCCGACGCAATGGCGCTGGCGTTCGACGAGTACGGGCGCCCCTTCATCATACTCAAGGAGCAGGAGCAGAAGACGCGGCTGCGTGGCCTGGATGCCCAGAAGGCCAACGTCGCCGCCGGCAAAGCCGTCGCCCGCATCCTCCGCACCTCCCTCGGCCCCAAGGGCACGGACAAGACGCTCCAGTCTCCCGATGGCGACGTTACCATCAGTACGATCCCCTCCACCTCCTCCTTTCCTCGGCTTCTCGCGGCGGGAGCTCGTCCTCGCATGTGGATCGAATGCTTCTCGTCTTCTTCTTTCTTTGTTCGTTCTTGATGGATGTGCGACATGTGTCCATGTGTGTGTGTGTGTTTGCTTTGTTTTTTTTCAGATTTCTCTTAATATGTCTGGCATTGGATCGGATGGACCGCTTCTGCCATTTCTCCATCCGGCATTGCCTATTTTCGGTGGATCATGCGCTGATGGATGCTTCCTTTCACCATATTACTGATCACCGTGTCAAAATTCCCCCCCTCCTTTAATCTAGAGTATTCTCAGGGTTCCATGAAATCTTCGAGGAGCTCAAACTGCATGGTTGATAAGGGTACCCCCCCCCCCCCCCCCCCGGGCCCCACTTATCAACTAGTCAATCCCAAGGGATTCTAGATTTGATCCTATCCTGTCCAGGGCTGGCCAACTTAGATGTTTTACATTGTGCATTGGTTAGAATAGTCCCACAACGGAAAAGGGACAAAATCAAAATATATTTAATAGGTAGTGGTTACTCCATTAAAGGCCTTAAGGTTTTGAGTTGGATAACCCAATAATTTTAATATAGTATCAGTTATGAACCGGGCCTTGCACCCCATGCTTGTGGTCCACATGAGAGCCTAAAATCGGCCTGCATGAGCGGGCATGTTAGAATAATCCCACATGGGAAAAGGGACGAATCAAAATATGTTTAATAAATAGTGCCTGCTTTGAGTTAGATGGCCAAATAATTTCAATAGGATTCCAGAGAACTCACTGAATCTGCACATGCTTAGTTGGATCTAGCTGAACCAGGAGGGGTGGTTAAAGTTTAGATCGGTGGCGATGAGCAAGGGTGGGAGCTGAGTTCCTGCATTTCTGTTTAGGTTGTTAGATTTCTGGTGTGGATGGTGACGTCCCAAGGACGTAATGTGGCCACTATTTTGGCCTCAGAAATATATCTGGAGAGAAACGGTGGTTGATATGAGATTCTTTTACTATAATAATTCTGGTTTGGTTCTAAAAGTTTTAATTGCAGAGAAATCAATGCTGATATTAGGTGGTTGTCTCATTTTACATGGTGAGTTCATGTCATCTGGTTCTTGCTATTCTTACTTTAATTCTGCACTTCTCGCAGCAAATGACGGCGCAACCATCCTGGAACAGATGGATGTTGACAATCAGATTGCAAAGTTGATGGTTGACTTGTCACGGAGCCAAGACTATGAGATTGGGGATGGTACAACTGGGGTTGTGGTTTTGGCCGGTGCACTTCTGGAGCAGGCTGAGAAATTGCTGGAACGTGGAATTCATCCAATCAGGATTGCTGAAGGCTATGAGATGGCATCGAGGATCGCTGTGGAGCACTTGGAAAAGATCTCTCAGAAGTTTGACTTTAGTTTGACGAATATGGAGCCCTTAGTGCAGACATGTTCAACCACATTATCTTCGAAAATGTAAGTTTTTTCCCTTGGTATGGCATCGGTTAACAATTTGACCAGTTTCAGCTTTTTGTCAGTTTGATTTCTTGTTTTGATACTCCATCAATTTCATATATAAAAGCAGTATATTTTTCCTTGTCTCTTTGTGCGTGCGTTCCTGCGTGCGCATGTGTTAGCATAGGAATGAGGCTTAATGATGAAGTTTCTGAGTGTTTAGACTTGGACCAGCAAAACTCGAGAAACTGTTTTCTTTTTTTTTTTCTTTTTTTTGAGCAGTTAATTCATCTGGAACCTGTTCATGCTTTGTTTGTCTTTTCCAGTTGCTGCTTATACTCCATTCTCTAGGTGTTTACTTGCAGGAGAGACTTGAGTGGCGACCAATCATTCTTCATAACCTTCTTCTAGTTGCATATGCAGGTTGAAAACTTTTAGTGATCCCGTATTATTTCTACCATTATTATCCTTGTTTTGTATAATGCCTTGGCATATTCCTCAGTTTGTTGAGATTGATAATTAATCGCTATATACAGATATATACTAGACTCTAGGACCCTGGATGGCTGGACAGTATTCATGATTCATCAGTTGAGTGCTTATAGCACCTTTGGGGTTTGTTGATTTTCTCAGAAAGAAGAGATTGGCATTATATGTTAATTATATGTTTATGTGCACTCAAAGAAGGGATGTTATATGTAATTCATAAGTTTATGTAACTTCATCTGTATTCAGTTATTTGATTAAAGCATTCATTTTAGTTCATTGATTTCACAATTATTTGATGAGAACTATGCATTATATTTTCGGCATTTTAGTTCATTGACACTGCATAAGGATGACAAATTCGTGTGGTGGCTGATACTACATGCTACTTTGTGGGCTCTCTGGGGTGAAAAGAAAATGATTTTTCGAAGGGAAGCTTTGATTTCAGATAGAATTGTCGCTTTGTTGGGGAAAGGGTGACTGAGTGGGGCTCCTTTTTGTGTAAAAAGAATACTTGCAAATCCTCCTTTTTTGCTCTTTTGGGGTGATGATGACAAACACACTATCTTGGTGTTTTGTATAGGAGATTTTTTTTGGGAGGTGTTATTTCTTTTATACTTGTATTCCTCTTTTCAATTTAATGAAATTGTGGTACCATCCACTATATAAAAAAAACCCAACATTAACTGTGATTGGCTAGTATTGCCATCTGCAGCTCCGTTCTATATTTAATTATGTAAACTCAAACTCAATATACATGGAATATTGGACTCCAGAGATTTATTTTGGTCTTTTTTCTGCAAGGTGAAATTAGTATATGATTTTGGTAGTCTTAATATGCTAGTGTGATGTCATGCAATGAGGATTCTCCTTTTCTTTTCTTTTATCTTTGTTTACCTTACTGGGGGTTGTGATTCCACAGGTTTTTGTGCAGTGAATTAGACACTATGATCGAACTAATAATCCTCAAATTGTGTTTATGCAGTTTTTAACATGACATTATTATTTGTACCTTGCTTTTGACACCCGAGTACTCATACTGATGCTAAAAGATGTTCCTGACTCTAAACATTTCTTGACGTGATTTCATTTGCCAATGTATCTTCTTTTTGTGCCATATTTATGCTTTTCCCCCTGTTAAGCTAGCTGGACTGCTGAAGGCTTATATCATATTTGGCATGCATGGGACATCTGATACAATAGATCTATTTGATTATCTTGTTGTATATGACCCGAGGTGCTATATGATGAGAATGTATGGACTCCTATATCAAGGGAATCCTCTGTTCTTGTTAGTCATTGCGACCACGGTTGTTATGATAATGTCCGCATTTAAAATCTGTAACATTAGATTTGTATGCAGTTTTTGTTTTTTTGATGACTGTGACATTCATCATCCAGCTCATTTTCTTTATTTAAGCTAGCAAAATTGGGAGTATATACTGTATATGATCACAAATCTTAATGGTTTACTGGGATACATGGACAAGAGATGAATCCGCAGAGCAATCTCCTCTAGCTGTGTAGATGTTTTCTAATCCTGAGGTTCATTTGTGTTATTGTCCATAAATGCTATCAGATCAAGAAAAGTAATGACGTTGCTATGATGCAGTGTAAATCGTTGTAAACATGATTTAGCCGCTATTGCTGTTGAGGCAGTTCTAGCTGTAGCTGATTTGAAGAGGAAGGATGTTAATTTGGATTTGATCAAAGTAGAAGGGAAGGTAGGAGGAAAACTGGAAGACACAGAGTTAATCCATGGTATCATTGTAGACAAGGATATGAGCCATCCCCAGATGCCAAAGCTAATTGAAGATGCCAAAATTGCCATATTGACTTGCCCATTTGAGCCCCCAAAGCCAAAGACAAAGCATAAGGTTGACATAGACACTGTGGAGAAGTTCCACACTTTACGTCAACAGGAGCAGAGGTACTTTGATGACATGGTTCAGAAATGCAAGGTGAACATATCTTTTGTTCTTTTCAATGGCAAATATAGTCCTAGTTTTTCTACGCTGATCCACTGGGTTTCTAAGAAGCTCTATGGTTGGAGGCTTTGACAATTAACTGCCTTCACTGTGGACACATGAATCACAAATTCCTGTTGGATGCTTTATCTGAACATGGTTGCATTTTTTGCATTGATATTGAAGCAAAATAAAAAAAGATTATATAATTCTTGAGGTTACTACTTGCTTACTTGTGGTTTTAGCCATCTCTGTGTGTGCGCGCGCGCGCGTGTGGCAACAGAAATAAGATTACAATGAAAATTGTGCTTGTCAACACCAGTAATATCATTACAAAATACAAACCCTACAAACAACCCTTTAGATTAGCCTACCTGTGTGATCTAGCACGGTTCAGTTGTTGCCTGTCTTAATTCAGTTGGTTGTGGTTATAGTGGCTTCATAATTCTCTAGGCAACAACATGGAATGCCCTGTTTCACAACAACTGAAAATATTTTCATAAGCATCAAATGATAACTTTTATTTTCATTTCCTTGTAGATCTGTTTCCTTAAAATATATTTCTCAATGGAATATGTTTTACATAGAACGAAATGAATCCTTGTTATGGTAGAGGTTGCTCACAATGAGTAAGATCCCCAGACAATGCAAGACATCTCATATATAAAAGAAGAAAAAATTGAGCAAGTTCAGATTTGCAATGGATCAGATTGGATTGGCCTATACAATGGGGCAGTCATCCAACCCTAATCCAGCAACTCCCAATTCTTGGGGTGATCAGCTGGATTGGGTTCCAGGTCAGCAAATTGACACTGATTCTAAGTTATTAGGCTCCGACAGCTAGTTTAAGTAGCCATTGGAGATCAAGGCTAGCTGGTGGCAGGCCAGTAATTTTTTTAGCTGAGACTCATTCTAGCATGCCAGGAGCAGGATGCATTTGTTACTTTGTGGCGGCCAAGTCAATTTAATAATGTAGTAGCCCATAGCAAATGATTGAATGATAACAATGATTTTATGCTGATAGGTTGTCATCTATGTGATTTTGGCTGGCAGGGGTTGGAGAAGCCTTGGGGGCTAAAATAGCCCTCATTTGGCCATCTTTCTTTCAATCCTCCCCTGACCTCCTCTCCTTGGACATTGCACGGCTCTTCAGTAGAAGTTGGCTCAAATTGCTCTTGCTCTTGAGTTGCATCCTTCATTCCTCTCTTGCGGGGTTCAGAAATCTCTCAAGTCTAAACCAAGGAAGGATCAAGGGTCGGGGTTGGATTAGCCAATTTCTGTGTGCATTCCTCTGTAGTCTGTCAGAATAATTGGATCCCTTACAAGTCTTTGCTCCTTTCTACAAGTAGATTATTTACAAAATTAAGAGTAACGAGGATTTGAAGGGATGCAATTTTTTGGACATAGATCTCCTGTTGGTATGCTTATTTTTCATCTTTAGTTTTTTTTTTTTTTAAATTTTTTGAATGCTAAATAAAAGGCTGATCCCAACCAAGGAT
Organism: Zantedeschia hybrid cultivar; assembly: GCA_030544215.1. Taxonomy (NCBI): domain Eukaryota; kingdom Viridiplantae; phylum Streptophyta; class Magnoliopsida; order Alismatales; family Araceae; genus Zantedeschia; species Zantedeschia hybrid cultivar. The sequence goes on from JARZZO010000007.1 coordinate 2,553,766, forward strand.
GGACCAGCTGGTTTGTAAAGATCAGCCCTCGATCAGCCAATCTGGATTTACCAAGTCTGATCCCCAATCTTTCCTCCCATGGGCAACAAAACTGAGGTCCCAGAGAAGTATGTTTATCAACATCACTATTGTTTCTAGTAACCTACCATACAGCCATTTACACTGCCGTAATTTGTGATCTGGCGTGCATTCAGTTGTTAATTCTTTCTCAGTTTCCTCATTATGTTGAGCCATCCTTTCCTAGAAGGTTTTGATTTTGTTAGATTGCATTTATCAATAATTTGTTATGACCGTGATATGGGAACAAGGCTATTTCATGGATGGTGTTCACTTCTTTCCAATGTCCTACAATTTCCATTTCCATGCAGGTAATGAGTCTTCCCCCCCCCGCCTATACATTTGCCTATAGAAAAGTTTTAAAGAATTGTTGCCATGCATGCTTCAGTATAACCCATTTATCAGCATGGCACTTGGTTGCAAACCCAATCAAACAGTCCTTTATACTATCTTTTCTCTGTGATCTGATCATCTGATGTATGTTCAGTTGTTAATTCTGTCTCAATTTTGCATGATGTTGGACCCTTTTATCTACATAAATAAAGGGTTTTCTCAGTTTGTGTATCAACATTCTTTTGTAAGCATGTTACATCAGAAAAAAATATTTCTTGGGTAGTGTTCCTTCATTTCTATCGCCATGAATCTTTCATTTCGATGCAGGAAGTGTAATCAGTCTTCTTTTTCGTAAGCATGTTACATACAAAAAAAGGTTTTTCGGGTAGTGTTCATTGATTTATATTGCCAAGAATCTTTCATTTCCATGCAGGTAGTGTCACCAGAGTTTTATGGATTGTTGTGTGCATACTTTAATATCTCATTTATAATAATTAGTTATTAAGGCCTTTTTGGGCAATGGCTACAGCATGTTAAAGGTTTTGTAATATTTCGGTCCTTTGCCCTGCAGGATGTTGGTGCAAGTCTTGTAATCTGTCAATGGGGTTTTGATGACGAGGCTAATCATTTGTTGATGCATAGGAACTTACCTGCAGTTAGATGGGTTGGTGGTGTTGAATTGGAGTTAATTGCAATAGCTACAGGTTTGCATTGACAGCAGTTTGTCAATATGATAAAGAGGCCTTTTCAAAAGAATACCTTCAAAGTGGCATGTGTTTATGTTGTTTTTCTGTGATAACAGGGGGGAGGATTGTTCCACGGTTCCAGGAGTTAACACCAGAAAAACTTGGAAGGGTATGTCTTCTCTCAAATATTTCATGGGTTTTGTGGTTTTTATTACCAAAAGAAATTTTCTGTTACTCGGTTCGCATAGTTCTTTGGCCTACTGATATAGCAAAAGAAAAATCACATTTTTTTTCTGAAATTGGATTGAACCATAATTTTACAAAGTCAGAAATGCAAGAGGGAAACATAACCCCGTGAAACTGGAAGTACATGGGGCAGTATATCTCTGATCTCCATACAACCAGAAATGAGGATGGCACACATTAAGCATCAATCCTTGGACAGAACAATGAACCCAGCTTGCAGAATCCGTCCAATATCCCTTGCCCATCTCTTTATTGAACTTCCAATTACTGGTGGAACACCTGCGGTGTCTCATGTTCACCCCTCTGTTCTGTTTATTGATGATAATGTTTAAAGATCATTCCTTGCACATGAAAGATTAAAATGCAATAGCCAACCTACATTTTGTTTTCCTCCACACCAAACAGAAGTAATTTATATGGCAGAATAATGTACACATGCTTTTTCTTTTGTTTGTTCCAAAAAGAAAATGAATTATTCAACTGATGGATTGGCATAGTCCATAAGGGGTAAAATCCAGGCAGTGAGAGTAGAGCGCAGAGAGGGGCTCATAAGCTGTGAATATGTTCAGGGGTTGTTCGATGCATGGGAGGTGGGACATGATAGAAAAACAGACATTCCCTGTTCAGAAAATCTGTTGAATCTCAAAGTGGAACCAACCTGCAATGTTAAGGAAAGTCACTTTAAAAAAAAAAATCATTCTCAAATATGCAAGCAGAAAGCCCTTGCAGGAATGATATTATGTAGTTGAACTAGGAACTGCATAAGAGAAGAGTCTACTATGAGAATCCAAATCATTATATATATGTGCATGCTTCTTATGTGTATATTTTGTATGTGGTCACATGATTGTATGAGAGACAGTTACTCGTGTACTTGTGCCCACATCCATGGTTGAAAAATGTACATATATCAGTCATATGAGATGAGACTGAACTTGATTTCATCCACAAATCATTCCTTTGTCATGCTTCATTTCTGCATCTTATCTATTTACTAATACATCTGAGGTTGTATGAAAATTCTGAGGCTGATGCTCATGCTATCAGGCTGGCCTAGTTAGAGAAAAATCATTTGGCACTACTAAGGATCGGATGCTATACATTGAGCAATGTGCAAACTCAAGGGCTGTTACAATATTTGTTCGTGGAGGTAAAATTTTCCTTCTTCCTATTTTTTCATTTCTTGTTTGAAGTGACAGTGATTAAAGGAACTCATTTCATCAAGAAGACAAATTTAGAATCAGATTTGACAGGTTCTCCCCATAGTGCAAGTCTTAACTGTAGCCTTAAACTTAATTAAAATTATATTAAAAACCAATAAAGAACTAAAACTAAAGGAGGACTAGGGAAGTACCATCCTAAATAAGAATTAAAGCTAATAGGTGAGTAGGGAAGTACCATAAGAATTAAAACTAATGGGGAGTAGGGAAGTACCATCCTAGTTGAAAAAGGAGAGCCACTGCTCGGCCATTGCCAAGCCGTTGCCCCCACCCTCTTGCTCTTCAGGGATGGTAGAAAGATAGGAAGTGACCCTTTATTTATAGGAGTGAGAGCTGGTGGGAGTGGGGAAGTAGAAAGGGGGTAGGGTGGTTTAGGTTGAGGAGGTGAAGGTGAGGCAGTGGGGCCTTGTGGGCCCCGCCTGCTCCCTTGTTTTCCTCCTATTTTCCTTCCTCCATCCCTTCCTTTTTTTACTTTCCTCATCTTGCCTATGAGCAGGATGGTAGAGATGGGGGGATGACCCCCTATTTACAGGGTGGGAGGTGGCGCGTGTACGGAGGTGGACGGGGTAGAGTGCATTTGAACAGCCCTTTACATATATTGGCCAAATCTACACACATCTATATACAATAATTATAGTTCTAATCTTGATATGTAATTCTAAGATTTCTTATGTCACCTTATATTTATAAATTACTGAGATGCAACCATTGCTAAGTCTCATACCTCAACAAATATGCTTCTTGATCTTCATATGTAGTTATGCATGTGATATCTTTTATTCTTTTATACCTTATGTGAAAAGTTTAAATTGGTCGCAATTGTTCACTCATTATGATTACCTATAGCTAACATTTTCAAATGACAGCAGCAATATATTTAGTCTGTCAAAAAACAGTGAATAAATATTGTCCAGAATGTTAAAAAATGGAGAATTCCATTATGACAACTATCTCTCCAGCTTGGGAGAATCTAGATACTACTAGGATGGACAAGTAATGTAGTTAAGCACTACTGTTAGACTGTATTTTTCTTTTTTCTGATTTCTATGCTAGGAAAATCTCGTCTGAAAACCCGTTTGTAGGTTATTTTACTCCAGATTATCCTGCTAGCATTTCTGGTGAATGATGGGACCAATGGTGTTAAGAAAGTCATCTATATTTCCAAACATTGCCTGCTATTAGCGATTTTATATTTTCAGGTAACAAAATGATGATAGAGGAAACAAAGCGCAGCATCCATGATGCCCTTTGTGTGGCAAGGAACCTGATTCGGAACAACTCTATTGTATATGGTGGTGGCTCAGCAGAGATTTCTTGTTCGGTTGCTGTAGAGGCAGCTGCTGATAGATATCCTGGTGTTGAGCAGGTGAAAACATCTTGCCTTCATTTGCAATCACCATCAGTGTTGTAACTGTGCAAATTTCACTGTCATAAAATTTATATGATTCATGATGTTCTTTTCATGTTACAGTATGCTATTAGGTCCTTTGCAGAAGCGTTGGATTCTATACCAATGGCCCTGGCAGAGAACAGTGGCCTCCAACCTATTGACACTTTAACCGGAGTGAAGTCTCAGCAAATCAAGGTACAAATTTTGCAAATCCGATCTCATTGTAGCACAAAAGGAAAAAGCACAGATCAAAGGTTTTGAGACAGTTGATGGTTAAAAACAATATGCTTGACTTGATTTGAAGAGATTGTAACTGATGTTTACAAGTAGAAAGACAATTACTAAATAATCCAAGCAAATGAAACGAATAGTAATCTAATCCAAGCATGAAAAGAATGCCAGTCTATGCATGGTTATTCCGTCGGGGTCTGACTTCAATACTTTTATAACAAAATCAGATATCTTGTTCAGATGATTGGTTGTCCGTCTGTGCAGGAGAACAATCCCTACTGTGGCATCGACTGCAATGATGTTGGAACAAATGACATGAGGGAGCAGAATGTGTTTGAGACACTGATTGGGAAGCGACAACAGATATTACTGGCGACACAGGTTGTCAAGATGATACTGAAAATTGACGACGTGATTATGCCATCTGAATACTGATCCTAGTAAAGGTATTCGATTCTGATTTAGGTGATTTTTCGCCATCTAAGGGAATCCACAGTTTTAGGGTTGTCTATTGGGAATTTTGCTCTTACGGGCCATGCAGTGTCTGACTTGGCATGTAACTTAGGAGTCTAGCCAACACAACCCAAAAGAAAGACTAGTTTTGTTGATTTGCAAGTATGAAGTCTCTTGCTTGTGGGGAATACGTGTGTCGTTCCTGTTTTTGCTAGTTTGCTATTGATTTGTAGATTGTGATGTCAGATGTGTATTTCCTGACTGTGGCATTTGTTGTACCTAGGGATGTAAATTGGGCGGGCTGGGCTAGGTTATGTGATAATTTGGGTCTAATCCAAATTCAAAATAGCATAGTCCAAATTTAACCTAAATTTGGCTCAAATTCAGCCTGAATTAGTGAGTGGGTTGGGTTGGGTTAGGCTGATCCTGTTTATAAATGGTTTGTTAGAAATATTTTACTTTTTGTATGAATTATTATAAAAATCAATATATTAAATTGGACCAGTCCGTTTTCAGTCTAACTTAGTCCAGATTTAACTAATGTCAACTCAAATTTAGCCCAACCCAATTTATATAATTTGGGTCAACCCAATTTTCTTTAATATAGATTAGGTTGGGCTGATTCGCAGGCTGGCCCGTCGGATTGACACCCCTAGTTGCACCAAATGGGCTATAGTCAGCGATTATTCATAGTTCGTCACATCCTGAATGTTTTATTATTCTTTATTAGGCATGATGGGATCAAGTGTTCAGTACCGTTGGCGGAGTCTTTCCAAGGTAAAACATCCTAGGTAATGGAGAAGCATGTTGTCTCACTATTCTTCCATCACTGGCGTCAGCGTTTTGTTGTCATTACAAGATACACCGTTGTGCATGAAACAAGATCATCCGGATCGTTTTGTTTGGACTTCGATATAGCCTTACACTCAACAAAAGGAGGGCAAATGGGTCATTTGTATTTAAAGTGATAGGAACGATTAAGTACAACACTTTTCGTTGAGTCTGGAGGCGCATTGAGATTTAGACAAAATGGTCCAGACAATCTCGTTCTGTTGTGCATCTATCCTTCTTTCAAGAGAAATGTAGAAGATATGCTCCCATAGTGACGTGGCATCTTGTGAAAGAAAGTTTCAAAGGGAAACGTTTGAAGTATCCCCTCTAAAGGTTATTTTCATTTCTCGTAGAAGCAGCCTGCCGTTATTAAGGTATTTTTTATCGTTTCCCTATAAGGATGCTTTGTCGTCTAATTTTCTGTTCATAAAAATGTGTCCTTAAAGGCAAATGTTTTGCACTTGCTCCCATAGTTTTTTTTAATTTTTTTGAGGTGTCCGATCTAAGATTGAATTGTACAGTCATGTAAGACATTATGAGGCCCACTAAAAAAACTTTTTTTAATTAAAAATAATTTTCAACACCATTGGCTGCTGGTGCAGCAAGTAATGCTCTTTAAATGTTATAGCTTTTTTGCCTTCTGTAAGCCATCTACAAGTGAAAGGTAAAATAACTATGATAGTTTGTTTCTCAACTATCGAATGTAAACAAAAATGAATGAGCAGGGTAGTGAGATAATAGGTGCTTATTATTAGAGTTTTAAATACTAGATTGAATATATTTTTAATATAGTTGTATATTTAATAGCTCAATTGGGAAAGGAAGTTTAGTAACTTAGATTGGGAAAACAACTCCAACGGGTCTAACTTGGCACGATGCCCTCCAACCTGTAATCCTCGAGGTAGGATGACTAGAAATGACCAGAAAAAAGGCTTCTTTAGGAAAAAAAATTCATACTCGACTACGGCACTTGAGTCAAACATGGTATGATTTTATGACTGCCCGCTCCAACGCCATACAGCTAATCTCTGTCTAATTTAAAGTGGCAATGGCCAGTATGATGCCGTCGGTATCAATGGATCTGGATTTAACAAAACAAAAGCCCTTTTAAGTGCTTTTAATGATGAACACGACTCCAGGTCACCTGTTGGAACAAGTGGTAGCGGCCTTAAGTCGGCACATGTATGATATATCAACAGAGTAATACTTGCTGCAATGCCAATGTGGATTGCAATGTATGGCACCGCAATTGTCCGATCGGGTCGGCTGTTGTGTAGCCCGTCTAATTTAAGGAGAACTGGTTGGAGGGTGTTTTTCATTTTTTGTTTTGTTTTATTGTTAATTTTTTTAGAACGTTTGATCAAAAATCCGAGAGTACATTTGGGTTGCTCATAGTTTTTTCAAAAGAAAAGATTTTGCACGTAAATCGTTTTTTTCTTTTAAAAAGTACATTCGGGTCGGAGCCGACTCGAGCAAGTACCTTTGGATTTTTGATCGAATGCTTTTAAAAAATTTAAAAAATCCGATAAGAAAACAAAAAAAAGAAGAAGAAAAACACTCCTTAAATTAGACTAGTTGCACAACAGCCGTCCCATCTGACGTCCCATCCGACCACTGCCGTGCCATACATTACAATCCATGTTGGATTGCAATACATGACATTGCAGCAAGTATTACTCATACCAACCATTCTCGGTTTTACTGATTAAGTTATTGGGTTTTGAGACAGCGGGAACAGGGTTTTTCGTTGCACACGCAACCAAAAGAGTATAAGACTTGCTGCAATTCCCCTGTTGATACATCCAAGGACATTGCAATTGGTTTTTTTTTTTTTCTGATTTTTTTTTCAGGTGGACTCTGTGTCCTAGACGTCCGCACAGGTGGATCACCGATCCGACATCTAAAATAGAAAAATTCTGAAAATTTAAAAAATATATATGAAAAAACCCCACTGCGATGCCCCTATGCGCCGGGCACTGCAGCAAGTCTTGCCATGAAATGATGAATGGGCGGTCATGAACTTTAAGTTGGGTTTCAATATAGTAAATTTAAAACCCCTTGTTTTGCTTTTACTGTTTGTGAATCAAAATCAAAGTTGGTTGTCACATCAATTTGGTCTTCATTATCATGCATACCGCATCCTCTAAACGAGAATGCAACTTCGGGGAAAATACGAGATGCTAGGAAAATATTGCACGTTTGTAGTGGAAAAAGTAACCCTAAAAGACAACCTTAAAGGCCATATGTACCATCTTCAAAGATATATATACAACATTTTTCTAAACTTCCCTCAGATTCCAGAGGAATCAGGGAGTTGATCAACTAATTTCCTGAGGTATAGAGTTGTCAAAGACTTGCTAAACATATCAACAATCCACTCAGTAGATGATATATGAAGGGACCCACATTAAAAGAAGCATCATCACCTTTACGTAGGGTGACCACATACATCACAATTTTGAAGGCACGGCAAATAGATTTACCTATTTAGTAAATGTAGAATACAAGCTTCACAAAGTTCCGTGTATGCCTAGTGCAGCAGGCTCTCCAATACCTTACTCCTTATGAAGATTGTGCAGAATGTATAAGGATGCAGATGACAGAAATATACAAATGGAGTAGCTAAGGAGATCCACCCCTGTAGCTATGGTCACCATTTTGCTTCTCTCAAACATCTTCACAAGAAGAATCATTACAATAACATGTCCCACCTTCGTCTTTAATTCATCGAGAGAACTGATTTTCATCCATTTCGGCCTCTCCTGCACAGTAGATATCTGTTTAGCTTAATCTAAAAGGGAAGGTACGTGAAAGCATAGTGTTCCTAGTAAAGCTTTCTATTCGCCTTTTGTTTAAAGGTTTGATCAAATTGAGCTAAAAACAACTTCTGTGGACAACGTCCATTGTTACTGAAAAGGGATCAAGGACTGGTTTATCTTCACTTGCATGATGAAAAATGAACAATGATGCAGAGCTATAGTCAATACCTTAGAATTCCAGTATATAGAAATTTCCATTCTCACGAAGCTTTAAACTAAGGAATCGCCGGTTCTGACACCCATAATTTAGACACATTCATAAATACCAAATAACAGAATTAAAATTGTATTGTTTTAGTATGTGTAACAAAACATAAGAATTGAGCTTTACATTAGCAAGCAGATGTTGAAAATGAGATGCACGCACAAGTTCATCCTGTGCAACAATGTTTTCCCCAGTAGTCACAACTCCCAAGAATCCACTGCTGTTTGGACTTATTCTTTTCTCTCGTGTTAGGTAGCCTTGAAGATCTACCAGGATTTTCCCTTGTTTATGTTATATTTTAAAACCAAATTTTATATATTAAAAATTAACATTTATTTCATGATTTCTTCAGTTTTTCAATTTTTTCGGACTCATTGAGATCTTCTTGAAGGTCATTTTTTTTTGAAACTTCACTTGATAACATTGGATGGATAGAGTCCAATTACTCTTGGAGGCCTGACAGAAACCCAAAGGACGAGTATCCAGTAGAAGTAAAGCATGGAAAGCACCTTACCAGAAGGACATGGGGGAAAAGATAGAATAAAATGATAACAGGCCACATGACAAAACTCACTTCAGCCTATTTATTAAAAGAAACCATCCAAAGCCAGAAGAGGATTGGAGTAACTGAATACAACCAGACTCAAGTTGATGAATGATGAAAAAAAACACGAGAATATCAAAAGGTCTCCTTGCATTTGAGTTGCAAATGTAAATCAATGCATACATAGCAGGCATAATAATCAGATTTGCATCCATTTCTTAACACCAACCTTTAATTTCCTAATGCAAACTTGCATGTTGCCTTGGATCTGTGAAGACTTTTAATTCGTTTTGTTTGAAGTACTCACAAGCAAGGATGGTAGTATCGGCCGATACCGATACGTATCCGCCGATGTGTATTGATATCGGCCATGACCGGTACCGATACCGACCCTCAAAATATCAAAAAAAAAATAATTGTTTCGGCTGGTACTGAGTCGCTTTTGGGCATATCAGCCTGGTACAGGGCCAATTTCGGGTGTATCGGCCCGGTACCATTCCAATACGCCGGAAACTGGGAGGTACCAGCTGAAACCATGTGAAAGCCCCCTTTCAAGGGGGTCTTTCACTTCACCTCTCACATAAAACAGATCTATGAGAGGTGAGAGCTTGAGGGAGCTTGAGGGCGAGGAGGGGGAGCTTGCCTCCGCCCACAGCTATAGCACGCTGCCATTACCTCTGAGAAAGTTTCTAGTGGAAGAAAAAGAAGAAATAAGAAGGAAACTAAAATTTTAGAAGGTATAATTTATTTTTTGGTTAATTTTGAGTTGTAAAAAAGTTGCTAGATTGTGTCTTTTTCTCGTCTTATTAAAATGAACAAAACCCCAAATTCGACCATTCTTAGTGGTAAAATATTAGAGTTTTTGTCTAATTACATTAATTAAACATCAATTGAAGCCAAATTAAGGTTCATTGCATACTTTAGAGTAGGAGCAAGCTGTCAATCGCGTTGATTGAGGGTTAATTAGACAAAAAATTCAATTTTGACCCTAATTAGTAGTTAAAAATTAGGACTTTTATCTAATTACCTTAATTAAACATCAATTGAAACTTAAGTAAGGTTCATTGCATACTTTAGAATAGGATCATGCTGCCAATTGTGCTGATTGAGGGATAATTAGGCAAAAATCACAATTTTGATCTAGAGTCGCAATTAAAACTTGGAGCTTTTGTCTAATTATTTTAATTAAACATCAAAACCTAATTAGGTTCATTGTATACTTTAGAGCATGAGCATGCTGCCAATTATGTTGATTGAGAGATAATTAGACAAAAATTCTAATTTTGACCCTAATTAGTGGTTAAAAATTAAGGTTTTTGTTTAATTACGTTAATCAAACATCCATTGAAGCCAAATTATAGGTTCATTGCATATTTTAGAGCAAGAGCATGCTGCCAATTACGTTGACTGATGATTAAGTAGACAAAAACTCCAATCTTAACGTTGATTAACAGTTAAAGATTAGGATTTTTGTTTAATTATCTTAATTAAGCATCAATTGAAACCTAATTAAGATTCATTATATACTTTAGAGCAAGAGCATGATGTCAATTGCGTTAATTGAGGGTTAATTAGAAACCCCCTAATTTTGATCCTAATTACCAGTTAGAAGTTGAGACTTTTATCTAATTACCTTAATTAAAGCTTAATTAGAAACTTTTATCTAATTTCCTTAGTTAAATATGAATTAAAGCATAATTAGAAACTTTTATCTAATTACCTTAGTTAAATATTAATTAAAGCTTAATTAGAAACTTTTATCTAATTTCCTTAGTTAAATATTAATTAAAGCATAATTAGAAACTTTTATCTAATTACCTTAGTTAAATATTAATTAAAGCTTAATTAGAAACTTTTATCTAATTACCTTAGTTAAATATTAATTAAAGCTTAATTAGAAACTTTTATCTAATTACCTTAGTTAAATATTAATCAAAACTTAATTACAAACTTTTATCTAATTATTTTAATTAAATATTAATTGAAATCTAATTAAGCTCCATTACCTACTAGAATTATATTGATGCACTTACATCTATTTGTCTTTTTTACTTTCTTACTACAAGATCATGGCTCCACGTCAATAGTCTAGGAGTGGGTCCATATCATTTTAAATGAAGTTACAAAGAAGAGAGTGAAAAACAAATGATGTGGCAAAGAGATGGATGTGGAGTGACTAGAGAAAAAGAATATTTAGTAGGGATCATGGGACAGTTCACGAGGTGTACCCTCTGTCTCCGACCAGTGTGTAATGAGATGTGAGTATTGTTACTTGGGCAGAAAGCTCAGAAAGAACAAAAGAGAGAACATGAGGCTAAACTCCAAGCGGAGATTTCAAATAGAGAAAGCAAAAAAGGCAAATGGGTGCACCTCAAGATGTGGCATTTCTATACGTTAGAGGGTGAGCAGATTGTGGGGTCTACTAACGAGGATGAAGATTCAGACCCTGAGATAAGTGCAACTAAGAAAGAGAGTTGAGGGTACCAAGCATAAGATGAAACTCGACAAAGAGATGTTGGAATATTAGGAACAACTACAGCTCGACATAGAGGTGTTGGTTCTACGGCCCATACAATAGGATATGATCCACATCGAGTGGGTCCCATAGATAGTAATGTATTTAAAAAGCAATGTTCTAGTTAGCTAAAAATCAAGCAAGCCTTGAGAAGAGTAAAAAAATCAGCTAAGGCAGCAAGACATGCTTTTAAAAGAATTTCTAAATGATTTTTGCATGTACGTATTCCCTCATATACTACTGAATTTGTTTACTTTCAGCCTATGATTGACGCCGTACGAGATTATAGTCCTGAGTTAAAGTCTCCTATACGTCGAGATATATATGGATGTGATCTTGATAGAGAATATGCTGAGCTTTAACATTGAGTTGAAAGCTTTAAAATTGTCAAGCGGGAGAGAGGATGTATACTTATGTGTGATCGTTGGACTAGTACCATAAAATAAAGGGACAATTTTTATGAAATCTATTGATACATCAAATTATACAAATAATATGAAATATTTGTTTGATTTGATGAATCAAAGAGTGCAAAAAATTGAAGAGAAAAATATTGTCTAAGTAGTCACTGACAATGAAGCAAGTTATAAGGTTGCATGGAAGAAGTTAATAGAGAAGCGCAAATGTCTATATTGGATCCCATGTGCAACACACCGCTTAAACTTGATGCTTGAAGATATTGACAAGGACGAGCATGTGACTAAGACAATAAAAGAAACACAAAGAATCACCTAGTATATTTATAGCCATCGTAAGATCTTGAACATATTCAGCGAACAAGTAAGTGGGGGTTGAGATCTCATCTATATAAGGTCTACAAGATTTACATCTAATTTCATTTCCTTAGAGTCTTTGTACATATTCATGAATAAGATTAAGAGTTTTATGCATAACAAGGACTTCATCGATTATGTGGAGTTGTATGGCTGAGGCTCAATGTGAATTTTTGGAGGTAGGCAAAATCATAAATGACAAAAAAAATTGGAACATGCGTACGTGTCATTAATGGAACCCTTCGTAAAAGTCCTAAAATTGGTAGATGGAGATGATAAAAATAACATGGGATACCTGTATTAGACAATTGATATTGCTTAGTTGTAGTTAAATAAGTCATTTTCCAAAAGTTATAATAAGTGGGGAAAATTATTGATAACAAATAAGAAAGTACATTACATCATGACTTAAGTGAACTATTGTATTATTAAATCAAATATTATTTTAAATTCCTATTTACTAATTCGTCCAACCAAATGCAAGTTATTATTTAAATCTTTGAGTTGTGTATAGTATTGGGGTACACATTAATGGAAAGGTGATTTAAGGCACAATCAATGTCATTGAATGCTTGTCGAGGACAGTAGAAGATAGAATTGATGGAGAAAAATATGTTTTTATCAATTATATTATAAGTTATATTAATGTCTAATCAATTAGTTATGTTTCTAGGATTCCATCTATTGTATTAATTGTTCATTTCATCTTCATGGATGGAGAATTATAGGCTAGAGATTAGGACATATACTGAGGAGTAATTGCAAATTGCTATACAAAGAGTTAGCTTACGTATACTTAGTGATTAAATTAGAGTCATATGTGCAATGATAAGAAACAAGAATGGATCTTGATTCATTTTTTCTTTTCCTGATGGCACAATTGAGTGGTGAATCATGGTGAACAATAGGGACATGTCTTATAACCCATTAGCTTGCATTGTAGTGAGTGTTGAGTCAACCGGCATCGACAAATTAATGTGAAAGAAATTAGAGCACATTCAATCTTATATACTCAAAGGTTCATAACCAACTAAAGGTTGAATGGTTAGAAAAACTGGTGTACTGTCATTATAATATGATATTGAAGATAAAAAACATAGAGTTGAGACATCGATTGAGAGAGAAACGAGCTTCACAAGTTGATAGACAGACAGAAGATGTTACTAGCCAGATTGACGTATCCCTTGCAAACTTAGGTTGAGACACGAGCTTACATTGATGAGCCAATTTTTGATCTTGAAAATACAGGATGGGCAGAGGGTATATTAGATAGAGTTGTTGTAAGGGATCCAGAATTAAGAATATCAAAGAGGCTAAGAGAAGATCTACCTCCTCCATATGAGCATCAGAGAGAGTCTGCACCTTTATTTGCACCTGAAACTGAAGTTGAGCCTACTAAACACTTAGAATCAACTAGCAGGTAAATTACTCTTAGAATGGTTGGCCCACCATCATTCTTAAGAAAAAATACATCGACACTCGAGAGAAATATTCTTGCTCTGTAGATGACCTTGGCATTGAATAAATGAAGCATACTTACATCAGAGGTACGCCATGAGAAAAATATGTACACTAATGGTAGATTGAATAAGCACAAGAAAAGGAATGCCAGCAACAAGAGTCACAACAAAGGAAAAAAGCAAAGCCAGGAGGTTAATTGTCCAACATGACGACGATGATGATGACGACACCCAACCTCCTAGTGATGATGTTGTTGCAACTGCGGGTACTACTCCAATGATAGATTCCATGCACCTATTTTCTCCTTAAATATTGATACTGGTAGAGGACAGAGTCAAGGAGGTTATGATTCACAAGGTCATCATGGACAACAATCAAGCTATGCCAACAACAAGCATGTATGTATGACTGGGAAAGCAGAGTATGAAGACTTCCGATTTCATCCAGCCAGTAGCAGCTATGGGTCAGCATCTTCTTATCCCCAGAGTGCTTCTCATCTTGATTATGGACTCCAATCAAGTCAACAAGCTTATACTCTAAGAGGGATTCATAGAAGGATGGTTGCATCATTATTTGGCTACATTGAATATACATAATACATTCAACCTTTTTATGGATTTTCGCAGCAACCAGGAGATGAATCAGAAGGTTCTTCATCTTATTATCCATATTGGTGTACTCACATTTGTCTCTTATGGATAAGGATCATTTTATTTTATTGGAATTATTATTTATTAATGCTTATTACATCAATATATCATTTTCATTTTTAACATATAACAAATAATCACTTAATATGCATTATACATGCTTCTCAAAGTTTGAACCATAGATTAATTATATCTTTTTATAGTTATTCAAGTTTTTTTTTTATCCTCGAAAGAGTCAAAGTATGTCTAATTATTTTCTGATTTTTATTCTATTTTTTCAAAATTTTATTGATTTTTTATAATTTTTTGGTTTTCATTTCATTATTGGCCGATATGGTCGATATTGGTCCTGGTACCGGTATGCATCGGTATCGGTACTGACCGGTACCGATATTGATATTGGTACTACCATCCTTGCTCACAAGTGGCAGATAATAGCATCCACATACTTATCTGTCCACCTTGATTTGCCGGCATCTTTTCCATGTCTTAAAGAGAGACTCATGCTACGCAATAATGTCCATGGAACCAATAAAGTCACTATTATATCCATAAATAATCCAAGAACATTACTCAAAGTCTACTAATGCTTAAAATCTTTAAATCTCCCAAAGTGAATCCAACAATACATTCTTCCATCCATCCCAACAAATTGCCCCTTCAGTGATCCTATCGGGTTCAATCCAATATAATCTCACATGTTGATGGGAATCCGAGACCAGAGCGATCTTTGTTGTGCTTGGAAACTTCCCAAAGTCCATATGAAGTGTAGATTATTTGCAAATGAGTCCATATATATTTTATTTGGCCCATTTGAAGCCTATTTAGCACATTTTCTCTTTAAATTTTTTTATTTTAGGTGCGATTTTCTATTTTTTAGGGATTTTTAGTGTAAATTTTCACAATAATTATCTAGTTAGGGGTGTCTTAGTTCATCTTGGAGTTATGTAGTCGAGTTTGAGTCGGAAAAGTCCCTAAACACTAAATATAAGTATGTGATATCAATTTTTAATATATAGATGGATATTATTATGAATTTTGAGGTATTTTATGTTGTTCCTCTCTGCGACATAGAAGATGACCATGCAACGGAGTCGGATTTGCCCTGTGACAGGGCTAAGTGTGACACCCTAGTTGCCGGTGTGACACTGGTAGTCTCTCCAACCCCTTCTCCTTCGATGTCCCCCATCACATGTGCTACATCACAATGAAAATGAACCATCATAGAGGTTATGCACAATCACCTTCGGTAACATACAAGGGAAGTCAAATTTCACAAAGTCAAAAAGATGACTTCCAAAGTGATTCCTGGTGGGATGAGTTAAATATGGTGGATAAAACAATAACAACATTGGTAAATCAGATATAACAACATGTGCTAAGAGATCCATTCATCAGCTAGATAAGCAAAACTTCAAAGGAATACAAAGCTTGTATAACATGCATTCAGCATGTAAGCGAATCCTCAGAATCACCATGTAAAACTGCATGTAAGCGAAGCCTCAAAATCACCATGTAAAACTATGTAAGAAACACACAAAGGGAACACGGAAGACCTAGGTGTCATCTTCTTAAAATTGCTTGTGAAAATGGAAGGATGACACATACATCTAAGTGTTTGCATGCACAACAAGCATGAAAATCAATTTTATAAAGGATAACAAAAGAAGACACGATCATCTTGATGGTCATCCATAGGTAGCACCGGTGTTAGCAAAATTACCTTCAATGCAAACATCCCAAACAAAGAAGAACCTTTAAGAGCACGGTCGATGTTTGAAGGCACACTGTGAGGAGAATTGCTGATAAATAACCCATACAAGCCCATGCCGAATATTAACATCACTGTACCTGCAAGATAAACATCTGAAGAAAAAAAAATTCATCTCATTATAAGCAGTGAAAAGGAACCATAGAAACTATAAATGCAGTTTCCCAAGCCTGCATGGAATTTTCAGTCATTTGAATCTGCATAGATCAGGTAAAACACAAAGACCCTAAAACCAAGAACGCAAAACGGGCAAGGCAAAAGATATGCCAGTCAATGACCCATTCTTTGCCTCCAATCATTCGGTATATACATGGCTATCCACTTTGATATATAGGTGGTTAAATACTTCCAATGAACATGAAGGTGTGCATTACAGAAGGATACCATTCATGCAAGTGCGGATGCCTAAAAACACAGAGATATTGGTCCTCTGCAAGTTCCTATCACGACTGCATCAATTTCTTTCCTTCTTTCTCTTTTATGTGTTTCAGCTTCAAGGTAGATGAGGTGGGCACAACTAATTGATCAAAAGCGCTCTATGATAATGGCATTGTGATCACACTTACCTTGTAGGTTAAATGAAAACATGCTGGACTCAATGACTTACCCAACTCTATTAGAAGTGACTATGGCCCTTGTATCTAGCTGAAATTTAAGACAAGTTACTATACATTCAAATAATTCGTGCAGAGCAGCAGGTTCTCTTTTGAGTCAACTTATTCTAGAATTCAAACATAAATGCTATCAATGGGGACCACATAGCCCATGAGTGTCCTTCAGACATGGGACTATCAAGTATTCAACAATAGCCAGTTGGGGATGAAACATGCAGTTAAAGAAGAATGACGCGGAACGACTACCGAAACGACTCCGAACTCGTGTCACGATCCTAAATCAGCAAGAGTAGTGTACGTGAATGGCAAATACTCTCCAAATTTCCCATGTTTCCATGAATGTAATTACGCAACGCAAGTCGCACAAAACTCGAAAATCGACCGCTCTCAGTGATAAAATAGACAGGATCAACGGTAGTGAGAACCACCAACTACTAGGACACCATCAACGCATTCAAAATACTCAAATAGTGATTCAGGACGGATCTCACGCTCACAATCCGGCAATCATGATTAACAAATAACTAGGAATCTACTCTCAAGCACGGGAACAAAATTTAATCATATAAAGTACGACCAGTTGAATGGGAGAGATTTAAATTAATGCTAACCGTCCCACTGTCGAGTGGGGTCCGTTTCCGAACGACGAGGATCCGCAAACAGTGCTACGACCTCATAAACATACGCGACATGGTCTTGATAACGGGAGTATAGTGCCGACGCGCGATCCAAAACACTGGGACTCTCGGACTGTCAAAGCTCGGGGCCACGTCCGAATTCGCGACGCAGTAACACGGGTCTCAACTAGCCCGTCGGGAACGCTGAGGAGGGTGAACTGGGAAGCTGACTCGCAGCGAATGAGCCGATAGGATGTGGGCTATGCGGGCTTCGAGGACCGTTTCGGGCTCAGCCGCCGTGGGGCGGGAAAAGGAGGGTGTGGCGACGAGGTACGTTGACGAGGCGGGAGGCCTCGTGGCGAAGCCGTGGGCGCTGTGAGGCGAGCGTGCGAGCCGGATTGCGGCGGGCAGGCGTGCTCGTCTTCAGCGCGGGGCTTAGGCGGGCACGGGCGCTCACGCAACGCCGCGCGAACGTCACTCGGTTGCAGCGTGGATGGGGGTGGGCGAGTTGCTGCCTGGAGTAGCGCCGGCGACAACGTGGCCGCGCGAGGAGCACGCAGGCAAGCCGCGTGGCGGCGTGTGGCGGTGGGTTCCGCGCGAGAGGCGCGAACGACGATGGGGTCGTCGCGCGAAACCCCCTAGCGCGCCGTGTGGGTGGCCTCTGGCGGCGGTGGGCGGGAAAACCCGAAGCCAAGCTGCGTGGTGCTCGCGGAAGTGGCCCACCCGGAGCCTACGTGCAGCGGGACTGGAGGTTCACGGGAAACCTTCGGATCCAAGGACCCGTCAAAAGTGGGAGCATCCGCACGAGCGGCCCGACAGTCATCCAGGTCCCTCGAGACGTGATGGGGCCTCCGCTCTTCCTCAAAATCATCCCGATCCCTCGGACGTCGATGGCGTCTAGACGCCTCACCAAACTCAGGCTAAACCCCACGGACGTACCGATCATACCGATCACCTCGATCATATCGCTCAGCTCGATCGCGGAGGTCGTGTCGATCCTCTCGATCGTGTCGATCGAATCGCACGTCCTGACCGCGTCGCTCTAGCCGATCATCGCGGTCACGAAGATCTCAATGATCATAACGATCAATCCTATCCACCTGACGCCTCGCGCGTCTCTGATTGGCACCCTCAAACCTATCGCGCGGCCTATTATGTCTCAAATGCCTACGCACCGCAACCTGCTCCATCAACTCATCACGCGGATCATAATCCACCCCGTCATCGGCAAGACGCCGCTCGTCAACAGTATCAACCCTCGGAAGGGCTTCATCATGAGGGACATGGACGGCCGGAACAGGATGTCCCGGGTGACGGGGGACTGGGACATGGACAAGAACCCCTGGAGCACCCCTAAGACCTGCCAGGTCCTGAATGGTACGCTCGGACTCATCAATTCGGTTCTCACCAGAGCGATTCGAACCTCTCCCATTCCCAAGGCGTTGGTCCTAAACATCCATACGGTGCGCGAGCTGACTAATCATCTCGGCTAAATCAGACACATTCGGGGACCCCGCCTGCAAACCTGACGCAAGTGCAGACATGCGGAAAATCGTGCTGCTACGAGTGGGCATGCAAGGCAAGTAGAGTGACGACGTGCATCAACTGACACCTAGACGACTAATATGCCTGACGTTGACCAACTAAGCAAAGAGAAACACTAAATAGATGGAGACACACGCTAAAACTAAAATGATGAATAAACTAATATAGATAAAAGATGCAACAAATATGCCCTAGCAAAACCTATGGCTCTGATACCAAACTGACGTGGAACGACTACCGAAACGACTCCGAACTCGTGTCACGATCCGAAATCAGCAAGAGTAGTGTACGTGAACGGCAAATACTCTCCGAATTTCCCATGTTTCCATGAATGTAATTACGCAACGCAAGTCGCACAAAACTCGAAATCGACCGCTCTCAGTGATAAAATAGACAGGATCGACGGTAATGAGAACCACCCTACTAGGGCAACATCAACGCATTCAAAAAACTCAAATAGTGATTAAGGACGGATCTCACGCTCACAATCCGACAATCATGATTAACAAATAGCTAGGAATCTACTCTCAAGCACGGGAATAAGATTTAATCATATAAAGTACGACCAGTTGAATGGGAGAGATTTAAATCAATGCTGACCGTCCCACTGTCGAGTGGGGTCCTTTTCCGAACGACGAGGATCCGCAAACAGTGCTACGACCTCGTAAACATATGCGACAGGGTCTTGATAACGGGAGTATAGTGCCGACGCGCGATCCAAAACACTGGGACTCTCGGACTGTCAAAGCTCGGGGCCGCGTCCGAATTCGCGAAGCAGTAACACGGGTCTCAACTAGCCCGTCGGGAACGCTGAGGAGGGTGAACTGGGAAGCTGACTCGCAGCGAATGAGCCGATAGGATGTGGGCTACGCGGGCTTCGAGGACTGTCTCGGGCTCAGCCGCCGTGGGGCGGGAAAAGGAGGGCACGACGACGAGGTACGTTGACGAGGCGGGAGGCCTCGTGGCGAAGCCGTGGGCGCTGTGAAGCGAGCGTGCGAGCCGGGATTGCGGCGGGCAGGCGTGCTCGTCTTCGGCGCGGGGCTTAGGCGGGCACGGGCGCTCACGCAGCGCCGCGCGAACATCACTCGGTTGCCGCGTGGATGGGGTTGGGTGAATTGCCGCCTGGAGCAGCACCGGCGACAACATGGCCGCGCGAGGAGCACGCAGGCAAGCCGCGTGGCGGCGTGTGGCGATGGGTTCTACGCGAGAGGCGCGAACGACGATGGGGTCGTCGCGCGAAACCCCCTAGCGCGCCGTGTGGGTGGCCTCTGGCAGCGGTGGGCGGGAAAACCCGAAGCCAAGCTGCGTGGTGCTCGCGGAAGTGGCCCGCCCGGAGCCTACGTGCGGTGGGACTGGAGGCTCATGGGAAGGGGCCCGTCCGGAGCCTGCTTCGCGCGAGCAGGGGGGGAAGGGGCGGTGCGCGGGAGGGCCCGCCGGGTTGGCGGGGAGCCCTTTCAGGGCCGCGGGGAGCGGGGTGGCGTGGAGGCCCCGGAACTCGCGTGGGGCGGTGGGGGCTCGCGGGAGACCCGACCAGGCCACGTGGAAGGGGTTCGTGGACGGCGGTTCCTTGCAGGGAGAGGAACGAATGCGGCGCAGAGAGGGAGAGAAGAAGAAGAAGAAGAAGAAGAAGAAGAAGAAGAAGAAGAAGGGGAAGAAGGAGACAGGGGCAACACGAGGCTTCACGCCCGAGGATGCACGTACGCTCGTTGGCGGCTGCAAAACTTTCTTTCTTATTCCCTCTTCAATGACCTCCCGAGGGAGGCTACAGTACCTTAAATAGGATAAAGAAAACCCTAATAACCTCCTAATGAAACAAATGACATAATTAACCCTAATTCTAGACAAACACAATGAAATTCGTACAGAAAATATCAAAAAAATAGAAAAGTGATAATTGGGCCTCATAATGGGCCTTACATCAATCCCAACTGCTCCTCAATAAAATAAGCACATATCAATACTCAGGGAAACCATCATCGAGCCACAAAGATGCTGGGAACGTTGCAGTCGTCCTCCTCCGACGGTAAACGCGAGTCGGGTCGAACCGGGTCCGCGCGCGGGTGTCCTCACCAAAGAATCTGCATGATAACACCACCACCCACAGGCATCCCAAACACCAGCCTTTTGGCATTTTAAATTTCTAATTGATCTAGCAGAAGGTTCACCTCCACAAGTCTCCCACTCCACATGACCAAACCAAAGGCACTTTGTAGCATGTGGATGAACAATCAGCTTAATTGTGAAGATAATACTTCTCTCAATTCTTGATCCTTCCAAGATATCTAAACCATACTCTTCATTCAATGTTTTTGCAGTGTTCAATCAGACAACAGCAGAAACATATCCACCTTCATCCAAACCTTGCTACTAAATGCAAAGGATGATCCCAGACCCCTACATTTGCTTTCTATTTATATGCTCTATTAAGATGTCAAGAACTTCTTGAAATTCAAGGGACAAATATCAAGAAGAGAATGATTCAAGCTGTACAACAGCTTCAGAGGCAACAAGGAGGGGAGGAAAAAAAACAATGCAAATGAAGTCTCACAAAATTGAGGGACATTGGTCACGTTTCTTCTGCCAAGAGTCAAACAATGAAGACAAATAGAATGGGTTAATATATAGCAAATAATTGGCGGCTAAACATCACCAGCATAATGCAACAAATAGCATAAAAGAAATTCAATAAAGACAATGAAGCTTAATCAGAAATGTTCACGATTACTTAGTGAATCATTAAGAAAAAAAAGTCAGTTGCTTGCAAAAGGAAACAATTGGATTTAAGTTTTTTCTAGAGACTATAATCAAATGTTTTTCACCAAAAAATGCAGGAACAAAATGAATTAAAAATAAGACAAAATCAAACTGCAGGCTGTCAACAAAAAAAAAATCAGATAAGTGAATCATCTATTTAAGTAAGTCCATAGAGACCCTCACCAATGGCCTCAACCAATCGCAAGACCATCTTCCCTGTGTGTACCCCTTTTACACAGCTGGTCCAGTAAACCTTGTAGGCATCAAAAATATAAACACACCCCTGTTCACAATAAAGAAAAACACCATTCAACAAGTAGATAAAACCTAATGAACGTTAATTGTTATAAATAAGTTCAGATCCAGGGGAAAAAGAAGAAAAGCATGCTGCCCAGCAATGCATGTTAACAAAAGATCACAGCCTTGCATGTAAGGGAAAGGATAAATACAAGCCCACAACATCATTTACAGAGGAGTTCCAACAACCCTGTAAGCATCAACAATATAGTTCACAATAAAGGAGAACACCATTCACCAAGCAGACAAAACCTAATGAGTGTCGATTTTTAGAAACAAGTTCAGATCCAGCGGGAAAATAAGGAAAGCATGTTGCCCAGTGACCAAAAATTATAATGAACAGATAAATGCAATCATAAGTGCAATGCATGTTAAACAAAAGATCACAGCTTGCTTGTAAGAGAAAAGACAAATACAAGCCCACGACATCGTTTACAGAGTTCCAACAAACTATTCCAGTAAGGTTAGGGCCCCTAGGACAAACAAAATTTAATCATCTTCTCTAGCTCCCAGATATCCCTTTCTCCCTTAGATCTTGTTCAAGGCCATAAATTTTTGCCTCCTATCAATAGTTTGTAGTATGATT
Organism: Zantedeschia hybrid cultivar; assembly: GCA_030544215.1. NCBI lineage: Eukaryota > Viridiplantae > Streptophyta > Magnoliopsida > Alismatales > Araceae > Zantedeschia > Zantedeschia hybrid cultivar. The sequence continues at coordinate 2,576,364 of JARZZO010000007.1, forward strand.
TCAGAAATGTCAAAGAATCTCCATCTTGACTGTGGATACCCTGGGAAAATCATAATAAATTGTTCATTGATTGGTGAAATTTGTTGAACTCCAGTTCAGACTACAAGGACATCATCCGTGTCAAACATAAGGGTATAGAAAGAAAGTTAGAAACTATTACAAAATTTCCACACAAGTGGAACATGAAGCTCAATAAAGGATACAGACAAATATCCTTCTAATCAGTGTCCACACTTTAGGCTTCCAGGGCTAATCCGGTCATGTCAACAAGAGAAAGATTTATTTATTTTCTTAATCCTGGACTAACCATATTGCATCTACACGAAAATCACCATTGAACTTCACCTACAGTGCCCAAAAAAGATGCAAAGATTCCATTTCCTCTCCAATATCTGTAGATAGAATATTTTGAATGCATGGTATCTGACCGACAGGATGTCTCTGGAATTGAGGGAAATGGACAGGGCAGTGATGGCGCCAATGAAAATCAAACATGATTATGTCAGAATTGAGGTACGAAGGTCCTGCAAAGTGCAAAGATCACCTTCTGATATTTACTTGAAGCTTTCTTCTGAGAATTTCCCTTCCTACTTTGAAACTAGATTCTCCAGCCTTCCTTTCTAAAATGTGTAGCATGTAGGCCTCCTCTCTCCTGTATTTTTCCCACATCAGGCTGTCCAGATGTCATGGTTGACAGACTTCCCCAACCCCTCTCCACATGAAACTGTCTCACTCCCTCATTCCCAAACCATTTCCAATGCAAGTAGCTGAGAGGAACCATGATGCTTGATTTAGCAATTTGCATAACAAATTTTGATGTGCTTGAACCATGAAGAGGAACCTCTAGTGCACCTGTCAGTTGAATGATGTACTGAATGAATGACCATTTTAATTTCTGTTAAATGAGCCAAGGCTACATAAAATGAAGCAGAGAAAGCAATCGAAGAAATTTCTTCAGCAAATTTACTCCAATGCCACAATATAACAGACAGGTAAATATAATGCTCAATCCCAGTTCAACGAGAAACTAAATTGACATTTTCTCACTGAAACTTCTGGACAGATTGAAAGAAAACATACATTTAGGAAGCACAGCAAGGAACCTGCTAGTGAACCTCCAACAGCTAGGAGTGCCAAAAAACGGAAATCAAAGATAACCTGTTCACAAAATGGACAAGCAACAAAACATGAGGAACTTCGCATGTATGCTGGAAATAAATGATAGGCATAATTAGTAAAAAGGAACTCAATGGCATGGCAAACTTTGAAAAGGAGTTTTTTTCACAGATGGCCCACTGTTAAAAGCAAATTTACACGTTTGCCACAGCTTTGCATCTATTCCATATATAACATCTTTGGAAGTTTTTCATGTGCAAATCTCTCACTCGGGTTACATGGCATTGGCCATCATTCAAATATACCCAGAATATTCCTCTTTAATATATGAAAAGGATGGTCACCGACCAAAGTACCCTAAGGCAAACAGGCCAACTTGCCTTCTCTTTCCTTTCTTGCTATGTAGAAAGAAGGTGTATTTTTGTAGTTTTAACCCTTCACTAAGGGCTGACCAAATTGTACTTGAAGTAGCATGGAATGAGTGGTAGTGACAGATTTTCATGTATTATCATGCAATGAATGTACAGAAAAATGCATTTCTTTTCTTCCCCTGGAAAATGGATGTTACCATGTATCCACAAATGAAACATGCAAAGTCATTTGTTGCAATGCCAAATACGTAACCTAATCTGTAAAGTGATATATTGTCAAACAAAATAACTCAAAGGAAAAGTCACATTCATATGCATTTTGCTGCAAAGACACACTTGGATCAAAGAAGCCGGATAGAATCTTGACTTGGCTAAAGCTATCAAAAGTTAAACCAAACATTACATGATAATGCCAAATAGCAAGAAAGGCCAATGAAGTCAATGTAAAGTAATATTCAGATAATAATCTGAAAACAAACACTTCAAGATTAACAAGAGAGCTCCTTTTTATCTCCAATTTTCATGCCGTAGGTTGGTGTTTGTCAAGATCCCTTTGTCATTCAACTGGTTCAGATGGATGTGACCCATGTAGTTGTAATCAACAATTAATTTCACAAATGAGTACAGAATAACACCCAATGCAACATGTTGCAGGATTTGACTGATGCTTAGAACAACAAGAAGATATGCAAAAGGAGTAACTGGAATAAGCAAATCAGAAACATTTGGCAATGATTTACCCAACTGCAGCAACATGTTCTGTCTACACTAGAAATCCTTATGATCTTTCTTCATCAGCATCAATCTAATTCTATTGTTGGCAGTGCAAACCTTTCAATTAATAGACATGTTTTAATTGACCAATACCAGTAGACAGTCAAAGTTTCCTCAATTTCCAAGATGAGCTACTATCACAAATTTCACTTTGATTCTCTTGATGTGACTCACGCTTTTGCTCTTTTTGCAAGTGTTTTCCACAGCAACTTCTTCCTTGTTTTCTTCTTCTGTCTTCTGGTTTTCTGCATGTAAAAGCCTACAGTGGTCACAGAGGTGTTCGCCTCCGATCTTATAAGTTGGAGTGCACCTTCGTACTGTCAACTTTGGATTATTGTCTCTTGGGAGCAGTTCATCCACACTTATTACACTACAGTAGGGGTGAGATGACTTTAGAGAGAACAATACCTGTCTCGACCTGTTCGATCTTTCTGACCTCATATTTCCTTTACCATAGTAGAAAGCTTTCTACCATGCATAGCTAGGAACCTGATATCCAACGCCTACCACGAGCACGGTTTGGCAAAACGTTACCACTGAACGACAAGAGGAGATAAACAATGGCGCACTGTTGAAGAGGAAAGACCAGTAAACGTATGGACCAAAGCTACTACAAGACATGAAAAAAGGTAAACGCGACGTCGAGGACAGCTTTCCTCTTCACGGGGGATTCACATGAAGAATCGTCACAAATAAGGGATGCCTATCACCATTTCACCCCACAAGCACCTTAGCGGTAGTAGAAGAAAGATCATCATGGTGGCGATCAGCCAGGGAAGTTGCTTAAAAGGTGGGAAAGGTCGGCTGGAGTACGAACTGGATCGGCGCAACGGCTTTCAAGCAGACAACAGTCACAGACTCACAATTATGCCACTGTTCATAGTCCGGATGCTCTGTTCCCCGTGGTTGGGAAATCCCGTAACTAGTCTCTGCTATGACTAGATTCACTAGAATGTGGAAGATTCGCCGATCATTACGCGAGAGATCCATGAAGAGTAAAAATAGAAGGAGAGCAGTCGAGGAGACTGGACTATGAACTCCCATTTCCAATTCTTTCCATGTCTTCTCTTCCCTGACTCTCTCTGGAGCTCGGCACTCTGTAATGGCACCAGAAATCCCCAACCACGACCAGCCACGAATTGCACAGACGAGTGGGGGGGGGGGGGGGTGAGTTTGGGTTTGTTTACCCTCTCGATAGTGGACTCGATGGAGCCGGCGACCCGGACGACGCCCTTCCCGCCGCTGTCTCCCCCGCCGGAGCCGGCCAGCGCGTAGTTGAACCTGCCCGCGGCCTCCTCCGGGAAGCCGGATGTGGAAGCAACGGCGGCGTCACTGGAAGGGTAGCCATGCGAGGGAGACGAGCTGAGGCAGGCGATGGTGGCAAAGCGGCGGGGAGAGAGCAGCGCCGGGCCGCGGGGGACGAGACGCCCAAAGAAATGTGGGCGCGCCGGGGGAGCGATGCGGGCAGAGGGCGGCATCAACGCCGCCACCACCACGGCCATCGGAAGCTGCGAGGAGAGAGGAAGCGTGAAGAGCTGGAGGGGGCGGCGAGGGCGATCGAGAGGCGCGCGGGCTCCCACATTTCGCCATCCGAGCAAATTGCTGCTGGTATTATACCGTGCCCCACCGTGGCCGCCGCCCGTCCTTGCCGAAGGACCTCTTAAGTGCGGCGCGTGCAACACGATGCGTACGAGAACGCCTGCAGGGTGCGCGCGTAGCAAAAGAGCATCTTCTAACCCAACCTTTTTGTCACAATTCGGTGCGAGCACCCTGCGGGCACATTTAATATGGTACGTCCAACTTGATACGTGTCACTAAGGTAATTTGAAGGTGATGGCAATAGTTTTATCGTTCTTTTTATGTTATGATTACAAAAATTTATTTTAGTGTAAAATAAAATTTGATTTTTAATTCATTATTATTTTTATATTATTATTTTTTATTATTTAAAATAAAATTTATATCAGAAAGTTAAATTATGAATTCATATAAGTAGAAACTTAATCCCCGGTGTGAAAAAATCTCACTTTTTGAGATTTATTGTAGCTTGTAGGATTTGATCCCCTCCAACTGGCAGGGACTTATAATTCTCGGTTTTTTCCCCGAAGAGTAATGCTTGCTGTTGGTTTTAAGGTAACACGTTGAATCATGCATGATATAATCTTATTTTTTTTAATTTAGTTAATTGTCTAATTAAAGATTAGAAGATATCAATTTGAGATGAATTTTCACGTCAATAAATTTTTTAATTAAAATATGAATTTTCACGTCAATAAATTTTTTAATTAAAATATTTACATAAATACATTGACATCCTTTCGTTGGGCACAATGTAACAAATATTACTCTTTCCGAAATGTTGCCGGAAAGGATATTTAATCTTATGCTAGCCTATTTAGATGCTTTCACTTTTGACTAAAGATATTCCTACAATGGATGAGCACTTTCGACAAAGGAGACATAGGATTTAGTATTGCTCTCATATTCCTAGTTGCGCGATAGTACTTGAAGCAAGGGGTATATGAAGGGAAAAAAACTCAAATATCAAAATAACCATTATTTTGTACTTCTCGTCGGTGGCGACGAATCCCCTCTCTTTTTCCTTCCACTTCCTCTTCGGCTTTGTTGTCTCCATTGCCATTTTCGCACCACGTGCGCCCATCGGCGAGGTTGCTTGCTCGGGTTGGAGGGCCTAAAAGGACTGTCGTGATGGCGTACAGGGGGCTGAGGGACGTGTAGGCAAATGGGTGAACCCTTAAAATGTAATATTCGATCTATTATGATTTGATCTTTGTTTGTGAGTTTAAGATATGTGATACGGTATAGATCTCTTCATATGTTGGAGATCAAATTTGTACAATATGTTACCCGCAAGTTAGACCTATAAGATAAGATTTGATTTGAATCACGTGACTATTATCATTCATTTGAACCTATCTTGACTTTACAAATCTAATATAAGAACATGATAATTGGATTCTTGATCAATTCCTATGACCACTAATTATTTGACTATGGATTTGTTTGTTTAATAAGACTTGACATATATGACATATTTTTTATCATTTATTTACTATGTTATATGTATAATTAAGTTCGATCATCATGCTTAAAGTATCTGTATAACTTGATTTTCAACATTATTATATGATATGTCATGGGTGGGGATTTGATGCCTACTGTATAGTAGACTCATAAATCTCACAAACCATTTTTTAAGAAAATTTGATTGGAATTTTGCTTAAGAGAGGATTTGGGCTTGTTGGATCGTCAGGAGGACCTGCCCTTCAAATTAGAGATTGTATGTAGTAGGTCTTTTTAGAGTATCTGTAAAACTCTGAAGAATTGTTGATTTTAAATATTTATTTATAAATTATTTTGGTAGTTTTGGTATTGACTTATAATCTGAGATTGTTGAATGGTAATGACAACTTTTGGAATAATTATCTTGTGGTATGTCTGTCTCTCATATCCATATGTTATACAAAGATTTATTCCTTGGTTGCGCGCTTGGAGTCCAAAGTAAGTCGGTGTACCGAATTGAATTTTTCAGGGTCACATAATCCCCTAAAGATGGCAATGTCCAAAAATCATACTATCCACATATTCACAACATGAATAGAACAAGAGTCAAAAGGAGATATAAAATCGGAGAAACATAGTTGTGAATAGGGTCGTAGGGTTAGATATCTTACGTGAATCTATGTTAACTTTGCAAACCTAGTACGAGAGCTTGATAGTTGGACTCTTGATCAATTCCTATGAGTTATGATTATTTGACTATAAATCTATTCGTTTAATAAGACTTGACACATATGACCTTCTTTGTATCATTTCTTTGTTATGCTATATGTAGAATTTGTGAGCTTATGATATCAAACTTATCATGTGAGTGGCTTATCTTATAGATGATCTCAAACTCATTAGAGATTCACATATCACATATCATAGCTATGCTTGTCAAGATGAACATGATCAATCAAATGGAATCAAAGAGGACATATACTGATCAAATGAATGTCTTAGTCTCACTTTGTTTGCAGAATAGCTTAACCCATGATAAGGTTTTGAGGATTTCTTAAACCAGAATAAGGGGTATTTTGATTTGATAACTAGTTGGTATTACACCCATAATAAGGAGAATTGCACTGTGCTATTCCAAGTGATTTGGTAGGAATCAGTAGAATAAAGAGTGGAATAAAGGGTGAAATAAGATGTCAAAATACCCATGTTACCCTTGCATATGTCATTTTAAATTTCTATACTTTTCAAATTACTTATTAATGTGTACAATATTAGTGAGTTTGCCAACTATTTTTTTTAATTTTCAAAATTAACACACGTTAAAACATTAATATTAAAATATATTTTAAAGGTAAATTATTATTTTTCCCATCACATTCGATGATTTAACACAGTATTCTGTTAAAAATGAATTTATAATAAAACATATTAAAGTTAATGACATAAAATTGGCAACATGTTGTGACTAAAATTATGTTTTTATGGGCGTGAAAAATAGGGACATGAATTACAATTAGTTAAATACATATTACTACTAGACCATTCTCACCATAGAGTAACTAATATCACTAAACTATTATTTTATTTTTTTCTAATTGCAAAATGATGAGTGTGACAAGTTCAAATGTATACGTTTTAATCTCGACATCACGAAATATAGTCCTCAATTTGTATAACATGTTGTAATCGTACAGTCAATTACGCCAAAAATTTCATAGACAAAATCATCGAGCATGACAAAGACTTGCATGAATTCGCTAATTCAATAAATAGAATTTCAATTTTATAATATCCATTATAACTGAAAAGAATTACAATGCATCATAACATGAACCTCCTTTATAGCCAAATCCACAAGCAATATGCCTCCTAGAAGTACGTAGTACTTTACCTTGTTATAAAAAATTTGAAGTTCTACACATACAATAAATTAGTAGATTTTATGTAATAAATACGAAAATAAACTACAAAATTGAGAACATTAAAATTGCAATACATACCGTTGCCATAACCGCACCATCCATCAGTACACTGTAACACTGTCAAGTATTAATCATTTCAAGGCTCAGAAACATGTATATAATATGCAAAATATCATTGTCTATTGGGGTTGCTTCAAGCAGTGAAGCTATCTTACTAATAGACTTAATTTCATTCTTTCATCATCGTTCATAATGACCTAATTAGGAGCGTGCAATTTTGCTCTCATGCTATCAAAAAAATACACTGAGATGTGGTTGCGTTGAAGCGGTCCGACAATCATAGCGTACTAATGGATAGGACTGTAAATTTGCACACTATTAACCATCCTCAATGGAGATGTGCCGTTCGCAGGCTCATAAATAAGAACTTAATATTGACCGAAATCATTGTCCAGTGGGGTTGCTCCAAGTTGTGAAACCATCTGACCAATAGACTCATTTCCATTATTTCATCATTGCCCATAATGAGCGAATTAGGAGCGTGCAATTTTGCCCTCCTGCTATCCAAATAATCCATTGAGATATGGTTGCACTGAGGCCATCCGATCATCCCAGCGTAGCAATGAATAGGGCTGCAAAATTTCATGCACCGTTCGCAGGTTTGGAAAGAGGAGGATGGTTCGATAAAATCATTGTCCAGTGGGGTTACTCCAAACAGTGGAATCATCTGTCCAATAGACTCATTTACATTAATTCCTCATGCGCAAAAAAAACACGTACTCATTACAATGTTTAAGTCAATGGACATGCTTCAAATTAATTTGAAAATTGCTCATAAAAATGAAATACGGGAGTTCAATAAATTCAATTGCTAAAAAGGAAATGTTCAATATAAGCAACAACAAATGTGAAGCATAAAGCATATGAAAAATCAAACATGACATAAGCAAACAGACAATAAAGTCAAATGTCAAGGAACATGCGGAACAGAGCACCGAACAAGAGACATGACGAACGCAACTCATGTCCAGAGTGCGTTAGCAATCGACTCCATAATCTGCCTTCCTAACGTAACCTCAGCCCTCCTGAGAGGGATGTCAATGGGAACGTCCTCATCACCACCATCCTCACCAACTGCTTCTTCATTGTTCTCGCAGTTGAAGTAATAGTCATGTTCCTGAGATCGACGTATGAAGTTGTGAATAACAGCGCATGCATTGACCATCTTCCTCTGCGTCGCCCAGGGGTACATGTTTCCTTCCTTTAGCATTTGAAAGCGATTCTTCAAGACCTCGAATGCTCTCTTGATAACATTTCTTAACTGAGCATGACAGTAGTTGTACTTCTCTTCTTTGTTCACATAAGTGCGATTATGTTCCCCCTGAAATGATGCCAAGTGATATCTTTGGCCACGATATGGAGTCAAGAAATCACTTGAGTTTGCATACCCAAAATCAACAATATAATACTTTCCACGAGAGACAGTCAATCCGCCTTCGTCCAAAACCCATCTAAGCACCCGTATGTCGGCAGATCCTTCTCAACCAACCGCAACGTATTGGAAGGTGAGGTCGAAGGACACGACACCCATGTCACATTTGCCAATACATGCGTGCCGTCGACGGCTCCAATCGCATCTTACACGGTTGTACATAAAAGGTGTGTGCAAGAACATTTATCAGTCAATGTCAACACGTACATCACGACTAAGCTAAAAAATGCACAGTAGCAATGTGATCACCTTGAAGTAGGGGTATAATGTTTGCTTTCCCCAGATGTGCGGGTGACACTCACAGACCTAAGCGTGTGTAGCAGCTGAATAAAGTCATACTTTAACTTAGCTATCTGCTTTGTAACGTGGTTGATGTACCGACTAATCGTCTGAGAAGAGTGTTGGAACCGCTCGCACATGACTCCCGTTGCAACGCTATGGCCGATAGTATATAGGAACATACCAAGTTGCTCCATCTTACCCAACTCGTATTTCTTCACACTACACTTGTTACAAAGCCCACAATAATATGATAAATATATCATAACAAAATATAAATTGATAGATCTCATAATTAGAAATGGACATACAAGCAGTGGCGGACGCAGGAATTTGGTCCAGTGGGGTCCTAAAGATTGAGTACTGTGGGCCAAGTTGAAGGTGAGACAACCAAGGATGCAAACGGGTCGGATTCGATGTGGATCTAAGGTAGATCCAAGATCGTATCCATTAAGTTATCGGTTTAGAAGTATTATCCGTTAACGATCACAGGAGTCCTCAATCTGATTCCACAAAAAAAAGCCCACAGGAGTCCTCAATCTGATTCCACAAAAAAAAAATATCTCCCATGATCAAGTCAACATATGAGAGACTAAGAAAATAAATTCAAAAAAATCATGCACAATTTTTTTCCTATGTGGCGTACAACAGTAACCTTACTGTTTTTTTTTTTTTTTAAATAACCTTGTTCTGGTTGTGCAACAGCTGCGGCGCGGTGGGGGACCGGCCGCGGCTCGAGCTGGGCTCGGCGGCTGGTGGCTGTCATCCGGCGGGGCTGCGCGGAGCTGGGCTGGGCGGAGCCACCGCGGAGCGGAGGGGGTGACCGGCCGGTGGCGGTGGTCCGGTGGAGGTGGCCGGCCCGGGTGGGTGTCGCTGGGTAGAGGTCGAGCAGCTGAGCAACTTGAGACGGAGATTGGACTTGGAGGGCAGCACGGTAGCGGACCGTGATGGCGCTGGGCGGGGGCAGCGGCGTTGGGCGGAGAGTGGGATCCAGCGGTGAAGGCCGGAGGGGGTGACCACTTGGGCGATAGTCGACGGAGCAAGGCGGATCTGCGGAGCGGCGGAGGCTTGGCTAGCGACAGATCCAACGGCGAGGCCGGAGGGCGAGGGCGGGAGTGCGAGGCGGATCCAGCGGCGGAGGCCGGAGGGGGTGATCGGTTGGGCGAGGGGGTGACCGGAGTGGTGGAGCCAGAGGCTTGGCTAGTGGCGAGGCATATCCAAGTCCAGCGGCGGAGGCTTGGCTTGGCTAGGGCTCTGGGAGTCTTGGTCACGGACAGCAAGGCACGGGCGGAGCGGAGACGTGCAGGGAGGGGGGAATAGATTGGGCGCTTGGTTGGGCCTACCTAAATGGGCTGGGCGATCGGGTCGGCCGAGTGGGTTCCTACATATAGTCAGTGGGGTCTTCGGCACCCAAATTTGAACTGGGCCTCTAAGATTACAAAAGTTCAGTGGGGTCCTGGGACCCCACACCCTACATACTAGATCCGCCACTGCATACAAGTGACACTTAATTCATAGTCCCGGCCAAAGCCCATAGAAATCACTGAGCTATTCTGTCCTTTGATAGAATTTTCAACCCCTTAAATATTTTAATTGCCAAATAGTATTTTAACAAGGATAGATGGATAACCTCCTGATCTACCTACTTACTCCATTACGAAATGGGGGCTAAAAGAACCATAAAAGACAGGTAAACTTTCAAATAGTTAACCATATGCATATCTGATGAAGCTGGAGGCAATGCTGATTTATAAGCAAAGCTGGAGGTAATGTTGATTTATAAGTAATATGCCGTTATAAAATTTGGAATAGATCAATGAATCTTAAATAGATCAATCGTGAGCTGAATTTTATTTGTTGGAATTAGCATCATTTGGAAAAAATTATATTTGGATTCAATTGATTAAAATTTTCATGGTGTTTCCAAGTAAAGCATATTTATCTTGATTCTGTAATTATCCAAAATCATCAGAGAGAGAGAGAGAGAGAGAGAGAGAGAGAGAGAGAGAGAGAGAGAGAGAGAGAGAGAGAGAGAGAGAGAGAGAGAGAGAGAGAGAGAGAGAAGATAAGAAAGATAGGCACATTAGGGGAAGAGGGAAGACTTTTTTTCCAAAGCTAGAGGAAGTGAGTTTTTGAAAAAGGAAAAAAATCCAATAATTGGAAAGTACACATTTATAAAGAATGAATTATGAAATACCTACAAGTAAAAAAAAAGAAGTATGGGTATTTATGTAAATAAAGTTTCTAGTCTACTTTTTATCTTTCATCATCAAAATGAGATTTTCACAAATGACTACCAAAATTAGTACCTCTATGAAAACCCCTTTAAAAGCTGATTTTTGAAAAATAAATTTTCCCTCTATTGTTTAGAAACGGTGTCGCCTCTACAACACCTCTGCCATGCAACATACATTTCTCTTTCACTTTGATCAAGGATATTCTCACAGGGGATGAGCATGTTCAAAAGAGAAGTCATAACAGTAAATAGAATAATATTATCCCGTGTCTGTACAAATCAATCTCTACTAGGACGATCAAAAAATTTAAAAATCTAATTCCAATGAATAACAAAAATTATCCCCAATGGATTTGGCTAAATGTAATTTGTTATTTAAATTTTTTTGAGATATCTAATCTACCGATGTGTAGAAAATATAGGGTCCAATCTAAAAAAAGGAAAAATTATCTATATACCCCTAAAATCTTTAAGAATAACCACTATACCCCTACCTTTAAATAAATTATTTCAATACCCTTAAAATCTACAATTTCCCATCCTCATGCCCCCAGTGTTGCTTATCCTTCATTTAACTCAACCACACTTGAATTAAACCTTGACTCATGTATGAAAAGACATAAATACTCTTAAGAATATGTCTGATTTTCTTAGGATATTGGCGACCCCATCCTTATTATAGAGAGAGAGAAGGTTAGAGGGAGAAGTTAGAGGGAGAGATAGAGAGAGGACGGATTTAAATAGGGTTGAGCATAATCTTATAGATGTTGATGTCGGAGGTGACGAGCATGGTGAACTAGTTGGTGGTGAAGGTGGGGCAACAGGGCCACGGAAAAATCATGCTGCCGCATGTTGCTGTCAACCTACTGGCCAACTCCTTAGGCTCCTCCGCTAGGCCTGCATTCGCTCCCACTATGCCACCTCCCACTTGCTATAGTATTGTGGCCTCAAGTTGTGCTTCTCTGTCACCTTGACCCTAGCCCAAATCTTGCCCTTGCACCTCCTCCTCTTCCTCCGATGGCCTCAAGCAGCCACCCATCTTCAATGTGCTCGTGGCGGCGCTCAAGTAGGTGTAGGCCAACTCTAGGCGTGGTTGCCCCAAGCAGTTGCAACAGCCACTACTCGCCGTCAAGATCGAGTTGGGCAACTCATCGTCTCCATCTCGGAGGACCCCAACATTAGCTTGGTTATGCATAAGGGCCGTCAAGGCCACCATCGAGTAGTCACTCCTCACATCCAACCCAACCACCTCCTTCCCGTCATCCTTCACGTCTAGCAAGATGGGGTTGGGGCGGCATGAGGACGATGCCTACAAGATACTCGACGTATTGCTTAGGACAAGGAAGCACAATCCTATCTTGGTCAACGATTCCCAATTGGAGGCACTCATGAAAAAGGTGTTGCAGCGGATCAAGAAAAGAGAGGTCATCGGGTCTAGAATGTGTAGGTGATCTCTCTAGAGAACATTGGCTACTTAGTCCATATCCTAGATCCCTACAAGCTGCAAGTTCCCTTGGTTGTATGGAGCCTTACCACACCAATGGAGAAGCAATCCAACCAATTCTAGATCCCTCATAAGTTGCAAGTTGCAGGGTTCCTGTGGTTGTGTGGAGCCATTGCCACACCAATGGAGGAGAGAGAGAGAGAGAGAGAGAGAGAGAGAGAGAGAGAGTGAGTGAGTGAGTGAGTGAGTGAGAGAGTGAGTTTATTTTTTATTCAAAGATAAAATTGTACATTCTCATCTAATATAACGTCCATCTACATAATATTCTCTATCGGTGGTAGACCGCAATTAACCAGAGGTATATTAGGATTGGAATTTTGAGATTTTAAGGGTATTAGGATAATTTCATTAAAGGTTTAATCTTGAAGAATTAAGGGACACATATATATTTTTTTTCCAAAAAAAAAATATAGTTGTTACAATGTGCAGCAAGTAGAATCCAAATTAAATATAGTTCTCGCATTCATAGTCATTCAATCGTACTCGGGGCAAACGGCAATGTTATAGGAAAAAAAAACCTGAAAGCCCCACATTTCCACAAAATTACGCTTCCAGCCGGCGGCGACGAATCCCTTCTCTTCCCTTCCTCTTCTTCTCCGGCTCTGCCGCCTCCACCCTCACCTGGGCGCGCCCGTGCCTGCCGTCGAGGTCGCCTGCTCGGCTTGGAGGATCTGGAAAGGCGCCGGCGATGGCGCACATGCTGCCGAGGAACGCACAGGCAGACGGGTGGGAGCGCTCTGACTTCCCCATCGTCTGCGAGTCCTGCCTCGGTGGCAACCCCTACGTCCGCATGGTAGCGTTGCCGCCCCTCTTCGCTCTCATCTCTGCGTGTACTTGTGTGTCTCAACCCCTTCTCTATGTCAATTACATAGTTTTCAGCATGATAATCTGTAGATATGTTTTGATATATGAACGAGACGAAGAAAAAGCCTTAAAACGCGATGAAGGAAAAAAAACCTAATCTTTAGGGCAATTGCTAGGCGGAAACGAGAAATTCCGCCCATTTTAACTATCAGGTTTAGACCACATTCAGTTCTTCCGTGTGCGCGCGTGGGCATGTTTTTTTAGGCTTGAATTTCTTATTTTATTCTTTGATGGCCTGATATTACGATTTTGAGGATGCAAGAACCGATGTAAAGTAATCTTTTTGAATCGCAGAGTTGATGCTCATGTTTGCTCATTGTTGTTTCTGTTGATGGGATGTGTTATTTGGGCAATTGATGTCTCACGCTTCTACGGAAAAGATGCTAGTGGGTTTATGAGCGGACATACTTGGTGCTGTTATTTTGTTGGTAGACGATTGATTGTTTTTTTTTATTAGTGTTTGCTGTATCTCGAAATTTCACTGTTTCGGATGTTACTTTGTTCCAGACAAGAGCAGACTGTGACAAGGAGTGCAAAATTTGCATGCGGCTGTTTACCGTCTTTGGGTGGAAACTGGGTAGCGATGCAAGTCGCAAGATGACGGAAATCTGCCAGTCATGCAGTAAGCTCAAGAATGTGTGTCAGGTCTGCCTCTTGGATCTGGAGTATGGGCTGCCAGTTCAGGTCAGGGACTCGGCCTTAAGTATCAATTCCAACGATGCCATCCCAAAAAGTGATGTGAATCATGAGTACTTCACTGAAGAAGATGATCGCTTGGTATGCTGTCAGTTTCCAGCATTTTCGTTACTGCTTCTGTGAACCTTTTTTGACATTTGTTACACACTTAATGATCTCTGTATGTTGTTCTTACATAATTTCCTATAAGTTAAGCCTTTCATAGAGTAAATTGAGCTGTGTTATTCTTTTTTTTTTTGTGGATTCTCAGTTTTAAAATAACAATTTAGAAGCATTGGTTGCTTTCTGGTCCATTTGACATTTTGTTCCTCTGTTTTGACATTAGCTCATTTATCTCCGCAATACTATACACTGATGTGTGGAATATTTAGGATTTGAATGTGAATTTATTCAATAATGGCTTTTACTTTTAGCTTATGATAACTCAGATGGAAATAGTCTTAGTATATCTTTTGTGGTCACTTTTCTCACATGTGCAAGTTTTGGTTCATATGTACTGGCGTGTTTTTTTTGGTTAAATGTATGGTTAAGGATTCTTTTGGTGGAGCATTGATGGTTCATGTTGCACAGTAATTATTTGGAGATTCTCAGAAGTTATTGTTTCTGGATACATGATTGGCAATTTTTTTTTGGATAATGGATTGGCAATGTTGAGACAATGCATATGTGGGCTCGGTTTTATCCTTTTTATTGGTGTATGCACTTGCATGCATGGGTATTTAGTACATGTGTATATGTATCTTGAACACATTTATGAGCATATTTGGACTCCCTCCCTTTATACGTATTGCTTATTGTCCTGGCATGGAGCAAGGTCATAAGGAGAATGCCAGCTCACATGGAAACAAGAAACAAGGGATGAGTAAAAGAGGAAAAAAAAACACTCCAAAGCATTAATCGAGCTTCATATTGGCTATGGAGCAAGGGTGCATGTAGAAGTCGAAGAGGTGACAAGTGAAGTTGCTTAGCTGGAATGCTAGGGGACCAGTGGCAATGGTGAACAGAAAGGGCCAGGGTTGTATGATTAAAAGAATGGTACCCGAGTCAAAAGGTTTTCGCATGTATTTGCCAATGGGAGACACCATTTTGGTGTGATGAGAAGTCATAAATCAGTGAGTAGTAGCTAATGGAGAGAATGTGAGGTAGGAGTGGTTAATTTCCTTTAAATGGGGGATGTGGTGTCCAGCGTTCTTTTTGAGGTCTCTTTTGTCTTTGAAGATGAGGCTGAGATTTTAGTAAAACCCTTCAGAAGTGCGTTGCAAGCATTTCGCTGCCCAGGGGAATCCTTTAGATGAAAAATGAGTTCAAAAAGACCTTTAGGCTTAAGTGGGTGAGGAGGGGAACTGGCTTCTAGAATGATAGGGTGACTATGGATAGAGGCTTTGTCAAAATGTCTCCTAACCTTTGCGCTCTGCAGGATAATGAGTCAGGAGTGCATTGGAAAGCTCGTGGAAGAAAATCTGCAACTTTTTATTAATGAAAGAAGATTCATAGATGTCTTTAAGTTACTCATGAAGTCCCCTTCTCCACGGAAAAAGAAATGTTGAAGGAAAGTATTAACTTGTGGAAGAAAATCAGGAAGCCTTTATTAATAAAAGAAGGTTCATACTTCATAGATGCCTTTTAGTTGCAGAAGAATTTTATTTTCCATGGAAAAAGAAATGTTGAAGGGAAGGATTAGCTTGCAAAATTGATTTTGATAAAGCCTATGATAGGGCTTCTCTGCAGTGTTTGTGGAATGTTTTGAATAATCATCGTATTTCAGATCACCGTCTTGCGATGAGTCCAAATCTCATCACCACAGCTTATTTTCTAGTAATGGTAAATGAAAGAATTTATGGTTGTTTTTCTAGTTCAAGAGGGTGGATATAAAGGGACTCACTTTTTTTCGGCTTTTCACTTTTCGTCCTTTAAATAAGGTGGGAAATACCATTGACTCCAATTTTCTTTAATGTGGTTGGTACCACCAAATTTTATAAACATGAAAAACAGTACAGACTCCATTAAAATGCATAGTTAGAGATGGTACATCCAAGGGCATAAGGAAGTGAGGAACCTCCTAGACCAAAGTGGACCAGGCAACACCAACCAACCCTAAAGATGAGCACCGGCAAATGCATGAGGGACAAACAAATGGCTACAGCCCTGTACGATGGGGTGCAAACAGTGACAGAACCAAAAAGACAGCAACATGACTATGACAAATGATAGGCAGACAGAACAGCCAGAGCAAGAACAAACAGGGAAATAACCTCAATGACAAACCAGCCAACAACAACTTAACAAATCAACATTCAAAGATAACCACTTAGGTTTAGCTCGTACTATTCTCAATCCCTTCATCCCTAGATGTATCGGTTGCCTTCTTTGAGAAGTCTTTTCAACTCCGTGGATGCAGTCCTTTTACTGAGTGCCTTCTCAATCTTCGTAGAAGAAGATAACATCCCATCCCATGTGATTTGTCAAACAACAACCACAACCCACAAAATTGACCAACTTTTTTGCCGGTTTATCCCTAGAGCACTTTTTGCCAATTTTTTTTCTTTGAATTATTTGATGAGATTCAAGATAATCTAATTAATACAAGAAAGTGTCAATTTATTGGAGTTAACTTCATTCCTCGAGGAAGAAGGGTAACCTCTGTTTGGTATCTTCCTATTGCTTGTCCACCTCTTCTTTTATAATACATGTGCTACCATCTGATTTCAAGGAAAAAAGAAGAAGAAAAACTCTGTTTGGTATGCTCAGAAACATGAAGTTATTCCCACTTAAGGTTACCCCATTTTGGACTTCAATTTGGGGATAAAGTACTCCATTTGTATTGAGATAAGCCTCTCTTAAAATAAGCTTAGGTTATCTCCACTTTTGAGGTTAAGTTTGGGTAGAAATCATTCTATCTATTAGGTGGAATAAGTTATCCCCATGCTTTTAGCCAACTAATCCCTGCTTACGTATCCTACTACCAAGCAAACCAAACTAAGGATAGGTATTTGGAATGACCTATGCCCATCCCCACTGAAATTATCCCCACACCAAATGGGGTATGAAATAACTATTCAAAGGGTTGGAACTGCAATTAGCTATATGGGACATATATGCCAATCCATCATTGTCATGGCTCAACCCAACCCTTATGAGGTACTATATG
This sequence comes from Zantedeschia hybrid cultivar, assembly GCA_030544215.1. Classification (NCBI taxonomy): domain Eukaryota; kingdom Viridiplantae; phylum Streptophyta; class Magnoliopsida; order Alismatales; family Araceae; genus Zantedeschia; species Zantedeschia hybrid cultivar. Next base: position 2,593,790 of record JARZZO010000007.1, read on the forward strand.
TACGCACGTAAGTTATGATCTGCACTTCACATATATAGCCTAATAGATTTTCTCACTTTCTGGTGTGGGATTAATCTGGTTCATATTTGCTTGACGGCTCGACCCCTAGATACAGTGTCAATTCCAGATCATGGTGGCTCCACATCATCGCATTTAAGCCCTTATGCACATAACCTTTTTCTACGGGTAGTCTTTTTTTACTGGCCAACTCGTTAATGAATCATTGTAGACCTGCCAATTTTGCTTGGTTTGTCCCCAAACCAATCTACATTGTACTATGTGGGTTCTGCTCCGATACCATATAGCCACAATCTGATCCACCCTTTGCAAGGTATAGTCCACTTTGGGTCCAACCTGTAAGGTTTTTCCCCGGGGATGGTTGCCAAGGCATTGCCTAGGCAGCGAGATGCTGGAATGCCTTTTATGTGCTGAAAAAAATCCTATAGATGCAGAAAACCACCATCCAAAAGTAGGAGAGGTGCATAATAGTGCACTTGAGAAATGCATTAAATGTAATTTTGACATGTAAAGGATAAGTGAGAAGCCATGAGTCTTTAAAAATGTTAAGTAATTACTTAATCTTGTAGAAGTGTATTCTAGAAAGTATACATATTTATGTTTCCAATGAACTCTGTTTGGATCTTGTTTTTACCAAGATACTTTATTTCTTGCATGGTAAACTATGCCCATAATGTGCACAATTTTTCAACCCTTATTTGTTTCAAAATGCTAACCTTCAGTATTGCTTGTGCAACTGGAAAATGACAGATATATCATCCGTTATATAAAGCCAAAACTTGGAATGAGGTAAACTAGCTCCACTGAAGCTGGTCAAAAGTAATGTTAGTTTTGGAAAGAATGCCTGCTCAATGTTGCACTTCATTCAATAAGGATCTTTTGCATTAAGAACTGAAAAACTAAAGATGCTTATGCATCATGGAGTTTGTATGGATGCCTAGTTATAATGTTACATAACCCTATCATTTTCAGATCATGGAATGAGATAAAACAGACTCGATTTTCCATCATAACCATTACCATTGCCCAGTGGATAGTGGCCAACAACAAATTTCTCCCACGACGACTCTTCCACTCGCACACAGTACCCGTATCTGCAGCTGCAGGCCATGTTGAACTTGCACTACTAACCCAAAATAATCTAAAAGCAGACAGAGCAACAACCCAACAATCCCAACAACCATTTCTCTACTAACGCTGCTGAAAATGGAGGCAACATGCTTAGGGACTAGGGGCTGCAGCCACCGTAGGGCCTACTATGAACCAAATTCCCAAACCCCACTATGGCTAATGATTGGCCATCAGCAAATTTGAGGGCAAAGGTGGCGGCAACAAAAGCCACAAAGATAAATGCCCTTGGCACTGCCGTGAAGCCTCTACCACAAAGCACTACCATTAGATATCAGGTGTGTTGTGCTAGATGATGGAAGGGGGAAGAACAAACATAGAGGGAAATTAGCCACAAAGTGAAATTCTCGTGAGTCTTGTTCTTTTTCCTCTTCCATTGCACCTTCCACTCCTCTCTTCTCACAGGTCTTGCTCCGTTTGCTCACGGCGCTCACATTTCGTAAAGTAAAGAAGGCATGAAATGGTCTTCTAGGGCATAACAACAAACACCTAGAGAGAGTCACAGATCCATACAGATACAAAGATAACTAATAGCTTATTGATGATTAATTGGAAGTCCATACATAGTGTAAAATAAATCAAGTAGGAATATGCTCACCTTCAAACCCATTCTCTCTTCTCATAGATCCTATTCCATTCACTCCTACTTTGCTTTAGAACAATTCCAGCAGCTCTGACTTCTCCGCGCAAATGAACCTTTCTCAAAAAGCTATCACATCAGTTTCTGGTGAGCCCAGAGGACATATTGAATGAGTTTGAAGACCGTGAATAAGAAGCACAATGGAATCTGAAGATGTGGCCTGGTGCTGTAGTTGAAGGAACAGAAGATTCCTTTGGAGAAGAGAGGAAAAGTTGGGGAACCAGACCAGTGGAAATAGTCAGAAAGGAAGTCCATAATTGTCAAGGCGCTAAGGTGTCCCAAGACATACTCGGGGTCCTTAGGTGCCTAGGTGTCTATTTAAGTGGCGCAAAAGTAGCACCTTTCCAATCTAGTGGTGGAGGGCAAAGAGTGTGTGTGTGTGTGTGTGAGAGAGAGAGAGAGAGAGAGAGAGAACTCATGAAGCGTGAGAAGATGCTTATGGCCGCAAGGGGTTCAAGTTTGTGGATATGAGCAAGTGACGCTTGTTGCCTCATCAAGGCTATCATAGTGTGAGGAGAACATATAGGAGTATCTCATCCTTGATGACAAGAGTTGTTCACCAAGGAGAGATGATGCCAAAATCTGCGAGGAAGATGAAATAGTGAAGAAGATGAGATGAAGTGATATAAAAAATTAGGGCTCAAAAACATTTGTCTGGAAGCGATTTCTCTGTGGTACCAATGGAGCAGACACATTTTGGGTATCTCAAAGGATACTTGGAATAGAATAACAAGTCAAATGTAATTGTTTAGTTTTTCTTTTCTTTCGGTCTGAGGAACCTCTCCTCTAGACTACATTTGGATGTACTCTCTCTATTTATTCAATAAAATTGGTGGTACACCTGATTTTCTTTCAAAAAAAAAAGGGCTCAATCATCCAAGCAACCTTATTTATATTAGGATTTGATCTTAATAGATCCAATTTGATTAGTCGATGAACTAACCTTTTTAATAGAGCTGGTTTATCTCATTCCAAGTTGTGAAGCAAATAGTGTTTTTTTTTTAAGGTGACCAAACGGCCATATTTCATTAAAAGGAAGAAAATTTGAAAATAAAATACAAAAGAGACAGAAAGAAACAGCTAAAAGGATAACTCTACCACGATGGTAGAGACAATCACACTACAAAACCCCCCTCCCCAACCAGCCGTACAGTAATTCAGACTGATCGATTCTCATGCCGTAAGCACTAGAGTACCAATCATTTAAAGTTTGGATACAGCTCCTTATAATGTTGGATGGGTAACTGAACTCATCCCTGAAGATTCTATAATTTCTTTCTCTCCAGATAGATCACAGCATAGCTGGAAGACAGAATTTCCTTATCACACTGTCGGCCTTCTGCAAAAGTTCCTTCTCCCATTCCCTCATGAGGTCATGAATGTTCTGCTTGCTGACCCATTCCATGTCAACTGTCTTGAAGAAATTGGTGATCCACAGTGCTTGTATAACAACACAATTTAGAAATTGGTGATCCACGGTTTCCTTAAAATGTCCACAAAAAACACACTGAAGCCTAATGTGTGTCCTAAACTTGGATATCCTGTCAGCTGTTGAGATTCTGTTCCAAGCAAATTTCGACAAGAAAATCCTTATGTTGATGGGAAGTCTCCTATCCCAGATCTGTTTAAACCAAGGCACTTTTTCCACATTGCCCAAGCATCCTGCACTGAAAACGAACCTGATTTTTCCCACCTCCATACTCTGCTGTCCTTCTTTCCTGGAGTAACGCTTATTTGATCTAGCAGCTCAGAAAGCTTCATGAATTCATCAACTTCCTCCTCATTTTAGTTTCTTCTAAATTCAAAATTCCACTGGAGATTTTCCCTGCATTTGTCCACACTGTGTATATTGGTCTCTGTTGTCACTGCTATGTCATATAAGTTAGGAAATGACTGTTGAAGAGGCAAATTGTTCATCCAAGGATCTTCCCAGAACCATGTCTTCCATTCATCACCCACTTGTATCACAGCAGAACATCTATAGAAATCATAATTATTCAAAATACCCTTCCATATTGGATACCGGGTGTTTGCGGCCCCCCTATGAGAACCAAAGCTCCCCTTTGTATTTCTTTCTGATAATGATGTTCCAAATCAACCCCTCCTCAGTATCTGCTTTCCACATCCATTTCATCAACAGTGCTTCGTTAATTAGTGAAACTGACATCATCCCAGCTCCACCTTCTTCCTTGCTCCTGCAAACATATTTCCAGGCAATGGGTTGCAGTCCTTTTTCCTCTTGCTCTTTCCCTGTCCAAAAAAATGCAGCTCTCATTGATTCAATTCGTCTGCAGACTGACCTTGGCATCTTAAAAATAGATAAATAATACGTAGGAGGACTTGTGAGTACCACCTTAGAAAGAATCCATCTACCTCGTGTTGATAAAAGTTTGCTTTTTCATGTAGCCACTCTGTCCCCCGCTGTCTTCACAATACCATTCCAGTCTGCTGCTCTAATTGCTCCATCAGAAAGGGGCAATCCAAGGTATTTGATTGGAAAAGACCCCCCATCTGGCTCCCAAAATCCTTTCCACCTGGTTCTTCCTTTTCATGTCCATATGGATTCCTACTATCTCGCTCTTAGAGAAATTGGTTTTAAGACCACTAACAGCTTCCAGCATAGTAAGCAAAATTCTCAAATTTATGAGCTTCTCTTTCGCCAATGTTGAAGACAGGATTGTGTCATCTGCATATTGCAAATGTGTAACCTCCTGGGATTGCCCACTTTGATCCCCTCAATGAGACCCGCTGATCTTTCTTTCTTCCACATAGCACTCAAAACCTGCCAACAAGAACAAATAGTAGAGGTGACAATGGATCTCCTTGTCTCAACCCTCTTGAGCTTCCAAAATATCCACACGGTGTGCCATTTACTAATATTGAAAATCTTGCTGTCTGAATGCAGCTCTTCACCCATTCAATCCATACATCATTGAAACCCATAAGTTGCATTACTTTGAATAAACAGTTCCAATTTACTCTATCATAAGCTTTTTCAAAGTCTATCTTGAACACCACAACCACACACTTCTTTTTCTTTATCTTTTGGTCATGAATGCTCATATGCTGCCATATAATTGTCCAGAATCCATCTACCATGAATGAAAGCAGACTGGTTATTGTCTACCAACTTAACAATAACTTCTTCAAGTCTATTTGTCTTCGTGATGATTTTATAAGTCCCGTTTAGCAAACTTATAGGCCTGTACTCTGTCAATGACTCTGCATTGTCAATTTTTGGGATTAAGGACCGCATAGGTTGCATTAAGCCACTTAACACTCCATGGTTCTTGAACTCTGCTGCTGCAGCCATGATGTCTTCCTTGACCAAGTCCCAGAACTGTTGATAAAACCCCATGGAAAAACCGTCTCGTCCTGGAGACTTGTTAGGGTCCATTGAGAAAATTGACTCTCTGATTTCTTCTTCTGAAAATGGTCTATTCAAGTGTCTCGCCTCTTCTACAGTGATTTTTGGGAACATTTCACTACTGATTTGTGGCCTCCACTGTTCATCTTCCTTGAAAAGAGCTTCATAGAACTTTACAACTTCTTTCTGTATGTCTGCCTCTTCTTCAAACTGAGCATTTTCAATTTTTATGTTATCAATAGGAGTTTTCCTCTTCTTGACACTAGCTATTGCATGAAAATATGTTGTGTTTTTGTCTCCTTTGGGCCATGCCTCTTTAGCTCTCTGCTTCCACTGAATCTCTTCTCTATTTAGTCATTTCTCATATTGTTGTTTGACTTCTGCCCACTGCCTTTTCTCTACAATTCTCCCTGATCATTTCTAACATCAAATCTTGCAATTTTATGGAGCAACTCTTGTCGAACTCTAGCTGCATCCCCAAAAGTTTCTGTGCTCCATGCTTTCAACTTCTTTCAAACCCACTGAAGCTTCCTTTCCAAGTAGAAACATGCATATGAGTGATTTGGGGATTCCGTCCACCATGTTTGTACCAATTACTTTAAAATCCTCATGCCTAGCCCAAGCTCTCTCATATTTGAAAATCCTGCTGTGCTTTCTTTGAGAATTAGTGCTCAACATAATAGGGATGCGACCAGGGCCTTTTGCTGTAACATTGTTGAATTTCTTGCCATTCCACTGAAATAAAAATGCTATCCAGTTTTGATTTGGCATTTCTCTCTCCTGATCCTGACCATGTATAAAACACAGAGCTAGTCTGAACCTCCATCAATTCTGCTGCTACATTCCAATCATGGAATAAATCCATCTCCTCTGTCCATCTATGCTGATTAGATCTCTCCCCAGGGATCAGACTGCATTAAAATCACCTACCACACAATGCTTCCTTGCACCCTTTGAGAATGCCCCCCATAACTTGGAAGAAACTATGTTTTTTTTTGTTTTTTGTTTTTTTTTTTCATTTGAGCTTGTCTGTATACCCCTGTAAATTCCCATTTATCGCTTAGCAGTGGGAAGAAAATGGAGCATGGAGAAGAGGAGTGTGGGGGAGAGGGGTGGAGTCTGGTTCGGAGAGGGAAGAAATCCTCTGCAGTCAGGATTGTGGGTTCTACATGGGCGAAAGATGTCAAGGGAGTGAAGACGATGTCAATACCTCAAGATTTGGCATCAGGTGTCTAGAGAAAGGGCATTGGGCCAGAGAATGCAGGAATGCAGTGACGTGTTTGCACTGTAAGGGTGTGGGGCACAGGAGATGGGCTTGCAGGAAAATTCAAATGGGTGAAAGTTGTGGGAAACAGGAGGATCCAAGAGTAGTCAGGGAAGATGAAGCAAATAGACATATGGAGTATCCTATGGAAGTGAAGCGAAAATTGATAACTTTGGACATTTCCTGGTCTCAGTCAACTATGGATAGTAGTAGAAGGTTGGAAGCTTGTGGGGTGGTGTCGGTCAAGGGGCATCTGGAAGACAAGAGAGGAGCTGTAGAAGAATATCTCAAGAGTACCTGGAACCTGGAAACATGGTGGATCAGACAGCTGAAGATTGATGAGTTCTTGGTCTGGTTCCAAATGCTGATTGGTTGAAGGAGTGCCTTGTCAGAGGAGTGATTCACATTGATAAACGTTGTCTTGCTTGGAAGCCATGGTCTGTGGAAACTGCAACCAGGGTCATTCCTGTAGGTAAGCTCCTCTGGTGTAATATGGTTGGAATCCCTTTACACTCGTTGAACTTGGAAACCTTCCATGATGTAGTTGCTCCCTTCGGTGATCTGAGAACGGTTGATAGGAGAACACTTGATGGGGAGGAGCTGAGGCAAGCAAGATTCCAAGTTGAAGTTGAGTCTCCGTCTCACATTCATAAGGGTGTCGCCATCAGCATGGGAGGTAAGAAGTTCTGGGTCACAATTACGGTGAAACCTGAAGAGATTCACACAGTCACCCAACAGAAACAGAAACCCATGGACTGGACATGGGCAGAGGTTGCTGCCAGCTTCTGGAAGCTCCAGGTTGACAAAGCTGCAAGAACAGAGGTGCTGGAGACACAGAGCAAGATGAATGAGGTGGCCGAGTTCAATTCAAGGAATTGGAGTGCACTGAGTCAGATGGGTCAAAATCATGGTGCCATGGTTAAGCAGTCAGGTTGGGTGGCTGCTCGTCTTCCGAGTGATAGCGTGCAACCTACGGCTGACCCTACACCCAGTGAAAAGCAGGAGCATTGGGAAGGAGATGGGGAAGCAGCAGTTCAGAGAGAAGTGGCTCAGGGCTTTCAAAAGTTTTGGTGCAAGGTTTCAAGGTGAATACTGGTGTTCTGATCAAGGAGGACAGTGCGACTGTTCCCGGGGATACAGCGGGTAGGGAAGAGGAACAGTCTCGGACCCAGTCGAGGCCTGCGAAGGAGAATCTGGGTGGGATTAAGGGTTCAACAGTTTTGGGTAAGTCGTTCGGGTTGTTTGGTCCGGGCATGAATTCGGGTAGGTTTTTAGGATTCAAACTAATACCCGACGAACCTCTTCTTTCTCACCCAATTCGAGCTCGTGACTACTTTCCTCTCGCCCTAGCCCCTGTTCTACATCCTGAAGGCAGCTTGTTTGCAGGAGTTCTTGGGTTCCCCACAGCGGCTCCAGGTTCGGTTCCATTGACTGCCGGTCTGCGATGGAGATGGAACTACGCTACCCTGTCCGTCATGGCTGGGGGGTTTCTCCAAGGACTGTTCACATCTTCTAAATGAAACTCTCAGCTTAAGGACTGGACGTATTACTCAGGAGGCATCACAGGAAGGGAGAACATAGTTGTTAATGATTTGAGCAAGGAAAAACAAGCTATGCCAATGAAGGATTCTGCAGAACAGAGAACCAAGTATTCAGTGGAACTGCATGCTATACAGAACACAGAAGTGCAGCTCAATGAAGAAGACAATGTTGAAGACTTCGGAGGGATTCTGACACTCTGGAAAGGTAATTGCAATAGCACAGCTCAGGAAGAGGAAGTAATATCAGTCCAATGGCCGGTATGGGATCTTCTGCTGAGGCATGATGGTTACACGATCTGATCAAGCAAATAGGTGTATTGGTTGGGATATCATTCGAGGGGAAGGAAGAGTATGTTAGATTTTTTTTTTGAAGAAGATTAGGAGAGACTTAAATATGCAGCTCAGTGTCAGAGGGAAAGGAAAGGGGGGTGGACCCAGAATAGACATGAGAGCAAGGATGGAAATCTCGAAATTGGTGCCGGTACCAAAGAAAGAAGGATCGGATTGGATCGGCCGATCCGATCGGTTTTGACCCGAACCGGTTCGATCCTGATCCACCGGTCTAGGCTGGGATCTGTCGGGATCGGCTGGGATCGGATAGGATTGGTAGGGATCGGCCGGGATTGGTTAGGATCAGGCTAGGATCGGACCAATTTTTTAATAAAAAATAAAAAAAATAAATGGGGGACGGGTCCGGATCGGCTTGGGATCGGTCAGGATCGGATCGGCTGATCCATGTGCGATCCCCGATTCTTTCTACCTTGACTGGTATCGGTGGGTACTGATACGTATTGGTATCGGCCGGTACCGGTCAATAAAAAAATGATAAAAATATTTTATTAATTTTTATAACTACAAAGATTGGCATGGGATACCCCCCATATTGGTATTGGATCAGGCCGACACTGATATGTATCGGTATCGGCCGATACTCCCATCGATGCAGGAGAGAACTCTTGTACTTACAATCAAATGAAATGATCGAGGGGCTTAGGCCAAGGACAGTCAAAAACAAGGGGAAGAGGAAGTTGTATCAATGAAGATTGTATCATGGAATTGTAGAGGTCTCGAGGCTAAAATAAAAGTAGAGAAATTAGAGATATGATTGAAATAATTAGAATGGACATCTTATGCATGCAGGAAACAAAAATGGAGACAGTTGATAGGGAACAAATATGGAGGTGGGGTGGGAATTCCCTTCAAGGATGGAGCTTTAAACCTGCAGAAGGAACTAGAGGAGGTGTATTGGTACTGTGGAACCAGGATCTGTTGTGAAGCTGTACCGAATCTATGGATGAGTTTTCTATTTCAGTAAGGTTCAGTGTGAAGCAAATAGTGTTATTTGACTTTATATAATGGATGATGTCAACCGTTTTCCAGTTGCACAAGCAATACTAAAAGTTAGCATGTTGAAGCAAATATAATGGACGAAAAATTTTGCACATTGTGAGAGCAGTTTACCACGCAAGAAATAAACTATCTTACTAGAAACAAGACCCAGACAAAGTTCATTACAAACATAAATGGGCATGTTTTTTAGAATATACTTCTTCAATATTAAATAATTACTTAACACTTTCAAAGACTCATGGCTTTTCACTTATCCTTTATATGTCAAAATTACCTTTTATGCATTTCTCGAGTGTGCTATCATGTATCTCGCCTAATTGTTGGATGTTGATTTTGTGCATGTATAGAATTTTTCAACTAGAGGAACCCAGCGCCATTCACTTAGGGCCCAGCTCGTCCAGAGTGTAGAAGGGATCTTAGATTCTTCTTTGCCATCCATTCAGACCCTAGAAAAAGGAGAATAATGACACTCAGGCAAGCTACAATCCCAATCACTTGTATTTACTTGGCTTCTCCTTAATGCTTTTCTTTAAAAAAAAAATGTCAGTTTGCTTCATCCTATGGAAGAGGTTTAGATCATGGTGGACAGGGTTTATATCCCTACTTTATTGATTAGGTTGTTTGCTTTACTTTAAAGAAAGGAATGGGTTGTTTTGTCAAGCCCATTTTTGTTTAACAAACTCATATTTATTTTCAAGATCAATTCTATTTCCTGGCAGGGCGTGCATAAGATTTCTACCAGAACTGCGCAGATCCGATTGGTCAGCTCTCATCCTGAGGTTTATGAGCCATGTGATGACTCATTTGTCCTAGTTGATGCTCTTCTGTCTGATAGATTGAAACTTATTGAACATCAGCCAAAGATATGCCTGGAAATTGGATGTGGCAGTGGTTATGTGATAGCTTCGCTGGCCCTCATGCTTAGCCAAGATGTCTCAGGGATCCAATATTTTGCCACAGACATCAATTTGCACGCAACTGAAACCACCCGTCAGACTTTAGAAGCTCATGGGATACATGTTGAAGTAATTGCAACTGACATTGCATCCGGCCTTCATAGACGCCTTGCAGGAATGGTGGATGTGGTGGTTGTGAACCCTCCTTATGTCCCTACACCAGAAGAGGAGGTCGGTTGTGGGGGAATCACTGCTTCTTGGGCAGGAGGTGAGAATGGACGCAGAGTGATTGACAGGATCCTCCCTGTTGTCAACGAGCTTCTATCAGAGAGGGGCTGGCTCTATATGGTAACATTGACTGCAAACAACCCCTCACAAATATGTCGCTTGATGAGAGAAAAGGGGTATGCATCAAAGATTGTTCTCCAGAGGTCAACACAGGAGGAGAGCCTTCATGTCGTCAAGTTCTGGCGCAACGCCGCAGCAGATGAAACCAAAGAGGGAAACAAAGGGGTTCCCTCAGGCTCCGAATCTTGGCTTTCACAATTCTCTCTTTTTTCTTTCTTGACGGGCAATCAAAATAGCAGCTGAATGTGTAAATCATGTCAAGACAATTCACTAACGACCTCCTGATGGCAAGATCTTGTCTAATCATCTTATAACTTGGAGATTGCATTTACCATATAGAAATCAAGAGAGACCATATCCCCCAGAAATATTTTTGTTCATTTTAGATTTTTTGTGCTTGTTTGATGGAGGCGAGAGTCTATAATGTACAAAATGAGGATACGCACTAATATTTGCTTGAAATTTGAACTGGAAGCGGTGGTCTGGGGACTAGCAACCTTCTGTTTCTTTGAAAAGAAAGCTCCAAAGACATGGGACTTATAATTTCAACCCCAGTGGTTGCCTGGTTGGATTGAATTGTTTACTGAGTCGGGAATCACTTTCTTCCCCCGCTTCTACCTGCAACAATTATGTAGTCTGGGTAACTCTGCATCCGTCTTCTATTCTTGAGTAACCTCAGCCTTAAACTATTTCCAGACTCGATTGATTGAAACTAGTGCTGTACTTCTCAAGCCTTGCCACAGGCCAGTCTATTTTGACAGCTTCTGTGAACTAGAATCAAATATTTTGAGCTAAATTCCTTGATCGATGCAAACTCAGATTGAATGACGTCGGCAAGGGATTCCATTGGAAACCATAGATCACCTTCCAATGACAAAAGTGACGAGAAAATTAATATAATTTTGTTGCTACTTTTTTATATCATGCGATAGGCTTAAAATAGATTAAGAGCAGTATTAACATATGTTATATTTATTAGAGCAGACTTGTGGACGAGAGAACTAATTTATTTTGTTGTTATTTTTTAATGTCATGTGCCAGTCTTAAAAGATATGCTGTATTTTTAAAAGCAGGCTTGAAAAGCATGTTATATTGTTAAGAATCAGTATTAAAATATGGAACAATCCTCGTTACTTGTTAACGGAAAATAAAAGTTGGTTTATTTCTTACTATTTTTAATGTCATCTACAAGGCTAAAACATAATAATAAATACTATAGAATGATCAAAACAAGTCTTCCCAATATATGCTAAGAGGAACGTTTCCTGTTAGCAAGTCACAACGCTAGAGTGGATTGAAGCTGCATGTGGCAGGATTCCAGCGTGCACATGAGATCCCACACAGATGAAATGGAATCACAGAATATTCTTGCGCTTTGTGACAGACATTTTTTTTTTCAAAATACCACACTGTAATAACATGTTTGAAAATTTTAACTGCAAAAATAACATGGTTTTGACCCGTCAAAGCCACGTGAGATAAAAGTTAAGATATGAAATTGTAACTTCTTCCTCCAACCCCATTGTCAATGCCGCATCTAAGGAAAACTAGTTTTGGGAATGGGATAGAAATAAAAAATCTTCAAACGATTTTCTTGCTTTGGATCAATTTGGATTTATGATGAAACAAGACAAGGGTAAGATTTGTTCTCTACCTTCCCAAAGATTGGGTATCCCTAAAAGTTAATGCAAAATGATTTCAGATGTAACAAACCACACGACTTCTAGCGATATCTATATGAACTATTAAAGATGTCTAAGATCCTCCCTTAGACGTTGAGATGATCGCAAGATCAACACAACCATGTTGAGTGGACATACTCCTTACAAACTACGAAGAACAAAAGTTCTTCATCTCTCTCATGAGACGGAGGAGACGGAGAGCAATAAAGAGGGAGCCGACCTTGGGAATCAGAGAGAGAGAGAGAGAGAGTATGATCATGCTTGAAGAAACCTTGATGCTTGGCCAGCATTCTATTTATAGGCCCAATGAAATTTGTCAGAAAAAATTGATATTGTACTTTTTTAAGTTCAATTTTTGAAAACTCTTATGTAAGTGACTATCTAAATATAATATCGAGTTGATAATGAGTCCACTAATATTAAACCCCTTCTATAAGTGAGAGAAAATCAAACTGCAGGCTGTCAACAGAAAAATAAGATCAGTGAATCACCTATTTAAACAAAGCCATAAGGGTCCTCACTCCTCACCAATGGCCTCAGGCCCTCAGCCAATCCTATGACCAGCTGTCCAGTGTGTATCCCTTTTACACAGCTGGTCCAGTAAACCTTGTAGGCATCAACAATATAAACACACTCCTGTTCACAAAAAAGAAGACCACCACTCAACAGGCAGACAAAACCTAGCTAATGTTAATTTTTATAAGGTCCTTTTGTATCTATACCCCTGCAAACTCCTCTATTATGTGTGTATACCTGACTGACACATATCTTATAAATACCCTTAAAAATCTTTAAAAAAGATTGCAGTTATACTCCTGTGTCAAAAAACCGTAAATTCCAACTGAATATGTTGGAAGGATGCTGTAGATTCTGATAAGTCAGAGGTACATATGTAAAATTTTAGTGAATTGAAGGTATACATATAAAATATTAGTAAATGTAGCGGTGTATATGCAAAATCATAAAGTTTGATTTTACACCATCGTGCCATAGGGGCATTCGTGTAACCTTTCTAAAGATTTTAGAGGTCTTTATAATAATAAGTGGGAGTTAGGATATGGATACAAATATAACAGTTTACAGGATTACAACAATTCTTTTTTTATAAACAAGTTCAGATCCAGGGGAAAAAGGAAGAAAAGCACGCTGCCAAGAAACCAAAAAAATTACAATGAACAGATAAATGCAACCATAAGTGCAAAATAGAAGATCACAGCATTGCATGTAGGGGAGAAGATAAATACAAGCCCAAAATGCTTATTGTTTACAAGAAGTTCTTTTGTATTAACTTTTTTAACGTGGCCCCCTCAAAAAAATCTTTTAACTTTGTCCCACTTAAATAAAATTTCTGCATCCATCCCTGATCCCTTTATCCTTTAAATCTCGTTCAAGGCTGCAAATTTTTTGCTTCGGGTAATACTATCCAGATCGAAACCTTCCCAATTTGTTTACCCACCTGACTTGGGTGTATTTGATTGGTTGGGACATAAAAGGTGAAAATAACCGCAGCAAATAAATTTGTAAATAAGCTCTCAACTTGAATTTCTCCTTTTAACAAGGTAAATAAATTGGGGAAACTTTCCTGTCACGTTAGCATTGCTCTTTTTGCCTCGCACCAATCGTTCGTAGTATGATTTTCAGAAATGTCAAAGGATCTTCAGCTTGATTGTGGATGCCCTAAGAAAATCATAGAAAATTGTTCATCAATTGGTGAAATCATAAAAATGTTAAATTATGAAATCGTGTCTAAGTACCTGCGATTGTGTAAAGAGTGTACCCCCATGTTCAATGTTTGAGATTGGCAAAGGCCATCTCGTATGGTTACAAACATGATGGACTCTACAGGACACGTTAAATACGGCCCTTAGTCTCCTTATAATTAATTACAAAACGAAGTAGTCATTAATTTCCTTAAAAAAAAACATGAAAAGCAAGTAGACTTTCTAATAGCTAACCGGATGCACATTTGATGAACTTGGAGGAAAAACCAAGTTATAGGCAATCTCTCAAACACGTTGTAGAATCTCGAATAGATCAATGAATCGTGAGCTGAACTTTATTTATCCTATTCCAATGACATTGGAACTATCCAGCACCGTTTGGAAAAACATAGTTTTATATTCTAATGATTGGAATCTTAATAGTCCTAGTTTTATATTATAATGATTAGAATCTTAATAGTGTTTCCAAATAAAATAGATTTATATAAATTGTAATTATCCAAAATCTTTAGAGAGATGGAAACTTCAGGAAAAGAGGAGAGACTTTTGTAAAAGCCAAAAAATTAAGCTTTTGAAAAAACAAAAGTGATTTCAATAATTAGAAAGTAGAAATTTATAAAGAGTTCATCAAAATGTTTATGAAAATTTTAAAAGTCAAGAAAAAAATATAGACATTTATGTAAATAGAATTTCAAATCCATATTTTCATTTTTACCATCCAAATGAGATGTCTGTAATTCAATGATTAACAACCAATTTTTTGTACTTTTTAAGAAGTCCCTGTAAAGGTTAATTTTGAGCAAATTTAATTTTCTCAATGTCGCCACTGCAACGCCTCTGCCGCACAGCAGGCATTTCTCTTTCAAACTTTCACCTTCGATTGGGGATAGTACAGGGGATAATTTGAAAAAGAAGTAGTAGAAGTAAATCAGTGTGTTTCTTTGCATTGCTTGCATCGTAAGTAGGCGGTCATCTGATTTGTTTGGATTAGATAATTGTAACATTAGATTTTTTTTTTTTAATAGTTGTTTCCATCAACATGTGTGTATAATTTGATTTTTGATCAATCTAAAAAATTTAAAAAAATAAAAAACAGAGCTCAATGAATAATGAAGTCATCTGATTGAAGATCGGTTCATACGGGCACATGTCAGACATGATCGGGCCTGTCATAAAAAGATTTAAAAAAAAAAAAGAGACTGCATGCGGTCCAACAAGTATTATTCAAAATAAATAAAACAGTATTGACTTGTTGCACCTGCTGGCATTTTTTATTTTAAAAAATTGAATGTCTTTTTGATGCCCCTTATCCAACTATGCAGTCCTACAATCCTAAAGAGATCATATTACGGGGTCAAATAAGACTTCATGGGGTCCACCAAAATAACATATATTTTTAAATTAAAAACACCAGCAAACGGTGTAATGCAGCAAGTAATAATCAGTAAAGTAAAATACTTGCTGCAATCAAGGTGGTGCTATACCATCTTGCACTGCAGCAAAGGTATTTATTTTTACTTTTTTCCTCAAATCCATGCGTCTTGCTCATATCTGATCAGATGACATAGAAGATTAAAAACAATCAAAATTAAGTTCCAATAAATAATAAAAATATCTTTAATGAGTTAAATAATGTTCATTTTAACTTTTGTTTTTGTTTTTTTGGAATCATCTGATCCGCCCACGCTCTCGAGGCACGTGGATCCGACTTATAAATATTTCAAGAAAAAGGTTGCCGAGTAAGTAAACATAGTTCTCACTAGTTATCCAATATTAATCGAGGCAGGGGGTATATTAGAAAAAAACTGAAAGCCTCACATGTACACAAAATTACGCTTCCAGCCGGCGGCGAGGAACCCCTTCCCTTCCTTTTCCTCTCCGGCTCTGCTGATTCCATCCCCATCTGGGCGCGCGTACCCGCCGCCGGCGAGGTTACCTGCTTGGCTTGGAGGATATAGAAAGGTGCCGGCGATGGCGCACAGGCTGCTGAGGGACGCGCAAGCGGACGGGTGGGAGCGCTCCGACTTCCCCATCGTCTGCGAGTCCTGCCTCGGCGACAACCCCTATGTGCGCATGGTAGCGTTCGCCCCCCTCTTCGCTCTTATCTCTGCGTGTGTTTGTATGTGTCTCAACCAGTTCTCTGTATCAGTTACATAGTTTTCGGTATCATAATCTGTTGATATGTTCTGATATATGAACAAGACGAAGGAAAAACCCTAGAACGTGACGAAGAAAAAAAACCTAATATTTAGGGCAATTGCTAGGTGGAAACGAGAAATTCCTCCCATTTGAACTATAAGGTTTAGATCACATTCGGTTTCCTGTGTGTGCGCGCGGGCAGCTGGGCGTTTTTTTTTTTTTGCCCGAATTTTTTATTTTATTCTTTGATGGTCTGATATTGCGATTTCGAGGATGCAAGAAGAGATGTAAAGTAAAATTTTTGAGTGAGCGCGCAGGGGAGCAGGAATTTTGAATCGCAGAGTTGATGCTCATATTGCTTATTGTTGTTTCTGTTGACGGATATGTTATTTGCGCAGTTGATGTGTCACACTTATACAGAAAAGGTGCTAGTGGGTTTATGAGAGGACATACTTGGTGCTGTCATTTTCTTGGTAGAGATCGGTTGTTTTATTTGATTAGTGTTTGCTGTCTCTTGAAATTTTACTGTTTTGGTTGCTGCTTTGTTCCAGACAAGAGCAGACTATGACAAGGAGTGCAAAATTTGCGCGCGGCCGTTTACTGTATTTAGGTGGAGACCGGGTCGTGATGCAAGGTACAAGAAGTCAGAAATCTGCCAGACGTGCAGTAAGCTCAAGAATGTGTGCCAGGTCTGCCTCTTGGATCTGGAGTATGGGTTGCCGGTTCAGGTCAGGGACACGGCCTTGCATATCAGTTCCAATGATGCCATCCCAAAAAGTGATGTGAATCGTGAGTACTTTGCTGAAGAGCATGATCGCAGGGTATGCTGTCAGTTTCCAGCATTTTTTTTACTGCTACTGTGAGCCTTTTTGACATTTGTTACACACTTAATGTTCTTTGTGTATTATTTTTATGCAATTTCCTATAAGGTGAGCCCTTCTTAGAGTAAATTGAGCCGTGTTATTTTTTTCCTCAGTTTTTAAAATAAAAATTTAGAAGTACTGGTTGCTTTCTGGACCATTTGATATTTTGTTCCTCTGTTTTAATATTAGCTTGTTTGTCTCTGCAATACTATACACTGATTTGTGGAATATTTAGGATTTGAATGTTCATTTATGCTTGAATTGGCAATACTTCATTCAATAATGGCTTTTTCCTTTTAGCTTGTGATAACTCCGAGGGAATTATCGTCTAGGCATAACTGTACATCTTTTGTGGTTACTTTTCTCACACGTGCAAGTTTTGCTTCATGTGTACCAGCACACTTTTTTTTGAGGTTAAACTATGAGGTTTTCAAGGATTATGTGGTTTTTGCTCAGTGGAGCATTGATGCTTTTGTTGCAAAATTATTATTTGGAGATCCTCAAAAGTTATTGTTTTGGAAACATGATTGGCGATGTTGAGACAATGCATTTGTGGGCTCAGTTTTATCCTTTTTTTGGGGTGTATGCACTTGCATGCATGGATATTTAGCATATGTATATTGTTTTGAACACATGAGCATATTTGGGACTCCGTCCATTTATATGTATTGCTTATTGTCCTGGCATGGAGCAAGGTCACTAGGAGAAAGCTAGCTGACATGGAAACAAGCAACAAGGGATGAGTAAAAGAGGGAAAAATGGTACCATTACAAAGCATTAATAGAGCTTCATATTGGCTATGGAGGAAGGGGTGCATGTAGAAGTCAAAGAGGTGAAAAGTGAAGTTGCTTAGCTATAATGCTAGGGGGCGAGTGACAGTGGTGAAGGAAGAGCCAGTGTTGTATGATTAAAAAAAATGGTACATGAATCCAAAGGATTTTCTCATGCATTTGCCAATGGGAGATGCCATTTTGGTGTGATGAGAAACCATAAATCAGTGAGTAGTAGCTAATGGAGAGAATGTGAGGCAGGAGTGGTTAATTTCTGTAGTTCATTGTACCTTAAATGGGGGATGTGATGTTCAGCGTTCTTTTTGGGGATCTCTTCCATCTTTGAGGATGAGGTTAAGATTGTAGTAAGACCCTTCAGAACTTGTATTGCAAGCATTTCACTACCCAGGGGGATCCTTTAGATGAGAAATGTGTTCAAGAAGATCTTTAGGCTTAAAGTGGGTGAGGAGAGGAACACTGGCTTTTTAGAGTGATGGGTGGCGATGGAATAGATGCTTTCTCAAAATATTTCCTAACCTTTGTGCTCTGCAGGATAATGAGTTAGGAGTGATTGGAAAGCTTGTGGAAGAAACTCAACCACCCTTTATTTTTGTTTTTTTTGAAAGTTGATGGTACCACTGAAATGTATTAAATTGTAAAAAGATGTACAAGATTGCCAAAAAGCTCTAAAAAAATCTCACTCTACAAAATACCAAGAAGGTGTATGACTAAGTATTCCACAAAAGAACAAAAAAGGAGGAGCTATCAATAAACTCTTTACACCAAACTCTCATCCAATCTCTCACTCTTGAAGAACAAAAGAAGCTACTCTTCCTGTTGTGGATGCCTCCCTTCTGAAGATACGGTTGTTCCTTTCCATCCAGATAGCCCACAAAGTAGCATGTAGAACTAGCCACCAAAGAATGTGGTCCCCTTTGCAAGGCAAGTGATAGGGCCAATGTGTGAACAGACTATCCATGTGGATCTTAGAGAACAAATCATGCCATACTTCCTTTGCAAAACTGCAGCCCACAAAAAGATGATCATGACATTCATCAACTTCTCCACTTAGGCAGCATGTAGAAGGGACCTCACACCCAAAGCAAATCAGCCTACCCGCAGTTGGTAGTCTCCAAAGAGAGATCCTCCTCACCAAGATCTTGACCTTCAAAGGACTCAGCCACTCTTTATTACTGAAAGAATGCTCATAGTTGGTTCTTAAGTTGCGCACAAAGCTCTCTTTTCCATGGAAAAATAAACATTGAAGGGAAGGATTAGCTTGTAAAATTGATTTTGATAAAGCCTACGATAGGGCTTTTTGGCCGTGCTTGTGGGATGAATAATCACCATATTTCTGATCACTGTCTTAAGATGAGTAGAAATCACATCACAACAGCTCATGTTTCAGTGATGGTGGGTGAATGAAAGCATAGATGGTTGCTTCTCTCGTTCAAGAGGACAGAGACAAGGGGATCCACTTTCTTTTTTGGCTTTTCATTTTTTTTGAAAGGCAGGAAATACCAGTGACTTCATTAGATGCAATAAATAGAGATGGTACTTCCAAGGGCATAAGGAAGTGAGGAACCTCACACCAAAGTGTACCAGGCAACACTAACCAATCCTAAAGATGATCACCAGCAAATGCCTGAGGGACAACAGATGGTTACAGCCCTGCACAATGGGTACAAACAGTGACAAAAACAAAAAGACAGCAATATGACTATGCAAAATGATAGGCAGACATAAAACAGTCAAACCAAGAGCAACCAGGGAAAAAAAGGAGCAACATACAATTGTGGTGCTATCCATCTTCCCAAAGAAAAAAGCAAGCAGGGAAATTGATGCGGGACGAAGGGGAAGAGGGGGGAATGGGAGAGGGATCCTGCCGGTCTCGCACCGGCAGGGAGAGCTTCTCCGGCATCGCACCGGGGAGGGGGAAAAGAGGCTGGCGTCGCACCAGTCAGGTACCTCCGTCGCAGAGGTAAAACACACGAATCATATCAACTTTTTTCAACAAAATCTTCTCTCCTTATTTCTGGAACAAGATACATATATATAGAGTAGATGGTAACTCCTAACCCTAGAGATTTCATCTGACTCTAGGACTTCCCTTATAACTCCTAGAAAATAAAAAGACATGATGGGCCATAAATTGGCCTAATAAAAGCAAAAGGGAACGGGAGAGGGCCATTTGCTTCGTATCCTGCATCAATCTCCCCTGGTTTGAAAAAATTCGTCCTCGAATTTTGAAGTGCATCAGTATAAATAATCATACGATTGGTTCCTGTGTGGAAATCTTCAAGCAGAGAATCATATCAAGAATCTCAAATTGGTCTGCTGTATGCGAATCACAGAAGGTTTGCCATATCAGATAAGTAAGATCCGATCTTGATTCCACAACTAACAAAGAATCTGAACTCTCGGGAGAATTGAGGTCATTCCCACCACTGCATAATAAGTCATCATCGGAAACAACAACATCGAACCTGTGTAGTCCAGAATCTACAAATAAATTGTGATCCCATGAATCTACAACCAACAACTCACTAGCAGTTGTCAACAATGGGCTGTCTTCACATACATCCTCTGATTGATCATCTTTTATAGCTGGCGAGACTGTATCAAGCAACTTGGACGGTATTTCCATTACCTTAGGAGAATAAAGTGACGATTCTGGAAACGTGAACTCACGTCCATCAAGATGAGGGTGTACGAGGGAGCATCGACGTCTATCACAATCAACTGTCGCTTGGCGCTCTTATAGCCACTCTTGACCCAAACAAATAGAAGAGCTCCTTGGATTTATAGTACACCAAGCTCCATCTACATAAGGAGTGTCTTGTGGTGACACCCTTAACTCGTCGATAAAGCTCCACAAAAGCCTTATCACCGTCTACAAGAATCTCGTCCGTCTTCAACAGTGAATCAACAATATATTGGGGAATCACATTATCACTCGCTCGCTCATCTAACATCAATGTCGTCCATTTTCGATTCGGTAAGAACACATCAAAACAAAAATAAGTGGAAGATATGTTACAAGAGATTACTCCGGACTCCAATTCTGTTGAATCAATCAGCGGCACGTAGAATGAGGTGCCGTAGGGGCAGCACCACTCTGGAACTGAGTCCGTCTTGCTGAGACGAAGCCAACGACACGATCAGTGCAAAAAACAGAGCCCAAACCGACAATCTCAGGATGCGTGTAGAGGTGACACGCAAATCGAGACAAATCGAGATGCTGGCTGCTGCAGAATCAGTGCACCGAGAGGTTGGCACGCAAATCGAGGCGGCTGGCACGGGCCTCGAGATGCGGGATCGGAGTCCTCGGTATGCGTGCAGCAATGGCACACAAAACGAGACAGATCGGCAACATCAGCACTCTGAATCTGGACAGGCCTCGTTGATACAAATCCAATAGCACAAACGGCACGCAATTCGGAGCACAAACAGTATCGTGGCACTGGCGGTGCGATAAGGTTGCAATTTGCACTACTCGCCAACCCGCACGGACCTGGTTCGGACTCTGGTTGCATCCTGGCTCAGACCAGGTTCGAGTTAAGTGGCTCGGACCACCTAGAAATTGGGTTCGGACCCAGATTCAAGCCAACCTGACTGAACCAGGTTTGGGGTCTTAAAAGGGGGTGGGGGGACTTGATTGGACCGGGTCAACCCGGGTCGGGGACTGGTCAACCGGTTCGGACTGGGTCAACCTAAAGGGCACGAGCCCTTTTTATCTTCCCCCCCCTCCCTTCCTCCTAACCCTCACCAGAAGAGAAAGGGGAAGAGGGAGCGGTGATGGCGGCTGGTGACAGGGCAAGCTGCAGCAGCACCGATGGAGCCAGCGGCGGCGGCGGGACGGGTGGCGACGGCGGGTGGTGACACTGACGGAGGTGGCGGCCGGTGACGGAGGCGTGGCGGCTTCGGCGAAGCCTGCGATTAGGGCGGAGGAGGGGGTTTGACGCAGCAGTCGCGCCGGTGGAGGGCCAGCGGCGGCGGAGGCGGTGGAAGCCGGCGTTGTCGCCGATGGTGGCGGGGCTCGACGACGCCTATGGCGGCTACGATGGCCGATGAAGGCGGCGTCAGCGACAGAGGAGGGTGCCGGCGGGTGTCGGCAATGGCAGCGGGGGCCCCTATGGGGTCTGGTGGTGGAGGCGAGGCGGGGCTGGGGCAGCGGCGGTGTGGCCGGCGAGCGCGGAGCTGGTGAAGGCGGGACGAGGCGGCGACGGCCAATAGCAGCGTCATCGGCGGCGGCCAGTGGCAATGCCGGCGGCGGCGACGATGACGGTGGGAGCCGGCTTCACCTTCCCCCTTCCTTCTTCTTTGTCTTCTCCTTAGCCTCGCCGAATTGTGACAGAGGGACCAGTGGATTCGGGCAGGTTGGTGCGGACAGTGGCAGCAGGGCCGGTGCGGCGAAGGCGAGCTGGCGCTAGCGGCGATGGTGATGGCGACAGCAGGGCTGGCGGCACTGTTGGAGCTGACAACAGGGGCGGCGTCGGGGTGGCGGCGCAGTGAGGGTTCGAAGTATGGCTCTGATATCAAAAATTGATGCGGGACGAAGGGGAAGAGGGGGGAATGGGAGAGGGATCCTGTCGGCCTCGCACCGGCAGGGAGAGCTTCCCCGGCGTCGCACCGAGGAGGGGGAAAAGAGGCTGGCGTCGCACCAGTCAGGTACCTCCGTCGCAGAGGTAAAACACACGAATCATATCAACTTTTTTCAACAAAATCTTCTCTCCTTATTTCTGGAACAAGATACATATATATAGAGTAGATGGTAACTCCTGACCCTAGAGATTCCATCTTACTCTAGGACTTCCCTTATAACTCCTAGAAAATAAAAAGACATGATGGGCCATAAATTGGCCTAATAAAAGCAAAAGGGAATGGGAGAGGGCCATTTGCTTCGTATCCTGCATCAGAAATAACCTCAACGATAAAATGACCAACAACCTAATGAACCAACAATCATAGGTAACTCCTTGCACTTGGCTCTTGTACTATTCCCAATCCCTTGGTCCCCTTCTTTGAGAAGGCTCTTCAACTCCCTGGATGAAATCCTTTTACTGTGTACCTTCTTGGTCTTCCTAGAAGAAGATGATAACATCCCATGAGATTTGTCAAATGGCAACCAAAATCCGCGCAATTGTCCAACTTGTTTTTTTTGCCAGGTTTAACCCTAGAGCACTTTTTGCCAAAAAAATTTCACTGGAATTTTGAGATCCACAGTAGTCTAATTCCAGGAAGCATCAATTTATTAGAATTAACCTCTGTTTGGTATGCTCAAAAAACATGAAATTATTCCCACTTAAAGTTATCCCCATTTTGGACTTAAATTTTGGGATAGAGAAATCCATTTGGTATTTAAGATAAGTCTGGGTTAAAATAAGCTTATCTTATCTCCAAATTTGAGGCTAAGTCTGGGGATAAATCATTCCACGTATTGGTGGAATAAGTCATCCCCATGCTTCTAGCCAACTTATCCCTACTTGAATTATCATGCTACCAAACAACACTAGATTAAGGATACACATTTGGCATGATCTAAGTCTGTGCCCACTGAAATTATCCCCACACCAAACAGGACATAAAATGGCTATGCAGAGGGTTAGAACTGCAATAAGGTGCCATACATGCCAATCCATCATTGTCATGGCCCGACCCAACCTTTGTGAGGTATCGTCTAATTTGGGCCCAACCTACGTACCCCTTCCAAGAACTGCCTCACAAGTTATGGATATGCACCTCACATACATAGCCTAATGATTTTTCTCACTTTTCGATGTGGACTTATCTAGTTCATATTATGCATAGTGTCGATTCCAGATCATGGTAGCTCCACATCATTGCATTTTGGTCCTCATGAACAGATAGCCCTTTTCTATGGGTAGCCCTCTTCTACTGGCTAACTTGTGATTGAGTTATCACAGGCTTGCCAATTTTGCTTGATTTGTCCCCAAACCAGCATGCATTGTACCATGCCAGTTCTGCTTCAATACCATGCTGTCACAATCTTATCCAACCCCTGCAAGGTAACGCCCACTTTGGTCCTCGCCTGTATAGTTTTGTCCTGAAAGGTACCTTACAAGTAATGGATCTAAGCCCCACATATATAGCTTAGTGAACTTTTTCTCACTTTTTGATATGAGACTAATCTTGTGCGTCCTTGCCCTAGCCTCTAGACATAGTGATGGCTACACTCACTTTTTTTGTTCCTGTTCATACGTAGCTTTTTCCTGTGGGTAACCCTCTCTTACTGTGGCTCGTGATTGAGTCACCACAATCATCCCCAAGACCACCAGCGCAATCCTCACCGACTGGACACGGTCAATCCAGGCCCAAACATCATCACCAAGGCCAGCAAAACTCTTTGTTTTGGTGGTTGATATCTCATCAAGGCATGTACGAAAGCTGAAAATGCTGGTTGGTGGAAAAGTGCAGTCAAGGATTCCTTACATAATGTCCCTCCCATTTTAAGATGGCACGTAAATCTTCATGGAACAATTGAGTGCCTTTACTTTCATTCTCAACTGTTTTGAGTATAGTTGTGGGCTGAAATTAATTTTGAAAGAGCTCTCTCTCATAGGTGTCAATAATTCAATATGGACGGTGAAGTATTGGAGCTTTATCTCATTTTCTTGGTTGCAAGGTAGAAATCTTCTTATCACTTACTTGGGACTGCCATTGTACTATAAACAGTTGAAAGTGTCCGCTTGGGGACTGTTAATTCAACGAATTCAGAAGTTGTATGCTTGGAAGGGCAGAAAAAATACTAAGTTCTCTCCTTTCAAGCATTAATTTATGCTTCTTGTTAGTCTTTTACTGCCAGTAGGAGTGAGGCAAAAGGTCATCTTCAGCCCCTAAAAAGAGGTTGGTGGGTGATAGTCCTCTGTAAACTAGGTCTTGGATCACCCTGTTGTGCTTATGTCTTCAACATTGCTGGTATGAGGGGCCCCAAGGGAGAAACTTGTGTCCTTTAGCTCAGCGGCTCGTGCCGGGAGGAAGGTGCTGTGGATATTCCCGTTGGCTCTTTGGTAGCGGAGGAAGGGAACTCTTCTTCAAGTTTGGAGCTCCCTTCCCTTCTGTGTGGGATAAGGATCTAGGAACTCTCCTTTGAGTTTGGTGCTGCCTTCCTTTCTGTGTAGGATAAGGATCTAGGACTGACGATCACTTGGCTTAGGAAACCAAGGAGGAGCTGGAATTGTGACAGGTCAAAGTACTCCTAATCACTCAGACCTTCTACAGAAGTTGATGACCTTAGGGAGGTTTTGGTCGCTAAAATGAAAATTCTGCATGGTTATTTGATATTAGTCTGGAGGGTTGAATGACTTGGATGTGCAGCTATGGTTGATTGCATTAACCATTGTGTGCCATCAAAGGGGAAGGAGCTCCAAGGTGTCGCCAAGCCCAATGGTTTGCTTTCCTCGAAGGAGAATTGTTGTAATGCTTTCCAAGGTTAAGATGTCATCTGATTAATGATCTTTAGTGTTAGTTTTTTATTCTGTTTTCTGAAAGTGTTACTAGGGTTTGACGGGCTCTCTCAATGTACGTATGTGTTTTGATGGTCTTTGGAGGTATTTGTTTGTTGGGGTGTCTTTAGGGTATTTAGTTGAAGAAGGTTTACAGATGTATGGTATTGGGTACTCTTCTTGGGTTTCTCAGGGGTCAATCTTACATGTATTTAATCTTTTTACTTTTATAGAAACGTTGTGTCATCCATTTCAGACAAAAAAGGCCCTTAGCAGTAGGCGTCGGAACGTTACAAAAGCATGTTCTGTAGTGTAAATGGAGGAAACTATGGTACTAAAATTTCTTTATTCAGATTTTAGAATGGTATCTTCATGTAATCCAGATGTCTCTAAAGCGGAATCATATCAAATTATCACATTTCTCAGAGAAGAACTGCGTTTTTCAATTGTTATTGGCTGCCTTACAAATTCATTTAATTATATGTGGATCTCGACTCATGAACAGATATGATATTTTGGTAACTTATCTTAAACCTTGCTTATCTTATTATTATTTATTACATAACTATAGTAAGTGAGATTTCAGAAAATTATCTAACGGAAGGTCTGGAGTACTTTCTAGCAAGACCATTTCAAAAAACTGCTTGTTGACGGGAGTGGTTGGGACACCACTCACAGTTGCAGCAGAGTTGGAGAGAATCGGTTCAGCTTGCAGGATTAGTTTTGGACATTTGCATTAGCTCCTATTATCTTGATGTGCTTTTATTTGTTTTAGGTCCTTTCATTTTAGAGAGTATTTGTGATTATTTTGCTGTTTGGATGAGAATGAAACCTGTTAGGGTTTCATTAGGTGAGATCCTATTTAAACTCTTCTTCTAGTATTGAATGGAATTAATAAAAAAATGCCTGCATTCTCTTCCACTCCAAGAGGGATAGCTCTGGGAGGGAGAGGGCGAGAGGGCCATCTGTACGACCCCCTTCCCCAATTCTTCTTCTTCCTCCTCCTTCCATTGCCTAAGCCATTCTCCTCTCCCCTGTTGACCCCATTCTTCCTTCTCCTTTATCTCTCCTTCTCTTTTTTCTGTTATTTTCCCTTGTCTTTTCTCCTTCATCCTTTTCTTCCTCACCTCCAATACCCATCTGAGCCCCTCCTTCTCCTCCCTTGGCCTGTACGCCCCAACCCACACTTCTCTCTCTTCCTGCCACCTGTCTTCTTCCTGGCTTTGGGGAACGACACCCAGCGGGCGTGTAAGCCGAGGCCCCATCCCTTCCAGAGGAGCTCAAGCTTTGTATACGTGTGCCTCACCTGTGCTAGCCATGGGGCCTGCACTCCTGGTTCTCCATCAGATTGGCCACATGCACCATGAAATGATGCTGCATCACTCTGTGAAGGTTATTCTACATATGGGTCCGTTTGCCATCGCACATGCATCCCGAGGTTTTTTTGGCACCACATTGAGAACTTCATGCGCATAGTGGATCATCCCCAGCTAATATCAGTTTATGTTATCATCACCGTCATCATCAATAGCTTTATCCCATCTATTTGTGGTTAGCTACATGAATCTTGTTCCTGTTCCGCCATCTTAATCTATCCAATGCCACACTTGTGGCTAAACATTGAAATATCAAGTCCTTCATAAGTCATAACTGCATCTAACCATCTCGTTTTAGGTCTTCCCTAATGTCTTTTACCCACTTCCACTCTAATTTAACACACCTCCTAACCGGTGTTGAACTTGGCCGGCGATGTGCATGACCAAAACATTACAACCTGTTCTTCCTAGTTCCTAATATTAATGTCAATAGGAGCTACATCTAAATCCTTACGTATCTGTGATACTTGACCTATTTATTTTAATATGTTTCTTCTGTATTTTGATCAACTGCATGCGTACCGACAGGGGTGGCAATTGGGCGGGTTGGGCTGGGCTAGGGCTCAATTTGGCCAGCCTAATTTAAAAATGGGCCAGCCCAAATTCAACCCAACTCAGAGTGAAACCAAGTTCATGTGGCCCAACCCAACCCGAATTCAAGGGCTGGCCTAGGCTGGCCCATCCTAGCCCAACTTACTGTTAACTACCCCAGAAGCTGTTATATCACTGATTAATATTTGTTGCACAGTATGCAGTTTACTGCACTCCATGGGGTGCAGCCTAAAATAATAATTTTTTCTTAAATTTTTTATAGTTGGCCCTATCATATCTGACATGTTCTTATAACCCAATCCTTCTGTATGATACAAAAAAAATCTAAAAAATCAAATGCCGAGTCTTATTTTATTGGACTTGGCCCATTAATGATTTTTTTTACTGTTCATTGTGGCTCAATTTTTGATTTTTTATAATATTTTGAGTTGTCCGATCAGTCATTGGATTGTATGGACATGTTGGGCATGATGGAACTGACCATAAAAAAATTTCAAAATAAGATTTTTTTGGGCTGCCCATGGGCTGCAGCAAGTATTACTCCATATCACTTATTTCTACGTTCTGTTATTTCTGTAATTAGATCAAGTATTTTTAGGAGAATTTCTATAATTAAATCAAGTATTTTTTAGGAGTAGAAATTTTCAGTTCTACATCCATGGAAATCAAGTATTTTTGAGTTTTGTACTACCCAAAATCAATCATCTGTACGATGTTACTTTTATTATATTACCAAATATCAGGCTCTGAAAATTAAGTATAGGTTTTTTTTGCATATATACTCTTGAAAAACATCATATTTGCATCTATACCCCCAACTCCGTCATATTATTATTAATATGGGTTTTTTTACATACAAGCCCCTATGATCTTTTGATATTATAAAGAAGTCCTCATAATTTGACTATTTACAAATAAGCCCCCACAATCTACCGTGAATTAGTGAAAGACTCCTAAAGCTTACAAATAATCTCCTGAGAGTGTTACAAATAAGCCCCTAAAAGGGTTGGGCCTCTTCTCTCTGGGATCACCTCTCTCTCTCTCTCTCTCTGGGCTAATATAGCCTGGCCCAATTTCAAAGTTAGAGCATTCATGTTGTTGATGTGTGAAAAAAGGATAGTTTCTAAAGTCTATAGAAGGAAATGGTGCTAGGAAGATGATGTTTTGTGCTCACTTTGTGGCAGTCAACCGGAAGATGTTGACCACCTGCTTGTCAATTGTCATGTTAGCAAACAAGTTTGGACTATTATCGGGGAGCTCTTGCATTTTAAACCAAGTTTTCAAACAATTTAGGAGATGTGGACTTTCTTCAGACACTTGAGATCCAAATATAATCAAAGGAAGCATAGAAGTCTTCTTGGGATTATTCCTCATGCAATCTGTTGGAGCATTTGGAAGGAAATGAATGAGGCGATATTCAGATGGAGTAAAATTTATGTGAAAAATATTTCTATTAGAAGCTTGTCATTTTTGTATAATTGGTCAAGACATATTTTAGGGTTCTCGGTTGATAATTGGAATAAGGCATTTAAATAGTTAATGCTATTGTAAGTTTTTTCTTTTGAAAGGGATAGGAATCTCTCCTGTCTGCTTTGAATTGTACTTCCTCTCTTTATCAATAAAATTGGTGGTACAATCTATATTTTTTCTAAAAAAAAGGGCTTATTTGTAAGAAAGTTGCGATTATGGGGGGTTATTTGTAAATAGTCAGATTAAGGGGACTTATCTATAATATCAAAAGATTAAAGGGGCTTATATGTAAAAAACCCTATTAATGTTCCTGAAATATCAGAAATGCTATAATTAGATCCCTCCGTCAAAATCCCGTTAAATCAAACCTAAAGGGTTTGCATACATAACCCTAAATTTACTAAATTTTTTTACACATATACCCCTAATCTCAGTAGATTTTTTGCATATGTACCCTGACGTTATTAAGATTTACAGAATCTTTTTGACATATTTGGTTGCACATTATTTTGACAGAAGGGCATAACCGTAACATTTCTAAGATTTCAGAAGTACTGGTAACAATATGTGTGAGTTGGGGATATAGATGCAAATATGGTATTTTTTAGGAGTATATATGCAAAAATCCCTTAATTATATTAATCCATCAACATCCCAAGCATCACTAACTCACATGATACCACAAAATGGCAATACCGTATACATTGCATAGGATATCAACATCCCAAGCAGATGGAAATGTGTGAAGCTTGGGCCTCTTCTCTCTGGGATCACCTCTCTCTCTCTCTCTCTCTGGGCTAATACGCGCTGGCCCAATTTCAACCCAAGTTCGGAATTAGGCTGTGGCCCAATTTCAACCCAAATTCGGAATTAGGCTGTCCCGTATTTGACCCAACCCAAAAATCCAATTTTGGGTCAAGCCAACTCCTATGAAAGTGGGTTGTGCTGGGCTGGGCTGCAGGCTGGCCAGCCCAGCTTACACCCCTATGTACTGAGAGTGTGCATTAATTTCCCTTCCACCTTAAATACTGGCTGTTGGTGAGAGTGTGCTAGCAGTCCTATTCCTTATTTGCTAATTAGAATTTGAACTATTAATGCTAGAATGTCACCCTACCTTTCGATGGTTTCCCAACTACCATCGATCCGACTGTTTTGTTCTGGGTGGACTTTCATCCCGGGACGACAGCATCCATCTGATCTTTTTATAATTATCTGTTTGAAAATTTTTAAAATGATTGTGGTGTTTTCCAAATATTTCTGGGCCCATTGCCGATGTCATCCCATCCCGCATCATGGAGCTAACCCCACTTAGGAAAGCAAATTTCTGATCGGTATCAATTTTCAGAAAAATAGTCATAGATCCATTGGGGGTGGGGGTGGTGGGTGGGGGTGGTGTGCCGTAGTTACTGGGACTTTGCTTGATAACCAACCTGAGGTCCTCAACTCCCATGACTGACAATTGATGTGATTGTAAGGGAGCACCCCCTTCCCCTTCTCCATCTGGGGTTTACTGGGTAACTGGCTTCCTCATCATTAACATAGTTACATTTGCATATCCATTTGATATTTTTGACTTCAGATATCATAATTCAATTCACTTCAGTTTAGATAGAAATTTCAAATCTTCTACAAATATCATATATGTGTTTTTATGTGTATACACAAAATTGTGTTTTTAGTTGTATACAGCTGAATTCGAATATCATATTATTGACTTCATACACAGCAAAAATACTTATATATGTTAGACATATACCAGAAAACTTCAGATATCATATTTTCAACCTCATGTACAAAAAAATTGTGTTTTTATTTTTATATTTGGACGCACATCTAAATCATTATATAATGGGCCATACAAAAAAATATCGTCTATGCTACTGTGAACTTCCTTTTCATGCAAAGAAGCAACTAAAAGTCAAATGAGATAAATTTTCTTCTGTTTGGAAGGCTGAATTCATGATTGGGTGACTGTGCAGCCGTTTCACCTTCAGAGGATTGTATTCTTAATAGTATTTTTGAAAGTGCGCAATCCCAAGTCTCAGAAAAAGAGAAAAGATACTAAAACAATTTTATGTTTAATGCTCCTACCGTTTTGTTTTTGGTTTATAAATGTCCACGGACTGCTGGTACGTGTCTAACAGCATAAAAGTACCCATTTAGACAGTTCACATTACGTACATCAAAGAGATACTGTTTCCGGATTGGCTTGGATTTTTCCTGCATAGAATCTGTGCCATGTAGACACTCTACACTAAGTAAATCAAAGAAATACCTCTTTCCAAACTGTCTTGGACTTTTCCTGTGTAGAAACTATCTATACCATTGTGATTCTACCGTTATTTGATGATTCCTTTTGTTCGAAAAGTAAGTGCAGTCTGACTTTGCAAGTTCCTTTAGAACATCAATATTCGCAGGGTATTTCATAGGAATTGGCAACCTTTTATTTATGTGGTTCTATGCTCATTTTTTGTTTTTGTTTTTCCTGGAGGTGACCAGGTCACAAGTAGTATAAAAAAAGAATGGAGTACACATGATCAACACAAAACCCAGAACAGCTAGAACAAAGGCTGCGCAAAGCTGCTGAAACAGTAGGCTGACGGAAAAGATGACACAGCTAGATAGAGAACCCAGAAGAAAGCCCAATAGAACCCTTAAAGGGGTTTCCAAATTGTACCTCAAGGGTAGAAGCCTATACTCGGTATGAGTTGTTGTGGTAGCATGTTCTCCAATTGTTTATGAGGTGGATGAAGTGACTAATGATGTTGAAAGGGGGAGACAACTTGTTTAAAGCATCTGGAATTCTGCTCTTTCCAAGTAGCCCCCATAAGCAAAATCCCATCAGTCTTGTCATCCTTGCAATTATTGAGACCATCCTACATTAAAATCAGATCGGAGAGTGAGTGTGATTGGACCCATTTCAACCTGGGGAAGTTGAAGAGAAGATCCAAACAGCTGAAATGATGATACATTGCACACAAGATGATGTGATATCTCCAAGAACATGCCACAAAAGAGATGTTTGATGCTCACAGTTCTTGTTATTTATGTTGAAATCTGTTTTTTCTTGGTCTAGTTTCCTTAGCTTGTGTTCATATTGTGGGCAATTAGTTTATGCTTAGAACAGTTTTCTTCCCCCTTCAAAATGTAAGATGTAAATGCGATTACAAATATGAGTTCCTAAAATTATCCTTCGTCTCCAAGCTCCAGTCATGAATCATGGTTGTTTTTACTGCATACTGTATTCTGAATTACGGCAGCAGCTTCTCAATGATTCAAAAATTGTAGAGAT
Organism: Zantedeschia hybrid cultivar; assembly: GCA_030544215.1. Lineage (NCBI taxonomy): Eukaryota > Viridiplantae > Streptophyta > Magnoliopsida > Alismatales > Araceae > Zantedeschia > Zantedeschia hybrid cultivar. The sequence continues at coordinate 2,625,673 of JARZZO010000007.1, forward strand.
GCTCTGGATATCTTACAGAGATTTTCTCGGCATATTTTCACTTTGTGCACAGATACTGATGTCCTAGTTAAAGGAGAACTGAGCTTGATGCTCGCTTTAGGTTTATATCATAGCATTTCTTAGACTTTCATGTTTTCCACTTGCTGTGTATTTATTGTTTCTTTGATTCTGTAAATGTTTTACAGGCCAGAGCAGGAATAGATTATGAGTCCTCATTTGGAAAGGCACGCCCAAATGACACTATCTTAAAACTTCAAAGAACTACTCCATATTACAAAAGAAACAGAGCACATGTTTGCAGTTTCTATGTGCGAGGTGAGTGCACACGAGGTGCAGAGTGTCCGTATCGTCATGAGATGCCTGTGACTGGGGAGCTTTCTCACCAGAACATAAAAGACCGATACTATGGGTATGTATAACTTTTTCTTTAAATTTTCAGCATGTATAACTACAGCTATGTCAGTACAAATTCTCTTTACATGGTTTATGCTGTGCTGTGGACATCGAACAAAGATGTGAGTACGACTGCATGTTGTGGATAGATTCTTCAAAATTTAGATGTAAACATGCAACTAAATGGTCCCATATAGAGTTAGAAACAAAATCAGAATGAAAATTGGGACATGTGGGAATGGCAGAGGTATGTCTTGTTCATCTTTTCTTCTGTTGATTGTTCTAGTTGGCATGACATGACATGACATTTAAGATCTTCAAGTTGCATTCCCCTTTGTTTGAGTGGGTGACCTGATGATGGTTTCATTGCCCAATGGGTTACACCCCTGGTGGTCAATATATCATCCCTGTATGTGTGTTCATGTAACATAGTCAATGAGCATTTGTTTACAATGTGTGTGTCTGCTGATTTTGTTACTAATCCATTGTGACGGGCTGGGGTTTTGTTTTTTTCTGGTGCCCCACCTTTTTGGGTGCCTTTTTGTATCTTCTGCTCTCTTTATTAATGAATTGTGACTTCATGTCACTTTCAAAAACTCTAATGTGTGGATATTGTCTTGCGTGTACATGACTTTGCTTGCAGAGTGAATGACCCAGTTGCATTGAAGCTGCTAAATATGGCAGGAGATATGCCGTCGCTGGTTCCTCCAGAGGATGAAAGCATAAAGACATTGTATGTTGGGGGCCTTGATGCAAGAGTTACAGAGCAAGACCTGAAGGATAACTTTTATGTTCATGGTGAAATTGAATCCATCAGGCTTGTGCCACAGCGTGCTTGTGCTTTTGTGACATACACCACAAGGGAAGGTGCAGAAAAAGCTGCAGAGGAACTGTCAAACAAGCTTATTGTAAAAGGTCTGCGTTTGAAGCTGATGTGGGGGAAACCACAAGCACCAAAACCAGAAACAGAAGCACAAGATGGTGAGGCTGCAAGGCAAGGACTTCTGGCCCATGGAGGAATGCTTCCAAGGTCTGTTATATCACTACAGCAGAGCAATGAACAGCCCCAACCCCCGGGCACACAGGATCAACAACAACCACTGCCATATTTCAACATCCCTGCCCCCTCTCAGTCCGAGCGGACACTTTACCCATCAATGGATCCTCAGAGGATGGGTGCTCTTGTCCCATCACAGGAAGCCAGTGACCCCAAAGCCGGCGCAGAGAAGCAGCCACAGCAAGGGCAGCCACGGCCTCCCGAGGGTTCATCAGGATATCCATACATGATGCCTCCTCCTCTTCAGTATGGCCAATACCCCCAATTCTACCCGCCATATGGTTACATGCCTCCAATGCCCCCAGCTTACCAGCACCAATACCCTTACCCAACAATGGTCCCACCGCCTCCGCCTCCAGCTGCACAGCAGTATCCTGCCTCTGCAGCTCCGGGATCAACCTCCCAGAGTCAGAACTGAGGTTTCGTTCTTAACCTTCCTCCATTCTTTCATTCATTAGCTTTGCTTTTGTAGACAATGTATGCTCAATGGGTTGCATTTGAGTTTGACCAGTAGCTATTAATACATCTGCTCCATTTGGGCTTAGAAATATATTTATCCTTTTCCGAACTTTCTTCCAGCATGTTCACGTGCTCAATCTATACTGAATGAGCATCAAGGATCTCCAACATTCGAACATTGAAAGATACAAGTCGGGTAGCTGGCTCCGGATGGCAGGCGTGTTCGATGAGCACTAGGGCAGATTCTAGGTGCCTTGGAGGCCTGACTCAACTGATATCAGGGCCCTGGACCGAGATAATGCTGGTCCTACTTGTCTGACTCTCTTCGTTTTTGTATTTTCTAGACATGGCTTGGTTCTCTGTCAGGTACGTGTGTAATCGGGTAAACATAGTCGAGCAGTTTCCGAACGGAGTGATTCTATATTCATGCATTGTGCATACTCGAACACTATAAGTTTGCGTGTGTTGGTTTAAACATAAGTTCATGTCTTGTGGGAGTGACGACTAATCTTTCCTCTGAATGTAGACTTCTTGTACATGTTCTTTTAACGTGGGCGTGAATGTCATCTCAAACTTTTTCTCCCTGCACAGAAGAAATTGGTTATTGGTAGGTTTTCTTCATAATTACAGGTAGAGATGAGAACGTATGCTTAAAGTCACCGGTAAAACTCGAATTTAAAGTAACGAAGCCGCAAGATACTCCAGTTAGACTGATTCTAAGAGTGAACTAAGTAACAACATGAGAACCTGCACAATATCGAATGGAACAGAGAGAATCCTTGAGAAATACTTGCTGCACCGGGGGCAGCTGCTGCGCCGCTGCAATGCTGTCCAGCCGATCGGTTTTTATTGGACCGCTGTCGCAGCATGTATGTATTATTTTTTTATTTTTTAAAAAACCCAGGAGAGTGGAGGCAACTGTAAAGGAGCCTTCTGTACTAATGTTTTTAAAATCTGACTGGTCAGGTCATCAAACCCGAGAGAGTTTCGGTCCAGTCTATTTTGGACCAGTCACATTAAACCGATTTTTGGATTGGACCGTTTCATTTAATTAAACAATTTTATTATTATCTCAAAACTCATCTTATCCTTCTTATCTGCCGATTTCAACCTTACGTGGTGGTTTTGAATTCAAATTTTGAAGGACTTTAAATTATACTTAATAAGATAAAATATTATAGTTGGCTTTGAACCAACTGGTTTTCAGGTGTACTGGATTAAACTATCCAATTTTTAGTTGGTTCCTGTAGTTTTTTTTTTTAAAGGATGGTGGTTTTTGGTTGAACCGGACTGGAAAAGCCCCCGGTTCTGGTTTAGATCTGTACTAACCAATCTTTGATCAGACAGCCCCGAAAAATCATTGGGCATTATAGATGGTTCCATAAAGATTACCCTAGCCCCTTGGGTTTTTAAAAATAAAAAAACCCAAAAAAGGACACCTGCTGCTGCAGCTTTCCAATCAAAATTGATCGGAAGGCTGTTGAGCAGCATTGCAGCGGTGCTGCAATCCCCCGACTGCAGCAAGTATTTCTCAAATAGTTTTGCTGCTGCTTCTTGTTCGCAAGCTTATCGAACAGAAGGCCGTGAGGACACAACCATTTCCATTGGGCTTTGATTTTAAGAAGCCGGGGGAAGCAGGCAAGACTGACTGTACCTGTAACAGATAAAATGACTGATACATGTGCATGCATAATAGACTTGTCCTACGCGTTCCTAGGCTTTGACTTGGCTTGACGTTAAGTGTTGAATTCTCCTGTGTACCTCAGAAGAAGACTCCCAGATGGAGATGGAGAAAACGGGAAGCAGAGAAAAAGGGCCCTGGGAAGAAAGAAGGCAGCATGCATGTAAGGGGGAAGAAAGTGGGAGGTGAAGGTAAAAAAGATCATGTAGGGGAGCATGAAGCACGATCAAGTTCCCTAAGCCTGACAAAGTACCATCTGACGGTACATACGAAAAGCTTAAGTCGGCTTCGAAATCCATTGTATATTTTTTTATAACATTTTTTTTCATTGAACATAATCTGAGGTGTATAACAAATTTTCTTTTTATAAAAAAAAAAATACAGTTGACTCAAGACCGATCTGAGCTTTTAAGACGTATCGTTGGATTTTTGATCGGACACTCTAAACAAATTTAGAAAATCTGATAAGAAAACTAAGAAAAAAAAAGCCGCTGCACGCCGTCCGATTGGATCGGGGCTGCCTATCCACAGTGCAGGCCACATGTAATGCAGCAAGTATTACTCTGCCAAGAACCTTGTCGTAGGATTTGCATACCGCACAATCACCCAAATGTAACCAACAACGCCTGCCGGAAAAAGTACGTACGAACATACAATTCAAAGAGGACACAACCCGTGTAACAAATCTTAATACGTGAAGGACTTTTCTGGAAACAAAATCTCTAAAATATATCTTAAAAAAAAAAAAACCTAATTCTGGCATCTTTACAAATTACATTCCTTTCTATTCACTTACCGACTTTGCAACCAAACTATATAATTTCAGAACTTTTCATTAGTTCAAAAAAAAAAAAGGGAGTTTTTCACGAGATCCAAATCCAAACGTTATTTTTTATCCTTCACACACACATAAGGGGGGTCACATCTTCGTGATTATTTTAGCGGGTCGTTAAATTCCAAGTATATGCACCGATGAGACACATATCTATGGCACAGAAGACCCTGATAGTACAATCACATTAATGCAAGTACCTTTCCTTTGCCTGATACCGGGTCTGCAAATTCAGCATTTCCTGATTTCTTACGTTTCAAGATCCTATCGTTGTCTGGGTGCAATAGAATAGAACATCTCCATGAAGGAGATCTCTCTACAATACGTGAATGGCAGTACCATAGCTCCTTAGACTTTGTCATCATGGAACCACCACCTCGTCTCCTTGGGGGATCTTCCATTCCGGCAGTTCTTCACATAACGATCGTTGTCAGGAGGGCGTTGCTGCACAGAGGCAAATTGTAGGATTAATTCTCCCATGTCATACAGCTATGTTAACAGGAAAGTGAGAATGGAACCTTTGCTGTTGAGCTTGATAACATGGAGAGAATGCTGATACACACAGAACTCACAGTCATGGCTGGAGACCACGAATCATATAGTATATCTGCCCAACAAGGTCGGTTAGAGCAAAATTAGCAGAACACAAAATCATGGATCAAAACTTTCTCAAATTGCATCTGATCAAATTTAGAATGGGACGGACATGTTTTGAAGTGATGCAGCCAGATTAGGGAAGAATTTGGCACTCTGCCCTTTTTCTTCCTCTTCCATTTCCCTTTTTTTTCTTTTCGGGGGGGGGGGGGGGTGGTGGGGGGGAGTTGGTGGTGCTAAAAGCCAAGTATCATGGAAAGATGATCCCGGTAAGAGAGCTATAAAAGATCAACACTCAACGCTCCAGCCATAACTACAAATGCTGGTTACGTAAGTACAAGTTCCTCTTTGAACGTGGATAATGCCACCTATTATGTCATGAAGTATGAATTAAAATAACCATGTATAATAAATGTCAACGCATCTAAGATCATAGTTAAAAAGAAATAATGTGCGTTATGCTGTTAATGGAAAACTGGCCAGAATGGCATCTGTGTTTGTTACTTTTTAGATTTCAGGACCACAGCATCCAATACAATATTTCATAGAGGACTACATGGGTATTTAGAAGCAATAAAATTTAGGTTTCTGAGGGCAATGGTCATGGTGCTAGGCACCTGCCCTGTGCCAATTGTCCAACACTCACTATATATCACTTATCTTAAGATCTCAGGGCCTATTGGTGCCACGTAAATGTAGGGACTCTACTACCAAGTCAAAATGACCAGAAGGAATCAGAATGGACAATGTAAAACTGCATTGTTGCCTTCTTCCTTGTGTATGAATTTGACCACTCTGCAAAACTGCCAACTTTTATGTTTGAGAGAAAGGAAGAAACATGGTTTATTTGCCTCCACTTTCCAAAGAGGAAGACTCCATTTGTTTTTTACTGCATATTTGCACCTATGAACCACCCCCTCTGGAAAAAATAAAAAGAAAAAAGAGAGAAAAAGGGTTCACATCAGTTATTAGTTTGAGTTTGTAACAGAACTTGCTGAAATCCTAGGGTTTCACTGGCCACCACCAGTTTTTTTGAAAGTGGATAGTACCCCATTTGTATATTAAAAACAAAGGGAATATACATGTGTGATAAGCTCTCAAAATGGCCAACACTAGATTAAACCATTCCATTCTATAATTGTCAATGAGAAACCTGAGACATCAGAGTATACTTCTGTTCTGGAATATATAGCTCTTAACTTTCATATGGCAATGAATTAAAGGCTTGGATCATATATGGGCAAAACTCAATCATGATTACCTAGATTGCTCAAACCATCTCTCATGCAAAGAGGCTGGATTTCATGCTCACCTTGCGTACCGTGTACCTCATGTAAATCCCAGTGTTAATGCTATAGTGAATCAACTTTATCATGCTTGTCCACCAAATCTATTGTACGAGCCACGCAAATGGGCTAGGCCATAGATGAACCTATTTTATCACGTTGGTGAACAAAATCTATTTGCACAAGCTAAACAAATAGGCTATGCCATAGGCCAAGTTCACCTCTCCTTTGCTGAATGTTTCTAGGCACATGAAAAATGCTAAACAAATATTTTATACAAGACAATTAATCCTAAAACAAAACACAAGTTTTGAATCCCTGAATAATGATTTCATGACTGTCACATTCATCTCTTTTTCTTTTTTTTTTTGAAAAGAAGATCCACAATTTGCAAAACACTAAGAGAACATCACAAAGAATATTTTAAACTTTCTGTTTTTGTAGACAAAAACACAATAAAAGTAGGTGACCATTGAGTGCCCAAAACATGAAAACTATAGTATCAGGGGCCATAGGTTCCTCATATTAATAAAATGAGGATCAACAAGCAACCGCATTCAAGGTTTCTTGGGCTTTTAGCATTAAACCCCTAAAAAATCATGTATATGTGAACCCCCACGGAAGCTTGTTTACGTAGAAACACGCAAGGAGATTAATATTTCCTGCATAGACCCATCAGATGGCAAATACAAATTATCTGAGGATGGCACATACTGTGATCAATATGATTTTTTTTTGCATATGAGTTCTACAAGGTATTTTGCACATGTCGAAGAATCTTTATTTTCTTTAAGGTCAAGAATCCTAGCAAAAGCTCCCATAGATTTTGGCCGTCAAACATTCAGTTCTATCAGGTAAACACAGAATGATTGCCAAAATCAGACAACCTCAACTAAAAGTAGGAATGTAAATGGATACATCGATATCTCATTATTTTTCCCTTCCAAAGCTTATAGAAAGGATATTGATACTAGGTTCTAAATCTGTGGATCTGGATACTGATATGTGAGTAGGGAAACCAAAATAGTCCCACCTCGTAGCAGCAAAGAGAGCCTAGCACTTATAAAGCAAGGTTGGTCCTTCCCACATGAGGCATCCTTCAAGGACAAAATCTCGAGTCCCGTGGACCAAAGCAGACAGCACCTTATGTAAGCCGCATGCTACTTTTTGACTGCAATAGAAGGACCATTGGGTTGTATCCGAATTGTCCCAGTTGAGACATCTTTTCAATGTCAAAACCATGAGGCCCATGGGCCAAAGCGGACAACAGCTCATGCGAGCCACAAACTAACTCTTGACTGCAACAGATGATATCCAAATTCTCTTTAGTTAAGATAAAGATTTGAATACATCTACATCTGAAACTCCAAAATACAAAAATCTGCCCCACTCCAAAACTCTCTCACACATAAACAAGATTAAACCCTCCTCTGACTTGGATGCCTTCTTGAAAATCATGGCACTCCGTTCATCCCAAATCATCCAGAGCATAGCATGGAGGATCAACCACGAAATCTTGTGGTCCTCTTTCAAATTCCAACCCCTCTCCCACCCCATAAGCAAAGCCTCTAGAAAGGTTAACCGCAAACAACAACCAACAACCAACAATGAGAGTGCCGATTGAAGTTATCTGAGACATTGGAACAAAGGTACCACATAATTAGTGTCACTCTTAAGTGAACCTATGAACTCAAGTCATAGAACCATCCAGCTTGTTCTTGATCTTGTAGATTCACTTGCAGCGAATAAGAACAATGCCAGCAGGGAGTGAAACAAGATCCCAAGTCTAAAGCTGCTAAATAGCCTGGAGTTCCTCCTGCATAACCTATTGTCACTTGGGAAACTGAATTCCCTACTGTTCTTGACGAGCATGAATGACTTTAAGAAATTTCTAGAACTATAGCAAATAGAAGTCAGCCATAAAAAACCAAAGGAATCAAGAGGATGCCAATCCCAAAGAGGATAACACCAAGCTAGGTTTGCAAAAGACCAAGTGAAAGTGAAACTAAATAGCAGCAGGGAAGTACTAGAGAGAGCCTTAGCACCTCTAGCCAAAACCTTAAAAGAGCTAAATTAGTCTCAAGGGCCATATAGAGTAGACTTGGGTAATAGGAGGGTAACTAGGCATAAGGAAGTTGAACTCAACATGCTGAAAGAAAGTAAATTCAACAAGAGGAAGAGAAGTTTCAACTAGCAGAACGAAGTGAGACTCAACAGATGGTGATGTGTGTGTGTGTGTGTGTGAGAGAGAGAGAGAGAGAGAGAGAGAGAGCAGTGCTACTATACAGTCCAGGCAGTTGGAATGGCCCCGTCATATTTTCTTCCCTGCCATCAGATCAAATCCGATGGCTGTTAAAAAGGGAAAAAGAGAGAGTAAGAAACCATCCTAGATCCCATCCACATGACTTTGGTGTCCCGTCCGAAATACGCACGTGTATTTGCGGGGGGTTGGCAGATTGAGTGGCTCCTGAAATATGGACCGACCTTACCAACTGCTGGGATCATCTCTCTCTCTCTCTCTCTCTCTCTGTGCATCATGCCATCACATACCTTAACGGTACCTCTATTCTCTCTGGTATCATTTCTAGAGGCATCGTTATTGGGCACTGGAGGAAAATTTCCACAGTTTTGCTTGGGAACTGTATTTAATTTCATCAATAACTTGCACTAGCTTCATAATACTTCCACTAATTTAATCTGAGTATTTGGTCTTGGCTCATTAATTTTAATGGAAATGAGTTCATTTTTGAGTGGTTCTTGTATTCAGTAGAAGAATTCTAGAGGTTGCTTCCAAAATATGATGAATTTAAATTCGTTGGGTAGAGAAAGAAGTATATTAACTGAAGGATAGCACTGTTGTGTATATGTCGCATTGTATCATGTGATACAAGTGCTGCATCCAAACAAAAACATAACTCCTAATGTAGCCAAAATTGAATTATAATTAGTCAATAGTTGAATCATTTATCGTAGTAAACCATTTCACATCCTTGGCAATTAGGATGAAGATGAGATTACATATGTGTAACAAGGCATATTGCTGGTCAAGGTAGACAATGTTGCAAGAGATTGAAAAGAAAAAAAATAGTCCACAAAGCAGCATTGAAAAGAAAAAAATAGTCCACAAAGCAGAAAGCTAATCATAGAAACAAACTCAGTAGATGAAAAATTAAAGCTTCATTGGAAGGGCCCTCCCTCCTGATCATGTCATTGGTAAGCAAGAATCACATGCTATAATCCATGTTCAACCATATTACCCTCCGTACAATCAAAATCATGACTTACATCTAAAACCATTTTTTTTGTAGCCAGTAAACTTCTGAGAAGTTGGGTTATAGTGCAGGGTGGAGTGGATTACAACAACTCACACGCGATAAGAATGAGTACCGTTTCTATACTTCTCTAAATCAACTTCAACTAGGCAGACTTTACTCTAGGCTTTTAAGCATATTGCAGTTCAAATTATCAGAAATTTTCACTCAAACAGGTACAATGTTCAGTGCCAGCATTTATTCTAGAGTGTTGCATGCATACTTAACCTTAGGAACATAACACTGCTCAACAAGGACGTGATCAGTATATTCAAGTATATTAATGCAAAAGCTCCATATCAGAATTAACAATCTAAGAGATTTTTTTTTAAAATAAAAAAGAGAAAAAAGAGAGGATAGCGTCTCTGAAAAGGTAAAAGACGAACAATTGAAGACAAGCCTTGCCAATCACTTTAGGAAAGAACAAGCAAAAGACAAAATCATTGCCAAATCTTCTGGGCAGAAGCAGATAATTATATAGGAAGAAATCATAGATAAAAAAGGAAAAGAAAACTACTTGACTGCAGAGAACTTACCTAAACATATATGCCCATTGCTGTAAATATGAGGGTGGAGAGGCACAGGGTGAAGAAAGATAACCTAAAAGAACTCCATCAATTACAAAGAAGATTTGACCAATTGCCAAAAGAGGTAGAAGGCAATGACAACAACAACAACAACAACAGGATGATCAAAATAATAATCTTACCTGATAAAGAACTCCATCAATCACAAAGGAGATTTGACCCACTTGCCAAATGAGGCAGAAAGCAATGAAAACAACAACAACAACAAGAAGATGATCAAAACAGTAATTTTCCTCTTTCATTAAAAAACCTAAAAAATAGAAAAGACAAGACAACTTCAAAAAGGAATCCAGTTCTTCATTGTTAAAAAAAGTAAAAAAAAGGAAAAAAAAAAGAATCTGATTCTTTAGCTCACCTGAGGGGCTTCCATCGGATAATGCTCGGGGAAATCAACCTGCAGCTGGTAGGTCTCACCTGCGTACAGCGTCCCAGGCGCCCCGACCACTTCGATAATCCACCTACACGCACCAATTCGCGACACCCATCAAAACTTAACCAAAAATCGCACGACCCAACACAGAATTAACTCAAAAAGGAAGAGGAAACAAATCAAAAAGGGGCAAAAGCGAGAAACTGCGGAGGAAGCCCAAAACCCTACGTGCGCGAACCGACCTCTGGAGGTCATCGGTGGGCTTGTGCTTGAAGCCGGCGGGGGGGCTGGCCTGCCATTCCACGAGCTCCTTCTGCAGCCGGTTGCACGCGATCTTGCTCAGCGTCTGCGGGCAGAAGACCCAAGAAAAGGCCGCCGCTTAGATAGGAGGGCCGCGAATTGCCCAGCGGAGGAAAGCGCAGAAGCCGCAGAAGCCGCAGAGAGCAACCGGGAGAACCCGGGGGCAGGAAGAGGAGCAGATGAGGTGGTCTGTGGAGGAAAGGACGCACCTTGCGGGAGGGGGTGGACGTGCTGGTCATGCTTCCGCGAGCAGAGCTGCAAGGCTAGAGAGAGAGAGAGAGAGAACAGAGGCGGTTCCTTTGGAGCCAAGGGCGGGGTCCTTGCAAAGGCTGTTCTCAAGGGCAAACCAACCAGGGGCCTCTGAAGTACAGACATATATATATGGTGTTCTTTCGGTTTCCCTTTGTTGGGTTGGGTTTTTTATTTACAAAATGGAAAATTTTTATCCTTATGTTTTGTATTTAATGATGTAGTTTTGAAATTATATTTCTATTTTGCATTTTAGATATTGAAATATGTGTGTAATAAAGTTGAAAAATTTATGTAAAAGGATTTCTTATACCTTGTTCAGAGTGGGCAATGCTGTGGTTGGAGGTTTGCGTGATGTGAATAAGCATGACATTTTTATGTCCAAAAATATTTGTGTCGTTATGATTTTGAGAGATTTTTTATATAAGTAAATTGCTATTAATTGTTTATATAAAAATCCGTAGATTATTTTCGTCTCCCATCATCCGTTATCCTTTTTAACTAGTTCACTCTTGGAAAATATTCGAAGGTCTAAAGTTTAATTATATCAAATAAACACTGTAAAATATTGGTTTTGAAATCACCGTTTTAGTTCGGTATAGTATCGATTGAAAATGGAAACAGAATAGAAGAGTACCATATGAGTCAATACAGTTTTGAAATTTAATAATTCAGGACAATCTAAATACATAAAAATATTGTAAAATAGTTTATGATAATATGATAAAATAATTTATGACATTCCAAGAGTCCAAGTAGAACAAAATAATGTTTAATCGTATCTTACAATATCTTATAATTTGTCGTACATCAAATCACACCTTAATCCAGTGGTTAGATGATATTTTACCGCTTACAAACACAATGATATCTTTTGTACTTATATGACAGGGAGGTATGCAATAAATATTCTTAATCCAGTGGTTAAATGACGTAGAGGAATAATCACTGGATATGCCCACTGGAACCAACGGCTGATGAACCTGAGGTATCATTGTTAATTCCTACTCAATTTATCTGGCGCCACTTTAATAGAAGAATAGGAGAAGAATAAGAAGTCTTATTCTTAGAATAAGGTTAATTCTAGTTTGATAGACTAAAAAAATTATATCTCGTCAGAATTGCTTATTCTCTGGATAAAGAGAATAAGCAATTCTGTCATAAACTTAAGAATTACTTAGTCTGCCTATTCCGTCAGTGTGCTCTACATCACTATCAAAGTGAAACGTCCTTATTCTTGATATAAGTAATTTCGATATAAATACTTCTAGATAACTTATTTTACTATCAAAGTGGCGTGCATAATAAGTTATATGGAATTACTTATTCGGAATAACGTATATTAGAATAAGAGGCGTCTGACTTTGATAATTATTGGGACCCATTGGCGGAATAAGAATAATAAACAATTCTTAAGTCTAGGGTTGAATTGCTTATTCTCTTTATTTTAGTATAAGCAATTCTAACACGGTATAAGCCATTATGTCCGTCAAATTAGAATTAATTTTATTTTAAGAATAAAGAGTCATTCTTCTTTAATTCTGCAAAGAAAGTAGGGCATCTCAAAGGTAGAAATGCAAATGTGATTATTTCAGGGATATTATTTCTTATGCAGAAGATGTTAAGGGTGTACGAGATAAAATTACCCTTGGGTGTTGTGGACTTTGCACATATACACCTTTGCTAAATTAGGACTAACTTTGTACAACCAATACTGTTGGACTTGCGTCCACAGACGTATTCTTCGCTCGCGCGAGAATAATGGGCATATATGCAAGCGGGTAGTTAAGCTCATCCAAGTATGTCGAAAAGTTATCTTCTAATAACAGCCAACTTTTTACTAGTTAAAACGTCAAGAAGAGTCTCGGACTCACATAAAACATTTACATGTACCAAAATCTCTAGTGTTTGATTTCGTTTAGATTGATATAAAACATTGAAATCCCTGTTTATTTTCGTTTAAATTTATTGTAAAATCTCTAGATTCTCAGTAATCTAAAAATGCACCCGAGATTGTATCTCTAAAAAGAATGACTTCTTATAAGAGGTTGTTCGATGTAAAATACTGTAAAATGTTATAAATTGCTGCATTTAATCTCACAAAAAAAATGCCATAGTTTAAAGTACTTTACGATAAAGTAGACCAGTTTTGTTGCTCCTCTACAGAGAACATTGAAGTTATCTCCTGCATGAATGCAGTTTAAAAGTTGATGGCAATGTTCTCCTTACCACCATGCTTTGCTCAACTATTCAATATAAGTCCAAGACATAAACAACTCGTTTGGCAACAATAACAAAGAAAAGGAACAGGAAGAACATTTATCTCAAGACATGGCATATTGGTATCTCACACAAGCCGGAAAACATCAGTTGCTTGGATTCAATTAATGGCAGAAATTTTTTAAGTGTACATAATTTGGAGCATTTCTGTCCACATTAGGAACATTAGTCATGCCTGAATTGGACTTTGGAGAACCATAACTTGAGATCTGTGAATGATAGGGATTCCAAACTGCTTGCAAGTGGATAAACTCCAGCGACTTAAGATGCTTTATAAAATGCACTTGAACATAATGCATGTTACATGTACCTGTCTGGGGTTTTATAATGAGAACTTCATGGTTTTCCCTAGCTAGATCCCCATCATTACGACCATATGGTTCCTCATGATCATCATGATCAAGGCTGCCTTTGTCATTATGGGTCGGCTTTGTTACCCATGTAGCTGTGAATTAAGACTATTTCCTTCTATATGTATACTATAAATGATTGCTAATTAATGGGTTATACATGAATAGTTGTAGGTCAGGTAGAAATTGCTGAAATCCTTATGGGCATCTTCTTCTTCAGCTTGACAGTAGGAAAGTTGACGACAGTATCTTCCTCAGCCACCCAACTGCATAGCAGACATGATGGACAATATTAAATCTTACAGTAACAGAGTCCTAGAAGAACATTTAGCAAGAATAGACAAAGGGCAAGGCCAACTGCATATACCTGTAACTGGTGACCAAATGATGAAGAAAAACGGAAATCTCAAGCCTGGAGAGGTCCTGTCCTGGACAAAGCCTCTGTCCCCCACCAAAAGGTGTGAAGTTACTTAAGCTGATTCCTTTCCTCTACATAGCAGAAGGATGCCAAATCAATCATGTAGCGGTTGTCATGTAAGGGTCACGGAGTCACTTGGCTTGTTCCACAATAGTATGTGTATAAACTACATAGGACCATGTCATTTAGAGTTGTGTATATGTTATTACTTACTTGCCATCTCCATGGGTTGAACTCATGTGGATTTGAATAGTTCTCTTCATCCAAATGGATGGAAGTGAAGGATGTCACAACACACCAATCTTTAGGAATCAAATAGCCTACATGGATCATAAAAGATATGTATGTCATAACAAGGGATTTCAATTTTTTATTCCTTGGGGGAGGGAACATAAGCACTGCAGTGATCATGCTTGGATGTAATGATGAAATCTTATTCAGTCACAATGCTTTGATGAATCAACCACCAGCATTTTGCATAAAGTGAATTGTCTGATGCCCAGCTCCATGACCAGACAAGAAAATTATGTAGTCATTAGGGGAAATTCACAGAATGAAGAATATAGATTTGAAGGAGACAATGGTATAACACTGCATTCAAGGTCAGCTTTCTACAATTCAGTGCTAATCCCAGCAATATAATTAATGTCATGACAAGGAAACCATCTCGGGAGCATGGTAAGATGATACATCTTATGGGATTAGATGCTTTGGTAACTATGGGAATAGATGCTTTAGCAACACAACATTTTGAGGCAGAGAAAAAAAACATGTCATTGTCAAAATAGTTGTAGGTCAAACTCTTGTCTCTTCCACATAGCAGAGAGATAGATTGAATGATAAACTCTTGCCCCATTCTAATAGTTTCTCTACAAAAATATGTCTTCATAAAGCAGACCACATTTTAGAACAATTCTAGACATAGCAGTAGGAAATAAATAGCAAATTCCAGATAATCTTGGTGACTAAAGCCAAACCAAAATAATGGAGAAGTGTGTCAGACAACTTGGAAAGATGTCATGCCAATCATAATGATTTTAACAAGTTTATTACTCTCTTAGAAATTATAAAGCAAGACTATATATTGCATTCTGAGAAGAAAAGCAAGTATTGATCCGAAAAGTGAAAGATTAGATTATGAAACATTAAAGGCTTGTTTATCTGATTCGTTTAGTCATTTCATAAAAATCACCTTAGTAATAAATGCTGATAGCTAGTATTCTTTTGTCCCATGGGCTATTTTTAGGCCAAGGTGTTGGAATACCAATGGCTTTGTTATAAGATTCCAACAGAGGATTAATTCCTATTTCTTAAAATTCCAATTACTTGATCAAGATGGAATTTTTGTGAATTTATCATTATTTTGAGTATATAATTGAGCTCAGGAACCTTTAATCTGGTAGTTTTTTATAACTATGAAAGTTCAATGTCCTCCTCACAGGTGAAATGATGCTTGAACATTTGCATGAAAATTTGAAAATTCTCAACAGTAATTTATTCAGGGTGAGCTACACATACACACACATGGCGCATGCGCGCGCGCACACATAATTGGAGATCAAAGTGCCTACCTAATGAAATAGAAGGGATTGGTGAAATGTGATAAAAGGACACTGAATTAATATGAAAAATACCTTGACAAATGTTATGTATCATGCATCAATCATCATCAAAGCCTTATCCCATCTATTTTGGTTCAGCTATGTGAATCTTGTCCCACCATCTTAATCCATCCAATGCCAAACTTGTGGTAATCGGTAGCAACATTTACTTTTTTACTACATCTAAGCACTTAATTTTAGGTTTTCCACGATTTCTTCTACCTTTCTCCACTCTAGTTTTATCACCTCTTAATCGGTGCTGAACTTGGGGGGTGATGTACATGTTCAAACCATCACAGTTTATTCTCCCTAAGCTTGATGTCAATAAGACGTAAACCTAAATCCTTACACATACATTCATTCCTCATTTTATCTTCTCTAGTCTTACCACACATCCATGTCAGCATCCTCATCTCAGCAACACACAATTTTTGCACGTGAACCTTCCTTACAATCCAACACTTGGAACCATATAACATAACAAGTCTCATAGCCATCCTATAAAGCTTACTTTTGAGTTTTAAGGGGACCCGCCAATTACAAAGGGTTCAAGATGCACTTCTCTACTTCAGCCAACCTACCTTAACTTTGTGTATAGCATCTTCTTAGATCTCTCCATTTTCTTAAATAACATATTTTAAATATTAAAAGCTGCTACTTCTAAGAATTACTTGACCCTCCATTGTAACTAACTTTGCCTGATCAACCTTTATGTTACTGAAATTACATTTCATATATTCTGACTTAGTTCGACTAATCCTAAAGCCTTTAGATTCCAAACTGAACCTCCATTGTTCCAATTTATCATTCGAACTCTCAATATTCTCATTAACTAGAAGAATATTATTTGTAAATAACATACACCAGGGATGTCACCATGCAAGTGTTCAGTAACCTCATCCGTAACTAAAGTAAAAAGATACGGACTTCATACATTGTATGCAATTTTAAAAATAGAATGAGAAAATAATAAATGCAATGTAATGTGCACAACTAGGAAGTTTTAGCAAAGATGATAATATACTTTCTTCATTCTTTAGTTGATTCATGGAAGTTATTGAGAAACTTCTTGAAAGTCAAAATTCTTCAGATTACTACCCACTTGCCTTCAGCCCTGTAACTGCAGTTTAAGAGTGATCGAACAACAGCTGGCTTTAATAGATTGGAATATGCATAGACAACACGGACATGTATATATATATATCCTCTTCTCCCCATATTTAAAAGAATCCTAAAAAATCATCAACAATTTTTGAATATTCAAATAGTTAGGCTTGTTCCGTCCCGGGCTTTAATTTTTACCATCCAATCTTGGAAATCAACTAGAGCCTTCCAATCGGGTACATATCAGAAAATAATGTATAAAAATATTAAAAAATAGTCAATAAATAGGAAATTCACCAGATTAATCCTTAGGATTGATTTCATCCCTTGGGATTTTAGTTTTGATCCCCAATGACGGATGCACTTGACTAGACGACTATAATTGAGTTTTTTGATCCGACGGTGAAAATTAAATCCTAATGGGTGGAAACCAATCTACAAGGGGTATTTGAATATTTTAAAACTTAAAGGGATTTTTATTTTTTTTTCAGATGGAAAGAGGGAGTTTCGAGGTGGGGGGGGGGGGGGTCATTATAGCCACCCCTATATAAGCTCATAAAATTGTCAACAAGGAGTAGGACTTTTTTCTTTTATTATGTACTACCACACTATTCAATATAGGAGTCAAAATTATGATTTAGATCCAACAATTTGTCTTTGTTTTGGAATACATATGCTATCATTCACCATCATGGGGCTTTATCTTGTTAATTCTGTTTCTTAGAAAGTAAATATGAACAAGAA
The DNA here is from genome assembly GCA_030544215.1 of Zantedeschia hybrid cultivar. NCBI lineage: Eukaryota > Viridiplantae > Streptophyta > Magnoliopsida > Alismatales > Araceae > Zantedeschia > Zantedeschia hybrid cultivar. Next base: position 2,643,289 of record JARZZO010000007.1, read on the forward strand.
TTTTCGGTAAAAACAGTACCCTTGATCTCTATGTCCTTCACAGCCTTTCTCCAGACACCATTGACAATGTTTCCCATCCTAAGAGATTCACTGATCACCTAAACATAAACAAACAATAATCTTCTCCATTGAACAGTTGAATAAGAAGTACAGCAATCAAGCATATTGTTATATTTGTAAATCACTCACATGCTGAGTAAATGTTAAAGACATGTAGTCAGTCCAAGAATAAGGTTCACGACGGTTAATTTTCTCCCTCTTTAAATTTATATTCTCCTCCTGGAGATAAGAACAACAGTAAGTCAAACCATTACAAGGAAAGCATATCATCCTGAGATAAATGAAAAAAGTTTCACCTCATAGAAACTCGGTCATAGATAGGACTTATTGCTCATCCTGTGTCACAACTTTACCAACTAACTAGCTTACTATGTGACAAGGATGTTGCTGAGCTCAAAAGGCCATTTCTATGAGATAGTCATAAGGCAGTATGCGCTATTATTTCAGTAGTGAAAGACAAGTAGTGAAGAAGAAGAAGAAGAAAAAAACTGTCTAAACATGTTTTTATAGAACATAAGATTCAGCTCCAAGATGTCATAATGTCAATGAATTTTCTTAGTGCTCCACTATTATTGTTGTGTCTTACTTTCTTCTGCCTTTTGAACTTAATATATCCTCCAGTTATGGTGATTCTAGCATGCTTCATTCTGTCAAATGCTATCATGTATAATAATTTGATACATTAGTGCATACATGTTATCCATCTCGAGTTAAGAACATAAGTAAGTCAAACTATTAAAAGGAAAGCATATCATCCTGAGATAAAAGAAATTTTAAGCTTGTAGAAGCTCGGTCAATGGATAGGATTTATGTTGCTCATGTTGTGTCACAATTTTAGCAACTAACCAGCCTACTATGTGATAAGGGACGCTGCTGAGATTTAAAGGTCATTTCTATAAGATATTCATAGGGCCATATATGCTATTATTTCAGCACTGGAAGTCAAGTAGTGAAAGAAAGGAAAAAAAACTGTCTGAATATGCATTTTACCTACCATCAAGTTCGGCTCTAAGATGTCATAATGTTATCGAATCTTCTTACTCGACTATTATTTTTGTGTGTTTCTTATTTTATTCTGTCTTTTTAATTTAACAGATTCTCCAATTATGGTGATCTTGTGGCAAACTAATTCAGCATGCCTCATTTTGTCAGATGCCCTTATGTATAATGAAAAATTGTTAACTTCTTTGATATATATATATATATATATATATATAAGTACATGCAATATATGTACACCCTTTTATATATTGTATACAAATTTTAACTCTAAGCACTCTAACATGTTAAAATATTAGGATTTTGGCCCAACTGAGGGTGGGTTTGCCATAAAGTTGACAATCATCCAGAATAAAAGTTCAAAGGTTTCTGAGAATTTGATCTCCAAGTCTGATAATAGTGATGATGACAATTTCTTGTTTCACAGTTCAATCTTTTGATATAGTATAAAGAAGATGGGCATTCTAGTGGTCGATGACATGCAATCTCCTCATTCACCACATTTCACCTTCATTTAACAGGTAAAGAAAGGAGCAATAGTCTATCATAAATTAAAATTCATGGTATATCAAACCATTCAAATTCCCATTTCAAGCCAATGCAGGTTAAAAAATCATGTGTCAGGTAACATGGTGAAATGTTTTACATACCGTCAACTGCTTTAGTGCAAGAGGAGAATCAGACATATATTTTACAGCAAGTGTCATCAGCATGGGCACGGAGTGCTCGCCTGGTATCATCATCTCTATAATGTTCTCACAAATTGAATCTACCAGTATCTGTTGCTGTTCATTTGTATAAGTTTCATTAAGTAGTGCATCAACCACATCCTTGACTGAGCCCCTTTCACCCTTTTGTATCCTTTCCTCTACAATCTTCCTTAGTAGCTTCAACATTTTCTCCTTTGCCTAGATTTAGTTAAAATTGGGTCATCATTAGCTTCATAAATTCATAACAGACATTGTTCAAACGGACAAAGCATAGCTACACGAAACAAAATAGCAAAACATTAGTTGGTTACAGTAACCTATGTCTTGTAATATAAAAACATCTGACACTTGTAGACTTCCTGCAGCCATTCTGAGAGGACCACATTGTCTTAATGCAACCTTAGATTGGCCAACAACTTTATTCAAGGAAACAACTGTGAAAATCTATAAAAATGAGGAAGCTATGTTTGTTGGATGGAATGGAAGGCTTGGCAGTACCTTAAGTGACTTGTATAGCCTTGTTCCAGGTAGCTTGATTGGCAAACATATCAGCCCCTGTATAAACTCGGTGTATTCCCTTCTAAAAAAATCCAACTCTTTTCCAGGTTCTATGCCCAATAGCACCTTTAACAATGCTCGGAAGGTAACCTGGCATTCAATATAGTATGAATAAAATTACATGTGTGAATAAAAATAAATAATAAGTTGAAATTTATTTGAAAAGGATTGCCCCTCTATCTGTAGCATCTATAAATAGTAATATATGAATTTAGGAGCAGTGCTGAGTGTTAGTTTGTCGAGTAGTTTGACAAGTTAAGCATTCTAATTACCAATAATGCATAGGAAAACAGAGATAAGGTCTTAGTTACATATCCGACTACACAGATTCTAGAATGTGAAAACAATTCCAAACAAGTAACGATTCTAGAATGTGAAAACAATTCCAAACAAATTCTTGAAAAACATATCTGGTTACGAAATTTGTGTAGAGCAGTTGGCATAATAGAATATGTGACCCAACCTCTTTCATACACTAATATTATGCATTTAGCAAGATATTGTCACCAGCAATGCTCTTGTGGCTTTTACAAATGTAAATTACACGTTCATAGTGATAAGGATGTCAGATGTGGGAAACTATATTGAGAAAGTTATGCTATAAAGAAGAGAAGAAAGTAGAAAGAGCAAAAGTGCAATGTGGTTCCTTTTGTTTATGAAAATCTATGGGAAGTGTGAATGCCTTTCCACATAGTCATGTCTTCTTGCAGAAGGGGAGTCCGATGCAAAAGGCTTGTTGTGTGTTTTACTCTGTGCTTGGAGAAAGCTGGGAATCATTTTGGACAATTAGCTGAAGTATCGTTATTACACATCTAATAGTTCCTACGAAATGCAATATCCTCCACCTTGGTCAATTTTGGACAAGTTTGGAATAAGGTAGTGGGATATTTCTTCAATAGTATTTCTCAATTGTCATGTAATTCTTGTAATTTTCTTAGTAAGTTGATAAATATGATGGTATCCCCTTCAAGAGAACAAGCATAGACTGATTAAACAGGTCATGTGTTCCTTTACTATCAAATGCAAACGAAATATGAGTTATCTTTGCAAGATGTGTCCTGCAACAGAACTCATGGGAGACAATGGGTCTGATGCAGTTTGGACAGGTTGGGTCAGGCTAGGGATCAATAAATCCATACCAACTCAACGAGAACATTGTAACACTCCGTATAAAAATATGTTAAATAAATTAAATTAGTAGACTACAACAGCACCGACTAGTCATTTTTTGGAACTCGAGTTGGAAAGTACTCTAAAATTAAGCGTGCTCGGTTGGAAGAAGTCATGGGTGACCTTCATAGAAAGTCTACCAATTAACATAGTTGTTAGGCCAATTAATTGATTCGGTCATTACAAATGATATCAAAGCATTTTTCCCTTTGATATAAGGGCTACACTGCGACCTACTGTACATCTCAGGGCCTGGCTATCCTTGATGCGACAAGGGAGTGTAACCCTATAAACGGTGGTAGCAATATAATAGACTTAAAAACCTCCAAAAACCTACATCATTTGGAGGTGACTAGATTATGAGCTATATATAATATGGTCATGACGAGGACGTCAGACTTCTATGGGGGATAGATTGTAACTCCCCGTATAAGAATATGTTAAATAGACTAAATTAATAAACTACTGACAACACCGACTAGCTATTTTTCGAAGCTCGACTTAGAAAGAACTCTAAAGTTAAGCGTGTTCGGTTGATCGAAGTCCTATGATGGGTGACCTTCCTAAGAAGTCTACCAACTAATATAGTTGTTGGATCAGTTAGCTGATTGGGTCGTTACAAACATAACCTTATTTAGATTGGGCCATTCTAAGTTCAACCTGAAACAAGTCAAACCTAAATTCAAAAGGACTTTTGAAGTGGATATGGACATAGAAAAAAATTACTCTAATCTTTTGAGTGAACTGACAGTGCATGCTTGAAGTTATATGAGAAAATTGTATCACTGCCATTGTCAGTTTATAACTTTATATGGACTTTGTAGGTCCAAATTTGTCAGAGTAATAAAAAAATAAGCCCAAAGTAAGAAATAAAATGAATTATGTAGTTTATCGATTATCACTGCATCATGTAATCAAGCCAATGGGATGGCTGGAGTGGGTTTAACCAAGGTCAATTTTCAAACTGGAAAGAAGAGTTTTTTGGTACTCAGCCTGCCCAGATCATAGCCCAGAATGAACAAAATTGGAATGGGTTGTGTTGGATCATGGAATGACCACGCCCTGGTTGCACTCCCTATTTTGGGACGTTGTTCCTTTACATATTGTTAATGATGAGGAAGCAATGTATGTAGAGCTAAAGCTTATCCAATCTCCAGACAAAGTTTCAGTGTAGTTCCCTCTATGGAAAGGAAAAAGGTTGCATGGCATCATGTAGTCTGATAAAAATGACATAAAAAATGATTTGTGAAATAATTTTAGTTAAGAACAACAAAAAATTAATAACTGAAGTAAGAAGAGAGTCAACATAAACGATGGCTGATCGACAAGAATGAATGGAGCTGACGAACTTAGGGGTACAATGGATAGGTGGCCAAATGGTAATCTTAGGCATCTGATATCAGATGGCTAAGATTCCAAAGATGAAAAATGTACTTTTATTTCTGTTTTTTTTTTCATCTTCTTTCTTTTTAGGCGGGAGGGAAATCTCTATTTACTTGGGAAGACATCCTGCATGTGTTGATAACTCATCTCTTCGAAACTTGTAAAGTGGAAAAGAAATGAAGGAATCAACACCATGATAGGTTTTCATTTGAAAATATTTTGAAGGTTATATTGATTCCCATGAAATGTGTCCCACTAAGTGATATTTGGTTTGATATAAAATACCATAAAATATTGTAAACATTGCATTTTATGCGTATGCAGTGTTTTGACAGTAATTTATAGTATTCTGCATCAAACTAATTGACCCCTAAAGCAGGTATTCAAGGTATCTCCAAATGTAGCTATAGAAAGAGAACTCATTATGAGTCACATCAGTGCAGAATTTGACAAAGATCATGCACAGTCTTATCTTTACTTTTTGTTACTTCCGCAAAGAAGTTGGTTCTTAATTTGATTCATGCCCCTTGGCCTAGGGCCGCAAGTGGATTGGATTAATCCGCAATCCAGCCTGCTTCTGATCCATAAAATCCGTTCCAATCCGTAAAATTATGGATCGGATTAGTGTGTGGGATAAAAGTCTTCATCCACACCTTTTGTAGATCAGATTATGGATTGAACTCAAACTAATTGCATTAGTTCATCTCCGATTTGCAAGTTCTTATGCATTGGATCGGATCTTCCAATTATAAATCCGTAGATATCCACAGGTGTCTGCTCCGATCCGCATGTTCTAAAGAAATTAGATTTAACTTATTTATGTTATATTCAATCACTTGATCCATGTTCCCTTGATGCACCAAATAACTTATTTGGGATGCATGTGAATTGATTATAAATTTGGAATGGATTTAGACTGATTGTAACTTTCTAGTTACTTTACAATCTTGGTAAGAAGAGTTATTTTAGTGTGGATTAACTAAAGATCTAAGATTTTAATATGTATGCATGATAACGTTCTTTGTTTTAAAAAACATGAATAAGTTAGATACAGTATGTTATTACATATAGTTTTATCATCAAAGTGTTAACTTTTAATATTTTATGACCGGCGGTAGAACTCACTCCAAAGTACATCCAATCTGATTTGTGGCAAAGTGGATCGCATGTGGATCATAATGGCCCTTGATCCAATCCATGCCTCCTATAGATGAGACAAAAAATAAATGCAACCTGATCCCATTAGATCAAAAGTTCATCTCCCAATCTGCAACGAGTCCACGTGTGGATGAAGATATCTCTCGATCCACTCGGACCCATTTGCAGTCCTACTCTAGCCTAATTAGTGAAGTTAATAAAAACGGAGCACACTTTCAACCAGCCATGACATAGTCTTCTCCCTTTTACAAAGGTTAAAAAACGGAGCACAATTTTCCTGTTGGAAATAACTACTCCTATATAATGGCATATTATATGTTCTCTGCAGAAAAAAAGACATGGAGCTAGCTACTTTTAGCAACAGTGCCTAAGGCCCTAAGCTAACTGACCACACTGCTCTACAACACCACAGAGCCAGCCCCTTTTATTGCTTGTACATCGATAGAGCTGCATCATTTCCTTTAGTAACAACGATGAGAGAGAGAGAGAGAGTACATGCTATCTATACTAACATGTGCAGTGTCTAATATGATCTGGAGATGGGTAAAGGACATATATATATACCTCCTTGGCTACGTCCTGGACATAGACAAGCTGTCCTTCCTGCCACCTTCCCATCGACTGCACCAAGGCCCGCTCGATGGCCTCGGCTACGCAGGCCTTGGCGGTTGGCGACTTGACGAAGCCGGCAATGAGGCCGTGCATCCTGCGGTGAAGGGTCCCCTCCTTGTTCAGGATGGAGGCCTCGCCCAGCAGCTCCACCACGGACCGCGGGTAGCTCGGCACGAAGCCCTCGCTCTGCAGCACCGCCCTGTTCACCTCGGCGTCCGTGGAGACCACGATGGGCCTGCCCAGTATGTGCGACTTGAAGACCCTGCCGTACCTGCATGCTTGGCAGGCGAACGCGTGAGACGGGGAGCCTTGTACGAGAGAGATCGATGTGATGAGAGGAGAAATCAAATGGTGGGGGACATAACACTGTGGGTCTCTACGGCCTGTACGCTTATCAATGTTAATGAACAGAATTTTGTCAGAAACCTGCGTGCGGGCGGAATAGGAAGAAGCACTGATCGATCGGCACACAAGCAAACACATACACGGGCGTACGTACTTACCCCCATGATGTAGTTCACAAGGAAAGAAATTAATCTCTCTATATTACATATCCATCAGTATCAGTAATTCCCTTTCAACAAAAAATGTACGTATCAGTTATTTGCTTTCGAAATCCCAACCGTACAAGATAATCGTGTATTAATTCATATATATATATATATATATATATATATATATATATATATATATATATATATATATATATATATATATATATGTATCATACAATGGGGGGTGTTGATGCGGAGACATGATTTGTTTTGCATAATTAGTTGTTAGTACTATGTATATATGAGTATATGATTAATTTTGAGCACCTGTATTCACATCGATACGTGAGAGCGATTAGTATTTTTGTTTACACGCATAGTACTGCTAATTAAGTATATGGGAAAGCAAGGAAATTAAGACAGGTGAAGAACATTGTGATCTATAAGTCAGAGGTGTAAAGAAACTAAAGGAGGGGGGTGATTATAATATGTTGGAGATGACAAGGTTACTGCCCGAATTATGGACTAAATATTTCTGCAAAGAAGCTAGCTAGTTACTGCATCATAGATCGAGAAGAAACATGTATCTCCCACGTCCTCCTCCCTCTTCCATTAATCTTCGTTCCAACTCGCCAAATGAAGGAACAAATCTCTTTGAAGTGAGCTCACTCGGAGCACCTTCGCTTCTACGTAAATGCATGTAAGTTTTCACTCCAAGCGGAAGGTGAAGTGAGACCACCAAGAGGAAAGGAGGAAGAAGAGCAAGGAACAAAACATCACACAGCTGCTCATCTCATTGTAGAAATTAAACGAACACCCAAAGACGAACACAGACACGCATACATACACCGACAGCGAGAGAGAGAGAGAGAGAGAGAGAGCTTACAGGTTTCGGCGCTTCTCCATAAAGCTCTCGGGCCGGGAGGTGTAGCCACAGGCTATGAAGTCCAGGGTCTCCCCGATGAGAGGCCACCCTGTGCTCCCTCGCGGGATCCTCCTCCCTTCACCCCCACCACCGGCAGTACTACTATTACTACCACTCTCGCTGCTGCTTCTGCCGACACTACGACGTGTGAGGCCAACGCTTTCACCACTGCTTCTGCTCTGCCGCCGCCCCCAATAGGCCCAGCACCACCACCAGAAGACAGCACTGCACAGAGCCAAGAGACCCAGCTGAGCCCAGCTCTCCCCCATCAGCATCTCCATGGCTCCCTCCACCAGCCTCTCGATTGCCTTCATTGGCATATCCTTTTCTCTCTCCCACAATCTTTAGTTATACAAGACTCGAACCCCATGGGTCATCGTCGTCCAGTGCCAAGGGCTATCCTCACTTTAATAGAACTAGGTAGATATATATAGAGAGATAGAGAGGGGAGGGAGGGACGAGACAGGGAAGATATGGAGGATCCGAATGGCTACCTCATCGCAATTAATGTGAAAGTTAAAGAGGAACCCTGGGTGGATTAGTGTTCATCCTCCATAGGTTTAACCAGAAGAAGATCCAACACCTGATATCCATGCTTTGGACATGTAGGATAGGATAGGATAGGATAGATACTGATGTGAAGAACTTAATTATACATGGGAAGCTGCAAGCAAGGAGAGGAGCCGCATGTAAACTGTGCTTTAAAGAGCAGTAACGTAAAGAAATCTTCTACTTTAATGTGTGGGTTTTCCCCTGTGGTATGTCTTCATTTGAACAGCACATGCATAACTACTGCACTAAAAAAAAGGATATAAATAGCTTCTGAATTAACGGTGCAGGTCTCAACACGTCATTAATTATCTCTTCACAGAGACACAGAGAGAGAGAGAGAGAGAGAGAGAGAGAGAAAGTGAGTTGGGAGTGGCTGGGATTTAGGTTTGCGTGGCTTTTAGCCGACTCAAGGGGGGCAAAATGGCCAGGGTTTAGGTTTGTGTGTGGTTCTTAGCAGCCCCAAGGAGGCAAAGTGGTCAGTACTCTACGTCTCTTTATGCATTACACTTGATGGAAACACGGTGTCTTGTCTTCATCACCTCATCACCTCATCACCCACCTCCTCCTCCTCCTTCCAATGTATTCATCTCTCTCTCTCTCTCTCTCTCTCTCTACCTGTTGAACACAAGCGTTCCACCTCTCTCATTTCACTATCTTGCTCCCTCGAAGAGATAGAATGAGGTAAATGGGAGCAATAAATAATCTGAGCTGCCCTATGATAGGATAGGCTTGATAGGGTTTTTATGTCATTGCCATTTATTTGATGCGTCGGTCATTTACGCGCCATCCGGAGGGAGGCAAGGTGTTTAGGCCCACGATGGCAATCAATTATCTGGATTTCGTCTATGTATGTCCCTTCTTAAAACATAACTGACAAAAGGTATCGTTATGAAAATAAATTTGTGGCTACATCCTTGTGACGTGGAAAGGTATATCCATTGGAGTAGCACTGGCTGGTTGATGCTGTTCAGTGCATTAAGTAAATAAAAAGAATTGACTTTTAAAATTTTTAATTGGATCTCGAGGTGTCTTACATGTCCATAATGCTGATCTTCTGTCAGATAATTAAAAAAGTATAAAAAATAAAAAAACTTTTATTAGACTCGACCCATTAATTTTTTTTATATATAATTTATTGAAGTTTGATTTTTAATTGTTTTAATTTTTTAAAGTTATTTGAGATCGATCTGTATAAACATGTAAGACACTTCTGAACCTACTAAAAAATTTTAAATTTTTTTTCTTTCTTTAACTTACCTATTGCACTGACCCTCAATATACCAAATGTTACTCCATATCAACGGTCACCCTATGCTGGCGTGTCCGTGACCAAGGTTAACTCGAAAGCTAATTATGGGAGAAAATTTACCGGAAAAAAGTTCCTGGAAAAACATTTAATAGGTAATAATTACTATTTATCAGGGTAAAATGATATTTTTAGGGGGCGCATTGGAATTGCCATCTCTACACGTTGCTAAGAAGGGGATCTCCTTTTGTTTGTACTTATGTTGCCGCCATATACTGCCACAGGCTCACGTTAATTAGCATGAGTGTTTGGTGGTAATGCAGTAGACCAAGGTGGAGAGGAGGGTCAAGAGGTGATCTACTCTTTGTTGATGTGTTGTTAGGTTTTCATGAATAATGTGTTTTAAAAATTTATTAATTAGTGTTTTAAAACTTTATTATGAGAAAATAGTGTTCTGGCACATTCCCCTTTTCGTCAGTACTTACACATTTAGTAAGGGCCATTGGATTAAATGACAACTCTTAACAACTGTGGCAAAAAACTTGTTAAAAGGTGTGCAAAGTACAGCTCATTAGAAAATTAAGGATTTTGACAATTCCATATAATTTTGGGTTTTACTAGCTTTCAAATTAAGGTTGAAACAAACATTTTAATCGCTCCTTTAGTCTTCAAAAATCATTAAATCAGAAAGTCCTCCCTCATGTAACAATGTCTTCCCTTTATGAAAATTGCATATGATAGTAGTACGTCATATGCGTTTGTTAACGTTATATTCTTTAAATTCTAAGGATAAGGATGAAAGAGAGGTAAGAAAATCAGAATAAATAGAGTTCAAATAAATGAGATTTTGGAGTAATCGTTTTATTTTGTAATGCTTGCGAACCCCTTGTATGAGCTTTCATATCTTTATCCAAACTCTTTCACTATCTTTCTTTTTTTTGATTCACTAGTTTTGTTTAAAAAAGTGAAAAGAAACTTCGCATTAACGCACGCCAAATTGACTACAGTCAACATCAGTCAATCTTCAGTGGGACATATGACAACTTTGGTTTGTTTTTGATACTCAAGTCCAGCCCTACCTTGAGTTAAAATACATCTAATTTGACTCAACCTGACACTAATTCGAAGAATTACATCATAAATTATTTTGTTAAAATTTGACTTAGGATTGTGTTGAGCCAAGCGTCGAACTCGACTCATTCCTAAAGGATTGACTTGAGTGTAGGCTTAGCTCGAATCCAACTCAACCCGAACTAGTACAACTTCAATCCAATCCAATCTTTAAGGTGACTTATGTAAGTTTGGATTGACTTACCCAAAGTTGTAACTTCAATGATTCTGTATCATAGACGATTCCGTGCAGTGGTAGATCTAAAGTTATCTCAGTGAGGTCTTAGATTTTTGGGATCTTATTGGATTTTGTCAAATTTATTGACTCAATTTAACACAGTCTAACTTGAGATCTTATTGGATCAGTCCAAGATACCACTAGTCCAACCTAAGACTGCACATGATCCAATCCAAAATTCTAATTCAGTCATACTTACGACTTAATGCCTAAATAATCTAGTGGATATTTGGATTGACTTACCCAAAGTTGTAACTTTAATGACTCTGTATCATAGACGATTCCGTGCAGTGGTAGATCTAAAGTTACCTCAGTGAGGTCTTAGATTTTTGGGATCTTACTGGATTTTGTCAAATTTATTGACTCAATTTAACACAGTCTAACTTGAGATCTTATTGGATCAGTCCAAAATATCACTAATCCAACCTAAGACTGCACATGACCCAATCCAAAATTCTAATTCAGACTTAATGTCTATCATTGAATCCGTGACCAACTTGATTACGACAAATAGGCGATCCAGAACCACGTTTCAAGGGTGTGCATAGAAGTTAGATGACAAGCAGGACGAGAGGTTTCTTTCCTGTTCAAAGTTTCAGCGGAGAAAAGTACACCACGTGTAGCACCATCGTTGGATAATTCAGAAGTTAAACATTATTTTTTATTTTGTCGACATAGTAAGACAAAACTTGGCTAACTTTCTTTGCTAGTTTTAAAGGTAAAAGATTTAGAGAAGATTGATGACTAGAAACGCACAATTAGTTTACCATATATTTGCCTTCTACTATATATAAAACAATAAGTTGAAGGCGATCTATTCAAAGCTATGACAGTCTTCTCAGTGACCGTGTTGAGATGCTATATATAATTAAGTAGCATCGTCCCAGGTTAAAATGTAATGAAAAAGAAGAAATGAGAGAGAAAATAATTAGAGTGGAGAGATTCTGTGCAAGGAGAGAGCTAAGAGACAGAAGAAAAAGGAGTGGGGGAAGAATTTCCGGTGTCTAAGGAAGGAAGGGAATCCTCCTTTTGAATTTTGATAGAGGGTGGCAATTTAGTTATTAATGCACGTATTCCAAGTTTTTTGTTTACATTCATTTTAGTTAAAAAAGAGTATAACTTGTTGCACCACCATGCGGATTTGCACTGCCTTAGATGTACTTTCATTTTTTTTATAAATTTTTTAGGTGGACCTCATTGTGTCGTATATACTTTTAAAATTTGATCTCCGATTGAACAAAAAAAGATGAAAAATTAAAAACTAATCCTAAATTTTTTAATTGTTCATTTGGATAATTTGAGGTTGGTCTTTCATTTTTCATCTTTTTTTTAGTTGCCCGATCGATGTAATTTGAGTTGGGACCCATCTAAAAAAGATTTTAACTTTTTTTAATTCATAGCACCGCCGGACGGTGCAACAAGTTATACTCATTAAAAAAAGAGGGACCAAATGTTAAGGACTTGATTTACAATGGACATGCCTTCTTTCATTTTATGGGCAAGGTAAACGCGCAACCAGCAGGTTTAATTTTATCTAGCCAAATGTTGTATGTTCCACTTTTATCTAATGTATTCTAGTGTTCTTGAGCTTAGTGGTGTATAGTTTGTATGATAAAAAAGATAATTTTTCATTCTTTAAAATTTATTGTCTCAAGACCTATTAGGTTCATTTTCATTTTTATTAATTTGAATGAAAAAGAAGAATAATAGAGGGGTGAGTCAGTAGTGCATCTTCCATTTTCGTCTCTTCAACTTTACTAAAAAAAATTCTAGAAAATCTATCATCTCAGTAGCCCTCTTGCAAAATAAGTTTTCAGTAGAAGAAATCTACACTAGTACTATTGAAAATACTAACACAAAATTTCTAGAATATATAGAGGCAATCTTCTATTTAAAAGAAGAAAGTTTAGAAAGGCTAATAGGTTAAAGCACATTGAAGGATGAGAATTTCGCACGACCCAATAATAGATGGGTGGCCCAATTACGTAGCATGAAGACCAGATTATCTATTCCGGGATCTTAGACCAATGAGAACCAAGAGGAACCCCATCCGGGTTCGAAGCTAATCCAATGATCTTAAAAGGCAAGCTACCCACTCAGGAGGCCTGATCCAACTCCGCCCCTTCAGGGGATCCCTTTAAGAGTTTGATGCGGACCAAAATCCCTACTAAGAATATGATCACGACTTGGGTTTCACTAAGAGAAGCCCAGAGAATCCGTCAGGATACGGACACCTTCCATATCAGGAATCCTTTTAATCTTGGACTCAGGAAAATTGGGTTAGGATCTATCCTTCTTGATCAGGATCAGCCTTTAAAAAGTCCCTAAACTATTATATAAAGACTCCTAGTTCAACTTCACTAGGTATGCTTTCAGAACCCCAGCCATCCTCTCTATTTCCTAGCAACCCCCAGCTTTCTGACTTAGGCATTAGAGGGGGATCCCTTGGTCTATTGTCGGAGACCCTTAACGGTGTTCTTTCTTGTAGGTTTACTAATTCTCAGTCTTTCAATACTCAGAGAAGGGTCATGATCGGGAAAGATGAAATTCCGAGCCAACATCTTCTGACGTCATTTGTGAGAAATGCAAGCCAAAAGCCATAGTGCATGCAAACAATAGTCGAGCTTCCAGGCAAAAGGAACTTGCAGTTGGCAGTGCAGCACTCTCGCTACATCTAGCCATCGGTGTCCAAGGTGAGCCAGTGCCGGGCAACGGAGATAATGTTCATCCTCTCCTCGAAGGTACGCATTAGCTGCCTCCAGTGCCCAATTTCCAAACTCTGGTTGATATGATTTAGCGGCTAGAGGAAAAAGTCAATCGATTCGAGGGAGAGGCTCTCCGATGGGAGCGTGGACGTTCATGAAGTCCTCCACATAGCCACCACAATGCCCATCTTGCTCAGAGACCTCATAGTCAGGAGAATCCAATGCCTCCACCACCACCTCCTTTGTAGAAACGGCCTGCTGGTTTCAGCTAGAGGATAGCCTTCTCGTCATAACCCCGAGCCAGATGAGGTCCGAAAGGACGATGACGCAAGTGATCGTCAAGAGGCCACCCCTCTGCCCATCGCTCACCTAGTCGACTGCGGAGTTAGGAACCTTCACGGACCAAGGCATCACGCCATCGCCACCGCAAGTACGACGCCCCCACCAACAGTAGTTCTTCCTCTCAGTCATCTTCGAGCTCTTCGACCAAGTCTTTTCGTGCCTCTATGGGGTCTCAGGTTTGTCTTGGCGGCGACATGCCAGGTCTCACTGGTACTTTCACCACCTCTTCCTTGGGAAAAAGTGGGTACGAAAGCTTGAGGAACAAGTAGAGAGGCTACTTCGTCACAGCCAAAAACTAGGATGGATGACTTGGGGGGCAAGGGCTCTTGTTTCACTAAGAGGGTTTGGGAGGATCCCTTGCCCCCACATTTTAGGATGCCAACTCTGAAAACATATGACAGAACAAAGGATCCGAATAATCACTTGCATATGTTCAAGAGCACATTCTATTTGCTGAATGTGCCTGATGAAATCAAGTGTTAGGCTTTTTTGACCACACTGGGAGGAAACAATTGGTAATGGTTCAGCTAGCTAAAGCCCAACTCCATAGACAATTTTAGAGAGTTGCGGCGTTCCTTCTGGAACAATTTTACTGCTAGTAGGTGCATGTCAATGATTACTGCGTCGCTGTCCTCTCTGCGCCAAAAGAAGGATGAGTCCCTCTGTAAGTACTGGGCCCACTTCCACGAAGCAGCCTTGAAAATCCCCAATCTAGATGTGCCAAATGCAACCCAATATTTCATTGCCAGAGTAGCAAACCAGTAAGCTAAGTTTGGGTTAAGCAAAGAGCTCCCAACTGACTTCTCCGACTTTGTTTGCAAAGTCAATTTATGTATCAATAATGAAGAGCTGCTCCACGCCTGCAAAACTCTTCAACAACACTCCTAGGGAGAGGACAAATGCATGGAGCAATTGGTGGTGAGCCATAACAAAAGATGCCTTGATCGTGACCGAATCAGTCAACCGGCCGAGATCAACGCCAAGAATGGATTGAAGGTCAGGGGGACGATACGCCGACATGCGAGAAGAAAGTTACACTCTCTTAAATATCTCGATCGACTGGATCCTCTAAGAAGTCAAAGATGAAGGTTATATTCGTAGGCCAAAGAAAATGAAATTAGTGCCCATAGTAAAAAAGATTGGAAGGTTCTTTGCCTTCCATAATGAGTACGGTCACTTCATGTCAAAGAGAAACCGAAGCCCTAATACGACATGGATACTTGAAAAAATACATTGCTGACAACAGCGGGAGGAAGTCCAACTAGGCTCGAAAGCGCGATGATCGGTGACCACCGCCAGATAATCATGGTCGTCCTACCCAGCCAGAGCGAGTAATCCACATAATCTACGGAGGATCCTCGAGTTGGGGGGGGCAACAACAAAGAAGACTTTGAAACTCAGAGAGTCGCTTGGGAGGTCGCGACTATTGACAACCCTCCACTAACCAACGAGCCAATAACCTTCACTAATGAAGACTTACAAGGTATTATACTCTCTAACAATGATGCCCTGGTTATATGGGCTGACATTGCAGGTTACATTCGTGGTGATGCTAGAACCCACCCCCCCCCCCCCCCTGTCGATAACCCTAGAGGTCGAGTTTATAGTGGTTGACCCTTGGCTTACAACGCCATCTTGAGAAGAGAATCCTTAGGACAGTTTAACGCCGTGCCATCAAACTTGCATAAAAAGCTTAGGTTCCCAACCGCAAAGGGTATCAAAAAGTGCACAAAAACCAAACCGTCTCTCGACTGACATACCTCGTGGCCACCAATGCTCAACTAAAGAAGCTTGTGATGCTTATTCACAAAGGAGTCGAGAAGCATGAAGGTGCGGTTGACTAGGACTAAACAACAAGCCAATAGGCGATAAGTGGGACGCAGAATACCTGCGTCTTTGAATTAGTGGAATTTCTTTATTTCAACTTTTCTTTCATAGGCAATAATGTTTTTTAGATATTTTGTTCTCTTGTAAGTAATATAACGATTTGAGCCCTGCCCTCTTATTTGACATCGATCAATAATCACCAACATCGACAAGCCTTGATCAATCGACAAAAGTTGGGAGCATCTGAGAACAATTGATTAAAGCCAACATTGGCTAACTGTAGTTAAGAGTGATCGATCACAGCTAGGAGCGATCGACCACAGTTGCACTTGCCTTTTCCCTACTGAGCCTTGCCTCGTAGAGAAAGGACTCCTCACCCTCAG
Source organism: Zantedeschia hybrid cultivar (assembly GCA_030544215.1). Lineage (NCBI taxonomy): Eukaryota > Viridiplantae > Streptophyta > Magnoliopsida > Alismatales > Araceae > Zantedeschia > Zantedeschia hybrid cultivar. The sequence continues at coordinate 2,659,761 of JARZZO010000007.1, forward strand.
ATGGGATAAAACTCGCTCGTCTTCTCCTTGCCAAGCCACGCCTTATAGGAAAGGGGCTTCCCACCATCAGGTGGGATAAAATTGGATCATCTTCCCCCTGATAGTATATTGTGCTTGAATATTTCTTGGTTCTAGAAGTACTTTTTGTAGGACATCTTTTTCTACTTGTATGCTGCCCATCACAATCACCTTTTTACCTTCACTATGAGTACTCCAAGGTAACAATTTGCAAGATCTTTTTGGAGTAAGAGATAACACATGTAGGATTTTCACTAGTCAGTACATGGGAAGCAAAAAGGTAGAAGATTTCAAATAAATTTTGGAGAATCATCTGTAGAAATCTTTTTTAAGGAAAAAAGGCGACATTTTCCCCACCTACCCCCAATGGTTATGGATTCTCTATGGGTCTACAAAAGGAGTAGTTGTGGGTTGCTTTGTAAAGGGGTCTTGGAGAGCAAAAACGTGCCTATATTCTTGAGAGTTTGAGAGGGTTTCTTGATCTAATTTGTCCTCTTTTTTAGTTAATGTTCTACCCCTTAAGAGGAAGGTTTCTTAGATAATTCTCTCATGTGTACATGTCAAAAAAGAATGTGCTAGCTTAGTGGATCTTTATCCTTTTCTTGATCAAGACCAAGACCATGGGAAGTTACCTCAGTGCTAACAATGTCTTCCTCCTTTGAAGTGAAGATCTTGTGGAACTTCTCAAGGAAGGACTGCTAGGTGGATTTAAGGAGCTTCTTCTATATCAACTTGACACCTAGAATAAAGATACCACAAGAGTGAATCAAAGGCTTGAGCTTTCTTTGTTTTATTCATTATTGTAATATTTAAGAAAGCTACATTATCTTGTGTGTAGTCTAGAGTAGAAAGTTAGGATTCTTATCTTTCTTACTATTTCTTGTTGTTTGCCTTTCTTTGTGGAAGAATGTCAATCCTTGAGAGGATTGGAGGTTGTTTGCCTTCCTTAGTAGAAGAGGACCATCTTTTGCAAAAGGTAGAGGTTGTGTTCCTTCCGTAGTGGAAGAGGGCCAATCCTTGCGGGGAATAGAGGTGTGCCTTACTAGAAGCCTTGTGTCTAGGGGGAGTCTTACCAAAGACTTGGTATCTAGTTGTTTGGTTGGCTAAGACCGTATCTACTAGTAGTGTACTAGAAGTGTTTCTAGTGGAAAGGCCCAACGAAGTTGGGGAGTGGACGTAGGTCACCATTTAGTAAACTGAACCATTATAAATCTTGAGCCTCTTGTGTGGTTGTGCTTGTTCCTTATTGCATCATAATTATAGCAGGATATTGTTTTAAAGTACACCGTCTTAGTTAAAGAATTCATGAAGCAATTTTCAATATCCTATTCACCCCTCCCCCCCCCCCCCCCCCCCCCCCCTCTAGGGCCCCCTCTAGGGTGTAGCCCATAACTCTAAATCCAATTCCCTCTGCTGAGCCACACCTTGTAGGAAAAGGAGCTCCCTACCCTCAGATGCACATGAAGTAATCTCGCTCGTAACAAATATTAGTCCGTGGTCTTTCTTCGATAAAGCAAATTTGCCAATGACAACAACCAAGAGCCGTCACCGACTTAGCCTAAGTTTTGAACTAACCTTAGCCTAGTCGATTGGGGGGGAGTGGGGGGAAGGTATGCTATGAGCACCATTCATAACTTGTTTTCAAAAATACATTATCTTGCCTTATCTTCTTCCATGCGCCCTCGGATGAAGGCAGTTCCCTCAGGTGCTCTTTGCCCATTAGTTGATTTCCAGCAAACAAGCCGCTGAGCGCAATTGGAGTAGTCCATGGAAGAGCTCCTACTTTGCAACTCCCTTTCTAGGAGGGGTAGAAGAGTTGGTTGTTGAGCTAAGACTTGCTCCTCGTCACCCAGCCTCATCGATAGGTCTCGAGGGCAGGCCTCTTGCAACTGCACCGTTGTACAAAGTCGCAGTAGTTGTTGCCTTCTCGGCCTCCTCAACCAGGAGACCTTGAGCTGTTGCCCCTTTTAGATTGAGGTTCGCTTGCCTAGCTGAAGGGCACCTCCGGTGAACGGAATGGTGAACCAAAGTAAGAACCTCCCCCCGTCTCTTTTTCCAGTCGCTTGGGCAAGCAATCGTGGGACCAAGAATGGTTATCGTGATGATGGCACTCGAAATCCGCCGGAACTTCGGATCGGAACAACGCCCCCGCGTAAATCCCATCACGACGATATTATCGATGCACCGAAGGCAAACTGTAGCACCTACCTGAAGGAGACAATCACAATACGAAACTTGACCAGTGCAAACCAAGATGAAAAGAGGAGAAAATTTACGAAGAACTGTTGAGCTAGCCAAGCCTGGTGCGCCCTGAGGCCACTCTGATAACCTGAAACTCGGTGTTGACACAATAGACCGACAAGGTTAGACTTTGTGCGGGTAATGGCTTGGGTGACACCAGTAGCACCCCTTAATGCAAGATGCCGTCGACGCATGAATCCCAGAAAGAGACTGGAGGCACACACCATTTTTTAAGGCACGCGCTGACTTGTGAGTAAAAACCCTTCTCATCCCAGGCATTAGGAAATCTAATTCCCGGGAACAACAATCCCAGACATATGGAGACCTAGCTTCCTTCCACACCCTAGATGCGAACAATCCAAAAGATGATGGCAATAAGCTGTATAATAGCAGCCCCTCATCAGAAGACGCGAGTGCCCTTGAGGGCTTGAGTAGAGATGGGCGAGGTAGGAAGGTTATCCCTAGAACTCTGCCCTCTTTCTATAGGGGAAAATTTCCTTGCAACGACTGTAGACATGCTAATTTTGACGTCATTTCGAGTAAATTTCATATCATATAATAATGCCTCAGAATGGTCTGATAATTAATCATTAATTAATTTTTATTGATCTTTTAAGTGTCGGGTTTAACAGACATATTTAAGTTAATCAATCGAATTGATTTTAGCTCAAATTTCAGTTAAAATATGAAGAATTATAAAAGGCGTCGACCCATGTGGACGCCATTTAGAGTTTATTCCTATTTTAGCGTTTAAATTTGAATTTTAATTAATTGGTTTATTGACTAAAAGGCGTCTGTGATGGTCGACGCGTTTTAGGTTTCCTAAGCTATTTTAACTTCTCTTCCGGATGTTTATCCTTATCTTAATTAGAGTAAAAGACGTCTACACAAGTGGACGCGTTTTAGCTAATAAAGATAAAGATAAGTTTTCCCGGATATTTATCCTTATCTTAATTTAATCTGAAAGGCGTCATTTATGGTGGACGCGTTTTAGATAATTACAGATAAAGATGAATTAATCAGTAATTATCTGCCGATTAAGGTAGATAAATCCTAGATTTTTCTATGTTAATCGCGAACGCAGAAAATGCCTATAAATATCTTGCCTATGTCAAGAGTTAAAAAAAAAAAAAAAAAAGAAGATAGAGAATTATTGAGCCACAGCGTTATAGCGATTTGAAGATCGGAGCAACCACGTCGGAACGCCGGAGCGCTGCCATTTCCAGAAGTCGGCATCCTTCTTCAAGATCTTCATCTCTTCAAGGCTTCTCCAACTGGGCATAAGTTTTTCATATTATAATTTCATTTTCATTTATTAGTTTCATATCTCTCATATTCACTTCATGCAACACACACCACATCATTAATTTTTCAAAACCATATGTTCTAAAGGGGTTTCAAAGTCATTTAAAACAAGTGAGTTGCTGTTTAAACATGTTTCTAATCATAGTTAGCTTTGATATTATTTCCATTTAGATTCTCATCATTGTTTCTTCTTTATTTTTCTGTGTTTCTGTCTGCTGTATCCAACAACTGAACAACAAGAAATCAAAAAGAGGGAAATCAAGCACGAAGCCAGGAGAACTTCTGGACGATCCTCAACATTCAACAGCAAGAACAAAAGAATAAAGAGGCTATCTTTCTTCAGCCGGCTGAAGGAGGGGAACCAAGGATTCATTCTTCCGCGTTTAAACAGGTAGGCGATCAAACTTCTTTTGAAGCTTTTTAGTTAAAAGTTTCTGGCGATCACAGCACCTTAGTTGCATTTTTTTAATAGGTTAATTTACCCTAAACAACATAGTTTATCACATTAATCACACGAGCAAATTTTCAGCACCTACAGCTCTTTTGGCGATCACGGTGGGACTTGGTCTCGCCGTCTTTTAATTTCTTTTGTTCTTGCTATTATCATACCGGGCACCCACGGTGCACCACTTGTGTCTTTCGACACGTCCTCACCAATTGGTGAGTGTTTAGTTTGTTTAATTTCCCTCGTGCACCACGTGCACACCCCAGTGGCAAGATCTTGCCTCCCCTTGATTAGTTTAAAAAGCTGTTTTTGGTGATAAAATGCTGTGTGTTTGAGTGATTTCTTAGTTGTTTAGATAGTAAACCATCATGTTTAAAATCTGAAACTAAAAATCTTTGCATGAGTCGATTATTTATTACATTTTTCCCTGTTTAAGGAGGATTCGACCCAGAAAATCCTTCTGGAAATCTGTTTCTGCGAACTGAAAAGCGTCCAGGAAAAGCGACGCGTTTCAAAACCGCGTCAGGACACCTGGACGCCTTTTAGCCTCCAGATTCTCTCTGTCGTTTACATCTGTTTCTGTGAAATAATTAACTTCTGTGTTGAATAGCGTCGACCATCATCGACGCGATTCAGACAGTTTTTAGTTATTTTCCAGGTTTTCTCTGCTGTTTGCATCTGTTCTCTGCGAAAGAATTAAGTTCTGTTCTGAATAGCGTCGACTATCATTGACGCGATTCAGACAGTTTCTTAATTATTTTTCAGTTTCCAGATTTCTGTGTTGAGTGCTAGCTACACATTACTCTATTAAGCATTAGAGGCCATCCAGGTCGCAGGGCATACGCATTGAGGCTAAAACCCTCCTTTTCTTAGGAACACATTACTCGACGTTAGCAACTCTCTCTGATTGGGTTGGTCCCTTGATCAGACTAGAGAAGTTGACGTTGAGACCTCCATAAGTCCCCAAAATCAAGGTATTCCTCCTTGATCATCGGGCTGGTTGTACCAATTGAAGTCCCGGCTAGATTCCGAAAGCGTTGTGAGAGAGAACCTTAGAGAATAACGGTGGAAATCAAACTGAAACTAGGATCCTTCCCTGAGCGAAATTGTGGTTTAATCCAATTCAAATAACTCAACAAGGGATCCTGAAATCACGTTAAGCATCCACTTGTTTGATTAATCTCTGCACAACTTGTTTGATTAATTTTCTAAAAAGAGAATCTAATATAATGTTGCTGCGATCAGGCAGAGATTTGAGTATGGCCCAAGACGCTATTATCAACTACGAGGGAGATGCTAATGCCCCTCGCAATTCTGATTTCAACTACGAGAACGGGAGAGATGCTGATGCCTCTCGTAATTCTGTCCCCATTCCAGTTCGACATGACGGGAATGTCCGAACTCCTCTTTTTAATCCGCACGATCAATATCATGATCTTCCTCCGCATGAATATGCGATTCCTAATCCTGACCTTGAGGGGGACATGAATCAGTATGATCCCCCATCCTCCGATCCTATGGATCTTGTTAATGCTCTGGGAGTTCTTGCCTCCCGACTGGACCCTCAGCAGTTCGAGGTGATCCAGTCTATCTTGAAGGGGAAGGCACCCATGCAGCCTGCCGAGCCGAACCCTGTGGCTCCCCCCGTTGTCCCTCAACAACCTCTTCCTCCTCCTCCTTATATCCAACAGGCCATGGAAGGCCTTCATCTTACTTCTCGGCCAACTGGGCCACAACTTTCGTCATCCAGGCAACCGGCTAGACCGCAGACGCCCATTTATCAAAATGCCCTCGGGCATGGCGGAAGCTTTGCCGGACCTCATCCTTATTATCCTCCTTGTCCGACGTACTCTAGGCAGCAGGCCTATCAGGTACTTCCTCCTCCTCCTCCTCCCCAGGCAGATCTGACCACGCAGACGTTGCTGGCCAAGATGGAGCGCATGGACGAGCAGTTTAACAATCTCCAGAAGATGATGGGGGTTAAAGCTGTGCCAGAAATTAACTTACCGAGCCTGCCAGTGTTCCACCTGCCACCCTCTGAAATGCAAGTATATCGAAAGTATAACGGTACTGGTAACCCCTTCACGCACCTGAAGGAGTTCATGTACGAATCCTCTTTCTGGCAGAATGATAAGAGGTCATTGGCTTTCTTGTTCAGGAGATCTCTAGAGGGACCAGCCCTCGAGTGGTTCTTTTCTCTGGAACCCTCAGAAGTAGAGGATTACGGTATCGTTTCACGCAAATTTATCCAACGATACCAGGACAGAGTTGCACCCTCCTTGTCTATCACGGATCTTATTGCAGAAAAGATGAAACCGGACGAGGAGTTTGTCAGTTTTGCTGACAGGTGGCGGGGCCTGGCTGAAAAAGTGAAAGATCACTTGTCCGAATCCGAACAAGTGAAAATGTTGATTTATAACGCCACTCCCCAGTTCAAGCTAGTCCTCTCCTTGAACAACTTGACGAACATGGCAGAGCTCTATGAAAGGGCACGGTACTGCCAGAATGCTTTCAAGGATGCTACGTTCTCTAGCGTCTTTGATCCTCACAGACCTAACAGGCCTCCACCTCGGAAGCCTGCAGTGCCGAATTCTCCTAGCTCAGGTCCAACTACTGAGGGCACGCTCTCTCACGAGCAGGTCAGTACAATGAACAATAATTCGCCCCAATTTGTGAGGAATCAGCAGTACCAGAGGCCACCACAGCCGAGCCAGCAGGGGTACAGGCAACAGCAGAACCCCCATTACCAACAGCAGTACCAGCGGCCCCAGCAGCCGAATCAGCAACAGCTACAGCAACAGCCGCAACGGCAACAGCAGTATCAGCAGCCACATCAGCAGCAACAGCAACAGCCACAGTACCAGCCGCGTGCACCGCCGGCGTACCACAATGTCCCTCCTCCTGGTGACTACAACCAACAAAGGAGACCTCCAGGCCCGAAAAGGGCAGAGTACCCGGCCCTCCCAGAATCCTTGGCAGATATCTTCAGCGCTTTAATGGCAGCCAATGCCTTAGCTTTGCCAAGGGAGAAGGCCGTCTGGCCTCAAAATGCCGATACGTCTAGGTATTGCTACTTCCATAGGCAACCTGGGCATACCATCGACACCTGCTTCCAATTCAGAGATTATATCCATGATCTCAACGAGCAGGGCGGCATTGACTGGGAGGAAATGAAGAAATACATAACAGCCCTGAAGGCGAGGAGACCGCAGCAGCAGCAGCAGCAAGCAAGACCACCGGCACAAGCAGTAGCACCACCCAACATGGGAATAGTGCAGAATCCACTCCCGGAGCATCAGAACCAAAGCCAGGTTGCTCCCATCCTGACGAACAGCCAGTCTGAGGCTGCTCGTGGGCAGCAGTGGAGAGTAGAGGACTCTTCCTCTCTTTGTTCAAGGTCACGTTCAAAGTACCGCAGAGTAACCACCACGCCGCACCATCCACATACCAAGGCCACAACCCGTTACCATTACCCCCATACCCACACCCACATATCACTCGCCCACACCCAATAACCCATTACCACTACCCGCCTTCCTTAGACCCATTACGCCCCGCACCACTACGCCTTCATCATATAACCCCCCGCAAACCAATAACGCACCCCTCCTACCATCTAGGCCACTACTACGCATACCGTTTCCTACTTCACCCGCTACCACTACCGCCTATCCAGATATGCCCTTACCATCTAGACCGCTATTACGCGTACCATTCACCACTTCACCAACCACTTACCCATCCACCATCCAACCCTCTAGGCCTTTAATCCGCACCACGCCATCACCACCTAGCCCTACGCCATCACCTACATACCAACCTTCTACGCCATCCGCACCATCCGACTCTGCGGTACTTAAAGTGTCACCCGGATCCTCCACGGTTGAGGAACACGCGCTCCGGAGTGGAAGGATTTTCAACAAGGTCTTTCCTCAGTCCACAGTAAGAGACGGCCCATCACAGCCGACTGAGGAAGCCCACAATGAAGAGAGTGCACCAGGCACTCAATATGACCTGTTGAAACACCTGGATCGGACACCGGCACGGATCACTATACTCGAACTGATCAAAAGATCCAAGAGTCACCAAGAAGCTTTAATGGAATATCTGCAGAAGGTGATGGTCAATGAAGACGTGCCGGTAGAGAAGATTGCAGCACTACTAGTTCCTCAGGGGGATCAGCCCTCTATAACATTTCATACATCGGAACTAGCACCGCCAGCAGCCAGAAGCATGGCTCTGAGTATCACAGTCAACATCTGTAAGAAAGCCGTGGATGCATGCCTGGTCGACACAGGGGCTTCGATCAATGTTCTACCTCCGAAGACCCTGGAGCTGTGCGGTGTGCCCAAAGAGAAATGGCTGCCCAGCCCCATCTCAGTAACAGCATATGACAATTCTACCCGTTCCCCTCTGGGAATGGTCTATTTAAAGGTGGAGCTGGGCCCTGTAAGTCATGCGGAGGTTGAATTTCACATCTTGGAAATCGACCCTTCCATAAATGCCATTTTAGGTCGTCCTTATATTAAATCTCTTGAGGCGATTCCTTCTACGAATCATCAATGCCTCAAATTTCCTTACAAAGGACGAATAATTAAAGTAACGAGCATGCCGATCCTTGCCGCTACTATTTCTCCATATCCGTTAGATGCTATCAAAAGGGGGAAGTGCATGAGTACCCCAGGATGGAGGATCATGATGAAGAACGGCTACAAGCCTGGGAAAGGTCTGGGCACTCGGTTGCAAGGCAGGACCACTCCTGTCAGAAATCATCGAGCGGCACCTGGAAGTGGTCTGGGCTATAGGCCAATAAAACTGAAGCAAAATCTGGTTCAGAAAGCAGAAATCAAAGAAGGTCCGAAAATCTGGGAAGCAATGTCTACACCACCTAAAGAAGGCCGAGATCCCCTAACATGGACCCTGTGTACGCACTTTGTGAAAGGGCCCATACTTAGCCACGACAATACGGTAGTCATTACTTCCTGTTTTGACTTCCATGATATATATGGGAGGGATTTGGCCAGACATTGCTCCGAACTACTTACGTACCAATCCTTGGAGGCTCTGCGGCCTATGAAAAGGAGGAAATTTTATGACCCTAAATGTGAATGGTACAGATGGTTCGATCTCAGAGACCTGTATATTGCACTGAACAGACTATTTCTGGATCCTGCAGAACCTAAGTGGCCGCCGCAGATTGATGAACTAATTGAAAGCCCTGGTGCTATATTTGACAAGCGGATACTGCTGTCCGAAGAGACTGATGAAGGGGAGCCAGATGACCTCTATGAAGCTGGTTATACAACAGATCTGCTCTGGAGGGGGACATATCCTTCACATGTCTTCATGCTCCATACTCTTTTCCGTACACTGCTCTTGACCCCGACTTGGTCGCGGGTCATAATTGAAGATATTCCACGGGCTCCGCCCGTCATGATTACTCTGTCCCCTCGGGACATTATACCACAACCTCCTCTCGATCTGGAGAGGTTGTATGATCTAATCTGGGACATATTACTATATGATCCCCCTAATCCTCTGGCCTTGGTGCCACTTCCTCCGTCTGATTCTCCTCCCATTTGTATTCATTCCTGCTTTATGTTTAATTCTTTCATTTTTCAAAAAAAAAAAAAAACGCCAATTTGGCAACAAATTCTTCCCAAATCCTCATCGAGGAAACATCTTACTTGTCCGATTGTACCCCATCGCGTGGGTCCTTCGGTCAAGACTCTCTCCTAGATTTACTCTGTCCCTCCCCTCGGGAGGATTCTCTTGTATTTCCACTTGTATCCCAAGATTTTCATCCTGCTTCGTCTTCGTTAGGCTATGATAGTGAGTTTAGTGAAGTTAGGCAGTCTAGTCAGATTAGTCAGGTTAGGAAGTCTAGGAAGCCTAAGGGTAGGCAAATTCCAGATAGATACCTCCAGGACTTAGCTGATAAGTGCTCTTCTTGCTCTTTAATTCCTCAGTTTCTAGAAAATCCAATTCAGATGCCAGAAGATTGTATGGACGATGAGTCAGTCAATGATGGGTACGGGGTATATGAATTAATGCATGAAAAGGACCCCATTGTTGAAGAGGAAGATGACGAGGACGCGGCTGAGACATATGCCAGTGGAGTGAAGAGATTTGATGAACCCTCAGCTGCCGTAGAAGAGCCCACCAAAGAAATTAATTTAGGGACTGAAGACGAACCTAAGGTTGTCCTCGTCAGTAAAAATCTTTTTTCAGAGGATGAGAACGCAATGGTACAAGTACTAAAGGACTATAAGGACACTTTCGCCTGGAGTTATGAAGATATGCCGGGGTTAGACTCGTCTTTGGTTGAACACAGATTGACATTAAAGGACGGAGTTAGCCCGGTCAAACAGAAATTAAGGCGATTCCACCCACAAATGGCTTTAAAGATGAAGGAAGAGGTTGACAAGTTACATAAAGCCAAATTTATTAGAGTTGTCCTTTATCCGCAATGGGTGGCTAATATAGTCCCGGTTATGAAGAAGGACGGGAAGGTCAGGATTTGCATTGATTTTCGTGATTTGAACCGGGCGTGTCCTAAAGACGATTTTCCATTGCCTCATATTGATGTACTCATCGATAACACCGCTGGCTATGAAACATTATCATTTATGGACGGATTTTCAGGATATAATCAGATTAAGCTGGCAGAAGAAGATCAAGAGAAAACATCATTCACTACACCTTGGGGAACATATTGTTATGTTGTCATGCCATTTGGATTAAAGAATGCTGGAGCCACTTATCAAAGGGCTATGATGGCAATATTTCATGACATGATGCACATAGATCTGGAAGTGTATGTGGATGACTTATTGGTTAAATCGAAAACAAAGGCTGAGCATGCTAAAGTTTTAGCAAGGGTATTAGAGAGATCGAGAGAATATCAGTTAAAGATGAACCCCAAGAAATGTGTATTCGGGGTATCTTCAGGAAAATTGCTTGGATTTATTGTCAGTAAACGGGGAATTGAGATCGATCCTAACAAGGCGAAGGCTATTAGAGAAATGCCACCTCCTAAAAACTTGAAAGAGTTGAGAGGATTAATCGGGAGGTTGCAATTTATTCGCCGTTTTGTCTCTCAGCACTCACAAAGGTGTAAGCCTTTTTACGAGCTTACCAAGCCGGGAGTCAAATTTGATTGGGACGATAAGTGTCAGGAGGCGTTTGATGGATTGAAGGACTACTTAGCAAGTCCCCCTGTTTTGAGACCACCATCTCCAGGCAAACCATTGATACTTTACATTTCAGTCCTGGATGATGCAGTGGGGGCTGTCTTAGCACAAGAAGATGAAGAAGGAAAAGAGAGGGCAGCCTACTATCTCTCTAAACTTCTCAACCCCGCTGAACAGAGATATACGGCGATGGAGAAAATATGTGCAGCATTGGTTTGGGTTGTGCAGAAACTGAAGCATTATTTTCTGGCCCATGAAGTCCACCTCATCGCTAGGATGAATCCGATCAAATTTCTTCTGGAGAAATCTGTTCTTACTGATAGGTTAGCGCGATGGCAAAGCTTTCTATCTCAATTCGATATCATCTATATCCAGCAGAAAGCAATCAAGGGCTATGCCATAGCAGAACATCTCGCTCATCATCCCCTTCCTCGTTTTGATCCAGTGCAATCAGAGTTTCCGGATGAGGAACTGATGTCCATAAATCAAATCAGAGATGATATGTGGACTCTGCATTTTGACGGAGCTCTGAATTCTCATGGAAAAGGGATCGGTATTGTTCTGTTATCACCCGAAGGTATCACCATTCCACAAGCCTTTCAGCTTGATTTTCCAGTCACAAATAATATAGCTGAATACGAGGCACTCCTTGCTGGCCTCGAGGCTGCTCATTTTCATGGTGCTACCAAACTCAGGATTGTGGGTGATAGCCAACTAATTCTTCGCCAAGTGCTAACCAAGTATCGAACTCTCGATCCCAAACTCAAGCCTTATCAAGAGCTTACTTCTGCTTACTCAAAGCTTTTCACGAAATTGATCTTTGTCCATGTCCCTAGGAATCAGAACATCTTAGCTGACGCTCTAGCTTCACTTGCATCTTCTCTTAATTTTCCAATCAGCAAACAATCCGAATCAATCATAGTTCATAGGCGCCTTTCACCCGCCGTGAAAGATCCTTCATTCCTTAGAACTAAGGAGAAATTGCTGAAGAAAGTCAGAGACGGAGATATCATTGAGAAAAGGGAAATCATGTTGATAGAGCTGTTAGAAGAGATGGATGATGAACAGAAGCCATGGTATTATGAAATTGCAAAATATTGTGAAGATCAGTCATATCCTGAGGAAGCTACAACTGAAGAGAAGAGAGCTATCAGGAGAGTTGCTCAAAGATACACCCTAGTTGGGGGATCATTGTATAAGAGAGGTTTTGATGGAGTTCTTCTGAGATGTCTAGACGAAGATGAGCTTTGGAAGGTTATGGAAGGAGCTCATAGTGGAGTTTGTGGTGGTCATGTCAATGGACAGATGCTAGCAAAGAAAATCCTTAGACAAGGATTTTATTGGCCAACCATGGAAGAAGACTGTGTAGGATTTGTTCGTAGGTGTGCTAAGTGTCAACTTCACGCCGACAAAATTCATTCTCCTGCATCTTCACTCCATCCTGTTTCTTCCCCATGGCCTTTCTCCATGTGGGCTTTCGACATCATTGGACCTCTTGGTAATCCAGATTCCGGCATCAAGCAAAAATCTTTCATTCTCACGGCAACGGAATACTTCACCAAGTGGGCAGAAGCTGAAGCGTACGTGGAGATCAAAGCATCAACCGTCTGCAAGTTCATCATGAAGAACATCATCACTCGATTTGGAATTCCAAGCACCATCGTCACCGACAATGGACCGCAGTTCGTGTCACAGGAATTGAAGGATCTCTGTAACAGGTATAAAATTGCATTGCATCATTCATCTCCTTATTATCCGCAAGGCAATGGCCAAGAAGAGGCAACAAATAAGACTTTGATAAAAATCATCAAAAAGACGTGTAAATCTAACAAATTCACAGATTGGCCAGAAAAATTGGTTGAGGCTTTATGGGCCTACCGAACTTCAATCCGCACGCCTACTGGGCAAACTCCTTATTCATTAACATTTGGAATGGAGGCGGTAGTTCCATATGAGATCCTCATACCGTCATTAAGGGTACAATTGAATAAGGAATTTTCCATTGATGAACATCGTTCAGCACTTCTTGCTCAATTGGAACTTTTAGACGAGAAAAGATGGTCAGCTGCTAATCATGCAAAAGTTTATCAAAATAGATTAGCACGTTTTTATCAAAAGAAAGTCATTGAACGTAAGTTCAAAGTCGGTGAAATGGTTGTCAAAAGAATTTTTATAAAACCTGGTGGTCCGCGTTCTAAGCTCCAACCCAACTGGGAAGGACCTTATGTTGTATCGCACGCTTTTCCTGGTAATGCTTATCGTCTTATTAATGCAGAAGGAGAAGAGTTAAAACATCCCTGGAATGATTTACATCTTAAGAAATACTACCCTTAAGTTAAAGAGTCGATCAGTATGGTACAAAGACCAGTGGAATCAGAAAGTTTATAAACTCAAATTTCCTTATCAGTCTGAATAATTTAACTTTAAGCCCATTACTGCACACACTGACACGTTTGATTCGTGAGTAACAAGAGATGACAAGTCCTAAAGAATATCGAAAGCTTGACCACAAGTGCGAAGTACAAATCATTCTTTTGAAGCAAAATTCTGTTTTAAACTCGGCCCATGATGTCGGAACGAGGCTTAGAATACACTACCAAGAATACCCGCCATCTTAGTAGGAGGCCGTCATAAAAAAATGGGGGAGATCCGTCCCGAAGAATAGAAAAAGAAAAAAGGAAGAAAAGAAAAAGCAAGGCAAAAGCCAAATGTCAAATCGAAAGGCCATTACATTACAAACGTTACATCAAGGCCATGAAATGAAACAAAAGGGAACGCAAGGTCGATAAATACCCCGGAAAGAAATGACCGAACCCCAACGGATATTAGGGTAGAAAAGGGACATCTTTTTAAGTCTCCGGAACCTTCTCATGGGCTTTCTAAACTTATTCATCTTTTCTTTCTAAAGAGATGTACTTTAAACTCAAGGAATTGCTTACATTGACTAAGGGTCAAATCATCAAATGGGATCACGAATGGAAACACAAATTCAAACACGATGGGTTTAAGTTGAGTTGTTAAAGAACAATTTGGGAATTAAGTTAATAAATGAATATGATCTTTTGATCCAAGTACCATGCTGATCTTTTAGTCGAAAATAAAAAAAAACTACATATGTCAAAAATCAAAAAAAAAAAATACATATGTTTCAAAATTCAAAAAAAAATACATATGTTTCAAAAATTCAAAAAAAATACATATGTTTCAAATATACATATATCAAAATTCAAAAAAAATACATATTTCAAAAATGCATGAAAGAAAATACATATATCAAAATCCAAATATACATATGTCTCAAAAAAAATACATATATCAAAATTCAAAAAAAAAAAGAGCATATATTTCAAAACCCCAAACAAAAATGAATATTTCAAAACAAACAAAAATATTTCAGTTAGCATCTGCTTGTTGCATTTAGTGTGTTTCATTCCTTTTATTTTCAAGTGACCATCTGTCTGCTTATATGTTGTATTTTACTTAAGTTTGATTATTCTCATTACCTTTATTAATAAAGGCTATGCCCCTTGACCCTTCTACCAAGGATAGGATCAAGTAGTCGGTTACTTAATCAGGCAAGGGGCTAAGCCTAAACAGATACTTAACATGTTTGTTCAAGTTGTATACAGGACATAAGGCATTGAAAGAATTAGAATACGAATAGAGAACAGCCAGAAACATGTTTCTGTGAGTGAAAGGCGTCGAGGAGAACTGACGCGTTTCACTATTGAATGGCGTCTACGCGACATGACGCGTTTCATCCTTCTGTTATTTATTCGAAATTCTGTGGTTTTTGATGTTTAAATTGAATATTTGATTGAAATTACTAACAATTTTGATTGCAGAAATTCAAGAAAATTCAAGGAAGCTGAAAACATTAAGAAGATCTCACTGTGGGAGTCAAGAAGTCCTGACCGTGGCTAAAAAGACGGTTATCTCTACCCTTGTATTATTTCATGTAATTATTTTGCATTCACATTACTATATGTTAAATATTTATTAGATCATGTCAAGGACCTTGTGTTTTTGATGAAACTGGAATTTGAGTTCCCCTTCAACAAAAACAGTGATAATTCCAGAGAATTCTTAATCGCATGGATAGGCCGTTGGATTGTTAATTAGTGAGGACGATGGTTCCACTTTTGTGAAACGGTGCGTGGAAAAACAAGCTTCGGCTTAGCACTGGATTACAAGAATTGGTATCTTGACTCATTAATGACAATTTAACAATATTATCCTTGATTAATTTATATTTGATTTGACTTTATATTTTTCTTTTAGCCCAGCATGCATCATGTAGGACTTTGAAATCATTGTGATAAGAATTAATTATTGGTTAAGTTTTAGACCATTAAATCAAATAACTCCAACATGATATGAAATATTCTATTCTGAATTGAGTATCTTGATTATCTTTGAGATTCGCTTGAAGATATCCTTGGAATTCTATTCTTTCTTGGATTCTTTATCCAATATTTCTTGTTTTTTTTTAAGATCCATCATGGCTGCAGCACGTCCACATTGGCTGGCAAACGCTCCCCATGATGAAACCTACAGTGTCTATGACCTGGGGTACTTCCCACTCCGAGGAGGTTGATCGACCTTATTTTATTTCCTTGTCTACCTCATCCAGACAGGATTGATTCCATTGATTTCCTTGAGCTATCTTCATTGATGATTTTGAGAAAAATTTCAATCATGTGATGTTAAGAGCGTGTCTCATCACACCTTGGCATCACCTTTTCAGTACATTCCATTTCATTTCACTCCCTTGCAAAGACGATGCCAAGGTGAGGCAGCTGTAGACACGCTAATTTTGACGTCATTTCGAGTAAATTTCATATCATATAATAATGCCTCAGAATGGTCTGATAATTAATCATTAATTAATTTTTATTGATCTTTTAAGTGTCGGGTTTAACAGACATATTTAAGTTAATCAATCGAATTGATTTTAGCTCAAATTTCAGTTAAAATATGAAGAATTATAAAAGACGTCGACCCATGTGGACGCCATTTAGAGTTTATTCCTATTTTAGCGTTTAAATTTGAATTTTAATTAATTGGTTTATTGACTAAAAGGCGTCTGTGATGGTCGACGCGTTTTAGGTTTCCTAAGCTATTTTAACTTCTCTTCCGGATGTTTATCCTTATCTTAATTAGAGTAAAAGACGTCTACACAAGTGGACGCGTTTTAGCTAATAAAGATAAAGATAAGTTTTCCCGGATATTTATCCTTATCTTAATTTAATCTGAAAGGCGTCATTTATGGTGGACGCGTTTTAGATAATTACAGATAAAGATGAATTAATCAGTAATTATCTGCCGATTAAGGTAGATAAATCCTAGATTTTTCTATGTTAATCGCGAACGCAGAAAATGCCTATAAATACCTTGCCTATGTCAAGAGTTAAAAAAAAAAAAAAAAAGAAGATAGAGAATTATTGAGCCACAGCGTTATAGCGATTTGAAGATCGGAGCAACCACGTCGGAACGCCGGAGCGCTGCCATTTCCAGAAGTCGGCATCCTTCTTCAAGATCTTCATCTCTTCAAGGCTTCTCCAACTGGGCATAAGTTTTTCATATTAGAATTTCATTTTCATTTATTAGTTTCATATCTCTCATATTCACTTCATGCAACACACACCACATCATTAATTTTTCAAAACCATATGTTCTAAAGGGGTTTCAAAGTCATTTAAAACAAGTGAGTTGCTGTTTAAACATGTTTCTAATCATAGTTAGCTTTGATATTATTTCCATTTAGATTCTCATCATTGTTTCTTCTTTATTTTTCTGTGTTTCTGTCTGCTGCATCCAACAACTGAACAACAAGAAATCAAAAAGAGGGAAATCAAGCACGAAGCCAGGAGAACTTCTGGACGATCCTCAACGTTCAACAGCAAGAACAAAAGAATAAAGAGGCTCTCTTTCTTCAGCCGGCTGAAGGAGGGGAACCAAGGATTCATTCTTCCGCGTTTAAACAGGTAGACGATCAAACTTCTTTTGAAGCTTTTTAGTTAAAAGTTTCTGGCGATCACAACACCTTAGTTGTATTTTTTTAATAGGTTAATTTACCCTAAACAACATAGTTTATCACATTAATCACACGAGCAAATTTTCAGCACCTACAACGACAGCATGATTGTCTCTGAAAAGACAGGCCAAACCAAAAACGCAAGAGATTGAAGAGACCCGAAGAGGCCTATTGGGCTTGTATACTGAACTAGAATGATTGTTATAGAGCAAAGGCTGAAAAAGGGAGAGGCGCATATGAAAAAGCACTCTGCCATCCTGTGATACGGGAGGTAGGGGGTAATGCCCGTGACTCCGCAGTTCCCTCTATTAGCCTCGCTTTGTCACTCTTTAGTGGACGGGAAGCTTATCTTGGGAACTCAGTGCACCCAATACAATCCTGTGGCCGCCACGAAACGTCCAAAAACCACGCTTGTCCGAAAGGAGGGATCATCACGACAAGAACACTCAGATTTGGTTGGCCAATCATCAGATCACCACCCCCAATTTCTGACGTGGTATGGCTACCCCGGGCAAAAGAAATAGGTTAGTTACATACAACTCAAGCAAAAATTATATTTTAATTCCTAAGGTTTGGCATACAAATCGATAAAGGAAAAAAGAAAGAAAAAGCTACATACCCAAGTCTAATTGGCCCTTCTCTACTAACTACGCTCGCGCGTGGCGTACGGCGCTTGCACGAGCCACCTCTTGGAGAAAGCTGCATTTTGCGATGGTGAAACCAATGACGTGTGTCCCTTGCCAGCCATGATCGCCACACCTTGTGTGGCATTATTCCTCAGACACATGCTAAGCCTTCGCTCCAACCTGCCGAGCAGCACGACGAGCCTCTTTGGCCTCTCGGAAGCGCTCCGAAGGCGGCGCCCCTTGAGCGACTACCAGAAAAAAGAGGAACTGTGGTTAGCAGGCCAGGCCCCGCCACTACACGGGAAAAGGGCGGAGGTTGACATGCTAGCAAAGATGCTCACGAGGGAGAGACATGCAGACATGCCTAATCACTACAGTGCCTTCTTGGTGATCTGTGGTCCAACATCGACGGAGGACCTACCGAGATGAGAGCGAGGACATGCACATCCTTGTAGGGTAACAAGGATACCCCCTGCTCAAAGGGGGAACCAGTAGAGAGATCCTTGAAATGTGTGGGGAGAAGCGACCTTCCTGAACCCAACGTTAGTGGTGCCCTGTCCCTGGCCTCAAACTGAACGAAGGTGTGAGCGCTTGGAATGACATACCACTTGGCCTGGAAGAGATGGCGGAACATGTCCACCGTAGCTCCAAGATGACCCATGTCCTGGATTAGTTTGGCGAAACCTAGAGCGAGCCTCTACACATTCGGTGTTAACTATGTAGGAGCGATTTGGAAGTGCTGTAGCAACTACTTCACAAAAGCGGGTACCGACAGTCTAAGCCCCGCCTCGAACATGGCTGCACAGGCAATGAACGAGCACTGCCTCTCTCAGAAGATTCAAGCCGAGGATGCTGACATCACCAGGCAATATTCATCTTGAATATGATATGTTGCCCTGAGCTCAGCAAGGAGCTCTACAGTGACCTACGAAGGCCTCATTGCTTGACGATCTTCCGCCACTCTCGCAGCGTAATCCATGCCCTTTACGGGGCCCTGAGTCACCTGAAAATGGGCAATGGAGGATAGCATACACAAAAGGGAGACACCCTCTGTCGGAAAACGCAAAAAATTCTCCCTAGGACTTGCAATGGACCAGTAAGGTTTCCTCTAGGGTCGCCACCCCTTTTATAAGAAGCACAACCCCGGTCTCAGAGACGATTTTTAGCGCCTTTCGAGAGGACATCATCCGAGGTACATGTTGGCTAACGAACATTAGGGAGGATGATGACCATAGTAAGATGAAGAGCCAGTAAACGTTGGAAGAAGAAACGATGTCTCTCACAATGAAGAAGTGCACCATTATTTCAAATACCGTGGACTATACGAGGGACGCTTACTTAGTCCTCTTGAACCCGAATACTACACACCACCTATCTTGTCAACCGCAACGGTCGGGGGGATTCCCCAGTCAATTTACCGTGATCAGTTCGACCAACTGATCTCCTTTCAGCGGGTATCCACTACTCCTTGTCGCACCAACATGCCAAGGAGTGGGGGGCAAGTGAAAAATGAGAATTTTTGCACGTCCCAATAACAGATGGGCCGGCCCACTTACGTAGCATGAACACCAGACTATCCGCCCATGGGCCTTGGACCAGTGGGAATCAAAAGGAACCTCGTCTAGGTTCAAAGTTAATCCAGTGATCCCAAAAGACAAGTGACCCACTCAGGGGGCCTGATCCAAATCTGCCCCTTAAAGGGACCCCCTTAAGAGTTTGATGTGGACCAGAATCCTTGCCAAGAATTCGATCATGACTTGGGTTTCACTAAGAGAAGCTTGGAGAATCCGTTAGGATATGGACACCTCCCATATAAAAAATCCTTTCGATCTTGGACTCGAAGGGATATTTGGCTAGGATCTATCCTTCCTCATTGGGGTCATTCTCTAAGAAGCCCCTGAACTACTATATAAAGACCTCTCAGATATGTTTTTAGAACCCAACCATTCTCTCTATTTACTAGTAACCCCCGGCTTTATAACTTAAACATCGAAAGGGGAATCGTGGTCTACGGTGGGAGCCCTTAATGGTGTTTTTTCTTACAGGCCTATCAATTCTCAACCTTCCAATACTCAGAAGAGAGTCCTGATCGAGGAAGACGAAATTTCGTCCCAACATACATAATTACTTTTCTTAGAGTAGATATTGAACCTACTATGTAACAAGAGACTGATAGTATTCTACTCTCGTGCTATGAAGGTGATGTAACTAAGGCAAACATAATTAGAGTAGATATTGTGCCGACGACGTACCAATAGACTGATAGCATTCTACTCTCAAGATATTAAGGTGAATGAACTAAGGTACTATATAAGTAGTGCTACTTGGGGGTGAACATTGTGGAGATAATATTCTAAAATCTTGCAAAAACAGCTTCAAATGACAAATGAAATGGGAGAAAGAAGGGAATCGACATAGAGAGCTTCTATGCAAGGCTGCAAGTAGGAAGAAAATAGATAGAATTATACGAGAGCCATGTGGAGGAATTTTTTGGTATCCGATAAAGGAAATTCTTCCACCTATTGATCTTAAGGGCCAAGTAACTATTCATCTCTCATGAACTAATGTGACCCATTCACCTTCCCATGGAGGTAGGTTCCTACTATAGAATCAACTACCCATCGCATGGTCCAACAATATATATATATAGCCTACAAATGCAAAACTAAGTATATTTTTTTTCAAACGACTTCCTAAAGTATACTTTGTGAGAGTCTCACTATACAATTGAGTATATAAATACCCCTTCCACTGTAATCACTTAACACACATATAACTACCGCCCATTCAGCAAGCTAGGGGATATACGTGTGCATAGCATGGGGGTTATCTACGTAACTTGAGTTGTTTCATTTTTGGGAAAATTTTATGAAGCATGAAATGACTTCCTAAAAAATAGATACTAAACAGGGATTTTTGCATATATACCCCTATAAACTAACACATTTGTGATATACTTCTAACTCTCACA
This sequence comes from Zantedeschia hybrid cultivar, assembly GCA_030544215.1. Lineage (NCBI taxonomy): Eukaryota > Viridiplantae > Streptophyta > Magnoliopsida > Alismatales > Araceae > Zantedeschia > Zantedeschia hybrid cultivar. The sequence goes on from JARZZO010000007.1 coordinate 2,680,597, forward strand.
TATTGCTATAAATATCCTTGACATCCTCTAAAGGTCGCAATTATACCTCTCCCATCTAAATGACCTGGTCTAAAAGAGTATGCAAGAAAAAAAATCAGATAATTTTACATATATACCTCTAAATTTATCAGAATTTTGCACATATACCCTGACTTCACCAAAATTTACAGAATTTTTGTGACCCATTCAATTGAAGTTCACAGTATTTTGATGGAAGGATATAATTGCAATCTTTCCAAAGATTTCAGAGTATTTATAACAATGTGTGGAAGACAGGAGTATATGTAAAACTATGACACTTTACAAGGGTATATACATAAAAAACCCAAAATAAAATACCTGCAGTGTCCAGATTTGATGCCCTTGTACAATGAACAAAATCTACATTGATCAGAGGAATTGGAATCCAAAAGCAGCAGTAAAACAACCCGAATTTATCAGTCTTGATACACAGTTTACATTCTACAGATTGAGGGTATATTAAAGAAGGATGCTGAAGTGCTGATCCTCTTTCCCCTTCCATACACCATTTAATGTAGAAGAATATAAACATCTGGATCAACCAGCAGCAGCATCGAAGTCACCTGAAGGCGAAAATTCACGTCCACTCACACAATTAGGATGGAGACACGGCACCTAATAGCAAAACAAAGAAACATGTGTTAGGCAGGTGGGCTGCCAACAATCCAAGATTTGCAACTACACGTGAATGAAGCTTACACAAACTTTACAGGCAGAGTGAAAGCAATCTGAAGAAGAGTGGAACACACCAAACCTCGCCTGCTCTCAGCTGAATAAGTACCTCCATTTTCTAGCTTTTCAGAAAAGCCTTTAAAGAAAATAGTGGGTGACTGTCCTGCTAAACCATAAGTTGAACAATAAGAAGAGAACCTTAATCCCTCCTATTTCAGCAGCTACAGAAATTATATCCTTGGGTTCACAATGTAACAGATCAGAATATCAAATCCTGAGTAGCCAAATAGCAGGCCCCATATGGTGGGCGCCCACTATTTATACTGGCCTAGAAAGTCTAAGCCTATCAATCATAAACCCGAATCATGCCCCAATTATAAACCTGATATTATCTCAGAAGGTAAAAGACATTACACCTTCAGACTCAAACCAGCTAGGACAAAATGACTGAGATTGCATCCTAAAGACAAATGGCAAATCCAGGTAGTCACTAGCCCCAATTTAATTTTGATACCATAAAATGGAACTTTTGTCAGACTATGCTCTTTGATAGTATGAAAAGAAAGAGGAGGACAAATGCAATGGCATGAATGCTCAATTGAAAATGATTAATTTTTTCTCTTTCTTCATCTCTGGTGATGCCAAACAAGAGAAATTAATTAGGCAGATAAGCAGATGACAGATGTCAGGTTAAGGCTTATGATTGGTTGAATAATTGATTCACCAAACTAACAGCAGTAAGCATTGACCACTAATGAAGTATCATTAACAGTCAAATTGTTCCCTACTGATAAATGGAGTAAATAACAATTTTACCTTACCAAGCTCTTGATGTAGATACTGCCTAACCACAGTAGCTTGCTGTATCAGTCTTTCCATTAATGAATAACTAGGGAGGTTGGCATGTGCTGATCATCAGATAAAAGGTTCTATTAAGTACTTGTAGCAACACTTACAAGAGGAAAAATAATGAAAGGATGCCAAGAGGACTGAAATGCATGCAGAAACTAGATGCGAGAAAATAATACCAAGAATAGCTCGATTTAGATTTTCGGCTACATTCTGCCGGTGCTCAAGGCTGAGGAGATGAAACATCGGGGATTTTTCAGGTTCTTCATAAGCTAGCAGAGCCATGAAGTCCTGCATTAAAAATGAAATAGGTCAACCAGCAGATTTCCCAGCTACACTTGTGCTACTTATAGAGGAAAAAAGATTTTCCCTGAAGAATGGAAAATATTAAAATGCTATAGATTCTTGTTCTCCGGATGAACAATTTATGGCCAGGAAACATACTTCAAGCTTCTCCACATATTTTGCCAGCTTCCCGAATGGTGTAAGCATTCTCTGTGCAAACTCCAAAGCTTCTGTGCTGTCAACAGTACATCACATTCATGATGAGCAAAAGTCTAGGTATTCTCAGAAAGAAACCTCACAAATATCTTACCATTTTCGAGCGCGAACTAGTTCAACAAAATGAAGGCTCAAAAGGTCAAAGTGTAGGTCCTTGTTCTGCTCCAGCAGATTCGGTGCTAGCTGTTCTGTCAGTTCGATGGCCTTCAGAGCATTTCCCTCCAATGCGAAATGGAAAATGGCTAAGAAATTGTCAAGAAAAATATGTATTAGCATCACAGGCATAATAGATATTCCTCACACAAAAGCACTAGTTTTCAAGGGTGGTGTTGTACCACAAACATAAAAGTGATTTGAGATACCACCAACCTATTGGCTGCCAATAAATCTTCTCCTTCGCCCATTTACTAAAATGAGTACATTAAACGACTTAATGGTACTTTTCCAATTTGCAAGGAATTTCTATTGAGTCGTGAAAATGGCAGTATCTAGTAGGACAGATTCAGAGCTTTACAATTGTTTCACAAGGAAAAAGTCAAATTGTCAACAGTCCACCACTATATCTGGTGAAGAGGTCCCAGTGTGGTTGCTCCCTTGTGGTGGAAGAATTAAATATTCATCTCTAATGAAGCAGGAAATTCTTACCTTTCATGTGACATTTGGTACAAGTTATTGTAAAAAACATTGCCAAAAATCTTACTAAACAATATATCTTGTTTATTTCCTCCATTTTTTATTAGTAAAGCACAAACATGACATGTCCACACTTACCATTGTGGTCTCTTCCCAAGTTATTATCTTCTTAACTTTGAGAGATTTAGATGCAGGCAATTCTAGCCATCTAATGTCATGAACATCAATGGAACTGTCTATTGACATGACATATGTAGAATCATTCAGATATACGTAGAATCATGATTCATTCCGCGAACTTCTGACTTCCATGAAACAACAAGGAAATTTGTTTAATCATAGGCAACCGTGAGTCAAAATTACAGCTAGTCCCAACTGCAATTGATTGAACTATTCCAGAGCCAGGTACACTCACATTACTCATGTGACTTGTCAGTTTGGAGCCCAAAGCAAACTGGATCTGGGTCGGAACCAGCTGAAACAGGATGCAATTTATTTTTTTCAATATTTACAACACATGCTCATAGAACTAGCTGGAAGTCCCTGTACTTCCCATAGCCACCAAGTTTCTGAGCAGAACTGGGACAGGATGTGCTCGCCAGAACCAGTTCAGGCTTCTAAAACCTTGTTTGACAACTTACCAAACGACATACCATTGGTGATTGAATACTGGATTGTTTTTCAAAACATCTCAAAGGAGTCTTGTCAATACAGTCATGAACTATGCCGCAGTGGTTCTATGACCATGCTTGACATTGGATCTATTTCTTTGTCATGGGTTTTTTTATCTGGAACAAATGACTCTAGTGCTGATGCTTACTATGCATTCCACAATGCCCAAGAAGAAAAAAACAAACAATTACCTACGGCAAGGGTTTGAACAGTTACTTCCAATAGGAGAAATGAATGTCACAGTCACCTCATGATAGGCCATTGTTATGAAATTTAGAAACTCATTGTTGTTGGATGGTAATGTGTGAGCATGCATGTCAATGAGATATCAAAGAAATGTAGAATATACATCCAATGTACCCAGATAGAAGAAAGTGTAAACATTTTGTTATGCACAGAGAACGGGGAAAACTCAGAAAATAAAGCCAAAGAAAAGGAACCACTTGCTGCCTCATCACCTTAACCTTCCACCTGCACCAAATCTGACTTCTCCCACACCCTGAAACCTGTCTATGAACTGGGGTCATTATGTTCTAGGTGTTTCTATTGAAGGCTGGGCTTGAGAGGTGCGGAATATGTAGTTTGAGTTTTGGTTTTTCTTCTTTGGTGCTAGAGAGGAACCTCTCCCCTCCCCATGGTTGTTCCACCCTCATTTACCTTAATAAAATTGTCCACAACAAAATTTCGGGAAAAAAAAGACACATGTTTACCTGTTGAAACCTTTTTTTTAAAGCAAAAGGGAGAAGGGGGAAGCCCCCCCCACCGGTTGGGGAACCCCCCACCGGTTCCAAGAGGGAAACCGGTGGGGGGGGAGGAGCAGCCCTCCCTTCTCTCCCATTATTAAATTCAAAGAAATGGGGGGGTTTAATGGGAGGTTTAAATGGGGGATCTTAACCCCATTCACATGGGTTAAGAATCCCATGTGGAAACCCTCTTAACCCCATCCCAAACCCCTTTCACATGGAGCCAAATCTGGATTTAAGGGGTTTAAACCCTTTTCACATTGGCCCATCCCCCAAATCTGCCACCAAGCTCATTAATGGGCCCAAAAAAACAGAAAAAAGAAAGAAGAAGTGGGGAGGGGAACCCCCCACCGGTTCCCAACCGGTGGGGGGGGGGTCCATCCGGTGGCACCCCCTCCACCGGTTGGAACCGGTGGGGGTGCCAACCGGTCCCCCCCTCCCTCTCTCTCTCTCCTTTTTTTAATACTCTCTCCCATCTCTCTCTCACCCATGTGATTAAAAAATTAAAAAGAGAGGGAGAGGAGAAGGAGGCAACCGGTGGGTACCCCCCACCTCAAGCCAACCGGTGGGTACCCCCCACCTCAAGCATTCCGGTGGGTACCCCCACCGGTTAAGGCTTTGAAGCCTATAAATACCCCCCAAGGGGTAAGAAGAAGGTCATGCCCATTTGGCCCAAAAATTCCTAGGGGAAACTCTGCCAGTTTGAAGACCAAATCCGGTGCTCTTGCCCGGGTTTGCTGCGATTTGGAGGCGATATTTTCTTGGAGGGCTCTCTTCCTAAGGTTTATTCCTAAGGAGAAGCTCTGCTAAATTTATGTTGTAAAATCACCGTCCTATAAGACGGGATTATGCCGAAATAATGAATGAAATGCCCATGTTGTTCTTTGAGCATATGTGTGTGCATGTATGTTCATGAATCTATTATTTAAGTAACACTACGTTACTATATTTTCATATGCAAAATAATTAGTCTTATAACTAATTAAAATACATAAAATATATAATTAAATATTCTAAAATATCATTGGCCTCATCCCATACATAACTAATCTTAAACTCATAATTAAAACTTAATAAAGAAACATTGACTCATAAAATAATATACTTAAGTTAAAAATGACTTAAATATTTTCATACTTAATTAATTAATAAAATCTGCGAAAATTATTTAAAATCAGTAAAATGAATATAAAAATCAGAAAAATTCTTTAAAAATCAGTAATACTCAGTAAAAATCAGAAAACAAAATCTGGAAATTACATAAATCCAAAATATAACTTAAATATCCTTCATATACCTAATTAATTAATAAAAATCAGTAAAATTAATAAAAAAATCAGTAAAATTCAGTAAAAACCAGTAAAAAACAGAGAACCAAATCTGAAAATATATAAAATTCTGAAATGACTAAAATGCCCCTAGAGCTTAATACAAATTACAAAAATACCCTCATACATGTTAAAAATCTGTAAAAATCACAGAAAATTCTTAAAAATATCAAAATCTCTCTTATGCCCAAAATACCCTCCAAACCTTAATAAGATGGGTAAAATTACCAAAATACCCTCAATATGATAAAAATAAATAAAAGCTCAGAAAAATATAAAAATGGACTTTAAGTCTAAAAAATCCAATTTGGGCAAAATTACCAAAATACCCTTACAATCCAAACATACTTGAAATAACTCTAAAATACCTCCTAAGGTTTTGAAACCTTCCTAAATCATTAAAACTCATTTCATACACTTAAATAACCATAATCCCCCTATACTCTCCAACTTGACATAATTACAAAAATACCCTTATGGGTCTAAAATACTTGGAATCAATCCAGAATACTTGGAGTCAATCCAACATACTTAGAATTAATCCAGATAACTTGGAATCAATCCAAAATCATATAAACACATCCTAAACTTGGGTGAGGCCAAGAGTTTAACCTAAAATATATCTTCATCTGCATGCGCTGCCTATAGTAGTAGTTTTGCATGATTAAGGGCATCATACGGACGGTTAATCAAGGGTTGCCGAGCAGTTGCTCAGCGTAATTAACACTGACCGAGGTCAGTGGAGAGAGGTCATATACTCGAATCTTCGCCTGATTCGAAGTCCCGGATTCCCTGAGGGCTAATCCCAGGCTCTCATAGTCCAATAAAATATAAAACCGACCTATAAATCCTCTAGATAAACAAAAAAAATGGATTTCCGAATAATCCGACATAGTAGGAGAGATGTGTCTAGGTCAGGTCCCGACGAAGGTTAGAAAAATCTTCGCGCAAACAGAGATGGCACGCCCGGTGGGACCTCTCTTTCCCTTCATCTCTCCGTCCGGTGATGCCCTTACCATAACTATGCTACTAACTTTGTCATGTCTTATGCAGGTGACTGACTTTCTGCTTAAAAGACAACGATGGCGGCAAGGGTCACGTATGGCCCACTTGTGGTGGCGACCCACGTACGGTGTGGATATCTGACCACACCAACATGCTTCGGGGACTTCCCCGCAATAGTAGGATCTCCATACTTTCTGGGGGTCGTTCTGGCTCCGGAGCTTGCTCCGGAAAAGAAGAAGAAGAGGTGCGCTTCTCGCTCCAGAACATGCAACAACGGCAGCCGATATGGGCGAGTGCTTGCCGTGAATACCATCAGCATCTCTCCAGCCTCCTCGTCCAACCCGGCAAAAGCGGAAGGTTCTAACCGCAAGTCCGTCTAGGACGGGGAAAACTATATTGGTGGGGAACCTGCATATTCGTCTGGATGGCGGGCAACCCATCATTCCTAAGATCCATCATATCCCGACAGTTCCTGTCCAGAATCGGTTCGGGGTTCTATTGAAGGTTTGCCAAGATGGGGCAACGTTCGAAAAGAAGAAAAGGACTCCAAAGGACACCGCTTGTCGGGAGCCAATAATTATACCAGAGCCTGTCGTGTCTCGAGCAGGGGGCAACTCTATGCCTCGGAATGGGGGCAAATTTATGTCTCGGGCTGGGGGCAATCCATTGGAGGATAGGAGCCTCCGTATAAAGGAAATGTGGGTAACCAAAAAGGAGGCCCGCAAAATTCGCCAAGCTGGGGATACCCTAGCAGAACAACAGCCTCAACAGCTTGTAGAGCCTGAGGGGCAGATAACCAGCTCAACTACCTGGCCTCGTTCTTTACAAGGTCAAAAGATAAAGAGTGCCTATAAGGCGCAGGAACAAGTCTGGCAACAGACATCTGTCCTCGAGCGGTTGGGCGCATTGGTCCAATCGACTCACAAAAATAAGAAAACTACCAGAAGGACAGAGAATAGTATACGGGTCTACACATGCTACACCTCCAATATCACCAACCGGCAGCCTTCCCAGCCGGAAGACCCAAATGATATCATCAATCTGATGCAACGGGTCGGGCCCATAACCCGTCAAATGGAGCAGGCTATGCGCTTGCTGAATCGAGAAAGCCAGGGGGCAGAGCCACTCCAAATTGGCAGTAGCAATGCTGCTGGAGGAGCTGATGAAGACGGGGCAAATGCTTCAGATATTGAAGCCGCTCCAGAACAACCTCAAGATCAAATACAACCTCAGACTATAGAGGAGATGAGGCAAGAAAATCAACAACTCAAGGCTTTACTCTATGGCCTAATACAAAAGATGGAGGAGCAGCAAAGGGTAGCTCAAGTCCCCCTAGTAAATGTACCACCTCCAAGGGCAGTGCCTATGCCAGCAGTGATAAGACCGCAAGCTGCAGATGTCAACTTCAACCCTGATGAGATACAAGAAGATCAGGTTGTGGAGCCCAATCATAATGCTCAGCAATCTCATGCTCCTGCAGATGATGCTACGGCATTGCAGAAGCATCTTATTGAGCAAATTGTTGAAGCCAAAATAGCAGAACAAGATGATGGAATAGGCACATTCGACTTATACAAAGTGCAATTTCCGGTACGTCATATGTTCAAGAAGCTCCCGCCAGATCACAATAAGTGTCCCAAATTCATCAGGTATGACGGGGAAGGCTCGGCCCAGGAACATATTGCCCACTATATGAGTGACTTGGGAGAGTTGGCTACTGATGAGGCCTATCTCCTGAGGTTCTTCTCTACCTCTCTCACGGGCATTGCATTCCAATGGTATGCAAAGTTGAAGCCCAACTCTATCAACAGTTGGGAGGAAATGCAGAAAAAGTTCCTCGACCGTTTCAAGGTGTCGGAACGAAAGGTCACCATCATTGAATTGGTGACACTAAAGCAAGGCAGGAATGAATCCACCACCGACTACATCAAAAAATGGCGTAACCTCTGCATGAAATGCAACAATCCGCCGACCCACGAGGATGCGGTACGATTGTGCAAGAGGGGCTTAAAGCCTGAAATAAGTGAAAAGTTGATTGGCGCAAATGTCAAGAACTTCGATCAACTAAATAACATTGTAACGGAGGTCGAAATATTCTATGCAGACCATCCAACCATTGCCTCCATTGGGGGGGAAAGTCCCAAAGAAGCAAAATATGGATACAGAAGAGGCCAATGCTATAGACTTCGCCTTAGCTGTAGAAAATACAGGGGGCAAGAGCAATGCAAATGCCTCAACATCCAATAGAAGGGGATCATATGCCACCCTTAATGAGAGAAGGAAAATGGCTTACTCTTTCATAAGGGAGGATACAAGAGAGTTGTTTAATGTCTGCATGCGGGCCAATCTCTTGATGCTACCCGAACCAAAAAGGCCAACAGAAGTTGGTAAAATAGATGAACCCAACTATTGCATGTACCATCGTATGTTGGGACATGTAATAGAAGATTGTTATATCTGCAAAGGGGAAATTGAAATGCTTATCTGAGAAGGGGCCGTGGAGATGGGGAAATACCTGGTAGACCCGCCTCAACCACATCGAATGCCCAGACAAACATTTACAGCAAATGTCGTCCATATGGATGAAAACTCCTCAGGAGAAGAGCCTACAAATAAGAATATAGATGCCCCTCCAAAGCAGGAAGCGGTATCATCATATCCCCCAGCGACCCCCACTCCGGAAGGGTCTATCGTGGCGGCACTGGAGGAGATTCAGATGAATATGTCACAGCTCTCCCATCAGCAAGTTTCACCGGAGCAGGAGGCAATACCATCATATGCTCCAGCGACTTCCACTCCAGAAGCGTCTATCATGACAACACTAGAGAAGATTCAGATGAGTCTGATACAACTCTCTCACCAGCAAATCTCATTGGAGCAGAAGATAAATCCATCATATACTCCAGCAATTTCCACTCTCGAGGGGTCCATTATGGCGGCACTGGAGGGGATTCAAGTGAGTCTGGGACAAATCTCTCATCAGCAGTATGAACTCACTCAAGTAATGGAAGGTCTTGCAAGACAATGGACAGAAGTCATGTCAATTGACAGAATCAATAGGCCCTTCTCCTTTGAGGAGCCATGACCAAAATGCAGCCGTCCTCTAAAGAATAAGGGCAAACTTATCATAGACTTAAATGAACCACCAGAAGCCCAGTACCGAGAGGGAATGGTGCTCAAATGCAAAGGTTGTGAAAGTCACGACAATACTCTCGAGGCCACCTTTGCAGCTAGGCAAAGTTCCCGGGGAAAGCAAGTTGCTGGTGCAGAAACAGGGATAAGTTTTAAAGATGCTGAATCCCTGGCAAAAAGGTTCAAGAGACCATACTCCTTTCCAAAGGAAAAGACCAAAGAACTCTTCGAGTTATGTATGAGCAGAAAAGCAATTATTCTGCCCAAGCCAAAAAGGGAAGAAGAAATACATCGGGTAGATGCACCCAATTACTGCCCATACCACCGCTTCATCACCCATCCGATTGAACGTTGTTTTATGTTCAAAGATGAAGTAGAAAAGCTGATTCAAGAAGGAAAGATAAATATGGGGAAATACCTGGTGAATCCCCCACACCCACATACGATTACACATTGAGTGTAATTCGTAGATCCATGATCCAAAAAAATATATACAACTTTGGGGCTTAAAAATGAGGTGCCCCGACAGACTTGATTGGTCCCGCTCCTGTGAGGGGCCAATTAAGGGCAAAAAAGTCTAAAAAACCCAGCTGAAGTGAAAACCCGAAAGGGCGCTTCAGGCAAAAATGGGTGAACCCTGCTGTGTGAAAACCCGCAAGGGCGCACATGCAAAAAATAAAAGGGGCTAGCTTCGGTGAAAACTCGTAAGAGCGCCGATGTTAGTATTATATATTAAAAAAAAAAAAAAAAAAAAACAACAACATTATCCTGCAACCCGTCGGGGGACAACGCGCAAAAGTTATTTGCGCCAAGAAAAGCCAATAATATTCGTGCGCGAATACATAGGCTCATAAAGCCGCATATTTGTTCCCCGACGGGGGGAGAACTCTCTCAGCCTGTTGAGGGTAGAGATCGAGTTTTCCAACATCCCTACCCAGGGAGGATATCAGAGTCGCCAGTGACGAATAAACCCTTGGTACCACATTGGTGGTACAATAATGTCCCATCAAGGGCTACGACCGAGGCGATGATGACGATGACCTCCCGACCCGGTAAGAAAGTGGGAAAACTCGCTCTTCTGATCGATACAGCCTGAAGGGATGATCCCCGTTCCTGTTATACCCAAGGCAAATACACGGGCATATTCTTGAAAGATGTCACATAATTGTGGGTGATTCACCTCGAAAGAAAATATTTGCCGTCAAAAATATCATGTAATGTGAAACTCATATATCGCCCACGGAAGGCGTTAAACTCCGAAATTTGCCCACGGGAGGCTTTAAATCCTGAAACTCATATATCGCCCACGGAAGGCGTTAAACTCCGAAATTTGCCCACGGGAGGCTTTAAATCCTGAAACTCATATATCGCCCACGGAAGGCGTTAAACTCCGAGATCCGCCTACAAGAGGCTTTAAATCCTGATATTCATGTTTCGCCCACGAAAGGCGTTAAACTCCGAAATTTGCCCACGGGAGGCTTTAAATCCTGAAACTCATATATCGCCCGCGGAAGGCGTTAAACTCCGGCATTCGCCCGCGGAAGGCGTTAAACTCCGGCATTCGCTCGCGGAAGGCGTTAAACTCCGGCATTCGCCCACAGAAGGCGTTAAACTCCGGCATTCGCCCACGGAAGGCGTTAAACTCCGGCATTCGCCCACGGAAGGCGTTAAACTCCGGCATTCGCCCACGGAAGGCGTTAAACTCCGGAATTTGCCTACGGGAGGCATTAAATCCCGGAAATTCATATTTCGCCCACGGAAGGCGTTAAACTCCGGCATTCGCCCGCGGAAGGCGTTAAACTCCGGCATTCGCCCGCGGAAGGCGTTAAACTCCGAAATCTGCCCCGGGGAGGCGTTATATCCTGAAGATTTTCATATTCGCCCTGAGAAGGCAATATATCCTAAATCCTCCCCTTGGCTTAAACTAGTCCCACCGGTATGTCATAAAGGGATTGAAAAATTCCTTTGCCCCAAGGAGACATTGTATCCTAAAGTCTTCCCTGAGCATACGCCAGTCCCGCTGGCATGCCATAAAAGGATTTGAAAATTTTCCTATCGCCCCGAGGAGGCAATGTATCCTGAATCTTCCCTGGGCATACATTAGTCCCATCGACATACCCATATGCTATAGTCTCATCGGCATACCCATATGCTATAGTCCCATCGGCGTGCTGAAGGCGGTCGAATTCGCCCCAAAGGGACATTATACCCTAATATTGCCCCTGGTATACGCTAGTCCCACTGGTGTGCCTTGGTGGCCTGGAAATTCATGTTCGCCTACAGGAGGCATTATATCCTGGAAATTCATATTTCATATTCGCCTACAGGAGGCTTTATATCCTGGAAATTCATATTTCATATTCGCCTACAGGAGGTTTTATATCCTGGAAATTTATAACTCATATTCGCCTACAGGAGGCTTTATATCCTGGAAACTCATATTCGCCTACGAGAGGCTTTATATCCTGGAAATTCATATTTCGCCTACGGAAGGCTTTAAATCCTAGAATTCATATTTCGCCTACGGGAGGCTTTGAATCTCGGAATTCATATTTCGCCTACGGGAGGCTTTGAATCTCGGAGTTTATATTCGCCTACGGGGGGCTTTGAATCTCGGAATTCATATTCGCCTACGGGAGGCTTTGAATCTCGGAGTTCATATTTCGCCTACGAGAGACTTTGAATCTCGGAATTCATATTTGCCTACGGGAGGCGTTAAACTCCGGAATTCGCCTACGGGAGGCTTTAAATCCTAGAATTCATATTTGCCTACGGGAGGCGTTAAACTCCGGAATTCGCCTACGGGAGGCTTTATATCCTGGAAATTCATATTTCGCCTACGGAAGGCTTTAAATCCTAGGATTCATATTTCGCCTACGGGAGGCTTTGAATCTCGGAATTCATATTCGCCTACGGGAGGCTTTAAATCATAGAATTCATATTTCGCCTACGGGAGGCGTTAAACTCCGGAATTCGCCTGCGGGAGGCTTTGAATCTCGGAATTCAAATTTCGCCTACAGGAGGCTTTGAATCCTGGATTCATATTTTGCCTACTTTGAATCTCGGAGTTCATATTTCGCCCACGGGACGCTTTAAGTCCCGGAGTTCATATTTCACCTACGGGAGGCGTTAAACTCCGAAATTCGCCTGCAGGAGGCTTTAAATCTTGAAGTTCATATTTCGCCTACGGGAGGCGTTAAACTCCGGAATTCGCCTGCATGAGGCTTTAAATCTTGAAGTTCATATTTTGCCTACGGGAGGCATTAAACCCCGGAATTCGCCTCTGGGGGGCATTGTGTCTCAAAATATTTGGTCTTCAGGAGCCGTTGTATCCCAAATCCACGGCTTCCTGAAGCCCCCGTTTCTCGAAAACCACATATATTTCTTATCGGCTCACAGGGAGGCCTCAGTTCCCTACGTATATTCCTTATCGGTTCTCAGGGAAGACTCAGTTCCCCACATATATTTCTTACCGGTTCTCAGGGAAGACTCAATTCCCTACATATATTTCTTATCGGCTCACAGGGAGGCCTCAGTTCCCTACATAAATTCCTTATCGGTTCTCAGGGAAGACTCAGTTCCCTACATATATTTCTTATCGGCACACAGGGAGGCCTCAGTTCCCTACATATATTCCTTATCGGTTCTCAGGGAAGACTCAGTTCCCCACATATATTTCTTACCGGTTCTCAGGGAAGACTCAGTTCCCTACAGATATTTTCTTATCGGTTCTCAGGGAAGACTCAATTCCCTACATAATTCCTTATCGGCTCTCAGGGAAGACTCAGTTCCCCACATATATTCCTTATCGGTTCTCAGGGAAGACTCAATTCCCTACATATAATTTCTTATCGGTTCTCAGGGAAGACTAAGTTCCCTACATATATTTCTTATCGGCTCACAGGGAGGCCTCAGTTCCCTACATATATTCCTTATCGGTTCTCAGGGAAGACTCAGTTCCCCACATATATTTCTTATCGGCTCACAGGGAGGCCTCAGTTCCCCACATATATTTCTTATCGGCTCACAGGGAAGACTCAGTTCCCTACATATAATTCCTTATCGGTTCTCAGGGAAGACTCAATTCCCTACATATAAAATTCATTATCGGTTCTCAGGGAAGACTCAATTCCCTACATATATTTCTTATCGGCTCACAGGGAGGCCTCAGTTCCCTACATATATTCCTTATCGGTTCTCAGGGAAGACTCAGTTCCCTACATATATTCCTTATCGGTTCTCAGGGAAGACTCAGTTCCCTACGTATATTTCTTAGCGGTTCTCAGGGAAGACTCAGTTCCCTACACATACTTCTTATCGGTTCTCAGGGAAGACTTAGTTCCCTACATATATTTCTGAGCGGTTCTCAGGGAAATCGTAATTCCCTACCAAAAAAAATGAAATGAAAAATAAAAAAAATGGGGCTAAAAAACGAGGTGCTCCGACGGACTTAATCAATCTCATCCTCAAAGAGGTCGGTTAAGGGTAAAAATGTCTTATACCCAGCTAAGGTAAAAACCCGAAAGGGCACTTTAGGCAAAATCAGGTAACCCCGCTGTGTGAAAACCCGCAAGGGCGCACAGGCAAAAATAAGAGGGGGCTAATACTGGTGAAAACCTGAAAAGGCGCTAGTATTAGTTACATAAGAAAGAGAGAACACATGCAACATATAATAAATGGTCCGTACCACTCAAACTTATCATTTATCTCCAGGAGAATATTTGCGATACACTGGAGCAATGTTGGAGTTCGAGACGAACACGCAGGGTAGTCCGAGTTCTTCAGCAAATGGAAAACTTCAATCCTGTTGAAGAAATTTGACTCCATCTCCGGAATATCAGTCGAAGCGATGTTCGATGGTCGCTACAAAATGGGAGTTCTCCCTCCAGTGAAGCCTCAAGAATATATGCATGCTGATGCAGAGCGGCGATATGGGCGTCCGCGGTACCAGAAAGGACAATGTCCTTCTGATATTGGAGCATAGGGGTCTCCGCAACCCGAGCTGCATAGCCTGCCTCGATAGTTTCAGTCTCGGCTCACTTTGGCGAAGAGTTACTCGACAAATAGCAGGAATGGGATATCGTCCTCCCCATACCTTGCCATAGGAGAAACTCCCATGAGAGCCATGAAGACAAAGACAGCAAGCTACAAGAAGATAGAGATATAAAATCAGCGCCAGAGGGCTGCAATAAAAGTCTCGAAAAACAAAAATTGACCAAGTCCTAATAAAGTCATAGGACAAAGTCAAATTGCTATGAACCAGATATTAGGCCAGTCCAGAACGCTTCGTGCGGAGCTCCTGGAAATGCCAATATAAGGTACTGATACCCCAAGATAGAGCAAATGCCGGAAGAATTAAACAACTCGCATGTGTGTTCTTAAGGAGTCTCCATGTCGTGAAGGCCAAGAGATCTCCTAGAATCCAAGTAAACGTCGAAAGATTCAACCGGCATCAACTCTCGCAGAACCTCCAAGTCGCGAATGCCAAGAGGATTCCCATAATCAGAGGGGTAGACGCTTTCAAATATATTCGGAAAGTCGAAAAGTTATGAAAACAGGACTTCCTGGACATAGTTTGAGGTGTCTAAATAACAAAATTGAGCGTCATCAAGACCCAGATAAGTTCAGATGGGGCATATGCACAGCAAGCCAAAGTAATATATAGCCTGGCATATATGAGACAGCGGTTGACTTCCCCCGATAGCCGTAAATACATAAGGCGAGAAACAGGAATTCATCAAGACAATACCGGCATGCCGCATTTGAGAATTCCGCAAGCATGCAAAATGATGATTCTTGTAGCCGAATGGGGCACGGGACATGCACCGTCGTCTTCACCTCCGGCACATGTCCCGTGGGGGGCATTTGTTGAAACCTTTTTTTTAAAGCAAAAGGGAGAAGGGGGAAGCCCCCACCGGTTCCAAGAGGGAAACCGGTGGGGGAGGAGGAGCAGCCCTCCCTTCTCTCCCATTATTAAATTCAAAGAAATGGGGGGGTTTAATGGGAGGTTTAAATGGGGGATCTTAACCCCATTCACATGGGTTGAGAATCCCATGTGGAAACCCTCTTAACCCCATCCCAAACCCCTTTCACATGGAGCCAAATCTGGATTTAAGGGGTTTAAACCCTTTTCACATTGGCCCATCCCCCAAATCTGCCACCAAGCTCGTTAATGGGCCCAAAAAAACAGAAAAAAGAAAGAAGAAGTGGGGAGGGGAACCCCCCACCGGTTTCCCAAAACCGGTGGGGAGACCCCCCCACCGGTTCCCAACCGGTGAGGGGGGGGGGTCCATCCGGTGGCACCCCCTCCACCGGTTGGAACCGGTGGGGGTGCCAACCGGTCCCCCCCTCCCTCTCTCTCTCTCCTTTTTTTAATACTCTCTCCAATCTCTCTCTCACCCATGTGATTAAAAAATTAAAAAGAGAGGGAGAGGAGAAGGAGGCAACCGGTGGGTACCCCCCACCTCAAGCCAACCGGTGGGTACCCCCCACCTCAAGCATTCCGGTGGGTACCCCCACCGGTTAAGGCTTTGAAGCCTATAAATACCCCCCAAGGGATAAGAAGAAGGTCATGCCCATTTGGCCCAAAACTTCCTAGGGGAAACTCTGCCAGTTTGAAGACCAAATCCGGTGCTCTTGCCCGGGTTTGCTGCGATTTGGAGGCGATATTTTCTTGGAGGGCTCTCTTCCTAAGGTTTATTCCTAAGGGGAAGCTCTGCCAAATTTATGTTGTAAAATCACCGTTCTATAAGACGGGATTATGCCGAAATAATGAATGAAATGCCCATGTTGTTCTTTGAGCATATGTGTGTGCATGCATGTTCATGAATCTATTATTTAAGTAACACTATGTTACTATATTTTCATATGCAAAATAATTAGTTTTATAACTAATTAAAATACATAAAACATATAATTAAATATTCTAAAATATCATTGACCTCATCCCATACATAACTAATCTTAGACCCATAATTAAAACTTAATAATGAAACATTGAGACATAAAATAATATACTTAAGTTAAAAATGACTTAAATATTTCAATACTTAATTAATTAATAAAATCTGCGAAAATTATCTAAAATTAATAAAATAAATATAAGAATCAGAAAAATTCTGTAAAAATCAGTAATACTCAGTAAAAATCAGAAAACAAAATCTGGAAATTACATAAATCCAAAATATAACTTAAATATCCTTCATATACCTAATTAATTAATAAAAATCAGTAAAATTAATAAAAAAATCAGTAAAATTCAGTAAAAACCAGTAAAAAACAGAGAACCAAATCTGAAAACATAAAAAATTCTGAAATGACTAAAATGCCCCTAGAGCTTAATACAAATTACAAAAATACCCTCATACATGTTAAAAATCTGTAAAAATCACAAAAAATTCTTAAAAATATCAAAATCTCTCTTATGCCCAAAATACCCTCCAAACCTTAATAAGATGGGTAAAATTACCAAAATACCCTCAATATGATAAAAATAAATAAAAATCTCAGAAAAATATAAAAATGGACTTTAAGTCTAAAAAATCCAATTTGGGCAAAATTACCAAAATACCCTTACAATCCAAACATACTTGAAATAACTCTAAAATACCTCCTAAGGTTTTGAAACCTTCCTAAATCATTAAAACTCATTTCATACACTTAAATAACCATAATCCCCCTATACTCTCCAACTTGACATAATTACAAAAATACCCTTATGGGTTTAAAATACTTGGAATCAATCCAGAATACTTGGAGTCAATCCAACATACTTGGAATTAATCCAGATAACTTGGAATCAATCCAAAATCATATAAACACATCCTAAACTTGGGTGAGGCCAAGAGTTTAACCTAAAATATATCTTCATCTGCATGCGCTGCCTATAGTAGTAGTTTTACATGATTAAGGGCATCATACGGACGGTTAATCAAGGGTTGCCGAGCAGTTGCTCAGCGTAATTAACACTGACCGAGGTCAGTGGAGAGAGGTCATATACTCGAATCTTCGCTTGATTCGAAGTCCCGGATTCCCTGATGGCTAATCCCAAGCTCTCATAGTCCGATAAAATATAAAACCGACCTATAAATCCTCTAGATAAACAAAAAAACTGGATTTCCGAATAATCCGACATAGTAGGAGAGATGTGTCTAGGTCAGGTCCCGACGAAGGTTAGAAAAATCTTCGCGCAAACATTACCAAACTTTCATGAGAGGGAAAAGGGTTTAAAATCATGTGAACAGGTGAAAACAGTTCCATCTCAGAGGTACCCATGGGAAGAGAAGTGGACTTGTGCCAGTTTTTCTCTTTCAATTTTGTCTCCCACATGTTCCGTCTTCTTCACTCAGAGTACATTATGTAGACATATGTCCACTTGTCATTTCTGCATCTAGGATACAAAGAACAGGCTCTCACATTTTCGTTTGTCCATATCTGCAGGATAATTGGCTGGTTGCTTCATGCCACTGCAACCAATAAATGTTTCTGCTGTCTCTTTGAAACAGCTATGCATAAGGTAAGATAGAACAATGTTGCAGACATCACCATCACCAATTGCCTGCTAACAACCAAAGCAAAAACAAAATTAGAGAGCACTCTTACATTATAAAATATGAAAAATACAAAGTCAATAAGATGGAATGTAACAAAATATACACTGAATAAACTTTCCTGCAAAAGTATGCAAAACAAATTATATTTTTCAAGCAGGAACATACTCTGCCTGACACATGAATTTTAGATGCAATCCAGAATGTCAGTCTCCATAGATAGGCTTTCACAGTAAGAAAAAGATATGAGAACAAAATCCAACAATTAAATGCCAATAAAACTCAAGTAACAATTTTCTTCCAAGCATTGTTTAAAAAGGCAGTTCTCAAGGCACAAAGGCTTATGCCATAAGGCAAGGCACCCAAAAGAAAATGTCTTCAAGCATGCGCCTCATGCCATTTACATGAGGCTTATGCCTTTGAGGCTGTGAGTCAATACCATGTTTTAATGTGGAGATAAGGGTTATGCCTCCGTTAAAGATGATTCAGTGATGGCAATGCTATTAGCTTGAATTAAACCTAACTCTTCTACTTCCAACACCAAAGGAGAGGGAACAACTGTGGCACCTATTGCTTCAACACCAGCTAGTAGTCCATGGCTTCTTCCCCATAGTTCACATCCACAGACCCTATAATGGAGTTGATATAACATTAACACATGAAAAGTCAGTATTATTTTAGTTTTTTAATGATGTAAAGATTTTTCTGTAAACTAGTGAGGTTTATGCCTCATTATAACTCAATGCTTATGCTTTATAAGGCTTTTGCAAAGTGTTTTGCCTTGACTGCATCAAGACCTTTTAAACTATGCTCGTAAGCCCCCTCTGGGATCTGATAGATAAGTTCAGAGAAAAGATTTCATAAAGGAAAAAAAAAATTGTCCTATTCCTGTTTGGAAACTGAGTTAGGCATCATTTATGATCATAGGTGTGTTTATGCTGATGTTTTGCAAGGGAATTACATTGCAAATCAACATTAAATGTGTGAACATTGTTGGATTGTTGTTATAGGGGTCAAGAAAACCTACTTGATGGTCAGGTTCCTTTGAAGTTTCATTTCGTTATGCTATTGAGTCATTCATGATGGGTATTATAATTTTGGTATGATTTACAGTATAACTGTAGTTATTAGAAGGAAAGATAGCCATCAAACGCTGACCCTACCAAACCCCAGGCTCATTTAGGAACCTTAAAGTATGAACTATCAAGAGTGTGGGTTAAGACCCAAGGAATATTTTAATTACTATTGATGTTTAACTTTCGTTTCCTAACCATGAAAGTCCTTCTTAAGAAGTGTCTTGACATTAAGGTTAATTGAAAAGATTAAAGATGTATTAAGGGTAAAAGGAACCTGTGCCTTGATAAGAATTTATATATTTAAAAATGGGCCTAATCGATATGTTGTTTTTGGTGATTTTAGTGAAGTTACACCACAGGCTAATGATCCTTTTTTTACTGCTGGTCCCTTTGCATTAGTGGACCAAGGCTTGCCCAATGCCATGTTATGGGTCATGGTCAGGACTCAACGGTGCCCTTTTACTAAGGGAACAGCAGTCCAGGTCCTGGTCTTTTAATTGACAATTAACATGGTGAGTGGTAGCTTCACTTTTGTGCACATGTGGTTGGCCCTACAAGGACCCAGCATATTAGATCATTTAACATGATTAGTCCCTGCTCCTTCCGTATCATTCAGGATGACCAATATTGCAATTACAGCCAACGAGTCGATGCTCGATTGCATTTACCAGTAGTCTGCTCACCTAGTATTTTTACCATTTACTGGTTGCCCAATGGACTGAGAGACTTTAAATATTTTTCCCACTACGGGTTATCAATGTTGTGGCAACCTTTTTTCACTTCTCATTCCCCATGCTGCGTACTGGAGCATCTGGAAGGAGCATACTGATATCATCCTTTAGGGAAGTAATTTCTATTGAAAACATTTGTCGTAGGGTTCTCTCTTTTATTTACAACTAGAGTAAGTTTTAAGTTGTAACCTGCTTGGATAGGATCGCTATTGCCCCTTATTCTTTCTATTCCACCTTGCTTGTGCAGATTCCTTATACAAAATAGGATGGCTTATATCAGAGTAAAATGGAATAATCCATTTGGGCAAATTCTACCTAGAATGAGCATTAATGACACTTTTTTATCACATTTTATTTTTATTTATTTTACATAGTTGTAATGGCTTATTTTGAATAGAGTTAAAATAGAGTTATTAAAGCAAAATAAGCCTTATTCCAGTATAAGCAATCTGGAATTACCTATGCCAATGCCCCAATCAAACCAGCCCAAAAAAGGACATCTGCTCCCACCTCTCCAACTGCTGCAAGCTTTTCCCTTTCCCTGCGTGATCTGCTGTGGGCCTGTGGCTCCATTCCTGCTTCTTGTGGTGATCTGTATCAGCTCGACATCCCCTTCCTCAGTGCTTAGATCTGAGTTTCACTCCCATTGCTTAGTCCATTCAAACCACGTGGTGCTCTAGCTTACTCCTTACGGTGCTCTCCCTCGCCATCTCCAACCGTACACATGGAGGTTGGGGGGGGGGGGGGGGGGGGGGGGGGGGGGGGGTGGGGAGGGGAGGCACTTGTAGTGGTTGAAGAGGAGGGAGCATATCCCCTTTTTGGGCTGGTTCGAGTGGAGGATTGCCTACTCCACTATAAGCAATTCTGAATTGCTTATGCCGAAAGAAGGCTTGTTTAACTTTGATTACTATATTCTAACTCTACCAGAATAAGCCATTCTAATTAGGTAAAATAACAAAAACATAAAATGCGATAAAAAAAGTGTCATTAATGCTTATTCTAGGTAGAATAAGCAAGTCTAGCATTTTTGCCCAAATTGTTTATTCCCTCTTGTTCTGGTATAAGCCATTCCGACCCGATATAAGAAATTCAGCGGAATAGAAAGAATAAGGGGGAATAAACCATCCTATTCCCCCTTATTCTCCAATCAAAGGGAATAAGAAATCCATGAAGCAAAATGTTTCTATTACTACCTGGAAAGCGGTTATTCAGTGTTTTAGGTTGAATTCTGTTTAGTGTTTCATTTTAGTGGAAGAGGAATCTCACTTCTCATCTGCCTAATTGTACCACTTCCATTTAACTTAATAAAATTGGCAGTATAAACCATACCATTTTTCCAAAAAAATACTGTTGGAATCTAATACAACACTGGAATGGTACATGTAAAAGCATAAAATTGTACAGCCATGCAATGGTCAAAGAATAAAACTTAAAAGACTTTGAGTCAGTCTAACGACAACTGAAATTAAAAGGTGAATGTTGAACAACATTAACAGCAAGACTATTCCACTAGTATCAGGACCATGAGGCTTCCGTTATAAGCTGTAAATAGACACATAACAAAGTAGTTTCTTGTATAGGTCCTTTGCTGTTCTCAACGGGTACTTCCTTTCTTTATTTTACTATACTAGCTTTCTTTAATGTTATTATCTCTTTTACTTTTACTGTCTTCTAACCTACATCGTAGTGAAGTTGGGATGCAGTTTGGTGACCCCAATATACATTCACGTGAACTCACCGCTGCTGTCGTTTTTTGTTTAATGATAGGTGGGGCATTGTCAACAAGGATTGCTGAAGGCATTTTACTGTAGCAGCGATCAGAGCAAGGTTTGCCAATTCACAGGTCATATCAACTCGTATCCTATTCCTCCCAGATATGAGTCTTATCGGATAGACTCGGCCTGACTCACATGAGCCACATGAGTTGGGCCAATTTAGGCCAATTTCTGATTTATTTCCTAGACTCTAATTTTATGGATAATTATGGCATAATTAAGTCTAGTGGCTTATTAATGACAATGCCTTTAAATTAAATTTAGGATAAATCTACCCCATTAATTGATATAAAAGTGTAAATTATCTATCAAATTAGAGAAAAAGAGTCCAATTACTTACCAACGGGAGGAAAAAATCCAATTACTTACCAAATTGGAAAAAATATCTACTTAATAAGAATTTACATGAAAAACTCAAAAAAATTATTATGCATGTAAATGAACCCATGGTAGTTAAAAGAAAACTCATTATGTATCGGATTGGATAGAAACAAACCACGCTGACGAGTCAAATCACGTCCAACTCAAGTGATACGATATGAATCGGATGGAGTCAGATGCAACTCGGCGAGTCAGAACGTACCTATGTCTCCGAATCACCTAGATATGAGTCAACTCAGTAAATCATTCCTCAGAGTACAATCACCTCAGTAGCTCAGAGGTATTGTCCTTTGTTTGGGATATGCACATAATTATTTTGGCTATGCACCCTTTTTTTTGCTGTTTACTAACTTTTGTATAATTATCCTTGGCTTGTGTTCCACCCTGCCTATTCATCATGCCTCAGAGTACAATCACCTCAGCAGCTCAGAGGTATTGTCCTTTGTTTGGGATATGCACATAATTATTTTGGCTATGCACCTTTTTTTTGCTGTTTACTAACTGTTGTATAATTATTCTTGGCTTGTGCTCTACCTTGCTTATTCAGTTGTTTATGTTTCATTGTGATTATTTGCTATTTCATAACCCTGCAAGTGCACTGACTACTATAATAATGGGCCTCAACATGGTCAGACACCAACATGGCTGAGGCTTAAGCCATGGGTTACCATATTCCTTATGTCTTACAATCCAAGAATCTCTTTTTGAATCACTTTGATTGGAAGATATGGATGAAAATTTATCAACGATAGCCAAATTCATCTACAAGCATTCCTTAAGATAAAGTTTATCTGCAAGGATACCATATTTCAGTTGTCTCCAACAGCTAGTGTGCGTGTGTGTGATACAAAAAAAAGATGACAGCACAAGAACAGGAAAAATGATGGAAATCAGGAAAAATCCCAGGGAAAAAATCCCATAAATCACTTTGCAGTCCCCCTCTCCAGAATGTAAATCATCAACTATACTTGAAATATAGCTTTTCATCCTGGTAAAGCACTCAAATACAACCATGAACTTTGCCCTTACATGTTTCTAGTGGACTATAGTGAGTAAAGTATCTACTTGTTTCAACTGTCTTAGGTAACCATGTTAGATGAATAGGTTGCAATCTTACTAGGTAAACATGTTAGATGAATAGGTTGCAATCTTCTGAGGTGACCATGTTAGATGAATAGGTTGCAATCTTCCCAAAGAATTCACATATCTAATTGACTTATTTTTCTCCACATGGATTATGCGAGTGGTCTCCTCACAATGTCTCATGTCCCCAAGTGCAGTGAACTGTACTGCAGATATCTTGGCTTATAGACATTCAAAAAGAAAACAATCAAGATGAAAGATATATAGCAATTCATTAAAATACTTCCAACTTTTCTTCCACTCTCCAATCTTCACACAACGTAGCAAACAATTTGGATCGAGGTATTGACTGTTCTAACAGAGATTTTTCACTCAACTGAATGGCAGTTTCTCCATCCACTGGTCTGTGTTCCACTAACATCAGTATGCAAATTGGTATGCACTTTCCATTTCTATTGTTTCTTTTTTGAATATCCAGTTCACACCAGCATCAGATTTTGGAACACAAGCCATCAGACTCATTAGCATAATTGAATTTATAGCACAGGTGATCCTTTATAGTCTGCTAGAAAATTCTCACCCACAGGTATGTGCTGAACATGCAGACTGATCCTTTATAGTATGCCAGAAAATTGTCACCCAGAGGTAAGTGCTGAACAAGCAGACCAACAATTTTGTATGGCTCTATAGGATGGCTAACAGTGACTCTATTTTTAATTTCAAATCTGTCTTCACTTTAAAATTAAGGGTGGACAAAGCCTCACCAAATAAGTTATTGTCGATTCCAGTATATAGTCTTTGAGCATTGTTTATCCAAGATCAAGATAATCTTCCCACATGACCTTTCCTAGATGGAAACCATCTCAGTTAGGCGATCATGATAATGTTCCCACACGACCTTTCCTAGATGCAAAGCATCTCTGTTAGGCAATATTTCCTTTCATCTTGCTGGCAACATTCCAAGGAAGTAATGGGGAGGCTGCAAAAACCATAAATATAGCTATTATTATAGTTCAGTGACATACTTACCGGCTGTCCAAAATCAAAAGCGTTTAACAATCAGTGGCTATTCAAGTCAAAGGGGTTTTTCTTTCTTTCATGCTTCAAGCTATTCTCTTTTGCAGTAGGCACCCTCACCCCTTTTTCCAAAAAAAAGAAAGGAAAGAAAATCTTTCCTTCACTTCACATCGTGGAAAGACAGTATATTTTAACAAGGAGACAAAGGAACACGGCTTCTTAACACATGGAAGGTAAGCAGCAAGGAAATACTATGGAGAGTGCCCCGGAGAAGGGAGGGTGTCCCGGAGTCCATCATTCTGGCAAGGGGGAAGGGTGGAGTACAGTGCAAAGGAAGGAGTCTCGCAGAGATGGCCGCCGGAGGACATTGGCTGCGGAAGCTCTGCCTGTGGGACAAGATGTCTGCATTCGCTGTTTGGGCAAGGGGCATCATGCAGCTAGGTGTAGAGAAGCAGTCCGGTGTCTCCATTGCAAAGGAGCTGGACACAGAAGAAAGTTCTGTCCTTCTCTCCGACACCTTATCAATAAGCCAGAGGTGGGCGACAGGATGAAGAACCCTGGCATAGATCCTAAAGTGGATAACAAGCCTGCTCCGAAGGTCTTCCATGGTGTGGTGGACATCGCATGGTCACCAGAGGTTGCAGCAGCTAAGTGTTCACTGGAAAATTGCATTGTAGCTTCATTCGGGAAGGAATGCAATGGAATCGCAATGGACTGTGGGGAGGTAAGAGCCATTCTGTTGAAGTTCTGGCCGGAGGTGAAGGGATGGAGCATTCGAAGATTGGACTCCCATTCCTTTTTAGTGAGCTCAGAAACACAAACGTGGATGGGTCTGACATGCTCCATTGGAAGGTTAGAGGTGAAGAAGGACTTTTTTGTGGAATTTTCTCGGTGGAAGATAGATGTTGGAACTTTTCCTGCATAGGAGGGAATTGAGCTGTGGTGTAGGTTCCAGGGGGTGCCTCTCCATCTTTGGAACATCAACACGTTCCAGTCAATCTGCTCCAGGTTTGGGAGGCTCAGAGAAGTGGATAGCAGGGACTCAGGGGGGACAATTTGTCCTTTGTGCGGGTTAAAATCTCTGTTGAGCGGAAGACAGATATCCCTGAAAAGATCAAGATTATGGTAGGGAATAGGATCTTCTGGATCCATATCACAATGGAAGAAGATGGTAAGGATAAAGGTATTGAGCAGGATTGGTCGTGGGCTGATGTGGTGGCGGAATATAGAAGATACAGGACAAACAGAGACGGCGGGGCTGAAACAGGGCAGCCGGAACTCGGTGTTCATCCAGCTCTGGTTGAGTCCGGTTCTGAGTCAGAGAAGGCTTCTTATCAGCCGTACTCAGTTGATACGAGTTAGAGGGAGGTGAAGAGGCAGCCAAGTGTAGGTAGAGGCCTTCAAGATTGCGGGGTTCCCAAGTTAAATGATAGTAAAGGGACACAGGGGGTTCTCCCAGATCCATTGAGAGGCCCGTTTATGCGGCAATCAGTTAAGGGGAAGGGTGCCAGTTACTTTAATGTGCTGGGTTGCGGTTCCGAGGCGGGAGTTGAACAGGGCTTACAAGGGAACTCTGGTGTTGGGCTTCCGGGTGAGGAAGATGAACAGGTGCGGGTAGATCCGTTATTGTTAGGGGATCCGATTCTCAAGGAACCTAACATATCGGATTCTGACTTAACTTCGAACCGGGGTTTGATATGGCCGGTTCAGTCGTTAGTCCCTAAACCGCCCCCGAACCGTCGTCGTCTTCCCCGAGCTCTCATCGCACTTCACGGAGAACAGAGTACCGGAAGAGAGAATACTCTGGCCAGCGGAGAGAGGATTTCTTCATTATGGGATCAGCAAGACGATGTACCTTACTCGAGGAGTGGCCAGGTTGACATAGATCCTATTTGGGCTGATGGAGGGGGGGTGGGAAAGAGCGATGGTCTTCCGGAGGTTCATCTCCTCAAGGTTGCAGGGAAGGGTTGGATCTGTGATAGAGAGGTTGGGGCGTCACAGGAAGAGACAGGAGCGATCGTTTCTTATAGTTCGCAAGATGAGTTGGAAGAAGAGGATTCGAAAAGGGATATAGGAGCCAGGGATTTGCAGGAAGAGATTCAGTCTAAACAGATAATGCCGTATGAAGTCAGTGAGGTTCCGTTGGCAGTGAAATTGTGTGATGATGAAGAAATCTGGAAGAATGAAATTGTGCAGTTTGGACAGCGTATAGGTGTATCCTTTGAAGGCAGGGAAGATATGGTCTTGAGCTTTCTTAAGAAGCTGAGAAGGAATGACATCTTACAGCAATCAGCTAAGAGGAAAGGTACGGGTGGAGGAATGAAGATTGGAAAAAGAGAAGTAAGTTTTGTGAGAAACAATGAAGTCCTGGACAGTTTGAGAGGAAAGAAGACCAAGGAGAAAGGGAAATAGATTGTTACACTATGAATTTGATCTCATGGAACATCAGGGGTCTCAATGGGGACTTTAAGATGAGAGTTGTTAAAGATTTGGTGTACTCTCATCATTTGGACTGTATCTGTTTACAGGAAACAAAGATGACCAATATTGACAAATCTGGTTTAAGTAGAATATGTGGGCCTATTTTAAATGAAGTGGCAGTTTTTCCTGCAGATGGAATTAAAGGAGGACAGCTGGTGCTATGGAATGGAAACAGGTTTGAGGGCAATGTCTATGATGTAGGCAAATTCAGCATTTAGGTTGCTTTTAAACATAAGAATAGAAGCTCTAACAATGACTGTTGGGTCATTACATCCGTGTATGGACCCCATACAGATCAACAGAGGGAGGGTTTTGTCCAAGAGCTATATAGGTTGCATATTCTTTTCCCGAGAGCCTGGTGTATCTTGGGAGACTTTAATTGTGTAAGGTTTCCATGGGAGAGGTCTGGTAGACAGAGATGGAGCAATAGTATGGATATCTTTAATCAGTGGATCAGAGATGTTCAATTAATAGAGGTGGATGACCCAAGCAGAAATTTTACCTGGTCAAATTTACAGCAGGACAGTATCAGTCAAAGATTGGCAGAGTATTGATCTCACCAGATTGGTTCAAAAGATTTCCCTTGTCACATGTGAAAGGGTTGTGCAGGTCTGTTTCCGATCATATACCTCTGCTCATTATGATGGAGGACAAGAGGAGGAGCTCCAGAATTTTCAGATATGAGCTGAAATGACAAAGGGAAATTGGATTTAAGGAAATGGTTGGCAAATGGTGGCAGCAAGCACCGGTGGCAAATTCTGCAGTGTATAATTTCATGGGCAAACTGAAAGAGATCAGGAAATGCTTGAGACAATGGACTAAACAGAATTTTGGAAAGGAAAAGGAAAAAAGGCAGAAATTGAAGAGCAAGATTGAAGAACTGGAAATGAAAAGTGAGGTTGCTGATCTTTCTAATCAAGAGCTATATTCTTTGAAGGAGTTCCGGAAAAATTACAATGAAGAACTTTTGAAGGAAGAAATTGGTTGGAAACAAAGAGCTAAGGAGCATTGGTTAAAGGAAGGTGATAAAAACACTTCTTTCTTCCATGCGATGGCTAGTGCTAAAAGAAGATACCTGTCCATTGATCATGTCAAAGAAGAAGAAAGTGTCATTGAAGATCCCGAGGAGATCAAGAACAGATTTGTGGATTTTTTCAGAAATCTTTTCTCAAAAGAATTTCAGATGAGACCCCACATACAAGATGGCTTGCTCCCTAAGATAGAAGATTCAGATGCTGAAAAATTGAGTGAACCCTTTGTGGAGGAGGAAGTTAGACTGGCTGTTTTTAGTATGGATCCTAATAAAGCACCGGGTCCCGATGGTTTTTCTCTTGGGTTCTATCAATTTTTTTGGGATGTTATTAAAGAAGATTTGGTTAACTTTGTGCAAGAGTTTTATGACAGGCCGGAAAGGATTCAAGCGGTCAACGCCACATATGTTGTTCTTATTCCAAAGTCAGAGGGAGCGGAAAGAGTGACAGATTTTCGGCCCATCAGTTTACTCAATGGATGCTACAAGATTATTGCCAAGATCTTAGCAACTCGGTTCAAGAAGGTGATTCATAAACTTGTGGGCATTAATCAATCAGCGTTTCTGCAAGGCAGATTTATATTGGACAACTTTATGGCAGCTTATGAGGTTATACATCATTACAAGATCAGAAATAAGCAAGGAGTGTTATTAAAGCTCGACTTTGAGAAGGCTTATGACAGAATCAATTGGAATTGCCTCAAAAAAACAATGATCCTCATGGGATTCAATGAAAGATGGATAAGATGGGTCATGAGCTGTATTTCATCCTCTAAGTTCTTTGTGTTAATTAATAGAGAACCGTGTGGATACTTCAACAGTTCAAGAGGTCTTAGGCAGGGAGATCCATTGTCTCCGTTCCTTTTTCTGCTTATTGGACAGATTTTTAGCTCTCTTTGGGATAATGCAGTTCAACTTGGCTTAATTGAGGGGTTCAGAATAGGCATGAGCAATATACACCTATCTCACCTTCAGTTTGCAGATGATACGCTGCTGTTTTCTTCAGGAAATAAGGAGGATATCCAGAACATCAAAAGACTGCTTATTCTGGTAGAACTTATCACAGGGCTGAGGATCAATTATGAGAAATCAGAAATTGTGGGTTTGAATGTGCCACAGCCTAGTCTTTTGGAGATTGCGAGATCCTTAAAATACATAGTGAATAGTTTCCCTATTAAATATTTGGGCTTGCCCTTATCAGATGGAACCTTAAGGGTGAGAGATTGGGATGGATTAATTAAGAAATTTGAGAACATATTGGAAGGGTGGAAAGGCAACTTTCTTTCAGGAGGAGGGAAAATGATATTGTCAAAATCGGTCCTTTCGTCTCTGGCAATCTACTATGCTTCCATATTTAAGATACCTCGGGCTGTGGAAAAAACTATTGAAGCAATTCGAAGTTCCTTTTTTTGGTCAGGAGGGAGAAGGGAGAAGAGAGGTTTCCATTTCATCAATTGGAGCAATGTTTGTAAAAGTAAGGAGCAAGGTGGAATTGGCCTCTGCGGGGTGGCTACTTTCAATAAAGCAATGTTAGCTAAATGGTTGTGGAGAAGGGGAGAGCATCCGGATGCTCTTTGGGCTGTGATAGTGAAGGATCTATACTTTCATGGTGAGAACAAATGGAATTTTTATCCTTCAACCAGCTACAACATGTCTTCAATCTGGAAGAATATTGTTAGATGTGCTGAATTTATGGATATTTCGAGTACTATTCAGGTGGGAAATGGCAGGGATACACAGTTTTGGAAAGATAAATGGTGTTCCAGTGTGGTTTTTTCTGAGCATTTCAGCAATATATTCAATATAACCCTTTACCAAGAAGCTACAGTTGAGGAAGTATTATGTCATATAGATGCAGGCCAGATCAGTTTACCTTTGAGAAGGGATCCCACGGATGCGGAAGCAGAAGAACTAGTATTGCTAATTAATAGCATTAGTGAAGTCAGAATTTTTGGTGAGGTGCAGGATAAAAGAAAGTGGAGATGGACCAACAATGGGCAGTTCTCGGTTAAATCCATGGTTCAAATGTTGAATGATGGTGGTACTAGGGTGTGGTGGAAGGAGTTAGTATGGTCTAACCATCTTCCAAATAAGATCAAGGTTTTCCTGTGGAAGCTTGCTTGGTGCAGAATTCTTACGGGAAGGAGGGCCAAGAAACTACACATCTCTGGGAGTTTCTCTTGTGTTTTTTGTGCTCTTTTTGAGGAGGATCAAAAGCATTTATTCTGTGGTTGTGGTATTATTATCATTTAGTGGAAGATTATTTGTAGATTATTCGGACTCATTTGGGTAGAGCAATCTTCAGTGGTGGATCTCCTACACTGGTGGAGCACTAATTGTCCATATAAAGATCTTAAACAACTGTGGTTCTTGACCGGCCCGGCCCTTTTGTGAGCCATCTGGTGTGAGAGAAATAGAAGGAAATTCAATGAACACTTCAGAAGGACAAATGAACTGCTGAGGAGTACATTTAGATGGGTGGAAGAATGGGGAAGGGCTGCTGGTATCCTCAAGGAGGGGAGTTCTGATTTTTTTGACAAGGCCAGAAAATGGAAGGAATTGATTTCCTGATAGGTTGTTCTTAGTGTGTCTTTGTTTTATTTGCTTGATAAAACATCCTTGTAAATTTTTCATCCCTTCAGCTGTAGATGGGGACCAGGACGGGGGTTGTCCGATCCTGGCTGTGATGGCCCTTGGGCCATTCATTCTCTTTGTAACACTCCTTTTCTTTCAATGAAATAGTGACTTAATGTCACCTTCAAAAAAAGGAGACAAAGGAACACTATGGAGTGAAACATTGCATAAGGATGCACGTTTCGCCGCCAATCTCATGCCCAACATTATTTGCAATGGTTGGGCTACTGATCTTCCCAAAGATTAGATGACCATCTAACCACCACCCATTCTGGATAGCTGCAAAAGGGGAAAGAGAACATAACACAACACTAAGTTCCAATAGAACTATTCTGTGGGGCTCATGTCACCATCCACCAAGAGGCCTTTGAGAAGAAGACGGCCAGGAAAACGGAGGTTTCACTAGCTAATAAGTGCAAAGATCCTCCTTTTCCACTACCCTCCGACACCACCGGCCTAGTAAACCCAATTAATTGGAAACTCCAGCTCGCAATGCGCGGCGCGAAGAAAACCCAGATGGGAGAGGAGCGGAATTGCCGGAAAGGTTGCAGCTTTTTGCCACCTACCTACCAATAGAAGAAGAGACGGATTGGAGGGGGAAGAGGCTTACGATGTTCTCGTAAAGACGGGGATCGAGGTCCATCATGGATGCCTTCTCCGGCTTGCGCACTTGCGGGGAGGGGAGACCGATCTGAGCAGGTGCACTGTCCGACGTCTCCTCCGACGACGGCAGTTGCTCCCTGCTCTGCTGCACGTCTCTCTCTCTCTCTCTCTCTCACCGCTGCGCCGTGCACGCCACCGGCTGAGATCACAGATTAGGCGACAGGGAGGGGTTGGGGGCTCCAGAGTCCATCTAGAAGTGACATCTTTAAAGACTGCCATTTTTCTTGATCAGGGTTAATATATTTTTCATCAAAATAAATTATTATCTTGATAGTCTAATCAATTCCACTGGCAAATTTTGCATGGCGGGGTGGTTGCGCTACTGATCTAGAGAGATCATTTGCTTCAATCACCCAAGACCTATGATCCGCGGGACAAAGATAATAGAATGTCACATATTATACATGTTATTGACACCGTAACATATTAAAAATAAGATACGAATATATATAAACATTAACAGTTATACATATATATAATAAAATATAATTGATACAATTAAAATAGATTGAATCTTATAGACAAATATTTAAGAAACATCTAATATTTAGAAATTTTAAAGTAGACGATTAGACATATATATCCGAGTGTTGTATCGTGTCTGAATATTAGATATTGCTTTCTAACATAAATAGAGATGTCTACAAAATCATTGTACAAGACTCTTATTAGTTGAAGTTTAGGAGAATCCATTAAGGTGTGGTCTTCACCCACATTGGAAATGACCTACGCCTTTTGTAAAAAAAATTTAAAAAAAAGAAAGAAATGATCCAAGACAATCGGGCTCGAACTAGTAGAATTTTTGTTTTATATAATTGAGATGATGTTTTTTTTTCTGAATTACCTAACTTAATTCTAATTTTCATGTGCTCTCCAACACCACAAACTCTCGAATCAAGGGATGATGAAGGTTAGATGCAGCCAAAGTGACGATGGCCGGGCTTGGGGTTGGATTGGGTGAGACAGGGATAGATGGTTTGTAGGGCTGTAAACGGACGGATACATGAACATGTGTTTTTGTTTTTCGATTCCGATAAGGATAGTCTGATAGTCTGTTTCCGTTTTTTATTCTGATAAGATCGGAAAGTGTATTATCCGTTTCCGTTTCCGATAAAATCGGAAAGTCTATTTTCCTTTTTGGATTTGTTTCCGATTCCGATATCAGAATCGGATATTATTTCCTATAATTATTGAAAATTACTGATTTCCTGATTTATTTGTTTAAAACATATAAAATGAAACCTAAATATAACCAATACATCTTAGTATATTAAATAATGATTAATTATATTAGATAATGATTAATAAGATTAAAACAATCCTAAGGTTAATATTATTCTTAATAATAAATTTAACAACAATCGGAATCGGAAATCGGAAAGTGGATACGGAAACAGGAGTTTCTGTTTCCGATTCCGATAGCTTATCGAAAATATCCGATTCCGATTCCGATAGCTATCAAACATATGTTTTTTATCGAAAACGGATACTTTTTTCGGTAATAGATCAAAAAATCGGATAATCGAGTTTCGCTTGACAGCCCTAATGGTTTGCCTCTATTCACATCTTGCTCCCAAAATAAAGCAAGTCGATGTCATGGACGTCAGCCAAGTGTGGATCTCGCTGGAATCCATGAAGACCCTATTTGTAGAATATAAATTGTATCGCATACAAATAAAAGAAAGAAAAAAAAAAGCTAGATACAAAAGCTTCAAATATCTAATATGGACACTGTTAAGTTCAAAATATCTAAAAGGAGCTAAGTTTATATCTATAAGGGGGCAAAAATCATGTCTTCTTTAACGTGCTACTTGAAATACCTCAATTATTCATAAACAGATTGTTTAATTTGCTAATTACAAAATTTGTTATCTCAAACTAATGACCAAGAACTAATTTATGAAAGTGATTGTTAGTATGATTATACTTAAATTGTTCATTGAATGAAAATTCAAAAGTAATGTTATTACATTTTATTTTTATAAATTTATCTTTTTATTAATTATAAAAAATTCAGAACCTCTTCTCAATTTTAAACTTTAGAGGAACGGCTTTTCCTTAGTGTCAAAGAATAATAAGGGTTTGATTTAGATATTTTTTTATCAAAGATATGAAAGTCATATTACATACATCTGGACTAGAAAAATTATTTGGAAAATAATTGAAGGTATTATGTTACAAAAATATATAACTTTTGCCCCATTCGGATATAAACTTTGGAAGGGATGCATTTTTTATAAATTTTTAACTTATAGTGCCGCTATTAAATATTTTTGAAAATTTTGAAGCCTTTTTCAGCCATTTTTTCTAAAATAATTCATGGATCACCTTCTCTGAAAAATTGGGTATGTTACAGATTATGCTGTAGCAAATGCATATTAATCTTCTAGAGAATGAACTAGCTTGGACAGAGTCTTTGTTCTAACCTTTAGCACTATAACTGTCAAAATAGATATAGGCCTATTAAATATTAACAGATTCATTTGAACTGGACAGTTATAAATTTGGGTATGTTTGTTTACCTAATAACCTTTTTTGGAAAAAAAAAATATAATAGATTTCTGTAAATTTGGAGTAGAAATCAAGTTCATTTGCTATCTATAGTAGATTATAAGATAAATAAATTATTCCTTTAACCCATGAAATATTTTATATCAAGTGAATAAAAATTAGATCTGAGACGGATCCACTTACCTATTTATCCAATGACTTAATCACTTAGATACATTACTTTCCAAGTTGTTCATACACGGGTCAAGCAAAAATGGTGCTCAAATGTACGGACTAAACCTAAGCAGAAAAAAAAACGATGGATTATTTATAACTAAAAGCACACGTAAACTACTACAATTTTAACCGCTATGATGATGATCGAGCCATCTTTTAATAAAATAAACCCGTAGCCGACCCAATGAGGTATTTCTTAGTTAAATAAACCCAACGAGTCATGTGATGTCCGAAGGGCAGAGGTCATGTTTCATGCCGATCCTGTGTCTACAAACCTCTAGGAGCAATGCCTGTTGGTTCTTCCATGGTAAGTCCGGAACTACATAAAAAAACATGTTAATTCTTTTGACCGAAGACAGCTGCGGTGGAAATTTTATTTTCATAGTGGGTCAATAGGATCACTCTATTGAATCGGAATTAGTAAGACAGTAGAATCACTCTAACAGAACGAGATCAATACTCAATCAGTACTCTAATAAGTCAAAGAGGGTCTTAATAACTTTTACAAAATCTAATAAGGTCACAAGTTGGATACCTATTGGATCTGCCACTGACCAAAGATATCAAATGGAAGAATAAGGGTGAGTTATATTATTTGGTAGGCAGTTAGCTTTGGGAGATTTGGTGGAAAAAGTTTCAAAGTAGCATTTGGGAATAGTGCATTGCATGTGGTACAACACATAAAATAGATTTTTTTTAAAAATTGGCCTCATTATGTCCTACACGTCCTTACAATCTAATGTTCGATTGGATGACCCAAAAATTCTAAAAAAATAAAAATCGAATTTCAATTGATTGAGTTCGACCCACTAGAGTGTTTGTTTTAATTCTTCACTAGAGCTTAATTTTAACTTTTTAGAATTTTTTGGGTCATCGGATGGAAGATCGGATTGTACGAAACATGTAGGATATGGTTGACCGACTTTAAAAAAAGTTTTTTTTTTTTTCATTTTGTGTACCGTTATCGCACAACATGTGGTCTAACAAGTATTGCTCTTTGGGAATAGACATTGAAAAATTTTATGAGGTAATTTTAGGATGAAATGTGGATACAAATTTAAAAATCTATTTACTAGTTTTCTTTTTCATCCAGATGAAACTTGAACACTGATTATCTCATTTGTTATTTCTTTATAATAATTTGATTCTCATTGGGCAATGTGACACGTAGGAGACTATAAAGTCATTTGCTTTGATGTAAAATACTATTGAAACATCATATTTCATGTCTTCCAAAAATATGATATTTTACAAACTTTTACGGTGTTTTACGACAAACCAAATAGAACCTATGTCAAACTCCCACTCACAATGTTCTCATAATTTAATTCATTTACATAGTAAACAATCATATTTTATTTCACTTTTGTGCTATTATTTTTAACCCACCTCAGTCAGAGTTAAGTCCACCATACGTGCCGACCACAGCAGTCCCACACAGGTTCCTTCTTTCCCTCTGAACAGTCCATTGTCTTACCTGGTCTCAAGGCCATGCTACCACTTTTGAGGAGTATCCACCCCAAGAACTCCATACTTAAGATGAGGATGGGGGCATAAGGTATTCATTTGAAAATACATTTCAAGAAAGGAGTCATGGGAAGGAGGATGACTAGAGAGCCCTTTCTCGTATCTAGGGGTAAACGCCTTCCAATCGTTGTAATACAGTAAAAGGGCCATGTTGAAATGAAAATGTTATTATTTAAAAAAAAACAGATTTACCAGATCGTCTCTCATTCTTAAAATGAATATTTTGTAAGATGGTACTCAAATAGTATTATCCATTTTAAAAATGAGGAATAGAGAATTATGTTGTTTATGTCCGATTCGAAGTGTTAGAATAATTCCTGTCATCCTCGGCAGCATCAATCAGAAAATATGCAATGACACACAAAGATAATGCACAATACTTTTATTCTTGTAATTCTCATTTTTGGCCTACGTTCAATCCCCAGGTAACTTGCGTAAGATCTTTACTAGTTATTGCCAAATTAGTAGATCTAGTTGGTTAATATGGTGATCAGCTCATCAATCTAATTATTTGTATCTTTTCTTCCACTCACCTTGTAAGGAACACAATTCGGGCTTAAATCCATAAAGATCTCTCAGGTAGTTGGCACGGCTCCTGTTCTTTCACAAGAAAGAAACGCAAATCATAAATCGAATGAACCAACAATTGCACAGATCCATATGTTAACAAAAAAGGGAAGAAACAGGGTCATCGAAAATACCATAAAATACAAGAAAACCCTGTTTAAAATATTATTTTACAGTATCTTACGTCAAATCAAATGACAGCATCTGAGTCTTATCCGTCTGCAGTAGCTCTCTCTGGATGTTATTGTGAGGGCAACATACAACAGAAGCTTTATTCCGAACAATTCTTCTTTCCGTGGCTGTGCCGAGGGCAACATAGAACAGACCAGAGCAGAGGCTGACATGTGCTAATCCCTCTTTACCCCATAACCAAAAGAAAGGCATTACACGAAACTATGAAAGAAAATGCAGAACGACTACAGAAAAAACAGAGATCAATCATCATCCCTCGAAGAATGGAATAAACAGTTACGTTTGCTGCTATATAAGGGCAACCCAAAAGTTCTAATGGACGATACATTACATCTTTCAGATTACAAAGCCTCTGTTGTAGAAATGGTATTAGTCACTAGTTCCTTTTGTTTTACCAAAAAATTCTTGATGAAATAACATACAGAATTTGCTGATCGAAGTATAAACAATGGAGTTAAATTTGACGAATAGCTTACATATGTACAATACTGATTAAAACTTATTCTACCTTTTCAAATTGATATAATATCCTTCAAACTTGTACGGTTCCATCATTGTAATAATGGGGAATTTGGGCCCTATATGTCCTTCGCAACGCACACCTCTACTTGGTTGTGCAGCGATAGCCGTTTCAGACTAGGAATCCATCCAAAAACTGCTCGTCTTCTATGATCTAAACCCACCATAAACTTGAGACTCCCCAAAACCTGAACTGAGCCACACTTTGAGATGACAACATAACAGGATCTCTACTTGGCAGAAGCAACATTACAAACCCAACTTTTTGGGCCTGAGATATGTAGACCCTTTCCGTGAACCTGGCATGACAACTTGCTGCTGCTGCTTCACCCTCTTCTCTCGTTCCTTCTCTTTGCTTAACCTCTCCTCCTCTGCCTGCTCCTTCCTCAGATTATCCATCTCCTCTTCCATTGCCGTCTTCTCCTCCTTTTGTCTCTTCTTGTGCTCCAACATTGAAGTATCTGATTCCTTCACAGAGAAGAACATTGGTCCCAACTCTGCTAGCCAATGTGGTTCAACAGCGGTTACACACTGCATGTACTCCTTTGTTGTCAATATCAACTCATGATAAACAACATAATCCGGTGTATAACCAAGGCCATATAGGGCACTACTAGGATGCATATGGCATGGCATTCCATTTCGGCAATTAACATACTCTCCCACACCTTTCAGCCTTGCAGCATTGTGGAAATATGCAGAACATATGGCCTTCCGCACAACATCCCAATCCATTCCACAAGATGTCAAGGGAATCTTCAAGGACTTAAGTATATCCAACAGTTGGGACCTCACCTCCCTTGCCTTCCGGAGCCCTTTCACATGCAAGAAATGATCATTGCACCAGTCTCCTCGGTACTGATTTGCCTTCCACTGTTGATAAACATTTAGGAGTGTCAAGTGATCAGATTCAGGGACAAAGAACTTCTCTCTTGCTGCATCACTCTCTTCAGCCCTGTCCTTTGGTCGAAAGAAGACCGATGGTACTGATAACATGGAGACAATGGTCAGCACTTCATTCAGGCACTCCAACTGTTCCCCCATTAGTAACATCTTTGCCAATGGTGGATCTAATGGAAATTCAACCATTTTCCAGCCGATCTCTGTCAGGCTCCCAACATTATTTAAGGCACCCAGTACCCAGAGCTGATACATCGAGTTGAGGATGTTCTCTTGTGGAGGAGGGTCCATAAAATCGAAATCAAGGAGATTTTCAATTTTCAACGATTTTAGCAACAAAACCACATTCCCAAGATTAGTTCTCTGGATCTCAGGCACAGGGTTTGGCAGCATCTCATTCAAGTAAGCTGACTCTGTGTACAATCGATAGCATTTGCCAGGTCCGGTCCTGCCTGCTCGCCCAGCTCGCTGATCAGCAGCAGCTCTACTGACTGGAAACACTTGAAGTGCATCCATGCCCATCCTAGGATTGTACACTTTCATCTTACCATAGCCTGTATCTATAACATAAAAGATGCCATCCACTGTCAATGATGTTTCAGCGATATTGGTGGCAACAATGCACTTACGTGCTCCATCTTCTGCTTTTTGGAAAATTTTGGCCTGCAGATCAGCTGGCAACTGAGAGTATATGGGAAGTATAGAGAGCTTTGGAACATCCCTTTTAGAGGAGGATATGATCTGTTCCATACGTTCAGCAAGGGCATAACAGGTTGCTTCAATCTCATCCTGCCCTGTCATAAAGATGAGAATGTCACCAGGATCACTAGTTATGTGAATGGTTATGGCTTGCTTGACTGCAGCTTCAACATAGTCTTCACAGGGTGTTTGACTATACATGATATTCACAGGAAATGTCCGGCCGGGGATGTTGAATACTGGCACACTGTCACAAAATAAAACATAGATGAGGACAAATTCAAGAGGGTAATCAAGCATACGAAAAGCCTCTGCTCTCAACATTAGCACATTTCTTACCTTCCAAAGAAGTTTGAGAACTTCTGTGCATTTAAAGTAGCAGATGTCACAATAAGCTTGAAGTCACGACGCCGAGCAACTACTTTCTTCAGTATGCCAAACAGCACATCTGTATTTAGTGATCTCTCATGCGCTTCATCCATGATGATAACACTGTAAATTTTGAAAATACAAGATAAATCCATCATGATAAATAAAAGGGTTTTTTTATTTCTCGGTCCTTACAATCTTTCAATATTCACATTAGTTCATGTAATCTTCTTATTTATTTTAAACATCCCACAATCTTTAAACTTTCCCCTAGAAAGTTCTTACAATTAGCAACCATTAAAAAAGGAATGTAGTAGGCATATTCACAGAATATCCCTTTCCTTTTTCTTAGACAATTACTAATTGGAGGGGTTCGTTAAGAAAGGTTCAAAGATTGTAGGGGGTTTAAAATAAATATAAAGATTGCAGGGACTAATACAGAATACTGAACAATTGAAGTGACCGAAAGTAAAAAATTCTAAATAAAATCAACACAAGATTCTAAAGCAATGAAATATAAACATGCGGAAAATATTGAAATCAATGATATTTGGAATCATGACACAAAAACATCTATACATATATATGGTACATTGAGAGAGAGAGAGAAGCTAGTTCTGCTGTGTATGGGTGAAATGGGGAAAGATGGATGGTTTGTTTTGCTTTTTTCTCAATGCCACTGGATCACAATCTGAGGGCGCAATTTTTTTTTTCATGCGACGTATGTATACACGTGTGTTCTGCTGTGTGAGGGTGAAATAGGGAAAGATGGATCACAATCTGAGGGCGCAATTTTTTTTTTTTTCATGCGACGTATGTATACACGTGTGTTCTGCTGTGTGCGGGTGAAATAGGGAAAGATGGATGGTTTGCTTTTCTTTTCTTAATGCCCTTGGATTGCAATCCGAGATTTTTTTTCGTGCGACATTGTTGAACTTTTTTTTAATGGAGGTATAAAAGCCAAAAATAGAAGAAAGAAGGGGGGAGAAAAGAATGAAGAGAGAGAAGAGAGAGGGTACCGGTGGGTACCCCCACCGGTACACATCCCTTCCCCCCTACCAGTGAGCATTGAAGGCTCAACCGGTGGGAGGGTCCCTCTCCTCCGAAAGAAAACAAAAAAAGAAAGAGAGAGAAAAAGAAAGTAAGAAGAAAAGACAAAAAAAGAAGAGAAGAAAGAAAGGAGAGAGAGAGGAGCCGGTGGGGGTTCCTTTCCTCCTCACCCCCACCAGTGGGGCTTTAAATGCCCACCAGTGGGGGTCTTCCCCATTAAAAAAAGAGAGAGGGAGATAAAGAGGGAGAGAGAAAAAGAAAAATGAAAGAAATGACCATTAGTGGCTTTGTTAATGGAGTTTAAATGCTCCTTTGGAGCTCCCCAAGAATAGTGGATTCTCTACTAATGAGGAGCAATCATTGCCCTAATAAAGAGGGGGGTTTTATTCCCATTAAATTAAGAGAAGAAAGAGAGAGGCCTTTTGCCCATTTATTAAGAAAAAGGAGGAGGAAAAAGGGAGGTGACCATTGGTTCTCATAACTGGTGGCACCCCCACCGGCTCCATAGCCAGTGGGGGGTCCAACCGATGGGGGTACCCACCGGTACCTCACCCCCCTCTCCCCATCTCTCACAGCTCTCTCCCTCTCTCATTTCTTTACTGTGGCAACCACCACTGGTTAAGGCCTTCAAGGCCCTATAAATACCCCCCAAGAGGGAGTTGAAGAGGCGCACCCATTTGGCCTAAAATTCCTAAAGGAAAACTCTGTCATTTTGAAGACATGAACTCAGTATTTCGCACAAGTTCAAGTGTGCCAGGAGGAGGAGGAATCTCTTTTGGGTTCCCTGTTAAGATTATCCTAAGGAGATACTCTGCCGAAATTTTGTTGTAAATCCGACATTACATAAGCCGTTACTCTGCCGAATTTTTAATGAAATAAAATATTACCTATCTTGCTCTCATACTTAATGTATGTATGTATGTTTTTTTGTGTGTAAGCTTAATCCCATATCTAAGTAATCATACATGCATGTAATTAGCCATATTTAATTAACCATATGCCTAATTAATTGTATACCTAATGACATAAATACCATTGGCCTCTCCCCTAAATCATTATACTCCTTTTTTTTTTTTGAAGGTGACATTAAGTCACAATTTCATTGAATAAAAGGGAGGGTTACACAGAGAATGAATAGCCCAGAAGGCATCACAGCCAGGATCGGACAAGCCCCGTCCTGGTCCCCATCTACAGCTGAAAGGATGAAAAAATTACAAAGGATGTTTTATCAAGCAAATAAAACAGAAACACACTAAGAACAACCTATCAAGAAATCAATTCCGTCCATTTTCTGGCCTTGTCAAAAAAAGCAAAACTCCCCTCCTTGAGGATACCAGCAGCCCTTCCCCATTCTTCCACCCATCTAAATGTACTTCTCAGCAGCTCATTAATACTTCTGAATTGGTCATTGAATTTCCTTCTATTTCTCTCACACCAGATGGCCCACAAAAGGGCCGGGCAGATCAAGAACCACAGTTGTTTAAGATCTTTATAGGGACAAATAGTGCTCCACCAGTGTAAGAGATCCAACACGGAAGATTGCTCTACCCAATTGAGTCCAAATAATCTACAAATAATCTTCCACTGAATGATAATAATACCACAACCACAGAATAAATGCTTTTGATCCTCCTCAAAAAGAGCACAAAAAACACAAGAGAAACTCCCAGAGATGTGTAGTTTCTTAGCCCTCCTTCCCGTAAGAATTCTACACCAAGCAAGCTTCCATAGGAACACCTTGATCTTATTTGGAAGTTGGTTAGACCATACTAGCTCCTTCCACCACACCCTAGTACCACCATCATTCAACATTTGAACCATGGACTTTACCGAAAACTGCCCATTGTTGGTCCATCTCCAAATTCTCTTATCCTGCACCTCACCAGAAATTCTGACTTCACTAATGCTAGTAAATAGCAATACTAGTTCTTCTACTTCCACATCCGTGGGATCCCTTCTCAAAGGTAAATTGATCTAACCTGCATCTATATGACATAACACATCCTCAACTGTAGCTTCTTGGTGAAGGGTAAGATTGAATAGATTGCTGAAATGCTCAGAAAAGACCACACTGGAATACCATTTATCTTTCCAAAACTGTGTATCACTGCCATTTCCCACTTGAATAGTACTTGAGATATCCATAAATTCAGCACATCTAACAATATTCTTCCAGATTAAAGACATGTTGTAGCTGGTTGAGGGATAAAAATTCCATTTGTTCTCACCATGAAAGTACAGATCCTTCACAATCACAGCCCAAAGAGTATCCGGATGCTCTCCCCTTCTCCACAACCATTTAGCTAACATAGCTTTATTGAAAGTAGCCACTCCGCAAAGGCCAATTCCACCTTGCTCCTTACTTTTACAAACATTGCTCCAATTAATCAAATGAATACCTCTCTTCTCCCTTCTCCCTCCTGACCAAAAAAAGGAACTTCGAATTGCTTCAATAGTTTTTTCCACAGCCCGAGGTATCTTAAAGATAGAAGCATAGTAGATTGCCAAAGACGAAAGGACCGATTTTGACAATATCATTTTCCCTCCTCCTGAAAGAAAGTTTCATTTCCACCCTTCCAATCTATTCTCAAATTTCTTAATTAATCCATCCCAATCTCTCACCCTTAAGGCTCCATCTGATAAGGGCAAGCCCAAGTATTTAATAGGAAAATTATTCACTCTGCATTTTAAGGATCTCGCAATCTCCAGAAGACTAGGCTGTGGCACATTCAAACCCACAATTTCTGATTTCTCATAATTGATCCTCAGCCCTGTGATAAGTTCTACCAAAATAAGCAATCTTTTGATATTCTGAATATCCTTCTTACTTCCCGAAGAAAACAACAACGTATCATCTGCAAACTGAAGGTGAGATAGGTGTATAATGCTCCTGCCTATTCTGAACCCCTCAATTAAGCCAAGTTGAACTGCATTATCCCAAAGGGAGCTAAAAATCTGACCAATAAGCAGAAAAAGAAACGGAGACAATGGGTCTCCTTGCCTAAGACCTCTTGAACTGCTGAAGTATCCATACGGTTCTCTATTAATCAACACAGAGAAATTAGAGGATGAAATAAGTTCATGACCCATCTTATCCATCTTTCATTGAATCCCATAAGGATCATTGTTTTTTTGAGGCAATTCTAATTGATTCTATCATAAGCCTTCTCAAAGTCGAGCTTTAATAACACTCCTTGCTTATTTATGATCTTATAATGATGTATAACCTCATAAGCTGCCATAAAGTTATCCAAGATGAATATGCTTTGCAGAAATGCTGATTGATTAATGCCCACAAGTTTATGAATCACCTTCTTGAACCGAGTTGCTAAGATCTTGGCAATAATCTTATAACATCCATTGAGTAAGCTGATGGGACGAAAATTTGTCAATCTTTCCGCTCCCTCTGACTTTGGGATAAGAACAACATATGTGGAATTGACCGATTAAATCCTTTCCGGCCTGTCATAAAACTCTTGCACAAAGTTAACCAAATCTTCTTTAATAACATCCCAAAAAAATTGATAGAACCCAAGAGAAAAACCATAGAGTCCCGGTGCTTTATTAGGATCCATACTAAAAACAGCCAATCTTACTTCCTCTTCCACAAAGGGTTCACTCAATTTCCCAGCATCTAAATCTTCTATCTTAGGGAGTAAGCCATCTTGTATGTGGGGTCTCATCTGAAATTCTTCTGAGAAAAGATTTTTGAAAAAAGCCACAAATCTGCTCTTGATCTCCTCGGGATCTTCAATGACACTATCTTCTTCTTTGATATGGTCAATAGACAGGTATCTTCTTTTAGCACTAGCCATCGCATGGAAGAAAGAAGTGTTTTTATCACCTTCCTTTAACCAATGCTCCTTAGCTCTTTGTTTCCAACCAATTTCCTCCTTCAAAAGTTCTTCATTATAAATTTTCCGGAACTCCTTCAAAGAATACAACTCTTGATTAGAAAGATCAGCAACCTCACTTTTCATTTCCAGTTCTTCAATATTGCTCTTCATTTTCTACCTTTTTTCCTTTTCCTTTCCGAATTTCTGTTTAGCCCATTGTCTCAAGCATTTCCTGATCCATTTCAGTTTGCCCATAAAATTATACACTGCAGAATTTGCCACCGGTGCTTGATGCCACCATTTGCCAACCATTTCCTTGAATCCAGCTTCCCTTTGCCATTTCAGTTCATATCTGAAAATTCTGGAGCTCCTCCTCTTGTCATCCATCATAATTAGCAAAGGTATATGATCAGAAACAGACCTGCACAACCCTTTCACATGTGACAAGGGAAATCTCCTGAACCAATCGGGTGAAATCAACACTCTGTCAATCTTTGACTGAATACTGACCTGCTGTAGATTAGACCAGGTGTTGAACCCAAAAAAAAATCTCATATACAGATATGCAGATTTGCATTATATGAGTATGCATATATGACGCATGTTCGCGTCGATGCGAAATTCCCATGGGAGAATACACATGCATAAGAATGATGATATGTTCATGAAGGACTACGTCATGCAAAATAAAAATGCCTATGATATAGGGGAATATTAAAAATCCATAAGAAACCACGGGCTCGTATTGCGAGGGCAGCGGAGTAGGAGACATACCTAAGCCACGAAGGCCTTAATCAGATTTTTTTTTTTAGGAGCCTAAGGCAGCCCCAAGTTGCTCGCTTCGGCTCCCGAAAATCAACTCCCGAACCGCCCTTGCAATGCTCGATAATGGGACCCCGAACGCTGCAAAACAAGGGTCAGAATCAGTCCCAAGGTGGACTAAAATCTGTCCCGGAATGGGGCAAAATCAGTCCTAGAACTCCCCCAAAATGGCCCCGAAATGGGGGCCCAATAGTGGGGGAGATGGACCCAATAAGTAGCCCTACGGGTGGGGTCAAGATGAGGCCCAATAAGTCCCCAAATGGGCCCATGTTCAGTCCCAAAAGTGGGCTGGGATCTGTCCCGAAATAAGGTAAAACCAGTGCTGGAAATTACCTAGATCAGCCCCGAAACGGAGGCCCAATATCGGGAGAGTTAGGCCCAATAAATGGCCCAATGGGGAAGCCCAAAAAGAAGCCCAAGAGGCACCCCTAGCAGGCCCAAATCAGTCCCGGAATGGGGCTAAAATGCCCTCCAAACTTGCTCAAAATGACCTTCAATAGAGGCCCAATAGCAAGGGAGGCAGGCCCAATGGGTGGCCCAATAAGGAGGCCCAATAGGGAGCTCAAATGGGCCCAAAACCAG
The DNA here is from genome assembly GCA_030544215.1 of Zantedeschia hybrid cultivar. Classification (NCBI taxonomy): domain Eukaryota; kingdom Viridiplantae; phylum Streptophyta; class Magnoliopsida; order Alismatales; family Araceae; genus Zantedeschia; species Zantedeschia hybrid cultivar. Next base: position 2,725,363 of record JARZZO010000007.1, read on the forward strand.
CTCACAAAGAGGGCCTAAATCTGCCAAAAGGGGGAAGAAATCTCCAGGATTCCCAAAATGGCAAAAGAAGAAGGTGGACCCCTCTCTCTCACTCCCCCTTATTTAAATAGGCAAAGAGGAGGGAGGAGAGAGAGAGGGGGAACCGGTGGGGGGAGCCCCCACCGGTTGGGAACCCCCCCCACCGGTTCCAAGAGGGAAACCGGTGGGGGGGGAGGAGGCTTTCCCTCCCTCTCTTCTTCTTTAAAAATTCAAAAAAAAGGAAGGGGGTGGGGGATTAAATTAAAGGAAAAGGAGGAGTTAATGGGGGATCTTAACCCCATTCACATGGGTTAAGAATCCCATGCAAGAACCCTCTTAAACCCCATCCTAAAAACCCCCTTTCACACCTAACCCAAGTCTGAATTTAATGGGCAAAGACCCCTTTCACACTTGGAAATCTGAAAACCAAAAAAACCCAAGGCTCATTAAGAGCCAAAAGTGGGAAAGAAGGGGAGCATGGGGAGGGGAGAACCCCCCCCACCGGTTTCCAAAACCGGTGGGGGAGACCCCCACCGGTTCCCAACCGGTGGGGGGCCAACCGGTGGCACCCCCCTCCACCGGTTGGAACTGGTGGGGGTGCCCACCGAGGCCTCCCCCTCTCTCCTTTATTTGCTCTCTCTTACCCCCCTTGCCACCCATTGGCTGATATAAAAAAATAAAAAAAGAGGGAAGGAGGGAAGCTCCAACCGGTGGCACCCCCCACCTTGGTTCATCCCGGTGGCACCCCCCACCGGATCAGATTTTGGGGCCTATAAATAGGACCCCAAGGCTCCAATTCAAGGGGCAATAGGAAGCACACCACAAGTGCACACCATAAGCATACAAGCTGCCCACATATAAGGGGGAGATTGTGGTGAAATTGGGAGGGAGAGTGCTGCCAATTGAAGACCAAATTCGGGTTCTTTTTTAACCCGGATTTGCTGCGAATTTGGGAGTTCTTTCGTCCCGGGGAGCTCTCTCCTAAGGTTCAATCTTAAGGGGAAGCTCTGCCGAATTTTCTTTGTAAAGCAGTCATATTATAAGGCGAAATACTGCCGAAATATTATCAGAAATTTGGTGCTCATGTGTGTGTCATTTAAATTTTATAGTTATCATATTTCAATAATAATACATATATATATATAGTTTCCTAAAACTAAATGAAATTGATTGCACCTTCAACCTAACTCTTAGCCTCACCCCCTAAACAAATAAAATATGAATTCAGAAAACTGCATAAAAAAATTATAACTAAACCCAAAAGATAATTTATAACTAATAATTAATTAATTAATAAAAATCCGAAAAATCAATTAAAAATCAGGAAAAACCAGTAAAAATCAGGAAAACCTATAAGAAAACAGTAAAATCTGAAGAAAATTATAATAAACCTAAATGATCTCACATGAATAATTAATTGATTAATTAATTAAATTGACCAAATTAAACAAAAAAAATGATTAAAATCAATAAAATCAGTGAGAAATCAGAGAAATTAAAAATCTGAATGGATATAAACCATTAATAATGAACATAATACATAAATATAAAATTACCAAAATACCCCTATGTATGATATTTACGTATATAACCCCGAAAGCCCTAAAAATCATATCATGAGTAAAATTTCTCACCAATAGCCTCAATATCAAATCTTAAAACTTGATAACCCAGTTTAAGGGAAAATTACAAAAAAACCCTCATACCTTTAAAATTGATTTTATAACCCCCATAAAGTGTGGAACCCTTTAAAATCCACCCCACATATACTTGTAAATTGTTATGCTTTCGTAAGGCGCCCATAATTACATAAAAACCCCTCAAGGTGTAAAATTACAAAAAGGTCCCTGTAGGGCTAAAAATTGGGAATCAATCCGTATAATTTGGAATTAATCCTCCAAACTTGGAACCAATCCTAATAACCGGGAGTCAATCCCAAATCACATAAAAAATTGTCCTCGAACCGGGGTGAGGTTAAGGAGTCAACCTAAAACATACCTTCATCTGCATATGCATGCGCTTCCTATGTTAGTAGCATTTGCATGATTAAGGGCATCATACGGATGGTTAATCAAGGGTTGCCGAGCAGTCGCTCAGCGTAATTAACACTGACCGAGGTCAGTGGAGAGAGGTCATATACTCGAATCTTCGCTTGATTCGAAGTCCCGGATTCCCTGAGGGCTAATCCCAAGCTCTCATAATCCGATAAAAAATATAAAGCCGACCCTAATTCCTCTAGATAAACAAAGAAAAAAATGGATTTCCGAATAATCCGACATAGGAGGAGAGATATGTCTAGGTCAGGTCCCGACCGAGGGTTAGGTAAAATCCTCGACGCAAACACCAGGTATAATTTCTGTTTGGAACATCCACCTCTATTAACTGAACATCTCTGATCCACTGATTAAAAATATCCATACTATTGCTCCATTTCTGTCTACCAATCCTCTCCCATGGAAACCTTACACAATTAAAGTCTCCCAAGATACACCAGGCTTTCGGGAAAAGATTATGCAACCTATATAGCTCTTGGACAAAACCATCCCTCTGTTGATCAGTATGGAGTCCATACACAGATGTAATGACCCAACAATCATTGTTAGAGCTTCTATTCTTATGTTTGAAAGCAACCGAAATGCTGAAGTTGCCTACATCACAGACATTACCCTCAAACCTGTTTCCATTCCATAACACCAGCTGTCCTCCTTTAATTCCATCTGCAGGAAAAACTGCCACTTCATTTAAAACAGACCCACATACTCTATTTAAAGAAGATTTGTCAAAACTGGCCATCTTGGTTTCCTGTAAACAGATGCAGTCCAAATGATGAGAGTACACCAAATCTTTTACAGCTCTCATCTTAAAGTCCCCATTGAGACCCCTGATATTCCATGAGATCAAATTCATAATGTAACAATCTGTTTCCCTTTCTCCTTGGTCTTCTTCCCTCTCAAACTATCCAGAACTTCATTGTTTCTCACAAAACTTACTTCTCTCTTTCCGATCTTCATACCTCCACCCGTACCTTTCCTCTTAACTGATTGTTGTAAAATATCACTCCTTCTCAACTTCTTAAGAAAACTTAGAACCATATCTTCCCTGCCTTCCAAGGATACACCTATACGCTGTCCAAACTGCACAATTTCATTCTTCCAGACTTCTTCATAGTCACACAATTTCACTGCCAACGGTAACTCACTGGCTTCATACGGCATTATCTGTTTAGACTGTATCTCTTCCTGCATATCCCTGACACCTAGATCCTTTTTCGAACCCTCAGCCTCCATCTCATCTTGCAAACTATAAGAAACAATCGCTCCTACCTCTTCGTGTGGCACCCCATCCACCCTATCACAGATCCAACCCTTCCCTGCAACCTTGAGGAGATGAACCTCCGGAAGACCAACGTTATTCCCCTTCCCCCCTCCATCAGTCCAAAGAGGTACTATGTCAACCTGACCACTCCTCGAATAAGGTACATCGCCTTTCTGATCCTACAAGGAAGAAATCTTCTCTCCGGTGATCGGAGTACTCTCTCTTCCGATACTCTGTTCTCCGTGAAGAGCGATGACAGTGGGTACTCGGGGAAGACGACGACGGTTCGAAGGCGGTTTAGGGACTAACGATTGAACCGGACCAATCAGGCCCCGGTTCGATAGTAAGTCAGAATCCGATATGTTAGGTTCCTTAAGAATCGGATCCCCTAACAAGAACGGATCGACGGTAGACCGAACCCGCACCTGTTCATCTTCCTCGCCCGATAGCCCAACACCAGAGCTCCCCTATATGGCCTGTTCAACCGCCGCCTCGGAACCGCAACCCAGCTCATTAAAGTATCTGGCACCCTTCCCCTGTACAGATTGCTGCATAAGCGGGCCTCTCAAGGGGTCTGGGAGAACCCCCAGTATCCCTTTACTATCGTGTAACTTGGGAACCCCGCAATCTTGAAGGCCTCTACCTACACCTATCTGCCTCTTCACCTCCTTCTGACTCGTTTCAACTGAGTACGACTGGTAAGTAGCCTTCTCTGACTCGGGACCGGAATCAACCAGAACTGGATGAACACCGAGTTCCGGCTTCCCTGTTACAGCCCCGCCGTCTCTGTTTATCCTGTACCTTCTATATTCCGCCACCACATCAGCCCACGACCATTCCTGCTCAGCACATTTATCCTTACCATCTTCTTCCATTGTGATACGGATCCAGAAGATCCCACCTCCTACCATAATTTTGATCTTTTCAGGAATATCTATCTTCCGCTCAACTGAGATTTTTACCCGCACAAAGGATAAATTATCCCCCCTGAGTCCCTTGTCATCCACTTCTCTAAGCCTCCCAAACCTGGAGCAGATCGTCTGGAACGTGTTGATGTTCCATAGATGAAGAGGCACCCCCTGAAGCCTACACCACAGCTCAATTCCCTCCTCTGCAGGGAAGGTTCCAACATCTATCCTCCACTGAAAAAATTCCACAAAAAAATCCTTCTTCACCTCTAACCTTCCAATGGAGCATGCAAGACCCTTCCACGATTGTGATTCTGAGCTCACTAAAAGGGAATGAGAATCCAATCTTCGAATGCTCCATCCCTTCACCTCCGGCCAGAACTTCAACAGAATGGCTCTTGCCTCCCCACAGTCCATTGCGATTCCAGTGCAGTTCTTCCGGAATGAAGCTACAACACAATTCTCCAGTGTACGCTTTGCTGCTACAACCTCTGGTGACCATGCGATATCCACAACACCTTGGAAGACCTTCGGAGAAGACTTGTTATCCAATTTAGGACCTTCGCCAGGATTCAGCATCCTGTCGCCCACCTCTGACTTTCTGATAAGGTGTCGGAGAGAAGGACATAACCTTCTTCTGTGTCCAGCTCCTTTGCAATGGAGACACCGGACCGCTTCTCTGCACCTAGCTGCATGATGCCCCTTACCCAGACAGCGAATACAGACATCTCGTCCCACAGGCAGAGCATCCGCAACCAAGATCCTCCGACGACCAACTCTGCGAGGCTCCTTCCCTTGCACTGTAACCCAACCTTCCCCCTTACCAGAATAATGTTCTCCGGAACACCCTCCCATATCCGGGACACCCTCCGTCATTCTTCCTAGAAGCTCAATCATTATACTCCTTTAATAACTCATCCAATTACAGAATTGATCCTAAATGACTAAAATGCCCCTCAACCCATAAAATCTGTAAAAATCAGAGAAAAATCCTAAAAAATATAAAAAACTCCCAACATGCCTTAAATACCCCCTAGAACCCTAGAAATGACCTTAATACCCCCAGAACCTTAAAAAATGACTAAAATATCCTCCTCATGATAAAAATCTGTAAAAAATACAGAAAAATCCTAAAAATATAAAAAATCATCTAGCATACGCTAAATGCCCTCAAAACCCTAAAAATGAGCAAAATTACCAAAATATCCCTAAGATATCAAAGATCATTAAAAAATCTAAAAAAAATCATAAAAGATGTCAATTCAGTTAAAAAATGACAAAAATTCATAAAACACACATTAACCTAAAATTATCAAAATATCTCTGCAACCCAAACACTCTTAAGATAACTCTAAAATACCTCCTAAGGTTTTGAAACATCTTCCCAAACCATTAAAACTCAACTCACACACTAAAGTGACCATAATACACCTATGCCTCCCCCTAACTTGGCATAATTACGAAAATACCCTTATGGGTCTAAAATACTTGGAATCAATCTAGATAACTCGGAGTCAATCCAAAACCCTTCAAAAGTCTCCCAACCCATCATGTACCCATCATAAATTTGGGCGATGCCAAGGACTTAACTTAAAACATGTCTTCATATGCATGTGTTACATGTAGTAGTAGTGTTGTATGTTACAAGGGCATCAGCGGACGGTTAATCAAGGGTTGTTGAACGGTTGCTTGACGTAATTAACACTGACCGAGACTAGTGAAGAGAGGTCATATACTCGGATCTTTGCTTGATCCGAAGTTCCGGACTCCCTATGAGCTAATCCCAAGCTCTCATAGTCCAAGAAACGGAATAAATAAAACCGACCTATATATCTCCAAATAAAACAAATAAAGAAAATAAAAATCTGATAGGAGATATTCTAGGTGCAGGTCCAAATAGACATGTATACATGTGTCTGTACAGTCCGCTGCCTTCGTTTTGTCTGGCGGCAGCAGCAGACTGAATCAAAGACAGTTGGATAATGATCCAATGGACAATAAAATCAGGAGAAAAAAAAAAGAGTGAGGGAGAGAAACAGGTTTGTTGGGGGGGTGGGGTGGAGTGCAGTGCAGAGAAACTGCCTCCGTGGACAGCTTTTCTTTTTTTTTTCTTTTTTTTTTTTTTTGGGGGGGGGGGGGGTAAAAGTGGGCATGTGGGATGCATAATGTGCATGGCACCCGGCGGCCCTAGGCCATCCAATCAGGTGATCAGACAGCCAATTTTTTCCTTTTTTTAGAAGTTTTTCTTTTGCCAGGCTTTACATCTGTGATTTTTTAGGCACTAAGGATCACAACAACCTAAAAAATAGGAATCCACTTCTAGTGGATATAAATAGGGGAGTGCACTGTATCACACACACATAAAAGGCATCAGAAATCCTCCTGAAAGGAATCAAGGGGAACAGAAGATGACTCACATCCATAGATGGATTCTTAATATCACTCCAGAGAAGTGGTAGAAAGTCTTAAATAACTGTCATTTTTCCACCTTTTTTATTTGGTGTCTGAAATCTTGATTTGAGCTTGTAATTGAACATTGGAATCTATCCTCCATACATAGCTGTACTACCTCTATCTATAATCATACAAAATTGGTGGGACAACCCACATTTTGTTTGGGGAGTGATGGGAGTTTCAGGGGGGGTGTGGCGGCTGCAAGGATTGCATTGAAGCTGTGGATGTATAGAGGGTTGCTTGCATATGTTTTTCTTATACATACACAGCAGAAAAAGATTATTCAGTCTTTTATGTAAAAACAGCAACAATATAGTCAATGAAGGTGTCAAAAAGAATAAAAATAGGAATAGGAATACACCTTCAAAAAATTAGAAATAGGAATAACAATGATGATGACGACAATAGAAATGTATTTTTCCTTCTACAGTTTGGTGGATAACCTTCGCTTGGATGGGGATTTCGAGATCACCAATAACCAGGTTAACCAGTTGAAGATATGTATAAATAATATCATATTTTTTGAAGCTATGGCCTGTAGATACACGTAAAATAACAAACGGATGTTGGCAAATACTTGTCCGCCCATCACCTCAACCACAGGGTCAAGTATTATATCAGCCGTTCTCACGATCTTAAGTTTTCCAAGTAATCTGCCTCCAGACCGATCTGGACTGATCCCAGATCAATCCGGCCAATTCCCACCCAGAGCGGTGGATTAGGACTCAGGATTGGACTGGAATGGCTCGAATCTGATCAGATCAGCTGATCCAATCCAATCATGCCCTCTGCAACTTAGAATACAATACTAAATTAATTTCCGGTTTGTTTGCAGAATAGGTCATCCGGAATAGCATATACTAGAATAAAGGGCGCTTAGGTTTGATAGTTCTGTGGGGCCCACTGGTGGAATAGGAAGAATAAGCAATTTTTGGGTCTAAGGTGGAATTGCTTATTTCTCCTTATTCTGGTATAAGCAATTCTGACACGGTATAAGCTATTCCCCCTATCAAACTAGAATTAGCCTTATTCTAATAATAAGACCCCTTATTTTGCTCTTATTCTCCTATCAAATCGTACAGGGAATGGAAAACAGATGGTGGAGTGCATGTAGTGCCAAAAGAAACAGACAATTGACCACAGAGAAACAAATTACACGTGAAGGAATCCCCATTCAAGAAAGAAAGCCAGAAATCTCAATTTGCATTGACTATAAGCAACTGTAAAAATGTTGTAGTATACTGAAGCAAGGTACAAAAAATGATCAACTTTAGAAGACACCAAAGCAACCAGAATGGCAGAACATACCGGTATCTGTCAAGATCAGAATCCTTCAGTGTCTCACGTAAAAGAACTCCATCTGTCATATACTGTAAATTACAAGATACGAAATCAGTTTATTAGAATGATTATGGCCTGCTGTACAACGCACAATACTCATTCCAAGCAATCATCGTCCAAAATGAATAAACATTTTTTTTTCACTTCTTTAAACAAGAGTGCAGCAAAACACTTGTTGTGGAAGCACATAAAATGCATACTACAAGCAGATTCAGTAGTATTAGTTGCCATTTCATGCAATGTTTAAATTATTCAAATAATAAAAAAATATAAATAGGAAAATGCAAAAAAATAATAAAAATATAACTAAGAAAATGCAAAAATAAATATAACTAAGAAAAATGCAACAAAGACTGAAAATCATTTCATTACATATTAGAATTCTCCAGCGTTTTCTTGTAAATGCTGATCCTCTGACCAGGACATCCTAAAACTACTCTGATATTAGTTTATATTGCATGCATAAACAAATTGATCTAAACTGTATTTTAATCAGAGACTGTTTAGATTCCTGAAAAACAAATATAGCCATTAAGGTTCCAAGGATCGGATTGGATCACAGTGGATCAGCCAATCCCAATGGATTTGTCCATCTGATCCGATCCCAGTCCCTTGTTCCCATATCCTTTATCCATCCCCATGGCTAGTTTTCTAGTTGTTGCTATAGCTGTTGTACAATGATTAGCATGGCTAGGAGGAACCTTGAGGGTAAATGGCCCTAATTTGGCCCCTTCCAACCACAAATCACTCTTCTTCACTCTCCTTCCACTTTCACCTTGTTGATTACATTTTCTTTATTTAAACATGACATATGTCATGCATGTGAGGAAAGCTAGTGATCCTTTGGAGAGGAAACCAGGTCCCAACAGAGGGCATGAGTTAAGGAGGTGGGAAAAAGAGGAGAAAGAAGAGGAAGAAGATACAACAAGGCTGGGTCAAAGGAACAACATGAGGGTAAAAAAAAACCTACACCCTCACCTTCCGATGAGTTGTAGGGATGAAGCAAAAAGAAAGATTACAGCTCAAGCCCATACATGGAAGAAACTGCCAACACTTCTCCCACTCCATATAGCAGCAGGAGATGCATTAGTGGTTTCTACAATGTACAAGAGGGAAGAAGATGTAGCTCATGTAAAGTGATTTCTACCCAGTCTCTGTAACTGTTCATAAAGTGGTGGCCTAAGACTTTTCATGTCAATACACAGAGTATAAGCCTACAATAAAATGTTAGTCTGCAATACTCATCCACAAGCATTTCATTATATTATGTCTGAAGTAATAATGTTGGAACTTTAGTCTTTTCACACTCTGTAATGTTGGATTACAACACACACAATTCAAGCCTACAATAGAATGCTGTCTACGATACTCATCCAGTAAGCACTTCATTTTGTCTAAAGTTGTGATGTTGGGACTACTTTTTTTTTTTTTTGAAGTGACAATAAATTGTCCAAATTCATTGAATAAAAGCAAGCACACTACAACACCACAGACAGCCTTAGTACAAAAGAAGAAAAGATAAAAACTCTCTAGAGGCAAACTAAGGCCTCAAAACCACAATCTGAAAGTTCCCTAGAAAAAAATCACCTACAATCTGCTTCATCAAGATAATAAAACGGGAAAAAGTGGGATAAAAAGAATCAAATAAACATATCTGATTTCCCCACTGACGAGCTTTCCAATAAATTTACGGACTTGTGTCTTGAAAAAGATTTGGTGCTCTGGCCCAATGTTCCACCCAATTAATAGCTCTCATCAAAATATCAAAGGCACTGCAAAATCATCACTACATTTTCTCTTGTTCCTCTCATACCATACAGCCCACAACAGAGCAGGTTAAAACAATGACCATATCTCCTGTTGGGCTGAATCAGGACATCTCTTATCCCACCAATCCATCATCTCCAATACTGAGGAATGTTCCACCCACATGATTCCTGATAGTTTGCATAGGATACCCCACTGCACATTTGATGGGGATCCAGATCCGGCATATTTTACACAGTAGTTCGAGGATGATATGGACGCTCTGACAGTCGCAGTCTCAATTGGGCTCACAGACACACTAGAGGGTGTTTGATGTATATGATTTTATACCATGAGTCCTTAGATATTTTGTTTGGCCCGTTAGAGGCTCATTTAAGTCTTTTTATTCTTCAGAATTTTTTGGTGCAATTTTCAAACTATTTTTTCATGTTAGGGGTATTTTAGTCTAGAGTCAAGTTTACGGAGTCAATAGGGTTTGTTTTCTCTAAAATACTCTTGTAAGACATATTTTTATTTTTCAATGAATACTTGCTGCGAATTTTAAGTTATTTTCTGGTGTTCCTCTTTGAGACGGAAAAGGGGACCTTGCGACGGAGTCGGATCTGCCCTCCAACAGAGACGAGTATGATGCCCTACCCACCTGTGCGCCGTCGGAGGCCCGCTTACTACCGGTGCGATGCCAGTAGTATCTCCAAACCCCTCCTTCCTCTTCTGTCTCCCACTAAATTTGGTATCAAAGTCTAACTCCAATCCCCACTGCTGCTCGCCGCCACTCTGCCACGCCACCCTTCTCTCTCTTATTCCTTCACTCTCTCCCCCCTACGGTTGTTTTGATAGTGCGTGTGAACAGTATCGTGGTACTGTAGCACTCTATTTTGCACGTTGTCCACATGGCCGGCGTGCCATCAACATGTTACTCCACCGTCGACCTTCTTGCATCGTCCGTAGCTGATGTTCTCAGTCTTCTATACTGGGGTTATGTTGCCCAGCAAGGCATGTACTGCCCTTGTGTTTAATAATGGATTGGAAGAGAATCTTATTTCACAGACACTCGTCAATTTACTCTCTAGGACCAGAGAAATTGAACTAGATAGTGACCGAGCGTTTGTAGAATTCTATGAGCCTTTCAAGAGTGTTTCTCATGTTGGTAGGGCATGGTGTACCATCCTTTCCAAGTCAGGGCCGTACATCAGAGTTAGCAGAGATTAGATGGAAGAACTACATCCCACTGCAGATTACGAGTGACATAGTTGTACCCTACAGCTGCCTCACTTGAAAGGAAAGTTCATTTTTTCAATCAAGTACCATTATCTGTGGCAAAGTCCCAGCCTGAAAATTCAAGTAAGGTCACAAAGTGTGAGGCTGACTCGACGACCATCCCAACAGATTTAGGTTCTTTGGACACCACCAACAGTTCATCATCACCACCTCCACCTTTATCCTCTGTGGGGTCAGACCTTGATGCGACACTTGCCACGTCAGTAATAGTGGCCTCTCTGGCTCTGCCTAACCCACATGCGTGGGATCAGACAATCATGGTTGCGGTTGGTCTTCATTTGCTGGAGGATTCTCTATTCGAGGAGTTGTCAAACCCATAGATTTAATTGATCATCATCGGGGACGTAGACCTTGCCACCAGGCACCAAGCTTTTGATCTAGTGTGGTATGCTCTTAATGATCATTCAGAGTGATGCTCGGCGCATCTCAATGTGGGTGTTGGTTCGAGAATTCCAGTGCCATATTCGTCTGTCACAAATGTAATTATGATCCTCTGACACTACAAAATGTGAAGATAAGTTTTCATGAACTAGAGGCGAATGATGGGGATCCAGATCCGGCATATTTTACACAATAGTTTGAGGATGATCTGGTCGATCCAACAGTCGCAGTCTCAATTTGGGCTCAGAGACTCACTAGAGGGTGTTTGAGTCCGTAGATATTTTGTTTGGCCCGTTTGGGGCTCATTTAAGTCTTTTTTATTCTTTAAAATTTTTGTGCGCTTTCCGTACTATTTTTTCATGTTAGGGGCATTTTAGTCTAGAATCAAGTTTAGGAAGTCATTAGGATTTTTTTTGTCTTTAAATACTCTCGTAAGACATATTTTTATTTTTCAATGAATATTTGCTGCGAATTTTAAGTTATTTTATGATGCTCCTCTCTGAAATGGAGAAGATGACCCTGTGACGGGGTCGGATCAGCTCTACGACATGGCCGGGTGTGACGCCCTAGCCGCCAGTGCGACACCAGAGGCCTCTTCACTACTGGTCCAACGCCGATAGTCTCTCTAACCCCCCCCCCCCCTCTTCTTCCTCCTTTGTCCCCCATCAACATTGACTTTGACTATACCACAGTTGCAAAATAAATGCTGCTGATCTTCTTCATGAATACCACAGAAAATACATCTTGAATCTTGGATATGAAAAAAAACCTTTTAATCTTCTTGCTAGTTGGCAATCTATTCCAGGCAATCTTCCTCGGAAATATTTTGATCTTATTAGGTATTGGTTTGGATCAAACCAATATGCTCCACAAAACTCTACATGCTCCATCATCAAGAAATCTCACTAGAGAGTTGACTGAGAATTTCCCTTTTGTATCCCATCTCCAATATCTTCTATCCCATCAACCAATAAGCATTTCATATTTTGTTCTTAGTATTAAAAATCACAACCTTAGACACAAAACCTGGCTTGGGCCAGGGCAAGCCAATCTCCTGCCCAACCACGATCCCTGGAGCCCTAGTAGCTACAAACCTGCCACTTACTGCATGCTTGGGAATAGAACAGTGGGAAAAGAATATTTAGGTTTATAAATGCCAAAAAATTAATTTGAGAATGACAGCAGAAAAATTAATTTGAGAATATCAGCAGGCAAAGCATATGGTAGAAATGAAGAACAATGAAACACACTAATGAGGCCATATTGGGCAAAACTGTATCACATTTTCAGCCCGATTAATGCTGAATTACTCTTCAGCAGAATTTCCTTGGAGTTTGGAATTTCACAGACCCATGACATCTTGTGTTGTATAGGCTGTATTGCACTCTACAATATGTGGTAAGATCCCCAAAATCATTTTGTTTGCGGATTGGTTGGGTTGGGTTTTGGGGGCGGGGGTTAGCAAATGCTTCTCAAACGATATAGATAAAAGTGAGGGGAAATTTTCGGTTTCACAGCTGTCAAATATCATCTAGCGGCCAACAAGCATAAGATATGCACTGTTAACCCCTCCCTTTTTGTTTTGTTGAGGGAGGAGCAAGTCTCACACCTTCTCACTGTTTTTGTACAGGGGGTTATTGGAAATGGTGATTATACTTGTATATCTCCTTTTTATATATATATCTAGTACAATTGTGGTACCGTCCACTTTCAAAAAAACAAGCATAAGATATAGGATAATACCTTTATAAGTGTAGTTGGCCCAGTGACATCTTCAAACCGAATAGCATAACCAACTTTATCACCCAACTCCGTTTCCATTTCTTCGCTGACACGCTTTGCAACACTCATTGCAGCCACACGCCTAGGCTGTGTGCAACCGACAATGCCAGCTCTGGTATATCCATCTTCATGCAAATACTGTAGAGCAACTTGTTTAAATAAAGGAACATTCAAGGGCAAAAATCATTCGCGGATATGTCAAAGGACAAACCTGCGTAAGCTGAGTTGTCTTCCCCGAACCAGTCTCTCCTACAACAACAATAACTTGATTCTCCCTAACCACCTGATTCAACATCAACAATTTCTGTTAAGCTTAAGACATGCCAAATAGACTTTCAATAAGTTCCAATACATAATTGTTTAACATGAAAAAGGGTTCCAGTACAAGCAGCTCATAAATATCATATTTTACATGTCTGCATCTTCTCCCTAAATAATAATGTCATAATTTAGGTTGACAGACTTTTACATCACCTAAGGACAGAAACTGTTAGGGAAAGGATTCAATATCTAACTGTTGACATTTTATAGAACTCTGAAGGCCTATGAGGACTGGGAACTAAAAGGAAAAGATCAATATATTCAAGTCAAATCCTGATTAAATTGACACTGCCTCTTTTGTTTGTAATTATAAACGTCCTCAACCAGTCAATTGCATCTGACAGTCTATGACTCACTGAGCATGCCACTTGGATGGGCTTCTTCTGTAAATACTTACTCTGGCAAATCCCATTAGGTGTCCCTACACAGAAGTTTACAGCTAGTTCATGCAAGAAAAAAAAATAATGAATGGCATAGAGAATAGGTTAAAGATTGGCAGTGATTCACTGTGCCCATAATATATCAGAAGATATTGTAATGGCTGTAATATGAATTTTGACTTGCAAATTAGCTCCATATTGTTCTTTAATTTGTTATGCAAATGATAAACACTTTTTTGCCCGTACATTCGATGAAAGTGGAGTTGGTATGGACATTCAACATTGCAAAGTAGATTGTGACGGAATGGTTTAAAACCTGCAATAATTCCTCCCTCACAGAATATATTGGGAGATACTGTCGCTGCTGGGATATGGATTTTGACTTGGCAAAATCACTCACGGCTTCACCTCTATCTTTCATGTGTTGAGCAAACTTTGCATCCTCTTTGAAGTTAACTTCACCCTCTTCTCCAACTATAGCTGTATCTGCATCGATCTGTCATATAAAGCATCATCAGAACCTGAGGGCATATGAAGTTGCTTTAAAAATTGTAAGTGCTTAAACTTCATTGAAATACTAACTTGCTCAGCAGTCTTTTCAACACCCAAGATATCTCCAAGCTTTGAACCAGCCAGCTCCCAAAAACGCTGACGTGACTTATTCATGGTCTGTTTCTCACGAACTTCTCTGACCAAAGCAGAGCCTTTGCGTGAGATTATCGCCATATCTGACGTGGGATCCTTTAGAGGCATGACAGGCTCTGCCTGCTTGGTAAACACCACCCTTCCATCCAAAAATGGAGGCTTTGTATCTGTCAGTTTAAGAAAAGATTTTGAATGCTAAATCAGAAATCAGTCCCATTATTTTAAGCTGAGACTATGGAAGGATGCCTTATTCTCGAAATTTCAGGATTAGTCACATTATGATAGAACATGCATGGGAAACTTTAGTAAGGAATATAAGAAGAAATGAGTGTCCTATTCAATCATAAGTCAAGATTTACCTTGAATAGACCATTTAGGTTCAACAATTCAAGTTGATGGAGATATAATCAGGGATGTGGTACAGAGGATTACAACTGTTTGGATAACAGCATTTGGGGTACACTGCAATCACCATATTCATGTATGCTGAAGAGATAATTCTGTACAGGGGAAATTAAGCCAGCGGATTTCTGAGGCAGAGTGCTAGGCTACTAAGATTGGTAATGGAACAGCATTCATGAGAGGCTTATAATTTTCAGGGAATGTTTAATTTTATTCATTTGGCCACTTCATATGGTAAAATTAATGCAAGAAAATTGGGGCAAGAAAATCTTGGGAGATCGGTAATGGCCAGAAGATGAATCAATAAACAGTTTGTTTTAAAAGAAGTGCATCTTTTGTACTGTGCAGAAGGGGACAGCAAGGAGTGCAATAAAGTAGGGGGGGTCAGCAGGGGGTGGGGGTGGAACATCCTGCTCTGCCCCACCCAGAAGAGGGGAAAAAAAAAAGTCTTCAAGGGGATTCTCAGGTGCTTTATTTCTTGGCAGTCTGCCGAGAACGTGTGAAAGAATCTCGTGAGAATGCTTACCAGTAGGGGTGCAATTGAGCCGAGCCAAGTTCTACCTTGCTTGGACACGGCTCGACATCTTTACACCGATCTCAAACTCAACCGAGTTTTTAAACTGATTGTTCAAACTCAGCTCATTTAAGAACTTGTCGAGCTTGAGCTCAACTCGCAAGCCCACAAGCCCAAAACTGAACAAACCATAAATGTTTAGTGTTTCACTTGTGAAACAGCCCAAAACTGAACTCAGCCCACAACAGTTCAGTAACCCTGTAAGGGGTTTTGGCCAACGCTTCGCACCCCGAACTCAGTTACCTTAACACTATATCGAAGCCTGCACTTTAAAAAACCTGTCCTGGCTTCCACTTTTTCAATCCACCGATGTTGTACGATACTGTTCCATCCACAGCTCCCAACAGACCCCATCGTCCTTCTCATCCTTTTTAAAGATTAATCCTCACAATATACTTTTTAACCATTAACTCTCTCAATTTTTATTTTTATTTATGACATCTTATAATCTTAAATTATTTAATAAATGCTCTATAAAATATTAAATATATTAATAGTTAGCTGTATTCATGAATAGAGTAACTAAGATGCATTTAAACGAGACTATATTTCATTTAAGTTGTTATTGTAAGAGTTGTGAGAGTTTTCAATGTACTAATGAGATGAGAATTGAATTTTGATGTAAGTTTGATTCTGGTTAGTGTCGGATATTGTTATTTGTGGACTTCGGCATAGTTGTCAAGGCGCCGGCGACCCAAGGTGTTCTCGGGGAGCCTAAGAGCTTAGGCATTAAGGCGGCCGCTTAAGCAGCGCTTAAGCAGCAACTTAGGCACCTCCTTAAATATATACCAAATATATTAATATTAGTTATAAATTTGTCAACATAAATAAAAACAGCAATAAATCACCTTTAATATGAAAATTGAAATCAATTAATCTACTATGAGAGTCTAGAATCCTCACGGGCAAGAGGGCTAAGAAGCTCCATATCTCAGAAAATTCTTCATGTGTTTTTTGTGCAATCTTTGAGGAACATCTTTTTTTGGGCTGTGGCATTATTAAAATTCTGTGGAAGTCTCTCTGCAGATTATTTGGAATCAGTTGGGTGGATCAATCTTCTGCCATGGATCTTTGAAGGTGGTGGCCTAAGGTCTGCCCTTTTCCTAGCCAGAAACAATTGTGGTTCCTCATCAGGCCAGCTTTGATGTGGACTATCTGGTGTGAGAGAAACAGGAGGAAGTTCAGTGACCAATATAATAGTGCTATTGAATTATTGAAGAGTACTTTTAGAAGAGTGGAAGAGTGGGGAAGAGCTGCAGATATCATTAAAGAAGAAAATTCTGTTATTTTGCAGAAGGCCAGTCTGTGGAGAACTCTGTTTATATGAGGGGTTTTATTCTGTAATTCTATTTTATTCCCTTGATAAAACAGTATAGTTGTAATTTTTATTTTGTGACTTTTGTAAGACTTGGTTGGGGGTTTGTCCCACCCAGGTTGAGGTGTGTTTTTTTGGGGGGGGACCTCTTTTGTACTACTTTCTTCTTTTCATCAATGGAACAGTGACTATTAGTCACCTTCTAAAAAAAATTAATCTACTATGAGATAATTGACTTTAACATAAAAGAAACAAATCAATCACAATAAATATTAGAATTGAAAGAGATTAATGTACCATGAAATAATTCACTTGAATTGAATATATAAGAACAAGTCAATCATGATAAAATTGAAAGAAATTAATTTATTATCCTATGAATTAACTTGAACATATCAAAACAAATCAATCATTAATCTACAGCTCCAAAGATTACATACATGATACAACAACAAATGAGATAATTAATTTAAGTAAAACTGAAAACTGCAGATATAGTGGGCCAAGCACAACACAGTGTCTGTGTGTGACAGTGAGAGTGGGTCTGGGAGAGCGAGAGGGCTTCGGCCCTCTCTGTGTGTTAGTGTGTGAGAGAGAAAGAGAGGGCTGGGGGGTGGCCTTCGGCCCTGTGATATTGAGGGTGAGAGACAGAGAGAGTCTGAGAGAGGGTGAGTGAGAAAGAGAATGATCTGAGAGTGAGAGAGAGAGGAAAAGGTCATGTTATAGTCTATAGAGAGGGTGAGAGAGAGAGAGTGTGTGCCGACTGTGGACTGTGCATGTGCGTGGACAGAGGGCTTTGACCCTCTGTGTGGACCATGCGGTTGTGCCTGTCTCGGCTGTCCCGGTGGCATAGAGAGAGAGAGAGCAAGAGAGAGGGGGAGGGAAAGTAAGAGTGAGTGACATTAGATAGGGCTTTGGCCTTGTCCAGTCTACGTGCGTGCGTCTGTGTGTGTGTGCGAGAGAGAGAGGGGGGGGGGGGGGGGTCCGGCCCTGTAGAATAAAGAGAGACAAAGAGAGAGAAGAGGGCTTCGAACCTGTGTTAGAGAGAGAGAGATGTCACATGTGTACAACTGGAGGGGAGGGGGAGCCGGAGCCCTCACATAGTGGCCACCAAGCGCCATCAACAGAGAAGATGGGGGTGGACGGATAATGAGCTGTATTTCATCCTGGAATTGTCTTAAAAAAACAATGATCCTCATGGGTTTCAATGAAAGATGGGTTAGATGGATAATGAGCTGTATTTCATCCTCTAAGTTTTCTGTTTTGATCAATAGAGAACCGTGTGGATATTTCAGCAGTTCAAGAGGCCTTAGGCAGGGAGATCCATTGTCTCCGTTTCTGTTTTTGCTTATTGGACAGATTTTTAGCTCTCTTTGGGATAATGCTGTTCAACTAGGCCTTATTGAGGGATTCAGAATAGGCAGGAGCAACATTCACTTATCTCATCTTCAGTTTGCTGATGATACGCTATTGTTCTCTTCAGGAAGCAAGGAGGATATCCAGAATATCAAAAGTTTGCTTATCTTGATAGAACTTATCACAGGACTGAGGATCAACTATGAGAAATCAGAAATAGTGGGTTTGAATGTGCCGCAGCCTAGCCTTTTGGAGATTGCAAATTCCTTAAAGTGCAGAGTGAATATGTTCCCTATTAAATATTTGGGTCTGCCCTTATCAGATGGAAACTTAAGGGTGAGAGATTGGGATGGTTTAATTAAGAAATTTGAGAGTAGATTGGAAGGATGGAAAGGTAACTTTCTTTCAGGAGGAGGGAAAATGATATTGTCAAAATCGGTTCTTTCATCTTTGGCAATTTACCATGCTTCTATATTCAAGATACCTCGAGCAGTGGAAAAAATCATTGAAGCAATTCGAAGTTCCTTTTTTTGGTCAGGAGGGAAAAGGGAAAAGAGAGGTATACATTTGATCAAATGGAGCAATGTTTGCAAAAGCAAGGAGCAAGGAGGAATTGGCCTCTGTGGTGTGGCTACTTTTAACAAAGCAATGCTAGCTAAATGGTTGTGGAGAAGGGGAGAACATCCGAATGCACTTTGGGCTGTGATTGTGAAGGATCTTTATTTCCAAGGTGAAAACAAATTGAATTTTTATCCTTCAACCACCTACAATATGTCTTCAATCTGGAAGAATATTGTTAGATGTGCTGAATTCATGGATATTTCGAGTACTATTCAGGTGGGAAATGGGAGGGATACACAGTTTTGGAGAGATAAATGGTGTTCCAATATGGCCCTTTCAAAGCTTTTCAGCAATATCTTCAACATAACCCTCCACCAAGAAGCTACAGTAGAGGAAGTGTTATGCAATATAGATGCAGGGCAGATCAACTTGCCTTTGAGAAGGAATCCCACGGATGAGGAAGCAGAAGAACTAGTATTGCTAATCAACACCATCAGTGAAGTCAGAATTTTTGGTGAGGTGCAAGACAAAAGAAATTGGAGATGGACCAACAATGGACAGTTCTCGGTCAATTCCATGGCTCAAATGTTGAATGATGGTGGAATTAGGGTGTGGTGGAAAGAGTTAGTTTGGTCTAATCACCTTCCTAATAAGATCAAAATTTTCCTGTGGAAGCTTGCTTGGTGCAGAATTCTTACGGGAAAGAGGGCTAAGAAATTACACATCTCTGGGAGCTTCTCGTGTGTTTATTGTGCTCTTTTTGAGGAGGATCAAAAGCATCTATTCTGTGGCTGCGGTATTATTATCATACAGTGGAAGATTATGTGTAGACTATTTGGAATCAATTGGGTAGAGCAATCTTCTGTGTTGGATCTCCTTCATTGGTGGAGCATTAATTGTCCATACAAAGATCTCAAACAATTGTGGTTCTTGATTTGTCCGGCCCTTTTGTGGGCCATATGGTGTGAAAGAAACAGAAGGAAATTCAATGATCAATGTAGAAGCTCCAATGATCTGCTGAGGATTACTTTTAGATGGGTGGAAGATTGGGGACGGGCTGCTGGTATCCTGAAGAAGGGGAGTTCTGGTTTTTTTGAAAAGGCCAGGAAGTGGAAGGATATGATCTCCTGATAGGCAGCTCTTAGTGTGGTTTTGTTTTATTGGCTTGATAAAACATCATTGTAATTTTTAGCTTTTCTTAGGTTGTTGGGGTTCAGGACGGGGTTTGTCCGATCCTGAAGGTGTTGGCCCTTGGGCTATTCATTCTCCTTGTAATCCTCTTTTTACTCTATGAAATGTGACTTAATGTCACCTTCAAAAAAAAGATGGGGGTGGACGGCAACGACGACGGCTATGGTGGCCGGCAGCAACAGTGGCGGACGGCGACGGCGACGGCATCGACGATGGGCTGCAACGGGAGCCCTAGAGATGCGCCAGTGGAGATTGGGGCAAGGGCAGGTGATTTGGGGGTATCGGGGCGTCGGGTGAAAGGGTAGGCTATTTAGTCAAGTTCACACGTCGGACCAGGCCCGACGCTTGTTAGGCGCCCAAGCGCACTAAGCGGGCTGCCTGGGCCAGTTAAGCGGCGCCTAGGCGCGCCTTTCTCTAGCCCATTAAAGCGGTAGTCCGCCTTGTCCGCATACAAGCGCCTTGGCGCCTAGGTGCCGCTTAGGCGTGCCTTGGCAACTATGGACTTTGGTATTCGGCTACTTATTTGGATAAGGAGATGGTTACGACATTTGTTGAAATTGCATTGTGGTTGTTTGGCTCTCATATCTCTATGTTATGATGAGATTTATCCTGTTATCGCGTTCGGAGTCTAGCTCAAGAAAAAAGATTTGGGGGCATTACAAATTAATATCAAAGCCATGAACCAGTCAAAACTGTGAGAACTAAGTGCCACATATGGTAAAGTACTACACCATAAGAACTACCTCTTGAACTCGTATAGGACAAAGTTCTACATGATGGAAGCCACCTTTGAGTCTTAAAGGGCCATCTCTAAAATCCTACTTGTCTGGTGGACTGGTTGTAGGCTAGGTAATGTAGCAACGAGGACGTCACCTATATAAGAGGAGTAGAACCCTCAAATATAACTAAGTTGTATCTCCAAGTATCGAAGCACCTTTTCGAGTATTGGATCAATTTTTTACAAGAACTCCGTAGTTAAGTGTGTTTAACTGGGAGTAGTACCGGAATGGATGATCACTTGGGAAGTCTCCGCTTTGGAGTCAATTACTACTAAAAGGATAAAACTGTGAGACCCAAGGGCCAAAATGGACAATACCTTTATGTTATGGAGTACATGACGTCACATAATGGTATCAACTTAAACAAGTTCTTAATGAGTATTTAAATGAGCTCTTAACAACCATCTAAACAAGCTCTTAATGATAATGCAAATGAGTTTTTAATGAGTATTTAAATGGGCTCTTAACGAGTTATTCAATGAACCTATTCATGAACATAATCGAGCCGAGCTCACCTGTGTTCAAGCTTGGTCTCATTTATTAACTGAGTTTAAAATTTTGTTCAAACTTGTTTATTTAACTTAATAAATGAGCCAAGTCGAACTGTTATCGAGTAGTCTCATGAGCTGTTCATTGAGCGTATTGGTTCTTCTGCAACCCTACTTACCAGGATGTGTAGAAGAAAGATTGCTTATCTAAAGACTATATAGAGAGATGAATGGAGAACATCTATGTAGTCAGAGGTGAGAGGCGAGTAGTCAAAGGCCTTTCCCATCTGTCTTTCTCTCTCACTCTCTTTTGGTCTCTGTCTCTCTCACGCACTCTCTCTCACTCTCTTTTGGTCTCTGTCTCTCTCACGCACTGTCTCTCTCAATCTCTCTTTGTCTGTCTCTATCTCTCCCCTCCCCTGACCCCCACTCTGTCTCTCTGTCTCTCCCCTCCCCCGACCCCCGCTCTGTCTCTCTTGCTCTCTCTCTAACTGTCTCTCTGTGTCTCCCCTCCCCCCAACCCCCACTCTCTGTCTATCTCTCCCCTCCCCCCAACCCCCACTCTCTCTGTCTTTCTTTCTCACTCTCTCTTGCACTTAGTCTCTCTCACGCACTGTCTCTCTCAATCTCTCTCTCTCTGTCTCTGTCTCTCCCCTCCCCCGACCCCCACTCTGTCTCTCTGTCTCTCCCCTCCCCCGACCCCCACTCTATGTCTCAATCTCTATCTCTCTCAATCTCTCTCTGTCTGTCTCTCCCCTCCCCGACCCCCACTCTCTCTGTCCTTCTCTCTCACTCACTCTTGCTCTCTGTCTCTCTCTCTCTGTGTCTCTCCACTCCCCGACCCCCACTCTCTCTGTCTTTCTTTCTCACTCTCTCTTGCACTCAATCTCTCTCACGCATTGTCTCTCTCAATCTCTCTATCTGTCTTTGTCTCTCCCCTCCCCCGACCCCCACTCTCTGTCTCTCTTGCTCTCTGTCTCAATCTCTGTCTCTCTCAATCTCTCTCTCTCTGTCTCTCCACTCCCCGACCCACTCTCTCTGTCCTTCTCTCTCACTCTCTCTTGCTTGTCTCTCCCCTCCCCCGACCCCCACTCTATCTCTCTTGATCTCTGTCTCTCTGTCTGTCTGTCTCAATCTGTCTCTCCCCTCCCCGACCCCTATTATCTCTCTCTGTCTCGCTCACTCTCTCTTGCTCTCTGTCTTTACTGTTTACAGGTGGACTGTGGACATTAATTTATTTTTTAAGATGACCACACCAACCGGAGGTTCGTCTCATTCGTCTAATCAAGGGACTACCGAAGGGAAGGGGAGAAATAAAGATCCAGGCTGGAAATATGGTATTTTGGTGAATCCAAATAATAGGGACTGGGTAAAATGCAACTTTTGTCAGAAAGATTGTAAAAGAGGGATCCACCGGTTGAAACAACATCTAGCAGGTATTTCTACAAATGTGACAGTTTGCTTGAAGGTGACACCCGAGGCAAAAGAAGAATTAAACAATATATGGAGCAATCAAAACAAGCAAGGATTGAAAAGAAATGTTTGATTAGGGAAGCGGAAAGTCGAGATGATATTTTTAGAGATTCAATTTCCAAAGATTCATCCTTTAAGGTGAATCAAGTTGACGACATTCTTGCAAAGCCTCTTCGGATGAAAGGTCCTTTAGATAGATTTTGTACTCCTAATCCTGAAGATTCAAAGGGCAAATCTATCAAGGATAAGAAGCATGAGAAGGAAGCACGAGAAAGGGCCATCCAATACATAGCTAGGTGGATGTATCAAGTTGGAATTTCATTCAATACCGTGTGTCTAAATAGTTTCCAAACAATGTTAGAAGCTATAGGACAATTCGGTCCGGGATTGAAAAACCCTACCTACCATGAAGTTCGTGAGACCCTTCTCCAGAAGGAGATTCAAAAGACTCAAGAAATAGTAGATTTACAAAAAGCCAGTTGGGTGAAGTTTGGTTGTACTATCATGTCTGATGCACGGACAGATGGGAAAGCCGTACTTTGATAAATTTTTTGGTCAATTCACCTACTGGAACTGTGTTTTTGAGGTCTATTGATGCATCTCAATATGTCAAAGATGCAAAGTTGTTGGCCGACTTATTGAACAAGATAATTATAGAGGTTGGTGCGGAGAACGTGATACAACTTGTCACAGATAATGAAGCAAGCTATGTTGCTGCAGGAAAAATGTTGATGGCAGTCCATCGTCACTTATTTTGGACACCATGTGCTGCCCACTGCCTAGACTTGATATTTGAGGACATTTCCAAGGTGTCTCCAATCAAGTCAACCATTCGGAGGGTAAGGATGGTTACTACATTTATTTATGCACATACGAGGGTGCTTGCTATAATGAGGAAGCATACAAATGAAAAGAATCTTGTCCGTGCAACTGTGACTCGCTTTGCCACAATTTATTTGAATATGCAAAGTTTGTTGGATTGTAAAGATGATTTGAGAAGAATGTTTACATCTAGTGAATGGACAAGTAATAATAAGTGGGCAAGAAAAATTAAAGGAAAGAAAGCACAAGATATAATTTTGAAGACTCAATTTTAGAAGGGAGTTATTTATGCACTAAAGATATTCAAGCCTCTTGTTATGGTTCTGCGCTTGGTTGATGGAGAGAAGCCGTCAATGGGTTACATTTATGAAGCCATGGAACGCGCCAAGGGAAGTATCAAGAATGCCCTGGATGGAAAAGTGGACAAGTATGGTCCACTTTGGGAGATCATTGATAGGAGATGGGATTTTCAGCTTCATCGTCCTTTACATACAGCTGGATACTACCTTAACCCTCAATTCTATTATGCAAATCCAGAGATTGATTCAGATGATGAAGTGAAGCAAGGACTATATGATGTCATTGAGAAGTTAGTTCCTGATCCTAATGTACAAGATGAGATTACCAAGGAATTGGCGTGTTATAGGAATGCTATGGGTTTCTTTGGGAGAGAAATGGCCATAAGACAACGTACCGCATCTAATCATGGTATATTTCTATATGGACTACTAGTACATTTATTCATTAAATTCTTTTTTATGTGACAATTAAATACTATTTGGATCTCTTATGTAGTTAATTGGTGGGTGGATTTTGGGAGCAAAACTCTTAATCTGCAAAAGATGGCCATTCGCATCTTGAGCCTCACTTGTAGTGCATCTAGCTGTGAACGCAATTGGAGTACATTTGAACAGATTTTGATTTTTATTAACTTTCATTGAATAATACATGTTATGTTTTTTTATTCTATATTAATCTAATAATGATATTTTTCTAGGTGCACACTAACAAAAGGAATAGGTTGGAGCAAAAGAAGCTGAATGATCTCGTGTTTGTGCAATACAACCAACGCCTTCGAGATCGCTTTTTACGTTTCCAACAAAGTGAACTTGACCCTATAAGCTTGGAAGATATTGATGATTGTAATGAGTGGATAGCACATCATCATGATAATGAAGATGTTGTACATGAAGATGAAGACCTCACATGGTTCGATGTTGAGATTGCTGCAGGAATTGGTGAAGAAGAAGGTCCACGTACAAGGACAACATCAAAGAAACGTTGTTTAGGGAAGGGGAAAGCAGTTGCAACAAGTTCCACATTAGAGTCTATTGATGAGCTTGAAGTTGGGTCAGATGATACAACGGAGGACTCTGAAGGTGAACTTCCAC
This sequence comes from Zantedeschia hybrid cultivar, assembly GCA_030544215.1. NCBI lineage: Eukaryota > Viridiplantae > Streptophyta > Magnoliopsida > Alismatales > Araceae > Zantedeschia > Zantedeschia hybrid cultivar. The sequence continues at coordinate 2,750,305 of JARZZO010000007.1, forward strand.
TTGAGCAAGATGAGGATTCTGAGAGTGATGAATGAGTGAGGCTTGAGAGTTGTGAAAGGAATGTATTCATAGGCTTGTTAGCCTTATTTGGAAATGTTGGCTACTTATTTTCTTAAGGAACATTTGAATGTTGTAATAGACTTATCTTACATTTGTACATTTATATTGTGTTTGCTTAGCATTTCATTGATAAATTTCATTATGGTGAATTTAATTAGTAGTAAAATGTCTATGAATTTGTTGACTACATATTTGAGTAATTAAAATTTATTTCAATTACTTTGATTTAAAATTATATGGTTATATTTGATAATTTAAGTGAATAAATATCATTATGTATGATTATTTGGCTATTTTGTATAATAAGTAAATTATAAATATATTTTTTTTAAATGTCGCTTCAAACGCCTAGGCCATCGCCTAGGCGTTTGAGGCTAAGGCGACCCCCCGGTCGCCTCAGTCGCCTCTCGCCTCTGACTACATAGCTTGGCTCGCCTTAACCTTTTTCATCGCCTAGGTGAGCAAGGCGATCGCCTTTGATAACATAGAAGAACATGGTTGTCAATCCCATGCCGTCCGAGCCGGAATTGGTCGGGATGTCCCATCCCAGTGAGAAAACGGGATGGGACAATTTCTTGTTTGTCCTAGTTAGTGTTCCGATCTTTCCCGGCCAATCACGGCTTGTCTCGGCTCGTCGCAACTAGAATTATATTTTAGCCCAAGAGTTTCCAAATTTCTCAAGTTATTAGGAGTTTCACTTGATAAATATAATCCTTTATAAACCCATAAAGCCATCCTAAACACGTTAATGCATCAATTTTGTGTTATTTCTATGTGAAATGTTTATTTTGCTATTATATATAGCATATATATGTTCCATATTTACTGGAATATGTATGATAACAATTCTGGGACGGGACACCGGAATTGTCCGGACACTGGGACGTCCCATCCCGATTCCTAATAGAAAAACGGGACGAGGACCGGGATGGGATTGACAACTATGATGGAGAAATAGCACCAATCGATGAAGGCCGTGAGAGTCTTTTGAGATGGTTGAGAAACATAGAAAGAAGATGAAGAGGGAGCACATATTAAGGGATATGGTCAACTTTTTCGATGGTACCAAGAAAGGAATGTTGAATAAAAGTATGTTATATGAGAGAGTGGAATGCCCCAACTCCGACTGGAAAAGAAAAGCAGCCAACAATAAAAACCAGTGGTATATTTGGTGCTAAGGCAGGAAGAAATTTTCTAGAGAGGAGGAGAGGAGGGAAATGTTTTCTTTTTTATTTTGAGATGGGATGGTACCCACAGAGGGGGGGGGGGGGGGGGGCGGCGCAATGTGCTGGGTATATCACTCTAGGGAAACGCAGGGCTCAAACCCATGACCTGCAGGAATTTAACTCGCCGAAGACCAGGGCCTTACCACTATGCTACTCACCTGCCCCGAGGCAGCGAAATGCTATGTAATAAAGATTCAAAATTTTAGGTTAACAGCAGACATGCAAGTTTTAAGTCCCGTGCTTCTGTGTACATTGAAATGACTCATGCGCTACCGAAGTGCGTGACATAAAGTAAACAAGAGTCCTGGATTAGAAAATACAGTGGTACTAATAAATTAACACCTGACCTGAACAACATCAGAGGGTCATTTGAGTTGATTGATGTAAGATGGCCAAAGAATATGATAATTGATCAACCAAAATTAGTGAAAGCACTAGAAAGTTTTAGACACTACTGTCATAACGACACTACTAAAGGTAAGGAAATAATGGAACTAGGCATGGATAGAATCCTGCAAGGAACATGAATTATTTTCTGGTACAATAAACCATGTTGCATGTAATTGCCTATGTAGATAAAAATTCACAGTGAAGTCTTCTATTAATCACATCTTTAAGCATGCCCAATCTGTCTAAAATCCAATAATTTTGTATTCAGTCCCAATCATTGTTTAGTTTCTGTACCCTGCCCTGGATGCTCCCAGAACAATCCACTTATATGGTTTTAATTGCAATTAAAACTAGCCCCCAAAAGGGAAAAAAAACCATAGTATACTTTCAGCTTTTCTTTTTTTCGGCAAACAATCAAAAGTAAATTTTCAGTCTCAACTTCACCCAGTTTTTTTTTCTATTTTTTAGGTTCTGGATTGCGTCAATGCTGCACTCTATCTTCAAATGCCACATTTCTTCAACTGAAATAAAATGTCTCAATTAAGTTGGTCATAGCATACCATGAACAAGAAGCATAATTTTACGTTCATCTTCATCTTCAAAGTCCATCTTCAGCTCTGTTCCCCTTACAGCTCCAGATCGCAAAAGTTGTCTATCTTCCCACTGAGCATTGTCAGCTGTCAGCTGTGACATCTTTTTGCTCTGAGCAAGGGTCATTAGACTCCCATCTTTCCTAGTCTGCAGTCCACAGGAGGCACACATAAGGTAACAGCTTGAAACATTCATCATGAAATTGTGCTGAAAAGAAGAGTTAGCAAGGGATAGAAACAACAGGCATGACTTGCAAACACATTCACTTGGCAAGTATTATATGAATGTAAAGCTATAAAACACTAGTAAACAAAAGAAGAAAAAAAACTATACCAGTCTCTTTGCTAATTCTGCCTCTTTCTTTTGATATGAAGAATCATCCCCAAAAAAGAATGATGAGCTATCACTATCATTCATTGTACCGTGTTCTTCCCTATCATACCTGCAGATCGTTGGATAAAAAGATGGACATTAGGATATGCGCATGAAAACAAAAGTGGACACTGGATAATTCCTTTTAATTGTGTAGAAGGCACCAAAGAAATCAATTAACCAACAGCTCACAAAGGTAGGAATATCAATACGTAGACCAAATGAAGTAAAATCAGTTGATACAAACAATCTAATCAGAATTGGGAAAGAATGAGAATTTGATTTAAACACTTCTGTCACATCTTGGATGTTTTGGTTCTCAAAGCAATTATCTCATCCCAGGTTCAATCTTTTCCCCGTAGAAGCTGGATGTGAAAGTGCAAACATTATGTTCTTATTTCCACCATCCAAGAAGGGAAAAAGAATGAAAATAATTTGTAATAGGCAGCTCGAGCATTTCCAACCATAACAAATGGGCATTTGCATGGTCATATTGTCGTTCTCATCACAGGACTTCTCAGATTTCCCAGCTCCCAATGCCACGTGCAATGTCTAGATCCCAAGGACTTCAATGTCAACTTTTGGAAAGTTGGATAGCGTGGATAGTAATATGCAAAATGAAGCCTAATTAACACCAACATGGGCAAAGAATAATGACAAAGCATGACTCCACCTATAAGTTCAACAAACCTTGATGAATAATACATAAGAAAAGGTTCTTAGGAATATTGTGCGACTCAAAAATAAATTAATCCAGATACAACCATTAACACCCCCCCCCCTAAAAAAAAAAAAAACCATTATGTCCATTAAAATAGAAAACTAAAAAGGCCCAATGACCAGCGTCATTTCGGTCATGTTTGATTGCAGGATACTAGGATAGGGATAGGGATAATCCGGGTTAGTCTTAGAGACCCCGATTAAGTCAGTCCTGATTTAATCCGGTTTTGGCTATTCCGAGATAAGTTACTCTTGTTTCAAAGTAGAGGTTAGCTTAGGATAGGTACATAGAATCTTCATTTAAATATTTTTTAAGTTAATACATACTTTCATTTATCATATGTGTATTTTGAATCAATCATAATCAGATAATAATTATTTAGATGAATTTTATATCATTCAAATATCCTTAAATGTATTTTAGGTAATAACAAGAATATGATTTAAGTAATTTATATAAATAAGTTTCATTACTAAGAATAAAAATATAGTAAATTTCATTATTATCTCTCCACATAATTATTAAGTGTGCTTCATATATTAGTAATTAATTTATTTAATTGTTTATTAATATTTTATTTTGATATTAATCAAATGTTTTATCGTTAAATGGAGCATAATAATGTTAATCAAAATAACTATGGTCCATGTTAATTAATATTAATTAATCAAAATAATATTAAGTAATATATATTAATCACAATAAATATTATCAACATTAATTAACATTTATTAATATTATTTAATAATATTGATTAATCTTTATGAATATGTATTAATCAATGTAATATTTATTAATATTATTGATAATAATTAACATTTATTACTTAACATTTATTAATATTTATTAATATTCAAATAGAACATTAACACATGGGCTAACCCCTTCTATCCCACCTCTGGGGGTGGGATACGTTAGCCCAGGCTAAAGCCTGGTTAGCACCCGTTTAAACCATTTTTAACTCGGATAGATTAACCCCGCAATCAGACTACAAAATGGGTTAGAAGTGGGATAACCCGGGTTATTCGCGGGCTAACCCACAATCAAACAGGGCCTTCAGGATCAACCTCATCTGTGATCTGAACATGATTATGGGAGTCTCACAAACATGAGTGCACTCACATGTGCACACACAACTAAGAACATGAATACCTGCTAGCTGCCCACTTCGCACGCATGCACACATAGGTGCAGACATACACATGCACCCAAACACCCACGCACATGGGGACAGAGAGAGAGAGAGAGAGAGAGGTATGCCCAGTTTATCAGCTTCAACTCATCAGAGACATCAATAAACAATAAAGACCAGTAGATACCATGCACGGTCAGCATCATAGTCCATGTCTTGCTGCATTTCCTCTGGAACACCATAGTTGCGCTCAGTAGTTAAAGTACTTTCGTCAACCTCCGTGACCTGAAGCAAAAACATGCATTGATTTAATGTTTTATACCTCCATGGTTACAACTGAAAACACTTGCATACAACAGAAAACAGTTCATCTTTTTAGTTTCGCCAGTGAAGCATTCTGTGTCAAACGCATAATATGTTCAGACTTAGACTACTACCTTGTAATCAAGCTATTTAAAGAAATACGTAATGTCTCAAAGTTTGTTTAGCTTATATATGTGTATAGTCTGTGTGTGTGCCACCGAGTGCAGTATCACAGGCATAGGTAGGACTACTTGCAAAAAAGGGTTATCAATCTAGTCCTTAATCTTTAGCATTCTAGCAATTCACATGAGGGAATTGCTAGAAATACGTAATGTCTCAAAGTTTGTTTAGCTTATATATGTGTATAGTCTAGAAATACGTAATGTCTCAAAGTTTGCTAGCAATTCTAGCATTCTAGAAATACGTAATGTCTCAAAGTTTGTTTAGCTTATATATGTGTATAGTCTGTGTGTGTGCCACCGAGTGCAGTATCACAGGCATAGGTAGGACTACTTGCAAAAAAGGGTTATCAATCTAGTCCTTAATCTTTAGCATTCTAGCAATTCACATGAGGGAATGGTTAACACAGATTATAGGCCAATGTTATGATAAGAACTGGATCTTCCAGGAGTGTAAAGCCTTAGAACTGCCATGGAAGTGGACGAATATTTAGAGCAGATGATGTGGATCCTATGATTCAAAGTGACATATAAACTTTTCTCCTTTTCCTTCCCTGAGAGTTGTTCTCAAAGTCACTAGAGTAAAAAAAAAAGGATTGCAAACGTGCATAAACCTCATTCAAAAAATGGTTTGCAGGATTGGATGATTCTGATCTGCATCGATCAGATTAAGCCACTCCCTGACATGATTTATTTATTTGTATTTGTATTTTATTTTTTTGGTGGGGGGGTTGTGTGGGGGGGGACCTGATCCGCTACTTAAAATGGAGCAAAATATAAAAAAAATGCCAGATTGACCTAGAATTAGGTCAAAATACCTTGGACTTGGCTAGGATCAGTCAATCCAACTTGGACTGGCTGATCCAAGGTTGATCCGACCCTTTCCAATCTTTGAGCTGGGAACTCTGTCCAACCCCAGCCACCCTGAACCCCTGTTTGAACGTTACTGTCTCATGTACATTTTATTGATTTTTTTTTCTGATTTTTCTATTTTTTGTTTTTTGAAAGCGGACGATACCACAATTGTATTAAATGTGAAAAAAAGGATATTCATGTATAGAATGAAAAGTTCACAAAAGATCCAGTCAAAGATGCACCAAGATGGTGATTGTATCAACTCCCTCCTAATAGAACAAAATGGGAGGAGCTCTGGAGCTGTCCAACTTTACATTGCACAAAAGCCTAGCCCACTCTCCAACTCTATAAGAAAGAAAATCAGCAACCTAGCCAGGGTCCCAGCTTCTTTCTTGAAGATCCTTCTGTTTTGCTCACCCCAAATGGCCCATAAAGTAGCATGTAAGATCAGCCACCATACAATGTGGTCCTCCTTCAAGGCCTGGAGTGACAGCCATCAACGGAGCAGGGTGTCCACATCGCTCATCACTTGCCTAGCGATACAGATTTTGGAAAAACAAGATGGTCCACATTTTCCTCGTAAAGCTGCAGCCCGCGAATAGATGGTCGAAGGACTCATCCTCTTCTCCACATAGCCTCATCCTCTTCTCCACGTAGGGAGCAAACTGCCGAGACATCCCATCTAAAGCGTATGAGCCTGTCACAAGTAGGAAGTCTGCCAATGGATATCCTCCACATGAGAACCTTCACCTTTGGCAGGGGTTTTCAGGGCCCAAATATGATGGAGGAATGGGGTCCTGGTGCCTCCATCCATGATCATGTAGGATACCAACTTGACAGAAAAGGTCCCTGAAGAAGTCCACCCCCACCTCCAAGAATCCTGCAAAGAATTGTCTATCTGATAGGCCTATAACATAGCCATGAGCTCCACCAAGTCTTGAATCTCGTCATCACGCAAATCCCGTCTGAAGGAAGGTTTTCGCCCCCCTCTATTAGAGGGTTTCTCTCGCCTATGCTACTGTTGTCCGTGGGGTGGATGATATGCTGAAGGACCAGGGGAATAGAATAGTCATAGGACCTGGACCACACCACTTATCCAGCTAAAAGAGACATCACTGTCCATCCCTAAAGATACCTGAGTGGTGGCCAAAATAATATCAATAGCCTGAAGAATGCCCCTCCAAACAAAGGAAACACTACATAACACCGGAGGCTGCACATCCCAAACTCTTGTCTTCGAATAATACTTTTCTCTAACCACTTCAAACCACAATCCTGCGGTTGTTGAACCTAGTCTCCACAACCATTTTGACAATAGGGCTAAGTTGAAGTCCTGTATATTCTTAATCCCCAGCCCCCCATTCTCCCCACTCCTACAAATTCTTCCCCAACTCAGAAATGTTACACAGGAGAGCATCCAAATTTGCTCCTACCTCAAGTGGCCATCATCATATTAACCAGTAAATTTACACAAATATTGCCCAACTACACTTGTTTTATGAGTAAAACTAGACCAATGAACAAGTGAAGGCAAAAAGGAAATCTAGGGGCACTTGTTCCCATACCAAGCTAACCTCGTGAAGGAGAAGAAGGAAGAAACCAGCTAACCTCGGGGTTTCGACAGTGATCCAACAGCGACCTAGCAGCGACCCGTTGAGGCTTCAACAACACACTTCTCTCCTCAGAGGTAGGGTGACACTGTCCTGCTATCCTTTAGCTGGTAGATTAAAATCCGCTTAGACACCTAAATTAGTTTAATAGACGATCATAAATGTTAAAAAGGAGTCTCTGTCAAATAAGATTTCTTGAATGATTTTTTTATAAAATTGATGAAGAAAGTCTATCAAATGAAACTGCTTCCTTTTACTGATGATTTTGATTATTGAATTATGATAGTTCAGCAATTACGATCATTATCTCATAACCTCCATGATTACGATTTTGTAAGTGCATTGTTATGAAGAAAATATTTCTTGTTCTCTGTTTAAGTACATGATAAAGAAGTAACACTGCAACACTAACGGGACGGAGTCTATGATTTATCTCTTAGGGATAACGGGATAACCGAGTCTTACTCCTTACGCTCTTTCTTTTCGGTTTTCGATGTGGCCTGGAGCCTTACCCAACGCTTGCTCCTTACGATTGGCCTTGTTGGGGCGTGGAGCATTTCCCAACGCTTGCTCCTTACGGTTGGCGTTATTGGGGTGCGAAGCCTTACCCAACGCTTGCTCCTTACGATTGGCGTTGTTAGGGTGTGGAGCCATACCCAGCGCTTGCTCCTTACGATTGGCGCTATCGGAGCGCGGAGCGTCTCTATAATAATGGGGTCAGTGTCTAGACTTGAGACATTCCCGACAAGGCAGAGGGTAGAAACCCTACTTTAAGTGTACTCTTGACTTGGGCATGGTCTATGTGGTATGGAGACCACATCCCCAAATCAGTTGAAAGACCCATCTCACTCAGAAGAGTGTCCAGAAACTCTCCAGGGCAGACAGGTAGAGGTTTTGCCACCGTTAGTGGGGTGGTCCCTTGATCCTTCTTAAAGATAAAAAGTGATTTTTTTTTTACGGCAGGAAGCCGATCATGACATTTCAAAAATGTGACAAATGACAATTATTATTTTAAGTCCATTCCTATTTTCCTTTGAAATAAAGGAACACTAAGGAGGAGATCATAAGAAAAGTGTCGAACATGATAATTGTGATCTTATTGACCACCAAGTCTGGAAAAACTTAGAACGATTATTCACTCTAATAATGAAATGATGAAACAATACTTCTGCAAAGGTTCTTATGAACTATGATGATTCTTTCAAATGATTCATGTATGATGCAATCAAATATTTCACTATTCATATACTTATTTGATTATTAACACATTCTTCTACTTAAATGGTGCACGAAAGGACTTTAATTTTTAATATCGGATTAGTAGAGAGTAAATGATCCCTACTGAGTTTTGGGTAAAAAACTCATAAAAGTTAATTAAATGTTTTTCAGGAGAGAATTATTGACACAATAGGGCTATGTTTCCGGCTTCAACAGTTGCACAGTGCTAGTGGTATGCATAGTCTTAATTGGTCTATTGTGTGCCTTTTATACTTGGCTATGTAATATCTTTCTTTTGACAGTGTGTTCAAGGACATGTGTATCTACGGAAACACCAATAATAAGAATATATGTTAGTTTGCGATTTCCATTGTTATTCTTATTTGTACTTTTGTGCCATCGACCCAAGGTCCCAAACTGATCCTGGTTATGACAAACCTCGGTTCGGGTGACGGGTCCATTCTTGTGTATATTTCAGAATATAAATTCAAAAGGGTGAGGCTGTCACAGTAGTCGATCAAATAGGCACTTGGAAGTAAGAAAGTAAACAGCACATGCATACTCTCCACCATAGTAACCTCTGGACCTAAAAGAAGCAAAATCATGTAACCCTTTCAGCACATGATAAGCTGCCATGCAAAAACATAGTTTTGGCTTTGTATTGCGTGTCCATATTAAGACAGCAGAAAGCTCACCACCAAATACTAAATGTGATGGTTATGCCACTTCTAGAGCAGTTGTCATGACATATAGGCATTATATACATGCACAAGCATTTACTGCAACTCATTTAGGCATAAGAACCCCAAAAGGTAAACAAATAAAGCTTGAAGATTACCCATACCTTAGAGCCTGCAGCTGAAAATGTAAGCTGATGTGATCTTCTAATATGATGAGAGGTTGACGTTTTTTTTGAAGCACCGGAAGCACGTATTGGGACCGGAGAAGGAGACACATAGTCCCATGGAGAAGCTGCAGATACTATGTTCTAAAGTTGTTAATTTCATGTTCCAAAAGAACAGCATAATGAAACCATTCACCATACAAGCTTCTTCAATGAAATATCTAATGTTTGAGGTACCATACCTGTAGAACGAGGTGTATGGCCACCCAACCATGGGGAGACCAACCGTGCATCAGGTGAGGCCACAGCCAGCATGGGTGCTGGAGAAGGACGATGATGCCTACTAGCTGCTGACCGACTATCCCGACGTGGGGTGTCTTCCCATTCCCACCTTCCATCATCCCAATCAGATCGAACTGGAAGTAAGAGAAAGTTAATATCTGACTGAGACTCATAAATTATGAAAGGTTATCAGAGCCGAGCGTCAACAGTGTAAATTGGTATTAGATTAGTGGTGTAAGGAACAACACTGACCTGGTGTTCTCTTAGAACTATGGTCATGCCTAGTTCTCTTTCCTCCAAACTCTGTACTATGACTCCGCTCATGTTTGGATCCACCATTGGCATCCCTCCCAAAAGGAGGATACCTATTGTCACTGTATAGCCGTTTCTCCTTGCGACTTTCATGACTCTCAAGAGTCCAAGAGACTTCACTCCGAGAAGTTCCAGGTGTGGAGTCCTTCAAGAGAAGGGAAAACCAAAGGATGAGATTCTTCCACAACAAAGCTGAAAAGGACCTCTAAGCACAATTTGGCTAACAATTTAGAACTCAGATGTCAAAAGGACATAAAGGTCCAAGCAAAGGAACTCCATTAAACATGTTATGTTCATCTCCTGGTGAACATCAACAAGATTCGGGCAATTTTCTGTGCCCATTAAGGTTTTTGTTATTATCTTCTCCCCTTTCTATCTATATATACTTCTTGTGCGTTGCTGCAAGTACATATTCTGTCTGAATATGCTGCAGTATCTTGCTGCATTAAATTTGGTGTATAGAAAACCATGAGGGTTTTTTTTTTTTTTTTTTTGGGGGGGGGGGGGGGAGGGGTCTGTACAGACTATTTCATTATATTTCAATAAATTTGATGAAATATTAACTTTTGATAGTGCAATAAAACTAATTACAACTGAGATAAAGCAAGTGAACAGTGCCTTCACCTCATGACGTGGAGATTCTTTAGAAAGACGTGCTCTAGAAGAACAGCCATCTTGTTCCCCATGCCTCGCCTTAGTTTCTGCGACAGCCATTTGAGAGGTCAACAACACAATTTTTGTTCATTAGGGATATTAATCAGTCATGAACAGTTGTGCAACAAGTAAACAAGCTCTTAGGTCATGTAGCAGCATTAGTACAAGAGAAACCATTTCAGAGGTCCAAAACACAACTTTGGTTCATCAGAGATGTTAGTCAGTCATGAGTGAAAACCCGTAAACTGAATTACAAGTGTGCAACAAGTAACAAATTCTTAGGTCATATAGCAGCACTAGTATAAGATAACAGAGGGCACTGTCACCACCTGAAACAATTAAAAATGATGTAAAGGTAATTATCATCATCATTAGTTAATGCTAGTTGCAGATGGTAAATATGCAAGAGCCTGTGAAAAATGGGAGCACATAGGTTGGCTAAGTTACAACAGGATTTTCGAGATCAGACATATGAAAGGGAAAAAAGAAGGCAACATCTTTAGAATTTATTTATAATGGTTAAGTACATACATAACTGTGGGAACTGTTGTGGGTTCAGGTTTCTATCAGCATAATTAAACAACAAGCAAAAGTTTAGAATGATAAAGATGCTTCCATATGTCACCTTTGACCTGGATTGCATACAGAGAGGATCTGGCGGATGTTTGTTAACCAGACAACTCTGTGAGAAGAACCAGTAGGGAGGCCAGTTAGTCTTCAGTAAAACTATGATCACATCAGGTATTAATCTTGAGTTTATATATCCAGTGTAATTATACACACACCAACTAAACATCAAAGAACAAGGTCTGGTGTTTATCCCCAATGGCAAACAAATTGGGCAGCATTGATTGGCAATAAACTCCGCCATGGCCAGTCCAAAGCATATATTGACTTTTGTGTCCAATTTTAAAAGTTACTAAGTTCTTGTTGGAGAATTATAAAGAGATGAGGAAAGATTTATGTACAATATTCATTGATTTAAAGAAGGTTGATGATAGAAAACCAAGAGAACTAATTTGATGGACTTCAGAGAAAAAGAGTCTCTAAAGGGGTATATTGATGTGGTTAACGATGAAAGGGTTTTTGACAGCATGAAAACTATTGCTAAAGAGAAGTCTAAGTTTCCTACTACTATAAGACTACATCAAGGGTCATAAGAATGTTGAGAGTTGAAATGAGAGTTGCAACGGTGGAGGGATACTTTGGAATATGAAGGTTTTAGGATTAGTTGAACTAAGTCAGAATACATGACATGTAATTTTAGTAATATGAGGGTTGAGCAAGAAGACCGAATAAAATCAAAGGCCATGTTATTTCCAAAAGTAGCAACTTTCAATATTTAAAATCTATTATTTGAGATAATAGAGAGACCCAAGAGGATATTGCACATAGAGTCAGGGCAGGCTGATGGAAGTAGAGAGGTGCATTTGGATATCTCTGTAATCAATGGGTCCCTTTAAAGCTCAAAGATAAGTTCCATAGAACAGCTGTTGAGATCTACTATGTTATATGGTACTGAGTGTTAGTTGAAAGGAAAGATCACATTTAAAAAAGGTGTTGCAGAGATGATGATGATGATGTTGACATGGGTGTATAGAAAGACTAGAAAGGATAAGATTCGGAGTGGACATATACATGGTGATTTAGGTGTACTGCTTATTGACATTAAGTCTAGGGAAAATATGTCAGGATGATTAGATCTACACCAGTGTCCAAGTTAAGCATCGGTTAAGGGTTGTGATCATTAGAGTAGAGGAGGGTAGAAAAACTCGGGAAAGCACTAGAACGAGATAGTTGGATGCAGTAAGAAAGGACTTGTTCTCTGTATATTTAACTACAAATATGGCATTGGATAGATTAAAATGGTGGGATAGGATTCATGTAGCCAACCCTAAATAAATGGGATGCAGCACTAATGATGATGATTTGATTGGCAAGAGTAGAGACGGTATACATCATACAATTTATTGGTGAGATGGAGAAGATGTGAAGACGATGTTCAAGCATTGTCAAGATGTTTAAGATCTAAAGGTTTTCTAACATGACGACTTAAAATGGTTTCTAAAGTAATCAATTAAGGACATGCAAAGTGTTTTATGTAGTAAAATAAAAGAATGGGACTAACAATAGTTCAACGGATAGATTTTTTAATAAACATGATCGAGATACCTCAAAACATAACAGCATGAGGGCATAGTGGAAAAAAAGAAAATATTACTTTTGAATGAAAATGAATAACCAGAATATGAGAACGAAATTCGAAACGGACATATAAAAAGTTTAGATTGGATCTAACAAAGGTAGTTAGTATGCTCACATCCACCAAATGCCATAATTATTTTACCTGAACGAGATGCATCTTCAACTCTAAGTCCCCGATAATGGCGAACTGCACGACTTCGTTCACCGTTAATCAAGGTTTTGTCAGGATCTTCAACAGCTGGAGACTTTTCTTCTTCCTCCATGTAGTTCATGGATGGAAATTGCCTTTCTGCATGAACTTTAGTTCCGCTATTTCCAGCTGATCTCCTTTTAACACAGGCAAGGACATCGAGACCTGTTTAAAAGTCGAATGTCTTGGTCATCACAAAACTTGTGGACTGTTCTGCATAAGCTTGCTCTATCACTAAAGAGATTTCTTTTACCATCATGAGGATTTAATTTTTTCAAGCATGAATAACAAGCATAGCTCTCCCACACCTTAACTCCTTCATGACACCTAAACTCCTGTCTCGAAAACAACTACTAAACGAATCAAACCACAATTTTACAAACACAACTCAAAACATTTTGGTTTTAAATCCTATAAAGATTTAACTAGCAACTACTGCAAGTCAATGCCCCTTTCAACTAGCAAAGTGCAATAGTGACACATTCCGCTTCATTTCTTCTGACAAGAAACTAAAGTTTTTTTCTAAACAAAGTTCTGCTTAAGTATCCAGTTATCTAGGTTTGTTTTGGATCCGTGGACAAAAGAAGGTAAAAGTGACCAAACAATTCCAAGTAGCCGGCAAGCAAAGAGAACCACAACATGAGTACACAGTTATTCCAGCAGCAGCAAGAAAAGAAGAAGAAGCCACGGCAGCGGAGGACAGAGCGCTGGACACAGTCACTCACCGAGGCTGGACTTCCTCTCAGAAGGCGTCCTGAAGACGGGCCGGTCGCCGCTGCCGCTGGGGAAGTGAAGCCCTCCCTTCACATTGCTCTCCGGCTTCAAAACCGCCGACGTGGCGTCGATGCTCAGAAAATCCTCGTCTTCCTTGTTCACGCCCTTCTCCATTCCTCCCTGCTCTCGCAACCAAAAAAATAAAAAAAGTCTAAAAAACAAATTCGAGAAAATAAATGGAAGAGGAAATAAAATAGTTCTAAGAATCGAAAAAGACACAATTAGTTAACCTGCTCCATGATGCAGGATATACGAAGCAACGCCCGTCCTAAGTTTCTAGTTGGAGCTGCACAATTCGATCAGCACCACCCCCTACAAATTACCACAGAAGGAGCCCTCGATCTCGCTGCTGCCTCAGCCTCGGAAGCCAACAGGATCAGCAATCTTCCCTCCCCTGGCGTTGACGTGCTCCTACTCCGGTCCTGGCGACACAGCAACACCGCGCGGCTCCACCTCCCTCCAACCACAGGTTCCAACGGCGGCGGACGTGGCGGCGGCGACGGGAGCCGGACAGCATAGAAACCTGCTCTTCTATGGGCCTTCGTTCCCGATTCGAACCACAGGGGGATCTGGAGCGGAAGTGGGGATGTGGTTCCTGCGGCAAGCGAGGGTGGCGTTTCAGAGTTGGCGGCCGGGGCGGTAGCAGCTATGGAGAGATCGGCGCGGCCGCGAAGGCGGTCGAGAGAAGGGGGTGCGGCGCAGAGATTGGGGAGCGAGCAGTGCCGTCGACCTTTCGGGCCGTGAATCAAGAACGGGTCCGATTGGGATCGGTTCCTTTGGGTGGTACCGTGGGAGCATAGCCCGTCGGACTTCCGACATACAAATCCGTTAAAAAATAAAGGGAAAAAATATCTATATACCCCTTAAATCTTCACGGGTAACCGACTTGGGGATGCAAATGGTAACCGAGAACCTAATTATGCGACCGACGGTTAATTTGTAAGTCAATTAACGGATAATTTTTTTATAAAATTGGATAAGGTAAGGATGTAATTTTTTATGACCAAAGATTCGATTATCCGACAGATTATTATTTTATAAAATATTTAGAGAATAATCTTATTAAATGTATAATATAACAAATATAATTCTTAATCTATCTTATATCCGCATCGAATCTTATCCCATTACATCTCTGATAACCGCCGGTGCGGAGAGGGGGAGAGAGAGAGAGAGCAGGCGGTGAGATGACGGTGCCTTTCGTTGGTTTGGTAGCCGCTGCTAAAGGTAGGGCGACCCCTCTCAAATAAGCCTGAGTAGTAGGGCTGTCAACGGAGTAAATACGGAGCGGATATCACAGCATCCGATTCCGCTCCGTTTAGTATTATCCGAATATCCGACTCCGGATACTATCTGACAAATAATAAATTTTTCTATCCGAATTCGACTCCGCTGGATAATATCCGAATTCGGATGATAATTTAAATACTTAAATATTTCAACTTTGTCTTGTAATAACTTGTAAATTTAATTTTTTGTATAATCTATGAATATCATATATTTGAATTAATAAATATTCAAGTTATAAATGTTTAGATAAGTTTTAAATAACTTGAATCCTTTATTAAATATACTTTAGATAATAACAAATGACTTAAATAATTTATGTAAATAGTAAAATTACTAAAAATAAAAAATCACAATACATTTTATTATTATCGCTCAACACGTCTTAAGAATATTTTAAGTATCAAATTACCATTTATTTAAACATATAAACATCATTAAAATTAGAAGAACTTATCAAAATACATAATCGGTTGGATAATAATCGGAGCGGATATCTATTTTCAGTTTCCGCTTCGAATGTTAATCGGATAATGAAACGGATATTCGGATTTTTAACATCAATCGTTTATTCACATATAATATTAAAATATTTAATTTTTTTTAATATATTATATTGTTAAAATAAAATAAAATTTTAATTACTTAAATATCATAGAATATGAGATTATATGAAAGAAATTCATTAGTATTGACGAAACTTATAATTTGATTAATAGTTAATTTTTATTTTAACTTTTTGGAATTCTTGATAAAAAATTATAGATGTATTTTTCATTCTTTTAATCTGTTAGTTATTTGACCGAATTTTAAACCATCTTATACAAATGCCCGTACCATATTTAATTGACTATGATCGACATACAGCAAGTAACCTAAGGGGTACTAGAATGAATTGGGGTTATGTGATATTAAGGATATTAAGAAAAGCTAAATGTCATATACATTAAGTTAAATCATAACCATTGCTAAGAGATGGAGAGAGATCTACAGAGAGTAGAGAAGAAAGTTTGTACGAGGAAAAATATTTCTAAATTGGGGTAAAAAATGAAATAATTTTTTGAGTTAAAGGACAAAATGTTTTTTTATTTATTTTGTTAAAACTCTAATTTTGAGAAAGATGCATTTTCCTCAAGAGATGAATTTTTTCCATTTATTTTTTAAACTCCATCTAGTGAGGTATTTTCATATGAAAATAACTTACTGCATGACAGGTGGTTGATGAATTTTTAATTGTGTCTTGACGTCAGCAAAAAAACTAGAGAACATCTTGAGCTCTCGAGAACATCATGGTGTTCTCGAGAATATCCAAAGTAGCCGGATTGTCTCGAGAGCATTCTAACGTTCTTGAAACTATAGAAAAAATTTAAATTTTTTTGAAATTTTTCTGCTTGACGTCATAATATAATTAATACAGGAAATAGGGACATAAATGATTGTGCACGTGACATAATAAGATGAGACCGCCAGTTCCAACTCAACCATGTGGTGTAACAAATAATTCTCTTTTCATACATAATTGATGGTAGCCGGACAAAGAATATTAGGACTAGGTAAGCATGTGTAGAGCATTTGCCGGCATATGGGTTAAGCTAGAAATCATTTAATTCAACCGTGTGACGTCACCATCGAGCTTTCCATGTAAACAAGAGCTTAAATAACCATGCACGTTAAATCACATCAACGCCTTGTAGTTACTTAGACACATAAAAACCTGGCTTAGAACTTTGAACATCTTTCTGGGAAGCATCCTTTGTTATCTGCTGTACAACGAATATAAAGAAAAATATACAAACACAATTTCAATGTTCAAAAATCAAAAAATAATTAGAAACGAATCCATGTTGAACACATCAGCCGGGTTGTGGCCGTCAGCTCGAAGAAAAAAACCAGCTGGTGCTCTTCGCTTTGGTTTGAACTCCTCCTCCTCAAGGGCAAGGCCTGCCGTTGTTGACGGAGCCATACGTGCAACCCGAAGGCCCTGAACCAGGGCCACCACCCTTGGGCAGCAGCTGTAACAAGCCAAAGGGGATGTTGTTGTCACCACGCAAGGACCTTCCTGCCTGCAGAGGTCTTGCCTCTGTCACAGGCTGGAGAGAAATGAAGAGCAATGCTACCAGGCAGAGTATGGATAGGAATCTAAAAAGCTTCCTACTGTTAGAACCCATCATGTGAGGAAGAGAGAAGCAAAGTTCTAGCTGCTCTTCTAAGGAAGATGGGAGGTTTTTGACCTCAGGTTGATACGGAGGCTCAGAGAGAGAGAGAGAGAGTAGTAAGGTTATAGCTGCTCTTCTAAGAGAGACACAGTAGCAAAGTTACAGCTGCTCTTCTAAGGAGGATGGGAGGTTTTTGAGCTCAGGTTGATATGGGAGCTCAAAAGGAGGAAGGGGGTGGGTATGATCTCTCCTTGCCGATACCTATGATGGAATATATATATATTGTGTGTTAGGAGAGAGAATAGGGTGGCGAAGAGGTCATACATATTATATTATTATTAGTTGGGCTTTCGTAATGTTATGCTAGTCTAAACGTTCGGGGGTTGACCAGGACTCGGCCGGATTCTAACTATAAGGGCAGTCTACTGGTCAAAGGTTTTACTTTGGCGCACCACGCGGGAAGAACTGCTCCAGTTAAGACGGACCCGATCTTTTTAAGCCATGTGTACAGATGTGATTCAACATTTGCTTTCTAATGACATAGGGATGGAAATTTCCCGGGTTCAAATTCTTTGGATTCTTTGAATCTGTTTTACATTCATTGATTAATGAAGGATTAATTAGACATCAGTGATTGGAGAGATTAAATTTGAGATGAAATTGTTGAGCTTAATTTGCATGCTATGACTATTAGATATTGTTGAAGATGAAAATTATTTTTTAGATACAGTTGACAGATATTTAGTTTAACATAAGATCGAATTACATGATGAAAACAGGTCCCTCTGTACATCTAAATTTTAAATGCGACATTTTTTTTGTTTTCTGTTTGTGTCAATTCAAATATCAATATTGTTCTTAATTAACTGATCAACATCATTGTGTGGCAGCTAGTTATGGGAAAAGGATCAAATGAACTTGGAATGTATCTAACTTAGATGCGTCACCCTCAAAATCCTCTTCTCGTTATATTTTAAAAAAATAAAAATCATTAAAAGTTTTTAAATATTAAATTGGGTTCCTTAAGATTATTCTCATTTTTAGGACTTTAATTTTTATTGTTCGATCATGAAAGTCAATCAGTCGTCAGATTGAACACCCACCAAAAGATATGATTAAAATACTATAAAAAAATAAATTAGATTAACCCTTGCGATTGATCCTCTTTATTTGAGTTTTAGTTTTAATCTTTCAATTAAGAATGCACTCAATTGGACAACTACGGTTGAATTTTTTGTTTGAACGGTGAAAATTAAATCTCAAAAAATAGAAACAAAGCTAAGGATGGATAAACAAATATTTTTAAATTTTTATTTAATTTTTAACGCTGAGATGGAAAAAAAAAAAACTTGCAACGGCGCCTGGGAGATCGTACGATTCGCGCGTTCCCCCTACACCCATACATGCATTGTACAAGTGTGCGCAGAATGCGCGAGCCATTCGATCAGTGATCAAACAACTCGGGCAATTTGCCTGCCTGCCCACCCAGGCGCCCATTGGCGCAGAATTCAAGTTTTTTAATTTTTTCTTTAAATGTTGCCATCTAATGTTGATCGGATGGCTGCCATTAGTTTTTGTAACAGTTACTTTATGACTGCCATTAATTTTCAAGTAGGAAAATCACATGCTGGCATATGAGCGGAGTTCACGGCATAACTGTCAATCTTATCCCACAGAGAAAATGGGATGGGACAGTTTCTAGTCTGTTCCAGCCCATCCCGGCCTGTCTCGGTCTATCCCGGCCTTTTCCAACTAAAATGTGTATTTTTATATGAGATTTTCCTAAATACTTAAATTCTTTATAAACTTTCATTTGATGAATATACTTGTCTATAAACCCATAGTCTATCATCAATGCTTTTATTACATTAATTTTGTGTTAGTTCTATGTTTATATATTTATTTTCATATTATTTATTGTATATGTATGTCTTATATTTTTTGAAACGGGACACCGGAATCGTCTGGCAATGTCTCATCCCAATTAAAAAATCAGGATAGGGATCGCGACGGGATTGACAACTATGGTTCAAGAGGATCTAACTGGGAGACAGGGATGGTTATTGTCACCAAAAGAATTTTTTGCCTTCATGAAGAATTTTTGCCTTCATTATTCATGCAAAAGAGAGAGATCATTGTCTTTGTCAAGAGTTTCATTGCCCTCCTACTCTCCAATCCTGTAGTCATGCTTGGCAACCATCCATCTTGATTTATTAGGTCATTTTGTTGTCCTTCTCAATATCCCCTTTCTCTCGGACAACACTATCACTCTTTATCTTGATCTTGCTCTCTCTCCAACAACATTGTTATTTTTATAATTTGATTTCATAATTTTTATCAATGTTTTTAATTTTTGGTTGGACTTCCTAAAAATATTTTTATGCATATGTCTTAAATAAGAATTGTATGAAAACACACACATACGAATAGAAAAATACTACCATGCGGTCTACCGTAAGACCAAGGCCTAATTCTCTGCCATCCCCGTATCTTAAAAAACAATAAGAATCATCAAAAATTTTTAAATATTCCTTAGGACTTAATTTTCATCATTTGATCGTGAAACTCAATTATAGTCGTCCGATCAGGTGCGTGTATAAAAATAATTTAATTTTTTTTAAAAAATAATATAAAATAAAAAAATATTTCAATTGCCTCAAGGGTTGTTCCCATCCCTTGAAATTTTAGTTTGGTTCACCAATTAAAGAGGTTTAAATCCACTAAAAGCGTGGTACAGCTGGACCACATAGCTGCTGCACAGTAGCAATCCCCTCTCTCTCTCTCTCTCTATATATATATATATATATATATATATATATAAAAGAAACTGTTACAATCTGCTGCTTTGAGTTTGTGCGCTGGCAATGGATTGTTCCCAAAACCATCGGATTAGAATCCTTCGGTCTAAAAAATCAAAACCAAAAAGTGAAAAAAAAAAAAACAAATTACCAGACCTGTGCATGGAGCGCGGAGAAATCGCCTCCGCGTCTTGCTCCGTGGCATGACCGGACGGCTCCCCTATTTGTTTCTGTTTGTTTGTTTGTTTTTTTTTTTTTTAAATCGTCATGCCTTACCCTCCATGAATGTTAAGCGCCTAAGGCGCCGCAACATTTTCTAAAAAGTAGGATCTGCTCCCAATGGACCTAAATAGGACAGTACATAGTGTAACGATGACGCAGGGTTAAAATTGGAATCATATTTCCAATCAGCAATTTGCTCTGATAATTACTCTCTCTCTATTTCTTAATTACTTTCTCATGTATATGCATATAAATTATCCTTCATTATAAAAAGATCATGCTTTTTAAGAAAAATATAAAAGATAATATAGATCAGTGCATAATATTTCCAATATTAATTCAGTCTTTAGCTATTCATCTAATAACTTTTGAGAATAAAAATGTGGATAAAGACACAATAACCTCTTTTATAAAGGTAGAACTTCTATTTAATAGTTGCCCTACGACATCCTTAATCCTCAATGTCTCTAACAGCCAAATGAAATGGGAAGGTAGGGACATCTACCATTAGTGTCCTAGAGAACTCCAATCGAAATGGGAAGGCAAGAAAGAAACCTCCTAGATCTTATTGCTTTTGGATCAGAGTATACTCGCTAACAAAGACAGGTATAGTACTAGATTTCCATTGTACTAGTCAGGTAGGGTGAATCATTTATCTCACTAACAAAGACAGGCATAGTACTAGATTTACCTTTATTTCATGTGAATAAAAATATACTTTAGTTTAAAGAATAAGGTTCAAAAAATACCATCTCTCTTCTTTTTTTGAAATTGGGAGGGGTGGGAACCCCAAATCTAATTTAAAGTTAAGAAACATCCAACGTTACAGCCTGCCAAACAGATTGAGGAATGTTTGAAGGATCATACATAGATGCTTGATTACAAAGCAGAGCATACCTTGCCATAGCATGGGCAGCGCCATTAGCTTCCCTGGAACAAAACAGAGATTGAAAGTTTGAACAGAGAGAATGTGCTGGCAGTCATGTATCACAAGACTAATCTTCCGAGGCGAGTGTTCCTTGTTCAAAACAGCATCAATTACCTTCTTTGCATCTCCCTCAATAATGACTTGACAAGAATAAGAAGAAGCAAGTTTTAAACCCAGCTTGATAGCATGAGCCTCGACCTCAAGGCGATCAATGCTGTCACTAATTTCAGTTACACAAAGTAGAATCTGTCCTCGATCATCTCTCACAACAATTCCTGCAGCTCCTTAATTTGTCAAAAGATATGGCTCCATTAACATTTATTTTGACTGCACCTGGTGTGGGAGGCTCCCATTTTTTACTCAGTTTCTGTTTCCGGAGGGGGCAATGTTGATAGCTTTCCAACCAAAGTGAGGAGTCATTTATCGCTTGTCTCATGACCTTAATGGGATGAACATTTGAGGTCACAAAGATCTTGTTGTTTTTGGTCTTCTATAAATTCCAGAGGATGGCAAAGCACATAGTGATATGCTTCTTATCAAACTTGTTTTCTGCAAAAGGGGCCACACTCCGTTGGATGCTCTTTTGATGAAGGGGCTGCCTAATCTTGCGAGGAAGCTTCAATTCACTCAACCAGACTAATCTCGCGAGGAAGCTTCAATTCACTCAAGAACCTGTAAGCAGACTTCATGGTGAGATTTCCATCTTCAGTGCCTTTCCAAATCAATTTATCTCCATTCGGCTTTGGAAAATTTGGAATGGGGGTATTTAAGGTAATGTCAGCAACTCCTGCACAAATAATTGCCTGACTTTATGAACATTATAAGTGTTATGGCTGATTAGTTCCGCTACTCGGGTAGGGATAATGCCTGAGAAATCCGGTTTGGGTTGTAGAGAGATGGAACAGTTGAGAAGCCAATGATCAGCCCAAATATTTGCACTCAAACCATCCTGAATTGAAATAAAGGAGCCCCATCTAAGCTTTTCTCTGACAGATAGAATAGCATTCCAAGTATCTGAGGCAGCCTCCCTCAAGAAGGTTGAGCAAAGAGAGGCATGATCCTGGAGGAAATTCCAAGATGATTTAGGGATGGCAGCTTCATTAGACAGTCTCAAATCACTAATACCCAGGCCTCCCATCATCTTGTGTTGAGTTATCTTATCCCACCCACAGAATCTAATCTTTTTCTGGTTTTGGATAGCCTTACACCAAAAAGCATTGTGTAATTGGGTTAATTTCTTGATAATGGTTCTAGGGAGGAGAGTGGTGGCCATGACATAGGAGGGGATTGCAGCTAAAGTAGAATTTATGAGCACAGTTTTACCAGCAGGAGTTAGAGTATTTGCTTTCCAATAATTTAACCTCCTTCTCACTTTCTCTTCCAGAAATTTATATTGAGAAACCTTTTCCTCTTCCTGGCCAAATGGGAACCACCAAGTACAAGTCATTCTTTCTCAACAAAGGGATTTCAAGTAACTTACTAAGAGTCTCTTGTTTGACCAGGGAAGTGTTTGCACTGAAGGCAAGACCAGACTTTTGTTTATTTATGATTTGTCCAGACCACGAGCCATAGGCATCCAGGCAATCCATATATTCCTTGATTTCCTCATCACCTATCTATCAAAGAGGAAGATATCGTCTGCAAACATTATGTAGGAGACAGTGGGAGTACTGCCGTTTACTTTGAGGCCTCTTATCCTACCTTCACTCAACTTTAGGTTGAGTAGATCAGTGAGAACTTAACCGGACAAGATATATAGATAGGGAGATAGAGGACAACCTTGGCGCAGCCCACTAGTGAGATATATATGGGCAACATGCTCACCATTAATGGCTAAGGTGTAAGTAGTTGTCGTAATACATTGCATTATCAGCTTTACCACCTTGGCAGAGAAGCCATATCTCAGAAGCACTGAATGGATGAAAGGCCATTCAATACTATCGTAGGCCTTCTGTATGTCAACCATGAGGGCAAAGAAACCTGATTTGCCCTTCTTACAGCTCATGGAGTGAATAAGTTCTCTAACCAAAACAATGGAGTTTGAAGTGTGATGCCCAAGAACAAATGTACCTTGTGTTTGGGAGATCAAATTTGGTAGGAGGGGTTTGGTTTACTTCTGCTGGCTAAGATCTTGGCAATGACTCGGTAGATGGTGTTTGCCAAGCTAATAGGTCTGAACTCATTTGGGGATGAGGAGGGGAGCTTCTTTGGGATGAGAGCAATGACAGTATGGTGGAGGGGTTCAGGCATGGTGGCATTAGTGAAGAAGGATTGAATGAGCTCCAGGACTTGGTCTTTAATGATAGGCCAAAAAAATTGGAGGAAACAAGGGGGAAGACGATCAGGTCCTGAAGATTTCCTAGGGGCCATGGATTTAACAACTGATTCAATCTCCTGAAGGTAGGAACAACAGAGATCAAACAGTTATTTCCGTCAGAGATTTGAGGTTTGTTTAAAAGAAGCTGAGGTGTGAGTGGGGAGGTGCCCTTAGAGGTATAAAGGTTGGTGAAGTGAATTCAGGAATATAGTTTAGATAGTGTTGGAATCCCCAGTCCAATTGCCATTTGGAAGTTTAATCCACTCAATTCTATTAATCCGTCTGTTGAGAACGCTAACATGATGGAATTTTTTGTTTCTATCTCCTTGAGACATCCAATGCTTTTTGGCCCGCTGCTTCCAGTATTCATCATTCAAGGATAGGAGATGTTCATATTCTTTTGAGAGTTCCTCCACTTTCTGAAGATTTGCCTCCGTAGGAGGGGCCTGGCTAAGAGATTGGAGTTGTTCAGCAACATTGTCCATCAGGCTCCTTGGGTTTGGGAAGGAGACTTTCCTCCATTCAAGGATATCCTTGTGGGGTTTCCTCATTTTACTATTCTAATCTTGGAGAAGATTTGGACTAGAGTTCCAAGAATTACTAATGGTATGTTGGATATTGGCTCTTGAAAGCCACATTGATTCAAACTGAAATGAATTTTCCTCTTCTTTCCAAGCTATGCAGTTTGATTTAAATAGGATTATGGTCGCTCACAATGCGCAGGAGATGTAACACTGATGCCTTAGGATAAAGGGTTATTCAATCTGCATTACATACAACTTGATCAAGTCTCTCCCTAATGTGGAATTTTGCTGACCTTTGATTTTGACCAAGTGTAGGCTGGGCCATCAAAGCCCATGTCTAGTAGAGCAGACTGATATAGAAAATCTTGGAAATCAATGGTCTGAGCTGGTTTCAGTGGCTTGCCACCCTGTTTTTCCTGCTGCTTGAGCACTGAGTTCATGTCCCCCCATGATTAGTATAGGGCCCTAGTGTCTACTAATAAAATATGAGATTTCAGTCCACAAAGTCTTCCTTTTTTTTTTTTTTTTTTGCTTGAGCAGCGGCATAAATGCATATGAGAATCCATTTCATTTTAACATCAGAGATACTAGCAGCAATCCAGTGGGGGTCAGAATGAATCATATTTAGATGTATATCTTGATGCCACCAAAACCAAAGCCCTCCAGCTCTTTCTACAGGATTTTCAAAGTGGAAAGAAGTGATATTTCTACAATTGAAGAAATCCAAAGTAGTTTTCACTGCAGCTTTTGTCTCAGACAGGAAAAATGATACCTGCCTTTGTAGCGTAGACTAGCTGTGGAAGGTATGGAACTACCCCTGATCCACTTGTTCCTGGGCAATTCCATGATAGTAGATTCATTGATGACTTTGCGGCTCTTTAAGGTCAGCTGTGCAGACCTGAGAATCTTCTGAGATGAAATGTTCAAGTTCTGACTCACCAATGAGGATGCTCCATAGATACTCGTACTGTGGTTAAGTTTTTTTGGTTTGTTTTTGCTTGGGGTTTAGGAGTTGGGAAGTTTATCTGGAATTTTGAGGGCTGATCAAAGAGGGGTTCCTGGTTATTTGGTTCAGTTTTGGGTTTCTTCATCAGGAGTTCAGGTTAGATTGGGATCACAGAACTTTTTCTTTTGAGGTGGGTGGATGATGTAGAATTGTCTATGTGCACAGAGGAGTGGTATTTTAAATCCACCGGGTAAAGACCCATTGGCTGTGGGGGGCGAAGTATGCATATTTTCGGGGATTTCCTCAATAGACTTTATTTCGGGGAACGCAGGAGGTAGGCAAGGCTTCGTCTCAGTTATCTGGGAGTTTAGCGTCACTTTGATCGGAGAATAGGAAAAGAATAAGAAAGAATAATGAGATAATAAGTTTAATTGCTCTAACAAACGGAATGGTTTTTTACTGTGCAGAATAACGTATCTGAAGAATAAGGAGAATAAGACATTCCATCTTAGACTCAATAATTGTTTATTCTTCTTATTCCGTCAGCAGGCCCCACAAAACTATCAAACTCAAACACTCCTTATTCTAATATACGTTATTCCGTCAGCGGGCTCCACGTAATAACTTATTTTGCAAATAAAGTGGGGCTAAGGGTTTGTTTGGTTGCACTTAATCAGATGGAAAAGATTTTCCAAAGAAATCAATTTACGAAGAAAATAAAATTTAATTGACCATTTGACACTTCTGAAAATATTTTCTTGAAAATCTTTTCATTCGTTTATTTATCCGTAAATTTTTTTCTTGAAAATGATTATATATATTTATTTGTTTATAAAAGAATTTTCGCATTACAAAATTTTTAACATACGTATGGTAGAGTCAAAAGATTTTTTTTATATTTTTCTGAGATAATACCTCAACTCTATATTTGATTGGATAATTCAAATAGAAAAGTACATATCTTCACATGATCAAAATTTGAACCGCAACATTAAAGAGTTTTTTTTTCTTTTTATTTTCAATTTGGGGTACGTTTAATCTAGTTCTACGTAAAATATATTTGACCGAAAAATGTTATTTAAGAAAATTAATTTACAAGGAAGATAAAAACATAATATATCAATTGTATTTTTGAAAATAATTTTATTTATTTATTTATTTGTAAAATATTTTCTTGAAAACGCAATCAATATTTTTCTAAAAATCTTTTCCTGTAAAACCATTTGAATTGTCTGATCAGACACTTATGAAATTATTAATATAGATAACATATTCAATTGACTTTTTATTTTTATTTTTTGAGTTGAGTAAACAACCAATTTGACCTTTGATCATACATTTCAAATAAAAAAGACCATGTCCTCACACCATTAAAATTTGAAAAATCAGTATATTTTTCTTTTATTTTTTTGAGTTTGGAGAACATTCTAACTCGACATTAGATTAGACGATTCAAATAAAAAAAATCATGTTCCTACACTGTTAAAGTTCAAATGGCAAAGTCAAAAGATCTTTTTATTTTTTTCTATTTTTCTGGTTGCCATAATGCCCTTGACATCTAATTAGATGGTTTAAATAAAAAATATTACGTCCCTACACGTTACACATTATATATTTGGTTGTATTTAAAATATAATTATAAGAAAAAATAGTTTTACAAATCATTTTTATTATAAAAAAATATTTTTAGAAAAAAAATATTTTTATTTATTTTTCTAGTAAAAGTGAAACTTTCATAAGTTTCAAGAATATCATATTGTTTTAAAGATATAAGTGTAAAATTATAATATCTTAAATTTTAATGGTATAAATATAAGTAATTTACAAAGGGAGAATAATTTACTATACTCTTAGGGGTTATTATGTTGCCTGATGGTACAGTCAAACTAAAAAAAAAAATTAAATTGCTTTTGAAGCCCCCAATATGTCTTACATGTTGACATAATTGGATTTTCTATCGGACATCTTAAAAAATAATAAAAATTCAAAAATCAATACTCGATGAACAAAATGTACT
Organism: Zantedeschia hybrid cultivar; assembly: GCA_030544215.1. NCBI lineage: Eukaryota > Viridiplantae > Streptophyta > Magnoliopsida > Alismatales > Araceae > Zantedeschia > Zantedeschia hybrid cultivar. Next base: position 2,777,418 of record JARZZO010000007.1, read on the forward strand.
ATTCATTGAGGATCGATTTCTTAATTTTCATAATTTTTTTTTTGAAGGCTTCTAACACGACCTACGTGCTCCTATAATTCGATTTTCGGTGGGATGATGAAAATTCAAAAAATTGAGCCCCAATGAACACTAGTGTACTATTCATTGGAGCTCGATTTTGTATTTCATATTTTTTAATTTTTTTAAAAGTTTCCTGACATGTCCTACATGCCTATCTAATTCGATCTTAGATCAAACATCTTAAAAAAGATGAAAAATTGTAAACTTAACCCCAGTGAATAATAATGCACTATTCATGGAGCCAAGATTTTTGAATTTTTATGTTTTTTTAAGTTGTTCTATGAAAAATCTAATTATATGAAGACGCAAATAATGTTTAGGGCCTTCATAAAAAAATAATAATAATTATTATTTTTATTATGACCACGCAACAAGTTAATATCTTTTATTGGTTAGATTGACATATAATTATTCCATATATACGGACAACATACTAGGAAAATGGGCAGGCATATGAAGGTGGATGCGCTGACCATTAAGGTAAAAGTAGAATATCTTTGTCGGCTCGGATAAGACCGTTGGGATTTTGGGGGAAGTAAGTAGCTGTCAGGTCACAATCTAAGATTTTCTTTGTATTTGTAGATCTGTATTCTGCTCCCCTCTCTCTTCTCTAACTCTAAGGGCTGGTTTGTTTTAAAGATGTGGTATTTCAGATTTTTTATTTTGAGATCTCTTATTATTAGAATAAGAAAAATTTATTTTAAGTGGAATAATTAGTTCACGGAATAACTAGTTCTTATCTTTTATATAAAATGAGTTATTCCACTTATTCAAAGAATAACACGTCTGCGTCCAAAATAACGAAGAATAACGCGTCTGTGTCCATAATAACAAAGAATAACGCGTTCGCGCTCTCAAATCGAATAAGTAGAATAAGGCATCCTGTTCGACCCTTATCCCGCAAACAAACCGGCCAATCATTTGAGTACCGTCATAAGTACAGGGTAAAACATCATCGGAGAGCGTTGTAACTTAGATCTTCCCTGCAACTCATATTTAAATGCAGCTTTTTGTACAAGGCACCAACTTGGTCTTCCCTCTTTGTATCGCGAACTGAAAGTCAAACGCTGGTCGCGTCAAAATATCCTGCTCCTCATTTTTCAACTAAATCTGTTGGCTATCAAAGCTAAGTTTTAGACTTCCACCGCCATTCCAAGAGCCCCATTGTTTAGGGTCCCTCATTTGAGATTGGATTATTTAGATTATTTGGACCCATTCCCTGAGTTCTTTTACTGAGTCCTAAAAACTCATTATATAGTTGATAGATTAATTAGATAGGCGATAAGAGGGGAAAAAATCAAGATAAAAAATAGATATTAAAAGATCTAAGAAATCCAGAGAATCCAGACCCAAGGGGTTTGTTTCAATCCTCTCATTTATCATGGGAGCATGGCCTGTTATATGGGGAGAAGACCTTCAAACCAGTGCGGCAGTGGCCACAGTCTGCATGTGCATATGCATGACTTAAGCAATGGGATTCATATGTGACGTGTTAAGTTATATATCCTGGCTAGTTAATGTCTCTGAGTCAGGCTCATCTTTGTTGATTTTGGCTGTTGAAGACCACAACATATATGTGTATATCAGATGGCCAAGTTGGAGCTAGCTATATATATCTTGAGTTTCAAACATGGTGGCCAGGAAAAATCGTTGTAGAAATCTTTTGGGATATTGCAGCAACTGTTTTGATCTTATTTGGGTCTTCTGTATATATATCTATAAAAAATACCATAATTGCATCTATACTCTTAATTCTCACATATTATCATCAATATTCTTGCAATTTTTAAAATATTTTATTTATGTCTCTCCCGTCAAATTCAAGTTAATTTCAACGAAGTATGTCAAAAACACGTTGAAGATACCGAGAGTACAAAATACAAAATTTTAATATATTGAGGGGTATATATGCAAAATATTAGTAAATTTAAAAGTATTTTATGTCAAACCATTAGATTGAAAGATATAAATGCAACATTTTAAAGATTGTAGGAGTATTAATGATACTATGTGAAAATTGGAGTATACATGCAAATACATTGTTTTTGAGGAGTATATATGTAAAACACCCATCTTATTTTTGTGAAGTAGTGTTACTAAAAGATACTTTAAAATACGTTGCACCATTTTGGCATGTCAATTTTCGCGTGTTGAATGGTTGAATATATCGAAGCACGAGGGGAGAACGGCTTCATATATAAGAATATGGTTTTAGTTGGCAAGAGACGTTGGTTGGGCCATTTGAAACCGTCGGCAAAATTCAAAATCCTACGACTCACCCCTTTAGTCCACAAACGTTTTGCGAACGACGTTGTTGTGGTGTCTGGCGCAGTTTCCATTCGAAAGTATTTTTATATTTTCATTTAGTTATTTTTTATGGAAGTCATTGGATCTTGAAAATCATTTATGTGATATTTTACTTATGTTTTAACTTCCAACCAAAAGTTACGAAGAGGAAACTTTTAAGATTGGAAAAAAAGTGAGGTTGTTACGAAAGAGTTGATTTTTGTAACAAATCAAAATTAATTATAACTTCTTTTTCTCAACTCATTCTACGTAAAAAATGAAAGTCAAAAATAACTTTTAAGTAAAAATTTTGCCAAACACACCTTATGTAACCATTGACAGAAAAGCCTTTGGCAATGACTTCCAGCACTTCCATATCCCATGACAGCACTATTCGCCACTGACCCATTCCCATACAGCTTCTTGTCAAGAACCTCATCTGTACACTGTTGTATGGAGGGTGTTCCTAAAATTCCCACATATGAGAGAGAGAGAGAAAGAGAGAGATTGTAGCTTAAAAGTACAGTGTATCTTAAAAATAAAAGAGTCCGATTTCTGTAAGTGTAGATGAAGGTGGGTAAGTGCAAGGAGGGGAATGCACTTTTTCAAGAAAATCCCTCTTGAAAAATGAAAAAAGGTTAAGGATAGTAGTTCTTTTGATAAAAAATTCTCTTTGTACTTACTGAATCCCATCCTCACCTGCATTTAGAGAATCTAGCTGCTTAAAAAAAGATGCAGCTTCTGATATATTAATCATATAGTAGTTGTACTACACTGTTCAGATTGTAGAGACTTTGGTCAGCTGACAACGTGATGGCGTTAGCACATTTGGGTCATCCGATGACTATTTTAGCGCAATGTGGATCGAAGATATATGGAAGTCCATGTGGCAGAACCTGGAAAGTTCAAAGCGCATTCACAGGGATCACAATATATTCTTACTCTTTTAATCGTGTTCTTTTAAATTACAGTACTCCGTCCCTGCCATTTAGCATCTTAAGATCATCATAAGAAGTTTATGCACAGGTGGATAGATGAGTTACATAGCCACGTTTCCTGATCAACATTAAGAAAGGACAAAGACCATTTCCCTTTACATGCATACACCAGACGAGTAACTGCTGCATCAACTTCTTCGAATATAAAAGTACATATTAAGATGAGACAAAATATCTTTTGTATTCTTTTGTTTGCACCTTTTCGTTTCCATCAATTTCTTCATAAGATAAGAAAGTGTCAAACTTGTTCTTTATCCTCGTGTGACTGGAGACATACCGGAATACAGATAAAGAAGCACAGTGGATATCTCTTCTCTATTAAGACACAAAGAATGCACATAGATTATCACAGAGATGAACTGATCAGCCTGTGAGAATACACCAGGCAATTTGTATGGAATACAATGGATCTGATCCCTTCCATTAACAGTGCGCACTGTGGATGAAACAAAGGATAGTTCCTTCCTGATACTACATGGTATCGCGCTATAAAACCACCGTTATTTTAGGAGACCGGATCTCCTTAGTATGTTGGCTGACGAGTTCAGTCAGTGCACTGGAGGGGGGGGTGTCCAATTCGATGGAATTTTTTTTTTCCAAGAGTCTGACCCCTCCTCTAATGTATTGACTAAGTTCGGTCAACTAGTGTACTGAAGGTATCTGATCTCTTACTTTAGCTATGCATAAAGTATGATATATATAGATATTCCACACCCAGAATGCCCACTAATTTTGTTCAAGTGCTTCTTCTGTTGCTCCCAACATTGCACTCCTACAAGGCGACTGGCAGACCTTGACGCTGCGGAAGTCGAAGATGTTGCAGCCCCAGCTGGTGTGTTTGATGACAGTGACCTCCCCTCTGCACCCCGTCCAACGGTAGAGGTACGCCCTACCACGGTCGGCTTCATTCTTTACGAACTTGTACCTGAAAAACCCGCATGGGGTGTCCATGCACTCACAGGTCGTGTACGTCGTGTTTATGTACATCCACGCGCACACGGGCTGGTACAAGTAGAGGGTGGGTGGGCAAGTTTGGGTGTCGGTGGCGGCGGCGGCGAGCACTAAAAGTATCGTCATGGCGGCAGCGGAGGAGAGGAAGAGGATGCTGGTGGCAGCCATGTGGATGGGTGTATAGAATAGGAGGGAAGCAAGTGAAGGGCTAGCTTTGGGTTTGGAGAAGTGAAGAAACCTTTCCTAGAGTTTAAATAAAGGGGAAGAGCAAAGCTGAAGCCCAACCCATGTTCGCAAATAATCTAAGGTAGCTGTCACATTAAGTTAACGTTCTACCCTATAGGCTTTTTGGCTTGTGATATCGCCGTTTCTTCCCTTGGGGTTTGAAGTCCATTCAAGAGTGGGAACATCTTGAGAGAGGGAAAAATGGCAGTTGTCTGAACATAACTAGTCACGATCAATTAGCATTTGTACCCATCCCAAATCCGAATGAGAAGACAGGAGTACTCCAAGATAATCGAAGATACATAAATATGTTGGCAGAACTTGGATTTATCTGATCCGTTCACGGTTCATGATCCGGTTCATGATCATTTAGACATGGATTTGTTGGTGTTTTCTCTCTTTTTTCTTCGAGAGCAAGTACTCCTTTATGGCCCGACTCAACCAAATAGACTAACCACATATGCAAGCGCGTACTTCTTTTGAAGAAACCCTCTCAGCTCCTGAGTCTTTGGCGTGGGCTCACGGACGGAATAACATATACTAGAATAAGAGGTGTTTCGGTTTGATAGTTTTGTGGGGCCGCTGACGGAATAAGAAGAATAAACAATTTTTGAGTCTAAGGTAGAATGACTTATTCTCTTTATTCTCTGAATAAACTATTCTGCATTGGTATAAGTCATTCCGTTTGTCAAAGTTAAATTAAGCTTATTCTCTCCTTATTCGTTCTTATTCTTTCCTATTCTCCAATTAAAATGGCGCTTGGAGACTTGAGCTACTCTAATTTCATGTAGTAAAATGAGGGGACACTGCCGCCTCTACATATGGAACATCAACTCCTTACCGTTACTGTGGAAATTCCTTTCTCGCTGCGATATATTTACTTGTAACTTACGTACACAGTGTGAGCAGTAACTAAGTAACCTTTATCCGGAACGTTTAAAGAATGTCTTACTAACTAAACATGGCTAAACTTAGAAAGGAAAATCTCCATCCAGTCCATTCCTTTTAGAATGTGATAGAAGGATTGTGTGTGCGTGTGTAGAGAGAGAGAGAAAAAGAGAGAAAGAGAGATCCGAGGTCCGAGGAATACGATCTAATTAATCTGATGGAGATTGATCATAGGATGACAGTATATATCTTTCCACAGTTTCATGCGAATGCAGACTTGAGAAGAGTTGTTAAGAAACTTTAGCTTTAAGCCTTTGAGGGTCCTGCATATGCCAAAATTTTATGAGTCCGCATCGTCTCAGTATTAAGTTGGACTGGATTACAGTAGTAACCAGTCTCAGGACGTCATGTGTAAAATAGGTTTGCGAGATGCATCTCACCGAATTTGATAATTTTTTACTTATTCCCAATTCAACATGTACGCAGAATACTTAAATACTACTAAGAACATAAAATTGCAATCATAATTTAAAACACCCAACGTAATATAATACAAAATACTTAAATACTACCAAGAGCACAAGACTACGGCATAATTTAAAATACACCTCAATGTAATACAACACAAAACACTTTAATGCTACCAAGAGCACAAGACTACAACATAATTTAAAATACACTTCAACGTAATACAGCACAAAACACTTAAATACTATCAAAAGCGCAATACTACAATCATAATTCAAAATATATCCCAATGTAATATTCGTACAGTAATTTAAGTTGTATTCAGGTGCACATTGAGGTATATTTTAAATTATGATTATAATTTTATGTTCTTAGTAATATTTAAGTGTTGTGCATAATATTTAAAACTTGTTAAACCGAAAACATGGAAAAAATTGTCAGAGATGCATCTCAAACGACGAATGTACTTTACATATCCAGACTCGAATTCTATCATAGAAACACGAGAAACGGATTCGTTTCACGTGCGGGAATCGTAAGATTTCTCCCAGATGGTGTATGTGCCCCTTTCTCTCGGGAAGCTAGACCCATCCCCAAGGACCCGTCGCCGAGTCTCGCGGATCCCTCATCGATCACCGGCGGTCCCTGTATCGCTCTGGCGACGAAAGCTCTGGGCGGGGAGTTATCTCCAGGATCTTCCCCCGCCCCACCCATCAGGTTCGTCTCCCTCCCCTTTCCCCTTTGTGTTCCGTTCCAATCTGTTTTCTCTCACCCAATTTTCCTTCTCTAGTTTTTCTCCTCAGCGTTTTCCTCTCCCTGTAGTGTCTGTAACAGTTGTGTCGATCCTGGGATGATCCGTTCTAAGGGATCCTGGAAGCTCGTTATGGAGCTCGAGAAATCAAGCATCTTTCGTATGTCATCCATGGCGTGCATCTTTGAGTCTCCATTGTTTCAGCTGCTCTGGTGTTATGCAGCATTTTCGTGCCTGCTGTGATGCTTGCGTAGAGATGGCACCTCTCTCCAATGGCTGTGTATCTTCTACGATGCTCTGGGTGTTGGACGCCTCCGATGTTGTGCTTCTTGCTCAGCAGTTTCATCGACAATTAGACTTTGGGGCTTCAAGAGTTTGGGGGTTGGCTTTTCATATGCGAGTTACCTCATTGGAGGGTCTTTACCTAATGTGTATTTTTTTATCTTTCTGTGCTCTGTACTACTCTTTCCCATGAATGAAAGGTATGACAGCCTTTTCCTGTTCCAAAAAAAAAAAAAAAAAAAGCACTAGAAACATGCTTGTAGCTGCCTTATTCAATTATGATAGCCTTATTCAAATATGCTAGTAAGCATGCTTGTAGCTTGACAATGTCCATGCTGCTTTATCTCCTCTAATGGATCAAAAGAAATTGTTCTCAAGTTTTGAGTACTTAAAACTTCAAGAATAATACGTTTTCCGTTTCCTTATTGTTCTTCGTTGAGCTAGGACTCTGTCCGATAATGTCAGACCACTGGATGGCACCACACCGGGAACTGCGGACCACGGTTCTTTTACATACTAGTAGAACACTCCAACTTATGTCTCTAGATCCGTGGGCATCTGCATGATTAAGCAATTAGAAAATTTGGGCAGTTTATCCTGAAGAGGTCCAAACTAAAAGATAATTAAAGGATGACGACATAGATTAAAGGATATATAAAGCACAGATTAAAGGGTATAGACAGGACAAATTAGCGGAAAAAGGAGTCGGCCCATCGGGCCTTCCAGTTCTCCTAATACATGGGCATTGGCCCATGAAGCCCAGTCTCGAAGAAAGCCAGGAAAGGGTCGTTTCATGAATAGTCCCACATTTGAAGCTTCATAAAGCTCTTACCAAACTCCCTTCTATAAAAAGGGATAGGCTACGTCCTATAAAGGTAAACAAAAAAGAAAAAAACAATCCTCCTTTTCCTAGCCTATACTCTTCCGCCACTTGTCAATCACTGACTCGAGATCGGAAGGGCCTCCCTAGGGGCAAAACTCGGGGCCCAGTTGACATGGTGTGTTCAAGTGTGTAGGCCAGTCCGACTCCCTCTCAACTCAGCACCCTTGCCGGTCTAGGCACTCCTCGTCTGGTCCGATCTGTAAGCGCAGCGGCTGCGTCAAACATACTAATCACTATTGCTACGTGTAGAGGCATAAAAATAAGAGCTAAATAATCATATATCAATTGTTGAGAAAACAATCATGTACTTACAAAGAAAGCCCCCCACCTCCTTCTAACAAAGGCCATTCTCTTAAAAAGGACAAAACCATAAGACTGATGAGTCAAAGTAGGAAATATTTTGTTGGAGAGAGCCTAAGTTCCTTCTCACGACATTGGCGCTGTATGCAGAAATCTCAGTCCATTATACACACGCTTGCCTTTTCAAGAGGTTGTGTAGAGGCGAAGAAATAGGGGCTAATTTTGTATCAGCTGTTGAGAAGGCAATCACATGTTTCTAAAGAAGGCCCTCACCTTCTTCCCAAAAAAAATCCTTTTCTTAAAAGGACGAAACTATGAAGTCCATAGACCAAAATAGATAATATGTTGTTGGCGAGAGCCCAAATTCATTCCCGCAACACTATGTATGTAACGCGTGCTTGAACTTGTCCATCCTCCCATTAGTTAGAAACGCTTGTTTTATGAACTTCCACATGAAAACGAAAATCCTTAGAAGAATGACCTTGTTAAGCCTAGTAGAAACTTGCTTCCAGATTTATGAGGGGATGGAAGACAAGCTGTCCTTACTCTCTCAGACATTTAGATCGATTTTGTACTAAGTTCCCTTTCCAGCGTCCACGGTTTCCACATAAGTTTATCCCATTGCCTCCTGCAGGATTCTAGGAGGATTCCAAGGATCGCTTCCATAAGTTATTTGTTGAACATCGGCCTAAACACCTCAAAAACACCTCATGCGATGGAACCAATGCACAGCCAAACCTCTCGCGGACCTTATGTCACCCCTAAGACTGCACAAAGTCCAACTAGTCGAAACACTTGACCTCTTTGTTGCCATAGAAATCCGGTTCCAACTCTCCCGTCTATTGGGGACGGTGAGCACCTTACTTCCCACAGAGATTTTAAGTCCTACATATTTTGAGCACCTCATTTGTCCTACTTCCCAATGAGATTTTAGTCCTACGAACTTTAGGATAGCGACCCACAAACTGTGATGATCGTGTAACATTGCCACACCAGATTTCATTTAGCAGCCGTGTTACAGTAGACCTTGATTCAAAGGGCAAAATAGGTAATGGATTATGTAGGATAATCACGCATCTACAATTCATATCCTGGGAAAAACGAATTGTTATTTACAGGTTCCAAGGAGACAAGGAGCTGGAATTCAGGACAGATGTCCAATTATGTACAGAACATCCACAGCATGAATCATGATACAACATATATCCTGGAACATTTTGAGATGCGTGATCTGTATAACAGCTTCATATGAACTATCAAATTTACATAACCATTTGGGCCGTACACATCCAGAGTGAAACATCATAACCTGATGGTGCACAAGGCAGCAACACTAAAATCTATACTGGAGCAGAAAGGTGAAGGTATTGATAGAAATCTCCATTTTCTCTTTCTGGGATCATAAGCTTGAATTTCTATAGTAGCCTTCTTCTTCGGTAGCCTTCGGAGATCCACTCTATTGAAAGGTGGCTTAGCTGAAGTCAGCACATGCAGTTCTCCATCCATTGCGACAAAACCACATGATTCACCTTCCGGGACCTTTCTCCTTAAAGTTGACTCTTTCAGCCAGCGGTTAGATAGCATATCATATCTACAACAACGTGTATGCATCATTACAGGTTCCTCAAAGATCAGGCAAAAGGCAACTTTCCCCAAGGAAATGAAAAATGCAGTTGTTAATGTGGATACGATGATTCAAAGCAATGAGATCTCTCATATAATGTCGGACTCACAAGATCAAACAGGAACACAAGAACCTGTTAATGCCAAACATGACTGATAACTGTACACATGGACAGATAAGCTGTTGCAATCCAATTGTAAGGAAATCAGAAATCTAATCTAGAAGTTGTCAACACAGCCATACTGAATCAGAAGAATCTCACCACAAGAATTATGGGAAGCCAAAAACATACAAAATCAGTTGCCCAAAATACACAGGAGCTAACTACCAACATGTGCACAAGGGAGAGGCTGAATGTTGATCAATAAAGAGCACAACAATAGAGGGGTGCACAGCAAGACAAAAAATAAGCATCATCGTATACAATGGGCTTAAACCCACCGAGTGGTGGTCCAAGTACTGGCAAGAATAATTGCACGTCGCTACCAGCATACAATAATGTGGCGTGCTATACTTGCTGTGCAAATTGAAATTCTTGAAAGCAGACAAAGAGATATGAATAAAATAGTGCTCTAAGAGGAGACAAAAAGAAATTTTGGAGGAAACAGCTTCCAGTTAAAATAAGATAACTTTTGTGGAGCATGGCTAGGAAAAAAGGATTCCAGCCCTGGAGAGGACCAAGATATTCAAAATGGAGATCAAAGACACATGTTTGTTATGTGGCTTTCATAGTGAACTGTTGGACCGTTTTTTTAATTCATTGTGTATTACACTGTCGTTTCAGAAAGTTTATTCTTCTTACAGGACAGCTGTTTTCTGTTTCACTCTCTTATATGGAACAGTTGGAGGATTGTAATCATAAATGCAGAATTCAGACTGAGAGAAAGGTCTCTTTGATGGCAGAATGCTATGGGCTACCTAGCACTCACAAGCACGGTGTTGGCACAGAAGCTGTAATGGGAATGAGATGGGAGTGGGGGATCTCCTACTTTACCATTTAAATTTTCTTTCAAAGTATGATAAAAACTATTCTGCTACTTTTTATTTTATTTATTTATTTATTTTATTTTTTTTGAGGGGGGGGGGGTTTGGGACGGACACATCTGGGCACCCAACAATGTGAGAGCTTTGGTCCCTGCTAGGGGTGGCAATGAGCCGAGCCGAGCTTTGGCAAGTTTGAGGTCGGCTCAGCTCAAATATTTCAAGCTCGAGCTAAGACCAAGCTTTGATTCAAGCTTTAAGTCAAGCTTGAGCTCAGGCTTGAAGAGGAAGAACCGAACTCGGGCGGAGCTCGATCCCTGCTGGCTAAGATAGGCCCACTTGCTTTGCCGGCTCAGTCCAACTGAAGAAGCTACATATTATGTTTATAAACAAAGGGAAGGGGATCCAGCACACTGGGATAGGCCTAGTAGCTTTGTCCAGCCCAGAACATTTGGACAAGGGCAGCAGTTAACTTTATAGACAGAGGGGACAACAGAAAAAAAGGGGTTTCCGATACATGACTAAAGAGCATAGATGGCAATATTGGCCGATAACGATGCCGATACCAATATGAGGGGGTACCCCGATAACAGTCTTTACAGTTAAAAAAATAATTAAAAAATATTTGTTATTGGTCAGTACCAAGCCAAAATGGGATGGTACCGGGCCGATACGCCCGATACCGATTACGTATTGGTATCGGCATCCATTAGTACTGGTACTGCCATCCTTGTTAAAGAGTCTCTTGCACACCCCAGAAATGCACGCCACCGGTACTAGTACCACCATCCTTACTTCTGAAAGGAGGGATTACATCACTATTTAAAACAAATCTTAACTCAAACCCTAAGCCTAATGTCTAGAATACCCTTAATTCAAAATAAATGATTTAAACCTGACCTAGAAAATCTTTCAAAAAAGAAAATACATCAAATGGTCCTCCAATGAGACTAAATAAAATATACAAAAGATTCTTGGCTTCGCTTCCACAATATTTGGATCCCCATCAAAAAAATCTCAAAATGGATATCTAATTGACTGGATGCTTTTGGGGGAAGCAGTGGTATCCGAAGACAAAGAAAAGGTTAAGTGTCTTTTCTCGCTCAAAAGACTTGATGAGAAGGGGAGAACATCCGAATGCACTGTGGGCTGTGATTGTGAAGGATCTTTATTTCCAAGGTGAAAACAAATGGAATTTTTATCCTTCAACCACCTACAATATGTCTTCAATCTGGAAGAATATTGTTAGATGTGCTGAATTCATGGATATTTCGAGTACTATTCAGGTGGGAAATGGGAGGGATACACAGTTTTGGAGAGATAAATGGTGTTCCAATATGGCCCTTTCAAAGCTTTTCAGCAATATCTTCAACATAACCCTCCACCAAGAAGCTACAGTAGAGGAAGTGTTATGCAATATAGATGCAGGGCAGATCAACTTGCCTTTGAGAAGGAATCCCACGGATGAGGAAGCAGAAGAACTAGTATTGCTAATCAACACCATCAGTGAAGTCAGAATTTTTGGTGAGGTGCAAGACAAAAGAAATTGGAGATGGACCAACAATGGACAGTTCTCGGTCAATTCCATGGCTCAAATGTTGAATGATGGTGGAATTAGGGTGTGGTGGAAAGAGTTAGTTTGGTCTAATCACCTTCCTAATAAGATCAAAATTTTCCTGTGGAAGCTTGCTTGGTGCAGAATTCTTACGGGAAAGAGGGCTAAGAAATTACACATCTCTGGGAGCTTCTCGTGTGTTTATTGTGCTCTTTTTGAGGAGGATCAAAAGCATCTATTCTGTGGCTGCGGTATTATTATCATACAGTGGAAGATTATGTGTAGACTATTTGGAATCAATTGGGTAGAGCAATCTTCTGTGTTGGATCTCCTTCATTGGTGGAGCATTAATTGTCCATACAAAGATCTCAAACAATTGTGGTTCTTGATTTGTCCGGCCCTTTTGTGGGCCATATGGTGTGAAAGAAACAGAAGGAAATTCAATGATCAATATAGAAGCTCCAATGATCTGCTGAGGATTACTTTTAGATGGGTGGAAGATTGGGGACGGGCTGCTGGTATCCTGAAGAAGGGGAGTTCTGGTTTTTTTGAAAAGGCTAGGAAGTGGAAGGATATGATCTCCTGATAGGCAGCTCTTAGTGTGGTTTTGTTTTATTGGCTTGATAAAACATCATTGTAATTTTTAGCTTTTCTTAGGTTGTTGGGGTTCAGGACGGGGTTTGTCCGATCCTGAAGGTGTTGGCCCTTGGGCTATTCATTCTCCTTGTAATCCTCTTTTTACTCTATGAAATGTGACTTAATGTCACCTTCAAAAAAAAAAAAGACTTGATGAGATAAGAGAAGATGGAGGGAAGGAGGAGCCACAATGGAGTGGGAAAAGAGGACAGCATATGGGAAAGACAAGCACATTCACTCTGCCTGAGATGGTGAAAGCATTGGTTGCCACCCTGCTAACCAGGGGGTGGAGGGAGTGGGAAAAGAGAATTGTAAGTGGCTTTCACAGGGAGAAAGCATAAGAGCTATCAAACATCAAACCTTTCAAATCCCTATTGAAGCTGAACAATCTATGACTATACCGGTACTGGAGATACGCAAGGGCCATGGCCATAGACAATGGTAGGGCCATGACCATAGACAATGGACATGTACAGCTAGGGTGCCAGAGATCGTGAGAGATATCAAGTAGACAGGAGTGAGAGCAAAGCTTGCTAAATGATGGTGATATAGGAGGGAATGTGGAATTAGAAAGAAAGGCTGCGATGATAGTAATTGAAGGCCCTCAGAGTTCAGAAGTGAAGAACAATTTCTATGCACTTGATAGGTGCCTTGTGGGAGAAATAAATGGACATGGGTGGAGACTGAAGATCTGCAGAGAACTTGAAGATGGTGATGGGTGAAATATGGAAACAGTGCTGGGTAAGTAAAATAAGTAAAAATAGAATACATTAGAATAGCTATAATTAGCTCCTGTTTTATTTTGCATAAGGAAGTCAAGTTTTCTGGTGAACTGCCTTCCAATTATTCCAGACAAGTTATTCTCACATGGAATAGTGGAATTGAGCAACCAAAGCAAACAAACTCAGATAATCCGAATAAGCCATTGTATTGAAAGGGCCTTGGAGAAATGGCTCTAAAAGAAGGAAAGATGAAGATGAAAAAGCAGTTTCTATTGTGGAAAAGAATGGACAGACACAACCAAGCAACAGAAAGCAAATGGTGGGTAAAAAACTCTCTCCCACTATGTAACACCATTTAGACGAGAAGGAAATGGTATCCAAATTCCAAAATAGCATAATGAAGACGCAAAACAGAAAAGCAAGCAGAATTTAGGTTTTTGACAAAACATCCATGTGAAGAAGAGGATAAGGGAGCTGCTTTGATCCAGGTGAAGAAAAGGCCATGCGTCCTCAGGGCTTTCTGGTGCCTTTTTCCAGAAGTTCTTGGACAAAACTAAGTATGACACATTAGAGATGGCGCAGGAGCTCCATGACTTCAAAACTGGGTGCGACTGTTTAAACCATATTCCCATTGTTTTCAGACCAATGACAGAAGCAGCAGCAACCATTAATGACTTGAGGCCTCATAGTCTCTTGAATGGATCCTACACGATAGTTGCAAGAACCTCGACAGGTAGACTCTCAACTTAATAAATGAGGTAAAAGAGTCTCAGGCAGCATCCGTAAAAGGAAGGGATTTAAAAGATGGCTTCATGGTTGCTACAGAGAACAACATGAAGCTAAAAAAGAGGAAAGAAGAGGAAATCATTTGCAAACTGGACTTTCAGAAGGCTAGTAAGGATCTTGGGAACTGTAAAGGAATGTGTGAAGAAATCATGGGCAGCCCAACGTCATGATGCACCTGCCACTACGAGGTCTGGGGAGGGTCAACTGTATGCAGTCTTACCCTTGCATTTTGCAAAAAAAGCTGTCAACAGATTTGAACCCGACCTCAAGATCACAAGAAATCATGGATTTCCTGAAAATTCTGTGAAACGGGTGGCAAACTGTCTCTAGTGCAGAGTCTTCAGTGGTTATTCTTGTGGGAAAGCAGATGAGTTTTTTAGGAGTTCAAGAGGGTTGAGGTACAGGGTCCCCTTTCACCTTTGCAATCACTGTTTATCCAAACTATGTTGTCAAAGGCGAACGCTTCACTTGCCTAGGCGATGAAATAAGGCAAGGCAAGCTAAAGACACCTCGCCGGGCGGCCCTCGTCTCATATTCACATCCACATCACTCACTTAAACACTCACTTATGTCATCTATATTTTTCAATTTTTTTATGTCTTTTATTATGTGGTATTGCGTTTGTACTGTTTTTTCTTATGCTTAATTATTTCAAAATGGCTAATGCTTGTTTTAAACAAAGTCCAATGCCCTTTTCTCTTGCATGCTGCCACATTCACTACTTAAACGACTGCCTTATACAAATTGCTCTTTACATACTAGACATGATCAGTGTTTTTCAAAGTTTTACTTATATATCATTTTCTTGGATATTTCTATTTATATTTTTTTCCTCATATTGATATTTCTTCCCTCATGGTGATGCATGGGAGGAAAGATGTTGCCTTAAATGCCTAGGTGCTCGCCTAGGCATTTAAGGTTAAGGCAAACCCCCTAGTCACCTCACTCGCCTCTCAGATTTGACTACATACATTGCAAATGCCCTGAGCAGCATGTGTAAAAAGGAAGAATGAAAACGAAGGATTTCAGGTATTTGGATGGGAAGGACTCAGGACCAAGCATCCCCTACCTGCAATTTGCTGACAGCAAAAATTACTGACGACATAATCTTTATCATGCAAATGGGCAGTTGAATGCTTTGCAGACTGAAATTTGTATCAAAATGCACTGAGGTGATGTCCACTCTTAAGATGAACTTCGGCAGAAAAGCGAAATAACAGGTACACATCTTTCTCCACAGGAGACACAGAAGTGTGCAGCCGCTAAACAATGCAATGTAGTCTAATTACCCATCCACGTGTTGCCCTTCCACAAAAGGTAACTCAAGCTATCAGAGTGGGAACCTCTGGTGGTGAAATTTGACAAAAGCATGGCAACTTGGAAGAGTAGAAGTCTCAGTATTAGGGTAAGGATAACTTTTGTTGAATGCTACAGTCTGCTGTACCCTTGTGGAAAAGCTCTACAAGGACAGATAAATGGACATGGATAGCTGTGAGGATCAAGATAGGGAATGGTAGTGATACTTTATTTTGGAAGGACAGCTGGCAAGGAAACACTAGAACAGAAATTCCAAAGGATAACTTGGCAGAAGATGAACAGGAACATGATAACTGCTTACAAAGACAACTGGAGCATGGTAACTGATTACACAAGTAACAGAAATGAATAAATAACATGGGTACCAAAACTAAGGGCTCTCAAGGAGAGAGAGTTAGATGAAGCAGTGCATATGGTGATTTGGAATCTTCATGGAGGCATGTGCACGGTTGAAACCCTATGCAACTTGATTACAGAAACCAAAGGAAAACATGATCATTCTCAGTTGACTTGGAAGACTATGTGACTAGTGAATGCTAAGATCTTTCTGTGGTGAAAACAAAATAGGAATAACACAAACACACAGAAGCAAATGCGTACCAGGACAGGAACTATTTGCAGACCGTGTGGAGAGTAGGATGAAGATGTAGATCACCTGATGAATGAAATGTCTTATTAGCACAGAAGTTTGGGAAATGATTGGCTCAATTGCACACTTCAAGCATGTTTTATCCTCAGTAATAGAGATGAGCAATAGAAGAATTAGGGTGAAGTACTAGAAAGGTCCACAAAGGAAAGTGATGCAACTTGACCCCACTGCTCTAGTGCTCTGTGCTGGTTCCTCTGGAGAGAGAGAGAGAGAGAGAGAGAGAGAGAGAGAGTGCTCAGGACAGTTCCAAGGAAGAAGCATGACTATGGGAAACATCTGCTGAAATATCATCACTATGGTGTGCCTCTGGAGCAGAGCCTTGAGTGGAGTACTAAGATAAGATGTCGTGACCTTCATTATGGGCTAGCTGTAATTCAAGTGTACCTCAAAGGACCAGTTGTTTTAGTTTCTGGCATTATATGTTTTCTTCCCTTCCATTCAGAAATGTAATTTTTTGTTTTTGAGGGAGGTAGCTCATATCCCTTTGGGGTTCATGGATGGTACCATCTCTATTAATATAATACTAGGTTTTAATCCCACCTTTCCCTTCAAAAAGGAAAAAGAAACTGACAACTCTTTTCCCTTGTCTGGCTTATGATTTGAAGGATATCAACCATCTGATGGAAAGTTAAAACAAAAAAGGTCCATATACTAACAACCTGAAGTTCGTGAAGATTGAATGAATCAAAATGCAGCAGACGGATTCAAAGTAAGCTATGATCATAATCTTTCTTTATTTCTTAGTACTTACACAAGTTGGATGTCCAATGTTATGACTAGGTAATTCAGTAGTCCTAGGCACAGCCTTCAAGATGTTCGGCACATGTTTTATCTACTTTCATTGGCTTATGATTTTTTCTTAGGTAGAATCCTAGAATGGCCTAAAAAACGCCCATCACTAATGAGACCCGTAAAAATCCATCTGAAGCTACCTTAACGATCCACACTTCAACAATTCTTTATTAAGAAATCATAAGTTTCATAAAGGTTTACTCTCATAACACTTTTGCACCACATCAATTCAACGTCATTTTAACGACTCAACATTTTAATAGCCATTTTCTTTTCAAACCTTCAAACAAGAACCATGGCTCTCTACTGTTCATCTTTTGCCTATGGCATTCTGTCTGCAAAGGCTTCCCATATTCCTTGAGGCTTACAAACCTAAACTACCCCTCGTAGCCAGTTACAGCTCTTAGCTTCTTGTTACCTTTCATGGCCATATTAATTTGTATTGATAGAACCGGGTTTCAAAAGTACATGGCCACCATCCATAGCCTTCAACCAAAAAATTGACCATCAAAAGATGATAACACAAGGTAAATAGAACTAGAAGAACAGAAAGGCATGGAGCTATCTACCTAAAGATGTCATTCTGGTCGAGCATGAACACCTCCGGGGCGTCCCCATCCTCGTCACCCACAACAACGACCGGCCCCAGCTTCCGCCTCTCGCCTTCCTGCCACATCTCCCCGATCTCTCTCCACTTCCTGCTCCTTAACCCCATCACGACCCCGTCCCTGTAGTAGACGTCCGCGCGGAACACCCCCCCGAGGGTGCGGTACTCTCCATACCCTCCCATCACCCATAACTCGTCCTCGCCCCCTTCCCGCCCTCTGCAGACCCATCCGCTGCACCCCGCCCGGTTCCTGGGCATGGCGGCCTCAGGCTTCCACTCCCCGCTCCCGGCATCGTACCTCTCCACGGAGCTCACCCTGCTGCCGTCGCTGGGGAACATCGAGTGCCGGGATCCGCCGCCGGCCACCAGGATCTGGTCACCGGCCGGCCCCTTGCCGACGGCGACGGCAGCGCAGGCGAAGCTGCCGCGGGGGGAGAGCATGTCGGGGAGGCGGGCCCAGGCGAGCGGGCAGGCAGCGAGGTCGAGGCGGTGGGCAGCGGCGGAGGGGACGGGGCGGTCCACGGGGTAGGCGCGGGCGTCGAAGTGGGAGCCGCCGAGGACGTAGAGGCGGGGGCCGGCGGCGATGGGGATGAAATTGGAGAGGGCGTAGGCGTGCGGGGTGCAGGGTATGGTAGGAAGGGGGAGCCAGGCGAGGGTGGAGGGGTCGAGGAGGTAGGGGGAGACGAGGGAGGGGTCCTGGGGGAAGATGCAGAGGACGTGGCGGGGACGGCGGAGGCGGAGGGCCGCGAGCAAGTGGGGCGGGATGGAGAGGAGGGCTCGCCAGGCGCGGGAGATGGCGCGAAGGCGCGCGTGGTGGGAGAGGGGGAGGGAGGCCAGGATGCAGGCGGCGACGTCGTTGGGTAGAGCCGGGATCAGCACCCCCAGGGAGGCTAGGGTTTCGTCCGCCATAGCCGCCGCCGTGGCCGCCATGGCAGAGCTGTGTCTGGTGCACTTGCCGGAGTTGGAGACGGCGAACAAGGCACTGGAGACCCGGTTTTTGGGGGGCGGGGGGGGGGGGGGTGTTGGGCCGCGGGCGGCGATGCGGCGACCAAAGTAAGTTAAGGTGTCCCGCGGCGTTGCGTAACGGAGGATTGGAGTTCCGCGCTCTTTGGGCATGTGGCCCTGTGAGCAATAAGGCGGCAAGAGGATGCCACGTGTTCACTGTCGGATCAAGGTGGGTCCTGCGTAAAACTGGAGGAACATTTTAACGTGGACTGGTTATGATGCCACGCGTCCAGCGCTCGATATCCAAGTTTTATTTAAGGTGCCGTTAACGGCTCCCCGAGTTCGGGACTATTGCAACCACGAACAGGAAGTTGCCACGTCGCCTTTATGTTTTGAGGCCGGATCATCTCATTACTAAGTTGGACTGAAATCCAGCAATAACTAGTCTCAGGACATCATATGTAAGTATATTCATCGTTTGAGATGCATCCCACTGAATTTGGCAATTTTTTTCTTATTCCCGATTCAACATGTTTCAAATAGTATGCAAAGTACTTAAATACTACTAAGAACATAAAATACATTCATAATTTAAAACACTCCAACTTACTATAACACAGGACATTTAAATACTATCAAGAACATAAGACTACAATCATAATTTAAAATACACAACATAATACAACGCATACAACATGATGCAATCCATTCTACATAGATATTATTAATCTAACTTAAGTGACTCAAAATCCCCATTCTCTCCCTTTGCTGCCCCTTGAACCCCTCTCATTTTCCTACCATGCAGACCCTCCAACTATCGCTCTCCGTCCCCTTCTTTTTCCCATCTAAAACATCTAATCAAAGAAAAAAGGAAGCAACAAAGAAAGAAAACATCATCCATTGCTTTGAATGGTAGTTGTCAATAGCAACTATATGAGCAAGTGGTACCCGCTCTTGTAGCGTAGTAGTATGCCCCTCTGAGGCGGAGAGGTCGTGGGCTCAAACCCGCCCGCGTTGTGTGCGGGCGGGGTTTTTTCCTGTAGAATTATCGCTCCTTTGTGTAGAAAAATCGCATGTTTTAGGCAGATATTTTGTGTGCATTTGCGGACTCGAACTCAGCTCCTCGAGCTAGATATTTGGCCTTGTAACCACTAAGCCACTTCGACCAAAAAAAAAAAAAGACTACATTGCCAAGCCATGGATGACATAAGCCGGTTGGTAGGTGGGCTCCCACCTAACTCAGAAGTCTTGCCGGAAAGCAGAAGCATTGCCGAAAACAACAGAATCATCATCTCCCTCGAAGATGGATCAGATGGGGGGAGTCCCTATTGGGAAGTTTCCCCTTTCCGTCGTTTTCCTCATCCTCTGTCTCCACCTCCTTCGCCTCCACACCGTGCTTTACAGCCGGCCCCCATCCCACCAGTCGTCGGTGGTCCCTTGGCCCTCCACCCTTTCCCTACTGATCCGCTTCACTAGCCTATTTCCAGTCTTGTTTTGTAAGGACCTACCAGGCTTGTAGCTTGGGTTTTTACTTCTTTGGTGACAGTAGATCTCCTTGGTGTTTAACTGTAGTTAGTATCGTTTTACCTCTTCTTGTGTAACCTGCCTTCCTTAGTTGTGCTTGTGCCTTTGTGTTCCCTGTCTCTACTACCTAGGTTACCGCTCTCTTCGGATTGTTGGCGTGGTCTTTGATCGGTGTTGTTCAGTCAGCTCAACGATGGTCCGTTTTGGATCTCTTAAAGTATGTAGGCATGCTCGTGTATTCAAGCCCCATCCATACGTCCTCGCTGGCATGTGTCTTCGAGCATGTTTTGTCCAGCTACCCTACTTGTTGCAGCCACTTCATCTCATTGCCAATGCCTCTAAGGAAATTCTCCATCCTTCCTCGAGTCTACCTCGCCTCCGATGCAAGCTCCGATGTCCTCTCGATCGGCCTCCGACGAGCCCCCCGGCCGTAATACCTACTGTGTTTTGTCTGCTAGGGTTTGCCCAGCCTATTTGTTGCATCACTTTTGACATTGGCAGCTGTTACTTTTCATCTCTGCAATGTGTTTGTACTTATTGTTTGATTTTTTTTCTGCTTTTCAATGCACTATACTTGTTCCTCCTCTTCTTCGGTTGCACTTGTTTCCTTGTTATATGAATGAATGAAGGCTAGTTCCCCCCCCCCCAAAAAAAAAAAAAAAAACACCTATATCGCCAAGCCCATTAGTTAAGGAGAAATACTTGCAATGTCTTGAGAATTTACAACATGTAGGGCATTGCCTTCCGATCACTTTGATCAGACGGTAACACAATCATATATTTCTTTTGTTAAAAAAATGAGTTGGGGATGATTTAAGTTAGGCGTTTTTACCGTCCAATTTTTATTAGATAATTAAAAAGTTTAAAATAAAATCATATGCTCGCATGATCTGAGCCATCGACTGTGATCTGACACTACAACGTGCACATTATAATGTGCTTCCGCGATGCACATGTTGCAACAAGTATTTCTTAGCGACAAGTGTTCCTCACCCCCATAGTTTTCCCATTAACATCATCTTTTGACCACGCACATTTCCATCGGTTCCGATCTGATGGCTACTAATCACATGGAGGCACACAAAGTGCTTCAAGAGATCCTTGGACAAAAGCCTTCTACCATGTAGGGTAAGCTACAAGCCTTCCTCCCATCTTTCAACATCACCTTCTGAATCTCCTAGGCCTTGGAAGTCATTTGCATATCTTCTGTTATGTGTGACCTTCCAACTAAACATTTCAAAATAGAGTTTTAAAGTTACGATGAAATGGAGTTGTTAGAGATATTTGACTTGTACAATTACCTGAAATTAATAATAATTGCTCCCACTTAAATATTTTTCACAATGACAATGCAAGTCCAAATGGTAACTTATCCATGGACCATAAGGCCTAATCCTTGGCAATCTTGTGAAAGTTTCTCCAAATTAACATTAATAACTATGGACATGTTATCCCGAGTAACAGTTGCAGCCCACATAAAGAAGCATAGACAACATTAATATTTCTTTAGGAAGAACCATAGAACCATAAATACTCTCTCCCTCTCTCTCTCTCACACACACACCCTAAAAAAAATAAAAATAAATAAATGAAGGGCCAGTCGAGGCATACCTGTATCAGGCATATTTGATTTGCTCTTCTCCAAAACTTTATAGGGTACTTGGTCCATGGATACCTGTATCAGGTGTACTACTTTGCTTTTAGATCCCCACCGGGTTAGGTTCTACGTACTAAAAGGGTAAGGTGTGATCTCGTTGGAGCAATACATCTGCTTTATGGAATGATCCAAGAACTCTCGAGACCCTAAGATAAATCTTGAGCCCAAATGAAAGGCAAGGGATACGTGCCTGACTTGAAAGCATCATAACTTGGTGGGTGTGGTTCACAAAAGAATAATTTGTTGCATCACCAGTTTACATTCATTTGTGTTCGATTATTTACTTTTCATATGTTTTGGGGTTATTTGATCGGAGATCGAATTATACGGATATGCAAATTTATTGAAACTTAATTAAAAAAATGATAAAAAATATTATTAAAAAAAAAAAAAACATTGCTAGCGGTGCAACGAGTCCTTGGTTCACAAACCACTCTAATAATTCTTGCATATTAAAAAAAGACCCATTGAAATATACACTAACCATACAGTGGGAATAACTCTGCACAGAAAGGGAGCCTTCATCTCTAAGGTGTCATTTGATGCGTTGTGGACAGCGGCAAAACGTCGTAAACAGTCGTACAATGACATTTTCCTTGTATTTGAAGTATGTATCATTTTACGGTACTTTTTCTTACATTTAGTGTGTCCTAATCAATCGTATTTCCAAACTGGTTTACTCCTGAAATCTCCTTTTAGCTGACTTTGGTTTACAGTCTAAAATTACCGTAAAACAAAACCGATCATTTTAAAATTGATGATTTTAAAGTTAAGAATTTTACTTAGCTTTATTAATTTTAAAATCAGTAATTTCAAAATCGAGATTCTATGACATTTTACATGCACCAAACCACACCTAAACGGGTTTTCCTTTTTCAGATGAAGGAGAAGTTAACTAAAATATGGACATGCACCACTCGGCCTTCCTTTGTGGAAAAGTTGGGAAAAGTAATTTAGAAGGAAATACGTTCTAAGGTTCCCAAGCACGCTACATCTATTTATTTATTTATTTACTTTTTCACTATATTAATGAATATACATTTTCTTCTATAATAAGATTGAGGACGCATTTGTTTCAACTATTCTCTTTAAAATATAAGGACAAAGGTGGAATAAAGGGAGAAAAAATTAGAATACCTCTAGATGCAAATAAATAGGATTTTGTCGACACCTTGCTTATATGAGTGGCATGTTCTCATTCTCACTCACATCCTATCTTGGATTTTTAAAAATTCAGCTTCTAACCACTAGATGTATATAAAAAAAAGATGCTGGGAGAATCAGCCAAGCCTGTTCCCCTTCAGCACGGAAATCTAAAAAAATAAATAATCCTAATAAATAACGTGAGCAGGCATCCTTCTAAAGACCTTCCCCCGTCCGAACGATAATTTTTATTTGCACAATAAGTTATTATGTGCGACCCACTCGCGGAATGACGTATACTAGAATAAGGAATGTTTCGATTTGATAGTTTTGTGGGGCCCACTGATGGAATAAGAAGAATAAGTAATTCTTAAATCTAAGGTGAAATGACTTATTCTCCTTATTCCTCGAATAAGCTATTCTGCACCGATATAAGTTATTCTGCTTGTCAAAGCAAAATTAAATTTATTCTCCTCTTATTCGTCCTTATTCTTCTCCTATTTTCCAATCAAAGTGGCGCCTAAGGTATCTCGAAGAATTGGGCAGGACACACGATGAACAGAAAAAATTCACTTTTACGTCCCCAATAACGATAACAAATGGGGCCTAAAGGACTCATGTAAGGGTCCAAGGGATCCGGATTTGTAAAATGTTGAGTTTCCTGATCACCTTCCTTCTATATGATGGCTAGCTCCATTACTCCTTCCCGTTCCTTGATATAATAGATGGATGACACTTGATATATATTGTCCTAGAGTAATACTTGCTGTAATGTCTTAACGTTGTAATCTACGTCAGCGGCAGCAACCGTCTCATCCATAAACCAAATCCTTAACAGCGAAATATAACTGAATCCTTCTGAAAGCTTAACAATTTCTTGATGTAATTTATAAAACAGTTAAAGCAATACTAACGTTCTAAACCACGTTTATTGAAATATATATATCAAGCCCTTATAATTGAACAAGGCAAATGAAGCATATTCTAGGAGGAAGCTTCCCTTCATAGGATCAGTAGTACTAAGTTTCCTGACTCCTGTCTCTGATTTCTTCGAAAGAGAAGTGCTTTGAAAGCAATCTTGACTATGACTCTTGGTGAAACTAGTTCATCTTTGCACATGTAGCATACTTAAAAACTAAAGTTGCATGATAACTCTTCTTACATTGCTCATATATGATTTATGCGTGCAAGCTTTCTTTTCAACTTGTTTCACAAACAATATTCCCATCTTCCTCTTTCCTTCTATCTCCCTCTCACTAATTTTGAAGCTAGATTCTCCGTTTCCAAGCCACCACTGCTGGCCCACCCGTATTATAGCTATAAGTAACAATGTTTCACAAAAGGTGATTGTGTATGCATCTTTAAGATAGTTTAATGCATGCGAATGTATTTTTAAAATTATGACGACTTAGCAGGGTGAAGTTTTTTTGATATGATGGTTCAGTTGAAGGTATGCACACACGCGTACGTGTGTGTGTCTGTCTGTGTAGGAGGTACTACTCCGGATAAAATCTAATATTTCTTCTTTTTGATAGGTCTTCTGCATAAAATTACTTCTCCGGACAAGTCAACATTATTTCGAAGTAATAGATAAAATATATACCCATGCTATCTGACGAATGATCCGCTGCAAGCCAGTTGAAATTTCCACCGCCATAGCCATTGCCATAGAGACCGACAGATACCGTCGGGTCCATCACCTTCCATCAACTCTGGAGGATAATTTGGTTAGCGCGTCACATCATCATGTGATCGATCACAAGTGTAGAAGGTTTGAGGGAGAGAGGAAACCAACCAATCCATGGGTAAATTAACTATGAGCCAACCAAGCATCTCCGTCTCAAGTAAGTGAATCATAGTGACGGACGTATAAATTTTGTCTAATTGAATCATTCGGACAAACATGATTAAATTAGTGGGGTCTTGGACTAAGTCATACGAGACTTTAGATTAGGTCAGTGGAATCTTGAGTTAAGTTAGTAAAATTTCGAACTAGACTATTTTAAATTAAGTCAATAAATTTGACAAAATCTAGTGAGGTAAAACTAAATCTGCTGGTGAGTAGACGGAGGCATAGATCACAAGAATCCAATAAATTTGCAAACGTAGGTATCGTACGACTAAGAAAAAAATAATTAGTCACCTCATCATGACCGGACAAGAGTAGACAACCGCCGTTTTCCCCACACAAAGAGTGTCCTCACAACCTTAAACAGGCTTGCATCTTAAGGGAGAAGAGAGAAAAAGAAATAAAGTCATGAACCATAAGGTGAAGAGGGGAGCAACGTTTATGACATGGTTGTCTTCGTCACCCCCACCACCAAACAACATGGTTTAAGAAAAGATCAAATAAAAAACGCAGGATTGCTTCAGCTCAGCTAGCTCTTCCTAAATCCTCCCTATATAGCATGTAGGAAAGATTTCTTCACCACTTTGATCATACGCCTGCACAGCCCTTCTTCACTCAGCTCCCCCCCATCCCAGCCTACCGCGCACCTCCTCATGGCCGGCGCTGTCCTCCCCTCCTCGGCTGCCACTGCCGTCGCCATGGCGGTGCTTTTAGCACTCTCTAGCACAGCTGCCGCCGCCGCCGCCGACTCAATTTGCCCCACCGCCCTGTACCTGTTCCAGCCACTGTGCGGCCGGACCTGCATAAAACAGACGTACAGAACCTGTGAGTGCATGGACACACCCTGCAGTGACGGTCCTTACAGGTACAAGTTCATAAAGAACGATACGGACGCGGCCAGGGCATACCTGTTCACCGAGCCGGGGTGCAAAGGCGATGTCACCGTCGTCAAGCACACCACCGGGGAGTGTAGAAACTTCAGGTACCGCAGCGTCAAGATATGCCCGCCTTGTGGCAGTACTCCATTGTTAGCGGCAGCAGCAGAAGAATAATTAAGTAGGCATTTGAATGGTGGCAGCGAAGAATGTAGAGCTAAAGATGCAGAGTATTCTATATTCAAGGTGGGGCTATGGGAATTGATATATGTATGTAGTATCAGGATAATGGTTGTGGGGCAGTGAGCCGTGTTATGGAGAGGTGCTGGTATATTTATGAACCTTATGTAAATTTAATATTGCTATATATGCGATTTCATGGGTTCTCAATGGGTGAATGCACTGAGAATTTTCCCATCCATGGCCAGGAGGAGATCCTCTTGGTACACATTTGGATCGGGGTCTAATAGTATTGAGAGGAGGATGATCTAGATATTTGCTAAATTTTGAAATCATATGAGAGGAATTTTTACAATATTTGGCCTCCTCCCTCTCCCAATATTACTGGACTCCGATCCAAACATGTAGTGAGAGAATCTCTTCTCTCTATAGCCCATGGTCTCTCTCTCTCTCTTAAAGAACGATCCTCATCCATTCTTCCAGCATCCTCCTCCTCACCATGAAGAGAATGCAATTATGGATGCAGGTATTTTTCTATCTGGTCAGTTATGGGGTTAGAATGGCAGTTCTGTGCGATCTATCAGCAGAAGTTCAGAGAATTAGCTTTAAATATTTTAACATAAAGTTTCAAATTGTAGAAGTTATAGAATGATTAAATTAAGTCAAAATAGGATATTAAACGTGTCAAAAGGTCAAAGATTGGGTTTCATGATTTATCATAGTTTTCTTGAATTTTGTTTTAAAATAGCATCTTTTAATAAATGAAGATAATTAAATTTCAAAATAACACACATATTTAGTATAACTTATAGTTTCTTAATATAACTTTGAAGAATAATAAACAAATAAAGAATTAAAATTCACAAAATACTTAATGTTATGAAATCATATGGCTACCTTTCTGAGTAAAGAGTTTTCTTCGACTCTCCTCTTGTTAGCGTTCTTCACTTAGGTTCTTACCTTTCTCCTATGTTAGCGCCCAACTTTTATATAATTTGGACTGAAAGTTGCCAATTTTTTTGCCAAAACTGTTTCTGACCTAAAGACTGCTTGAAATTAGGACATCTTCTTGAAATTATAATTTATAAATTAACCTTTCAATAGGATTTGTTTCACTTAATTATGGTTTTTTTATACAAAATTATGACCAAAATAGCAAGATGTCTTATGGTTGGAGAACCTATTAGCGTAGGGATCAAACTATGATCTTTTTTAAATGAACGACTTAGGAGTCTAAATACATGTAGTTTTATTGATTTTTAATTTTAATTATATCACAATTCATAGCCAAAAGACAATCTACATGAATTATGTTTTCCCTCTATGAATTAGATTCAAATCCTATTGCAACTAAGATTGGTTCACATCTTGAAATGAACTAGAAGCTTCATAATTAAAACTTTCAATGTCCAAAATTAAAGATAGTCATTGTTCTCAAAGTTATAGATTTTTTAGTTCTCTTTCAAACAGAAGCTGTTTTAGGTCAATCAAAGTTTTTTTAGAGGAAATTATGTGCAAAACACCATACCTATGTCCACTGTACACGACAAATATATAGTACATATAAAACTTAATGCACTGACTTCTATTGGATTAATGGGTATGGTTGGACTTTTCTAAATTATGCAAATTCTGTACGCAAAATGCAAGATATAACAAAGTATTCTTGTACTAACCCATGAGTTGAATCATCAGGACCAGTAAAGAATTAGGAAAGTTTCTCATCTTTAAACAATGCGTGCATTATGCATGGCACGTATTATACGCTATGTAGTGTGATGACTTGTCAATAAGCCTCAGTTGGATAGTAGAATAAGGTAGAATATAGGGAGCAGTAGTTCTCAGAATAAGTAGGATTCTGGTTTGATAGGATTCTGTCTTGTATTCCGCTTCGTTATTATATCAAGAAAACACTTCTTATTTTGAAATTATGAGTAATTCGTAATAACTCATCCCATCATAATTCATTTTGCTATCAAAATGAGGCTAAGGGAATATACCTCCAATTTTCGCTATTATGGCCACTGGGCTCCAATGTTTTAGGCATGTCAGCTCAAAACTGGCCCCGTTATGGCCCGAAAAGGCAGGCCAACGGCCCAACACCGATGACCACACAGATCAACTCGAATCTCCGCATATTGAGAACCATATTTAAGTATGAAGTGGTTATAAATGATAAATACGTTTAGACAAAATTTGATTTCAATTTTAAATGAGAAGGTCAGAGTTGGGTCAAACAATTACACAATTGGATGAATATAGAGATTTTTTTTCTAATGAAGATTTTAAAGAATTAGGACAAAAACTAATTAAGACCGTATAATTAATAAAAAGTTGTTAATCAAGGTACGAGTCTATGCCAATGAAAAGGGGAATTTTTTATCATATAATTTCATGGCTTATGAGATGTAAATAATAAAGCTCATACGTACTTTTATTCAACAATGTGTCGTAATAAATATTTTATATCATAAGTGAATAAATTTGCATGCTTCAAGAAAACTGAGCATCTTTTTCTTATCTTTCAGTTTGATATGGCATACACAGGAGTTTTATCCAGAAATTCATATTTAATTAACTATTAATTGGGATAATTTTGTGATTACACACTTGAGGAGACTCTTTATTAAGCTACTCGCCAGAAATTCCCTGAAAGGTTAATCATAAGCCCTGGTGGCCAAACATGTATGGACTTTTCTCTTTCCATTTTAACCACGGGTATTTTGCAAAATAATCCCCTAACGAATAGTGTATTTTTTAAAAACCTCCTTGTGCAATATAGTATGCAAATAACCAATTTAACATTATCTTGAAATCTCCTCCTACCATTTACTCACTAATGTGCCATCTATGCAAATTATTTGTCACAACAACGAGATGTCAAAATGATCATATTATTAGCCTAATTGTATTCCTAACATTTTTTTACGAAATGTCCACTTGCCCTCTACAGTTTATCTATTAATGTGCATTCTAGGAAAATTGTTTATCACATCAACGACATGTCAAAGTTTATATTGTTACCCTAATTTTATTTCTAATATTTTTATGCGACATCAGATTTCTGCTGAAGTGGACTCTTTGAGGACCCTTTCTAATCAACCATAAAAAAAAAAAATCTAATTCTTCCATCTACCCGTTTTTCCCTTTTATTATCTCATGCACTACGTACTATGAAAGGAGGTCCAACAATGATACTATTCTTGAAGTATTTCCGACAATCTTGACGAAGGAATCTCAACATACTTAAAGTAATTAATCGGCCATTAGCATAAACAAAAAAGAAAAGTACGTAAAGAAACTAGCCTTCACTAAGGATAGCAATAATAGCATAAGATCCAAAACGCTTCATCATTTTTTGCTTTCTAATAGCTCTATAGGACCTTTATAGAAAGTCCGGAATAATCTCCATCTCCTTATCTCTCGAGAATGGAGCTTTTAGTCTATTCAATCTAGTCATGGCAACCTAAGGTGGCCACATAACACAAACAGCTGACTATTGCCAATTGTGATTTTCATAAGATTAGAAACTATTTTGGAACTCTTATAAGACAACAGATAACAACAGGAAAGTGCCATTTTCCTATCTCATAGGTTTCCACCCTCGAATGAGACTTCACCTTAAGGGAAAAGGAAAAAAAAAAAAAATCACAAAACCCAAAGGTGAAGAAGGAAGAACGTTTATAACATGCATGGCTGTCCTTGTTATTCCCCCACTACCAAAGAACACGTTTGAAAAAGATCTAAGGAAATATACGGGCATTGGCTTCAACTCCCTATGGCTATATATATATATATATATAACCTAAGATTTCTTCACCACTCCAAGCCCCACAGCCCCTCTGCACCCACTCCCCCGGTCCTCCTCCCCTACTCTACATCCTTCCGTATGGCCACCACCGGCATCCCCTCCGCGGGCGCCGCCGCCGCCATGGCAGTGCTTTTAGCACTTACCACGGCGGCCACGGGTCAGGACTCAGCTTGCCCGACCGGCCTGCATCTGTACCAGCCAGAGTGCGGCCAGCTGCTAGAGTGCGGCCTCGCTAACATAAAACAAACGTACACAGCTTGCGAGTGCATGGACGTCCCCTGCAGTGACGGCCCTTACCTGTTCAAGTTCCTAAGAAACGAGACCGACCCGGCTAGGGCGTACCTCTTCACGGAGCCAGAGTGCAAAGGCGACGTCACCGTCATCAAATCTACCATTGCGGACTGCAGAGACTTCAAGCACCGCAGCGTCAAGATCTGCCAACCTTGCAGCACTCCTCTGTTGGGGCAGCAGAGGAAGAATAGGCAGACATTGAGTGGTAGCAGTGGAAAAATATAGAAGCAGGTAAGCATTGGTTGTGGGTATATAGACTAGAATAAAGATCTTTTACATGCAGGTTTGAATTGAACTCAGTTAGTAACGAGAGAGAAATATTTCAAATAATTTCTTTATATAGTGTTTTTCCTATTCACGAGAAAGAGTTTTTATGAAAGACTCTTTTTTTCTCTCTCTCTCTGTATTAATCGAGTTCAATTTAAATCTCTGCTGAGAGGAACCGCACGTCCATGGTGGGACGTTTATATACGTACGTATGTAGTATCAGGGAGCAGATTATGGGGCCGGGCTGTGTCGATCGTCCTCCTGTTGTTATATGTATTTTATATGATAAAGAGGTGAATACAGTGGTTATATGTGTAGTTCATGTCGTTTGATGACTTGTGAGTTGTGAATGGGTGAATGCACTTACAGGTTTTCAGATTATAGGCCGTGGACTGCAATGATTGAGCCATATGGAAAGCAGTGGCCCCCGTTATTGCCCGGAACGGGTGGTAAATCCCTAAGCCCGACTTGAATCTCCACAAATTGGGATTTGGAGCCATAGTTGGTTAAGGAAGAAATATAGTATGACAAAATATTATTTAGATAAAATTTGGTTGAGGTTTTGATTGGCTGGGTCAAAGTTCCATTAAACCACAAAAAGATCGAAAAAAGATGTAGCAAGATACATGTAGTTTTTTTGTCATGATTTTAAAAAAAATAGAACAAAAAACTATAACTATATAATAAATAGTTGTTAAACAAATAATGAGTCCTCTTAAAAGATGAGTTGTTTGACATATAAATTCATGAATGTGGAGATTTAAGTAATTAAAGTCTCTCTTTTATTCAACAATATAGTAGATTAAATAGGAAGCATTAAAGGTTTTTGTATTGAGTAATACTTGCTGCAATGCCCTCCCCCCCATTCGCAATAGGGGCATAACAGTGAGTAAAAGAAAAAGAAAATTGAATTTTTTTTTAGGTCCGCCCCAAAGTCCCTTACCCAACTGTACAGTTCCATGCCCGATCGGGCGATCCAAAAATATCCAAAAAATAAAAAATCGACCCAATGAACAGTAAAAAAAGCTCCTAAATGGGCCGGGCCCAATAACCGTTTTGATTTTTCAGGTTTTTTGGGTTGTCTGATCAGACATTGCATTGTACGGCAGGGTAGGGACCTCGGAGCGACCTAAAAAAATTCAAAAATAAATAAGTCATTTACCCACTGTAATTCTCTCATTGTGATTGTGGGGGAGAGGGGACATTGCAGCAAGTATTACTCTTTTGTATGCGTAAATAGTACATGTATAATATGTGTATTTACCTATAGATTGAACATCACTGCGGAGGTATGCCATTGCACTAGCCAACTGATTTGTTCTGCCGAGGACATGAAGAATGACAGTGATCGGTCGAAATCTCTTCCATCACGATTGGAATCCTCTACTTGTGATCGAAGGGCAGAGATTCAGTTATTCCTGCAAAAGAAAACACCGTTAAGTGCCCCCGGTGGTGGTCCGGAGGATCCCCCTCTGATGCTTAATTAAGTCAGAAGTTGGAGGTCTGGAAGGAGAGCAGAGAGAGATTGAGCTTGTTGGAGGATATCTCCGTCTGTTGGACTGGGGGGGGGGGGTGTCCTTATATAGTAGTTCTGGGGTAGCTTTTGATACATCACCTAAGCCCCCTTCTAGGGGTAGTTGCCTACGAGGGAAGAGCCTGCCTTGAAAAGGTTGGATCCGAGCCAGATCTTCTGGTTCATCGTGATTCATTGAGAAACAGGAGTGATACCCTACAAATTCTTATTGAAGCTAGTTCCTGAGTTTATCTTGATCTGATTTTGCTCGTGATCGGATTAGGTCGATAAAATTGGATTCCGTCCTGAGGAGATGGGACCCCACATGATCTACCCCTGGGGTTCTATTAGGAGAGAAGAACTCAGATACCCCTTCGATGGGTTAAGATCAATGGGCTGAATGTTGTTGGTGGTAGGGCTTTGTTACTGGGTACGCCTATGAACCTTGTATCAAACCCGCGATATTGGGCCGGCCCACAGATCATTTTTGGGGCAGATGAAACTTTCATCCATCACTCCCCCCCCCACTCTTTGGCGTGCCATGCATGACAAGAAGTAGTCTGAACGGCTACGATCTCTCTATAGCCATGCCCATGTTCTTTGAAAGGGAGTACATGACATGCAACGGTTGAATTCGAGGAGATGAAATAGGGGCTTCACCCCTATCTTGCAACGTTTGAAATGACATAGCTCTTTTTCCGTCGAGGGAAGTGCAGGGTCTTTCTAACTGTTGTGAGCAAACGTGATTTCGTACATCGCGTCTGCTTAATCTTCCCACGTCGTTTCAGATAATCATGTCCTCCTGATGCGGCCTTTCGTCTTCCAAGAGGTGCTCTCCTCGGGAAGTGTCGAACCGCCATCGCCAGAGCGACCTTGCCTATATAAGGCGAGGTGGAGGCCTTCAGAGAGGACCCTACTACCATCCTCCTCCTCGAGCGAGAGTCTCTCAAGGATTCTTCCTTGCGAGCCAACGTGTTGCAAAGCCTTTCCTCCTCTCTTCTCTTCATTGCACCCTCGTCATAATGGCGTGCCACACACCGAAAGACACGTGTTATGTCTCAGCAGTGGAGGAGTATCGCACGGTGCTAGAGGCCATGCAAGCGATGGTGAGACTCCTGGCAAACCTTCGGACTTCCTACTAGATCCCCGAAGAGTATACAGTTGTCTAACCGTCGAAGAGGGAGTGAATTTTTTCGGGGCGACGTCGTTCCTTCATGACGTACGAGGTTATGTTTGAGATAGGTTTCAAACTGCTAATTCATCTTTTAATAGAGAAGTTGCTAAACTTTATCTGAGTCACTCCTGCTCAACTGGTGCTAAATGCCTAAAGGCTCGTGCTGGGATTCTACGTCTTGGCCTGAGAGAAGGGACATCCGGCACCGAGCATGGGGATGTTCTTGAACCTATACCAAGTCAAACAGTTCAACGCTAGAGGGAGCCGTGGATTTAATTTGTCCAGTTTGAGGCACGGAAGGAAGCACCACTGGCCTTGGGGACCAAATATTCCAACATCCATGGTTGGAAGGAAACCTTCTTATGAGTCGAAGAGTGGCCCCAAGGGTAGTGGATGTTCCCGGTCATCTTTGGAGATCTATCTATCAGTGGCAAAGGTTGACTCCGTGGTCCCACTGCTTCCCCTGAAGATTCTGGTGTTGTCAACTGAATCAGGGGTAGCCCCTAGTGGGCGCTGGCCTTTAGATGGTCGGAGCAACCCTACAATCGACAGGTTTATTTGGTATGCCCCTTCCTGGTAAGCGTCTTTCCATCTTGTCATTTCATTCTCTGAAATCTTGTCATTACTGTAATCCATTCCTTTTTCATTCCGTCAGCTATTACTGCCTGCCCTAGTCATGCAGGGGGCAGGGATATAACGATGGGCATCGCTTTAGTGCCCGTTCTTGCACCGGAGCAGCAACAAGTGCTGGATATTATCATCTTTTTCGGCAGAGCCCTGATCTACCCCTTCATTTGTCCTGACATCCACAAGAAGAAAAGGAAAGGGATCACTAACAGCAGTTCTCGACTCGTGCCTCAGGTGGCGCTTGAGGGGTTCATGCAGGTCTAACGGGCCAACCCTAAGCCCCAGGATGCTAGATGGTTCTATAGGAAGATCCACCTGTCCACCATTGCTCCGGCCTCTTCCCTGAC
The DNA here is from genome assembly GCA_030544215.1 of Zantedeschia hybrid cultivar. Taxonomy (NCBI): domain Eukaryota; kingdom Viridiplantae; phylum Streptophyta; class Magnoliopsida; order Alismatales; family Araceae; genus Zantedeschia; species Zantedeschia hybrid cultivar. Next base: position 2,811,382 of record JARZZO010000007.1, read on the forward strand.
GACAAGCCCTGTGCTTGCAGAGTGGGTTGGAGAGATAGAGAGAGGAGAAAGCAAGGTGGAGGTAGAAGACTCTGGGGATAGGTGGCGAGAGTGGCTATTGGATCCACCATACTTATGTAGGGGTGAGGCCGTCGATCTTGAGGAGGAAGAGACATGAGAGGTGCTTACCGAATTAGCTAGGGGACGTCAGGGAGGAAGTGTTGCTACTGGTAGAAGCGTTGTCCTGCTGTGGTCAGCGTGAGGCCTTAATTTGAGGAGGGCCGAGACTCCTCGCTCTGCTGGGCGAACCTCGGAAAGGCCTCTCCCTCACCGACCGTTCGCAGGATCGACTGCATCTCTCGTTTGGCTCGGGATCGCGGAGGTTTGTCCTTCAACAAGAACTATAGGGCCACCTTGTGGAGGTGGTGGCAGAGGGGCTATTGGGTTTTCTTCATTCCGACCACTCTGCAGGGGGCTCGCTGTTCTCCCGCGTCTTCGGCGCTGAGCTTCTCTTTCAAGGCGATCGACCTTGACTTCCAACTGACAGATAAGGTCGATCAATGATTGCAAGTCAAGGCCTTGGCCTATATGACGTATCTCCTCAGGGCGGTCGTAGTCACCGCTATTGGGTCTCTGTGCTACGTGGGCGTCGACAGCCAGAGGTTGCAGAGGCGGGAGCACCATCCCGTCGCCGGCAACCTCCTTTGATGTCCTACTGTGGTTGCTTTTGGCCATGACTTCTTAGATAGTTTTTCACAGACGACGTTAAACGATGATGGGTCGAAATCTCGTCCACCATGATCAAGATCCTCCGCCTGTGATTGGAAGGCTGGGATTCAGTTGTTCATGCAAAAGAGAACACCATTAAAGGTCCCGGTGGTGGTCCGGGGGATCCCCCTCCAATGCTTAAGTGAGAAGCTAGGGTTCCGAAAGGAGAGAAGATTGAGCTTGTTGGAGCATACCTCTGCCTATTGGACTGGGGGGTCCTTATATAGTGGTTTCGGGGTGGCTTCCGATCCAATTCTGATGAGGAAGAGTATGTCGCCTTAGCCCCCTTTTGTAAACAGTTGCCTAGGAGGGAAAAGCCTATTTTGGAAAGGTTGGATCCAAGTTTGATCCTCTGGTTCATCGTGATCTATCGAGAAATGAGAGAGGGCACCCTACAGACTCGTATCTGAGTTTATTCCCGAGTTTATCTTGATCTATTTCTGCTCGCGATCGGATTGGGTCGATAAAATCGGATTCCGCCCCAAGGAGATGGGACCCTACTTGACTGCCCCTGTGGTTTTGAGGAGAAAGACTCAGATACCCGTTCGATAGGTTAAGACCGATGGGTTGAACGTTGTTGGTGGCGGGACTTTGTTACTGGGGCACGCCCATGAGCCTTGTTTCAAACCCGCGATATTGGGCCCGCACACAGATCATTTTGGGCAGGGTGAAAGGGGGAGTGGAAAATTTCAGCTAATGAAGGGGAAGAACCCATTTGTCTATAGTGTCATATTGAGGATTAAGACTCACATCTGTTGCACATGCAAGCAAACTTGGCCGTTGATCGATCGTGTATTTTTTGAAGGTTTAAACTTGCATTGAAAAAGTTGAATACAGCATAATCTTTGGAGGTTCATTAGGACACACGGGCATTCTTTCACTTGGGGCATGTTTGAGAACACATGGGCAATATATAAGAATTTCTAGTAGAAGTCATTTTCGACTTTCACTTAGAATATAAAAAATATTAATTAAAATTATAACAAATTTAAGTAGTTACATAGGTCATATCCTCACCGACCCCAAATTTTAACTCAATCTAGCAAGCTCAAATTTGTAACCTTTAGTTAGACACCAAAAACTAACAAAAAAGTTCTGTAAATAGCTTCCAAGAACTAATGTTCTTCTCTTACAACGACGAGTTATACTTGTGGCATTGCCCGGTGCAGCTGCACCCCTCGGTAATGCAGCAAGTATAAAATTTTCCTTTTTGAAATGTTTTTAGGTCAGCTGCGGCATGCGCCACATGTCTGTATAAGTATATTGGACGACCAAAAAAATAAAAAATAAATAAAAATCAAACCCCAATGAATATTAAAAATGTCTTTAATGGGCTAAGTCTAATAACAGCTTTTTATTTTTCTTAATTAGATGGTTTGGTTGGAGATCAACCTATACAAACATGTGGGGTATGTAGGACCTGACCTACAAAATTTCTAATTTTTTTTATACATGCTCCACAGCTAGGCGGTGCACCGGCAGTGCAGCAACTCTAAAGTGATTGAGTAGAAGCCCAAAAATAGCCTTCAATCCCCATGGAATGTGAAGAAATTGTGCTCTAACCTAGAAATGGAGGAACAGAACGTCTTTACAGCCTGCATTAACAAGCTGCCTCTGAAGCACTTCGTCTCGGCATATTCTCGATTTCATTATGTCTAGTTTTAAGGAAAATAACCTCTAGTAGGCGGTAAATTGCTTGGAGCCTTGGACTAATGGCCATTTGTTAACCATTTTGGATTTCCCAAGGTTTGCACAAAGATGGCAACTAAGCAATGCTTTCATTCACGAAAGGAAATGGGTCAACAAAATTGCCCAACGTGGGAGACTACTCTCCACAAACCGAGTCTCTTAATGCCTAAATGAATAGACGGGACCAAGTCTCCACAAATATTCAAACATTTCCAAGATTCCTGGCAAAATATCCCGTCCTTACAAAGGTCCTCGAGATGGTGGATATTTTCTGTTGCCGTTCACAAACCCATTAGTTCAAACCTGAGCGGTTAGAATTTTCTCCATCCCTCTGGTGAGGGACGTACATCTTGATACCCTCTGGCTATAACCTGTGCTCAGCTAGCAGGAGACTTGCATCTGTTGAAGAATCTTGTGCCAAGAACCCAGCAAGGGAGTAGAAACACACAAGAGGAATGAAATTTCTGCCATGCCCCTGCATTGGAGAGAGAGAGAGAGAGATTGCGTTTAGACTCAAATTTGATCTTTTCTGAGCTGTAGAAGTTTGAGATCTCAAGTATTTTGTAATGATGGGTATGCGATTTTAGGGTTTTGACAGCTTTCCAAATGTAGAGGGTATGTTGGAGAAAAATTTGATCAGGGAGACATCAAGATCAAAGAAAAAATTACAGTAGCAGGAATGAAAATGAATCTCCAGTTATTACTGTCAACGGCTTAGCCAATTCCATACTATATATTTTGGATCGTGCAAGGAAAATTATGCATGGCAAGTCATAAAGCACACCAACTGTTCTATCTTAAACTATTGTTGTGATCACTTGTTTGAACAATGTAGAGTCCTATCCATATTCTTCCTGCTTACATTCCCCATCAACCCCTCCCCTCCCCCCCCCCACCCAACAAACAAAAAGGAAACAAAAAAAAGGAAAAAGGGAAACTACCTTTGCTGGGTTGAATACAGTATGGTATCTCTTGAGAGGATATTGATTAGCTAATGAAGTTAAGTGTCCCTGAGACTGGAGAAATCATAGACAAGAAAAAATTCTGCATTTTGCAATACATAATATGCTTGCACTGGAGCAAAAACACTCTAAAAGCTGTATAAAATTGTCCACTCGAGACTTTCAATCCCAAGGAATTCCTGATCAGATGAGATATGCCATATTGGATAACATTGGCCAGGTTGATCCAGCAGAAGCCATCCAGTTTGCTTAAAATAAATAAAGAAAAGGCATTTTACAAATTAAAAAAGAATTTGTACAATAAAGATATAGTTATAAGTGTGTTATATATAAGGGTCACTTTATAACTTTCCCACCTTTCTATCCTGCCCTCATCCTACCCCCCTCCCCCACCCCCCCCACACACTGATTCAAGCCTAGTTCAATTAAAAATAGTAAAAATAAAATATACAGGATCAGTTTATAGGATCCAAAATTAGATTAACTATCCTCTCCCTGATCCTGAAATCAATTCAATATAACAATACAAGGCAGCAAATAGCTACAAGGTAACAAATGAACATCTACCCTCAACAGGATCACATACCCCCACCAAAGTGAAGCCCCAAACTCCCAAACAGGCAGAACAGTCAAATTTCCCTATGTAAGACATTCTCTTCCATCATGAACTGGAAGAACTGATATACCCTGTTCAGAACAGAGGAAAAGTAAGATTAATGCTTTACAAACACACTATGTAATCTCAGAACAAAATACTGTGGCATATCAGTCAGATCCTATGAAGCTTGTCATAAATAGACATAGTTAAGAAAAAGTTCTCCAAATTATCTGTGCAACAAGCACATGTATAAGTGCATGCAGACAATCAAGATTTTTCTTGTAAGGAACAAGAAATTTATTATTTATCATGGACAGTAGATTAAGAAGAGGGGCAACCAATTGATTTGCACATAGTGACTTCCATTCGGGTCCCACTAAAACCCACTATTGGAAAGACAGATGTCTACAGTTCCATCTCTTGGTCAAATTTAAAGCAGCAGTACAAAGTTAATAGCACAAACCATTATGGCATATCTAGGGGCAACTTTATTTGTGCTCACATTTTGGATGATACATTTAAAGGAATTGGAGAAGACACTTGTCACACTTTTTATGCATATCACCAAAACAAGGTTACCATCATCGTTTACAGAATGTTATGACCAAGTAAAGCTCCTAAATGTAGAGTTTACCTTACCAGTAAATCACAAAGCATAAGAGCTTGGATGTTCTGATGAGCGTCTAAGATCCATTTCAACTTGGTGAATTGTCCATTGCATACTTTCTAGTTTCTGTGGAAAAGAGTGCAAAACATCATATGGCAGATGTAGCAGATAACTCTTAATGAATATTTTGTGAATAACCAACCTTTACAATGTCATGGTATTCCATTGCTATTGTATCAAAATGTGGATCCACACCTTGGTACTCACGAAGGCGTGTCACCTACATAACAGAATAGCATGAAGCAGAAAATAGATCTGAATATATGATGCAAGAAGGAATGTCTAAAGATAATTTAGTATTCTATTACTATGAAGCACATGTCTCACTAAGGACTGTAACTTTTATGGTTTGGGGAGAAGTGATGGTATGCACCAGTGATGCCGGTTTTGTAGGTCCACTGGGGTCAAGGGACTGGGTTTTAGCCAATTTGCTGTGAGGGTCACAGTCAAGACCTAAGGCTGACCTTTGTAGATGGCCAAAGTCCATGCGTCAAGCATTTGCTACCCAGAACAATGAGTGGTCTTTCACATATGCATACATGTGGTCACAAGACAGTGGTGGACCATGTAGCTCATGTAGTCATTGTTTCTCATATCCACTACCAGGATATGGGTACTTTTGCTGGGACGCTATAACAAAGGCTGAGGTTTGTTGATTACTGACTCAATGTAAGTTTTTTTTTTTTGGCTAGTGTGGTCTGATGACCCTGGTGACATGTAGGTATTAGACAAAAAGGAAAGAAAGGAGGAGAAGCTGCAATCGACTCCACTTTCATAGAAAAACAAATGATGATAAAGGAAAGAAATGATGGAGAGCTACATGGGCCCCCTTTCAACAAATGATAAAGGGAGGGAGGCTGTGAACCTCTCAAATGGTAGGAGACCACTTTCTCCCATCAAAAGTGAATAAATGAGAAGCATAAAAAAGAGATGAAGAGGAAGAAGAGGAGAAAAAAGAACAGCCAAAAATCAAGATCCATATTGACCCACAGAGTCTTCGAAACCACAATTGCTCACAGTACCAGAAAGTTAAAAATTTCTTGCCTTTTAGCAGGCTATTTATAAACCCTCAAACAGTAAGGATATTTTTGTCTGACAGATGCACAGAGCTCCACATCTGCTGGATGACCCATGGGGGCAAATTTAAAGGAGTGTTTAAGTTTCCTATGGGAAATATTTTCCTAACAATCACATGTTTCGAAAATGCAGGTACAAGTTTTCCCAAAACAAGGCCCATATTCCCACAATATTCTTTGTTTTCCGAGAGTTCATCCCTCCCCCCTCTCTCTCTCTCTTCCCATATATGAACATTTTCTTGTTTGCCTAACCTGCTTGTAAGCGTCCACACAAGTTCTGCTCTCCATGCTGCTGCTCACAGGAATCTCTCTACAACAGGTATGCTGGTGCTCTAGCACAGTCCACTCAAACGTGTAGGATGGGTGATGATTTTGCAGTTTTCTCATGAAAAGGGGCTTCAAGAGGCCCTCTACTTTGTAGACTGCAAGATAGGCATAAATAATTATATTAGGATATTCTGGACCCGTGATGTTGGAATATTCCATGTCCAAGAAACACCCAAGAAATCTTTATTGTATTACTCTTCATGCTGCTGGATGCATTGTTTCTTTCCCTCCAGCCACTCATGCAAGAATGCAAATGTATGTTTTTGTTTTCACATATTTTCCTATGAGATGTACAAACAATTTTTTTGCCTTGCAATAACTTATTTTCTGAGATTTTTTCACTCTCTGGAGAAATACTTCCCATGCTTCTGTATGTTCCCAGAAAATCTGAGAATGTAAATGCACCCCGTAAGCAAGATATGGTGGACAATATCAAATTTTGTCAAGTCCTAGGAACACCCAACATTATAAAATTAAGGGTGGGGTACTCATAGCCTACCATTGAATATGCTAACAGTGGGCTATGTGTCCATCATCTCTTTCTATCCCCCACCTCTTTCCATGACAGTCAACCAGGGAAAGGGACTTTGAAGGAAGGAGAAGACTCAAGTACTTCTTGGTCCTGTCTCCAATGAAAAGTACTGCTGTGTGGAAAATAAATGGGCTTTTAGGCAGCATTTGATATTTAAACGGGGGCTCACAGCCTGCCATTTATATCTAACAGCAGGCTCACAGCTTCAACTTAAATTAAATGGCAGGCTCACAACTTGTCCTTTATACTAAATGGTTGGCTTACAGAGCACTTTTCTATGCCTAGTTTCATGTTTCAATGATGGGTGCATTTCAATGCAAGTAGCAGCATCACCTGAGGACCAATTGAAACATGCCATATCAGCATGTTGAGTCACTCTGGCAAATCAAACACCAACACTTGGCATGCCGTCATTGGCAGGAATCTAGAATAGGGCACCCCTATGCAAAAGTAGTATGGATGATGTCACTTAATCCATAAATAAGGATCATTCTTAGGTTGAATTCTTCCCTGCTATGTAGTTAGAGGCGAGAGGCGAACGAGGAGACTGGGGGCTCACCTCAGCCTCAAATGCCTAGGTGATCACTTAGGCATTTGAGGCGATGTGTTCCCCCATAAATCACGATGAAGGAAGAAAAAAAGACAGTACAAGGAAAATAAAGAAAACATTCAAGATAATCATATGACACTGATCATGTCCAAGATGCAATGACCAATTTGTATAAAGCACTCATATAAGTAGTGGATGGTCTTAAGAATCATAAAAAATAAGAAGAAGAAAAATGTGTCAGCATTGTAATAGATAAAAGAGTGCTGAACATTGTTAAAAGAGGCATTAGCCACTTTGGAATAATTAAGAATAAGAGAAAACAAGACCACATAATTAAAAAAGAAATAAACATTTGGTATAAACATCATAGGCAAGTGCCTAGGTGAATGAGGCGAACATGAGGTGAGTCGAGGCATTTTCGGCTTGCCTCAGGTCCTTAGCCTACTTCATCACCTAGGTGACTGAGGCAATCACCTTTGATAACATAGCTTCCATGCCACTGAAGCCTGGATGCTCCAAGATTACAAACAATGTGATGAATTAAAGGGGCATCAGAAGAGTAATCCATAGAGCTACAAAACAACAGGAATTAAGCGCAGAAGCAATTTGAGTTTTACTAAATCATACCGCTTTATTATAAGCAATGGATGCCTCCGTTGTAGCCTCTAGAAGATATTCCCTGAAAATATTATCTTACTTTTTTTTCCAGCATTCATGAAATTTACTAAAACATACAGATGATATAATAAGAGTGTATGCATTTTCTCACCTCACTCTATGGAGAGCTGGTATAGAGTCTTTAGTGTAAGTGCTACACAAAAGCAGGTATTCCAGACACCTGTTCCGAAGTCCAACCATATGCACATCATTATCGATGCAAAAGATGCGTTGAATCTTATATATGTGCCCTTCAAGTAGTAGAATCAGAGTGAAGCTAGTAGCTTTTGAGGCTTGATGGAAAAATGCACATGCAGCTCATAGAGATTGTTACAAACATCAACCAACCTATACTCCATCATTTATCTGCTATGCTGTGCACAATAGTAAAAAATGACAAGTAATTCATGCTAAACAGCAACCAGCCTAGGCTATATTTACCAGTGATATTGCCATGATGACAGCTATATAAAAGCATTCAGCAAACAGTATGTTGAGTAGGTTGAGAAAAGGGCATCCATGTACAATAACGAGAATGACTTTGTCAAACAATGCAGTTCCCCTAGAAGAATTATCTGAAATGAAAATGATATATTTAACAGTAGAGATAAAACCAGAAAAAACTTTTTTTTGGAATGTGAATAGTACCATTAGTATATTAAATACAAACAGGGAATGTACAAGTATGTGTATGATTTGCCCATAAACATTCCCTGTACAAAAGGCACACCAAACTGGTGCTCAAACCAACAACACCCCATCCCCCCCCTGTCCCCGGGGAAAGCCAAAAACACAAATAGCCACAAGTGTCCACCTTGCATAGGAGTCTGAATCCCCTCACTCTGTTGATAAAAATAGTAACTCTATTAATGATGTTAGCTATCTGCCTAAAGATTCTCCCATTCCTAGGAGCATTAGTTTGATCATGAAATTAAAACCATAATGTAATTACAAAATTGCCTTGGATACTATGGATCTCATAGTCAAGAGCATAGCATGTAACCTATTACTGCCCCATCCCAAGCCAATACCAGTGCAGGATCCCTCTCCTAAAACTTTGTACCCATATTCATAATAGTATGACAACAACAGGTTTACTATTAGAAACGTAAGGCTCAAAAGATCCAAGTATTTTAATGAATTAATGTACAAGCAAAAGACATCCACTTTTATGTATGCAAAAGAAGCCATCATGGTGTGAACATAATCCTGAAGCAAGGTCCTCTCATTTTGGCATCAAATCCCACAGCGAAAAGCATTCTTGCTCCCAATACAAAGAAATTTGAACTGCAACATCAAATCCCAATCCAAACAAGTTTACTGCTCCCCGCTCTCCAACAAATTTGAAACATTAATAAATAGTCATAGTTGTCAAGGCGGTAAGGCGACCAAGGCGTGTGTGTGTGTGTGTGTGTGTGCACATATTACATACATACATTTAGATATATATGTATATATATATATATATATATATATATATATATACATTTATATTTACACACATATATATACATACATACATATGTATAAATGTATGTATGTAATATGTGTATATGTATATAAATCTAAATGTATATATATATATACATAGGGCAGTAAAGATGCAAAACAAACTAAAAGATGAGTGGCAGTAAAGAAGCAAAGATCAGGTTCAGATGATAAAACTAGAGACAAACCTTAATTTGGCATTTAATGTTTGGCACCTTTTGCACAGCCAGTCTTTTCTCAATTCATCCTACACCACAGCAAAGGGAAGATAGTATATTAATGATTAAGAACAAGAAGAAAAATGATGATGCTAAGTTTAAAAGATTGACACAACAAAGAATTAACTAAAGCTTGAAAATGATACAACAACAAAGAATCGATTGAAACTTAAGATGCCTTCTTAGTCATCCATCTTTCAGTGTCCACGAAGAATTCTCAATCTTAGCATTTTTCCAATAAATAAGCATGTTGAGAGCTTACAAACTTATGCTGATGTTGCAGCTTCAAATCTTTAACAAACTTGATCAGCACACTCAGTATCTGCTCCAGAACCTTGTGGAATAAAACGTTGCAATTTGTGTGTAGTACAACAAACAGAAAAAACAAATACAAGTGGGAGTATGAGAGAGCACCAAGCTTAGACACAGAAACATACACTGTAATGTTCTGCAAACTTCCTGTCCATTGAGTACAGATCTTGTAGCAGAAGGGCCTCTTCCCTTTCAATCTCCTCGATGATCAATTTTACTCTGGCCATACAAAACCAACTTTGAACAGTGAAGCCAGATAAAACTGACAAGAGGTCTGGTGAAATTGCAAATTCAGTTAATAGAGTCAACTTATGGACTTTGAAGGACAAGAAGCACAGAGGTTAGAACACCATATCTCTCTAACGATTGTGAGGCAACAGTTAGATGGATATTAACAGTCCCAGATCCAGGGATAAAGGAAAATATAAAAACTGAGGAATATAGGTTATCCCCAAAAGTAAAAGACAATGAATATTTTTGGGCAATACCAAGTATACTTTCACGTATACTTTCACAACATTAAATTATTCTTAAAAGAATCTGCACACCTTTCCTAGCATGGCAATTTAAGTAGAAACTACCCATCATGTCTGAAAAACATCAGTTCTTTGGAGGGAAGGGATAAACAGTAGATGAAAGAATTCTGAATACAATAAATAAACTTGTTTTATGACCATTGAAAAAGAAGAACAATACAAAAAAAGCTTGAAAACACTATTAGTTAACAAATAGAAAAAGGAAACATAGATGTCAAAAGGAGAATGTGCCAAGCAAAGTCAGTAGCACACCTTTCTGGAAGCCGAGCACTTGGAATGTGACTAAGAGGAGGAGACTCTATAGAACAGAAGGATTAGTGATACATCAGGGGCATAAAAGAAAGAACAAAGTGCCTATCTCATCTAAAAATTTCAAACCTACCAATTTCAACCAGGGCAAATGCATCAGCTACCTTATCACACTTGGCCTCCAATCGGGCCTCCACCTCATGGGCAATGGACCTCTGGTATTGCATTTCATCCTACAGCAACATAGCATAGAATCAGCATGCCTACTCAGTTTCAAATTGCAACCCATGGATGATAAGGGAAAAAAAAAACCTGGATATGAAATACACATAAAGTGTAGTTCACTTATATGTAAGGTCTTTGACATATGCCTTTAAAACTATGACCTCAAAGAGACATACCATAGTGACAGGGGGTTTCTGCAGTTGAACCTGCCACAAGAAATCTGCTTTGATTCCAAGAAAACGATTTGGCACGCCACCAACTCCAGCTTCCGCAGAATCAAAAGTACTGGGTAAAAGAGCAATGTCAGGAGCACCTTGACAGCTAACTGTTAAAATATTTGCACTGATTGTTGAGTTAAACCTTGAGTTGATTGTAACACCAGAGCTTGCACCGTCAAAAGAATTTCTTGGTATTGTACTCCATTTTTCTATCTCTTCATCATGAATCTCTCCATGTTCTGAAAGGAGGGGGAGTCTCAGACGTTGAGCTGCCTCAGCAACAACTAATCGGTGCTCAAGGGATTCATAAACCTAGATTAACCATAATCATCACATACTATGAGTTACTTTTCACATCTAGGATACTTAAACAGATAGGAGATCAAAGTTTAACAATGCCTTATGTTATACTGTTTTCATGGGAAGAAATTCACTGTTGTACAATTGAAGTAAGATAGATCGGCAATATTCACAACTAAAAATACAACAGTCGACAGCAAGAAGGGTTAGGTAACAGAATTAGAAACCTTGTTTACAGGCACAATATTGTCAACTACAAGTTCAAAGCGATGCAAGATACATCTTATTTTTGCTGCCACATTTAACCATAGAATTTCTGAGAGTGATAGAAGTTGAATTAAAGTTTCAAGCAAATTCATCACTGGCCACGTTTCTGGGTCAACCACCGTCTGAAGATGTTAAGTATATTCTGGATAACTATATGTTCTTTTCCTCCTTTACTAACAATATTCCAGTTGAATTTAAGTCTAATCAAAGGCAGGAAGTATAAAACAAGGTACTGAACGTCAGTGTGTATTGGATCGATCCATTTTTGGTCAATAGACATGACTCTGACCTACTACTAAAAAAATCTTTCACCACTATCTGCCAGATCTGGCCAGACAAACAAGATTTAGCCCAGACCAGACAATCTGGCCATGGTAGGCCTAGATCAGACCAATAGCTAATTTTCTAACCAGCACAGGCCATGGGGTTATGATCTGGCCCCTTCTAAGCACCTAAACTGCTCTCTTCCTCTCTGTTTCACCACAATCTTTCGGTAAGCCAGAAATTCTTGGTAGCAAACTTTTTGACAACCGTGAGCTTGCAACTTATACTGAGATCCTTCCACTCTTGCATCCTCACACTTCCGCTTAATTTTTACTACTGCAAGCTTTCATTCTCTCCCTTTTTCTCCCACTCACTCAACTCCCTTTTCTTTGGTAATCAGCAGCCTTGTTGCTGATCCATCCAGTGGCGCTGCTCTTCCATCCAGCCTGCTAGTGCTACTGCTATTAAGTCATGCTGGTACTCATCTTGCACTTGCTCACTCATCTCTCTACTCTATAACTGGTATGATACTTTGCTTAAAATTTTCTTAGTTCCAAAGTGCTTATTTAAACATTTAATAATGGAGATTTTCATCTAAGCATCATAAGATGATGTCCAAACACTCCAGTGGTGACCTCGTTGCACAGTGGTTGCCATAAAAGGGAAGGAAGTGAAGTGCAAGTAGCATAATAGAGCAATTCCCTATGGAGTCTACTGCTTCAAGAAAAATCTTGCAGCAATGCAGCCATCAAATGCAATGCCAGCGCCTCCAAGGCTACAACAATTATTCCACAGAGGCCAGAAATCAATTCCATAATTATATAAACCAAAAAGATAAAAATAAGGCAACCAATTTGAGAATAAAGCAACTATGCAAAGAGCCTGCATGATCTTCCGATCCTCGAGTTTGTTGCCAATAAATTATAAAAGTTATTTAATTATAAAATACATATTAATCTGAAGTTATTGAATAATTATTTATTTCTTTATTCTATTTAAAAATGAGATGCACTGTGTTGTTAAGAAAAGTAGGAACAATTGCAAAGGAGGATTTTTAAGATGCATTGATCACCTGGGTCAAGATAGTGGACCTGATCAAGGTACAGGAGGAATGAGAACCAACATGTGTGAGACAACTGAGGTGATAGTTGAAGTCACTTGGGATGCAATTTGAAAATCTTACAGTGGGTCCTTTGGACCTTTTGCTTAACAAGAAATAAGCCACCTTGCATTATGGCAGCAGTGAGGAACCTGGATCTTTACAACGAGAAGCTTAAAAAGGCTACACGAGTTCATAACATGAGGAGATGAAAGAAGCCATCAGTGACATGGGTAAAGGTGTGCTAGGAGCAATTCTTGTGAGATATGTAATATATATCTTGTTCAGGAGATATATGATATTAATGATTGCATCACTCATTTGAGAGGACGTGGGATGAGAGTGGCCGCACAGTGATAATTGTACCTATCATTATCATATTTGTAATGAACTTGATAAACAAATAGTACCATTAATGTCCCTAAACCCTAGTTGACAGATCACTTAGTGCCCTAAACTAACAATTAAAACCTTTTGTCCTTAAATGATGATATTAATATTTTTATGTGTTACGACATTAGATTGCATTTATCCATAATGCTGTTGCCAGTTTATCAATTTTGTGAAAAGGAAAATGTATATAACATATATAGTTCATTTGTTTTGAGTTCTACAGCAGAGAGATTTTTTTTTTTTTTAAGAACAGCCCACCATGTTCGTGTATAACCAATGTTACTTAGCAAATTGCTAACTGTGCACACACAATTAGCATTGGAGATGACATTGCACGACATCATACAAAACTCAATTCCCAATCATGAATCATCGCGGATATAAAATAAATGATCATAACCACAAATTACAACTCTGCATCAGGCATTAAACCTGAGGGGAGCATATCATTCCGAATGTCCGCGTGTAGTGACCCTGGACATCCCTATTTCCGACCCCAACATTTGCAGCTGACAATGCCTGCTGGTATTCTTCCACTATTGCTATTGCCTCGCTATATATTGCCTAAAAAAGAAAATCAAGGGAGAAAGATAGTGGGGGATGGAAGTCGAACAGCATGAACTATATCGGTTTCTCAAATAAGCTCACAAAGCAAGAAAAGAAACCAAAAATTCACTATAAATAAGAGGGAGAAAGCAGACGATTTAGATAATCCACTCTTCGATTCCTTCGGTTAGACACGACATTGTAGCGAAAGATCTCAACAGAAGCAGAACAATCGGGACTCACCATGGCTTCCAGGTACCGCGTCCGCTCCCTCGACATCTCTTCTCTGGCCTGGTAATCGGAAATAAAAGGAGAAGAACAGTGAAAAACCATCAGATCTGGAGAAGAACAAGGAGGAGTGGGAGGAGGAGGAGATCATCGGTACGAGCTGGAGGTCGGAGAAGGCGGATTTGGAGATGTAGGAGCCGTCGGGGGCGAGGCAGTGACGCTCGAGCTGCTCGATCAGCTGGCTCAGGTCGGCCTCCAGGTGGTGGCTCTGCGCGCCCTTCGCCATCGCCGGGTGGTGCCGTCCGCCGGCGATGTGAACGGCTGCACATAGAGAGGAACTTGCTGTGGGTTTTTCGTTTTCCCCTTTCCGTTTGTTTTTTGCGGTTTAAAGTTGAAGGGGTTTTTACTTTTTAGTCGTTATAGTTTTTTAACATTTTTATAAGTACTTATAATCTTAATAATTTTCTTAAAACTCCCTGCAATCTTTGATTGATTCTTAAAAACCTTTTAGACTAGGAGCCGTCAACGAGTCAAAGACGGAAACAGAAATGACACCTTCCGCTTCCGTTTCTTATAAAATTTATCGGAGACGGAAATAGATACAGAGTGAGTACTTCCACTTTAGCATCCATTTTTGCTTTTCAATTGAAAATTGAAAACAAAAATAAATACCAATTTTTACTATCATCATCGCTAAGAAGTTATTTTAAATTATTATTGTTATTCTTTTTTATATAAATATTTTTGTAGTAATTAAAAAAATTTAAACTTCTAAAATTTTAATATATGTAAAAATTAACAATCTATGACAGTCCTACTTTGAATGGACTTTTTAAAAGGCTTAAAGAGCTTCTTAGAGACATTTTGAATCATCGTAGGAATTCATAATAAAGAATATTATAAGATTATTAGAATTAAAAAATAAAAATCCAAAAATTGAAATTGGGTGGAGTGGTTTGAACCGAGGACGTGCGGGAGAGTGGCCAGGCGGGTTCGCAGCGGTTTAAATGTTTCGTGAACTTCGGATTGGGTCGAACAGATTATACAGTCGGTTCCGTGACCCGGTTGAGTATTTTATATCAAATTAAATAGTACTTTATTAAAAATACGACAACAGATACTATTATTTCAGTTTTAAATAACCATAATTCTTAAGATGTCAGGTTATTTGATGTTCTTTTATCACCCTTGAATAGACTATCTCATAATTTCATAATTTCATAAATTCCTAAATGTCCTGTTAACATGATAATTAAAGATGTTTTCGGAGAGGCCAAGCAATCACGCGAAAATTAGATAACACCTTTTTTGATATATTCGGAATTATAGATAATTTAGTTTCCTGCCTAATTGATGAAAACAGAAAAGTTCTGGTGGGTCGCTAATTAACTGTCTGACTGTTTGATTTATTGTAGACTATTATAATTTTCAGATTTTTATATTTAATAAAAATGTCATATTTTTATGATATATATATACATATGAAAACGGGAAAGTTCCAACGTCCAAGAGCTCGAATGGGTTTTAGGAGCAGCTCGGCGCTGGCCCTGAAGCGCCTCAAACCTTATTCCGAAATCTCGAAAGTAATAAAAATTAGTAGCTAAATTCGAACAAATCTTCTCGAAGCTGGTAGCTTTTGTTCATAAATCGTAGTAATTTGCAGGGGTGGAGATGGGGTGCCGCGAGAGGGGGTTGCGGCTCCGCGGCGGGGACCGGGCCCGATGGCAGAGCCGGAGGGAAAGGCGCATCCATAGAGGGGATCAAAGATATCATTGCGGTGGCGTCTGGGAAGGGCGGAGTCGGCAAGTCCACGACAGCAGGTGAGAGATTTCTGTATTGGTTTGCTACCTTTTGCGGATCAGTGGTTGTTTTGGGCGTTCGTGGAGTGGTGGGAGTGATCCCTAAATTGGGTTCTTATAGATTTTGATTAGTGTAACGGTATCTTGGGTGAATGCGGTTGAGTTCATTCATTGGTAAGTTGTAGGAATGCGTGTGTTTCACTTTTAGTTCTTCAGTTATGATTCTTACATGTTTGTCAGATGCTGAAGTCTTTTGTCTTTTGATTAGTTTAAGATCTATGCTACTTTGTTGCTGTTCGTTTTTTTTAAAATCTTTTTGGGTTAGTGTCAGCATCAGGGAGACAGTAAAATCATCCATGCTTTCCGCACATTGCATGGTGTTTGTAAATTTAATCTTATTGCTTCTCGGAAGGTCTTCGAACTATGTTTATCGCATGGCATGGAATTGGATTTGAACCTTGGGAACGGATTCAGTGGTGCTTGCTTATTACAATGTGTTTTGTTCTGGATGTTTTATAACGCTTTGCTATTATTTGTTTTAAGTTGTATTTGCCTGGGTATTAAAAGGTTGTGCTTCATAGTGGAATGCTTGCAGCACCACTGCCGGTGCACACGGGATGAGGTTGATTGAGCCCCCAATGTCCTTCTGCCACCTAGAGAGCCTACATGAGGGCTCGCCCCCCCCTCCCCCCCCAAAATGGGTCCCAACGTCA
The DNA here is from genome assembly GCA_030544215.1 of Zantedeschia hybrid cultivar. Lineage (NCBI taxonomy): Eukaryota > Viridiplantae > Streptophyta > Magnoliopsida > Alismatales > Araceae > Zantedeschia > Zantedeschia hybrid cultivar. Next base: position 2,828,042 of record JARZZO010000007.1, read on the forward strand.
TCCGCACGTCAGTGCACATGAGAGGGGTCAGATTCAAAAAATTAAAAAAATATCTGCCAGACTATTTTTCGAGAGCATCCTCATGCTCTGGAATGCTCTCCAGAGCATCATGCTCTCGGGAGCGTGAGGATGCTCTTGAGAGCTTGAGGATGCTCTCAAGATCACAATTTGATAGACAATTTTTTTTTATTTTTTATTTTGAATCTGGTCCCTCCACCTCCCACCCCCCCATGCGTTGATGTGTGGATGACATCAGGACGCATTTAATTGGAGGGGGGAGGGGGAAGAAGGATGAGTCCACCTCACCCCATTTGCACCGGCAGCGGTGCAGCAAGCATCGCTTGTGCTTCGTAAGGTTAAAAAAAATGATTAAAATTGGTTGCTGGAGTGTGGTTTTCTTTTTCTGAGTTGTATTGTATCTTTTTATGGTGACCAAAGCTAGGAAAGTTTGTCTGTATGGTTTTGTGCTAGATTGCATGCTAATTTTGGAATAGATTTTGCATGTCGGTCAGATGAAATTGTCTTGTCTTTGTAGTTAATTTGGCTGTTGCGTTTGCTAAAACATGTAAGCTGAAGGTTGGTTTACTGGACGCTGATGTGTACGGGCCATCAATACCTACCTTGATGAGCCTCCAAGGAAAGCCAGAAGTGAGTGAAGGTCTCGATCTCCTTTTTCATCCAAATATTGAACATTGTAATACTGTCTTTTTTCGCTTTTGGTCATTCCAATCAGCTATTTCTGCTTTCTTTGTTTAAACTATCTACCTTTTACCCCTTTCCAATGTTGTAGTCATTAGCTAGTCCAGTTAGTTGTCTTGGGTTCATTGTGCACTATATTTAATGTTTTTGAGGTATTGGCTTTCTTTCTTAGATCATTAATGTGAATTTTAGCATACTAATGTGACATAAAGTGTTGCTTTCTGCTTGGATTTAGCATGCAAGATAATACAGAAGTATATCATAGTATTCAACTAGAAGTTTGAAACAGGCTTTTCTCAGCGTACTTGAACATTTTCAATTATTACACTTATTATAGATTGGAAAGATTATGGTTTTTTGGGAACAAAAAGTTGAAAACAGTTAGACTACTCCTTTCCTGGGATGTTGGAGTTGGACAGATGGATAGTCCAATACTATCTTGGTATTGGAACTCTTGTTTATTTTACGTAAATTAGACTTGTATACCCATTTTGTGATTGTTAATGAAACTGTGGAACCATCCACTTTCCAAAAGGAAATGTCAATCATTGAACTTAAACCTTCCTGGCCTGGACCCACTTTAATGTTGTTTTGTTGCAGTTTCTTTTCTGAGCACCTCTTCATGATGACTTTCTGTCCAGCTTAGTTGTTTTCCTCCTTGTTTAGTGTTGACATTATCAAAGGTCAACAAATGAAATTAACAACAAAAACTATCTGGATACAGAATTGGGCATATAAAGACTGAATCTGTATAATGAGTAGGGTCCATAGAAGGCATATAATCGAATGGCTGAATCACACAAAGGTGTTCCTCAAAGGGTAATGTTGAAGTGAAGAGGGTATCTCATTGCTCAATTCAAGAAACTTTCCAAATGTCTTGTCAATGGTCAACTTGAGGGTGGAAAACAAGTTTTCGAGAGGCAAAGAAACATGGTTAACAAACAGTTAACATTATACAAGTTACTTGGACTATATTTAGAACTCCTTTATACCACATAGTACCTGATTATCAACGTTCCATCAATCGATATGGATCAAGCTGGTTCTGTCGAATCTGATTAAGGTAAAAATCAGATTGTCACTAGTTCCTGGCTAGAATAGCTCATAGATATCTGGAATTGCCAGAATGAGCCAATTCGCAATCAGGATCGGTACGAGGGTGGGTCTGCCTGTTCCACAATCCGGCCTCAAACATTTGTTGATCCTCTCTGATATGATGCCCGCAAGGTTGAGAACCTTGAACCCCCTCCCCCCTTCTCATCAGCTTTCTCCATCTTTGAAATCTCTGACTTTCAATCTGTTGTCTTCTCCAAAGCAATTTCCCATCAAAGTGCCAAACTTAAGAACATAATTGAGCTCAAGCTGTGTGATGATATTTTCTTAAAAAAAAACAAGATAGAGGGTGAAAACAAACAGGAAATAGGCTATATATAGTAAGCCTATAGTACCAAGTTTGTCCCTCAAGGCTGCCTCTTTACCTGAACCTGTTATGTTTTCTCCCTTAGTTTATCCAATGCAAACCTTTTCCTAAATAGCTGCTAGATGATCTCTGTGAATGTTAGAAAGTCAAGACTTACCCAAAAGCAATGCATCTTGTATGATTAATTGTATCATGATTTCAAGAAGTAGAAAGGAACCAGGTGAATCAGAACCAGATCAGCTGGTCAGGTGATCCTGGTCTGCATCCAAACTTCAAAGAAGTCTAATTCCACCAAGTGAAGGTCCATTCTGCTGGTTCTAAACTGGGATTGGTCAGAGCCGATCCTCTGTGGATCTGGTTTCCAGTTTTAGGTCAGGGAACCAAACTGTCATTTTCTTTGAATGGTTGGAATACTTGGAACTACAACTTCCCTAGTAAATTTTCTGATGTATGAAGAGGTTATTCTTTGTGTAACCAGTGGAATTTCTTTCCACAGAAATCCTCTTTGCAGGGAAAAGAATATTCGCATGTTTTTTACATCATAGAACAAGAACACAAAATTGTCCTCTGGCTAATAATAGCATCTGTAGTTATTTCAGAAACATCCTAGTTCAGCCATTTAACATGTTGATGTAACAATCTGATCCGTACTTGATCTCTTGATTGTTTGCCCTTTTGCATTAACTCGATGTTGGGGAGAGAAACACCGATGTGCCTGTTGTTACTTGGATTGAAAATTCAGAAAGAAGTAGATTTGGATTTGGTTTTTGAATCTGTGTTGGCAAACTCTGGACCTCTGGAGTGTCTTCAAAGAAGCCTTGACAAACTCCAGATGTGTCAGTCAGCTTATCAAGCCAACATTTACTTGAATATAACAGATTTTCAGGTCAAGGTGTCATGTGATAATGTGTTTTATGTACCAGGCTGGTGAATATGTGCCATTTTGGGTTCATGACATCATGTGTCAGTCTGATTTTGTGCTGCTGTGGGATTTCATCCAAATGGACATAGAACCATCTCTATACAGTATACTAATTAGAATACAGGGCAGTCATTATGGGTCAAGTGTCCACATCATTCAGACATAAGGTGTCGATCTACAATAACTTAAATAGATACTCATCACAGCTAAGCATAATAAATGTACAGGTCGTATACACACAACATACTATATATACGACACCTTTAACACTAACTTATACTCTAATATGTCCCTAGGCATACCTTTAAGGATTATATAGCTTAACACATGTAAAAATATGCATTGACTTACACGCTAATCTATTTACTAGTCTCTCCAAATGCATGGTAATGTTACTGTAGAATGTGGTTTTATATTGCAAATTTGCAATTATTCAGTATTTGCTTGCCATGTGATAGGACCTTTCAGGAAGTCTTAGCAATTTGTCCAAGCATTGACATTTTAAGATTTAGCTTCATCTTGATTAAATTAGTGGATCTCTTCCTCAAGCAGATTTGAAGATGGTTCCTATGAAGAACCATGGAGTGCAGTGTATGTCTATTGGGTTTCTTATTGACAAGGATGCTCCAGTTGTATGGAGAGGACCTATGGTTTGTTCTTATTTTCAAATATTTTTGTTGCTTTTCTGTTACCCATTGAACTGTTCTTGTAAGTTTTCAATTATTTCCTTAAAATTGTTTTTTCTTTTGGTTGGTTTGACAACAATTGTCTGTCTCATGCTTCAATGATGCTTAAGTCCATGCATTTCTTGGTACAGACTAATAGAAAAATAGTTATGACTGTCCATATGTTTGTGTGCATGCATGCACACACATTTATAAATGAATATTGCATTCTTATCATGGTTTGCCATATTGTACCGGATCGTGCTGACTCGCATGAGTTGACTCGTATCTGGGCGAGTCCCCATCACTGGCACGCACTGAGCCGGACCGGATCGTGCCAACTCGTACATGCATAATAGGTTGTTTTAAATTGATTTTTTTCCATTTGATAAGTAAAATTACACTTTTTACATCAATTAATAAGGTATATTTTTCTAAAATGTGGCTTAAACTCATTACTTTTAACTAACTCATTGGCTTGACTCGTGCGCATGGTTGGCAGTATCGGCCGATACCGGTACGTATCGGCCGGTACGTACCGGTATCGGCCGGTACCGGTACCGATACCCCCCAGATCGGCCGATACCGGTCTTTGTAGTAAAAAGAATAAGAAAAATTTTATTAATTTTTTATTGGCCGGTACCGGCCGATACGGCCGATACCGATACCGATACGTATCGGTACCGGTACCCACCGGTACCGGTACCGATACCGAGATTTCCATCCTTGCTCGTGCGACTCGTGTGAGTCGGACCGAGTCGGATTGGTATCGTACCATGTTTGGGAACATACGATTTGATACGAATCAGCAATACAGCAAACCTTGATTCTTATTCTAATATGGCGCTAGTTTATTTTACCTGAGAAATTTATGTCAAGTTATTGAGGTGTCGCTATTCTTTAGTTTGCTTCTATATGCTATTCTTCATCTGTCTTCCCCAGTAGTACACATCTATTCTGTTGCTTCAAATTCATATGTGATTAGTTATGGATTCTATGACACAGTCTTTTTGGGAATGTTTAGATAGACATGTCCCAAGAGCTGCAGATTTAGGAGCCTTAAACTTTATCATCTTCTTTGCGCAATATTTGTTGTTAGCTTTTACACTCTTCTGGACCTCGGGGTCTTTCATTTCAGCCTTAAGATCTGTTACAGTGCAAGATTCTGTCATGTATTTGGAGCCAATTTAGAACTGTTTGTTTTATAATTGGGAGCAACCTAAATGGATTCTGGCAGCCTGTAGTTTAACCAGGGTTATCTTATAGACATTTCTAATGCAGTCACCAGCAAACTATCCTCCATTCCCCTTTTGAGATCTGACGTTGGTTTTGGTTAATCAGTCAACTGATCATAAGCCTTATCCGATCAATCTAGGGTAAAGTTTTGTTCAATCCTGAAGGGATTACCATAATGGCTATTGAGCTAACATCTTTTAGGAGTCAGTCTGACTTCAGCCCCCCAGTTCATGCAGGTCTCCTCTCTGGTAAACATTTAAAGGTTACTCATTGACTGGGTGCATAAACAAGGTGAGCTTGTTGGCTGGTGAATTAAAACTATGAGTGGTGTTTAAAGAACAGCTCAAGGATATGATGTTAACAATAAGACGAGAAAAGGAGCAATTTAACTCTCAACCTTCGATACCATATCTCTCACTCTCCATTGGCATCTCTTACAGACTGGTTCTTGTGGTGGGCTTAGCTTCTTCAAGTTGCACTAATCACTGTCCTTCACATCCTCTGTCCCCCGACTCCCCCCTTCCCCTCTTCCCCCCTTTTTTCCTCACTGAATTCTCCATTTTCCCTTTCTAACCTTTTTTCCTCACTGAATTCTCCATTTTCCCTTTCTAACTAAAGCTTTTCTAGCATGTTGGCACACATAGAATGTCACATTATATCAAATACCCAGCTGTCTTGAGTATATCTTAGCGGTGTATGATAATCTGCATCACAAAACTATATATGTTTCCATGATTCCATCTTAATAATTTAGACAGCTATATTTTCATTTATTATAATGTCTCTTTCACATAACAACTGAATCAGATGATCATTACTGCAGGTGATGAGTGCTCTTGAAAAAATGATGAGAGGGGTTGCTTGGGGGGAGCTTGATATTCTTGTTGTTGATATGCCACCTGGCACTGGGGATGCTCAGCTGACTATTTCTCAAAGGCTGCAGTTATCTGGTATCAATGCAACCTTAATCTTTTTGCTGACGGAAACTCTCTTCTAGATTAATTCACCACTGAGTATTCACATTTTTAAGCTTGCCCTATTGTTAGTTGCATCAATATGATGATCAACATAGATGTTATTTTCTGATATTATGTTTTAGTTCTTGCTTCACTTAAACTTCTTATAACCATCTTACGCTGTACTTCAATCAGCATCCCATTTCTATGTGAAAATTGAAGTGTTGATGTACATTTGTTTTGAAGATGATAATTATGTCATGCATCTCGGACTTCTATCTTGATTTTTATTTTCTTTTTATGTTTCAATTTACCATCATATCCCTGTAGCATCTCACATTGGAAGATATCCACTTGTTGGAGGGATAGTTGTGAAAGCTTTCAGCAGCATATGATCAATTCTTAGAAAGCTTTGATATGGTTAATCAGCAAGAGAGGGATAATACACTTTTTCTTTACATAAGAGTGTGTTTATCACAGTTGCTGGGAACCGATCACGCTGGAACTGTTTTTGGTCAAAGTGTTGTTGGAAGAGTTGTGTACTATTGTAGGTGTTTCCTTTTCACCTCTGTAACCCTGTTATCCTTTCACTATGTCTATCTTTGTCGTATTCTAGGGGCATTCTTCATCATATTATTTTGGTTGTACCAACAGAAAGCATTATGGTTACCTCGTTTGCTTGTCCTCAAGTTAAAGTTCAAGCACAAGTAGCACTTCTCCTGAATGTTGTACATATTTGCTTGTTGATTCAATTGATTTTTCCTTTTTGGGGCAATGAACTATATAAATGTTCATAGATCAATAGAGTTGGTGATGTGTCATTAACTTGAATAGTGACAACCATCTTCAGGAACCAAAATACCGATAACCTTAGAAGAAAGTTGTGCATCCTAATTATTCATAGGGTATTGCAAAATTCATGTTACTTACTAATTAGTTTTGTCAGAAAGTTGTGCATTGAAATTTAGTGTAAAACATTTATACATACCAGTAATGTGGTTGAAACAAGACAATGGATCCAGAGCTCTTCACTTTAGAAATGACTTGGGACAGTTCACTATTCTCTTTCACTGGATGAGGTTTATAGCCACATAAGTCGTGTGCTTGTATTCCTAGAGATTAGTTGTGGACATGTTTAATTGCATTTGCGCGGTTGAATGGTTAATACAGCATGGAGAATTACTGTCAATGTATTCAAAAGTCCATTCAGCCTAACCTGTTTTCTATCTGGTTCTTTACGATCTATCAGAGCCTCACTTCACATCCCAGCTTTTGTCTCTGAGTCGATAGTGACTAGTGACTAACGAGTCAGACATGCCATCAAACTTCTGCCACTATGTCACAGCTGAGCAGCGGGTGGTCTCTCTTTTACTTTTTGTTGGAGGTTTCAAGACATATGTAGCCAACATCCATTCCAACATCATGTTTCACATCCTGCATGGTTTCTGCTGGAATTCCCGTATCGTTATGAGAAGAATGAGATATGCATAGACACACATACTCTTGCCTTTAGGTAAGGTCGGACTTGTATGATGTAATCTCACCTTCTCGTCCATGCCAGGTTTTTAAGAATCAGACTGGGTCGGCCAGCCCCACCTCACTCCAAGTATGTAACCCTCACATCGTCCAGCCATAGAGAAGAGAGTGTTGCTGAAGGGCCACCTGGCATAGAGACGATATTATGCCAATGTGGAGCTACTACAACTATGTCCTTGTGCTTCAGGCAGGAATGAAGTGTATCAGTCCTATGATGAAAAGTGAGAAAAGGTTCTCGGACTGTATATTTGGATCCATAACTTATTAGGCTCTTTTGGGGAGGAAATGTACAGGTTTATGGAGGCCCAAAATGAACAATATCTCATAAGGATGGTATCTAATTGTGACAGTATACTACGAGCCGGACAATAGTGGGATATCTGTAAGAAAGGGAGAGAGGGTTATACATAAGAAAGGGTTACTTGGGCAGACGGATGATAACATGCCGGTATGGAGCCAGCACCGTGCCTAGAGGTTGGGTCATGGGGACAGTAACGTGCGCAGAAGTAAGAAGAAGTTACTTGGCTTATATATGTGGGGCTTGGATCTATAACTTGTGACATGCCTTTTGGAGACAAAACCATTTAGCTTTTGGGGGTCAAAAATGGATAGTACCTCACAAGTGTTGGATCAAGTTATGACATTTGATATTGTCAATTCCACTGCAACCACCTACACTCTCTTTGCCACCTACTGCTCATACCTCATCCTCCTCTTTGGCAACTGCAAGTGATTTTTTTTTTTGGTGGGGGGGGGAGCGGGGACATGGATGGAAGTGGTAAAATTGTATAAAAGCCAATGTACAGTTATACATACACATATAAAACCATAAAAATAAAAATATTACCCTGATTGTCAGTTGACATAGGCTATTCCAGGGCTGACCAATCATGTGCCCGATCCTAGCCCTTGAATATTTGCTTTGTACTTTTTTTTTTTATGCCCTTCTGTTCATAGACGTAAAGGATGCAAGACTTAGTTGGACGTCAGTAGACTATGATTAGTCTGATTGGAGTGGAGAATCCTTGTACCAGGTGGCTAGAGTGAACATGTAACCGTTTACATTATAGGAAGGAATCTTGAAACTTGAGTCTTCAATGAGTTTATTTCCTTTTTAATGTCATTGTATTTAATGCCTAGATAGCTTCCAATGATTTTATTTCCTCTTCTATGTTATTGTGTTTCAGGCATGGACAGTCTTCAATGGGTTTATTTCCCCTTCCATGTTATTGTGTTTCATGCGTAGATAGCCTCATTTTTCAGCACTTAATTCATATGGTCAGTTTCAAAACCAGTTTGAATTGGATCCCGGTTCTGGGCCCCATGGACACAGGCTGATTCCATAAATTTATTTTGTTGTCCAGGAAAATCTATGGAAAATTAACAAAGGCGTAGAATCAGGACTCAGGAATGATTGTGATTGATAATAGAAGAATACTGTGGGGTGATGACTGGCTGATGTCATGCTCGGCTGAATGTATGGCATGCAGGATCGACCAATCTGGAGAGATATCGGCCAATTTAGATCGAGATTGGTGGTGGCTGATCTGATTTTAATTTTAAGCCCTAAAACTGATCCTACTTGAAAAGAATTAAAATAAAAAAGAAAAGTCAATTATAATTTTTGAAAAAAAATAAAATAAACTGGGATCAATCTGACTCGGCTGAATTGGTCCAAATTGATTGAAATTGGCTGAATCAGACCTGGATTGGCTGATTCTCTTCTTAATTGGCTGATTCTCTTCTGAATTGGCCGATCTTGGTTGATGAGTTTCTGAATAAAAGATGCTGAAATCTTATAGAAACACCTTCTCTGTTTTTATATTTTCATAAACAACTTTTTTAAGTTACAAATATACCCTTTTTTTGTTGAAATACCTTTTATTGATTAAAGCAGATTGGACCGCTTCCATTGGATCAGCTGATCCAACTGATCCAATCAGATCGGTATTGGGGTTACCCAATCCAGGTGCCTGATCAGATTATGAAATCCATGGCTGAATACAGTTGGGTCCAATTTTGATAAATCTTGTAATCTTTTTGTTATTCCTAATCCAATGCTAGGAAACTTAGAACTTCTTCTTTGATTAACTGTAGAGTAACATATCCTCTTCCAAATAAGAGATGAGAGCCCGTGGGGAAGAGGGGTGGGGGGGAGAGGGAGGTGGGTCCTTGGTTCCTGGTTCAACGTCGCAAGAAGAAGCCCTTCAAGCATCTGGCTGTGTCCTCCCAAAATGGCAGCAAGATAACCTCTGCCTTACCAGTGGGGAGAGACACTTGCATCCGATGTTTGGGGAGAGGTCATTGGGCCAAGGAGTGTAGAGAAAGGATCATGTGTCTTCTATGTGGGAACTTCAGACACCGGAGTTCTTCCTGTCATGACCGCCCACAAGTTCCTGCATCGGCTTCTACCCTGCCCACCAAGGCTCCAGGCAGCTCTATTCCTCCAAGGCTTTACTTGGAAGAATCTCCACCCCCTGGTCTTCGTCAGTTGCTGAGGCGTGCTCTTGGATGGAGGACTGTCTGGTGTTCCATGCAGAGAAGGTGGAGCAAGGTATGGAGAAGGCTCTGTTTCAAGTTGTCATGAAGCTGCTTCACAGTCTTTGGAGTGAAGTTAAGGACTGGTGGATTAGGGAGCTTGCGGATCAATCATTCTTGGTGAAGAGCCCCTTTCCTAATTGGAAGATTCAGGCTACCAAGGCTGGTCCACTGAAGATGGGATGCTGGGTTTTCAGTTGTGCCCTTGGCATATCGATGCGGCGACGTCTCCGGCTCCCGTAGGTTCCATGGTTTGGTTGTGATTGTTTGGAGTTCCCTTGCATATTTGGAATAGGGACACTTTCTAGGCCCTGGTCAAGCCTTTTGGCGTGCTTAGAGGGATTGACGCCAGGTCCCTGGAATTGTCGATGCTGAAGTATGCTCGGGTTTTGGTTGAAGTGGATTATGTTGAAGCCATTCCAGAGTGAGCTACTATCTATCTGGCAGAGAAGGATTATTGGATTAAATTTGTTAAGGAGGAACCCGCTGCTTCATCCAAGCCAATCTCCCGAGATTGGACTTGGTCGGAGGTGGCTTTAGAGTACGGGAAATACAGGGGCCAATGACTCTGTTCTGAGCCCCATTCTTAAAAGATCGATCTTGCGGCTACTTCTATTAATTCTGAGTGATTGGACAACTCGGTGGTGACTCATTCTGGCGAGGTAGGTGTCCTTCCTGTGCAGCCTGTCTCGAGTGAGGATCCCACTTTCATCACCATGCCGCCTTGTCAATTGGTAAACTCCCTGCTCCCTCCTCGGCCTGTGTAGACTGTTCAACTTTCGAGCTTCGACGTTGCAGTTTTCGAAGCAGGGACGGCGGGATGGATTGCAAAGGAGATCGCGATGGGTCTCGAGGCTGTGGGGCCTTTTTCTCCATCGACGGTCCAGTGTTTTTCGGGCGGGGAAGAGATATAGTGCTGGGTGAATTGGAGGTCCCAGGTTTGCTTAACGGAGCCCTATCGGGAGTTACTTAAGTCGGATCCCAACTTTAAGTTGAACTAGCCTCCGAATAAAGCCTGTCGTGAACTGGCCCCCCCGAAACCGGTTGACTTCTTCTTCGCCTGCCTCGAAGACTACTATTCATCTTCTTGCTCTCGAAGACCCGGGTGCATAGATTCTTGGTTCTGCTTGGGAAACATTAATTGCTCTTGGGGATTCCACTCCGCTGGCACGAGTCTCATCCAGAGATGATGATTGCTTAGATGGTGCATTGGCAGGTTCCCTGAACCAGCTTAGAGAGAAATCGACTTCACCAGAGATCGGTTCTGTCTTGGCCAGTGATCGTTCCTCTGGTCCACCTACTGTAGCGGTCGCTATGAAGACGGATATTGTTGGGGGACCCTATGGTTCTCTCCAGGAGGATCATCTGGAAGATGAGTTTGGTCCCAATGATCTGGTGCCTTGCCAGGACCCTGGGATCGAGGAGCCTGTAGCTTCGCTTATGCAGAATAGAGTGAACATATCGTCCACGATTGTTCCCTATATTCCTAGGGTTCAACCAGTCGTGCTTGCGGATCCTATGGAGGTTTGGACGGAGGAGATTTTAGACTTTGGGAGGAAGATTGGAGTTTCTTTTCAAGGAAGAGAGGAGGTTGTTATTAGCTTTATTAGAAGAATGAGGCGTGCTGATGCGCTTCTTAACTCATCTAAGAAGAAAGGTAATGGTGGAGGACTTATGATTGGGAAGAGGGAGCTCGATTTTGTCAACAAAAATGAAATTGTTGACTCCTTGAGAGCTAAGAAGCAGGGGGGTAAGATTTAGTTGTGATGAATATTTGTTCCTGGAATGTTCGGGGCCTCAACGGAGGCAACTAGCAAAGGGTGGTCAGAGACTTTGTTAGACAGTTTAGATTGGATTGCTTCTGTTTGCAACAAACTAAAATGGAATGTGTTGACTCTAGACTGATCAAATCAATTGGAGGGTCTGTTCTAACTGAATGGGTATCTATCCCGGCAGTAGGGACCAGTGGGGGACAAATTCTTATGTGGAATGGTAACAATTTTATAGGGTCAGTTTGTGATATGGGGATATTCAGTCTCTCTGTCATGTTCTCTGCTGCAGGTAGTGGTTGTAACTGGATTGTCACTTCTGTTAATGGGCCAAACTCTCATCAACAAAACAAAAACTTTTTGAGGAACTATACAGACTTGCCAGGATGCTCAAGGAGAGCTGGTGCATTGTTGGGGATTTTAACTGTGTTAGATACCTGTGGGAAAGATCAGGTTTATGGAACTGGAACAAGGAAATGGAGGTTTTTGGTAAATGGATTGATGATAGTGGACTGATGGAGGTTCATGTTCCAAACAAAAAATATACTTGGTCTAACATGCAGATTCCCCCTACCCAGTCCAGAATAGGCAGGTTGCTTATTTCCACTGCTTGGCTTGAGAAGTTTCCACCCTCTCAAGCTAAGGCTCTGCATAGGACAGTGTCTGATCATTTTCCCCTTCTGCTGTACACCAAGGAAGAGAGGAGGAAGCAAAGACTCTTCAGATATGAGCTAGCTTGGCATACACATGAAGATTTTAAGGCTCTCGTCGCTAAGTTGTGGAAATAAGTCAGTTTATCAGATCATGCATGTCTCACATTTTCTAGAAAATTGAAGAGGGTGAAAATGGATATCAAGATGTGGTGTTCAAATACTTTAGGTGAAGCCTCCAACATTAGACAATTGCTCCTCCAAAAAGTGGATGAGCTCGAAGCTAAAGCTGAGGTTTGTGACCTGTCTGCTGATGAATATCAAGACTTACTGAACCATAAGAAGGAGTGCAATACCTGGCTGCTTAGAGAAGAAATCAAGTGGAGACAGAGATCAAAGGAGCTGTGGCTAAGAGAGAGGGACAAGAATACTAAATTCCTTCATGCAGTGGCAACAACAAGGAAGAGAGTGTTGAAGATTGATCACATTAAGAAGGATAATCAGACTTATGATACAGAAGATGACATTAAGAAAATCTTTGTTTCTTATTTCAAAGAACTTTTCACAGAGAATGAGTGGTGGAGACCACACTTACACGCTAGTATTCTCCCAAGAATTGAAGAAGGTCAAGCCAACAGCCTCTGTAGCCCCTTTTCTGAAGAGGAAGTCAAAGATGCTATTTTTAGTATGAATGCAAACAAGTCCCCAGGGCCAGATGGGTTTTCTATGAGTTTCTACCAATTCTTCTGGGATATTATAAAGCAAGACCTTACGAAAGTCATGGAGTTTCAAGATAGACCTTTATCTATTAAAGCTTTCAATTCCACTTTCATAGTTCTTATCACAAAAAAAGGAGCTGAATCTGTCTCAGATTGTAGGGCTATCAGTTTAGTGAACGGTTGCTATAAGATCACGACTAAGGTCATGGCTAATAGATTGAGAAAAGTGTTAATATGATAAGTGGCAATCAGTCGGCTTTTTTGAAAGGTAGATATATCTTGGACAACTTTCTAGCTGCCTATGAAGCAATTCATGCACAGAAAATCAGCAGAAGAGAGGGAGTGGTCGTCAAGTTGGATTTTGCAAAAGCATATGATAGAGTTAATTGGCAGCATGGATGGCAGTACCGGCCGATACCGGTACGTACCGGCCGGTACGTACCGGTACCGGCCTGTACCGGACTGGTTTTGGGCTGGTACCGACCGGTACCGGGCCGATACCGGCCGGTACCGGACCGGTACGTACCGGTACCGGGCCGATACCGGCCGGTACCGGACCGGTACGTACCGGTACCGGTACCCACCGATACCGGTACCGGTACTGCCATCCTTGATTGGCAGTGCATTCACAAAACCCTTGGTGCTATGGGGTTCAAAGAAAAATGGAATGGATGGGTTATGAGCTGTATCTCTACTTCTAAATTCTCTATCAATGGTGAACCTTATGGCTTTTTTGGTAGCTCTAGAGGATTGAGACAAGGTGACTGTATCTCACCACTCCTATTTCTTTTGGTTGGGCAAATCATGAGCTCGCTCTGGGGTAGAGCCGCGGAGCAAGGGTTGGTGGATGGCTTTAGGGTGGGAAGGCATGCTCTGCAGCTTTCTCACCTACAATTCGCAGATGATACACTGTTGCTTTCTTCAGACAAGGAGGATATTATCACGAATATGCAGAAATTGCTGTCTTTAACGGAGGCCATTACTGGTATGGTTATCAACTTTGATAAATCAGAAGTTATAGGAATCAATCTATCCCATGACAGACTGAAGAGCATTGCTGATAGTTTTACTTGTAGAATGTCTGGTTTTCTCATCAAATACCTGGGGCTGAGCAGAGTTAGGGATTGGGATGAACTGGTCAAAAAATTTGAACAGAGATTGGAAGGATGGAAGGCTACATTTTTGTCAGCAGGAGGGAGATGGATCCTCTCCAAGACTGTTCTTTCTTCTCTGGCAAACTATCACCTGTCCATTTTAAAATTCCTAAGACTATAGAAAGGTTGATTGATTCCAAAATAAGTTCTTTCTTCTGAGAAGGAGGCAAGGAGGCAAGAGAGATAGAAGAGCTCTACATTTGGTGGCTTGGGAGAAGGTTTGCAAAAGGAAAGATCAAGGTGGAGCAGGGCTGATGCAAATTGGCACCTTCAACAAAGCATTGCTTACAAAATGGCTGTGGAGATTGGGAGAGGATTGGGATGCTCTCTGGGCTAGGATCATTAGGGAGAGATACTATCTCTTCTAGATGGAGTATCCTCCCAAGTTCCAATGCTCCATTGTCACCATTATGGAGAAGCATAGCTAATATGGCAGACTTTCTCATCCCAGCTATTATATTTTATCTTGGTAATGGGAATTTGATTAGATTTTGGGAAGATAAGTGGTGCTCTGACTTGCCCTTTGCACAGCAATTCAAGCTTCTTTACCAAATTGTTGAGGATAAGGGAGAATCAGTTGCCCATTTTTACTCTGCAATAATTCCTCTTGGTCTATTAATTTGGGAAGAAATCCTCCTGAGGTGGAGGCTGATCAGTTGGTGAATGTTTTGGCACTCATTGATAATATCCAACTCAATCCAACATTGGAGGATAAAAGGATTTGGGTATGGAATAATAAATGTGTGTTATCTGTTAATGCTCTGTAGTGAGTTATTAATGATCATGGGGTAAGAGTAAGATGGGATCAGCTAGTATGGTCTAACACTTTTCCAACCAAAATCAGGATCTTTTTATGGAAGCTAGCGCTGGGAAGAATGCCTACAGTGGATAGAATTCTATCCTTTCTGCAGAATCAGAAACCACTATGCATCTTCTGTGGTCTGTTTGTTGAAACATCCACCCATCTGTTTTGCCATTGTGGAATTATTAATGTTTTGTGGAGGTCTGTATGCAAGATTTTTCAGATTCCTTGGAAGGAATCAGGTGATGAGATAGATATGATGGATGGTGGGATTCTATCTGCCCTTGGCAAGCGGAGAAAAAATTGTGGCTGCTCATTCTTCCAGCAGTGATATGGGGTGTGTGGAATGAAAGAAACTCCAAGAGGTTCAACCAGGAGTACGAGGTGTTATCTCAGATTATCAGAATAGCTTTCAAAGGGTGATCGAGTGGGGGAAAGCTGTGGGGATCCCTTCTGGGGGCAGTGCGTTGTTATTTTATCTATGTCCCAGGATGGGTGTAATTTTTTTTTGTGATCTTTAGTTCTGCTCTGCCTTGTATAAAATAAGTTGAGCCTTTGTGGTTTGGGTTTTGACTGTTTTTCTTTGTGTAAGGGTTCTGTCTATTTGGCCGTTGGCCTTCCACTTGTAAATTTTGTATCTTGTTCTTTTCCTTTATTCTATATACTGTGACCTTAGTCACCTTCAAAAAAAAAAAAGAACTACTTCTGAATTCATCAAATTACTGGCCAATTCCAATTCAGTGCATAGCATGACAGTCACACTCGTTTTGTCAGAATGTGTAAACAGGCCAAGATGTATCCTTGCAAAAATGGGAGAAGAAAAGCTTACGTCATGATCCTGGCTAGAAGAGCCTTTAGGAGACCTATCATTTGGAAAAAGAAAAGCTTCCCCCTCAAGTACTAATTTCCCACTTAATCAGATTTATCTAGGCAGAACTAGGGATCTAATTCTAGGTTCCTGCTTTTTCTGCTTGTTTTTTAGGACTAGACCTCCTCAGCTGCACTAGTAATGAACATTTCTCTGGAGATTTTGATATGGAATTCAAGTCCACCCTTGATATTTAAATGTTGCATTTTAACTAGCCTAAACATCAGAGAGCCTTGCTTAGTT
Organism: Zantedeschia hybrid cultivar; assembly: GCA_030544215.1. Classification (NCBI taxonomy): domain Eukaryota; kingdom Viridiplantae; phylum Streptophyta; class Magnoliopsida; order Alismatales; family Araceae; genus Zantedeschia; species Zantedeschia hybrid cultivar. The sequence continues at coordinate 2,844,219 of JARZZO010000007.1, forward strand.
GCTCACTTAATTGTCTAACCGCATTGCTTGCTTGCCAATATACGATCCGGTGTGGAAAAACCTGGCTAAGGTTAGTCATGGTACCTAAGATGCTTAGGCAGACTTTGCAGTAATATGACTACAACCTTTAGACTGTGAGCAGATGTTGAACCCAAAATAATTTTATATGCAAACCTACGCCATTTGAGTATGCATGCATATGCATACGGCATATACTCACATTGACGTGAGCCCACCATAGGAAAATACATACGTATGTGCATAGCGACATGTTCGCAAAGAACTATGTTATGCAAGATAAAACATGCACCTATGACATGGGTGAATATCGAAAATGCATAAAGCCATAGGCTCGCATTATGAGGGCAATGGAATAGGGAGCATACCTAGGCCAAAAAGGCCTTGATTGGATTTTTTTAAGGGAGCCTAAGACAGCCCCAAGTCGCCTTCTTTGGCTGCCAAAATCAACTCCCGAACCTCCTTTGCAACCCTCGATGGTGAGGCCGTAAGGAAGATCCTAAGTGCAGCAACAAACGGGGGACCGAATGCTGCAAAATAAGGGCCAAAGTCAGTTCCAAAGTGGGCCAAAATCTGTCCCGAAATGGGTCAAAACCAGTCCCAAAACTTACCCGAAATGGCCCCAAATGGAGACCCAATGACAAGGGTGAAAGGCCCAATAAGTGGCCCAATAGGGGAGCCCAATATAAGGCCCAATAAGGACCCCAAATAAGCCCCCAAACAGTTTCACAGGGCACCCAATCTGCAGGCCAAAAGGAGGAGAAAATCTGGAAAAACCCAAATAAGAAGATGCCCAAAAATGGAAAGAAACACAAGTGGACCCCCTCTCCCTTTCCCCTTTATTTAAATAAGAAAGAGGGGGTGGAGGAGAGAGAGAGGGAACCGGTGGGGGCCCCCCCCACCGGTTGGGGAACCCCCCACCGGTTCCAAGAGGGAAACCGGTGGGGGGGGAGGAGGCTTCCCTCCCTTCTTTCCAATTTTAAATTCAAAAAAAAAGGGGGGGATTAATTAAAGTAAAGGGGATTAATGAGGATCTTAACTCCATTCACACATGGGTTAAGAATTCCATGTAAACCCCATTAAATTCCCATCCTAAACCCCTTTCACATGGGGCCAAAATCTGAATTTAATGGGTCTAAATCCTTTTCACATTGGCTAACCCCCCAAATCTGCAACCAAAGCTCATTAATGAGCCCAAAAAGCAGAAAAAGAAGGAAGAAGTGGGGGAGGGGAACCCCCCCACCGGTTCCCAACCGGTGGGGGGTCCATCCGGTGGCACCCCCTCCACCGGTTGGAACCGGTGGGGGTGCCCATCGAGCCCCCCCTTTCTCTCTTTTCCATGCTCTCTCTCTCACCTCTTTTCCCACCCATTGGCCATTGGGATTAAAATAAAAGAAGAGAGGAGGAAAGATGGTGGAACTGGTGGCACCCCCCCCACCTTGGCCCATTCCGGTGGCACCCCCCACCGGGCCGGAATTTGAGCCTATAAATAGTCCCCATGGCCCCCCAAATCAAAGAGACACATATATGCACACAAGCATATACACATTCAAAAAGAGTGTGATATTGAGAGGGAGGGTGCTGTTTGAAGACCAAATTCGGGTTTTCTAACCCGGATTTGTTGCGTTTTCGGAGTTCTCTTTCGGCTCGGGGAGCTCTTCCTCCTAAGGTTCAATCCTAAGGGAAAGTTTTGCCGAATATTTTTGTAAAAAATACCTTATTATAAGGCGAATCTCTGTCAAAATAAAGACTGATATTTCTGAAATTGTGTGCTTGTGTGTGTCATTAAAATTATATAATTACCATCATGTTTCAAAGTTAATATATGTATATATCTAATTTCATAAACTTAAAGAAAATCCGGGTTCACCCTCAACCTAAACTTGGCCTCACCCCCTATATAAATAAAAATAAAGTTCAGAAATCATAATAAAATCATATCTAAATAAAAATGACTTAAAATTAATTAATTAATTAAAAATCAATAAAATTATATGAAATCGATAAAAATATGGAAAAATCAGGAAAAATCAGTAAAAAACCAGTAAAAATCTGAAATGCAATCTAAAAATCATATTAAAACCAAATACCCTCATATACTCAATTAATTAATTAATTAATTAATTAAATTAAGCATAAAAATCAATAAAATTAATAAAATAAATTAAAAAAATCAGAGAATTAAAATCTGAAAGAACATAAATAATCAATGATATACATAAGACCTAATAAAAATTACAAAAATACCTTCATATATAATAAAAAAAACCTAATTTTTTTATACAACCCCGAAAATACCAAAACTCATATCATAAACAAAATACCTTCCATATAATCAAAACGTCATTAAAAAATGAACTCTAAACATAATAAACCCGGTCTAGGGTAAAATTACTAAAATACCCTCATATACTTAAAAATTAATTTCATAAATCCCATAAGGCTTTGAAACCTTTAAAACTCACCCCTATATGCTTATAGATTATAATATCCCCATGATACCTCCATAATTCATAAAGACCCCTAAAAGGTGTATAATTGCAAAAACACCCATATGGGTTTAAAATATTTGGAATCAATCCTCAATCTATATAATTTGGAATCAATCCTCATAATTTGGAATTAATCCATATAACTTGGAATCAATTCAAATAACTGGGAACCAATCCTAAATCATATAAGAGTTATCCCAAACCGGGGTGAGGCTAAGGGCTCAACCTAAAATATGTCTTTATACTCATATGCATGTGCTGCCTGTAGTAGTAGTGTTGCATGATTAAGGGCATCATACGGACGGTTAATCAAGGGTTGCCGAGCACTTGCTCGACGTAATTAACACTAACCGAGGTCGGTGGAGAGAGGTCATATACTCGAATCTTCGCTTGATTCGAAGTCCCGGATTCCCTGAGGGCTAATTCCAAGCTCTCATAGTCCGATAAAATATAAAACCGACCTATATTTCTCTAGATAAACAAAACAAAAAAATAGATTTTCCAAATAATCCGATATAGGAGAGAGACGTCTAGGTCAGGTCCCGAACGAAGGGTTTTTGAGGAAAAAATCCTTCCAAACAGCAGACTATGTGGAGGTCCCACAAGCGTGCTCATTTCCAAGAATGAACTTTGTTTCTCAGCTCATCAGGGTTTTGCATGATCCCAGTGAATAAGGCAGTGAGGGGTCTTCTGTGGAGGAATACAGTTTGTATTTTATGTTTGCTCCAGGATAAAGGGTGCAGCTTGCTCAGCAGGGAGATCAAGAAGAATATTTCTTCTGTGGATTAATTTCAGTTGATAAAGATCAGATGGTGGTTAGCAAATCAAAACAATAGCGCTTCTTTGAGGAGTTTTTTTTCTTTTTTACTATTCCCTGGTGCTTCCGAGGCCGTTTCAAGAAATAGGGGTTTTTTTCTGAGTAGTGGGAAGGGTTGGTGAGAGTTGTGGGTGAGTCATTTTGCTTTCTATGATTTGTAATTCTTGTGTGGAGGAGTGTCTATGGTGTTCTGGCTGTTGAGCTTCCTTGTCCCTTAATATGTTTTTATACCTCTAATATGAGATGGACCATCATTCATTTACCGGACATCTACTACAATATTTGATGGATAGGTGCAGTCAACAATTACAGCATCTCTTCCGCAGAGGTTAGAGCACAGGATATACAGTCTTTAGTGTGTTTCCCTTATAACTTTGGTATATGTGTTCTACAGACTAATCCATTCTACAAATCTGGAAGTTTGCTACTTGTTCATGTCTAAATATACATTACATTGCATTTGAACTTTGGAAATGGTATGGTAGCTCCGTTTTCTAACGCCCCCTTTTGACATGCCTAGATGGCAATCACACATTGGAAGGTATGGCTTTTAAAGGTGTGGGGCAATAACACTTTCCTCCAATGTGGATTGCCACTTGGACGTGTCAAAAAGTAGTGTTAGGAAATGGTGCTATTGTACCATTTTCCTTGGACTTATAATTCAGAATCTAAATTTCTTTTTCATGTGTATAGTTCAAGTAGCTATAGTTTTGCCAGTCTGTGTTGTTGTTAAATGAGACTTTTGATTTCTAAGGTGCTTTGATTGTCTCAACTCCTCAAGACATTGCCTTGATTGATGCCCGGAGAGGAGCTAACATGTTCCGTAAAGTTGAAGTCCCGGTAAGGATATTCGTTCTCGTTATTATATGTTGTTTCAAAAGTTTTCCACAGAGAGATGCAACACTATTGCCATTAGTGTGCCAACAGCGTAATGGAGAGGACACCTTTTTTTTTTTTTTTTTTAGAAGGTGACTGAAAGTCACAATTCTATTGATTAGAAGAATGTGGAATACAAAGAGGACCCATGGACACCAAACAACCTGGTGGGACAAACCCCCAACCAAGTCGTACTCTAAACTGAATAGAAATTACAATGGATCTGTTTTATCAAGGGAATAAAATAGAAAAACAAAGTGAGGACCATTAATTAAAATGATCCCTCCACAACCTTGCCTTCTGCAAAAGAATAGCATTCCCATCAATCAAGATGCCCGCAGCAAATCCCCACTCTTCCACCCATTTAAAAGTTTTCTTCAACAAATCAGTAACACTGCAACATTGATCACTGAACTTTCTCTTATTTCTCTCACACCAAATCTATGTAGTCAGAGGCGAGAGGCGACCGAGGCGACCAGAGGCGAGAGGCGACCGAGGCGACCAGGGGGTCGCCTCAGCCTCAAACGCCTAGGCGATGGCCTAGGCGTTTGAGGCGACATTTTTAAAATATATATATTTATAATTTACTTATTATACAAAATGTCAAAAACAGAAATATAATCATAGATAATGACATAATCATTCACTCAAATTATCAAATATAACCAAATAATTTTAAATCAAACTAATTGAAATAAATTTTAATCATTCAAAGAGACAGAGAGAGTGAGCGTTGGGGGTTGAGAGAGACTGAGAGGGTCGGGGGAAGCAGACAGAGAGAATGAGGGGGTCGAGGGAGAGAGACAGGGAGAGAGAGTGAGGGCGGGGGTGAGAGACAGAGAGAATGAGGGCAGGGGTGAGAGAATGAGAGAATGAGAGAGATTGAGAGGGTCGAAGGAGGCAGACATAGAGATTGAGAGGGTCGGGGGTAAGAGTCTGAGAGACAGACAGAGAGAGTGAGGGCGGGGGTGAGAGACAGAGAGAATGAGGGCGGGTGTGAGAGACAGAGAGGCTGAGAGAGATTGAGAGGGTCGGGGGAGGCAAATAGAGAGATTGAGAGGGTCGGGGGGTGAGAGTATGAGAGACAACGAGAGAGAGAGAGAGAGAGAGAGAGAGAGAGAGAGAGAGAGAAAGGGTGACTGTGTGTGTGTGAGAGAGAGAGAGGGAGACATAGCGAGAGAGAGAGAGAGAGAGAGAGAGAGAGAGGGTGACTGCGTGTGTGAGAGAGGGTTGGGGGAGGGAGGGAGATAGGGAGGGAGACAGAGCGTGAGAGGGTGGGTCGGGGGAGGAAGGGAGACATGGAGAGAGACAGAGAGTGAGAGGGTTGGGGGAGGGGAGCGAGGGAGAGAGAGACACACACACACAGAATGAGGGTCGTCGGGGGAGGGAGGGAGACAAGGAGAGAGACAAAGAGGGTGGGTCGGGGGAGGAAGACAGAGAGACACACAGAGAGTGAGAGGGTCGTCGGGGGAGGGAGGGAGACAGGGAGAGAGACAGAGCGTGAGATGGTGTGGGTCGGGGGAGGAAGAAAGACAGGGAGAGAGACAGAGAGTGAGAGGGTCGGGGGAGGGGAGCGAGGGAGAGACAGACAGACAGAGAGTGAGAGGGTTGTCGGGGAAGGGAGGGAGACAAGGAGAGAGACAAAGAGCATGGGAGGGTAGGTCGGGGGAGGAAGGGAGACAGGGAGAGAGACAGAGTGAGAGGGTCGGGGGAAGGGAGACAGGGAGAGAGGAGTTACCTAAAATCCCCGTAGCCGTCGTTGTCGCCGTCGCCGGAGTGATGCGTCGTCGTCGTCGCCGTCGCCGGAGGGCTGCGCCGTCACCGTCATCGTCGCCGTCGCCGAGGAGGGACCGTGGAGCTACCAGCCACGACCGTGACGACCGGCGACTGTGGTGGGCGGGAGGACGAGGAAGCTCTGTGCGAGCGTTAGGGTTCGTAATGGATCGGGACGGGGGAGGGGGGGTTAAGGGTTTGGTTTTATAGCCCGGGCATTGGGCCCTTTGGGCTGGGCCAAATAGGCCGGGTGCATGGCAAACGAACCGGCTGAGGCGGGCCAAGGCGACTGAGGCGCCCAAGGCGCGCGGAGGCGAGCGCCTCAACGCTTGCGGCGTTTACCGCGTTCGCCTAGGTGACTCAGCCCAAAGCAAGGCGAGTTAAGGGCGCCTCGCCTCGCCTCATCGCCTAGGCGATCGCCTCTGTCGCCTTTGATAACAGAGCACCAAATAGTCCACATCAAGGCTGGACAAATGCTGAACCACAAATGTTTCTGATCTGGAAAAGGACAGACTATGGGCCACCAAGTAAGTAGCTCCAAAACAGAAGAATGATCCACCCATGTGATTCCAAATAATCTGCACAAGATCTTCCATAGGATGATAATAATGTCGCAGCCCACAAAGAGATGGTCTTGATCTTCTTCAAACATTGCACAGAAAACACATGAATAACTCCCTGGGATATGAAGAAGTTTGGCCCTCTTACTAGTAAGAATTCTGGACCAGGCAATCTTCCAAAGAAAAACCTTAATCTTGTTTGGCAGGTAGTTTGACCAAACTAGATTCTTCCACCAAACCCTACAACCACCATCATTTATGATCTAAACAATAGAGTTGACTGAAAACTTCCCATTGATGCTTCATTTCCAAACTCTTCTGTCCAGAATCTCAGCACAAGTTCTGAAATTGTTAATAAGGTTGAGCATACTTAAAAGTTCCTCCACTTCTAGGTTAGTGAGGTCCCTTCTCAGATGAAGATTAATAGCTCCTGAACCATAAGCAGCCAAAACCTGTGCCACCGAAGCCTCTTTACATTGAGTGGTATTGAAAAGATTGCTGAAAAGAGAGGAGAAAACCAGGCCGGAGCACCATTTGTCTTTCCAGAATAGAGTATCACATCCATTGCCAATCTGGATGTCATAAGATAAAGCCATAAAATCAGCTTCCTTCACAATGTTTTTCCAAATAGGGATAGATTGAAGGTAGTAGACGGAAAGAGACTCTATTTCTTATCAGCACAGTAGTACAAATCTCTGATAATGACAGCGCAAAGTGCTTCCGAACTCTCACCTCTTCTCCATAACCATTTCATTAACAAGGCTTTATTGAGAGTGGCAACTCCACAAAGACCAATACCTCCTTGTTCTTTACTCTTACACACATTTTTCCAGTTAATTAGATGAAGTCCTCTCGTTCCCCTTTTACCTCCTGACCAGAAGAAAGAACTCCTAGCAGATTCAATAAGCTTCTCTACAGTTCTAGGAATCTTGAAGATAGAGATGTAGTAAATGGCCAGTGAAGAGAGGACTGATTTTGATAAAATCAGTCTCCCTCCATCAGAAAGAAATATGCTTTTCCACCCTTCCAATCTATCTTCAAACCTCTTAATCAAATCATCCCAATCTCTGACTTTAATGACCCCATCTGATAAGGGTAAACCTAGGTATTTAATAGGGAAAGAATTAACTTTACACTGTAGTGCATTAGCCATATCCTGTAGGCTGTCAATTGACACATTTACCCCCACAATCTCAGATTTCTCATAGTTAATTCTCAACCCAGTTATAACCTCCACCAGATTCAACAACTTCTTAATGTTCTGGATATCCATGCTGCTTCCTGGTGTAAACAATAGGGTATCATCTGCAAACTGGAGGTGAGATAATTGGATATTGCTTCTCCCAATGGTGAATCCTTGAATCAACCCCTGTTGGATTGCCTTATCCCAAAGTGTGCTTAAAATCTGTCCAATTAATAAGAAAAGAAGTGGCAACATGGGGTCACCCTGCCTTAAACCTCTGGAGCTCTTAAAGTATCCACATGGTTCTCCATTAAGCAAGACAGAAAAAGTAGATGATGAAATGCAACACATCACCCAACTTATCCATCAATCATTAAATCCCATTAGCTCCATGGTTTTATGAAGACAATTCCAGTTGATTCTGTCAAAGACCTTCTCAAAATCGAGCTTAAGGATGACACCTTTCTTTTTTCTGTACTTATAGTGATGGATAGCTTCATAAGCAGCCATATAGTTATCCAAGATGGCTCTCCCTTGTACAAAAGCTGATTGGTTGAATCCCACAATTTTAGAGATAACTTTCTTGAGTCTGGTAGCCAGAATCTTAGTAATAACTTTGTAACACCCATTGAGCAGACTAATTGGATGAAAATCAATCATACTTTCAACACCTTCAATCTTAGGGATGAGAACAATAAGAGTTGAATTGAACACCTTAATCTTGTCCGGGTTATCATAGAAATCTTGGACAAAATTAAGCAAGTCTTCCTTGATGGTGTCCCAAAAGAATTGGTAAAAACCAATAGACATCCCATCGGGCCCTGGACCCTCGTTAGGATCCATACTAAAAACCGCCTCCTTGATATCATTTTCTGAAAAGGGTGCAGACAACTCTTCAGCATCAGAAGCATCCAACTTGGGAAGCAATCCATCCTCCAAGTTAGGTCTCAAAGGAAAATCTTCCAAGAAAAGATTCTGGAAGAAGTCAACAAACCTATTCTTGATTTCTTCAGGCTCTATCTTTAATATGATCAATGGTCAAAAATCTCTTCTTTGCACTTGCCATTGCATGGAAAAAGGATGTGTTTTTATCACCTTCTTTGAGCCAATGTTTTTTAGCTCTCTGTCTCCAACTAATTTCCTCCTTTAACAGCTCCTCATTCAACAACTTCTTCAGTTCTTTGAGTGACTGCAATTCAGTAAAAGAGAGATCCCTACTCTCACTTTTCAGCTCCAAAGATTCAATTTTGTTCTTCAAGGACTATTTTTCCTCAGCTGCCCTCCCATATTTCTGCTTTGACCATTGCTTCAAGCCTTTTCTGACCCTCTTCAATTTACTCTGAAGATTGAGTGTTGCTGAATCAGACCCAGTGTTTTCCAGCCACCAATTAATTATCGTTTCTTTAAAACCTTCTTCCCTCTGCCATTTCAGCTCATATCTGAAGATTCTGGCTTTCTTTCTCTTGTCTTCCATGAAAAGATGCAATGGGATATGATCCGAGACAGATCTACATAACCCATTAATGTGTGACAAGGGGAAATAGTTGAACCACTCTGTGGAAATCAGCACTCTGTCAATCCTAGACTGAACACTAAATTGCTGAAGATTAGACCATGTAAACTTTTTATTAGGAATGACTAAATCCATAAGATTAGTCTCCCTAATCCATTGGTTAAGGAAGAGCATCTCCTTACTCCATTTCTGAGCACCAGACCTTTCCCATGGGAATCTAACACAGTTGAAGTCTTCCACAATACACCATGCCTCAGAAAAAATAGAATGCAACCTGAAGAGTTCTTGAAAGAACAAGTCTCTCTGCTGATCATTATGCGGACCATACATTGATGAGATAACCCATTTAACACTGGTGGATCTTCTGTTTTTCCACTTGAAGGCAATTGATATATTGAATCTGCGCTCATCACACACAGATACATCAAACTTGTTCCCCTTCCACATAATCAGTTGACCACCTTTGAGACCATCTGCCGGAAGAACAACAATTTGATCTAATGAAGACCCACCCAGTTTTTGCAAGGGGAAGTTATCAAAACTGGACATCTTAGTCTCCTGAATACAGATGCAATCAAGGTGAAGGGAGATAACAAGATCTTTCACCGCTCTTACCTTAAAATCTCCGTTAAGCCCCCTAATATTCCATGAAACCGGATTCATGATGTGATAATATGTATCCCCCCCTCCTTGATCCTCTTGCCTCTTAGACTGTCCACAAGAATATTGTTCCTGACAAAATCTGCTTCTCTCTTCCCTATCTTGATACCTCCTCCCGTACCTTTTCTTTTAGCAGAATGCTGCAGGATATCATGCCTTTTCAATTTCTTGAGAAATTTCAACACCATCTCTTCTCTGCCAAGGAAAGAAACTTCAATGCGCTGGCCAAACTGCAGAATTTCTTCTGTCCAAGCCTCTTCGTCACAAACCTATCTCACTGCCAATGGCTCAACACCATCTTCAAATGAAATAATCTGAGTATGCTGACTTCCATTATCATCATGACCCGTTTCTAAAGCCTTATAAAAGTTAGATTCCATCCGATCATCAGAAATCTCACCTTCCGTAGTGACCTTATGACCGAGTAATCTCCGGCCTCTAAGCATCCCCGAGGAACCATCCTCAGAACGCACCAGTCCTCCCTCCTTCGGATCATTTCCAGGGTGATGGCCGTTACTAAGCTTAAGACATAGAATGGAGGAAAAACCTCCATTGAAATCCGAGAGGCTCTTGACGGAACTCTGGTTGCCAACGCAGCTATCCGAGCCAGATCCTTTGCGAAGACGACGACAGTTCACGAACGGTTCACCATCGGGTATCTGAACCGGCCAGGAAGAAGACATAAACTGCTGAATCGGCTCGACAGTGCTCCGGTTTAAGTTTAAGTCAAGATCCGAGACTACCGGGTCCCAACGCATCTGATCTCCACCTGAAGTCCGATCCTCCAGCTCCAAAACCCAGTATTGTACGTCTCCCCCACCCGAAACCACCTTTTCAACATACTCCTTAACGCCATCTGCTGGCACCATCTCGGGAACCACCAGCGCCTCCTCCAAAGCTCCTCGGAAGGAGCATAAAACCTTTTCACTCCCCGCAGCGCCCTTCTGCCTACCCTTCGAGGCCTTTGGGAATACCCCAAGGATACCTTTCCCGCCTTTTGATCTTGGAAACCCAAGATCATAAGTGACACTGCCAGTAGTAGGTCCTTCCTGCCTTTTCGCCTCCCCCTGACTCAGCTCTACTGAGTGCACAGCCCTACAGGCCTGGCCTGACTCAGAACCAGACTCAGCCTGAACTGGCAAGAGGTACTTTTCCGGCTCCCCTATTTTAGGACCGTTAGCTCTGTTTACCTTGAATTTTCTGTACTCCGCTACAACCTCCGCCCATGACCAATCTTGCCGAGTAGGATCATTCTTTGCTACTTCTTCCTCCTGTATAGATACCCAGAAAATACCACCTCCGGAAGAATTTTTCAATTTCTCTGGAATATCCTCCATTTTGTCTATAGCAATTTTCACCCAAGCAACCGAGATATCAACTCCCCTGATCCCCTTCCCATCCACCTCTTTCAGTCTACCAAACTTGGAGCATATAGCTTGAAAGACTGTTACATTCCACAAGTGAAGAGGGATCCCCCTCAGAGAGCACCAGACTTCTATCTCCTCCTTCACCGGATTAGTCCCAACGTCTACCTTCCAAGGTGAAAAATGTAAAACAGTAGCCTCCTCAATCCCTACACAACCCCTCGAACAAGCCAGGTTCTTCCACGATTCTAAGTTAGCATGAACAAGGAAGCAAAATTTTCCCAGTCTACGGATACACCAACTTTGCACCTCTGGCCAAAGACTCTGCAAGCTGCCCTTCACCTCCTCGCAGTCCACTTCCTGCTGATGAAGATACTCCTAGAACGTGACCACGACGCCTTGTTCCAAGAAAGCTTTATCTGGACTGACCTCTGGTGACCAAGGAATCTCCAACACTCCCGGAAGAACCTTAGTGGAGGTCCGAGCACCAGAGCTAACAACAACATTCGCCTGATTACCAACCTTCAACGGATGTTTACTAGAGAGCCGGGATGCAGGACAGTTGAATCTTCTGTGCCCAACACCTCTGCATAGGAGGCAATGAACTGCTTCTCTGCAACTTACCGCATGATGACCCTTACCCAAACACCGAATACATTCATCTCTGCCCACTGGCAAACCAGCCGAGGCCTTCATCCGAGGGACTGTGCCTGCATCCTTCACCTGGACTTTGACAGGACGAACAGTCTGCTCCTGGACAGGCAGCCAGCCCTTCTCTCTACTCTCACCCCTCTCACCTACCACACTCCCTCCTCTCCACATACTTGACAGGACGAACAGGACACATTTCTTTTGAAGCTCAGTTCAGTCAAAAACCTGAGATCCATTTTTTCACTTGATGATCATTAAATAACATTGTATGTGGTTCTGTGTTTGTTCACCTTCTTACGGAACTGGTTTGTATGTTTATGATTCCATGAAACAGCTATCTGAGTCATCCTCTCTTTCATGTTTAGCTGCTGTAACCAACTCAAAACAAGAGTTACGGTAGTTTATGTAATCATGGTTCCCAGATGTGGCTGGCCCTTTGTGTGTGCTGCTTTTTCTGTCGTGTGTGTGTGTTGGCGGGGGGGTGTTGATCAGGAGTTGGTCTCAAATTAGCTGATTCTAAGCCAAGCTGATCTGAATACCGGATCCGATTCTGCAAACCTCCTCGGCAACATTGGAGTTTTCTTATGTTCTTTATGTAGGTGCATGTAGTTCGTTGATTCTTTGTGATAATAATTGTCTTCGCTGCAAGGCAAAACATGGAAATGTGATCAAATTCCATTACATGAATTTAGATATAGGTTAGTAACGAAATTAAATTACAAGAGTCAGAGGCTTTCTAGAGTTTCTTGCATAGAGAGCTATGGAAAATGAGATAGCTAGCTTATTCAGTGATCATGATCAGAACATCAATTTTGGTTGCAGATTAGTAAAAAATATCATTTCTTTCTAACGTGGGCTTATTTATTTGTTGATTTATGTTTCTTTTTTAGGAGTGTAGAAAATAGATGCTGTTTGGTCTGGGGCAGTTTTCCTTTCATTCGTCATGTTATCCCTGTGTTCTTCATTTACTTTTATTTTTTCTATTTGGTTCCTTAAGTACAGGAGTAGTCTCATCATTTGGACTCGTGTAAAACCCAAGTAAAAGAAGCACCGGGAGGGCTGGCAGCTGTGCTGTTGGTGAAACTGACCAATCTCCCCAGCCTCATTCTTTTCTGTGTGCACTGCTCCTCTCTCTCTCTCTCTCTCTCTCTCTCTCTATATATATATATATATATATATATATATATATATATATATATATATATATATATATCCTTGAGGATATTACTTTCGTAGAGTCGGACCTATTCTCTCCCATGAGTTCGCATCACAATTAGGTCTTTTCCAACCGAGGAAACCACTTATGGCCTGAGTTCGTGTCACACACCTTTTGTCCCAGGTATGTGTATTGGTACCCATTCTTGAAAGTGCCACAAATCCAGAAATGACCATCCTCGTCAAGAGAGGGACAATGCTAACACTTGTGGTGCTGAAAAACAGTTAATTAATACTGTAGGTGGAGAAAACATCAAAACAGAGTAAGGACCTTCCTACAAATCACTACTCTCAAGAGGATGCTAACCTTTAAGTCAAGATTCAAAGCCCTCATCAGCATTTGTTCCTGATGAGTCAGAAGCAGATCTTGATTTACATACTGATCATTGCTGTGAGAAAATGGATACAGTAAACATCTCACTTGTGGCATGCTGAAATCTGTAACAGTTGTCCTCTCATTGGCTGTTCAGTTCTCATGGAGATTGTGCCAGCTAGATGTGAAAAATGTCTTCCTTAATGGAAACTGCAAGAAGTCTACATGTAAGCTTCTCCCGGTTCTCAAGAAAAAGGGAAAGTTTGTAATGTTAAAAAGGTCCTGCATGGACTGTAACAGTCCCATAGAACTTGGCTTTAGAGATTCAAGTCAGCCATTGTTCATTTTGGCTACACACACCTAAGGGAATGCTGATCAGACACTGTTCACAAAGTGGAAGGATGGCAGGTTGTGGTTCTCATTGTACATGCGGATAACATGATTATCACTGGAGAAAACGAGCAAGAAATCAAGCTACTCAGAGAAGATCTGGCAATGGAGCCTGAAATAAAGGACATGGGCTGCCTCAAATACTTCAGTAGGCATCCACACTTGCCACTGCAACTATGCCCCGGATCTATTTATGGAGATGGGAAAATCAAGGTGTAGACCTGAAAACACTCATATAGAGACTAATCATGGCTTGAGTGAACAAGAAGTGTAAAAGGATATGCCAAGGCTAGTGGACAAGCTCTTGTACTTGACAGTTGACACTCCTAGGCCAGACGTCATCTATGCAGGCAGCCTGTGTGGTTGGAGAATGAACAAGTGGATGGGCTTCTTTAACAGAATGTGGGAGGTAGCATGAAGTGGCTTCCACTGTGTTACCATTTTGTGGTGTGCTAGCTTCATTGAGTCTTATGCTTGATTTCTGATTTTGTTTTACCTAATAAACAAAATGCATTATTCAGCTATGCTAGAGTTCTTGTCCTAAAGATGCTATCACTATGAAGAAATATAGGGCAAGGGCTGGGTGATTTCTGGGCATAATTTGTGGTCAGTGTAGATGCTAGAAAGTTATTGATTCTCTATTGTATGTCATTTAGGAAACTTCGTCTTGGTTGTGAGAAAGTAGTAACATTTTGAATTCCTAGTAAATTCAGCAATTCTAGGTTCAGATGGTAAACTCTATCTTTGACTTATTATCAGTTGTTCGGTCTGAATTAATGTGTGCAAACTCTACCTTGTATTCCTGTCATTATTCTATCTATGCTCAATTGTTCTTGGCTGATTCTCCATGGATATACATGTCTTTTGTATGAAGGTCCTTTGCCATTACTTGCAGAAGAGTTCTTGCTGTTACTACACTTTTATGTGGGGAAATAATCTATTATTATTTCTTTTAACATCTCAGACTGAGTAGGATTGTTAAAAAAGTTGTAATTCACACTTTGCTCTGGACTTGGATTCTACATATTCCATAAGATATTTGTGATTTCTATCATGCAATCTTTTCATGTCTAAACTCTTAAAAGGGGACTGAACTTTTAATCATTTGATCAACACATCTTTCGGCTGCATGCCATGTGATGACGACCAGAGTGTTCCCAACCGTCTCTTGAATAAAGCTGGATCATCTTGGAAAGGCACCTTGTTTTGATTTATCTGTTTCTTCCATTAAGCATATACAACTCCTCAAATAACTTACATTTCTCGCATGTAAATTGGAAGAAACATCACTTCTACCTTAGTCAGATAAGATGTTGACTTGACTTGCTGCTATTTTAACATTTGTTGTTTTGGTAGATATTGGGAGTGATCGAGAATATGAGCTGCTTCAAGTGTCCACACTGTGATACGAAAACATACATCTTTGGACAAGGAGGAGCACGCAAAACAGCTGATGACATGGATATGGAATTTCTTGGTGAGGTAGGTAGTCAGCTACTGTCTAATGGCATCTCTAGCCCTAGTTGACACTTTGTTCTGGTTATTATTTGTCAGAGTTTAGTAATTGCTCTGGTTATTATTTGTCAGAGTTTAGTAAATAACTTTTTCTTGAAGTGATTACCGGATTCGGACACGAAGGAGACGGTTTGAAAGTTGATACAATCTAAAAGGGTTTGTCTGTTGAATATCTTCCCCCATTGTTACCAACAAATAAAAGAGGAATACCTTCTCCTATTGTCTTTTCCTGTCTTGGAGCAAGCTCATGTCCTGTAATCTGTATTCCTGCCACGAAAGTAACGGGTATATTAGAAGATCAGTTATTTTCCTTCATATTTCTGATAATGCTCCAATATCCCATTTTTTTCCATTCTTCAGGTTACGAAAAAATGGATTTGATGGAGGACCTTGTTGATACAGTTACCATTCTGATGGATCTGTAATTGGCTCTTGGTGGGCTGGTTCTGGTCTGGGTCTGATGGTTTATCTTTCCTTTTTATGTTCTTTCCTTCAAAGGAGGAACATGTATTGGATCTCTCAGGATCGTTGCTTTTGTTGTATGGAGAAAGGGCATCGAGCAAGGGATTGCCGCAATGCTCTGATATGTAGGAAGTGTCCAGGGGTGGGACATAGGAGTTCTCATTGCAAGCATGAAAGCAAGAAGATAAAAATTCCTGTTCTGGAAGAAGCAGATAAGAATCGGAAAGGTTCCATCTTAGATGTTCCTTGGTTCCATGGCTTCAAGAGAAACTAGGAGGTGTGTTCTCAAAGTTTGGTGGGTGAGGTTGTGGAAGGCACGATTGATGGTGAAGTCTTACGAAATAAGTTGGAACATTTTTTTCCAGGGGTAGAGGGATGGAAACTTGGTATGTTTGATGAGGAATGGTGTTTATTTATGTGTTCTTCCCGCGAGGTTTACCGCAGAGTGTTAAACATGCAATGTGTTTCTCTTGACGGATGCAAAGATTTTTGCATCCATCTATTGATGGATGCAAAGTTTTTTGGCATCCATGGAAGATGGAAGATGCTACCATGATGGCAGACAGGGGATCAATGTTCTGGTGTCGTCTTCGAGGCATACCACTCCCTCTCTGGGATGTGGAAGTGTCCAAGAAGATAGCTTCTTCCTTTGGATGGTTAAGGGGTGTGGATCAAGGTTCAGAAACCCGGGATCGGGGCTCGGATCGGCCGGTCCAAAACCGATCGGATCGGCCGATTCCGATCCGAGTCAGTCCGATCCCGGCCGATCCTGGCTGAGTCAGGCTCGGCTGGTTCGGATAGCAGAAAAAAATAGAAAAAAATATGAAAAAATGTGAAAAAAATATAAAACACAAGTATAATGCATAATTGTGTTGAAATACATTGATTTGAAGTACATAAGATGTTGTTGGACAAAAAAACCTTGAATAAACTTACATATATGATTATGAACTTACATTTATTCCAAACGTACATTATACTGAATGAACATATGGCTAACATACTCAGCCCATGACATATAGCTATGGTAGTATTGTTCATACTGCATCACATACCGGCTATAGTCATCCGTATTGGTATAAATGACTGAAAATTGTGGATATTCTAGACAACCTCCTGAATAGTCGGATGTATCAGAATGTTGAGGAGGGTAAACTACATATCCAGTGAATTCTTCTTCTCCAGTGAATTGAATTGGTGGAGCTGGAGCTGGGGCACTGGTAGCATCTCCGCCATCCTCAGAACTGTCGGAGCTCGTCTTTGATGTCGAGTCATTTGAGGTTTGATATTGGACCTCATCACTTGGTTCTGGCGTTTCATCATCTTCCTCGATAGTCTCCAGATCAGCAATTTGAATTCCATGACCACTCTTCCTTCTGCTTGGTACTTGTTTTTTGCTCTTCTTCTGACGTTTTGGAGAAGGAGGTTGAAAATCAGTAAGTAATGGAACATTATCTAACTCACCTTCCGCCCATTCCCGATCATTTGGGTTGAATTCAGGCTCATTTGAGGTGCTTGAATCAACCCATGCATTTAGTGGATGTTGCTCCTCGAACAGCTCATCCAAGTCTATGGGTTCTTCTGCATGTGTCGTCTCTGTGGCTTGTCCGGAAATTCTCTCTTTCTCCTGCCTTTGAAGGTTCCTTATGAGCTCCAGATTCTTTAGCTTCAACCTCATGTTATAATGACAGAATACGAGCTTCTCTAGACGGCTCGACTTCAATCTATTCCTTTGCTTGGTGTGAATCAAGCCAAAGGTGCTCCAGTTTCTCTCACAGCCTGATGAAGAGGTTGTTTGACTTAAGACCCGAATTGCAACATAGGCTAGATCTTCATACCCATATGTTTTTCCATGATCTAGCCACCAGTCAGCTGTAAATAGAAAATTGGCCATGTCAACAATGTGCAAGTTATAATTAAAATTTAAGTAGAACATCTAGTTAATAATTTTCAAACCTGGACTCAAAATTTTGGCAGCTCTTTGAGCAGTACTTGTCCCAAAGTGGTATAACATCATTCTGTAATCATGCATTTGCTTGCATGCCAATATTGCTCTGTCCTCATCTGCAAGCATACGCTTAATAACAGACTTAGCCCCCATCAACACTTCCGAACAACTATCATAGCTATCCTTCTTCCCATCAGTTCTGAACATGTACTGAGGGTTGAAAAAATAACCTAAATAAATAAGTCGAAGTTAGTTATTACTTAAGAGAAATGTGTATACAAATAATACATATAGAAAGTTAGTAGCTTACCAGCTGCATGAAGATCGTGATGTAAAGTGTGTTCCCAACGTCTGTCTATTATGTCCCACCACTTCACAAAGGTTGTTGGGTTGTTCAGTTGAATGAGCTCCTTAGCTCTGTCCATAGCTTCATATAAAAAACCCATATCCGATCTTCTTTCTCCATCACAAGATCGCAAGACACGGACAAGCGGTTCTACAACATTTAACACCGCTTGCACCCCCCTCCAGAAGGGTCTAGACTGAATTAAATCAGCCACTTTCTTACCTTTCTCTCTGACCTTAGTTGGTACATGCCGCAATATGTGATTCTCCCAATCTTCCGATGCCACCATCCTAATCAAGTTGTTCTTTTGTTGACTTAAACTATCTAGAGAGATATATTGAGATGCAAACCTGGTGGCTCCCGGACGAAGCAACTCTCTTCCATGAGTATGTGTGCGCATGATATCCAGAATGTTGTTGTGGTTGTAGATGAATGTGGTGATAAATCGACCACTCTTGACCACTCCATCTACCATCGGATCAGAGCAAATGTCTTCCAACATCAAGTCAATACAATGAGCAGAACAGGGAACCCAGTATAAATGTTCTCTCTTTTGCATCAACATTTGTCCAGCTAACTTGAACGCCGCTGCATTGTCCGTAACCACTTGGACAATCCTTTTTTCGCCCACTTCTTCCACCATTTGATCCATTAATTCACACAGGTACTGGGCATTCTTTATCTTTCCAGATGCATCAATGGACTTCTAAAATACGGTTCCAGCTTTACAGTAAATTAAGAAGTTGATCATACTTCTTCTTGTTATCCCTGTAAAATTCCAAACGTGATAAGAAATCAGAAATAGACCTATTCTGATTAAGAAAAAATGAAGATAAGATAAGAAACTGAATATAAGATTTATGTACCTGTCCATCCATCGCACATTAAAGTGCATCCATACTCATCCCAGATCCTTTCAAATGATTTAATGTATGTTCGGATGTCATCAACTTCCATATCCAAGTACTTGTTGTATATCTCATATGGAGAAGGTCCTTCAACCCCTTTGCCAACTTCTTGTATGGTCTCGATCATGGACTCATAATATGGCCCCTTGGCCGCATTAGCAGGGATACTGTTATAGAAAAACCACCTAGATGTAGCTCTCCCTATCTTCTCCTTACAAAGTTTTAAGTTCTTGAATGCAGCACTAATAGAAGGTTGTTTATCCCTCTTCTTGGTGAGCAAGGGATCTATTGGACCTACTCTAGGATCTGCAGCTCTAGTGAACTCCTGAGGCAGCTCCTCGCATACATTAGTGCTCATGCCGGCGCTAGTGCTCCCTTGTGCAGAAGGTGTGGAGCCACTTCCTTGTCCTCCGTATCTTCCAGTGTGCCGAAATAAGTCCTCATCTGCAAAGGACCGCCGGCTTGCTTCCATTGCACGTCGCAATTCAACTTTAAATGTAAAAGAAAAAAAATTAATCTACTATAACTATTTGTCTGAAAACGTTAAGTGAAGAACATGAAAATAAGTTAAATAAGAAACTTACTTGTATCCCAATCATCAACATTTATAGGTTGATTACTTCCACCAAGACGGACTCCAGCATCAGACCTTCGCGCTGGTTCAGTCAATTCCTCTCGAATTTCCTGTCTTCTTCTGGCAGTACTTGCTTTGCTTGATTCCTTCTCCTTCATGTAAGTTCGAAATTGGATCCTAACCTCTGAAGGAACTCGAGCACATGCTGCAACTTCACCTTTTATTCCAGCAAGATGTTGTTTGAATCGGTAGACCCCGCCAGAGACAACCCGGTTGCAATATTTGCATTGTACCTTTCTTTGGCTCATGTCCACCGGTGTGCAATGACCCCAAGCAGGATCAGCACTAGGAGGATTCCCAGATGACCGCTCAGCAGCACCTTGAGATGCCATTCCTTCACAGCACAAGAAGATGAGAGATCGCGGAGCTTGTAGTAGACTAGAAGTGACCTCGTGGGAGAGATGGAGAGAGAATTCTATGAGGGAGAGAGAGCAAGAATGTTAGGAGGCTCAAAGGGCATTTGTGGAGCCTTAGGAGGGCCTTGGGGGGGTTTAAATAGACCCCCAAGGCCTAAACTAGCCGTTGCTGGCCGTTTGGTCCGAGCCGGATCGGGCGATCCGGGACCGGACTGGGCCGGGTCGGCTCGGATCGGCCCGACCCGGCCCCCAACGGCTAGTTTGACTAGCCGTTGGGGGCCGGGTCGGGCCGATCCGAGCCGACCCGGCCCGGTCCGGTCCCGGATCGCCCGATCCGGCTCGGACCGGCCGATCCGAGTCCAGGACTCGGCAAGGAACCCCGGAATCGGCACGGTCGGCCAAAAACCTGTTCGACTCGGCCGATCCGTGCCGATCCGAGCCGAGTTTTTAAACCTTGGTGTGGATAGAGAAACAATCTCATGGCAGAATTTGCTAGATGCTAGAATCGTTGTTGAAGTGGAACAGGGGAGCATCATTCCAGAATTTGTGAAATTAAGGTGGGGAGATAAGTTGTACTGGGTTGCAGTGGAAGTCGAGCAGAGAAGGGAGACACAGACAGATGATCAGCCTTGGACTTACAAAGAAGTCGTCACTGCTTACTCTGAGTACAGGAAGGTGAGAGATGGAGGAACAGTAGCCGGTGAAGGGAGGTTGAAGACGTCGTTCAGCGCGCTAATGTTGAACCTGGTATTGAGAGTGAACCGGTTCGTACAAAGGTTTTAAGTGAGCTGGATGTTAAGTTGGCCCTTGTTAATGAGACCGGTCCGAGTGGTCCTGCTGATCCGGTCGAACCAGGTGTTAAGGCCGATCGGGTTGAACCAGCCAACCAGGTGCTAAGGCCGATGGATTTGATGTAAATGATAACCTCATTAGCTCTTTTGCTCAGAAGGTGGTCGAAGGGGTTCGAAGGGAGCTGGCGAAAGCAAGGAGACCTAGCGTTAGGGTTTACAGAAGGGCAAAGAGGAAGAAGTTGGCGGCGGGTAAGGAAGCGAACCAGAAGATCTGACCTACAATCCCAGTGACAGAAGATGGAGGATTGACTTATGAGGAAAGGAAGTCCGAGGGCCAGCACTCGTTTTGTTCAACGGACCAGACATCTCGAAGGCTGGATGGGAAGGAATCTTCAACAGCTTCGCCGGGATCGTTGCAAGTTCCACGTACACCTTTATTTTTTGTACAAAACCCCCCTAATTTACCTCCTCTGCCACCTTCCCCAAAGCAAGCAACAACGACAACGGCAGTTCTGCAACCGGCTTCAAGCAGAATCAAGGCAAGTGATTAGGGGCATCGATGTCAATCAAATTTTCTGGATGACTGGTCGGATGTTCAAATCAAAGAGAAGGCAGAGGTTTTGGGGTTAAATGTGCAAAACAAAGTAGGTCAATATAGAAGACTTTGGAGGGCATGCTCGGATAGTGAACAAAAACAAGAAATAAAGAACAAAGGTTCACGGGAGCTACAAAATTTGTTGAAGGATACGGGAGATAGTGCTTTACAAGCAAGGCAGAAAAGGACCACTAATGTTTCTCAATGAAGATAGCAGTCTGAGAGGTTTGAATGCTATGAGGAAGCAGATGGCGGTCAAGGACTTTGTCAAAAGATGTAAGGTGGAGGCTTTATGTATGTTGGAGACAAAAATGGAGGGCTTTTGATCAGAATTTTATTATTGACATCACTGGATATAGTGAGCCAGATTTTGTTTTCAGAAGGGCTGAGGGCAGTTCTGGAGGAATTTTAATAGCCTGGAATACTCAATTATGGAAAGGCAGACTGTTGAATGTGGGAGAATTTTCTGTCACAGTTAGCTTCAGTCCGACTGCTAAAGGGTCACATTGGATGTTTTCAGGAATCTATAGTCCGAATAGTTATATTGATCGAAGGATTCTGTTTGAAGATTTGACAAAGGGTCGACGGCAATATACATTTCCCTAGTGCACTATTGGAGATTTTAACGAGGTCTGGACTCCCACAGAAAGAAACAGGAGTGGCAGAGTAACCAGAGGGATGAGGGAATTTAATATTTGGATAGAAAATTTGGGTCTGTTAGAGCTACCTTTAAAAAGCCAACAATTCATGTGGAGCAATTCAAGATAATTTTAATCCCACATGCCGTGTGTTCATGGATTGCGGAATCGGCCGATTCCGATCCGAATCGGCCGATTCGGATCGGGATCGGCGGGTTTCGATCCGATTCGGGGGGGATTTCACTGTTCCCCCCCACCGATTTGAAAAAAAAAAAAAAAACGTCCGAAATCGGCCCGAACCGGACCAGATCGGGGCCGGACCGGCCAGATCGGCCGGTCCGGACCCGATCTGGTCCGGTTCGGGCCGATTTCGGTCCCCCCCTTAAGGTTTAAGGGTTTAGGGGTTTAGGGTTTTAGGGTTTAGGGTTTAGGGTTTAGGGTTTTAGGGTTAAGGGTTAAGGGTTAAGGGTTTTAGGGTTAAGGGTTTAGGGTTTAGGGTTTAGGGTTTAGGTTTTAGGGTTTTAGGGTTAAGGGTTAAGGGTTAAGGGTTAAGGGTTTAGGTTTTAGGGTTTAAGGGTTTAAGGGTTTAAGGGTTAAGGGTTAAGGGTTAAGGGTTAAGGGTTAAGGGTTTAGGGTTTAGGGTTTAGGGTTTAGGGTTTTAGGGTTTTAGGGTTTAGGGTTTAGGGTTTTAGGGTTTAGGGTTTTAGGGTTTTAGGGTTTAGGATTTTTTATGGATGTACATGAATTGCATTCATTCTTATTGTACATCAATTGAATAATATGTATGTAATTTTTCTGATTTTATTTTTATTTTTTTCTGATTTTTTCTGATTTTTTTTAATTTTTTATTATTTTTTAATCTGGCCGAGTCGGACTGGCCAGACTTCATCTGGATCGGCCGACTTGGCCGATCCGATCCGAGTCGGATCGGGATCGGCGGGTCCCGATTCGGGGACCCGATCCGATCCGGAATTCCTTGCGTGTGTTGGAGCATATGGAAGCAAGGAAATGACCAAATCTTCAGAGGGAGCAGGATATATGTTTCCAGATGGCAACCTATGTATACCATTGGGGATAGGTTCATTCTTGGTTCATCTGTGGAGAATTGGGCTAAAGACAATCCGTGATCTGTAAGGAGTTTCTGTTTCTCATTTTTATAATGTAGTTTCTGTTTGATCTGAAGGTAACGAATCTCCTACCTTCAATTTCGGTTGTGCTACCTCTGTTTATTCAATAAAATTGGCGGTACGACCACAACTTCTTCAAAGGATTAAAGAGAATGCACCTTCCCAAAGAAGAGGATTGAAGAGGATGGTGTTGCAAGGTCAGACTGATCGATGCAAGCATCATACGTTGTTGATTCTAAGTGATGACTTTGCTTCATAAGCTAAACCCCTTGTTTCATTTTCAAGGACGGATGAAATGTTTGTGGTTCATCGGGGAGAGCTTGTTATCATTTTTGTGTACGGTGAAGTTAGAGCTTTGGTAATAACGGCTGACGTTTAGCGAGCGCATTCTACTGATTTCTCTGGAAATATTAATTTACATGCTGATAGGCACCTTGAGCTGTGAACGTTGAACTGAGTAGTGGTTACAAAGCGTGATTATGGAAACGATGCATCATGTTCAAGCCTTTCTTGCTTTCTTTCCATGGTTGCAGTCACTCTGAAAGGAAGTAACAAATTTCTCCTATATTGTAGTGCATTATTAGCTTCTATGCTCAAATTCTCCTCTTCCATGGACTCCAGATCAGGCCTGAGTTCATAGGGATACTTCTTTATGTAGTACTAACAGCTGAGACTATGTTACCTCCAAAATGACATATGAGCCTTGTGCTATGCCCTGCTTCAGATACCGTTGGAGGTGGAGATAAGGAGTAGTTCTGATGAAGGAAGTCCAATCGTCACATCGGCACCGACCTCTGAATCATCCAAAGCATACAATGAAATTGCTGAGAAAGTAGTTCGTCGGCTCGCCGAGTTAAGGAAAGAGCGGAAGCAGGGTCCACATATTTCATTATGAAGTCCCTAAAGCACACAGTATAAAAGGCTTCCCAGATTTAAACTTATTTGTAGGTTTGTAGACATGTACCCTTTGCAGCAGGTGATGGGGCTTCTCATTTTCCTTGTCATTATGTTCTAAGTTAAATGTTGATAGCCTTTGCCGATGATCTTGTTCAATATGAGCATATGTAGGTTATCATGCAACATGGTTTTCCCATCCTTGGATGTTAGGGAAAACTGGTTTTTAGTTCTAAATGTTTGCCATCAAAATAATTGTAGGTCCAATTGGCGAATTCAGCAAAGTTTTAACGCCAAGCCTGCTAATTTTACTTACTTTTTGTTGCACAGTTTAATTTCAAATCCCGCTCTGTTAATTTCCTTACACCATCGTGCAAGGCGTATCAATTTAGCGATGTGATGTTATACTTGGAAGTATATCTATTTAAAATGTAATATTTTAATTAACAATATAAACATATTCCTTATTGTGATATGCTACGTTAGTTCATATCATATCCCTCGCTAATGTAATAGATCCCTTAACACTGTAATATTTTTTTTGGTCAGATTTTTAATTTTTTTAAAATATTTGATCAAAAATCCAATACTATAAACCAGCAAGTTCGGCTCGATCCTAGGCTGATCGTATATTTTTTAAAAAAATAATTTTTTTAAAGACAAATCGAGATATATATTAACTTATATCGTACGTTCTATAAAAAATAAAAAATTAGACAAAACAGAAACATAGACCCCTCTCTAAGCCCAGCGGACCACTGGGCAGACGATCCGATTCAAATGCGCCCCAGACGTGTGGATTGTAATGTCCGTAATACTAGCAAGTATTACTCAGATAAATTATGGGAATTGAAATCTAGGACGTAACATCAAACAAAGACGGGGGAGGCACGAACTCCGGTGGTCCCGGCGGAAGGAACTCCGGGGGAACCTCCGGCGGTATCACGTACGGCGGCGGCAGCGGGATTTCCGGCCTGGGAGGCGAAGGTGCCGGCGGAATCGGGAAACCGGGGCCAGGCGGGGCCCACGGGGGTCGGTCAATCCCCGGCGGGGGTACCTCTGGCGGTATCACGTCCGGCGGCGGCAGCGGGATGTCTGGCGCGGGAGGCGAAGGCGCCGGCGGGACGGGGAAGCCGGGGCCAGGCGGGGCCCCGGGGGGTCGGTCTATCCCCGGCGGCGTGTCGACCCCGGGCATCTCGATGGGGAAGGACGGGCCTGGCGGCGTGGCGGCCGCGCAACCCGGCGGTGTCAGGCGGGCGCTGCCGCCGGTGATGGTGCAGGTGGTAGCAATTCCTGTGGAGGGGAGGTGGCAAGGGAGGAAGGGGCGGCCTCCTCTCCTCGGCGGTGGAGGTCGGCGTGGGTGGCTGAAGGGGGGCCAGAAACTTCTTGCAGCGCAGTGGAGAGGAGCGTTCTTGGTGAGTAGATTCATGAGGGATGCTAGTAAGAAGAAGACGGCATGGCTGCGAGGGTGGAGGAAGGCGGGCATGCATGCATATGAAGGCGAGGGAAGACGATTGTAGGCTTGACGCGTATCGTTGCACGTGTGAATGCATGATGCGCTGTTCTCTTATCTCTCAGGACAGCACTACACGTGTGAGTACGTGTTACGAATCTATTGTTTAACAACATTTTTCTTTGGGAAATATTTTTTACACTCCTTTGAATTACTCTCTTATATACTACATAATCTCTCAATCATAATTTATTACAATGAACTTTTTGATGAATTTGATTGAAGATGGTGATAGTTGGAGGCGTGAAAAATTGAGTTCCTCTCCTGAGGTACTGTTTCTAGAGCGGGGTAAATTTTTGTCTTTTTTCTTAAAAGAAAAAATCTTCGTTGAGAAGAGAAATTGCACTATATTTATAAGTATATGCCTACTCTTACAATATTTATGTGATATTAAAACGGTTTATCATTTTTATACCTCTAGAGTAACGATAGTACCTTAAGAGAGTACGTTGATGATGTAAGAATAACATCACCCGTTTTATTTAGGAGGATGAAGGATCTCTTTCAAAATATTCTTTGTTTCCTAGGTAATATGTCTTATGAGTTAGAAGAGATGTGTTATTTAATTCATTGGAAGGTGGTGTGAGGTGAAAAGAACACGTTTATAAAGAGGGTACAAACAGTGTTTCTTTTGGAGTAATATACTTCCCTAAATGTTATATTTAGTATACTTTTCGCTCAAATTTTGTTAAGTGCTCTTAGTCATGGAGGCTTTTTTTTCTGGAAAGCAATTGATCAATGACACCAAAAGGATTAGTTGCAGTTACATGAAGTATTTTTAGACAGTCTTTTTTGCATTTTTAAGGAAGTTTTGGTTACTTTATGAACGTTTGAGCTTTTGGGCGTGATGTTTAATGTAAGTCCTTTTATCCACGAAAGTAAAGGGAAGATAACGCAAGCCATTGAGGATGTTGAGGTACGACGTCCACTGCCCAAGTTTAGTATCATATTGGAAGTTAGCAATATGCCGTTATATATTGGTTGGGTGTGTATATTCCTTTTCTGCAGGGAACAAAATCCCATGTCCTCTGTTCTGTGATATGGGGGCAGGCCTCCAGTGAAAGAAGAATAATATTTAGGGTCTGTTTAGTTATACGTAAAATATATTTGGATGGACAAATTTTTTTGAGGAAACATATTTATAAGGAAAATAAAATCAAAATTTATCATTTGGTACTTAAGAAAATGTTTTCATCGTCTTTGAAAAATGACATTCAATCTTATTCCATAGATGCCAAAATCGAAAAAAGAAGTCAAAGAATTAAGTTTTATGTTGACTAGAGTTTTAAAGTTTATCAAATAAGTGATTGGGATACATTTTTCGGAAAAAGTTTTCCATGTGGCCTATTTTACATACGGACCCTTAGTTGCACCACAAATTCCGTTATGTTCTCTATTCTGTGATATGGACGCTCTCTGATTTGTAATACTGATGGACATGCCTCTAATGAAAAAGGAATAATATTTGTTGCACCACATGTAATGCATTTTAAAAAAAAGAAATGAATTAATTTTCTTTATGATTTTCTCCATCATGGTCCACATATTTGTACAATCCAATATCCAATGAATGACAAAAAAATTTAAAAGATCAAAAAGCGAAACTCAATGAATAGTAAAAAAATATTCTTAATGAGCCAACCATGAACTGAACCTGATAAAATGTGATTTGATATTTGATTCTTTAGAACTTTTTAAATTATCTGATTAGAGATCGAGTTGTACGGACATGTGGGACATGATGGGACTGACTTTAAAAAAGTATTTTTATTTTTTAGATAAATTTCATATGATGCAGTGAGTATTACTCGTAAAAGAAATAGCCCGCAGACTGTGGGGGGATCCATGCTGCTGACATGGCATCTTTCGACTAGAGATTGCAGACACTCCTCTCTCCTGCTTTGAGGTGATCTCTATTCGCTCCCAACTCGCAATGTGGTCATGGGACTCACGGTCCAATGGTTTGGCTCAGGAGAAGACAAATCGGTGTTGAGTTGTCGTAAAGTAAACATCTATACATTGACAAATTTATAGTGATATCTTATCTCTGGACATTTTATATGATTTTTGTTGCATATTAATACGTAGATCTATGTACATCTATGGATGTACAATACCTTACTATTTCTATGGCCATATTTGTAAAATGTTATCATATATATATATGTATCGGGACTGACACTCGACATCCATATCTATCGATCTAGAATACCATACATAACATTATTAATACAATGTCAAACTAAAATAGCTACTGCCAAAAGGTAATGCTTTAATGCCTCATGTTCATGAGAGGACCAAGGATAGCTGATGTTGACAGTCTGTAAGTTTTCTCTGCATATGCATTTTCACCAAGGAATTTTGGGCATACATGCTGGGAGGAAGAATTCAGACAAAAATTACAGCAATTTGTACTCACAAGAAATAAGCAGCCAAGTAACTGAGCTTCTTCATCCTCATCAAAGTCACCTTAAATTTTCAAGCTTGATCAAGACAATTACATCTCGTAGATTCCTCTAGATTAGCATCATCTCATAGATTCCTCTGTATTAGTATGACAAGGCAACCCAAAGGTAAGTAAATTCATGAATTCTGTCTTGACAAAGAAAGTGATATCACTAGCCAAGCGACCCTTGCCATCATTTGGAAGCCAAGATACTCTTGGGTTGTACGTTATGGACTGTGGACTGAAATATAACGGCTAGTTACCTTAGGCAGATGAACCTATTTGGGGAGATCTGATGGCCGAAACAACATACTGTGGTTCAGTACATGCGTAGGTTTGCAAGCATTGCTCCCTTAACTTCTTCCACATGACAGAGGTTGTGCTTGATACATGGCTTGACAAACGTAAGGAGAGAATAATCACCCACCTGAAGTCCACGTTCCTCAATTCAGTTGTATTCCATGGCATATGACCCAATTATGCAGTCCCCAACTGTTGAACTTTATTGCTCCAACAAAAAGAGCCTGCAAACTTTGTCGAATTCAAATTGCCTTCTGGTGTCAAAAATTCCCACCCATAGGAAGGCTTGTAATCAGTCTTACACCTCTATTGACAAGAGACGGTCATTCTGAGGACAGTTCATAGATGTCGGTCTCAGGGCTGGACATTCTCATTTGCTTCTCCAAGATATCCAATAATGCAGTCAGCTCCTTTTGGTGAGGATGCGAAGTGTGTTCTACAAAGAATGTTGTAATGACCCCATTCAACTCAATGAAACTCCAGCCAGGTGTCTTTTTCAGTCCCAGTGATCTCATTCTCATCCATGATTCCCCCACATCATCCCATCTCTTCATGGTAGCATAACTATGAGCTAACTGAACATAGTTTCCCGCAGTTTCAGGTTTCAATGCAATAATCTCCCTGGCGATCTCTTCTCCAAGGCGTGTGTTTCTATGGATCCTACAAGCATCAAGAAGGATGCCTAGAAAATCTGCATTTGGTTTATGAGACATTGCCCTGATGAACATGACTGCCTCTTGAAGCATACCAGATCTACCAAGAAGATCAATCACACAAGCGTAATGCTCAAGGTGTGGCACTATTCTAAAATCATCTATCATGGACTGAAATATCCTTAGACCATGAAAAACAAGCCCTGCATGGCTACACGCATTGAGTACTGATAGAAATATCACATGGTTTGGTTCAATCCCTGTACTAAGGAAATCTGAGTACATCCTCAGTGCAATGTCTCCCTTTCCATGATTCCCATAACTGGCAATGATTGCACTCCATAACACCAGATCCTGTTCCTGCATTGCATCAAAACAGCTTTGTGCATAATCTAGATCACCACATTTTGAATACATGTCAATTACGGCCGTGCTAACGGAGACAGTGGAATTTAGTTGGTTCCTGACAATAAAACCATGAACACATTTCCCATGGTGCAATGTGCCTAAGGAGGCAGATGCCTTGAGCAATGAGATCATGGTGATCGAGTCTGGTCTCAAAGAAGCATCTCTCATTTTGTTGAAGAAATGGAAGGCCGTAGCTAACTGGCCAAGCTGAGCATAACCTGCAACCACTGCATTCCAGGATACGACATCCCTATCCTGCATCATGTCGAACACATACTGACACTGCTTTTGGCAGCCACACTTTGCATACATACTAACAAGAGAGTTCTCTGCAGCAACATCTACCGTGATCCTCCACCTGATGAGATATCCATGAACTGAAGCTCCAAGCTTGAGTGAGCCAAGCTGCGCACAAGCTGCTAGGACACTAGCTATGGTTGTGGTCACAAGAGTCTCACCTGAACTCAACATTCTCCGGAAGAGGTGCAATGCCTCATCCGCTCTATCATTCTGAACTAGTCCCGAGATCATAGCAGTCCAAAAGACAGCATCTTTGTGCAAGGCCTGATCAAACAGAAGAAATGCACAGTTCACATTCCTCAGGTTCAGGTACATGGCCACCAGAGTGGTCTGCACATGTTTATCCACATCAAAACCACAATTTATTATCTGTGTGTGAATTGACTCTCCTAAAAGAGATGATCCTCCGCTGCTGTTTGTGACAGCAGAAATGAAAGATGCAAACGTTTGATGATCTGGGTCGACATCAGAAAGTCTCATCCTCTTGAACAAATCCACTGCCCCTCTAACATCGCCTTCCCTGGCATACCCAGACATCATAGTATTCCACGAGACAACATCTCGACAAGCCATTGAATCGAAGAACCGCCGAGCCAAGTGCACTCTTCCACATTTCAAGTACACATTCGTCATGGAATTAGCAACAGTGGGGTGCGCTTCGAGGCCATTTCTGACCACAGAACCATGCAAACACTGCAAGTGCTGCAGCTCACATATCCCGGACAGCAAGCCGAGTAGGGTGACCGAATTTGGCTCGACCCCCTCGCAGCGCATCCGATCATACATCGCAAATGCCACACCCACATCGCCCGACTGTGAATAAGCGCCGACAATGGTAGACCATGGAACGGCGTTCCTCGTGGGCATTCCGTCGAACACCCGACGGGCGCTATCCAAGTCACCCAATTTCCCATACATGTGGATGAGGGAGGAAGAGATGTGAGCATCCTCGTGGTAGCTGAAGACAATGGCTTGCTGGTGCAGGTTGCGGGCAAGTGCGAGGGCGCCGAGAGCCGCGCACGCCCGCAGCAAGGAGGGGACGGACAGGGGGTCCGGGGCCACGCCGCGGGCGACCGCGGAGGTGTAGGAAACGAGGGCTTCTCTCCATTGTTCGGTCTGGGAATGGGTGGCGGCGGCGGCGGCAGCGGTGGTGGTGGGAGGGGTTGGTGGCAGGGGAGGGAGGGTTGCTGCGGCTGCCGCCGGGAATGGGTTTGTGATGGGGTGACGAGGTCTCAGGCAGGTCATCTAAAACGGACCCATTAGTTGACGGGCCCGGACCCGGTCGATGCTATATAGCCTTCGTGATGCTGCTATATATATAGCCATCGTGATGCTGCATGGTAGGGATGTAAATAGGTCAGATTGTGCACATTCAAGATAGATCAGTGACCGTATCCATTATGTTATCGATTTAAAAAAGATTATTTGTTAACTTTCCTATCAAGTCGATCAATTGGATAATTGGATCTTTAGGGTACTATATGTATTCGGTCATAAAAAAATTATATCCAATATCTTATCCACTCTACATATCTGTCTAGAAAGACTATTCGTTAACTGACCTATAAGTTAAAGTGAATAATCGGATTATTGGTTACCATTTACATCCCCACTGCAATACTTCTTCTTTGGGTAATGCTCGGAGCATCTTGCAACAAGTTAAGTCATCTTATAATGTAAGATATCATTAGTCTACCTAGACATGACTTGTATATATTGGACAATTTTTTTACAAATGATTTGACAAGTATTAAATACGAGTGTAAAATTTTAGACATGACAAGTATACGTACATATGACAAATATTCTGTAGACACAACAAATACTATCTACGGAATATTTGTCACACCTTAAAAAAATTTGTCACGTCTATAAATCTATAAATATATGAGTTCGTGGACATGACAAATATTATTTGTCAAACTTACGAAATATTTGTCATATCTGTAAAATATTTATCATGTCAAAAAAATTATACACAAATACATAGAGATGATAAATTTTTTTAGGCGTGACAAATAGTATTCATCACACTCACAAAGCACTTGTCATACATGTTGTGCATTTGTCACGTCAGAACTCTACATCCTGCATTTAATACTTGTCAAGTTACTTATGGAAAAAATTACTCAACACATGTGACTTTTGTCTAAGTAGACCAATGCATTTTATATTGTAAGATGACTCAACTTACTGCAATGTTTGACATTGAAGTAGACGTTACTCTTCTTCCTATCTTTGATCCGTAGTTAGAAAAATATTAAAGTACCTCCTCCATAATTTGAATTATTAGATTACATACAGATATAATCTTTTTTAATAAGGTTAATTAGTGATTAGATAATATTAAAACCAAGTTCAAATAGTTGTCAACCTTTAGAGAGACGTTATTTCTATCATTTGATCTCATTGATCAGACGGCAACACTAAAATAATGCAAATTATGTTCAGATTGCAACATTCGATCCACATTTGTCTCTAGTATTAATATTCAAAGAAAAAAGGACGAACGACTAAAAAATGTTGAATACTCCGGCCACTACTGCATAGTCAGACAGGTCCATACTCGTATAGATAATATATGTTTTAAGATTAAAGTTAAAATGGAGATTATCTTTATATTACAAAACATGCAATTTAAAATATGGCATACCGTCAAGAACTCCTCTACATCTTTTTAAACAACATAGAGATTTAATTTCATAATTAAACTTAATCCGCAATGATTAAAATCAAGAGTATAAGATTCAACTTCATAGGTTTGACTTATGATAGGCTTTTAGGACTAATTTCTTCTTCTTCTTCATTTGCTTTCAAGTTCTTTGTTCTTCATTAGTTTAATTACATGCATCACATATTCATCACATTATAAATTTTTTTTCCTTTCGTATATAAAAGTTTAAAATAATAATAATTTAATTACATGTTTAATTTTTATTTATAATACATACTTCATTAATCATAAGTTCTAATCTAATTCGATTGTTTGTTGGTTTGCAAGGAGTCCCCCTCCCCCCCCCCCCCCCCCCCCACCCAACCTTAGGTACATCTCCTCCCTCGCCCCCCTTCCCTTCATCATCTCCACCACCTCCTTCACCAGATCTGTCGTTCTACTATCTACACCCCTCTTCCGTTGTCGCCCGCACTTCCTGCTATTAACCTCACCTCCCCCTCCACCGTAGTATCCCTTCACCACCGGCCCCCTCCACTGCGTAGCATCCTTTCACCCCCAGCCGTAGTTTTGACCAGTCTGCCTCGCCATCCCGTTGCAGCCCACCTTCCCTTTCCCATCCCCTCCCACTTCTTAGCTTTTTGTTCCCCTTTCTGTGGGATTCCCCGACCACCTCTAGGTCACATTACGTATCGACTCTTAAGCTTTGTTTAGTTTTGTTATCCTTTTGTTGTGGAGTTGAGATTAGACGATCAGTAAAGAGGGAGAGGGATCTCATTTCTTTGTTGTGCCTCTCTCGTGGTGCAGTTTGATGTACTGTGTTCTTTCTTGTTTTTAAGTTTGTTTGCCCTCCCAATTGCATTGACGTCTCTCAGATGTTCTGCTCGACCCCTTATCCTTGTACGTATCCTTTGTACTCCCATTCCCCCCTTATGCTGTTCCTTTGAACTCTTTGTATCTCTTGTGTACCTTGTTTTAACGAATGGTGGCTTACATTTGAAAAAACATAAAATAGAAGAGGCAGAAGGAGTTCAGGGCAGTTTGAGGTTTTTATAAACGTTGATCCTTTTGTCTGCTGGAATGATGTTAAAGTATAGGATTAACGAGTCTATAGACAAGAAATTTAAGTTTTCAGTCATTAGACTTAAAATTAATTTGACGGTCAAAACTTGAACCGGAGATGAATTTTTCCAAAAAAGTAAGAATTCTTCACTTCAATTCTCTCCTATCAAGACTCGACAGTGATACCTAGTTACCCGTTCGAGCTTTCTCCTCTTGTGAGCAATCCACCCATAAAAGTTCACCTCCAGTCCTACAACATAACACCATTTCAAAAGATCTTAAACGATGACAGTAATAGAACTCATTCAGAAGATGCTATCATCTTCAAGAATCGTACATCAAGAAGAATAAGATTCTTAAAATAGAGGAAGAATTATAAATAAATCAATAAGATGTAGTAGAAAAAATAGAATAAAGAATTTCAATATGAAGAGAAATACACATAAAATCCATTTGTTTTCATCTAAAATAAGTCATACGAAAAACTTTTTCCGAAAAGTATATCAGAATCACTTATTTAATATTCTTAAAACTCTACTCAATGGAAAGTTAATTGGTTGACTGCCTCTTTTCTCGATTTTGGCTCCATAAGATAAGATTGAGTCCCTATTTTAAAAGACCTAAAAACACTTTCATTAACAATCAATGATGTATTTTATTTTCATTTCCCTTGTAAATGTATTTTCTTAAAAAAAATTCCCATCTAATTATGTTTAATCAAACCGACCCATATTAATCCAGTGGATGGTTGGATTTCCCTCCCACAAACAAGAAACATAGATGTTATGCCTATCGAAAAGTCCCTGGTAAGTGGCTTGAAGTGGAGAAAATAGAAAGCTGATGAATCACATAAAAATGATAATATTTGTTACACCGATCGCATCGACCTTGCAATTTAATCTCTAAAATCAGATGATAATAGATTGTATTTTTTATTTCTTAAATTTATTGAATTAAGATTTATCCCAGCTGTTCAATTTTTGGTCGGATAATTCAAAAAAGTAATACTTACATATATATATATATTGTTGAAATACATTGTATTTGCATCTATATTCCTAACTCTTCCGCATTATTCAGTATCCCTAAAATTCCAGATGTTCACAATTATGCCCTTCTGTCAAAATACCGTTAAATCAAATTTGAAAATTTTGCATACATAATCCTATATTCAGATATTGTGCAAACATGCTTTCAAATTCGCTAGAATTTTAAACTTGTACCCTTTTGATGTCATCAAGATTTATGGAATCTTTTTTATGTTATTTTGATGAAAAGACATAACCGCAACACACCTAAAACTTTAAGGGTATTAAAAATAATATGAGGGAGTAGAGGTATAAAGACAAATACGGTGTATTTCAAGACATATATACGATCAAGTGCTCGCGTAGGAATAGTTCTCTCTATGAGTTTCTCACAGGCACACGCACGAGCACGTACACATACGCAGGCGAACGTGTACACACACTACACGCGCGTCCCAGTGCGGTTCACTTCGGTTGCCGCGGTGAACTCGAGTAGCGGCCAGCGAGCAGCGTAGAGAGGAAACTCTCTCTCCGTCCATCTGAAGACAGGTTTCAAATGGAGGAGTTTTTTTACAAAATATCCCTGCCTTCAAAATATTTCTGCACTGTTGAAGTCCCATCCAACAGTGGGACGGAGAGAATCTCATCTCTTCATACGGCCCCACGCGTGCTCGCACTTGCAGGGATGGATGGCAGCAAGAACAATGAAAGGAAGAGGTCAAAGACTCAAGAACACTGAGACAGCGAAACCCAAGCTCCGAGCACTTCACTTAACACAAGCATATATATATATATATATATATATATAAATATATATGATTTATGTAACTTGGAAAACTAAGGCGGCAGGTAGCTGAACAAAACACAGGCTTAACTACAGACTAGCACTGAAACCCAAACTACCGAACACTTCAGTTAATTAGCACAAGCATATGATTCCAGTAAACTTGGGAAAGGCACGCAGCACGCAGCTGAACTTAGCACAGGCTTAGGAGAACATGAACCCCGGCGGCGTGTCCTCAGGTGGCCACAGCGGGGGCCACATCTCCGGAGGCTCCGGCGGCAGAACGTTCGGGGGCGACTCCGGCGGCATAGCGTCAGGCGGCGGAGGGACTGGGAAGCCGGGGTCGGGTGTTCCCGGCGGGCGATCGACTCCCGAGGAAGGCTCGAAACCGGGTGGCGCCGGGTCGAACCCGGGGAACTCGGTGGAAGGAGACTGGCCCGAAGGCTTTCCGCCGGCCGCAGTACTACTGGCTGTGCTCGAGGCAGCTGCGAAGGGCAGGTGAACCGGAGCAACAAGCTGGCGTCCCTGCGCGGGTGGATGCTGGTGGTGGTGGACGAACGGGCGAGACAGTCTTCTGCTGGCCAAGCAGGAAGAGATGGAACGCCTCATGAGGTTGATGGAAGAAGAAGACTGCATCTGTCTCAGTTGCTTACGCGCAGTGAAGAGAGAGAGAGAGAGAGAGATAAGGGGGTCGGCGGGGCATCGCACCGGCTCTCTATTCCGCCTGATATGTACACGCGTGAGCATGTGTGAGGACGTGTGGACACCTAGAACGGTGAAGAGTGTTCCAGAAAGGCGCCGGACAGGACTGTCCGCCCACAGTAGTAGGAGTTCGGATCGTTTCGGTACTAAGTTGGATTAGATTTCAGCAATAATCAGTCGAAGACGTACGTAAAGTAAGTTTATCATTTAAAATTTATCCCATCAAATTTGATAATTTTTTTCTTGTTTCTAATTCAGTAGATTTTAAATATTACGGAAAATACTTAAATACTAAGAATACAAAATTACCACCATAAGTTAAAATACACCTAGTGTGCACCTAGATACAACCTAAATTACTGTACGAATATTATATTGATGTATACTTTGAATTACGATATGTAGTCTTGTGCCTTTTGTAGTATTTAAATGCTCTGTATTATATCATGTTGACGTGTATTTTAAATTATGGTTGTAGTCTTCTACTCTTAATAGTATTTAAGTGTTCTGTGTTGTACTACGTAGGGTTGTAATGTTATATTTTTTGGAAGTTTTTAAGTATTTTGCATAGTATTTAAAATTTGCTGAACCGAAAATAAAAAAAAAGTTGTCAAATTTAATGAGATACTCTAAAACGGCGAATCTACTTTACATATGACGCCTTAAGACTGATTATTGTTGGAATCTAATCCAACTTGACACCAAGACAATCCCGACTCTAGTACTAGCCAGAGGAACGAGATAAACGTCGCCAAGTATAATTGACGTCTTGATGGAAGAGCGCATCACTTCAAAGCGAATTTAT
The DNA here is from genome assembly GCA_030544215.1 of Zantedeschia hybrid cultivar. NCBI lineage: Eukaryota > Viridiplantae > Streptophyta > Magnoliopsida > Alismatales > Araceae > Zantedeschia > Zantedeschia hybrid cultivar. The sequence continues at coordinate 2,880,930 of JARZZO010000007.1, forward strand.
ATATATATATATATATATATATATATATATGACAAGTACTATTTTTATATTTATATTTTTAATTCTCACATATTCTCATCAATATTAGTCAAATATTAAGTTTATACTTTTCTGGCAAATTAACGTGAATTTCGAAATATGTAAAAACGATTTTATAGATCATGCTAATGTCGAGTTGTCGAGGATATATACATATGCAAAATTTTAAGAATATTTATATAAAAATTTTAGATGGAGGAATATTAGTGTAATCTTTTTGAAGATTTCAGGAATATTGATGACAATCTATGAAAGTTGGAGGTATAAATTTATATACAATATTTTATGGAGATATTTATGTAAAAAATCCTTTCATATCAAAATGATCTGACATGTTCAAATATTATATTAACAAAAAATTAACATTTTATGTCAAATAAACATCACCTCCGTTTTTGTTTTTCACTAATACGGCGTCCCTTTCGAGTTGAAAGTATGGAAAATATTATATTTTGAAGATAAACGTTAGTTATATTTTATTTTAATATCTTAAAAAATAGTATTTATTAAAATAAAAGAATTTTCATAATTTTGAAATGTCATAGTCTAAATAATAATTTTTTGAATTTATGTTTTATAAAAATTAAATTAAAGATAACCTTGAAGTTGAAGATTTTTATAGTTTTTTATATTCTTTTATCAGTATCAGGTTTTCTATCCTTGTGAATCAGTTTGTCTCGCAAAGATCGACTGATGTCAGTGTAGATCTCTGACTACAAAAAGTCCTTAAAATTTGAAATTGAAGTAGCTGACTCAAGAGGATAGCTTTTAAACCTTTTCTTTTATTTTTTTTGGAAGGGTGGTACAGTAGTCGGGTATGTACAGACATATACAAGTAGACCGTGCATGGTTCTAATTTGAGTGAAATCTGAGATATTCTTTAAAGTTGGAGATACATGCGAACTGGTAAATAGGTCCACTTGATTATCTGATAAAGTAATCTCACGGATCATTAGTTAAATTAAGATCTTAACCACACTTTATGACTATATGACTGAAGAATTTTTAAGACCTAACTAAGATCGAATCTCAGACCTCCCAAATAAAAGGTAAATGATACGCAGTTGGTTCACTTTTAAGCTAACTTCTAGCCTCTTGTTGGCTATAAATAAATAGAAGCCAGGTTCATGTTTGGTCAGCTACATCCTGCTCCATGTTCTCCCGGTGGCAGTGGGGGTTCGATATTAGTTCAAAAGCTGACATCCAGACATTTTGTAACTCTAGTCCAAAAGTTTGGGGTTTGGTTATTTTATAATTCAAAATCAATGGAACAAAATGAGTCGAGTGTTCTCATATTATAGAAAAAAATTGTGAGTCATCTGATTAAGAAGATTGCACCTGATGATTAATATAGGTCATATTTTGAATCACCAAGAAAAGTTATCAAACTCTAGCCCAAAAAGAGGTGCCCTATTATTAGTCAGCCACACACAACAGTATAAAATGATTTCTACCGAACTGAAGTTCATGTGATCTATCTCTATTTCATCTAATCCGACCTTAATTAGGCTTCCAACTCTAACTAGAGTTTGTGATAAACATTGGAAAACATTGAATTTAATTAACTTAAAGGTGTGATTACTTTTGGCCTTGGACAACACCTCCTGTCTCGTACATAACTTGTATTGCATATAATCCCTTTAACTATGGTGGTATTTGCGTATAAGCCATTAACTATGATATTTATTTTGAGTTTTATTTGAGTTAAAATAATGTTATCCTATAAGAAAAAATATTAAATAAAAACATCAAGAGTAGCCTCCATTAGAATACAAGTAACTCACAAAAAAAAGATACAGAGACATCTATTCATAAGTTTGTTGTAATTCAACTTTACAAGTATCAAACAAACATTTCTATTTTAAAATATATGCTAAAATAGAAATGATATTTTGATGCTAAATATATAGGAAAAGCTTATGGGTAAGTGTTTATGGGATTTTTTCTCGAGGTGTTTGTATTTCAGTTAAGGATGTTAGTAATATTTTTATTTAATATTTTCACATGTTCTATGAAAGTAAAATATTTTAGTTAAGGTGAAATTCAAAATAAGCATTATAGTTAAAGGGCTTGTATGCAGATTTGACCATATATAGTTAATTGTGCTATACTTAAATATGTATCATACATGAGGTTATCTAGAAATATGAAATCCTTTAGGAGATTACTTGTGGAAAAAAAACCTTCTTTATTTCATAGGATTATGTGACATGATTTTTTTGTTTAGTTCTCATGATCTGGCATGATTTCTTTTTCAAGTGCTTAAAAATTTCCCCTTCTCTTATCAAGAAAGACAAAAAAATCGACCTCCTCGTGTCCGTGTAGACTATCACCTATATAGTCTTTTTCTTTGCCAACCGTATTGTTTAAGGTGAACTAATTCATGGTTATATATGTTAAACTTAAATTAGGCTCTCTAATCCAAGTTTGGTTAAATTTAACTTAAGCATGATGCGTTTGCTCCAGCTGCTTGATGCAATGGAATGTGGATCTTATCCAAGGAAATAACAAAAGAAAGGCCTCTAGTAAGCGTAGGAAATGTCCACTGGAAACGACGTCGAAGAGGCCATTCCTTTGGAATCGTCACCCCCAACTGTCAGCATTGATCCATCCGCCGCTAAAAGCCACTTTCCATGCTCGATCCTCCCCGTTCTGTCCCTTCCCCATCGCGTCCTTGAGGATTCCTAACGACGGCGATTAGATGGACATGAATCTTGAGGGATCCAGCAGAATAATATTAACAATCCAATCATCCATCACAAACACAACAACAAGAGCAAAAAGAAAAAAAAAAGGGAAAACCCTTGACAAACACAAGAAGAAAACACTTGTCCTCACGCTGGACTGCTCCTTTCCTCTTATCTTCTGATCACCAGCATCTCAGTATTTATATGGACGTACCTACAAGTGCCTGCACACTCTCTTCTTCCTCCTCCCATCGATCGACCGGTTGATTCAGCCCAGGGAGAGATCATGGCGGCTTCTCCTCCAGCTGTGTGGGCGCAGCTGCCGGGCGGCCTCGCTATCACCAACGTGAACCCGGATTGGCTGAACAAGGGGGACAACGCGTGGCAGCTGACGGCGGCGACGTTGGTGGGGCTGCAGAGCGTGCCGGGGCTGGTCATCCTCTACGGCAGCATCGTGAAGAAGAAGTGGGCCGTCAACTCGGCCTTCATGGCGCTGTACGCCTTCGCGGCGGTGCTGGTATGCTGGGTGGGGTGGGGCTACCGCATGTCCTTCGGGGACCCCTTCATCGGCTTCCTGGGGCGCCCCAACTTCGCGCTGGACCAGAACTTCCTGGTGGGGCAGGGGCAGCTGGGGAAGGAGACGACGGTGTTCTTCCCCATGGCCACCATGGTGTACTTCCAGTTCGTGTTCGCCGCCATCACGCTCATCCTCATCGCCGGCGCGCTGCTGGGGCGGATGAATTTCCACGCCTGGATGCTGTTCGTGCCGCTGTGGCTGACCTTGTCCTACACCGTCGGCGCCTACAGCATCTGGTGCCCCGACGGCTTCCTCGCCAAGCTCGGCGTCATGGACTACTCCGGTGGCTTTGTCATCCACCTCTCCTCCGGCGTGGCAGGGTTCACTGCGGCCTACTGGGTACATATATACGCATTATGCATACATATACCTATTATTATTAGAAAATAACTTGCTCCCGAGTGTTTTTAATTTAAGATTTTCCTTTTTTTTTTAGATAGCCCAACTTAACCTACGTGATACATAATACAATTTGATTTTTCATTGGATGACCTCCGAAAAAGATAAAAAATAAAAAGAATTGACCCCAAATAAATAGTAAAATATAATTTTATCGACGCAACAAATTATTCTCATTATTAATATTTGCTGCAATAAGGAATGTGTGATCTCATTCTTTTTCTTTTGACAATCTAATTAAAGATCAGAGGACATTAATGTCAAGTTGAGATAGTTTCTCCTAAGTTGACAATTTTTTCGAAAGGTATAATTACATATATAATCCTCTTACATAACTAATTTCACTTTTGTCCATCAATTTTTTGCTCTATTACTAATAACCCTTCTAAATAAAAATTATGTAAAAAACCCCCCTATGGTTAACTTCTGTTAATACCCCTACAAAAATATAGTTTTTTGATTGGCACATTGTGCTAAAGAGAGAGAAAGAGAGATGGATCCAAAGAGAGTTGGGCAAACAATAAAAGTATTTTAGACATTTTTTTTAACTTTGGTTAAAAACTAACTAAGGTTAAACAAGAGATGTTTAACAGAATGCTAATCAATGGAAATGGCAGGGGTGCTTTTGATACAATTTTTATTTAGTAGGTATATTAATAATAGGAAGAAAATTGAGCGGTAAAAGTGTAATTAATTATGTAAATGTTATATATGTAACTACCACTTTTTTGAAAAGTTAAAAAAATGAATAATTGTGTTACCTTCTGATCAAAATGATCACATAATTATTGCACAATTAGTTGCAATCCACATGAATTTGCAATGTGAAGGCAGTGCAAGAGACATTCTATATCTATAACTATAACTCCCAACATTGCCAAAAAAAAAAAAAAAAAAGCAACCCCAAGCAACAACATTCACTTTTATATGATCTTATGTGTACAGAAGGGATCCTTGGCACTATTGGCATGATATATATGTCGTCCTGTCTACTCCAAAAATATTCTATCAATTTTAACTTTTAATCTCAAACTCTCTATAGAACGTTAAAAATTATAACTTGAGTACATCTTAAACAGTAACAATAGTACTGGAAAGCAAGTATAAGCAAGTTTTATATATGGTACGTAGAAAGCCTGATCTCCGTGCATATCTCTTCGGAAAAAAAGTTCTATGGGTAAAGTCGTATATCTTGGTGGCTATAAAAGTATAAATAGAGGTTTTTCCACTTTCAATTTTGACATATTCCCGATTTCGATACAATCATAGAATGTTGTTTTCATTTTTAGTTCATCTTTAGATCCAATATAAAAATAGAAATAATGTTTAAAATTTATTGAAAATAATTCAAAATTTTCTCAATCATCATCCTTTTCATTATGCGCACTTAACCAAACGCATGAGATAGAAACCTTCCAATAGCTAATTAAAACGTACATAGATTATAGCTATTATTTATAATACTTAATAAAAAATAAATTAATGTACAAAAATAACAGTTTTATTTTCTTTATTTTGATTCTGATTGTTATTAAACAGTTTTCCTATTTGAATCTACTTTGTTAACAAAAAACAAATAGAAAAATCAGATAAATAGTACAGCCCAAATGAAAGTGAGACAATAAAAATTAGTCAATCCCCAGTCTCATGTGACAATTATAATACTTAAGTTTTTGAAATCTGATATATATATATATATATATATATATATATATATATATATATATATATAATATTCTTAGAGGAAGAACAAGAGTAAATTATTAAAGAAATATTTGGCTACAGGTGGGGCCGAGGACGAACAAGGACAGGGAGAGGTTCCCCCCCAACAACATCCTGCTGATGCTCGCCGGCGCCGGCATGCTCTGGATGGGCTGGACTGGCTTCAACGGCGGGGACCCCTACGCCGCCAACATCGACGCCCCCCTGGCGGTGCTCAACACCCACGTCTGCGCCGCCACCAGCCTCCTTGTGTGGCTCTTCCTCGACATCCTCTTCTTCACCAAGCCCTCCGTCATCGGCGCCGTCCAGGGCATGATCACCGGCCTCGTCTGCATCACTCCCGCCGCCGGTAAACACCTGTACATATAATAGTTAAATGGCCTCCAAAAGAGTTTGTTCACGGTAGATTCGTTCTTAAAATAACCTTAGTTTGGCTTGTTAAGAAATGACTCTACCATATGTATACTCATCATTTTGATTTATGATCACAAGCTCAAATTAAATTCCCTCATAAACCAGTTTTCCATTAAACCAACTCTAATAAGTTAGCTTATGTTGGAGATGGGTTTTCCACAAAATAACTTAAGATTATGGTGCAGTAAAAATCTTTAGGACTTGTTCGGATGCAACTTTTGAAAATGCAAACGGACCTATCATAAATATTCCATATATCACAAATGCATTTTATATATTCTCATTTTTGGTTATTTTAGGTAAACACAATCAAGTTTATGGTAAACTTGAAAGAGTTCTCAGCATAAACCATCTCTAAATAGGTTTCCAAAAAACACATTTGTGGAGAGGTTTTGAGTTTAAAACATAAATTCAAGTGAGTTTATACATAGTGATTAAATCTATTTTTTATCGTCCAAACTGAAGTTATATATCATGAAAATGAGTGTATGGTGAATCTAAATGCATGTGTGACTTGCATCCAAATAGGTTTCTAATTGTGTAGTTACCCAAGCAACCAAAACAGGGGATTAATTCCAAACACGTATTAATTAAGTATAAATGACTTTACAAAAGCTAAGTTATGATCACTTTCATCACTCATCAGCATTTACCGTAAGCAGCATCCAAACAGCTAGCCCCTTAGTAGTTTTCCTCCAAGAATATATTATATACAGGAAGATCCAGTAACGCCATCTGCTACTGTCTCGGCGGAGGGAGCTGCAGGTTTGGTGCAAGGATGGGCCGCCATCCTAATGGGGATTATGTCCGGGAGCATCCCCTGGTACACCATGATGGTCGTCCACAGGAAGTCCCGCTTCCTCAAGCAGGTGGACGACACCATGGCCGTTTTCCACACCCACGCCGTGGCCGGCAGCCTCGGCGGCATCCTCACCGGCCTCTTCGCCTCACCGCACCTGAACACCTTCTTCTACGGCTCCAATCCCAAGTTCGTCGGCCTCTTCTACGGGCTCAAGGACGGCCGGGCCGGGGCGGGCTTCCGGCAGGTCCTCGTCCAGCTCGCCGGCATCCTCTTCATCGTGTCGTTGAACGTGGTCGTCACCACCGTGATCTGCCTCCTCGTACGGCTCGTCGTGCCGCTGCGGCTGAGCGAGGAGGACATGCAGGTGGGCGACGACGCCATCCACGGGGAGGAGGCGTACGCCCTGTGGGGAGACGGGGAGAAGTTCGAGAGCGTCAAGCACACCTACGACGTGGAGGACTTCCCCCCGGCGGCGTCGAGGACCGGAGGGGCCGTGCAGATGGCAACAGGAGTTTAATTAAGAGCACTGGAGAAGAGGAGAGGCGGCTAGCTGAAGTAGAGATAACGTGCATGCATGCATGCATGAGGAGTTCGGATTCGACAGTTTTCAAGTTTCTTGCAAGTTATAATTAATTTCTTGTGTTTAGGAGGATCACAGTTTGTTTTCTTGTGTTTGGGAGGATCACAGATGTTGAAGGCTTCATAGGATTTTCAAAAGCCACTTGTGTGTGTCGAAAGTTGAAAATTAGTACTTGTGTTCTTTGACGACGGAATAAATTAATCTGAAAGGATTAGGTTATCTGGCTAATCATGTTTGGGTCACTTTGTCCAGTAGAATGAGTAGTGGCAGAATAACCTGAGATAAAGGAGAGCGGATCCGAGGGAGGAAACTCTCAGTGTAACAAAATTGAATAATAAAATTTTCAAGATACGGAAATTGTTTTTTTTCCATTTTTTTATGCTAAATAAAAAGAATAAAGATAGTATCCTTATTCTTATCCTTAAATTAATTTCCTCATGTGTTCTATAAGTTATAGATAAAGACGGATATTTCATATTATCATTTTCTGTTTTCATCCTTAGCACTGATCGAGTCCCATCTTTGGTCATACTGAGAGGATCCGCTCTCAAGATAAAAAGGAATGATGTATTTGTTTGTATGAGAATAACTCTGGATTTTGTTAATTTTATTAGGTTAATTAGACAAGAATTTGACTCTCTCAATTCCGATTTTATGGACATATAAGATGAATTTTCAATGGCATATCTTTCTGCACCATCAATATCAAAATTGGGGTCATCACCTCTATAGTGTCTAAGGGTGAGCTAGGTCTCTAATGTTAACTTATTCTCTTTATTCTAAGTACAATAAGATAGATTGTTAATTCAAAAAATAACTTACTCTCTGATGCATCCTGGTTGAATATATATAACTCTTCTCGACTAACCGATCAATGGTTGTCGATGTTGCCTCTAAGATGTTATATATAATCGCTTTTATTTTTTTTCAAAAGAAGCGCAGTTAAAATCGATGTTTGAAACACTGGGCCATTTCAAATGAAAGCAATACAAAGGAGGTGGCATCATTATTTATCAAGAGGAGGCAGGGAGCAAAGTCCCATCTATTAGGAGGGAGATGGGTGCACAAATTAATCACTTTAAACGAAAGAAACATTAATAAAATTAATTTCTTGGATGAAATTGGCTGATACAAACGACAGGTGATCACACATTGTAGTACTTCCATTCCACAACATCTCAACCCAAACTTTGAATTTTTTGAAAAGAACTCTGAGCAGGGTAGTCAGAGCATCACAAGGTACATTCCCAGCCATGGATAAGATAAACATGACCTTCAGGCGCATGAACCCCAGGAGGTATGAGATGGTCAACCCTTTTATTCTATTAAAAACAAAAGTAATATTTGCTGTAATATCTCATCCCAATTTATTTGCAAAATAGGTTATCCGGAGTTACTTATTCGGAATAATGTATACTAGAATAAGGGACGTCGCCACTTTGATTGGAGAATATCAGACGAATAAGGAGAGAGTAAGCTTAATTTTGCTTTGGCAGGCGGAATGGCTTATACGGTCAGAATAACGTATTTGAAGAATAAAGAAAATAAGTAATCCTATCATAGACTTAATAATTACTTATTCTTCTTATTCCGTCAGCGAGCCCCACAAAACTATCAAATTGAAACACCTCTTATTCTAATATATGCCATTCCGTAGTAAGCCCCACGTAATAACTTATTCTGCAAACAATGATAGTTCTATGGGATCCACTGAGCCTCACTTTGTTTGCAGAATAAGTTTTTACGTGGGGCCCACTGACGGAATGGCGTATACCAGAATAAGAGATGTTTCGGTTTGATAGTTTTGTGGGGCCCGCTAATGGAATAAGAAGAATAAATAATTCTTGGGTCTAGGGTGGGATGGCTTATTCTCCTTATTCTCCGAATACGCTATTCTGCACCGGTATAAGCCATTCTGCTTGTCAAAGCAAAATTAAGCTTATTCTCCCCTTATTCTCCCTTATTCTTCTCCTATTCTCCAATCAAAGTGGCCCTGAGGGAATAGAAAGAATAAACAATTCTTAAGTCTAAGGTCAAATTGTTTATTCTCTTTATTCTAGTTAGGGGTGTGCATAATACGGTTCAAATCGAAAAACAGAACTGAACCAAGCGGTTCGGTTTGGAATCAGGTTCGTTTTGGTTCGGTTTTACAAAGTTGTGAAATCGAACTGAACAGAAAAATCGAATAAATCGATTTTTTAAAGTAAATAGGTATTTATATTAACATTATGCATATAAATGTTTTAATATTTTAATATCATATACATATTTATGTATAAATAAATATTTTTAAAATATAATTTTAATGTTAAATACATATATATACATTTAACATCAATAAAATATAAAATTTCGATTTGAGCGGAACCGAACCGAAATTTTTCGGTTCGATTTCAAATGTCAGTTCGATTCGATTTGGATTGAAGAAATTTCCTCCAAAATCGAACCAAACCAAACCGTGCACACCCCTAATTCTAGTATAAGTAATTCTAAATGCGGTAGACGCCATTCCACCCATCAAATTAGAATTAACTTTATTATAAGAATAAGAAATCTTATTCTTATCTAATTTTACAAACAAAGTGGATTACAGGTGCAACAGTCAACCCACCATAGAATCAGATCGAGGGTGTGGTTGCTGCATCATTAGACAAAAGGTGCAGCAGAATTAGAAGTCTGTACATGGTCCGATCTTGTGATTGAATGGCTGTTGCAGTTATAATGTTTTAGGTTTTGCATCAAGTACTATTAGGCCGGAAATGGAGTAATCATTAAAGAAGGGATAGCAAATCTCATCTCAGATTTCTTCCTCAAAATTCCCATGCCTAAAGGACAGTCATAATCTAGCACATTTATTTCCGCTTCTTTGATAATTGATTTGTTTATATTGTGTCAGTCATGCAAGATTGCTCGTACTGAAATAAATGGTTATTTGCATTTCTACTGATAGATGCACCCCACCTGAAACCTCTCCCTCTCGTATCTCTATGCTAAAAATAAAAATAAAAATAATTAATTTTTTAAATATTTAATTAATCTCTTATAAGTATTCTTATTTATTAAAGTTTATTTTTTACTATCTAATCGTGAAACTCAACTGCAGGATACGTACTTCTAATTTGGCCCGCCGTTAAGTGTTATGAGACTTGACCTGAACATCACCTTGATTCATCTTAAATTCTCAATGGTAACATGATCTTTCAGCAAGTTTGGTTTTCCAATTCAGTATTTTTTCTTCTTTTGATCTGTTTTACTATTCACTAGGTGCAATATGTCTCTTCCCTCTGTAATCGCCGCAAGCCTTATCCTCCGTATAGTCAAGGGCATAAGAACAAAAATAAAATAAAATACAAATGTGCCTATTTTATTATCTGATCTGAGTGATTGGATGGTCCACTGTGGATGTAATAAGTATGTCTCTTCTTTTTAGTATATTTTAAGACAGAGTGTTTTCCTAATATTTTTTATATATATCTTATATGAGTACATACTGGTTCATTTTGTGTAAGGTAAATACTTTCTATTATATAGCAACTTCTATCCAAGGTCTTTATTGCTTATTTAATAATGTTCGTTAGCTATTCAAATGCTGTGCAGCAAAAGTACAACTTCCAATTTTCTTCGTAAAATGTCTTAAAAGTCGGAGAGCATGGCAAGTGGGAAAGGTATTCTATTGCACATATGAAACTTTGCTTTTATGCTTGGAGGGCTCGATGGCGAGGTCTTTGAAAGTAATAGGAAAAAGTCACGCCTCCCTTCCCGTTCGGTCACTCAAAAGTAGCAATCCTTCTAATGGACGATCTTGCTAAACTTTGTGAGAGAAAACAAAACCTTCTTTTGGACCTCAAGCTGGACGAATCTTCGATTGTCGTGCTCCATCCCTCTCTTTAGTTGGAAGGCGAACTACAACATCGCCAGTGAAGGGTCCGCACACCCGAGCTTCCTTGCCGGATGAGGAACGCCATTATGAGGCACTAAGAGTTAGGCATGATCTATCCCGGCGCCAACTGGAAATAATTAAGGAATATCTCTACGCACGCAACGACCAGCAAGAGGAACCCCGCATCAAACATAGTCTCGTAAGCCATGAACGAATGGGTCCTTCTACTGTAGATGTGCTCCTCGGGTTGAGGAATGCTAAGCCGATACTCTTCAGGGATATGGAATTTCGCTAGATTTCTGCCAGGCGACCCTCAGAGTAGATGGAAGGCCACGTTGCTTCTCGATCCGTCTCAACCCTTTTGGCGTAAGACGTGTCTCTTGACACTGGTGCTACACGGAGGCTCATCAAGAGGCAAGGGACGGAAGAACAGATGACTCGAGGGGAGGTGGAGGAGGAAGAGTGGGCCCAAGAAAAGCTGTGCGCAATATTCCGCTTGAAGTGGTTTTTCTACTCACGGTCTTGAAACATGTTTTATCTCTTTCCAGCGTCTGTTAGAAACATCCGTTCGAAGAGAGCCCTTTGCCTCCCGAAGCAGACGAAAAGACATTCGCCTCGGACGGGCGCGACTACCACACTGGCGCCCACCAGTGAGCATGACACGTGTCCTTTTTGAATCATGACCTCTCACTCTCGTACAGAGGGGTGGGACACTTTTCCGTCTGTATTAAATGCATTGGCCCACCTGGAGCATGATTGCTCTGAAAGTCGTGCACCGCCCTTCAAAGCAGTGGGACTAGTGAGAGGGCCCAGTTTCGCTGGCCCATTTGCTGAATGGGTCGGCCCGTTAAAAGGCACCCAGGCCTCCTATCGAGGCCAAGTGGATCCTTCCGTCAGCATGCCCATGTGAATAGGTTCCCGGGGGAGACCTTTGAATCCGAGGCGGACCCCGACATCCTGTGGACGTGGGGTGACTTCCTACCGAAGGAAGTTCTTTCCGAATCTGTCTCCGATCTATTGATAAGGGTAACCAACACCATATAAGGAAACCATAATCCCTCCCCTCTTGGGGATCGGATCAGACTTGCCCTATACATCTCCCAATCGGACTCTCCGATTTCCTTGAATTTGTCTTTATAAAAGGAACCTCTCGGTAACCTCAGAAGGTACGTTCTATGCTCTATATTCTACCACATGTGCTCTTGTTATTTGTTCTACAGACTCTAACATAGGTATCTTAAGGGGTTCCCTGGGTCATAACTGGGGTTTCTTCTGACCTAGTGTCTGTTTTGTAGGAGCGGCGAGAAATGTTCTGTGATTTGGAGGAGACTCAGCCATTCAGATCGGACGAATCTCCGACTCAACAATGTTTGACTAACAAGATTGATGCATGGTACTCTATTTTATGGGTGTTTGGTTCCCATGTAATTGTCTTATTAGTAACTAATTTGTTGTTTCTACTGACAATAGTTAATGGTAGGTCATTGGCTATGTTCAATTAATTTCGATGTTTATGTATTAGAAGAACCCATTATTAACAAATTTAGTCTGGGTCAATACCGATATTAAAAATGTCTTAATTTAGACTATAAGGGTCTCAAGTTTCCCTCTCCCACTCCCCATTTTGCATCCTTCCACCCTGACTGCTGCACTGTACTATGTACACTAACTTTGTGGCTATGTCGATTACGATACTGATATTCCAGACTCTAAACATTGTATGACAATAACGGTACAAGATATATATATTATTACCTTTCCCCAATACACAGGTCAGAGTTAACCTTTGTACGTCCAAATATATCTTTCATCTTGTGACATAACAATAAGATGGGATTTGTATCGCTGGAATGGTTACACATGTAACTCTTGACGTGTATCAACAAACGTGCATTGTTAACAATAGCATCATAACGCATCAATTTTTTATCCTATAATGCGAGATAACCCACCAAATTATCTTTTTATTGGCCCATCCTTTATAATCTTTCTCCACGTTCAAAATCCAATCAATTTAGAATAGAAATCTATGTACATAGTGTAGATGCTCTAGAAAACTTGACACAAATAAACATCACCAATGGCATATCAAAGTGAAGCTCAATATTTTCATCAATAGGTTGCAAATATAAAGTGGTGAGTCACATAGAAACCAAACTTCCAGATGACTCAGTTAATAGCATCTGATTAGCCTCCCTACTCATACCACAAAGATACCTAAGCTATACCCCCAATGCTCCATAGGAGAAAACAATTGAACAAAAAACCATCACTAGTGTGGCCAAAAGCGTCTCCATGCAATTGAAGTCGAATTGAAAGGGGAAAAGAAAGACAAAGATCACCATCACATTATTCTAAAATGTGGATCAAGGCATAGCCTAAATCATATCAACATCACCACTGTGGAACTATGCACTTATCAAAAGATGTGTCTGTTGCATGCTCTTCTAGTGGCTCATAACCCATCAAATTCTCATCCATTTTACATCATTCTAAAACCCATGGATCCCTCAGTTCTTCTCCCATCACTACCAATCAAATTCTTGCATTGGTCTGCCAACAACTGCCCAAAAACACCCCAAAACTGGAGCAACCTCACACAGGCTCCCCTCCAAGACCAGTGCAGCTTCAAACCCAAGTATCTCTCACAATAGTAAACCATTTACACTGAAACCAAATTCACTTGAAAGCTAGCCTGCCTATCTTCCACTTGATTTAATTTCATCAAAATCCATGGACTCTAGAGAGAGATATTCCCATGTGAATTTGGAGGAAAAGCACACCTTACCCAACCCACCTCCAATCCCTCCCCCACTACCTCCATCCCATCCCTATCCGGATCTCAAATTATCGCCCAATCCCAACCGTCTATAAGAAATGATCCAAAGGCCCATATTCAAAGCTGGCAGCTTTCTCGATCCGGGCGGAGGGGCCGTGGACCAATCAGGTTGCAGAGCCCGCCTACCGTTCTCGCACCTGCCATCGTATTTAACCCCCGCCGTGCTCCGCCTCGTCCGCCACCACGACCACCGGCGACCCCGACGAGCACCGCCGCTGCCACCTCCACCTCTACGTCTCCCGCAGGCATCCATGGCGACGGAGGAGACCCCCGCCCCGGTGGCGGAGCCTGCCGCCGAGGCGACCAACCCCGAGCCCGCGGCCGCCGAGGAGGAGCCGGCGCCCGACGCCGGCGGCAAGCAGAAGAAGGCGAAGGAACCCAAGGCGAAGAAGCCCACCGCCCCCAGGAAGCCCCGTGGCCCTTCCGCCCACCCTCCCTACCTCGATGTAAGTCCCCTTTTTCAGATGATTTGCTCGTCAAGATCTCATCTTTTCGTCGGGATCGGTCTGTTCTGATCTGGATTTTGGTGTTGTTGCTGGGTTTCAGATGATCAGTGAGGCGGTCGCTATCCTGAAGGAGAAGACGGGGTCGAGCCAGTATGCCATCGCCAAGTTCATAGAAGACAAGCACAAGGGCCACCTTCCCCCCAACTTCAGAAAGCTCCTCCTTTCCCAGCTAAAGAAGCTCGCCGCCGCCGGCAAGCTCACCAAGGTGAAGAACTCCTACAAGCTCCCCCCTGCGCACCCCAAGCCTGATGCCGGTGCTGCCCCCAAGGCAAAGCCCAAGCCCAAGGCTAAGGCCTCTTCTGCCGCCGCCAAGCCGAAGGCTGCCCCCAAGGCGAAGGCCCCCAAGCCGAAGTCGGCGGCCACCAAGCCCAAACCGGCTGCGGCCGCGAGGCCCAAGCCCGCCGCGAAGCCCAAGCCGAAGGCTGTGGCGCCCGCTGCCAAGTCCAAGGCAGCTGCGAAGCCGAAGGCGGCGTCGAAGCCGAAGCCCAAGGCAGGCCGCCCCGCGAAGGCGGCCAAGACGTCGGCCAAGGACGCCCCGGGGAAGAAGGTGGCCCCGGCGAAGAAGGCTGCCCCCGCGAAGAAGGCTTCTGCCGCTGCGAAGAAGCCCAAGAGCGTGAAGAAGACCGCGAAGTCGCCGGCGAAGAAGGCGAAGTAAGGAGAACAGCATGGCATTCGCCGATGCTGCGAGTTGGACCAGTGATGGGGTTGTGTAGGGGCTGCGTTTGTAAATTTGACCAACTCTGGGGGGTATTCCTGACAGAGGGGATTTGGAAAATGGGGGGATTATTATTGTATACCGTAGGGTTTTTTTTCCTCTGAATTAAGTCAGTGTTGGTGTTGAGTTATGAGAAATGTTAGGGTTTGATTGTGTAGTTCGACGGGAAATGTTGTGTAATTCTTCCTGTTTATTCTTGGGGATCGGTAGTGACTTTGTAGTGTTAATTTTTATAACAACGTTTTGCTTAGTTTTGGCCTTACAAATTTATATTGAATGTTTTGAATGTTCACACTAATAAATTCCCCCCTCTCGACTTTGGGTCTAGGGTTTAACGTTGAATTGACTTGTACGGACATCTACCTGAATGATTGGACTTTTGTTTTTTCAGATTTTTTTTAGGATTGTTTGATCGGAGATGTGTGCATATGGACATGTAGGACATCTGAGGTCCTTTTTTTTAATTTTTTTTTAAAAATATATATTTTCAATATATTGTATTTGTATGTATATTTTCAACTCTCATATATTATCATTGATATTTTTAAAATCTTTAAAATGTTGTATTTATACTTTTTCTGTCAATTTCAGCGAATCAGGTTATAAATATTGCATAAATTATGATATCATTAGACTCATTAGATTTATGTCAAATAAGTATTTATGTAGTCATTAGATTTGAGGGATACAAGTGCAATTTTCTAGAGATTTCAGGGGTGTCAATCTTAGAAAATAAGAGTTGAGAGTACACATGTGAATATGGTGAATTTGAGAGGTATATATGTATAAAAACCCAAAAAATTTCAAAAGATACTTTTTTGCTTAACCCACTGCACTGATCGTTAGATTTGAGGGATACAAGTGCAACTTTCTAAAGATTTCGGTGTGTCAATCCTAGTACATAAGAGTTGAGAGTATACGTGTAAAGACGGTGTATTTTAGAAGTATATATGCATAAAAACCCATAAAAACCCACTGCACTGATCAGTGCAGCAAATCAGACTCTTGTAATTTTTTGGGTTAAGTAATTGGGAGCTTCTAAGTAGAAGCCAGAAGATCACATAAGTTATTTCACTACTCCTAACAGTAACTGGGTTGGATGTAATGTAAACTCAACGATACTTACAACTAAAGGTGGTGCCAAAGACGACGTTAAATCACCTTGAACTTGAGAGACCTGAGATTCACCGAAGATTCCCTGGAAATAGTAGCGTTTCACGTAAGGAATGCTATTATATCATGTTTTTTGTTATGCTCCAATAGCCATCCGATCATTTGATCAGGCCACTTATATTAGAGATTCCTTTGACACAGCCTTTTGTCAGCCAATGTATTTGATCAGATAGCTACCCATGAGGGTGGCAAAAAGTGCAGTACCAGAGTATTCTTCTCATTTACATATCCAGGACTTCACGGTACATATTTCCCATTGGAAATAAGATAGCTAACAATAGGAAGTTGTTATCGGTGAAGCTTCGGAAATGTCACTAGTTTAAGGGTCAGCTAGGCTCAGCATTATCCAGTTTGACGAAAAGCAAATATAAACAGGAATACAACTCACAATACCGTTTTGCCATATACAAATGTGTTGGTGTATGAATGTTCGTCGTACATCTGGCTCAGCATAAACTTGAAGCTTTACAGTCAGCAATTATACATATAAACTGCTGGTTTGGTCTCACTATCTTGAAATATAGATAGGGATCGTTTGGTTTGACGTAAAATATCGTAAAATGCTGCAAAACATTAAATTTTGTCTCATAGAAATGCAGTGTTTTACAATAATTTTTATGGTATTTTACATCAAACCAAGCAGCATCGACGATATTTCATGGAAGTACAACTTAGCATAAGAGAAAAGAACTCTTGTATCACTTCCTTGCCAATCTTCGTGCAGCTCCAAACAATATGACCTTCCCGATTATTCCTGTCTGAATTCCACAGACAACAGCAACCGTTCCACCTATCAGAACCCATTTCCAATCTAATCCATGCCCTGTCTTGTGGATGTCCTGAGCGTCCTGTTTCTCTGAGGGCTTGTGTTCCAAGGAACAGATTGTCCCATCTGCGGCAATCTTGGTTGTGTTCCGTGCTAATAATGCACTCTTGGACAGTGAAGAGTCCGACTTTCTTGCCAGTTGGTAAGCACGCATACCAGATTGTAGTCTCTTAACAGCTCCCCACATGCCATGGCGGACTCCAAGTTTCGCCACATCTTTAGGTATCCCCATGTCCTCGTAGTGGATTAGGGTTACTTCACAACCAGATAGCTGTCCATCTTGCTTGCGCGACTCCACTGTATTTTTGAGCAAAAGTAAGATAGTGAAAAAAGAGGTTGGATCTAATGTTGTATCAGGCAATCAACTGCAAGTCAATTAACAGTCTCAGGCTCTCAGCTATACCAGTTAGCTAAGAAAAGAAAGAAATAAAGAAACATGCTGGGATATAATGCTATATCAGGAACGGAAGAAGTGCGAGTCAATTAACAGTCATAGATGCACCAGTTCAGTCTCAGCTATACTCGCAGAAGAAGTGAGTTAATTAAGTCATAGATGTACCAGTCTGACAAAAGCATAAAGACTTCACAAGCATCAATAAGATTGCTGCACGTCTGATGAATGGTTACAAGTTCCTACATGCATGCCAGATGGAAAAATGACTAAACAGAAATCATTGAAAACCACTGCATATTTATAGTCAGCTTTAAAAACAATCCTTGTGTGCTGCCAGCTGGTTATGGTTCTTCCAAATTGATGGCCAGCTAACAGGCGGCAAAATTTTTGTTATGCACACTAAAAAGAATACACCATCTATTGAACTTTAGGTTTTCTAGAATTTAGCTTTATTTTTTTATGTTGAAAGTTTGTATTGTAGATGAAACGTACCAGCCCTTATGCGCCAGCTGGAGAAGTAGAGCTCGACTTGCTTTGGCTTTTCTTTCCTTTGTAATGATGGATATGGTACGCCCTACAAATTGAAGACACAAGTTCATGATCTGTCCAGCTCATGATTAAATATTTGGCTAACCACTAGGAATAGAAACCCTCAAGAATTTCCTATCAAAGTAACGATAGAGGAAATGAGTAAAGGTAGTGGCCAAACATGAATATTAACTTTACAAAATCAAAAGCTTCTGGAAGCATTTAATCATATTAATTTCAAGGTATTTTTGACTGGCATAAAATAGTACCCCATAACCTGCATTTGTGTGACCAAGCTCTGTCCACTAGTCGATCCTGCGTTATTAAGAAATTGACAACTTAAATCCATAGACTTGTTAGTTCAAATAAAATACACCGTGGAAAGAATATTTGTGTTAGGTTAAGAAATTGACAACTTACATCCATAGACTTACTTGTTAGTTCAAATAGAAAATTCCTGGAAAGAATGTTTGTTTGTTTGTTTTTTTTTTTAAATGTGGGTGGTACCACTTGTATTATAAAAGAAAAGATGTACAAAAGATGGGTGTAGAACCCTACAAAAGGCCACCAAGGTGGTGCCGGGTCCAAACATCACTCCAACAAACAAAATAAAGAGGAGTTATCCCCATTCACATTACAAGAGAACTGAGCCCACTCTTTAACCTTTTTACAAGAAAAAACAAAAAGACTACTGAGAGTGGTCACTTCCCTCCTAAATATTCTGTTGTTTCTCTCCATCCAGATGGCCCAAATACTGGCATGGAGCACTGAGCACCGAAGGACTCTTGTAATGTTTGTGTTAGGTTTGGCATGGCTGGCATTTGTAATGTCTAGGCATACGCTTGCAATGGTGGGCAGTTGAATGCTGAACAAGGGGCCCATGAGGCTATGACTGACTTTCATGTTCTTAAAGTGGGCTCATCAATTGGTTGTCAGGTTAAGCCATGTCACTCTCTGTGCATTGAACACGAAGAAAAAAGCTACAAGAATTTAAAAAAAGAAATCCCTCGGCACTACCTGGAAAACAGGACTGAAGGAATAAAATGGTTAACAAAGTGCATCATAGGGATCAAAATGCTAAAAGCCCTATTGCTCAGTTT
This sequence comes from Zantedeschia hybrid cultivar, assembly GCA_030544215.1. NCBI lineage: Eukaryota > Viridiplantae > Streptophyta > Magnoliopsida > Alismatales > Araceae > Zantedeschia > Zantedeschia hybrid cultivar. Next base: position 2,900,111 of record JARZZO010000007.1, read on the forward strand.
ACTATGAATGATGTGCTCCAAAATTGTTCAAAGTCAGATTTAATATTGCACCCAACCTGCTCTATTCTGGTAAAGGGAAAAATCTAGTTTCTACAGATAATTTAAGAGTTAACAATGGATACCTTTGTTACACAGTAATATGTCCTCTCAGACTCCCATATACGTCGACCAATAATGTACTCCCGATCATTGCAGAAAAAAGGAAACTGTAATGACATGAAACAAAGGAACTATAAAGTTGTGCAGATTCAAAAGAAAAAGTAAAGATGTCCTCAAAACGGGTTAACATTTCTACCTTTTTTATCCAGTGGACTACTGATGTTCCAGTAGAGGGGAATTCATCCAAAAGTTCATAATATGCAAGCATAGGATCCCACTTGAGTCGAAACTCATCATCCCAGAAGAAATCACGAACCAGCTCCGGAGTAGCATCCTCGAATACTGTTCTGCTACGAAGCATAAAGGGGCCCACCTGAAAGAAAGTCACCATAACTTTGCAATCTAATAAGATATCTGAAAGTGGTAGACAAGAGAGGATGACCAATACAACTCATGATATGTAGATAGCATATTTATTGGCGTCACTTGATGGAAGTAGAGGAAAAGGATAACAAAACAAAAATTCAAAGAATACAGCAGGAAAAAAGAAAAAGGTAAGTGCTTCATCTAATATACAAAAGAAATCCAAGACATAAATGTAATCCCCTCAAAAAGTTGGTGATCTATGATAAACCAAAGCCAGAGCATACAGAGATGTCCCCCAAGAAGGTAAAACAGACAATAATCGCCACCATGTACTGAAAAGCAAAGGTGGGTATGTAATCGCACTTGAGATCACCGATGTACAAAGCAATACCTCTTGCTTCATATAATTTCATTTTTAAATTGAAATTTTATTCAAGGAACCTACTGTAAAACAATCATTGATATTCTCCAATTTATACATGAAAACTGAAGCAAATATTATTTTAGAAACTTTGCTAATGATTTTCATCTTTGCACGAGGTTTGCGATATAAAAAGCAATGGGCCCAAACAAGATTCCAACTATCACCGTAATCACAAAATTGGCCCCTAGCAGCTGTCAGAATAACCAACATACAAGGAGAAAATGAAGTGGGCATGATCATATAGCTACCCTGGACAACCGATGGGACAGGACATGTGTTTTCTTTTCTTTTCTTTTTTTTGAAAAGATTTCAAATTTTTCTAAAAAGGGATGGGACAGGATATGGTGCCACATAAGACATGCACATCCCACGTCACACAGCCTCATTATCTACTCGGCTAACTTTTACTCCTATTCTCAAGGGAAAAAGAAATATGATCATTTTCCCAAATGCTGCCATACAATGAACATGAAATCTGCTAGTCACCTGAAAGTTCATATAAGAACAGAATCTGAAGTACAACAGAAAGTTAAGGATCCACCTTAGGTTCATGACGCCAGGCTTGGTAAGTCATGTTTTTGGTTGTGTGCTCCATCAGATGTTGCCAAGGTGCGTCTCCAACATTATTATCTAGAAGATGCAAAAAATGGTCTAAATCTTTGTCTGTTACAATACCATGTTCTTCCTCTGAGGTATGTTTGTCGGTGCTGCAGAAGAAAGTGCAAATGCCAAAAATGAGAAGTAAGACTTGCATTGCATTAACAAAAGCCTGTGACAAAATCAAATGAAATGGAAAATAAAAGTAGGTATAGTGAACACTTCATATTAAATTTTCTAAAGGAGGATATCAAAGAAAAACTTTCAACATAGGGAAAGAAAATCTTTTGAGAAGGACCTTAATTGTATCTGATAGATGCATGATACAATACAATGATTCCACTGCACAATAAAAATATGCACAAGGTGATATGTTTGTTTCCTAAAAGAGAAATGACTGATGGTTATTACTAGGAATGCAAAAGTGAGAGATCTGGATTCAATTATTTGAATCCCAAAAGGATCCAAACCATTTCGAATCCAGATCTTTGCTTTAGAATATTTGGATCTCCGAAAGGGAAGGCAGTTTTGCTCCTTCGCTTCACCATCCCTTGGATCCTACTGTTGCTGTGCTTCAGAGGTGGAAGGCAGGGTTGGTGACCGACGATGGAGCCAGGGAGGTTCTCCAATGGTCACTTGCGAGATGGAGTGGTGAGGACACCCGAGCCACTGCCCGGTTTCACCCAGATTACGTCTACCGTCGTCGGAGAGCCGCTCTGATGTCCCTTTGGCTTGGAGACGACACAGGGCCCATTTAATGCATGGAGAGACATTTTGTTTGATTTTATTTGGCCCATTTATGGCCCACCAGGTGTTTTTTATATTTTCTGATTTTTTTTGGTGCAATTTCTGCACTAATTATCACCTTAGTAGATAGGGTCGGATTAGATAGATAGGAGATAGAATTGGATTGCTTTTTTGAGTTTGAGTAGGATTCTAGATGGAGATCTATATATATTATAGTACTCTTTGCTTAGAAATTAATGCATGAATATTTGAGAAATTGCCTGAGTTTCCCGTGTTCGTACATTTCTCTACGACGGAGAGCCGGAGCCAATGCGACGCTGGATCCTTTCATTCCTCGGTGTGACGCCGAGAGGTCTCCTTCCTACCGGTGCGATGTTGGCAAGAACCTTCTCCTCTCTCTCTCTCTCTATCTATCTATGCTCAAGCCGCACCCAAACAAGAAGAAAAAGAGAAAAAAGAAGGCCATAGAAGAGGGCACTGGCGCCCACTGGCACTGCCGCTGCCATTGCCGGCCCCCGCTGGTGCCAATGGAACGACCACAACCCCTGCCGCCGCCGCTGCCACTGCCAACTCCTGCTGCAGCCACCGGCTGCGGTTGCTGCTACTACCGGCATCGTCCGCCGCCCCCATCGTCAACACTACCGGCTACCGCCGCTACCCATTCCCCCGCCGTCACCTCTCTCTCCTTCTCTCTTGTTTCCCCTCTACGTTAGGGTTAAAGAGGAGGAAGGGTTGGGAGGGGGGGATCATGCCCTTTTGTGTAACCTGGTCAAACCAGGTTTGATCAGGTCCGAGTCCAAGCCAGGGCTGAGCCCTAGACCATTAGGGTCGAGCCTGGTTGCATCCCTAATTAACCCAGTCCAATCCAGGTTCTACTAAAGTGGTCCAAGCCACCTGGTTTGAGCCAGGGCTTTGCCAGGTCCGAGCAAAGTCCTAACCTGATATGTTGCGGTGCACCAGGCGGTGCAACAAGGGCCGTTAGCGAACCGCCCTCGTCTAGAGCCCGTCTGTGCTCTGATTGCGCACCGTTTGAACCGTCAATTTTGTCTCGACGAGGCTGACCCAGATCCAATATGGTGTTGCCATGACAGTGCCTCGTTTTACGTGCCACCTTTCCACGCATACCAAAGTCGCACGTTCACGCATCCCGAGGTCCGAGTCAGCCGCCTTGATTTGAATGCCAATATTGGATCGCCTCCGATTTTGTGGCATGCTCCTCGAGGCATCGCTCAGCAGAGTGCGCATCCTCCGTGGCACGTCAACTGCCGTGAATACCATCCATGACTTATTTCATTGCTCATTTATAATCTTTTACCTCAATGTGAGGAGTGGGCCTTATTTTATTATACTTTGAAGGTGTTTCACGCGCATCCGATAGCCTTCTTCCACACACTAGCATGGAGGTACGTGCTAATCCCTTTCGCTACAATTTTGCTTTTCTAGCATTCACTTTTATCTGCCGCCGACTTGTAAGGTAGGATGCCTAGCATGTAATATATCATCACTACTAACTTGAGAGCACATTATCCTTATCTCGAATTCCATTAGGACGTTGGGATAGTTCTAATTCCCTAGACTTGCGGTAGTTCCTCAACTGCCAACGGTTCTACATTTCCTCATCGCGAGAGGGGCGGTTACTTAGCTAGCTTCTATTATTTGGTGTGGTTATGCAACTTTACAATTGTGTGACTAGGCTGCACCGACTTAATATTATATTGCTTGTTGATGATTTCTACCTCCGTTAGTAGGTCTGTTAATTCCATTAGCCATCCTGTATCATCTTCTATGGTATAAGAGCGTCAAGTTTTGCTTGTCTAAGGAGACAGTTAAGAGTTTTATTTGAGATCTGGTTATTTGCATGCCTACGCGTAGTGGTACTGATTACCATCCATCTGTAGCCATGACTAGGTCCCCAGTAGACTCCTCCACAGGTTCTCAAACTGTAGCTCGAGTCCATACCGGTCTTGACTTGGCTAACATGATACGTGAGCTCAGTAATACAGTGGGCCAGTTGAACTAGCGCTTTGATCAGGTAGAAGGATCGCTCAAGCGAATTCAGGATAGGATGACTCAAACTGATCATTCGATTCAGGGTATAGCTAACCGAGTCATTGCCTTAGAGAGAGTCCCTCAAGGTCCTCAAGAGTTTGTGAGAGCCCAAAATCTAGAGCATGTGAGAGTTGTTGAGCATCAGCCACTTCCACCTCCCCCAACCGTTCGTGTCGCTCGATATGATGATAGGAGGACTCGCCAACCTGATTATGAGGATGAACCATTTGAGACGGTTGATGATGAATTTCGAAGAGTTCCTCCCGCATGGAGAGGTCCTAGCCCTGATTATAGGCGTGCCCGAGACTATGAGTACGAGCGCAGGCCCTATCGTGATCACGATGATCTAGATTATCAAGCCATTAAAAATGTAAAGGTAGATACGCCTACCTTTGATGGATCCCTAGATCCTCAGATCTATTTGGATTGGGAGGTTGGTATGGATCATTACTTTGACTGGTACGAGATGTACGATGGTCGACGAGTCTGATTTGCCAAGATGAAGCTACTGGGCCAAGCAAAGACCTTCTGGTTTAATGTGGAAGCCCTTCTTAGGCAGCGATATCAGGAGCCCGTAGAAACATGAGATGAGATGAAGGTGAGGAGATTACATCTCTTCGCGAGAAGTACACTTCTGCCACATACCGTCGTCGTCTTATTGATAAGTGGTAGAACCTCACCCAGGGGAACCGTACCGTAGCTGAGCACATATGTGAATTTAATACTTTTTTTTTTAGATATGGTGTTCGTAAGGAGAGTACGATGACCCTTTCACACTTTCGGAAGGGTCTACATCCAATTTACCTGCGTAAGTTGTTCATGAGGGATGTGTCTACGTTAGAGTATGCCTATAAGATGAGATTGAAAGTGAGTTCTTCCAGCGCCTGAGGCCTTCTTTTCCGTGCCCTTCTAACCCTCGAGGTGCATATGCCTACCCACAAAGAGGACCAATGATTAGACCCGTAGAACCACCTCGTCAGGAGGCACCTACTCCTATACCCCATTTTCCCGCCCGGGAGCAGCCGTTTCCACTTCCTCCCTTCCCGCTCGCCCCCAAGCAGTAGCTCCACCAATCCGGTGGGAGGATAAAGGAAATGCTCCCATAACTGGTGATCCCTCCACTACTGGTCTACATACTCAATGCTTGCGGTGCAATGGGTATGGCCATTACGCGTCTCACTGTCCTACTCGGGCATTGACCCAAGATGGCGCAAAGATTGAGGAGCCCCCGCCAATCACTAAGGAGGTCCAGTATGAGACAGGTGAGGATAAAGCCAATGACTTTCAGACACATGTTGTTGTGGTTGGCTGCATTCAGAGAGTATTACTGAATAGAGGATATCAAGGACCGTGATCTTTCATACCTACTTTAAGCATGATGGCAAGGTGTACACGGAGGCGGGAGTTGCATCAATGTAATCTTCACAAGTATAGTTGCATGCCTTGGCTTGACCCCTGTGGATCATCCGAGTCCATATCGTGTGTCCTAGGTGGACTCAACGTCCATTCTGATTTGATGAGATGTTGTTTGGGACCTAACCTAACTATCTCTCATATCGGATTATTTTAAAAATCCTTGTCGTTTTGGGTCTTTTTGTTTTTATCTAGAGAAATATAGGTTGGTTTTATTTATTTTATTTATCGGACTATGAGAGCTTGGGATTAGCCCTCAGGGAGTCCGTGACTTCGGATCAGACGAAGATCCAAGTATATGACCTCTCTCCACTGACCCCAGTCAGTGTTAATTACGTCAAGCAACCGCTCGACAATCCTTGATTAACCGTCCGTTGATGCCTTTATAACATGCAACACTACTACTACAGGCAACACATACATATGAAGATATATTTTAGGTTAAGCTCTTGGCCTCACCCAAGTTTAGGATGGGTTTATAATTGATTGGGGGACTTTTTAAGAGATTTTGGATTGACTCCGAGTTATCTGGATTGATTCCAAGTATTTTAGACCCATAAGGGTATTTTTATAATTATGCAAAGTTGGAGGGTATAGGGGTATTATGATCACTTTAGTATGTGAAATGAGTTTTAATGATTTAGGAAGGTTTCAAAACCTTATGAGGTATTTTAGAGTTATTTCAAGTATGTTTGGATTGTAAGGATATTTTGGTCATTTTACCTTAAATCGGGTTTATTAGACTTGCAGTCTATTTTTATATTTTTCTGAGATTTTTATTATTTTTATCATATTGAGGGTATTTTGGTAATTTTACCCATTTTATTGAGGTTTGGAGGGTATTTTGAACATAGGGGAGGTTTTGATATTTTTTAAGAATATTCTGTAATTTTTACAGATTTTTATCATGGATGGGGGTATTTTTGTAATTTCATTAAGTTTTAGGGGTATTTTGGTCATTTCGAAAATTTTATATGTTTTCAGATTTGGTTCTCTGTTTTTTACTGATTTTTACTGATTTTTTTATTAATTTTACTGATTTTTATTAATTAATTACATATATGAAGGATATTTAAGTCATGTTTTTGGGTTTATGTAATTTCCAGATTTGGTTTTCTGATTTTGACTGGTTTTTACAGAAATTTTCTGATTTTTATATTCATTTTACTGATTTTAAATAGTTTTCGCAGATTTTATTAATTAATTAAGCATGGGGGGTATTTAAGTCATTTTTTAACTTAAGTATATTGTTTTATGTCTTAATGTTTCATTATTGAGTTTTGATTATGAGTTTAGGTTTAATTATGTATAAGGTGAGGCCAAGAACATTTAATTATGTACTTATGTATTTTAATTAGTTATTAAACTAATTAATTATGTATATGAAAATATAATAACATAGTGTTACTTAAGTAATAGATTCATGAACACACATGCACACATATATGCTCAAAGAACAATATTAGTATTTCATTCATCATTTCAGCATAATCCCGTCTTATAGAACGGTGATTTTACAATATAAATTCGGCAGAGCTTCCCATTAGAAATAAACCTTAGGAAGAGAGCCCTTCGAGTAAATATCTCCTCCAAACGCAGCAAACCCGGGCAAGAGCACCGGATTTGGTCTTCAAATGGGCAGAATTTCCTCTAGGAAATTTTGGGCCAAATGGGCATGGAGTGCTTCTTCCCATTTGGGGGGACTTTATAGGCCATGGGGGCCTCAACCGGTGGGGGTACCCACCGTGGGACTTTGAGGTGGGGGGTACGCACCGTTTGTTTCTGAGGTGGGGGGTGCCACCGGTTTGCTTCTCTCTCTTCTCCTTTTCTCTTTTTTTTTAATTTAATAAGGGTGAGAGGAGAGGTTAGAGAGGAGGGGGGGGGGGGGGGGGCACCCCCACCGGTTCCAACCGGTGGGGGGAGCCATCGGCCTTGGACCCCCCACCAGTTGGGAACCGGGGGGGGCGGGGGGGTTCTCCTCCCCCCTTTCTTATAAAGGGTCCAACAGATGTCTAGTCCCGATTCATTTTCCTCTTTATGAGGATCTCATCTGGTGTGATATTTTGCCTATGGAGGTTGGAAGTATTATCCTAGGCAGACCATGGGTTTATGATGTGGACGCATTTCTCTATGGTCGGTCCAACACCTGTGTATTTCAGTTTGACACTCGTCGCATCGCTTTGTACCCCTCTCGACCACAAGCATCCACTCAGTAAGAGTCCATTCAGTCTAACATTTCTCCTCCTAACGCTTCTGCTACATCTAGTGCTTCATTTAGCATTCTTGCTACCCCCTGCTTGAATCAATTAAGTAGCACTACAACATAAAATATTTCTATCCTTAGAGAGCCTCCATCTACGACTCTACAGTTGATCAGCATGAGGGAGTTTGAGCTAAGTGTGTTGAGAGTGATCCGATCTATGCTCTAACCATTATGGAGATTATGGAGAAGGAGATCCCGAGTAAGCACTCACCAGAGGTTACTAGTGTCTTTCAGGAGTTCTAGGATGTGTTTCCTGAGGACTTACCGGATGGTTTGCCACTGATGCGTAACATCCAACACGCTATTGATCTTGTTTAGGGCTCCACTTTGCCCAACCTGCCACATTATCTGCTCAACCCCCAGGTTGAAGAACTCCTGAGAAGAGGTTCTAATAAGGAGAGCATGAATCTTTGCGTAATTCCCGTATTGTTAGCTCCAAAGGATGGTATTTGGAAGATGTGCGTGGATAGTAGTGCAATAAATTAGATCTCTGTCAAATACCGTTTTCCCATTCCTATTTGAATGACATGTTGCACATGATAGCGGGAGACATGATATTCTCTGAAGTTGATCTTAAGAGTGGCTATCACCAAGTTATGATCCGTCCAAGTGATGAATAGAAGACGACCTTTAAGACGAATGATGGTCTTTATGAGTGATTGGTGATGTCCTTCGGGCTATCCAATGCCCCTAGTACCTTCATGCGGCTGATGACTCAAGTTCTACAACCCTTCATTAGGACATTTATAGTTGTGTATTTTGATGATATTCTCATTTACAGCCGAACTAAGGAAGATCATATGGATCACCTACGCTAGGTTTGCATTGTCCTTCATAAGGAGCAGTTACATTGCAACCTCAAGAAGTGTGTATTCATGACTGACAGGATAATCTTTTTGGGGTTCATTGTATTCAGTGAGGATGTTTATGCTAACCTCAAGAAAGTTACATCGATAGTAGAGTGGCTTGAGCCTCAGAATGTCCAGAATGTTTGTAGTTTCCATAGCTTTGATGCATTCCACCGTCGATTCATATGTGAGTTCAGTACGATTACGGTTCCGACCACAGATTGTATAAAATATGAGCCTTTATTTGGACCAAGGTTGCCGCATCAACTTTTCATGATATCAAGGAGTAGAGGACTCATAAACTCGTTCTTCGATTAAAAGATTTCTCTAAGGTGTTGAGTTTCATTTGATGCTTTTGGTGTTGACATAGGTAGATGCCACCTACTCCAACTCCACTGCCACCTGCCCAGCCTGACCCCATCAGCACACCTTAATAGCTCCCTCACAAGTCCGTCCATGGCCTGGGTGACTGCTGCCCTCCATGATTGATCATCTCCACCTATACCTAGCAGTGCAGCACCTCTGTCCGCTGCCATACCTCTTGGAGGACCTCCTAGCTTCCACCTTGGATCCGGTGCCCGTGCAGCCTCGACGGCGCATTAGGGTCCAGATCGGAGGTATCGGTAGCATTGGCAGACTTTGCAGATGACGCTGGCACAACCGGGGGTGATCTCAATGGGAACTTTGTAGATGGGGCAGTCACAGAACAGCGAGTGGACATTCCACCTCTCTGTTTGTCGGTGCTGGTGGCCTTGTAGGTGAGGTGTTCCCAAACATCGACATTTTAGTCGACATCTCCCTACGCTGCACCTCCTACAACAGTAAGGAGGTCGGCGGAGGAGGATGGAGACACCGAAGATGGCAACACAGATGACACAACTGTGGGGAGTGGTGGGGTTGGGGACGTCGATGATGTTGTTGTAAGTTCAATCAGACCTGTCCTCATCTCCAGTTGAAGAACAGATTTGACGGAGGTGGGTGTCAGAGAAGGTTCTAATTTTTAGAAATGCGGAGATTTCGGATTGGATCTTGGATATATCCGATCCAATTTTCATCCATAATTATTACATATACACTGCTACAATTTGGAGTGCTGCTCACTGTTTTACTTTTTCCCTTACACAGAACATATTGACATTAGAACTGACTTATAGATCCTCCTCGTTTCTCTCCATTTTGCTCCACTTCTCCACTGCTATATCTCCAACTCAATTTCATCTCACAAAATTAAGCTACTTAAATTATCTGCATAAGATAAGCTCATCCAACAAAAGAGGAGAAAAACAAAGAAGAAAAGAGGGCATTACAATAGCTTAAAACAGTAAGAACATCCATTATTTGGTTGGCATGGACAAAGGGGTTGTTAACTTGTTATAAAAATGCCTGCCTATATAATACATAATTCAGAAGACTTGCATGCTAGAATGGGGAGTTGGGTCTTGTTTTCCCAAAAAACAGTAGCCATAGCATCATGGCAGAGGAAAGTTGTGGAAACTGGAAGGACTTAAGGATGCAAAATGAAAGTGGTACAGGAGGTCATTCTATTGTTCTTTTGGTGGAGACAGTGGGATAACGTACAGCAAATATTATTATTAGTTCGGATTTATGTGAGATTGAATGAATAAAAGAAAGAGTAAGAGAGCAAGAGGCATCTACGATCGGAGATGTTGCCTGGTGTCTTACATATGGCCAAGTCAATCATCAGTATTCCTAGAGTCTCCTGGATCTTAAGCTGATATTTGGATCAAGCACTTAGCATGCCAGAAAGTTTTAGATCTTACTCCATTACAACCTTTCTTCAGTTTCATATCAATCACTGACACAGAACTTAATATTTTATAGATTCTACAGCATAAATAGATTTGAGCCTATCAACTAATCTTCTATGATCCTTATTCCATCTGCTTGTGGTCTGACCTATGATGACGACAAGAGTAGTTACATGCTGCCAAGGTGGCCTTTTTACCTCAAGGGCAGCTAATAAGTAGCTAGGATCTGCAGACACATAAGTATACCTGTAGGTGAGGAAAATTACCAACTCCGCTCATTTTCCAGGCTGCAATTGCAATTTGGGATCACAAAAAGTTCACCGGCCTCCCCATCACGATTCCAAGACACATTTAATATTCTCATTATTAAAAGCTGCATAGTACACACTTTCGAATCGTTATGTGCAACACCATTAAAGTAAGCTAGTCAAAGTTCAGTCTGATGGTGCTTTTAGACAGTACATTCTAGGAGTGATGTTACATTTGATAAAAGATATGAAATTCACATAATAGTTGGATATGAAGCTGAAAGAGTATCATAAATTGCAGTCACTAACTTGCATTCATCAAATATTCTAACCCTATCTACAGATTATCACAACAACTTCTAAACGAAGACTGGTCAATGGTTTGTCTAATAGCGCTCTGATTGCATTCGTGGATATTGATGGGAGATTAGAATTCCAAGTGTTTAACAATAAAGTATCCAACAGCTTCAGATGTGCGGTCTGAAAGTTCAAACGACAACCCTAAAATGGTTTCGTACTATACTACATACAGAAACAACCCAACGAGGACAGACAAAGAAAAGACAAACAGCAAACAATTTTATTTCATTCTCATCCTCAGACAGTTCACTTCTATGTGACTCAGATTGAACACATACAATTTCAACAAGACGAAACTCACAACTGAGAGGGTCAAGTAGGCAATCTACAATATCCCGTCTTTAAGCTGACATGGTGCAAATTTAGGCATTCGAAATATCACAAGATACGGAGAGCTCATTCAAATGAAAAGGAAAAAAGATCCTTGCTTTACAACATTATTTCAAGAATTTGGATTGACCCACCTCTGATCTATGTGAATTGCACGTCATGTTAATGTTAGCAACCATTTCTAACTATAGAGAATTTAAACCCTGTTAGAGTCAGCCAAGAAAACAAATACGCTCCAGTAAGATTAAAAAAAAGACCAATTCACCTGAACATAGGGCTTTCCACCGACGCTGCCTGGTCCTCCGAACCCGACGCCCCCGCCGCGACCACAGCGGCCCCGTCGCCCTTCTCCTTGAAGCTGCTCCACAGCCGCCGGCACACGGAGAACGCCGACAGAGCGCTGAAGGCGAGCCAGAGCCGGCGGGCGCCCAGCCCGGGCGGAAAGGTCCAGAGCCACCGGGCGCGAAGCCGGCCGCGGAGGCCGAGGAAGACAAGGCCCGTCCACCGCGGCCGCCACGACCACCCGATGAGGAGCCCGATCATGACGGCGACCCATATCGGGACGGCGCAGATGAGGACATCGAGGGCCGCCTCCGCCACCGCCGGCCGCCGGATCAGCTCGCGCCACCAGGACCACCCCGCCACCTCCGCCGCCATCCTGCCGCCAACGCGGCACCGCGCCCGGCCAATGTAAGCCTACGCAGGTCCCCTTCCACGTTCTCCGGAGGGCGAGCCAACATGGAGAGACGCCGCTGCAACGGCGAGCCAACCCGAGCGGAGGAAACCGAGGAGGGAGGTCGGTAGGATTGTGGCGGTGGGTTAGGAAGATAAACAAAGTTAAGCAAAGCGAAGTCGTTTGCAATACGGCGCAATACGCCGAGATCCTCAAAAGTATCGGAATTTTGGATTTGCAGTTTTGCTGCCTCTAATCTGTTTAATTTAGGAAAAACTTCCTCTGATCTCTGTATATAATAACTCTATATAATTTCACTTTTATTTGAAAAGAATTTATGAACATTTTTTTTCAAAATATTTCAATAGTGAGCTTTTTTCAAATAAAAGTGAGATTACAAGGGAGTTTACAAGAATTAAAGAGAAAATTTCTTAAATTAAGCAGATCGGAGGGGACAAAACTAAAAAATCTTAAAATTTTTTAACAGCCATTTGAGTAAGATATTTTATAAGCTGGCTACCAAGATTTGTTCGTTAAAATTTAATCTCAAAAATTTTGGTCTGAATGGGGTGAGGTCCACACTTCAATTGTTCTTCAAAGGTTTCCTTCTTTTAACTTTGTTTGAAGAGAAATACTCGTGATTTTTACTTTTTAGTCTCTACAATTATTCAATATTTTCTTATTAATTCTTACAATCTTTTATTATTTTATTAGTCAATTACTTAAAATGTCTCTAAAAGGTCCCTCAACCTCTTTTAAAAACTCTTCTGGAGGACCTTTAGGAACGATTTAAAGATTGTAAGGGTTTCAAGGAAACATAAAGATTGCAGGGGATTATAAATAATATTAGAAGATTACAGGGATGAAAAAAGAAAAATCCCTTGATCAGACAGCAGCAAGGGTGCCATACGTGCTTGGATGTGCAGCATAGAGACTGACTTGAGGTTAGGACCGTCGATGAATATCTAAGTTTCGATTATGTGCTCCGTTTCTGTTTTTATTAATAGATACGGAACTCCGTTAAAGACCACCCGTTAAGTTATAGGAAACGGAAATAGATTTCCGATAGTTTTAAGAGTCGGAAACGGAAACACTCATTTCTGCATCCGCTAATCCGTTTCCGTTTTTGAATAATCATGTACCTTATATATATATATATATAACAGTGAGAATAACTCTTGATAGTTTGATAAAAGAAAGGCTATAGTAAAAAGTTGAAAACTTTTTAACATTTTAATATAACTTTATGGCACATGTTTGTGTATATTTATATGTAAATTTAGATTGATAAATAAAGTAGATTTTAAAATTCAAAATTCATATATTATTAATTTTTATATATATTAAAACTTTGTAGGTTTAAAATTTTTAATTACTAAAAGAAAGTTTACAAAAAGTGAATAGTAATAGTGATTTTAAATATCTTCTTAATATAGCGATGATGACAACGGAAACTTCCGTTTACTTCCGTTTTTGTTTCCAATTTCCAATTTAAAAGCGGAAATAGATGCGGAAACGGAAAAACTCACTTCCGACTCCGTTTCTGTTTCCGATAAATCTTATAGGAAATAGAAGCGGAATGTGCCATTTTCGTTTCCGTCTCTGACCTGTTGACAGCCTTACTTGGGGTGGACTATCTCGAGGTGTGTATATTTTTTTAAAAAATATTACACTTCCCCTAGTTGCCACTTGATCAAAGTATGATCAGATGATAGCTAAAGGGGATTGCAATTCATGTGGATTTGCAATGCCTCCCACTCCCAGCAAGCATTCTTCTCGTTGAGAACCAATCGCATGCCTCAGTGATGGAATTGGTTGAGTAATTAGGTTACCTAATATGATCTTTTTGATAAAGTAATTACAACTTTAATAATCTTTATTTTCAAAATTTATAAAAAGAATGGTTAATGTAGATTTTTCAAATCTTTTCAAAGTTTTGATTTTCTATGCTAAATAGGGAAATTATGTTTTTTTTAATTTAAAAAATAAAAAGGGTGCATAAGTCTCAAAATTAGACTATTCAGTTGGCCTCTGTTGCTACTGTATATGTACAAATACTTTGTTGACTGTTAGAAAAGACGGAGTAAGTGGTTTTGGTTTTCAAAAGACTTTTCAAGAATATTTATATCTGCGTAGTTTATTCAGAAAGTAAAAAGCTTGCATTGCACATTACATATTTCTATGGTGGCCTTGAGTTCAAACCTTAATTAATTTCAAATGATGTTTTATCAAAAAATGTAGTGATTAATATTAGGTCGATCTATTGTGGATGAATTTTTTGTCATAAAATCACATCATCTTTTGGTGTCTTTCTTTTTCTAAATATGATTACAGAATAAAGAAGAAATCACAAAGATATTATAAAGAGTGAAATTATTAAAGGTGACAAATATTCATAGAACTACCCAAATACTGGGCTATATTTGTTTATTTGGTGATGTGTTGCTTTGAAATAAAGTGAGATGAAAAGTAGCCTATGCTTATATGGAGACTTAAGTGCTACCAACCTTTGCAAGAATGAATACAGCAACACATGTAGCAAAATCAAAAGTAACAAACTTACATGTCTGTTTCTTTACTCCTACCCATCCTATCCCCCTCTTATGAGGCTTCATTTGGTAAAAATTGGAATTCAAATTCAATATATTTAGATTTGGCAGGAATCTAAAAAGTGGCAAAAAAATTTCAAATGAAAAAAATAGAGTTGATTCAAAAAAAAAATCCAAGTTTGGACTCATATTGAAATAGACACCTTTATAGATTTCTCCCCATATTCCATGAAAACAGGATAAGAGATAAGTCTCCATATTCTTGTGCACCATTCCTTACTATTTTTCACCTTTACCCGCAAAAGTGATATTCACATAAGGGAATGAAGAGTACATTTGTCTTTTGATATTGTCCCAAATTTGCCTTTTGGCTCCCATTTGCAACTGCTAGTGACAACTGCTCAAATTGCACATATATACAGGATGTGAAGTAACAGAAAGCTAAATGACATAAAGAAATGGAGGAAAGGATATAGTAAGAAGAGTAAATGAGTAATATGCTTAACATACACACACTATTAATAAAAAGAATTGTACATCAAATGTTCCAAGTGTGTGAAAGATGTATTAATGATTGCGATGATGATTAAGAAACATGCAATGCACAAGTAGTAATACACTTTAATCGAGCTTCTGCATCGAGTGTTGAGGGAATCATCTATACGTAAAAGACAAAACCTACTGGTGTTTCCATAAAATTCAAAACCCCACAAGTATAAGGTTTTGTGTGAAACTCTGCCTGTTGTGACATCTAATATCATAGACAGTTAACTAATAATAAGGGGGTTGTGGCAGGTTTGCAATAATTAGGGTTGTAAACCGGAAGAATATGGATACGGAAACATGTGTTTCCGTTTTCTGAATTTGATAATGATAATCTGTTTTCATTTTCGATTCCGATAAAATCAAAAAGTGTATTTTTCATTTCTGTTTTCGATTTGTTTCCGATTCCAATATCGGAATCGGATATTATTTTCAATAATTATCGAAAATTTTTAATTTCTTAATTTATTTGTTTAAAACATATAGAATGAGACCTAAATATAACCAATACATCTTAGTATATTAGATAATAATCAATAAGATTAAAACACAATGAGTGTAACCATGTATCTATAAAGTTACATTTAAATTTTTTTAATGATAATAGGAATCGGAAATCGGAAAACGGATACGGAAATAGGTGCTTCCGTTTCCGATTCCGATAATTATAGGGCGGATAATTTTTATCGAAAATGGATATTTTTTTTCAGTAACAGATCGAAAAATCGAATAATCGATTTCTGACAGACCTAGCAATAATCATAACTCAGTTCCTTTAGAGACACTTTGAGCACATTATATGGTTCCTTTCAAGACACTGAGCCTAAAATGTGCCTTGTTGGAAAGATTTTTGCTAAAATAGAGCTTGGTTACTTAAAGCTGGAGATGCCACTAATGACTAAAAGACAATATCAACTGAATATTGAAGGTCATTTTTTCAACTAAAGAAAATGAAGAGTTTAGTTCAGCTGTAAGACAATTCATGATGTGAGACACAACATGCCACAAATCCATTATATAATATCAAAAGATAATAATGCAGGATAAGGAGAGTAGACTGATAAGAATTATAAGAAATGAATACTAGTATATTAAACTTAAGGACCATGTAATGCTTTGTGATGGACGTTGCCAGAATGTTAATGCAAAGTTAAGCATAAGAACAAGGATTGTATGTCATACTGCAAGAAATAAAGCATCCAAAAAAACATTATTTCTCTTCCCACAGGTCTAATGTGCGCCTAAATATTGTAAAAGAAGTAAGATGTCATTAAGCATTTTCTTTAAAAGATCAAAGGAAGAAGCAAATAAATTCTTCTCCCATAGTTGTCATGACCTCAGAAAAACATGGTCAAGAAAATGGGTAAGTAAATTGTACAATCAGACAAAAATTTCAAATCGATGATTGGTCTAAGTACAGGAGCAAACAATAATAAAATTAATTAATTTTGATATTATTAGTTATTATTAAAAAATAATATCAAAATAATAGTCTCATGGGATATTGATAACTAATTTTGATATTATTAATTATTATTAAAAAATAATATCAAAATAATAGTCTCATGGGACATTGATAACTAATTTCGATATTATTATTATTATCTCTCTTTCTCCTCTATCACATTTTTATCTCTCTCTATTAATATTTTTATATCCTATTTTTCTATCCCCTATTATTATTATTATTATTATTATTGTGGTTGTTATGTTATTGTTGTTGTTGCAATCTCTTGGAATAATATGATTTTTGATGGGGTTCATCGAGTTGTCAGATCCGAAACATACCAAATGAAAAAGAAAGAAATTTTATTCACATAGGCGTCATGGATCTTAGTTTTAACGACTCTATCTCATGGGGGACATGCATGATTGGGTCTAAAATCCATTTGAGATCCATATTGACTGTTTGCCAGTAATCTTTTTCTGAGATCTGATTAGTATACTTTAGCAAATAAAAGCGAGGAACTTTGATGCATTATCCTGTTGCTAATACATGCTTTATTGTTGTGGTATCATCTAAGAACCAAAAAGGATATCTGTTAAACACTTTGAATGCTTAAATTCAAGTATACATTCAAAAGAGACTGATTAAATATCGAAAAGGATATTCACATGCATCCTTATCGCTTATTGGCCCAACTATTAATAGACTCATTTGATGGTGTATCCTTGTTTTGTTGGACATGGTGGCAATTTGAGCTATTAGACACTTCATGTTACAATTATCACTTGGTGGATATGCATATGTGAAATATTGTTATTGGATCTCTATATGTTAAGCATATTGATTAAATCCATTGAATCTCTAATAAGACCTGATAGTGGGTTATAGTAAGCATTCTTGTTACGTTTTCATTATCCTCGAGAATGAGGTGTAAGGATACTGAATACCATGCATCCTTCTTAGATGTTAGTATATAATATCCTTTAAAGATCTAAATGGACAAAAGGCTATCTAGAGTATTTTTGCTGGTATGTTGATGAATCAGGCGTAAGATCTATGACATGTCTTTCAAATCATACATGTTTAATGATTGACTTGGTTGTCAATATTCTTTTTATTGATATCCTTTCTATATCCTTAAGGATGTAAGTGGATATACACATGGATTCACAGGCCCATTTAGAGCTATTTTCTTTAGCATGATAATCTGATGAATTTTTTTTTTTCCCCGTCATATAGCATGTTGGATATGTATGGATGAAATAAAATGAAGTTCTTGTGTTACTACACAGAGTTGTCTACCCTATTCTCCACTCTTCATGAGAAATGGGAAACTGTGGCCTTCAGTTCTAATACAAGTATGAGAGGAAGAAGCTTAAGAGCTTCACCTAGATCACTTGTAAACTCCGGCTTTTTGAAGAACATTGGATCTTATCAGGAATAAGACGGTTGACCATGCTTCTGAATTCCCCATTTTTTCACAATGCAAAGCACTTAGGCCATTGCAACAGGGAAAGAATTTAAGAATGAATTGATTGTAAAGAGTGGGAAATCTATACAACTTTGACTTTGGAAGTGTAGTAGACTATAAAGGATATCATAGACTTGATAGAGTAATATTAATTACATTGCATATAGTGCCAAGTGATTGACGTATTGTGTTAAGTTTTCATGATTATGATATAGACATCTGCACGCATATCTTGATCATGAATATGATATTGTTATGTTGTTGATCTTATTCGTAGCATTACAATATATAAGTTGCTGTTTTGAGTGGGAATTTAGGTTGGAAGAATCTATTTGTTCTCACCTAAGACTAAAAGTTTGCTCAGACTAGAGTAAGTTGTGATATTAATTGAACATTTGTATTGTAGATGATGATTATGAGCATAGCGAAAATTTTTATTCTACATATTGTGATCAATTATCATTAACTTAGCTTGTTATTTGCTGCAAAATATTAGATATGTGTTATAAAGATATGTGTTCACTTATGTCTCTACATAGCTTACTTTCATGATGGCGTTTAAGATATGTCATAGCTAATCTTGAATTAACGGGTAATATTGAACCATGACATTTTTGACTTTTGGTAGTCAAAAGTTAAGTACATCCTTGGGATTAAGAGACTTTGGTAGTCTCAGCCATACAATGTTTGATTATGAAGATAAAATGCTACTAGAGTAGAAGAGATCAGGAATTTATTTAGTGATGACTCACATAATGATGTTGAGTTATATGCAAGATAACCTGATATGTGAAGTTGAGCATGTAATTCATAGCTCATGAGAGATGACTTGCCTAAGAAAGGATTTAGGACACGTTCTACACCATAATAAGAAATCTCATTGATTAAGTTTTAACTCTTAGAGAAGCAGTTAGACAATGAGGCAACATCATGAAAGAGATGTCAGACTTGATTGGATAGATTAAAAGGTGTAAGACACTCCTCAAATAGTGGAAACAAGTGTAAGCGATGATCCAATCTTTACTTTATGGTTGACAACACAATGAAAACATTAAATCTTAAGATCACATTTCTTGTCTAATGGTATTAGAAGGTAAGTGCGTAGAGACAGCTAAAATCTTCTACATAAGTTTTCATTGTTAGACCAAGATTGTATGGAACTATATGTTCCAAGTACAAAACAGGTAAAAAAAAAAAAAAAACTTCAAGAAAAGTAGATAGGTTGGACTACTTTTCATGAATGCCACGGCCAACCGATGTAGGGGAAACGTGGTGGATAGAGTATTAACCCATTCCACTTTCTTCATTTATTACGTTTTTCAGCCGTTTATCATCTATTGAATCTAGCTCATACTATGTGGATTGTAGATTCATGATACATAAACTATGTAGCTAGATACTAAGGAGCATTTGTGGATGTTATCGAAAATATACACGTGAAGTCTGAACCTAATTTCTATAGTGATTAATTCTTCTAGGCCTTAGAGATGTTTCGTACTTTCATGGTGGTGGCATTGATATTTGTTCTACACTGTGTGATATTCTTCGGGTTACAATTTAAGATGATCCTAAGAATTACATTGGTGATTGTTGTTATCTTCCTTAATGACATCTATGCTACTTTTATAGTTGTAGATGTGAACATTTACCATGCTAAACTAGGTGTATAGGCAAGAAGGGATGAATTGTTTTGTTAGAGAGGGCTTTCTAAGCTCACTCAATAAATTCATCTGTCTATGCATGAAATCCTGTATGACGAGAAAATGAACAAGAAAAACTATCTAGAAAAGAAACTAGAGTAGACACTCCATTGTGATACATCCATTCTAACATCTGTAGCTTAAGGACTATGAGGGCAAGGCATGCCTCATACTTAATCACATTTGTAGATGATTTCAAACACAATCTTATCTATCTAGTATCTCAAAAGTCAGAAGCATTGTATTGCTTCAAGCAATGCATATAGTTTAATGAAGATCAGTTAGACCAGAAAATAAAAAATTTAAGAATATAGACTGTAAATATGAACATCTATCTGAGCAATTTATGAAGCTCTATGATGAAAATAATGTCATGGAGTAATGACCCATGCTAAATGTTTGACAACAAAATAGTGTTCACAAAAAAGAAAAGAAATTGTATTGAAATAATTTAGTATCTGATGGCTCAAGAAACTTTAACATACCATTTGGATAATACTTTGTTGCTTGCTGCTCATATGCTAGTGTATGCCCTCTGAGTCAATTATAGATGAGAAGAAGTATAATATATTATATTCTTATAGAGAATGTATATCTTGATAGGGGTGAAGTTAGCAAGGATACTCATTTATATAAGATATGATAGATCCCATAAGTAGCGCACCTATTAAATTAGTTGAGGTACATAATTTTTTTGTGACCTTCTAATCTAAGTGGGAGCGACATCATATTGAATCAAGTGCTTTTAGTCAATCTTTCTTAGGCTGTGTTTGGCGGAACTTCCATTTAGAAGCACTTTTGTATTTTTATTTAGTTATTTTTTAAGGAAGTTATTGGATCTTGGAAGCCATTTATGTGGCATTTTACTTGTATTTTGACTTTCAACTAAAAGCTATAAGGAAAGAGTTTCTAAGATTAGATAAAAAGTGAAGTTGTTATGAAAGAGTTGACTTTTGTAACAAATCAAAATTAGTTATAACTTCTTCAACTCATTCTATATAAGAAGTGAAAATCAAAAGTAACTTTCAAGTAGAAATTTTGCCGAACACGCCCTTAGTTCGTGTTGCATGGCTGCTCTTGTTAATTTATTACATATCCACAGCTTGGCATGTAAGCTTGGAATCCCAACTTAGCGTAAGCAGGAACCCCTCCCACGTGCGGAGGTCCTCCACCACGCTCTTCTCTTCCCTCCCTTTTGCAAAGTGGAGGCTGAAAGAGAATTCCTTTGCTTGGAGATCTCAAACGCCAAGATATTTGTTCTATTTTTTCAAGTACATTCGTGATATGGGGGTTTTATCCTCTCACATCCGATGGAGATCTGCGGCTGTCACGCATCAACTAAGGCTTATGCCTGCCTGGTTCTTTCACCGGGATGTGTTAGCTAGGGCCCTTGTATGAGAACCGTCTTATTTTGAAAGGAAAAAACAGAAAGAAAAGAAAAGGCGAGATATGATGCTGACCTTTGATCTGTGGAATCCATATCTTGCACTTCCTTCCTCTCAGTAAGATTTTATTTGCTCCTTTCTCAATACTGGAAGGTCTGGAATAGACCTAGCTGAGGCAGATATAGATGCTAGAAGCCTATCAGTTGACCTCAAAATGGACGTAGCATCTAAGACTGATCCATGTTCTTATATTTAATACTCCTAGCCATGATTACAATGTCTAAAAAGGTTTCACAACTGTTAGTTTTTTAGGATGCATGGATGGGCATTCTTACAGGGGTACAGCTTATTGCAAGTGAAAAAGACGTCTTAGCTACTCGTGCAGAGTCCAATTCGGATCAGTCTTGGTCTTGCCAAACCATCAGATTCATAAACCTCTGATACTTGTATGTCGAATCCACAAATGGAGCTTCTCCTTGGATGGACCTTGAAAAGGTTTCACAATTCCACTTAAACACAGTTTAACTGTAAACAATATTGACACTCACATCAACTTAGTCTGGTCAGTGTGAAAGGCATGTGGATGGGAGAGAACATATCTTCTCAGTACGTGTTTGAACAGGAGTCCAACAGTAGCACTGGGAGGGAAAGGATCCAAATATTTGTAAAATTTTTGGATCATATAAGAGGTATTTTTGTAATATTTGACTCATTCTCTCTCTCAGTACTACTGGACTTCTGTCCAAACACGTATTAAGAGGATCTATGGAGGGTGTTGAAACTAGGAAAGTGGATTGTCCTCATGTTACCTGGCTCAAGAAAGAATCTCCACCTGCCCACTTACATATATATATATATATATATATATATATATATAAAAGCCCCAGCTATAGAGAAGAGAACACACTACACGCTAGAAGCGTTTGTTCAAGTGCATCCCCTGCCCTCCCTCTTCTTCTCTCGATTACCCTTCCCTCCCTCTCCCACTCCCTCCCCTTCTCCCTCTGCTTATTCCACAACCCGCCCAACCTATATCGTATCTTTTTATCTTTGTTTGTGTCTCTCCCTCGTGCAATATTATTTCCCGAGCTGCATGGCGTGTTCTCCGGTCCAAAGCTGCGAGGGATGTTGTCTGGTTCGAAACCATGCATGGTGCAAAGGCCGCAAGCATGAAGAGAAATATGAATGGTTCCGGACCAGGCTTCATTCCTCACTGCTCTTGAAACCACTCTTCTGTTCCTTCCATGGATGCAGGTACATCCGCTGCTCGAAGGATTGAGTTCCCCGTAGAGAGCGATGAAAGCAAGAAAGGTCTCCTTCTTCCTCTCAGGTACTTGTAGATTAGTTTCGACAAGGGAAAGAAGCTAAAAGCCTAAAACAAGGGAAGAAGAACCTGAATGCTTCTGACTTTGCCGTTTGTTTGCTTGTCTTTTTGACTGCGTGCAAGAATCCTCTCATTGCGTTTAAATCCCTCTGATTGGTGTAGATAGTTCGGTTTTTCCATGTTTACCAAACTGAGGGTGACATCTCAGAAGAGCTAGACTGGGGTGCGTGTGAAACCCATGACTTCCATGGAGATGCTGCTTTTGTTAATCTGGACTTAGCGTTTTGAACAAGCATTTCAATTTTATAGGCTTTTGGCTTTGTTTCCTGAGCATCATGTCGTGTGAAGCTTTTCTGGTGCAAGATTCCAGGGTTCCTTATTCTTTCACTGTGTGAAGATGTATATGCTCAGAAAACATAACTTCTGATTGCCACTTTATGCAATTCTGGGGAGGAAGAGAAGGGACTTGAGAAGCGACCATGGGATGTTAAAGTGAAAGCTGACCCACCTTTAGATACCTTGCTTAGAATCACTGCATGATACCAAGGAAGGCATGTCTGTGATCAGACAAGATGTTAGAGACTGGATGGTCATGAGAGGAGACTAGGAAAAAGACATTACCAGGAGACGAACAGGGTGACATTTAGATGTTATATCACATGCAAAAGAGGCATATCAGCTGACCACACTAAAAATCATGAAATTTTCTAGGGATTTTTTTTTTTTTTGGTTAATTACACCCCACTGCAGCTATCATTGGATATGAAAATTAACCATGGACGCGATTCTCAAAAAAACATTTATTTAGTTGTGAAAAAAAATGATTACGAGGACAACAGTAGGCTGGGATCAACCCTAATCCAAACGCATGTCAAGTCAGCGTTGAACTTGATTCAGTCCCAAGCTTTAAACTTGATCATTTTGAATTTGTGTTAATTAAGGTCAGGTTGGGGCAATCCTATCTGAACCGAGAGACGCTGTGAGTTGAGTTTATGTCAAGATAAGATCTGGACCTTCTCTACTCTCAAAGACAAAGGGTGAATGAGGCATAAGATTAGAGGTATTTGTGAGTGGGGACAAATTAAGGTCTAAAAGATCAGGAAGTCTAACTAATCTAGTTCTCTAACCAAACCCAATACATGCAAAGTCTGACCCAGTGACTGGATACTTAACATGGATTTAATGCAGGCACTAGTGAATGGTGGAGGAGAGCATGAAGCCCCCTTGGAGTTCTATCATGGGGTGGGAAATTTATGATTTGGTGGCACATCGAACCTCTTGAACTAAATTTTTGGGGACATTTTAATTAGGACATGTTTGATAAAATTTTTAATTGAAAGTTGTTTTCGACTTTTACTTTATATTGAAGAAGTGGAATGAGAGTGGTTATGAGTATAATCAATTTTATTTGGTTACAAAAGTAACCGCTTTCCCACCAACCTCACATTTTCCTTAATTATAGAAACTTCAGTTTGTAACTTTTGATTAGAAGTCAAAACGCAAACAAAATACTGCATAACAAACTTCTAAAATCTAATTTCTTTCCTTGAAAATAATTAAGTGGAAGTGCAAAAGCACTTTCAATCGGCAGCTAGCTGCACCAAACAAGGCCTTACCTAGCTTGGGTTTTCCTTCATCCACTCCACCTAGTTCCCACCAAGGTTTGAAAGAGACCTTAAAAAGATGTTGTGGTTTAGCCCCTAAACCTGCCCCCACTTGTATTTGAGTTGTCTTACAAACCATAGCCCTGCTTTGATACCATCTTACAAATCACAAGATTCAGGTGTTGAGTTTGAAGGAGCCTAAGATCATAAGTACTTGCCACAACTGAAATTAACCGATGTAAAACTATTATATAACCGCTCAAACAAGTTGGAATTTTAAAAGTTTACGTGAGGTTAATCTCCGGCCTTCTTGTAGCCTTAAACCATGCAGGCTAGCACAATGGTGAGATTCTTATGAAGTTACTAACAGCCAGCAATGTGTTCATTCAACTCTCTCGGTCGACCATTTCGATGGCCACTTAAAGGGGCTAACAACGATCCCTGTGGCAAATGGTTCTAATGGCCCCAATTTGCTCTAGACTCAACTTTTAACTTTCTTAGATTAGAAATACATTACTTTAGTCTCCAAGATCAAGAAAATCACCTTAGATATGTTTCGAGAGCTTTTCAAAGGCTTCTCAGATCAAACTGTTATTAAACCAATAACTGGGTAGGACGGTTGATTTCATCCTTTAACCTTTCTTTGGGAGGTCATAGATTGAAGTTTCTTGGAAGTCAAAACTCTCTTTGTTGTTGTACCATAGGTATGTTGCAAGATTGTATCTCCAGGTATATGAAATTACTTTTCTGTAAAATCGGCTTGAGTCCAAAATTCCATGTATCACATAGAATTTTTTATTTAATATTAGACTTTGTCCGGATTCTAACCCTAATCTCCTGTACATATATATATATATATGTATATAATTGGGCCAACTGACCCACTTTTCACTTTTCGAAATCAAACTATTGTTGTGGCCTGGTCATCCAAAGAACATTCCCAGGATCAGCAATAACTTTACAAGCCTCAGACTGGCTATGCCAGATCAGTACCTACCAGGATTTCAGCTACGACTTTCTTCACAAGCCTCAGACATGGCATGTCCATTTTGCACTGTAAAGGGACTCCGAAGGGCTTTGGTCAGTAATGAGTGTTGATTGGATGAAAATTTATTTTAGTATGACTTACATTATAAATGGCTTCCATAGGGGGTCGATATTTTCAGTAGAACTTTAATTAAAAACTTTCTAATCATGAACTATCTGAATTGATGTGCTGCTAGCCATTAAAGAATAAGATTGATAGCCATTTAATAGTACGATGATCCAATTAAATAACAGGATTTCAACGCGACCATAGCTTTCCAATTCACTTACGCTCGGTCATAGTGTTTGGCAAACATTACCAAGTGCTCGAGGTTCTACTCTTTGATCATCCTCCTAGTCTCACGTGCTGGGCCTATGGCCTATTCAGCCCATAAGGGCATATTGCAAATTACCAAATTCTGGTGGTAGTGGTGGCAAAGCTAAGTGACTTTGGCCACAAGCTACAACAGAACACACGTTTCTGTTTAAGAGAAGAGAAGTGGGTTGAGGCTGGTGGTACTGTTCCTTCAACAGAGTGGAGTTTTTTTTTTTTTTTTCTTTTGGCTGCCCCACCTTCGTGCGGCAGTGGAGAAGAGCAGTGTCGAGTTTGGATTTTCTCCTTGCAGGCTGCGGAGAAAAATAAGAGAAAAAGAGAAGAAGACAGAGGCTACTTGATAAGCCGTTTACAATCATTCGACCAACTTTCTCTTCACATATTCGGCCAGATTTACAGTGTGTTTCTATGGTCGTGGGAAGAGTTTGTCTTTATTGTGCACGGTGAAATAATCTATGTATTCTTAATTTTATCTTGTGGTTGTTACTTGAATCTTGGGCAAAAGACTCCGAGATTTGTACGTTCATTATTTTCATAGTGAAATTATTTCTCCAACTTGTCTCGTGGTTTTCCCCCTTCGCGTTAGAGGAGTTTTTCACGTAAATCTTGATGTTCCATGGGATTGTTTGGTTGTGCGTATTCCGTTTTTATTCTGTTGCATATTTCGGCTTGCTAGTCGTTAGTATTCGAATTTTTATTTACCTACAACTAGTATCAGAGCGAAATTCAAATTTATTATTTGAGTACGAACTTGGAGACTGACATTATTTCTCTTTTCCGCATGATCAGTTTGAATGGAAACCACTGGATGATAAGGAAATCAAGAATGGAGGATCTCTTATATTGTAAGGATCTGCATGGACCTCTACAAGGAGATAGTGCAAAATCCGCAACGATGAAAAATAATGAATGGAAGATGTTAGATCGAAAAACGGTTAGATTTATTTGGCAGTGACTGGATGATAGTGTCTTTCATTATGTTTCCACCGAGAGTTCTGCATGCTCTCGTTGGAAAAAATTAAAAAGTCTTTATGAGAGAAAGACGACCGACGATAAGGTTTTCTTGATCAGAAAACTTGTGAATTTGAAATATAAAGCGGGTGCTTCTATTGTTGAACACTTGAATGAAATGCAGAATATTATTAACTAGTTATCCTCTATGAAAATGTGTCTTGATGATGAGTTGCAGGCATTGTTACTTCTCAGTTCGTTGCTAGAAAGTTGGGAGACGCTGGCGGTTTCCCTTAATAATTTTACGCTAGATGGTGTTGTCACTATGAGTCAAACAACAAGCAGTTTGCTGAACGAGGAGTTGAGGAGGAAGAATTCAGCAACCTCCCAAAGTGACTCACACCCACTTGTCTCAGAGAATAGAGGAAGGTCAAAATCCAAAGATAGAGGCAATTCTCACAGGAGAAGAAGCAAGTCAAGATCAAGAAAATATGTTGTCTGTTATAACTATAATTAGAAAGGACAATACAAGAATCAGTACAAGCAACCCAAGAAGAACAAGAAAAAGGAAAAAGAAGTGGAGAATACAGAATCAAAAGAGAATACCACAGCCACAGTGCAGAGTAATGATTATTTGATTTTGTCTACTTATGATGACATTTTTTCTTATGTGTGCTAGGATCTAGAATGGGTGATTGACACGGGTGCTTCTTGTCATATTACACCACGGAGAGAGTTCTTTGCTAACTATAGAACTGGAAATTTTGATGTTGTCAAGATAGACAACCAGGGCACAACAGTTATCATAGGCATGGGTGACATCCACTTACAAACTAACCTTGACTGCAAGTTGTTGCTCAAAGATGTGAGACATGTGGCCGACTTGAGGCTTAATTTAATTTCAGTTGGAAAGCTAGATGATGAAGACTTTGATATCATACTTCACAGAGGACATTGGAAGTTCAGTAAAGGTTCACTTATTGTACTTAGTGGAAAGAAATGTCATACCTTAGAAAGTGAGTTTTAGATGGCCCATTGTGTGTATATGGATGGAAGACCTATTTTAGAAAGTTAGAGGGTTGGATTGTAATTCATATAAGATTCTTATACGGGGGGGTGGGGTGGGGGTGGGGGGGGAGAGAGATGCGAACCATTCTTCTCTTCTCTTCCTCAAACTCTCTCCTATCTTTCCTCTCACTCTTTTTTGGCTCTTAGTGGTGATGGAAGTTTGCATGTGGATGTAAATGCTTGGAGGTGGCTCTTGGAGGCATCCATGGCATTGGGAGACTCATTTGAAGGCTCTAAGTAATGTTATTGAAATTCTCATGGAGGAAGAAGCTCTCTTGAAGGTGAAATTCATAAAAGTTGTTGGATTTCTTCTTCTTCATTTTCTTGGCTTGTATTGGTTCTAAAAAGACCCTTTGAGATGGTGGAGTTCAAGTTCTAAGGTAGGGTGATGATTATATTGGGTTCTTCGAAGATCTATATACAACTTTAGTTTTTCCTATATGCATGTGCGTTTAAGAGGATTTTTGTGCATGTATGACCTAGATTTGGTGTCTCATATGTTGTTATTAATGTTTAGACTTTTGTTTTGCAAAAGGAATATAGACGGGAAGGTTTTACATGAAGTTTTGTATGCTAGGTGTGTGCAGTGCGAACCTGATTTTTAAAGCATGAGAGAGTTAATGAATATGAATTATTGGCTTTATAAGTTGACATGCACGTTATACATTTTGTGCCTTGACATGTCCAGAACCTCCCCTTAAAATTTCATGAGATTTGGTGAAGAATTGAGTGAGGTCCACTCTCATCTTTATGGGTATAGAGTTGACTATGAAATCTGACCAGTCAATGGGTTTCTTGGCCACAATGACTTAATAAATGTATGGATTGACTTGTATATATTATATTTTGTAGATAATATATAGATATTCAAAATCTATGAACAATTTTCGGATTGGATGAGTCATTTTTGAATGCCATGAGTAGAAAGTTAGAGTTCAGTTTCAACAAACTAAATTCAGAATTGTTCTATGAGTATCCAAGACAAAGCTGCTGCACATGATTCCCATAATGAAATATCTTCAAATTTTTATATGTGAATACTAATATATGAATTCATGTCACCACCAAATTTTATAGCAATTGGTTGATAAATTAAGGAGACATGCTCCAATCTTCATAGGTGATGGGTTGTTCACAGTTTTTCTGACAGATTGAAGAATTTATGTCTAAAAACGTCTAAATTTTGTTTGAAGTGTAGAGTGCACATTTAACTTAAAATTTATATATGTGATTTATGACATATTAATGCATGTCTCCACCAAATTTTATAGTATTATGTTAAGAAATCATAGGGATATGCTCTCATCTTCATAGGTGATGGGCTGTCCACAAGTTTCCTGATAGAGTAGCAATGTTTGATTTAATATGTACTCAATTCTTAATAGGTTTAGTTGAAATTTGGATATGTTGTTAGTGACATATGTTTCAAAACACCTACAAAGTTTCATTAAATTTGGATCTCATTTGATATACATTTGATCCTTTGAAAGTTGGGTGATTTTACTGAACTGTTGAGAAAATTGCACAGAGTACAATTTGGTGTCCTGTGTAACCAATTTACCCAGAATACCTTGATTTGAAGCTAAAGAGTGTGGTTTCGGCCTATGAGCCTGAACTATGATGTTAGGCGATGATCTTCTATGTGACCCACTATGATGACAAGGAATTACATATGTATTTCTATGGTGATTGTAGTTAATTGCATTGCATAAGTGTATTAATAACTATTATAATTGTTCTTTATAAAAAAAATATCTATTTTCTTGTGTAGAATGTTAATTACGTTCTTACATAATTGTATGTTTGAAATCATGTATCGGATGGAGTTTCCTATTCACTCGTACATCGTATGACTTTGTGTATGTGGACACAAGAGCAACGCTTCCACTAGTTGTATCCGTTTGCCATTGGGCCTGATGTAACCCAAAATGTCAGGATTACAGCCTTACGGGTGTTATCCCATTCACCCTTTGACCTGATATAAGCCCTAGAGGTAAGGGTTACGGGTTGTCCCTGTAGCTATGGTTTGAGTGGTGTTTGCTAGTCTCCAGGGCCCTTGTGTAACGCCTTGGCTAAGTGTGGAGGGAAGTCCGGTCGATAGGACAATGGTTTTAACTACTTGCGTGCACACTTGATTGGGTGGTGATGACTCACTAATCCTAATTAGTCCTAGTTGGACTCATTGCCTCAACCTAAAGTGTTCAAAACTTGTACGGGTGGACAGGCATGCGTGTTGGCTGAGTTGTAAGATGCTATTAGTACGCGCTCGGCTGTGTGGTGCTAGTGGACAGTATGACCTCGTAACTCCGAGGCTAGGTTGTAGGACCTTCTGTGGTCATTGTGCCGGAGCAGTGTGACTGCCTGAGTGGCTGGACGGTCCTAGCGGGGTTTGTGGTTTGTGTATGTAGTCGGGTTGTTGCTTGTGGATTAGAGTGTCGAGTCTAGTTGCTCGAGTTAGTTTGGAGCTGTGTTTACTACTGGTGGTTTCTTCCCTTTGACTTTCACCGTTGTAGTTATAGTTTTACTGCTTTTGTTTATAACTTTCCCTTACTTCTGGGTTTGCTTAATAGTGTTTTCGGGAGGTGGAGATTGCGTGATCCTTTTTTAGCCTGATTCTAGTGTGGCTCACTCCCTAATTTTTCATGTATGAAACTTTCAACGAGCGTAGGCATGTAGTTTCCTTCTCAGTGTGTGCGCTAGCAACTATCTCAGTTTCAAGATATACCCCCGATATAATTGTACTTTTTCTTTTGCTTATACATATTTATATTCCTGTGGACCATGTATTTGTTATTGGACTGTATACGGACATTGATGTTATATTTCTTGCTCATTTGTATATTTATTTTGGTATGTTAGATTGTTATATTTAGCCATGTTTAACACTCACTTCTCTAGACGTATAGTTTGAGATCCGGGTGTAGACCCGAAGGTAACGATCTAATACTCAAGCTGCGCCGGTTTTCAGACCGAGGAACCGGATCGTTACACTCTTCCTCCTGTAAGGATTCAACTCCAGAGTCATGACTTATCGATGAGTTTTATGGAGGATCGATTTAGAGGTAGTGTGACCTACATTGATAGTGCAATTTATGTAGGGAGTGGTAAAATTGATACTGGACTGACCAAATGTAAGTGTGCCTATAATTGCAAGTGTTTTGTAAAAACACTGCAAGGTAATGAGGACAGAAATTCTTTTCCTTCTCCTGAGAGGATAATTGGTTACCTTTGCAAGATTGTTTTTTTACCTCACAGTTGCTCAAGCATTTTGCCATTGTTTTTCTTTCCCTTGCAATAAGCATTTTTGCCACCACCTTGTGAAAGATCAATGTTATGCTGAGAGCTAATCAAAGTATTTTTTCAAATTTCATTACATCTGGTCTATTGCAGTTGATAATTGTGGTGATGTTACAACTACAATTCCTTACATAAAAAATACAAGATTATGCCTACTTAAAAAAGGTGCATAGCAGTGAGGTTAAAGGTTGCTTCTGTGAAATCCAAGAAGAGGTTTAGCAATTCTATTTCAATTTTTTTTTTCTGAAAATAATAAGATAATTATTTTTTCCTAAGAATAATAGTTAAAATTTTAATTTATCAAGCTAGTAAAATTTTGATTCTTCATCAGCTTTGGCCAACGACAATCAGACAAGTCAGTCTGCACTTTTCCCAGAAAAGTTGTAGTAATTAAACTAATCAAGGGATGCTTCATTTAACGTAGCTGTAGTGTGCTATTTTAGATCAGATCCAAAATGACAAATCATGATAGATCCGGATCTTGTGCTTCGGATCTAGATTAACATCTTAAGTGATCCGACCCATTGACACCCTTAATCTTCAAAATCATGGAGACCAAGCGGAGTGCAATCAACTCTTAGATTGTATGGAAGACGGGTAGAGGAAGCCTCTTGGACAAGTATTCTAATAAAGAGCTAGCTGAGCAGATTCATAGGGAAGAGGAGGTGGTGTTGGAATTGAAAGGAGTATTTGCCAATCCCTGGTGTTAAGAATTTGAAGAGAAAGAAGGTATTCTAATGGTGGCAAGTTGGTAACATAATGTCTGGCCGCTGGTGCTCCATATGGTCGGGAGACCATCTGCTGCATTTCTTTCCTCATCTCTGTTAATCTCCAGTCCAGCTCCGGAGTGGTTGAGGTAACGGCCGAACGCCCTTCGGCCTCGGTCGGATGAAATCCGAACGAAGCATTGTCCTGCTCCGTCATAATATGACTGGCGCGAGGAATTCGGCCTTACGGCCCAAATGGTTCGCTGCGCGCCGAAGCTGCTTTGTTGTGAAATGCCCGCGAGGGTGTTGGTTGTCCCTTCGCATGCTGAGTAGCAGGGCAGTATTGAGGAAGAGGCAGTACCTGCTATGCGGGCTGATTCAGCAACCCCATGTGCTGGACGATAGCAGATACCATATCCCGCAACAGTGCCAAAGAAGTAACAGTAGCGGCTAGTGTGGCCACTTGCTGTTGGAGTTCCTCCACTCGACCGTCCCTGGGAGCGAGGGGCTCCAGTATTGCTGGGAGGACGGAACCTTGCGGAAGGACGGACGGAGCACCTTCGGCGTAGAGTGACTACGCCGGAGTCGCTCGCGTCTCCGCCTTGTCTTGGCCGGATCGTCTGGTCACTAGTCGATGAGACATGGCTATAACGCTTGAATTCCCACAGACGGCGTCAAGTGATGTAGCCGAAGCTATCACTAATGAATTCCGAAGGCAGAATCCGGATGTGAATCGAAAGACCAGTTGCCGAAGCCGGCCGGGACGAAGAAATTGGCGAAGAATGCAGCCGAGTCTCCTACGGGAGGAAGAGACCAGTCAGCGAGGGTCTTAGATTTCGGCCCAGGAGAACCCCCTCCGATGGTTAAGTCAGCTTCTGAAGAAGACTTAATTTAGAAGGAAGGAAGAAGAAGCTTGAGTACTTAAGGTGTACCTTTTCCACAATGAATAGCCTTCCTTTTATAGCAGAGGATGGAGGTTCTCTTCTTGTAGCAGCCGATATACGACTATTTTGGGGTTTGAGAGGAAATTGCTGAAATACCCCGTTAATAGGCCGATGGCTAGATAGTAGTTAACAGGAATGGGCCGGGTCCATTTCGGCCTACTGTTTGTTATGACTGGGCCGAATATGGTTGTTAATAGAGCCCATCGCTTGGGCCGAATCTGTATCATTTCAATAAGCCGCCTAGGCCATTTCTGCTCGATTGTCTTGATAGGCCGAATGTGATTCAGCTCTTTCTTTTACTTGGGCCGGCCCCCTAGTGCCGGACCTAATCGGATTCTCCCCCATCACTATATATATATATATATATATATATATATATATATGTATCGATATTTTTAAATATTAGCTTTTGTAAAATATCATATTTAAAGACCAATCTCTCTAATTTTAATATTTGTTTCAAGTTCCTCACAATTCCATGTTTATTTTGAGAACCTTCTTTTGGGGGATTCGTTTTCCAGAAAATTGATAGATTTATTCCTAATTTTCAATAACATGAGAATATAATGAGTTATAAATGAAAAATAGGACAACGGGTTATTGTAGGTGCTGAAAAATTGCTCGTGTGATTAATGTGAAAAACTATGTTGTTTAGGGTAAATTAACCTATTAAAAAAAATGCAACTAAGGTGCTGTGATCGCCAGAAACTTTTAACTAAAAAGCTTCAAAAGAGTTTGATCGCCTACCTGTTTGAACGCGAAAGAATGAATCCTTGGTTCCCCTCCTTCAGCCGGCTGAAGAAAGAGAGCCTCTTTATTCTTTTGTTCTTGCTGTTGTATGTTGAGGATCGTCCAGAAGTTCTCCTGGCTTCGTGCTTGATTTCCCTCTTTTTGATTTCTTGTTGTTGTTGTTGAATGCAGCAGAGACAGAAAAAAACAGAAACAATAAAAAAGAAATACTGATGAGAATCTAAATGGAAGAAATATCAAAGTTAACTATGATTAGAAACATGTTTTAACAGCAACTCACTTGTTTTAAATGGCTTTGAAACCCCTTTAGAACAGATGGTTTTGGAAAATTGATGATGTGGTGTGTGTTGCATGCAGTGAATATGAGAGAATGAAACTAATGAATGATGTAAAATGAAATTCAAATATGAAAAACTTATGCCCAGTCCAGTTCAGTTGAAGCTTTGAAGAGATGAAGATCTTGAAGAAGGATGCCGACTTCTGGTGGCAGCGCTCCGGCGTTCCGACGTGGTTGCTCCGATCTTCAAATCGCTATAACGCTGTGGCTCAATAATTCTCTCTCTCTTTTTTTTTTTAACTCTTCAACATGTAAGGTATTTATAGGCATTTTCTGCGTTCGCGATTAACATAGAAAAATCTCGGATTTATCTACCTTAATCGACAGATAATTACTGATTAATTCATCTTTATCTGTAATTATCTAAAACGCGTCCACCATGTCTGACGCCTTTCAGATTAAATTAAGATAAGGATAAATATCCGGGAAAACTTATCTTTATCTTTATTGGCTAAAACGCGTCCACGTGTGTAGACGTCTTTTACACTAATTAAGATAAGGATAAATATCCGGAAGAGAAGTTAAAATAGCTTAGGAAACCTAAATAGCGTCGACCTTCACAGACGTCTTTTAGCCAATAAATCAATTAATTAAAATTTAAATTTAAACGCTAAAATAGGAATAAACTCTAAATAGCGTCCACATGGGTCGACGCCTTTTAGGATTCTTCATATTTTAACTGAAATTTGAGCTAAAATCAATTCAATTGATTAACTTAAACATGTCTGTTCAACCCGACACTCAAAAATATCAATAAGAATTAATCAATGATTAATTATCAGACCATTCTGAGGCATTATTATATGATATGAAATTTACTCAAAATGACGTCAAAATTAGCGTGTCTACAGCTGCCTCACCTTGGCATCGTCTTTGCAAGGGAGTGAAATGAAATGGAATGTACTGAAAAGGTGATGCCAAGGTGTGATGAGACACGCTCTTAACATCACATGATTGGAATTTTTCTCAAAATCATCAATGAAGATAGTTCAAGGAAATCAATGGAATTAATCCTGTCTAGATGAGGTAGACAAGGAAAATAAAATAAGGTCGATCAACCTCCTCGGAGTGGGAAGTACCCCAGGTCATAGACACTGTAGGTTTCATCATGGGGAGCGTTTGCCAGCCAATGTGGACGTGCTGCAGCCATGATGGATCTTAAAAGAAAACAAGAAATATTGGATAAAGAATCCAATCAAGGATAGAATCTCAATGATATCTTCAAGCGAACCTCAAAGATAATCAAGATACTCAATTCAGAATGGAATATTTTATATCATGTTTTGAGATTGTTTAATTTAATGGTCTGAAACTTAATCAATAATTAACCCTTATCACAATGATTTTAAAGTCCTACATGATGCATGCTGGGCTAAAAGAAAAATATAAAGTCAAATAAAATATAAATTAATCAAGGATAATATTGTTAAATTGTCATTAATGAGTCAAGATACCAATTCTTGTAATCCAGTGCTAAGCCGAAGCTCGTTTATCCACGCACCGTTTCACAAAAGTGGAACCGTCGTCCTCACTAATTAACAATCCAACGGCCTATCCGTGCGATTAAGAATCCTCTGGAATTATCACTGTTTTTGTTGTAGGGGAACTCAAATTCCAGTTTCATCAAAATTACAAGGTCCTTGATATACTCTAATAAATACTTAATATATAGTAATGCGAATGCACAATAATTACATGAAAAAGTACAAGGGTAGAAATAACCGTCTTTTTAGCCACGGTCAAGACTTCTTGACTCCCACAGTGGGATCTTCTTGACATTTTCCAGCTTTCTTGAATTTTCTGCAACCAAAATTGTTAGTAATTCCAAGCAAATATTCAATTTAAACATCGAAACCACAGAATTTCAGATAAATCACATAAAGATCTGAAACGCGTCTTGTCGTGAAGACGCCTTTTAAAGTTGAAACGCGTCGCTTATCCTCGACGCCTTTTACTCACAGGAACATGTTTCTGGCTGTTCTCTACTCGAATTCTAACTTTACCAATGCCTTGTGTCCTGTATACAACTTGAACAAACATGTTAAGCATCTATTCAGGCTTAGCCCCTTGCCTGGTTAAGTAACCGACTACTTGATCCTATCCTTGATATAATGGTCAAGGGGCATAGCCTTTATTAACAAAGGTAACGAGAATAATCGAACTTAAGCAAAATGTAACATGCAAGCAGACAGATGCTCACTGAAAATAAAAGGAATGAAACATACTAAATGCAACAAGTAGATGCTAACTGAAATATTTTTGTTGTTTTGAAAATATTCATTTTTGTTTGGGGTTTTGAAATATATGCCTTTTTTTTGAATTTTGTATTTTTTTTTTTTTTTTTTTTGATGTATGTAGTTTTTAGATTTTTGACTTATGTATTTTTTTTGGGTTTTTGACTTATGTATTCTTTTTTTAATTTTTGACATATGTATTTTTTTGGGTTTTTGACTTATGTAATTTTTTTTGATTTTTGACTTAAAGATCAGCAAGGTACTTAGATCAAAAGATCATATTCATTTATTAACTTAATTCCCAAATTATTCTTTAACAACTCAATTTAAACCCATCGTATTTAAATTTGTGTTTCCATTCGTGATCCCATTTGATGATTTGACCCTTAGTCAATCTAAACCATTCCTTAAGTTTGAAGTACATCTCTTTAGAAAGAAAAGATGAATAAGTTTAGAAAGCCCATGAGAAGGTTCTGAAGACTTAAAAAGATGTCCCTTTTCTACCCTAATATCCGTTGGGGTTCGGTCATTTTCTTTCCGGGGTATTTATCGACCTTGCGTTCCCTTTTGTTTCATTTCATAGCCTTGATGTAACGTTTGTAATGTAATGGCCTTTTTGATTTGACATTTGGCTTTTTGCCATGCTTTTTCTTTTCTTTCTTCTTTTCTTCTATTCGGGACGGATCTCCCCCTTTTTTTTTTATGACGGCCTCCTACTAAGATGGCGGGTATTCTTTGTTGTCTATTCTAAGTCTCGTTCCGACATCATGGGCCGAATTTAAAACAGAAATTTTCGCTTCAAAAAGAATGATTTGTACTCTACACTTCCGGTCAAACTTTCGATATTCTTTAGGACTTGTCATCTCTTGTTACTCACGAATCAAACGTGTCAGTGTGTGCAGTAATGGGCTTAAAAGTTAAGTTATCCAGACTGATAAGGAAATTTGAGTTTATAAACTTTCTGATTCCACTGGTCTTTGTACCATACTGATCAACTCTTTAACCTAAGGGTAGTATTTCTTAAGATGTAAACCAATCCAGGGATGTTTTAACTCTTCTCCTTCTGCATTAACAAGACGATAAGCATTACCAGGAAAAGCGTGCGATACAACATAAGGTCCTTCCCAGTTGGGTTGGAGCTTAGAACGCGAACCACCAGGTTTTATAAAAATTCTTTTGACAACCATTTCACCGACTTTGAACTTACGTTCAATGACTTTCTTTTGATAAAAACGTGCTAGTCTATTTTGATAAACTTTTGCATGATTAGCAGCTGACCATCTTTTCTCGTCTAAAAGTTCCAATTGAGCAAGGAGTGCTGAACGATGTTCATCAATAGAAAATTCCTTTTTCAATTGTACTCTTAATGACGGTATGAGGATCTCATATGGAACTACCGCCTCCATTCCAAATGTTAAGGAATAAGGAGTTTACCCAGTGGGTGTGCGGATTGAAGTTCGGTAGGCCCATAGAGCCTCAACCAATTTTTCTGGCCAATCTGAGAACTTGTTAGATTTACACGTCTTTTTGATGATTTTTATCAAAGTCTTATTTGTTGCCTCTGCTTGGCCATTGCCTTGCGGATAATAAGGAGATGAATGATGCAATGCAATTCTATACCTGTTACAGAGATCCTTCAGTTCCTGTGACACGAACTGCGGTCCGTTGTCGGTGACGATGGTGCTTGGAATTCCAAATCGGGTGATGATGTTCTTCATGATGAACTTGCAGACGGTTGATGCTTTGATCTCCACGTACGCTTCAGCTTCTGCCCACTTGGTGAAGTATTCCGTTGCCGTGAGAATGAAAGATTTTTGCTTGATGCCGGAATCTGGATTACCAAGAGGTCCAATAATGTCGAAAGCCCACATGGAGAAAGGCCATGGGGAAGAAACAGGATGGAGTGAAGATGCAGGAGAATGAATTTTGTCGGCATGAAGTTGACACTTAGCACACCTACGAACATATCCTACACAGTCTTCTTCCATGGTTGGCCAATAAAATCCTTGTCTAAGGATTTTCTTTGCTAACATCTGTCCATTGACATGACCACCACAAACTCCACTATGAGCTCCTTCCATAACCTTCCAAAGCTCATCTTCGTCTAGACATCTCAGAAGAACTCCATCAAAACCTCTCTTATACAATGCTCCCCCAACTAGGGTGTATCGTTGAGCAACTCTCCTGATAGCTCTCTTCTCCTCAGTTGTAGCTTCCTCAGGATACGATTGATCTTCACAATATTTTGCAATTTCATAATACCATGGCTTCTGTTCATCATCCATCTCTTCTAACAGCTCTATCAGCATAATTTCTCTTTTCTCAATGATATCTCCATCTCTGACTTTCTTCAGCAACTTTTCCTTAGTTCTAAGGAATGAAGGGTCTTTCACGGCGGGTGAAAGACGCCTATGAACTATGATTGATTCGGATTGTTTGCTGATTAGAAAATCAAGAGAAGATGCAAGTGAAGCTAGAGCGTCAGCTAAGATGTTTTGATTCCTAGGGACATGGACAAAGATCAATTTTGTGAAAAGCTTTGAATAAGCAGAAGTAAGTTCTTGATAAGGCTTGAGCTTAGGATCGAGAGTTCGATACTTGGTCAGCACTTGGCGAAGAATCAGCTGGCTATCACCTACAATCCTGAGTTTGGTAGCACCATGGAAATGAGCAGCCTCGAGACCAGCAAGAAGTGCCTCGTATTCAGCTATATTGTTTGTAACTGGAAAATCAAGCTGAAAGGCTTGTGGAATGGTGATACCTTCAGGTGATAACAGAACGATACCGATCCCTTTTCCATGAGAATTCAGAGCTCCGTCAAAATGCAGAGTCCACATATCATCTCTGATTTGATTTACGGACATCAGTTCCTCATCCGGAAATTCTGATCGCACTGGATCAAAACGAGGAAGAGGATGATGAGCGAGATGTTCTGCTATGGCATAACCCTTGATCGCTTTCTGCTGGATGTAAGTGATATCGAATTGAGATAGAAAGCTTTGCCATCGCGCCAACCTATCAGTAAGAACAGATTTCTCCAGAAGGAATTTGATCGGATTCATCCTAGCGATGAGATGGACTTCATGGGCCAGAAAATAATGCTTCAATTTCTGAACAACCCAAACCAATGCTGCACATGTTTTCTCCATCGCCGTATATCTCTGTTCAGCGGGGTTGAGAAGTTTGGAGAGATAATAGGCTGCCCTCTCTTTTCCTTCTTCATCTTCTTGTGCTAGGACAGCCCCCACTGCATCATCCAGGACTGAAATGTAAAGTATCAATGGTTTGCTTGGAGATGGTGGTCTCAAAACAGGAGGACTTGCCAAGTAGTCCTTTAATCCATCAAACGCCTCCTGACACTTATCGTCCCAATCGAATTTGACTCCCGGCTTGGTAAGCTCGTAAAACGGCTTATACCTTTGTGAGTGCTGGGAGACAAAACGGCGAATAAATTGCAACCTCCCGATTAATCCTCTCAACTCTTTCAAGTTTTTAGGAGGTGGCATTTCTCTAATAGCCTTCGCCTTGTTAGGATCGATCTCAATTCCCCGTTTGCTGACGATAAATCCAAGCAATTTCCCTGAAGATACCCCGAATACACATTTCTTGGGGTTCATCTTTAACTGATATTCTCTCGATCTTTCTAGCACCCTTGCCAAAACTTTGGCATGCTCAGCCTTTGTTTTCGATTTAACCAATAAGTCATCCACATACACTTCTAAATCTATGTGCATCATGTCATGAAATATTGCCATCATAGCCCTTTGATAAGTGGCTCCAGCATTCTTTAATCCAAATGGCATGACAACATAACAGTATGTTCCCCAAGGTGTAGTGAATGACGTTTTCTCTTGATCCTCTTCTGCCAGCTTAATCTGATTATATCCCGAAAATCCGTCCATAAATGATAACGTCTCATAGCCAGCAGTATTATCGATGAGTACATCAATATGAGGCAATGGAAAATCGTCTTTAGGACACGCCCGGTTCAGATCACGGAAGTCAATGCAGATCCTGACCTTCCCGTCCTTCTTCATAACCGGGACTATATTAGCCACCCATTGTGGATAGAGGACAACTCTAATAAATTTGGCTTTATGCAACTTATCGACCTCTTCCTTCATCTTTAGAGCCATTTGTGGGTGGAATCGCCTTAATTTCTGTTTGACAGGGCTAGCTCCTTCCTTCAATGTCAACCTGTGTTCAACTATAGACGAGTCTAACCCCGGCATATCCTCATAACTCCAGGCGAAAGTGTCCTTATAGTCCTTTAGTACTTGTACCATTGCGTTCTCATCCTCTGTAGAAAGATTTTTACTGACGAGGACAACCTTAGGTTCGTCTTCAGTCCCTAAATTAATTTCTTTGGTAGGCTCTTCTACGGCAGCTGAGGGTTCATCGAATCTTTTCACTCCACTGGCATATGCCTCAGCCGCGTCCTCGTCATCTTCCTCTTCAATAATGGGGTCCTTTTCATGTACTAATTCATATACCCCGTACCCATCGTTGACTGACTCATCATCCATGCAATCTTCTGGCATCTGAATTGGATTTTCTAAAAGCTGAGGGATCAAAGAGCAAGAAGAGCACTTATCAGCTAAGTCTTGAAGGTATCTATCTGGAATTTGCCTACCCCTAGGCTTCCTAGACTTCCTAAACTGACTAACCTGACTAGACTGCCTAACTTCACTATCATAACCTAACGAAGACGAAGCAGGATGACAATCCTGGGATACAAGTGGAAATACAAGAGAATCCTCCCGAGGGGAGGGACAGAGTAAATCTAGAAGAGAATCTTGACCGAAGGACCCGCGCGATGGGGCGCAATCGGACAAGTAAGATGTTTCCTCAATGAGGATTTGGGAAGAATTTGTTGCCAAAATGGCGTTTTTTTTTTGGAAAATGAAAGAATTAAACATAAAGCAAGAATGAATATAAATGGGAGGAGAATCAGACGGAGGAAGAGGCACCAAGGCCAGAGGATTAGGGGGATCATATAGTAATATGTCCCAGATCAGATTATACAACCTCTCTAGATCGAGAGGAGGTTGCGGTATAATGTCCCGAGGGGACAGAGTAATCATGACGGGCGGAGCCCGTGGAATATCTTCAATTATGACCCACGACCAAGTCGGGGTCAAGAGTAGTGTACGGAATAAGGTATGGAGCATGAAGACATGTGAAGGATATGTCCCCCTCCAGAGCAGATCTGTTGTGTAACCAGCTTCATAGGGGTCATCTGGCTCCCCTTCATCGGTTTCTTCGGATAGCAGTATCCGCTTGTCAAATATAGCACCAGGGCTTTCAATCAGTTCATCAATCTGCGGCGGCCACTTAGGTTCTGCAGGATCCAGAAATAGTCTATTCAATGCAATATACAGGTCCCTCAGATCGAACCACCTGTACCATTCACATTCAGGGTCATGAAATTTCCTCCTTTTCATGGGCCGCAGAGCCTCCAAGGATTGGTACGTAAGTAATTCAGAGCAATGTCTGGCCAAGTCCCTCCCATATATATCATGGAAGTCAAAACAGGAAGTAATGACTACCGTATTATCGTGGCTAAGTATGGGCCCTTTCACGAAGTGAGTACACAGGGTCCATGTTAGGGGATCTCGGCCTTCTTTGAGTGGCGTAGACATTGCCTCCCAGATCTTCGGGCCTTCTTCGATTTCTGCTTTCTAAACCAGATCTTGTTTCAGTTTTATTGGCCTATAGCCCAGACCACTTCCAGGTGCTGCTCGATGATTTCTGACAGGAGTGGTCCTGCCTTGCAATTGCGTGCCCAGACCTTTCCCAGGCTCGTAGCCGTTCTTCATCATGATCCTCCATCCTGGGGTACTCATGCACTTCCCCCTTTTGATAGCATTTAACGGATATGGGGAAATAGTAGCGGCTTTCAGAGGATCAGCCACTGGACGGTAGACCTGTAATACCGACAGAAAAGGTTGTCGGCCAGGTAGAACAGCAGATTTAATGTTCAAGGAATGAGCAGCAGCAAGGATCGGCATGCTCGTTACTTTAATTATTCGTCCTTTGTAAGGAAATTTGAGGCATTGATGATTCGTAGAAGGAATCGCCTCAAGAGTTTTAATATAAGGACGACCTAAAATGGCATTTATGGAAGGGTCGATTTCCAAGATGTGAAATTCGACCTCGGCATGACTTACAGGGCCCAACTCCACCTTTAAATAAACCATTCCCAGAGGGGAACGGGTAGAATTGTCATATGCTGTTACTGAGATGGGGCTGGGCAGCCATTTCTCTTTGGGCACACCGCACAGCTCTAGGGTCTTCGGAGGTAGAACATTGATCGAAGCCCCTGTGTCGACCAAGCATGCATCCACGGCCTTCTTACAGATGTTGACCGTGATACTCAGAGCCATGCTTCTGGCTGCCGGCGGTGCTAGTTCCGATGTATGAAATGTTATAGAGGGCTGATCCCCCTGAGGAACTAGTAGTGCTGCAATCTTCTCTACCGGCACGTCTTCATTGACCATCACCTTTTGCAGATATTCCATTAAAGCTTCTTGGTGACTCTTGGATCTTTTGATCAGTTCGAGTACAGTGATGCGTGCCGGTGTCCGATCCAGGTGTTTCAACAAGTCATATTGAGTGCCTGGTGCACTCTCTTCATTGTGGGCTTCCTCAGTCGGCTGTGATGGGCCGTCTCTGACTGTGGACTGAGGAAAGACCTTGTTGAAAATCCTTCCACTCCGGAGCGCATGTTCCTCAACCGTGGAGGATCCGGGTGACACTTTAAGTACCGCAGAGTTGGATGGTGCGGATGGCGTAGAAGGTTGGTATGTAGGTGATGGCGTAGGGCTAGGTGGTGATGGCGCGGTGCGGATTAAAGGCCTAGAGGGTTGGATGGTGGATGGGTAAGTGGTTGGTGAAGTGGGGAATGGTACGCGTAATAGCGGTCTAGATGGTAAGGGCATATCTGGATAAGCGGTGGTGGTAGCGGGTGAAGTAGGAAACGGTATGCGTAGTAATGGCCTAGATGGTAGAAGAGGTGCGTTATTGGTTTGGGGGGGCTTATATGATGGAGGTGTAGGAGTGCGGGGTGTAATGGGTCTAAGGAAGGCGGGTAGTGGTAATGGATTATTGGGCGTGGGTGAGTGATATGTAGGTGTGGGTATAGGGGTGATGGTAATGGGTTGTGGCCTTGGTATGTGGATGGTGCGGCGTGGTGGTCGCTCTGCGGTACTTTGAACGTGACCCGTTGAACAAAGAGAGGAAGAGTCCTCTACTCTCCACTGCTGCCCACGACCAGCCTCAGACTGGCTGTTCGTCAGGATGGGAGCAACCTGGTTTTGGTTCTGATGCTCTGGGAGTGGATTCTGCACTATTCCCATGTTGGGTGGTGCTACTGCTTGTGCCGGTGGTCTTGCTTGCTGCTGCTGCTGCTGCGGTCTCCTCGCCTTCAGGGCTGTTATGTATTTCTTCATTTCCTCCCAGTCAATGCCGCCCTGCTCGTTGAGATCATGGATATAATCTCTGAATTGGAAGCATGTGTCAATGGTATGCCCAGGTTGCCTATGGAAGTAGCAATACCTAGACGTATCGGCATTTTGAGGCCAGACGGCCTTCTCTCTCGGCAAAACTAAGGCATTGGCTGCCATTAAAGCGCTGAAGATATCCGCCAAGGATTCTGGGAGGGCCGGGTACTCTGCCCTTTTCGGGCCTGGAGGTCTCCTTTGTTGGTTGTAGTCACCAGGAGGAGGGACATTGTGGTACGCCGGCGGTGCACGCGGCTGGTACTGTGGCTGTTGCTGTTGCTGCTGATGTGACTGCTGATACTGCTGTTGCCGTTGCGGCTGTTGCTGTAGCTGTTGCTGATTCGGCTGCTGGGGCCGCTGGTACTGCTGTTGGTAATGGGGGTTCTGCTGCTGCCTGTACCCCTGCTGGCTCGTCTGTGGTGGCCTCTGGTACTGCTGATTCCTCACAAACTGGGGCGAGTTATTGTTCATGGTACTGACCTGCTCGTGAGAGAGCGTGCCCTCAGTAGTTGGACCTGAGCTAGGAGAATTCGGCACTGCAGGCTTCCGAGGTGGAGGCCTGTTAGGTCTGTGAGGATCAAAGACGCTAGAGAATGTAGCGTCCTTGAAGGCATTCTGGCAATACCGTGCTCTTTCATAGAGCTCTGCCATGTTCGTCAAATTGTTCAAGGAGAGGACTAGCTTGAACTGGGGCGTGGCGTTGGAAATCAGCATTTTCACTTGTTCGGATTCGGACAAGTGATCTTTCACTTTTTCAGCCAGGCCCCGCCACCTGTCAGCAAAACTGACAAACTCCTCGTCCGGTTTCATCTTTTCTGCAATAAGATCCGTGATAGACAAGGAGGGTGCAACTCTGTCCTGGTATCGTTGGATAAATTTGCGTGAAACGATACCGTAATCCTCTACTTCTGAGGGTTCCAGAGAAAAGAACCACTCGAGGGCTGGTCCCTCTAGGGATCTCCTGAACAAGAAAGCCAACGACCTCTTGTCGTTTTGCCAGAAAGAGGATTCGTACATGAACTCCTTCAGGTGCGTGAAGGGGTTACCAGTACCGTTATACTTTCGATACACTGGCATTTCAGAGGGTGGCAGGTGGAATACTGGCATGCTCGGTAAGTTAATTTCTGGCACAGCTTTAACCCCCATCATCTTCTGGAGATTGTTGAACTGTTCATCCATGCGCTCCATCTTGGCCAGCAACGTCTGCGTGGTCAGATCTGCCTGGGGAGGAGGAGGAGGAGGAAGTACCTGATAGGCCTGTTGCTTAGAGTACGTTGGACAAGGAGGATAATAAGGATGAGGTCCGGCAGAGCTTCCGCCATGCCCGAGGGCATTTTGATAAATGGGCGTCTGCGGTCTAGCCGGTTGCCTGGATGACGAAAGTTGTGGCCCAGTTGGCCGAGAAGTAAGATGAAGGCCTTCCATG
Organism: Zantedeschia hybrid cultivar; assembly: GCA_030544215.1. NCBI lineage: Eukaryota > Viridiplantae > Streptophyta > Magnoliopsida > Alismatales > Araceae > Zantedeschia > Zantedeschia hybrid cultivar. Next base: position 2,944,896 of record JARZZO010000007.1, read on the forward strand.
GCCTGTTGGATATAAGGAAGAGGAGGAGGAGGTTGTTGAGGAACAACGGGGGGAGCGACAGGGTTCGGCTCAGCAGGCTGCATGGGTGCCTTCCCCTTCAAGATAGACTGGATGGCCTCGAACTGCTGAGGGTCCAGTCGGGAGGCAAGAACTCCCAGAGCATTGACAAGATCCATAGGATCGGAGGATGAGGGATCATACTGATTCATGTCCCCCTCAAGGTCAGGATTAGGAATCGCATATTCATGCGGAGGAAGATCATGATATTGATCGTGCGGATTAAAAAGAGGAGTTCGGACATTCCCGTCATGTCGAACTGGAATGGGGACAGAATTACGAGAGGCATCAGCATCTCTCCCGTTCTCGTAGTTGAAATCTGAATTGCGAGGGGCATTAGCATCTCCCTCGTAGTTGATAATGGCGTCTTGGGCCATACTCAAATCTCTGCCTGATCGCAGCAACATAATATTAGATTCTCTTTTCAAAAAATTAATCAAACAAGTTGTGCAGAGATTAATCAAACAAGTGGATGCTTAATGTGATTTCAGGATTCCTTGTTGAGTTATTTGAATTGGATTAAACCACAATTTCGCTCAGGGAAGGATCCTAGTTTCAGTTTGATTTCCACCGTTATTCTCTAGGGTTCTCTTTCACAACGCTTTCGGAATCTAACCGGGACTTCAATTGGTACAACCAGCCCGATGATCAAGGAGGAATACCTTGATTTTGGGGACTTATGGAGGTCTCAACGTCAACTTCTCTAGTCTGATCAAGGGACCAACCCAATCAGAGAGAGTTGCTAACGTCGAGTAATGTGTTCCTAAGAAAAGGAGGGTTTTAGCCTCAATGCATATGCCCTGCGACCTGGATGGCCTCTAATGCTTAATAGAGTAATGGGTAGCTAGCACTCAACACAGAAATCTGGAAACTGAAAAATAATTAAGAAACTGTCTGAATCGCGTCGATGATAGTCGACGCTATTCAAGACAGAATTTAATTCTTTCGCAGAGAACAGATGCAAACAGCAGAGAAAACCTGGAAAATAACTAAAAACTGTCTGAATCGCGTCGATGATGGTCGACGCTATTCAACACAGAAGTTAATTATTTCGCAGAAACAGGTGTAAACGACAGAGAAAGTCTGGAACTAAAAGGCGTCTAGGTGTGCTGACGCGGTTTTGAAACGCGTCGCTGTTCCTGGACGCTTTTTAGTTCGCAGAAACAGATTTCCAGAAAGATTTTCTGGGTCGAATCCTCTTTAAACAGGGTAAAATGCAGTAAACAATCGACTCATGCAAAGATTTTTAGTTTTAGATTTTAAACATGATGATTTACTATCTAAACAACTAAGAAATCACGCAATCACACATCATTTTATCACAAAAAACAGCTTTTGAACTAATCAAGGGGAGGCAAGATCTTGCCACTGGGGTGTGCACGTGGTGCACGAGGGAAATTAAGCAAACTAAACACTCACCAATTGGTGAGGACGTGTCGAAAGACACAAATGGTGCACCGTGGGTGCCCGGTATGATAATAGCAAGAACAAAAGAAATTAAAAGACGGCGAGACCAAGTCCCACCGTGATCGCCAAAAGAGCTGTAGGTGCTGAAAATTTGCTCGTGTGATTAATGTGAAAAACTATGTTGTTTAGGGTAAATTAACCTATTAAAAAAAATGCAACTAAGGTGCTTTGATCGCCAGAAACTTTTAACTAAAAAGCTTCAAAAGAGTTTGATCGCCTACCTGTTTGAACGCGGAAGAATGAATCCTTGGTTCCCCTCCTTCAGCCGGCTGAAGAAAGAGAGCCTCTTTATTCTTTTGTTCTTGCTGTTGTATGTTGAGGATCGTCCAGAAGTTCTCCTGGCTTCGTGCTTGATTTCCCTCTTTTTGATTTCTTGTTGTTGTTGTTGAATGCAGCAGAGACAGAAAAAAACAGAAACAATAAAAAAGAAATACTGATGAGAATCTAAATGGAAGAAATATCAAAGTTAACTATGATTAGAAACATGTTTTAACAGCAACTCACTTGTTTTAAATGGCTTTGAAACCCCTTTAGAACAGATGGTTTTGGAAAATTGATGATGTGGTGTGTGTTGCATGCAGTGAATATGAGAGAATGAAACTAATGAATGATGTAAAATGAAATTCAAATATGAAAAACTTATGCCCAGTCCAGTTCAGTTGAAGCTTTGAAGAGATGAAGATCTTGAAGAAGGATGCCGACTTCTGGTGGCAGCGCTCCGGCGTTCCGACGTGGTTGCTCCGATCTTCAAATCGCTATAACGCTGTGGCTCAATAATTCTCTCTCTCTTTTTTTTTTTAACTCTTCAACATGTAAGGTATTTATAGGCATTTTCTGCGTTCGCGATTAACATAGAAAAATCTCGGATTTATCTACCTTAATCGACAGATAATTACTGATTAATTCATCTTTATCTGTAATTATCTAAAACGCGTCCACCATGTCTGACGCCTTTCAGATTAAATTAAGATAAGGATAAATATCCGGGAAAACTTATCTTTATCTTTATTGGCTAAAACGCGTCCACGTGTGTAGACGTCTTTTACACTAATTAAGATAAGGATAAATATCCGGAAGAGAAGTTAAAATAGCTTAGGAAACCTAAATAGCGTCGACCTTCACAGACGTCTTTTAGCCAATAAATCAATTAATTAAAATTTAAATTTAAACGCTAAAATAGGAATAAACTCTAAATAGCGTCCACATGGATCGACGCCTTTTAGGATTCTTCATATTTTAACTGAAATTTGAGCTAAAATCAATTCAATTGATTAACTTAAACATGTCTGTTCAACCCGACACTCAAAAATATCAATAAGAATTAATCAATGATTAATTATCAGACCATTCTGAGGCATTATTATATGATATGAAATTTACTCAAAATGACGTCAAAATTAGCGTGTCTACAGTTATTCCCTAAATATGATAAGGTATAGGAGGTAATATATCATAACATGAAATGATGTTGTTAAGTTTCTTAGATATGTCTAGAAATGTTGTTAAGTATCCTAGATATGTCTAAAACGATTTTCCTTTCAATAGATGATATGTAAGGGTAATTAATAGGGCTTTGTAAGTCTTCAATAAAACTAAGGATTTGTTTCCATTTTTTATTGTTTTCACAATGACTCCAATCTTCTTATATCATCTAGAATTCTTCTTTGTATTGGGAAGAAAATAAATGTGGCACTAAAAAATTTGTAAAATATGTTAAGAGAATTCACTACAAGGAAGATACGTTTTGTCAGCGAGTATATGTCGACGGCTACGAGCACTTATCGACAAATAGCATATTAGTCGACGGCTAAAACAGAACCGCTGACAATAGACTTATATGTCGACAGCTTAAGGAACCGTTTACACATACGTAATATATGTCAGCGGCTAAAGTCTAGCCGCTGACATATATAGCATATATGTTAACGGTTACTAAAGATCCGTCGACATATGTAATAAAAAAGAAAACATAAGTTTAATTAAAATGATATATCCATGGCTATAAGTTTAGCCGTCGACATATCTATTATATGTCAACGGCTAAGCTTATAGCCGTGGATAAAAACTATAACCCTAAATCCCCTTCGTTCACAGCCCTCCCCCCCCCCCCCCCCCCCCCCCGCCCTAACTCGCGCCGTTTTCTTACGCCTCTGTTCTTTGATCCTCTCCCAGCATCGGCAACCCCGTCGCTGCCTCCAGCCGCCGGCGACCCCATCGCCGCCTCCAGCCACCCGACCCCATCGCCGTCTCTGGCCGCCGACGACCCCATCATCGTCGTTGGTTCTCTCCAGGTTGCGGCCAAGTAACCCCTTCGCCGAGCTCCTCATCTTCCGGCCGCCCCTATCTCGCCGGTTCTCCTCGGTGGGACTCTAGCCAGCCGCCAGCCCCAATTACTTTTCCACCCCCCACCTGACCTTAACGCCGCCGTCGTTGCTCCTCTCCAAGCTGCAGCTAGGCAGCTTCGTCACCACGCTGCTCGTCTCCATAGCCACCGGCCATCGGCCATCCTCCTCAGGCCACCGGCCATCCTCGTTTCCAGGGCCATCAGCCGTCCTCCTCAGGCCACAGGCCATCCTCGTTTTCCACGGCCCGCTGCAGGTATAGTTTTTTTAAAATCTTGATGCTCTTATACCTATTGTTTGGCCTAAATAAGATTGTACTGTCTGTTTGATAGGAGAATAAGAAGAAAGTAAAAGGTCTTATTCTTAGAATAAGACTAATTCTAATTTGATAGGCAGAATAGCTTATATTGCATTAGAATTGTTTCTACCAGAATAAAGAGAATAGTGATGTTTTACAGCATTTTGCTTTCCATATAGATGATCTGATACTTGCAAAACTCATCTCTCATTTCCACTCCCAATTCTCTCATAATGCTTTGAGAATTTTCAGACTGGTTATCTTGAGGGGAAAACATTTATGTTAGAAACTGTAAATTGGGGTTTTCTACTCAAGAAAGATCAGCAAATGTGCCTCTAAAATCAATTGAATCTCCTCAATCCTCATCCAACATTTTATTTATTGCAGGTGGAAATAAAAGTAATAATTCACGGGCAAAAGTTTTCCCATATATGTCCTAATATTGTTCTACAGGTAGGAAGAGCCGCTTTTGGCATAGATGTCCTAATATTGTTCTAAAGGTACTTTTGGCCTTGTACTGTCTGGTCTAATCTATTTTTTTGTCCTCTACAAAAAAATGAAAACTAGGAATATGGGTGTGCTCTGCCGCTGATGGGTTTTAATTTATTTTCAAATGAGTAAAAGCTTGGCACATGCAGCCATCAGATTATTGGATAGCATCTCCACACGATGAGACAAAAAAAAAAGAAAAAAAAAGAACTCCGATGGCATGGGTGTAAGGGGCACAATTTTCCTTTTTTTTTTTGTTTGGAAATACGTCCTAATCACCAAGTTCATATAACTCCCAAGGTCAACAAAATTTTTCAAAGTTCTTTTTTTTGTTGTTGTTGTGGTTCCTTTTTCATGTAATCTTAGTGATCAGATGATAGTGCTAAACCATTAGAATCCACATTAGACTGCAAACCTTCCAATACTCCAGCAATAATTATCTTTTTCAAGTCTAGTCATATCATATGGGTAGTCCTGTTAAAGAGTCAATTGGGGTTGGGCCTTTACATGAATGTTCTCTGTCCATATCATTGCTTTTTGGCCCACTAATATGAGGACTGCAATTCATAAATTAGATCTAATACTCATGTACTGCAAAACTCTAAGGTAATTCCCTTTGAGAAATGCTTGCTGCAATGAGGACATTGCAGTGGCGCGTTGCAATGGGGGCATTAGCAGCAGTCTGATCAACTTTGATCGGACGGTTACAACAGTTAGTGTTATTTTTTTATTTTTTTAAAAAACCCAGAGGAGTGGAGGCAATCCTACGGGAAAGATTGGACAGAGTCAAAAATTCAAGGAGAAATAAAAAATAAGACAAAAAGAGGTGTCCATCTTTTATTTTCTTTTTGATATGGATGTCTAGGTTGCCTCCACCCCTAGGTTTTTGAAAAAATAAAAAAATTTGAAAAAACATATATGCTGCAGCTTGATTGGATGGCTACTGAGGCACATTGCAGCAACATTATCATTCCTCGTCTAAGAATCTTCCAGTTCGGTAGCCAACGAGCTATTATTTAATATGTTGCAACCAATGTTCTTCGCTTGAAGAACAAACTCCTAAGTTCTATATTTCTTAATCCCCGGACCCCAAAAAGCCAAATTCTCATACTCGCTTCCTAACGAGATAAAATCCCTCTTTCTGCTGCCCGTTATCATCTAAGCGTGTAGTCTCCTTACTTGAAGAGATTATGGTTCAATTCTCACTAGATGTATGTGTTTTTAGTGCAAAAGGATATCATCTATAACATATTTCTTTTGGGTGGTAAAGTGAGTTGGAACAGTCACCTAATTAAGTAAAATAATCTTATTCAATACAAAAATATTTTACTAAGAGACTCTTGTTACATTTAAGGCATCGCAAATGGTTGGCCATTGAATCAACCTCTACGCAGGGTGTAGCTCATATATTCTTTATTGTTTTTAGTTTACTACCCTGTGTGTTTAGCTCATATATTCTTTATTCTTTAAAGGTGTAGAGTAGATGTGGTGGAAATTTGAAGTGTTTAGCTCATATACTGTTTTGAATGATACTATCTTTTTTAAGTAACTCTAGCAAAGTTGGATCATTGGTAGATATAGATTTTTTTTTGGCAAACTATATTACTGCTTTGGTATATTAAACTGGCAACCCCAGTGCGTAGAGGTTTATCTCCGCCTAGTACCAAAGGGTAATATATAGTTGTGGATGCGCATGCGAATTAGAATATAATTTCTGTACTATATATGTAAATGTGGATGTGATATGTATGAATGTGGATGTGATTTGATATTTACATGTAGATACAAATAAGTTTTCTTGCAGGTACAGATGATGATGTAAATGTGTACATGTATGTGTACGTGTATGTGGATGTGGATGTGGTTGTACATATGTAAATGCAGTTGTATATATGGATGTGGTTGACCTTTTTTTTTTTTGTCCGTTCAAGACTTTTGTTATGATATATGTTTTTACTGTCTTTTGACAGTAATGACATATATCGATCATAAAGTCTTGAATTGTCCTGTTGGACAGTCTGTGGATATTTGATCATCTAATGTTCTTTATTATATGTGCTTCATGATCATCTTAAATTTTCGACAGTATCTTCTCACTCTTCTCCAATATACATGCTAATTTTGACTGTTCTTTTTGTCATTTGTATTTCATACAAGTGACTTTTTGATAAAAAGTTAAAATTAGTAAATAATGGTGGTATATTGGAGAAGTGTGGGGAGATGCTGCCGAAATTTTAAGATAATCATGAAGCACATATATTAAAGAACATTAGATGATCAAATATACATGGATGGATATGTTATGTGATGTAGGTACCCTTTGTTTATGAGATTGTATGAAATCAGACAGGTGTACATGTTTGAAAAATGTACAACTTTCAGGGGAGATGCTGCTGAATTTTGTTTAGAAATGTGTACAAGTAACTTTCCTGACATGTACGGATGTGGATGTGGATGTGTTTATTGGATGTGAATGCGTATGTGGATGTGGATGTGTAATGCAGATATTATTTTTTTATGAGATTGTATGAAACCAGACAGGTGTACAAATGTGAAAAATGTACAACTTTTAGGGGAGATGCTGCCGAATTTTTTTTAGAAATGTATATATCTATATTTATAAATATATTTATCTATCTATTTATGTATTTAACTTTTGTTAGTAGCACTTTTGAATTAATTGAATATGATGACGATGCATTTATCTTTACAGGTTCTTTGTGTGTATGTCCTTGGTATTGTATGTGAGGCGATGATGATACACTTAACTTTACAACCACTGCAAGCCATCTGCTAACGGCACGACAGCTCTGGATGGTCCTGCTGGGCAACCGAGTTGCAGCCGTTTTGTGCGGATCGCTGAAGCATACGGAAGCCCCTATGGGTTAAAAACATTTTCTATCTGAGCCTCCGGTCTTCCCTCTCCTAAATTTTATGGAGAGACCACTGTGTGTCTTTGTGTTTTGCATGCGTGGATAATATATAAGTTATTAATCGATCACATTTGTTAATATGTAGGTTAGATGATACATAGAAATGGCTGGACTTGACAAGAGTTGGATGAAGTTTGTTCATAATCGAGGAGATCCTAGATATGAGAGAGGGGTAGCTGAGTTTTTGGACTTTGCTTTTCATGAAGATAGAATAAGTTTTAGGCATGGACAAAACAATGAATTGATACAGTGTCCATGTCGGAATTGCCTTAACGGAGTAAAGTTGACCCGGATAGATGTTGAAACCCATCTTAAGGTAGACGGAGTATGGGTGCATTATACAAATTGGATGTGTCATGGAGATGCACCATTAACTGATATGTTCAGATATCAAACCAACAGCCCTACTGTAGAGATGAGTGAACGACAACAATCTTTTATTGCTGATAGTACAGTTGAGATGTTGCATGACTTGCAAGAAGCTGGAAGTGTTATTGCAGAAGAAGAGCATGAACCGAATTCCAAAGCGAGAGACTTTTATAAGCTATTGGAGGATGCTGAAATACCATTGTATCCTGGGTGCCAGAAGGTTTCAAAGTTAACATTTCTTTTAAAGTTGTTGCATATTAAGACACTGAATCAGGTGACAGGGGCATGTATGAATATGTTTCTTGAATTCATTAGAGAAATATTACCAGAAAGAGCCAATGTACCTCTAACATGGTATGAAGCAAAGAAGATTATTAAAGATTTGGGGTTGGGATACGAGAAGATAGATGCATGTCAGAATGATTGTCTACTATTTTGGAAGGAAAATGAAGATAATGATCGGTGCCCACAGTGTGATGCACCGAGGTATAAGGAAAGTATGCATGACTTGAACAACCAAATACAGAATGAGAACAAGAGACTTGGCAAACGACTACCTAATAAATTTTTGCGCTATTTTCCATTGAAAGATAGATTGCAAAGGTTGTTTATGTCCTCCAAGACAGCCAAGTGGTTGACATGGCATATTGATGGTCGAATTCCTCAACAAAACAGAGAGATGCGACATCCTGCTGATTCTGAGGCATGGAAACATTTTGATAATCAGTATCCAGATTTCGCGGCAGAAGCTCGCAACTTGAGACTCGGTTTAACGAGTGATGGGTTTAACCCATTCGGAAATATGAGCAGCAACTATAGTATATGGCCTGTAATGACAGTTGTTTATAATTTGCCACCGTGGATGTGCATGAAACAAACATTTATGATGATGTCATTACTAATTCTTGGTCCTAAAGATCCGGGAAATGACACCGATGTGTACTTACAACCACTAGTGGAAGACTTAAAAGACTTATGGGAGAATGGTGTTGAAACATATGATGCTGCAAAAAAACAGAATTTCAAGATGCATGCTGCCGTTCTTTGGACAATAAATGACTTTCCAGTATATGCCAATTTGTCTGGATGGAGCACTAAAGGAAAATTTGCATGTCCATCATGTAATTATAAAATATGTTCAAGATGGTTAATTAATTGCCGCAAATTTTGTTACTTGGGACACCGACGTTTTTTGCCATTGCATCACAGATGGAGGAAAAGTAATTACAAACATAAATTTGATGGTACAGTTGTATGTGGCAGACGGCCAAGAATTCTGACAGGTTTAGAACTGTGGAATCAACAACATAGTCTTCCTTATCTGAAATTCGGAAAAAAGTTCAAGAAAGATATTGCAGACTTGAAAGGATGGAAAAAAAGAAGCATTTTATTTAAAGAGTTACCATATTGGTCGAATCTTCTGATTCGTCACAATTTAGACGTAATGCACATCGAGAAAAATGTATGTGATAATTTGTTGGGCACTTTGAACCTTCTAAGTGGTGAAAAAAGTAAAGACCACTTAAAAGCACGGTTAGACCTAGAAGACTGGAAAATACGGCCAGAATTTCATGTGTCAAAGGACCCCCAATACAAGAACAAGATACCAGCAGCAATGTACACACTAAACAAAAGACAACAGTCTCTTGTGTGTGAATTCTTAAGTAACATTAAGGTCCGAGATGGATATTCTTCTAATTTATCTAAAAGTGTAGATATTACGGGTCGAAAGCTGACTGGGTTGAAGAGTCATGATTCTCACGTCTACATGCAAGTATTGCTGTCTTTGACAATTCGTGGCATTGTACATGAAGATGTGACTGATCCAATTACAGAGTTGAGTATGTACTTCAAAGAAATATGTTCCAAAGTTCTTGTACCAGAACGTTTATTCAAATTAGAAAGTGATATTGCAATGACATAATGTAAGTTGGAACAGATTTTTCCACCGTCTTTTTTTGACGTAATGATTCATCTGATAATCCATTTGGCATATGAAGCAAAAATTGCTGGTCCTGTTCAGTATCGGTGGATGTATCCTGTAGAAAGATTTTTGAAAAAATTGAAAGATTATGTTCTCAATAAGGCACGTCCAGAAGGTTCAATTGCAGAAGGTTATCTTGTTGAAGAAACGATGTCATTTTGTTCGATGTATATGGATGACATTGACACTCGATTTAATCGGAGAGAAATGAATTATGATGGAACTGTTAATGAGACTAATAATGAAAGTTGTTCGATTTTCAAATCTCCTGGACGTTTTCTCAAAGGAAAAGTAGAACCTCGTTTACTATCTGAAGAAGAAAGAGATTTGGCCCATACATACATTTTGAAACAGATTGAACAAATAGATTAATTTTTTTCTGAATACAAACAACAAGTGCAAACTTCAAATGTAGTGGAGAAAGACTTTCTGAAATGGTTTCAGAGTTATGTTGAAGAACTGAAAGAAGCAAATGATCCTCGTTGTACTCATGAGATTGAAGTTTTGTCACAGAGACCATCAAGACTTGCATATTCACATTCAGGTTACATAGTAAATGATTTTAGATTTCGTATCAAAGACATTGATGATACTAAATTGACTCAATTGTCTGGAGTTATTGTGAATGCGGAACTTGAATCTGGATGTGATGGATATTATGGACGTCTGATTGATGTCCTCGAAATATCTTTTGATCATGAAAGTCATATTGTACTGTTTAAATGTGATTGGTGGGATGTTTATAAAAAAGACAGGGGATTTAAGATTGATAAGTATGGAATTGTCAGTCTGAATACACGTTTTAAACTCAACACAAATGAGCCATTTGCTCTTGCAAATCAAGTAGAACAAGTGTTCTATGTAAATGATAATACAACAGCAGGGTGGATCATTCCTGTTAGAGCACAACCGCGAGATTATTATAACATGCAAGGTGAAACAGCTGAAGATGATGAATTATATGTTGAAGAAGTTTATCAAGAAAACTTAATTGATATTCCTATTAGGGGAGAAACTATTGATGTGGATATTAGTGAAGGAATTAACATAAGAGTAGGCGAATACTTGGAGGTTTAGGTGAAGGTAACTTTCAACGACGTTTATTTTTTATCTATTTTTACTTCTAACTCTAATATAATACAGTAGGATTTGAACAGATGGCTTCAGGTAGCGGCGCTCGTGGCTCAGATAGTGGTTTCACACTCCGCAAGAAGCGGAATGCCTCTCAGCAGTCTATCCCTGAGCATTCGACCTCTCAGGCCATTGTCTCTCAGCAGTCTATCCCTGAGCGTTCAACCTCTCAGGCCATTGCCTTTCAGCAACTTATTCCCGAACTTCCCACCTCTCAGGCTCTTTCTACATATCAGGCTCTTGCCTCTCAGCCTGTTGCCTCTCAGGCCGCTGCGGCTCAGACATCTACATCTGTATCCACATCTTCATCTGCAATAGGTATGAATTTTAATTTTAGTCGTTCATTAAATTGATACTTTTATGTTTATAATTTCACATAAATATCTTTATCATGTATGTTTAAACAGGTCCATTTTCTACGCAGCCTTGGGGTCGGGGACATGGCCGTCGGGGTCCCACCAGAGGTGTCATCGATGGGAGATTGGAGCAGGGTCAACGATGGAACGTGCGTGTGATCAGCGGTTACGGCGTTGGTGAGAAGGGAAGCAATTTTGTATCCCGCATGGGTGTTGTGGCAAAACTTCATTGCAAGATATGGCAGAAAAATTTTGTTACTCTTCCTGCAGCGAAACAAGCTGCAATGTTTAGAGATCTCGAAGTAACAATATTTAAAGTTAATTATATGTTTGTCAAATTTGTATGACTAATTAAGTTAACGATAATGTGCAGTTAATGTATCAGTGTGACCGAACTCCCGAGACAAATAAGGAGATGCTTTTGCACATGACCTCAATGCATCGCAGTTGGCACGGTGTTTTGAAGAAAAGAGTAAATGAAAATTTTTTATGTTCATTTATAATCTATTTTTGTATTATTTTTTCTTATGTTCATGTATAATGAAGTCAAACTGAAATCATTTCATAGCATTATACGGGAAAGACTTTGGCGGATGCAATTGTTTCCGTGCCGGCGGGTGTTGATCCGCCTGATTGGCAGACGATGTGCGAGAAATGGAGCACGTCAGATGAACATGTAAAATAATAATGAAGTTTAATAATTTATGTTGATTTGTTCGATACAAATTTGACAACTAATATTTTTTTTTTTCTGCAGAAAATTGCTGATCGTAATAGAGAAAATCGCTCCCATCAGTCTATGCCATATAGGCGGGGCCGAACGAGTCATTATTAATTGAAGGATGACTTCGTAAGATTTTCATTTTATTAGTAGTGTTTCTATATTGTTAACTTTTTATTACTTATTCTTTTTAATATAATTTGAACAGCATCATCTTCATCAACGTGATTCCGAGCGCCTTGAGATGTTCAAGATGAGTAGATGTAAGGATCTTCCAGACGGCAGTGAGCAATAGGTAGATGAGGAGAGTAGGAGTCGATATGTAAGTTATTCTATCATTTGAATTATTATTTTTAATCATTCTTATTAAATTTAATATGTATCACTAATAACAATTTTTTTTTATTTTTTTTTAGGAGAGGATGACTCAATTAACCACTTCTTCTTCGGAGAGTGATGTTGGGAGTACTCCTATTTCTGCTGAGGATGCATTCATTTCGGTTATGGGAAAAGATCGATCTGGCCGTGTTCGTTGTGCAGGAAGTCGAGAGACGTTACGTACATGGTATGGACCGGGAGAAGGATCGAGCTCTTCCTATCAACAGAAATTTGAGGAGCAGGTTGTGGAGATGCAAAACATGAAAGAAAAAATCAAAGCCCAAGGGAAGGAGATGGAGTGGATGCGCAAAAAAATGGCAGACATGAGCGCATTTATGAGTCAATTTCAAAAAATGCACAATCCTACTCTGCCTCAGATAGCTGCTGTGAATGAGGACGACGCCCAAAACGAATCAAATGATGAGGGAGATGATTTTGATGGTGATGACGAACAGTGAGCCGATGATAATTGATACATTTAGTTGTGGATGTGTAATCTGAATTTTTCGGGGATGTGTAATGTGAATTTTTCATGGATGTGTTTTTTAATGTTATGTGAATGTTTATTTATGTATGTGGATGTATTCTTTTTGTGATTTTATAAATGTGTTTATTTGAAAGTGTGAATGTGTTTATTTGTACATGTTGATGTGTTTTTGTATATGTTTATAGGCACAAATCTGTATATACATGAAAAATATATAATTTATTAATTTAATATTTTATTTTATTTTTCTTAGTAACTATTTGTCAGCGGCTTTATAGCCGTCGACAAATAATATTTGTCAGCGGCCTCTGTCAGAGAAAACGTTTTGTCAGCGGCTTTTAAGCCGTCGACAAATACTATTTGTCGACGGCTAACGTTAGCCGTGAACATATGAAGTATTTGTCAGCGGCTAACCTCCGTGGACATAGGTTGTATATGTCAGCGGCTTTACTTAGCCGCTGACATATGTGTTATATGTCAGCGGCTACTGTGTGTAGACATATAACGTATATGTCAGCGGCTTCTGTGTGTAGACATATATAGTATATGTCAGCGGCTCTATGTAGCCGTTGACAAATATATGCCAACGGGACTTTTGTCCACGGCTTTGTCAGCGGCTGTGATCCTTGTAGTGATTGCTCCTTTTATTTTGTCTATAATTCCATGTAAAGCCTTGGCAAAGTAACATTAATTATACAAGGTGAGTTATTTAGCTAGGTATAATTTGTTAGAAGAGAATTCTAATGGTAATGTAGTTCTATTTTATTTAGTTTAATAAGATTGGACCTGACGTAACCTTCAGAGAAACCCCATAGCTCATGTACGAGTCTTCTACGATAATAATACGCGCAATGCACATTTCGTTAACTAGTCTATAACCTATATAACTGAAATGAATTCACAGGTCCTCCGTCGTCGTCCGGTTCAGCTGTGAAGTTTTCCCCTCAGTTAACTGGTCCATGTCCGGTTCGTTTATTGATTCTTTTCCAGTTTAACTATATTAACTGGGCCAAGCCTCATCATACTGCCCGCATGTGTTACAGGCTTACAGGCCTTCTGGTAAGAGTGTTCACGGTTCGATTTGGTTTATGAGAAATTTTTGCCAAACCAAACCAACTCGAATGAATGTTAGAAATCGAACCAAACTGAACCGAATAAAATCGGTTTATTCGGTTCGGTTTGGTTTGAACCGGACTCGAGCCTAAGCATCCTCTGCCAAGTGACGCGTTCAAGGTGCAGTGCGGTTGTCTTTATAGAAATCCTGAGCATGACGTTTTTTTTCTTCTAGCGACATAGGACTGAAACCCGATTTCCACACCTTTAAACCAGGGTTTGCCGTACCGGGTTGACTCGGGCGACGCGTACTATATCAGGATGAACCCGAGTCGGTGCGTTTAGACCAAATTCGTACATTTTGACTATGCGACTCGTACGAGTTGGCACGAGTCCACTCGACTCGTAACGGATCATGGGAGATTCGAGTCGGTCTGACTCGACGAATCAGCGAACCTTGCTTTAAACTTCACAGCCGCTCAGTACCGTTCTTTTTAGTCTGGGAACGTGGGAAACGAAAACCTGCCGCACCTAACATCCTATAAAAGCTCCAGCTGGGCGCATGAAGAACACCGTAGAAAAGAAAAGCTTCAGCTGGGCGCATGATCGTGGGCCTTGGCCCAAAGCAACCTAATTTAGAATGTTAAATAACCTGCAGCCCAATGGTTGCATGATCGTGGGCCTTGGCTCAAAGCAAAATTAACTAAAAATAATAAAACCCAATGGTTGCATGATCGTGGGCCTTGGCCCAAAGCACAATTAAATAAAACAATAGAAAAGATGGATAATTCTGTTTCAACGGTTTGGATCAGTTTATGCGGTTTGTGATATTTGCAAACCGAATCAAATCGAACCTTGTGTCAACTCGAACCAAACCGAAATTTCGATTTAGTTTGATTTGATTTTTCAGGTTGAACCAAATAGTGAACACCTTTACCTTCTGGTGTGTAGCTGTACGGCCCACCCAACATGAGCTGTACTCTCACCACCTTCAACATTTAAAACATACACTTTTCAATATATTATTCATACTTTAAGATATTGTGTATACATTCATATTAAGTATGATAACATACTTTAGTCATGGAAATAATTATAGGCACATTATTTCTATCTTAAATTACTATGAAAATTATATCTACATATATAATATTTTATGTAATAAAATAGAAGAAATATTTTATGTATATAAATGTATGTCTACATATTAATAAATCTATATACCATAGTTTATTGCACATATACCCCCTTATCATAGGTCATGATGTTCATTTTTTAAAATATTTTGTGCATGTAAATATTCTTCAAACTATAAAAATTATATGCCATAATGATAATTTATACAATTATACTTTTAACATGCATGTTGAAAGGGTAATTATATATTTTTACCATAATGATAACTAATACTTGATCATTTAGGATATGACTAGGCTCTTGTTTCCTTTAAACATTTACTTTCTCTTGCATATGTCGAGGTATTCTCAAAAATCTGTAACTCATCAATAACCTATATTACTGAATAGCATTAGTCAACTCTTCGCCGTCATCAGGCTCATGCAGTTTATGTCCTTCACTTTCATCATGTCCGATTCATACCTTGCAGTTGTTTTTTGCTGGTTCATCTAGCTTCTTATTTTTTCCGGAAGTTGAAGTCGATGCTCTATTTCTTTACCTGCTTAACCTTTACCATCCATATTAGCTTACGTCTTGACTGATTAGATTTAACTCGAATTTCATGTAATTGGTTCAGCTGAAGATTTTCGATATTATTTTCTAAGCAAATTAGATATCTTTAATTTAATTATTATTTAAAACCATTGGGTAAAAAAAAATCACTATATTCT
This sequence comes from Zantedeschia hybrid cultivar, assembly GCA_030544215.1. Taxonomy (NCBI): domain Eukaryota; kingdom Viridiplantae; phylum Streptophyta; class Magnoliopsida; order Alismatales; family Araceae; genus Zantedeschia; species Zantedeschia hybrid cultivar. Next base: position 2,960,808 of record JARZZO010000007.1, read on the forward strand.
TAATATTAGATATTTTAGCTACATTAGATGCTTGGGGATGCAAATGGATTGGATTCAAGATGTCTTTGTGATCTTGTCTATCATACCACCGATTTAGAAGGACTCTATGTTAACTGATCTACAAACTAATAATTGGCAGACATCCCTTATAAAAGAAAGGTGATAGATTCAAATCTCACCTCCAATGTATATTATACAAGAGGAGGGATTTGTCCCATGAACTCATTGGAGGCATATGTTCAAGTACTCCCTGCAAGGCTGTGTCTCATGAGCTCATTAGAGGAGTATGCTAAAGTATTCCATGTAGATGACGTGGCCTTGGGAAGAATATTGCTCATTGTCATGGGACGGACAGACACACACACACACATCCGATGTACATTCTCATGTCCTCTTTATTGCCATACATACACCTATTAATTTCATCATTTTACACTCTTACCATCACTCGGTATTTATTTGCCTTAATTTTTAATGGATAGAGATAAAAAAAGGGCTAAGTTGTACTTTTAACCTCAAATAGTTAAAATAATTATATATATTCTCCTAAAGCCCTTCATATTCCATTATATACTTCTAAAACCATATACACAGCTCGGTGATGTTTCTGATGTGATATTCATGTACCTAAGATGGCACTAGGACCGGAGGGATAAGATCGAAACAATATTATTTATTATAAAGGTACGCATGAAAATACAAAAGATATGAGAGTATATATTACAGTATGGAAGATTTTAGTAAATATTACAACATGAATGATTTTTGGATATATATCCCAAAATTGTATTAGTCGGCTCAGATATGCCATGGTTATCCTTTAAAATGGTTAAAAAATTGAGTGTTGAATGTTACAGAGAGAAATATCACATTAACAAATTTCTTTTATTTGTGAAAATAATAGCATTTTTGTTAATACTCCTTAGTTAAACTTAATGTTATTGATTTCTTATACCTTCTAGAGTGCACAGTAGGTGACAAAATAATTGAATTCTAAATCAGAGCATATTTGCATTGAGCCACTTGTGTCATTACATATTGTTCAAGGTCATGAAATAGCCGTGGAATATATTTTTTAACATATCAATTGAGATTAAATTTACTTTTAAAATTTTGAAATAAATAATTCTATTTATACCAATACACGTGCAAAGAACGTATTGTTAACTAGTATAACTGAAGGGAACTGACTGACATTTAGTCGTCAGGCTCACGAATTTATGGGATAATTAATTGAGAGTCTTTGGCAGTAGTTGAGTCTTATTTTTCAGTCTTTGTCAAAAAAATGAGCACTAGGAAGTCAACATTTTTCATGGGACTTATTTTTTAGTCCCTCAAAAGCAATTTTTGTCTGCTAGCTATCTACCTGTTTTACCCTTCCATCCATTTAATATGAATGCCACCGCCTTTTTTGTCATTTTGTGCGAATATAAAAAATAAGATAACACCTGCCGCGCGATCGGTGTGTTGCCACTGTAAGCAATGCGTGCTCAATTTTGTTTTCGGAATTCGTCATTGGATCCTTAATTAGATAGTCTAGAAAAATCAAAAAAATAAAGAACCTCTAAGATTGTTCCTTTCCTAGGACTTTATTATCTCACGATGATATTTTTTTAATTTTTTGGTCCATCATGAAAAAAAGGATGGTACAGATGGATAAATCCCGTTGGGAGCTACCTTTGCCTAAAATATTTTTTTCAAAATAATAAGTTTTTATATGATTTTAAATTTTTTTTTCGAAAACTGCCTAGACCATCTCTTTCAAATCTAACTGCTACTATAATTTGTCTTGCATTTAATTTTTATTTTAAAATATTAAAAAATAAATAAAATAAAAAAATATTTTGATGAATAGTTTATGAGATAGGTGGCTTGTTCTCATTGAAGTAGACCACACTCCATTTGCATCGTACTCACAATCCATGCACCATGCGGCTTCTTTTACTTTTTATTTTTTTTATTTTTGCATAAAATTATATTTATCTAAATATATAAACAATTATTTTAAGATATATGAATATTTACTTTCAAACGTACAAACAATTACTTTAAGATATTTGAACATTTACTTTAACATAATTTTGGCAATTATTTTAAGAAATTTTGATAGTCACTTTAAAACATATGAACGTTACTTTAAGACATTTGACACTTACTGTAAAATATATGAATATTTTTTATAAAATATCTTAACAGTTATTTTAAGACATCTAAATTTACTTTAAAATACTTTGACAATTACTTTAAGACATATGAGTATTTACTTTAAAATATTTCAACAATTATTTTACGACATTTCTATAATACACGCATGTCATAATGGAGTTTTAATCTCCTGAGGTAAAAAATTAGATGTTAAGAAATGATGTGAATCATTGGTCGCTCGTACTCTTCTTTGAAGAGAGGTAGGAGTTACTTAAAATATATTCTTCTCTACTTTAATCCTCTCTAGAGTTTTGATTCCCTTGGGCATTTTGAAGAGAAACAAGGTTATTGCTATGGATGGCAGGGACACGTGAGTAGTAACATATAGAAGGTGGATGAGAAGGCTGTCTGGGTTACCAAGTTGCTCAGAGCAAGGGCTCTAGTTGCATTAATTGAGGAACGAATTTAGCTAATATCGTTAAATATTCTGACATCAAACACCAGGTTTCTCGTTCGAGGTTTGCATTACAGAGGGTGGGGAATAATAATGAGAGAACACTTATGTTGTACAAAAACATGTTGTAGAGAAGAATAATGCAATATTGAGAGAGAAAGCTACCTGAATTTGGTAGCCTAGGCTTTCTTTACTGAACAAGTACTTGTAGAGAAGAATAGGCAACATCCTTAGGTAGAGAAGAATAATGCAATATTGAGAGAAGAAATCCAAGATTGTTGGGTCCCATTCTCTGGACCCTTAGATCCTTTTCTATCTTGGGTTTTCCTTCGATTGTCCCTAACTAATCCACCAGCCAATGAGTGTTTCATGTTGCATTCCATATCTTGTCAATCCAATAGCAATCTCGATTAATTTAGTTACAAATCGATTTAGCCCAATTAGAGAAGGCCATTAACATGGACACTTAATTGTCCACGGATTTACAAGACATAGTTCTAATAGTTTTAAGATATCATTATGTAAAAAACTCGGATTTAGGTGTGATTAGAACAGTGGAAAGGATATGCAGTATGTGGTCGTGGATAACCACTATGATCCTTTCCACAATGCATTACGCTAGTTATATGGACATGGAGGAGGTGTAGGGGATCCCGTTTTGATAGAAAGCTACTTTGTAGTACCTGTGCAAAAGCATTGTCGGCAGCTCATCAAGCCATGGTCAGTACAACAAAACATAATATTTGCATTACCAATGTACTTTAAAAATTTTAAAATAAAACTTCTATATGTCACACCGAATTGAATAATAGGAAAAATACTCAATTCTTTGATACTAAGCCATTTTATTTACATATAATATAAAAATGTTTAATACTTTCAGTTTAATGGACTATATTATTAAATTAAATAAAAAATTACTATCTAAATCCCATATATAATGAGATTATAGAATAAAAAGGTCACTTTTTATTGGCAAAATTCGTAATTGGCTACCGATTATTTGTTATATGATTATAACTTTTGTTTTAACTTTTTTGAACTATATTCAAACATATTTTTATTATATAAGATCCGTACATAATCAATTATCATATTTAATTAATCATGCACCGGACAAACACGTTTAACCACACGATCTTTGATCGATGGATCCAGATCAGTTGGATCGTGAAGTTAAGCATGTTCCTTCAACATGAACCTTTTAGTTTTTAAAGGGAGTCGAACTCATTCCTCTAGCTAGGTGCAGCCGGAACACATCAATGGCATTTCTCTGCATACATACACGTACACCTTTTAAGGCAATTACCAACCATAAACTGAATTGAATATCAAACCCAGGCAGGGTATAGTTGACTCTTATCTTCTTGAAAATTTACCTGAGATGTAAGCCATTTGATGGAAGTGATCACGTTGATCCTCAGGGCCCTTGTGTAACGCCTTGGCCAGGTGTGGAGGGAAGTCCAGTCGATAGGACATTGATTTTGACTACTTGCATGCATACTTGACTAGGTGGTGATGACTCATTAGTCCCAGTTAATCCTATTTGGACTCATTGCCTCAGCCTACAGTGTCCGAAACATGTACAGATGGACAAGCATGCGTGTTGGCTGAGTTGTAAGATGCTGTTAGTGTGCGCTTGACTGTATTGTGCTAGTGGACAGTATGACCTCGTCATTATGAGGCTAGGTTGTAGGACCATCTGTGGTTGTTGTGTCGGAGCAGTGTGACTGCCTAAGTGGTTGGACAGTCGTAGCAGTAGCTTGGTTGTTGCTTGTGGATTAGAGTGTCGAGTTTGGTTGTCTGAGTTAGTTTGGAGCTGTGTTTACTACTGGTGGTTTCTTCCCTTTGACTCTCACCGTTGTAGCTATAGCTTTACTACTTTTGTTTATAACTTTCCCTTACTTTTGTGTTTGCTTAGTAGTATTGTCGGGAGGTGGAGATCGCGTGATCTTTTCTGAGCCCAATTGTAGTGTGGCTCATTCCTTAGTTTTTCAGGTATGAAACTTTCGACAAGCGTAGGCGTGTAGTTTCCTTCTCGGTGTGTGCGCCAGCAACTATCTCAGTTTCAGGGTATGCCCCGATATAATTATACTTTTTCTTTTGCCTATACACATTTATATTCCTGTGGACTATGTATTTGTTATTGGACTGTATACGGACATTGATGCTATAGTTCCTACTCATTTGCATATTTCTTTTGGTATGTTAGATTGTTATATTTAGTCATGTTTAACACTCACTTCTCCAGATGTGTACTTTGAGATCCGGGTGTACCCGAAGGTAATGATCTAATACTTGAGCTGCGCCGATTTTTAGACCGAAGGGGAACCGGGGCGTTACACTCTTCCTCCTATAAGGATTCAACTGTAGAGTCATCACTTATCAATGAATTTTATTGTGGATCGATTAAGAGGTAGTGTGACCTGCATTGATAGTGCAATTTATGTAGGGAGTGGTAAAATTGATACTTGCCTGACTAAATGTAAGTGTGCCTATAATTGCAAGTGTTTTCTAAAAACACTGCAAGGGAATGAGGACATAAATTCTTTTCCTTCTCTTGACGGGATAATTGGTTACTTTTGCAAGATTGATTTTTTACCTCATAGTTGCTCAAGCATTTTGCCATTGTTTTTCTTTCCCTTGCAATAAGCATTTTTGCCACCACCTTGTGAAAGATCAATGTTATGCTGAGAGCTAATCAAAGTATTTTTACAAATTTCGTTACATCTAGTCTATTGCAGTTGATAATTATGGTGATGTTGCAACTACAATTCCTTACATAAAAAATACAAGATTATGCCTACTTAAAAAAGGGGCATAGCAGTGAGGTTAAAGGTTGCTTCTGTGAAATCCAAGAAGAAGTTCATCAATTCTATTTCAATTTTGTTTGTGAAAATAATAAGATAATTATTTTTTCCTAAGAATAACAGTTAAAATTTTAATTTATCAAACCAGTAAAATTTTGATTCTTCATCAACTTTGGCCAACGACAATCAGACACGTCAGTCTGCACTTTTCCCATAAAAGCTGTTGTAGTTAAACTAATCTAGGGATGGTTCATTTAACGTAGCTGTAGTGTGCTATGTTAGATCAGATCCAAAATGACAAATCCTGATAGATCCATATTTGGATACGGATTTTGTGTTTCGGATCCATATTATGATCTTAAGTGATCCGACCCATTGACACCCTTAATCTTGAGAATCATGGAGACCACGGGGAGTGCAACCAACTCTTAGATTGTATGTAAGACAGATAGAGGTAGCCTCTTGGACCAGTATCCTAATAGAGAGCTAGCCGAGCAGATTCAGAGGGAAGAGGAGGTGGTGTTGGAATTGAAAGGAGTATTTGCCAATCCTTGGTGTTAAGAATTTGAAGAGAAAGAAGGTTATTCTAATGGTGGCAAGGAGGTAACATAATGTCCGGCCGCTAGTCCGCTTCAGTCATTTAAATTCACTTCAGATTCAAGATCAACCCAGTATACAAATCAAATAAATTATGAGAGACAAATAACCACAGGTAGAGAAATATAATGCCAATTACTATCAAATAATCCAATAATTCAAATTAATAGCCAATATGATGTCCACCAATTTACATGAATCCATCGATTGAAACAAAACACACATTTCACTAATAAAATAAAATTATATTATCTCTCATTATCCTTACTACATCAATCTACTAAAACAATAAAATAAACTAACTAACTAACTAACCTTCTTAATTCGCTAAATCTCCTCAGTCCAATCGCAGGTCAAATCCTCCTCTAGTCCATGATCCTCCTCTTCAGTCGAACCTGTGATTATTAGTAGGATTATAACTACAAGTACTTAGTACTCATCAAAACCATCAAATGCTAAACATATAATAATTGAAATACAATAATAATTAAATATATGATTCAATAGTGCTATATATAGCTCAAATAAAAGAATAATACAAAACATGATCACATATATATTTGCTAAAACAAAAGTATTTTCTAATAAACATGATCAGATTGAATAACATAGAGCTTTAATCAGTATGATGACTGAATCAAATTCAAATCTACTAGCCATAAACAAATCATTTCATATATCACATATCACATATCTTATAGCGAGGTGACATGGTATAGCAGCTTATAAATATCTTATCAAATTAGAGTTTTAAGGAGATAACTGAACAAGATAAATAAGGAATCAAACGAATAAACTCAATAGATTACAACATGAATTCAAGGAATCATAACAAAACATTACATTTCATAATCAAGTGCAAAATATATCATATCCACATATATCATTACGAACATACACCCAATCACAACATAAGGAGTCGAACATATATATATCAAAACATCTAAGCAATAATGCAAAGGTGATGGCACCTACAAAACTAGGGAGTTTATTGTCCCATCTTGAATAATCACTCACAAACTCTCAGCTACCGGAATTTTTCTATTGCCTACGGGAAAGACTCACCCCACAGATGCTTATAGAGTGTGTCCAATCTCCTTAAGATGGTATTATCTAAACAAACTCATACATACATGGCACCAATATCTTCAGAAATTAGAAATTCGTCATACATCTAGAATCTTCATTATTATAGAGATACATACATATACAAGTCAAAATAGAACAATTTCCCTTAAAAATGAGTTACTTAAAGAGTCAAATAGATCAAATCTGTAAATTATCAGTCCAACCATATCCAACAGGCTGCTAGAGTGAAAAGAACACCATAAAAATTTTCTCAGAATTTTCGGACCATAGATCACAATTTCCGAGCACTAAGACCTATTTTCGGAAAAAATAATTCAATAAATAGGACCAATAATAATGAACACATTAAAAAATGAGCTAAACTTAACGAACATAATAAATATGTCATATGTGAAGTGTCTGCAAAGTTTCATCAAATTTAGAGATCATATAAAAAGAATGAGACTCAAATAGGAAATTCAAAATTGAAGTCAAATATGAACAATAGAATAAATAGGAGATTAATAAGCAAATAAATTTAAAAATTATCAAATTAGATTGGCAGTTAAAAAAATCATGTTGTCTCGCTAACTGTTACAGGGGGTGACAACCCTATTGTCCTCGCCTCATTTTCCCTGTAGAGGGGGTAACGACCTTGTTGCTTCTGTCCTCGTTGTCTCTTCAATGGGCTCATTGCCCTCTAAAGGGGCGACGACGATACTATTACAGCCGACCTTGCCGTCTCTACAACGGCCTTATTGTCCATTAAGAGAGTCGTTGTCTCTATTACCTTGCCCTCATTGCCCCCTTTAAGAGGGGGGGGGGGGGGTGCAGCAGGGGCAATTTAGAAGATCTACACAAAAGCTGAGTAAGTGGTTTCCTATTTTACAAGAGTCATTGTGGAAGCCATTAAGGACAAGCTGGCAGGATACCTCTCCTCCATGGTTTCCACGATGTCTACGGCCATGCCTTCGCCATTGACGAAGATCCAGTGCTTCATTGAGATAGTTGCATTAGTAGCCATTGTCTACCATATCATTATGTCATTTGTCCATCACCAGGCAAATGACAATGTAGAAGGCGATGGCACCAATGCAGCTATCTCAATGAAGCATTGGATCGTCGTTAATGGCGGAGGCATGCCCATAGACATCGTGAAAACTATGAAGGAGAGGTATCTTGCCAGCTTGTCCTTAATGGCTTCCACAATGACTCCTGTGAAATGGTAAACCACTTGCTCAGCTTTTGTGCGGATCTCCTGCAATACAAGAAAGTTAAAAAGTTACACAATGTTATTAATCAAAGAAACATAAACATTAAAATCACATGTGCAAAAGGCATCCAAGAAAGGATAAGGGTGGTGCTGCTGCATCAATCACCTTTAAAAGTGGTCGTTTAAAGTTTAGGCGCCTTTTTAAAGTTAGGAGGAGCAATGGAAAGGCGGTCGAGTGGAGAAAGGGGGGAGCGGCGACAAAGAAGGCAGAGCCGGAGAAGGGTTGGAGGGTCGGGAGGGGGGAGCGAGCAGAGCACTATCAATGGTAGATTAGCTTGTAAGTGGAGGCTCTGGTTTGGAAGACGTTTTCAAGGGGCTCTTGAAGGTAAAAGCGGGAATGGTATGACAGAGTTCAGTGGAGATGATCTTTGGAATAGATGCCACCATTGCCTGGATAAAGGGCTTGTGCAGAGAGTTGCCGTAATACTATGGCTTATTGGAAATGTTGTAGGAGGATTGGGCACACAACTTTTTCTTGTTCTAGGGAACATCTATAGATGGGTTCAGTGAAGGATCAAATCAATGGAGATTGCAACACCAAAAGGAAGGGACCTATAGTGCAGGTTCCTTGGTTTTCTTCTTATAATCAGAATCTCAATGTTTTGAGGGACCAATGGTGCAGACTCAAATCTTCTCTATGAATTTTGCATTGCTTGGGAAATGGATATGGGAAATACTTTTGCAGGATGATTTGTTATAGAAGAGGATTTTAAAGGTCAAGCATTATCGTGGTGCTGGGAAGTTTTTTTTAAAGCAGGAAATCTGTCTACTATGTCCCCTATTTGGAAAGGGATCTTGAAAGCTAAAAGATGGGTATACTTTGGGGTCTATCTATCAAGCTTCGAAATCGGGTTCAATGATTATTCTGTCATGAAACATCGGAGGGTTGCATTATAAGGGAAGTAGTTAGCAATGAAGGAATTTGTAAAGATGAAAATAATTGACATTATTTGTTTACAAGAAACAAAATTGGAATCTGTTGATGCAAATTTAGTTAGAAGTTTTACGGGCATGAGTTCGGTGGATTATCTTCAGAAGATCAATTGGTCAATCTGGTGGTATTATTTTAGCTTAGGACCAAAGTAAATGGAATGGTCAGTTGTTTAAGATTGGTGAATATTTTGTAAAAGCCACATTGGAGGGTATTCAAAAGAAGACTTTGTGAATGCTTATAGGAGTATATGGTCCGCATAAGATCAGCAGATCTTATGGAATGAGTTAACTGCATGTAAAGAAAAATTTGATCTATCATGGTGCATTCTTGGTGATTTCAATCAACTTAGGAAAACTATAGATAGAAATAGAGGAAGAGCTTTTAACAAAGGCATGAGGCTATTTTTCAAGAATCTGAAGAGAAGATCTCATCATAAGGAGAAAAGAGGGATTTTGGATATTCTTTCACATGCGATCTGTTGGAGCATATAGAGAGAGAACGACATGATTTTATGGGAAAGTAAAATTTATGTAGAAATATATAATTGCTCAAGGCATATTATAGGGTTCTCAGTTGATTCTTGGATTAAGGCCTTTATGTAGTCTTTATTAGATTAGAATCTCTCTAATCTAATTGAGTGTACTTCCTCTTTTTATGTTTCAATAAAATTAGTGGTACTATCCACGTTTATTCCGATCTTCTACATTCAAAAGGGTAACTCCCCAACGTGGTGTATAGCACGAAAGAAAAACCATTCACTTGTCACTTTCAAAAAATTAGGATTCAGGGAAACAGTAGAAGGTGGGTGTGGAACAACTTACCTCATCCTCAATCTGGTTTAACGTGAGCACAAGTAGCCTTTGAAATATGCTGTCTATAAGGTCTTGACACATTCCAAAAGTCGTTGGATTAAAAACTGTGGTAAGGAGATTACAAAGAGAATACACATGATAAGAATAAAATCATCCCAACCTACAAAAAATCTCTAATATTGGTAGAACGCAACATAAAGAAGAACAAGAAACTATTTTATCAAGTGAGTAATTAGTAACAATTGTAAAATTGATAGTGATATTTATAAAATAGTAGAACATTCCAGTTTGAGCTGCGATTGAATTTAAAATATATGTTGGTTCCTTCTCGACGTTGAGATGATGTGGTCATGCATTCCATTCTGATTATGCAGGAATTCTGCAGGATCAAGATCGGCAGACTAGCACAAACTCAAAAAGCACAAATTCAAAACCCAGAAAACATTTCAAATTTCTCAAGTTTCAACCAAGAACAGTAAAAAGCACAAACCCAAAACTCAGAAAACACTTCAGATTTATCAGATTTCAAATTCTCATCCAAGAACAACAAAAAGTACAAACCCAAAACCCAAAAAATACTTCAAATTTCCACACGAATCTTGAAACATTTCTTCGGGCACCAAACACCAGTTTATGGACAAAAATGGCAGTAACCCAAATTGCAAAAGGCGGGGAAGAATAGAGGCAGCTGGCCAATAAGAAAAAAGAGACGAAACCATACCCGAGATCTTGGCCGCCCACTGGAGACTTCCTGGCTGCGATGTGGGAACGCCATCATACGAACAAGTCTTTGATGTCTTTAACAAAGCAAACAAAGAGGATTCGCTCCTCCACGCTCCTCCTGGACGACCACGCCGCCGGCACCAAGGGGATGGCAGGACTCCCGACTTTGTACCACCGTAACAAGAAACAAAACAAGGTGCTCTTTCTTTTTAATTTTATCACGTTTTATGAGTTAAGAATATTATTAAAATATATTTTAATAGTATCACCAAACATCCCTTTTAATATAATTTTATTATAAAAATATATATTTGTAAAAAAAGAGTTGCATTGTAATGCAACCAAACAGTGTTTTCATTTGTTTAACAATTGAGTTCATTTGTTTGAACATGTGTTAATTGTAAGGGGCATTTTTGTGAATGTAATGGTACAATGAAGTCACTAAAAATAGTATGAAAATGAGATCAACAATTTTGCAAATATAATCCAAAGGAAAGTATATTTACAAAAACTCCCATTCTTGATATCAGTGCCAATTCTAGGGTCCACATTACTGAACGTAAGAACAATGGATTTTCTTGCAGTAAATGTGAACAAGGTAATATGAGCTAGCAAATTTTAACTTTCTTTTCCTTTTTTTTATTTTTTGGCTAGCATAAGGCATCTCATTTCATTATTATGAGAATAGTCCAACTATGAAGATTTTGAACACTAACAAAGCCATATATTTTGTATACCTAAACCTACTCCTTAGTACAAAGTATCACCAAGGTAAAACTAAGAAATTGGCCCTATAGTGATCAATACTCATCTGATTGGCTAGGAAGTTCATTGATAGAATTGAGGACTTGGTGAAGCCACACAGACCATTGATGACTTATAGTTAGATAAGGGAGATCTCGAAAAGCATACATCGATGTGGTTGTATGTAGAAGTTGTGTCTTGAAGGAAAGATCTTACACCCGATTGCGAACCCATGTGCATGCTTTGGGGCTATGAACCTGGATAGAACTCTTGAAGATACAGCTAAATGCAGTGATAAGGTATACAATTAAATGCTGTGATTAGCATTCAAAGGGTGTATGTTGTCTCCGCAAGTGGAAAAACCGACTAAGAGAGATCAAACAAGTATGGTGGGAGAAATTAGGTCTAAAGGGAAGGATGAAGAACCATAATTTTTTTTTTTTTTTTTTTCAAAAAAAATTTGTGCAGCGCTATGCAAGGTCCCTTTGAGAGACAAAAAATATGAAATAAAGAAAGCCCTAGGGGCCGAAAACAAAGAAGATTAGAAACCGAGAAAATTAAAAAAAAAAAAAAAACCCTTTCTAAATGAGTTAGTTCTCAGTGGAAATCTGACAAAGGCCTCCTAAGATGGAGAGGGCCAAAGAGAGAAGAGGAAAAGGGGGAAGAGTAATACTTGATGCAATGCCCCCAAGTGCATTGCAGTGGGTGAAAAATAAAATTTTATTTTTGATTTTTTTTTTTGCAGGTTGGCCCTGAAGTGTCCTAACCGTCCGTATAGTGTCATGTCCGATTGGACAATCTAAAAAAGTCTGAAAGATATAAAAAATTGAGCCCCAACGAATAGGAAAAATGTCTTTAATGGGCCGCGCTCAATAAAAATGTTTTATTTTTCAGATTGTTTTGTGGGACGCCCAATCGGGCATTGCACTGTATGGATGGTTAGAACACCGCTACTCAAGGGCAAAACGGTCTTCCAATGAGAATGCACCTCTTCCCTTCCCCAGAGTGTGCACGCTAGAGGAGATGCCGAGGGTAGACCCGTGAAGTAGGTGGCGACCCAAAAGAGACAAGTAAACGGATGACTTTTAGTGTGCAGTAAAACGCAACAAAAAATTGTAAACATTTTATAATATTAATTTCCTTAATATTTAGAGTGCCATAAATTAGTTTATGGTGGTCTTGTTATGACTGCATCTTATGCACATTCTACTTAGTTAGAATGAGTGCATAGGGTCTTTATGTCATGGGAAGTTGGCCCATTATGTTCTGTTATTAAGAATATCTAATTTTTAGATCTTCGGATGGATGGGTTTCTAGGACTGCGCACAATAATAGTTTCCACTGGATTTGAATACTAAACATAGAGGAAAAGTCCCGTTCATGGTTATCCTCTGGTGATGAATTAAAATTTTGAGTTTAATTAGAAGATTTATACTTATTGTACTGCATGGTGCCACCCAAAAAAAGGAGAAAAAATATTTTGATTTTGTAAAGATCAGCTTCATCATGCCTACATATTCGTACAAACTAATCTCTAATGACTAAAGAATCATCCAAAAAATAAAAAAATTATACTCTTAGTTTATTGAGCTTGGCCTATAAAGGAAGGGACTTTCTTATAGTATTCCATCCACACACACACACACATTGCTGAGTCACAGCTTCTCAAGACGTCAAGAAAAAAAAAATAACGGTCTCCATGGAGGGATAAACATCTTGCTGCGAGTAAGAGAGGGATAAACATCCTGCTGCGAGTAAGAGAATAATTTCTCCCAAATCCACAATTTGGCTCAATTTAGTTCAAAATTAAAATAAAAGAATCAGCTACTAAAATCCTTACAATTTAAGCATGATCGGCTGAATTTGATTACCTTTTTCTCTTTGAGATTTGAAAGAAATTGCTACTTTCTCCCTTTCTGGGATTTGAAGGAAACTTATGTATCACACTAATAGAAATATGAGAGGACACAATATACAGGGTGGACATTAAGAACCCATTTACTAAAAAAAGGGACTCAACAAAGGGAAAAAAAAACTAGATACCACTTCTGGTTCATAATCAATTATAGAGGAATGAGCTTGTGGAAACTTCATTACTCAATCAAAAGCAATAGAAGATAGAAGGCCAAGCATCCAAGTTCATTGGGTTCCATTACAAATGTTACAAGAATGTGAGTCATTTAAAGTGCATTGGTCAAAGGATATGGAATAATTATAGAATAGTGTTTTGTATCATTGGACGAGATTCATGTTATTCGAGAAATGAAAGTTAGAAAAGACAAGGCTTGAAAAGACATGTGTTATAAATTAAATAGTAAATTGAAAGTAGATTAAGATTCAGGACCTTATAGTAAGATCCTTCAACACAAAAGCTGAGTAAGTGGTTTCCTATTTCACAAGAGTCATTGTGGAAGTCATTAAGGACAAGCTGGCAGGATACCTCTCCTCCATGGTTTCCACGATGTCTACGGCCATGCCTTCGCCATTGACGAAGATCCAGTGCTTCATTGAGATAGTTGCATTAGTAGCCATTGTCTACCATATCATTATGTCATTTGTCCATCACCAGGCAAATGACAATGTAGAAGGCGATGGCACCAATGCAGCTATCTCAATGAAGCACTGGATCGTCGTTAATGGCGGAGGCATGCCCGTAGACATCGTGAAAACTATGAAGGAGAGGTATCTTGCCAGCTTGTCCTTAATAGCTTCCACAATGACTCCTGTGAAATGGGAAACCACTTGCTCAGCTTTTGTGCGGATCTCCTGCAATACAAGAAAGTTAAAAAGTTACACAATGTTATTAATCAAAGAAACATAAACATTAAAATCACATGTGCAAAAGGCATCCAAGAAAGGATAAGGGTGGTGCTGCTGCATCAATCACCTTTAAAAGTGGTCGTTTATGTACCTTCTTTGGGGATTTCGTTGTGAAGGCGCTTGGATCTTCGCTTGGGCGCCATTGTGAAAGGAATAGCACGTCAAGGGGATGCCTTGCGCTGGTGGCCTCCGTGCCAAGAGACGGGGAAGAGAGGACGAGCGCTGGACGGGTCGTCGGTGGTTCCTCGTCATAGAGTTAGGAGGGTGGTTTCCTCTTCCCGTTTGTCACATCGTCTTTAGGCGGCAAGAAGGGATATGTCAGGGAGATGCTTGCGCTAGTGGCCTCCACGCCAAGAGATAGGAAAGAGAGGACGAGCACTGGACAGGTCGCTGGTGGTTCCTCGTCATAGAGTTAAGAGGGTGGTTTCCTCTTCCCATTCGTCGTACTATCTTTAGGGGACGAGAAAGGATTATCATGGCATCGAAGTCATTTTGTTTGTCTTTCAAATCTCATTGACTATTGTCGCCACATCATGGCCAACTCAGCCCACAACTATGGCCAACTTAGCCCCACTCGACCTCAACATGGCCGCTGCCTATTGGGTATGCAACATGACTAGGCTTTATGCACACCAGTGGTGTGCACTAAGTACTTTCCTCAAAAGGTTGTAGTAATAGTGATATAGTAACATTCCTCTGATAAAAATATTAAAAGTGTCACATATGCAAAACCTCCTTACAATCTAACCAAGGGGTTTCAACCTCTTTTTGACCAACTAGAGAATTGTCATAAAAAGGATACAACCAATTTTGCTAGACCTCTTTGATGAATTCCACATGGATTGTTCAACAAGAATATGTTTCTAAATGTAAAAAACTAAGATTCCCTAGCTTAAAGAATATAATATTATTCAAGTTTTATACTTTCCAAAGAAATTCTTTCTGAAAAATACAAATATAATTTAATAACTATAATATTAATTTCAAAAGTTTTAGAACCTGTTCATGAGGAGATTCAAGACTTTCTCATAAATTAATTGTACAGTACGACTGTGGATAGTTAAAGGGGAAACTATGGATGGTTGGACACAACTATTGACAGTTCCCACCAGCGAGCTACGGCCCAGTGATACCAGGTAAAAGTGTTTTTTTTTTTTTTGGGGGGTGGGGGGGTGTTTCATTAATTTACCTTCTTCTTTGGTGAGCTGATTGTCACATTTAGCTATGTATTGGTGAGCTAATGCTAGATAAATAGGAAGTTATACTTGGTGAACTAAGTACCATTAATTAGTAGGATTGAGATAACACTAGATCAATGACGAGTGCGCTTGTCATTTCATGTAATTGCTCCATCTTTCTTATCACCATCCTTTAGTTTAATGTGTTGAAGGATCTTACTATAAGGTCCTGAATCTTAATCTACTTTCAATTTACTATTTAATTTATAACACAGGTCTTTTCAAGCCTTGTCTTTTCTAACTTTCATTTCTCGAATAACATGAATCTCGTCCAATGATGCAAAACACTATTCTATAATTATTCCATATCCTTTGACCAATGCACTTTAAATGACTCACATTCTTGTAACATTTGTAATGGAACCCAATGAACTTGGATGCTTGGCCTTCTATCTTCTATTGCTTTTGATTGAGTAATGAAGTTTCCACAAGCTCATTCCTCTATAATTGATTATGAACCAGAAGTGGTATCTAGTTTTTTTTTCCCTTTGTTGAGTCCCTTTTTTTAGTAAATGGGTTCTTAATGTCCACCCTGTATATTGTGTCCTCTCATATTTCTATTAGTGTGATACATAAGTTTCCTTCAAATCCCAGAAAGGGAGAAAGTAGCAATTTCTTTCAAATCTCAAAGAGAAAAAGGTAATCAAATTTAGCCGATCATGCTTAAATTGTAAGGATTTTAGTAGCTGATTCTTTTATTTTAATTTTGAACTAAATTGAGCCAAATTGTGGATTTGGGAGAAATTATTCTCTTACTCGCAGCAGGATGTTTATCCCTCTCTTACTCGCAGCAAGATGTTTATCCCTCCATGGAGACCGTTATTTTTTTTTTCTTGACGTCTTGAGAAGCTGTGACTCAGCAATGTGTGTGTGTGTGTGGATGGAATACTATAAGAAAGTCCCTTCCTTTATAGGCCAAGCTCAATAAACTAAGAGTATAATTTTTTTATTTTTTGGATGATTCTTTAGTCATTAGAGATTAGTTTGTACGAATATGTAGGCATGATGAAGCTGATCTTTACAAAATCAAAATATTTTTTCTCCTTTTTTTGGGTGGCATCATGCAGTACAATAAGTATAAATCTTCTAATTAAACTCAAAATTTTAATTCATCACCAGAGGATAACCATGAACGGGACTTTTCCTCTATGTTTAGTATTCAAATCCAGTGGAAACTATTATTGTGCGCAGTCCTAGAAACCCATCTATCCGAAGATCTAAAAATTAGATATTCTTAATAACAGAACATAATGGGCCAACTTCCCATGACATAAAGACCCTATGCACTCATTCTAACTAAGTAGAATGTGCATAAGATGCAGTCATAACAAGACCACCATAAACTAATTTATGGCACTCCAAATATTAAGGAAATTAATATTATAAAATGTTTACAATTTTTTGTTGCGTTTTACTACACACTAAAAGTCATCCGTTTACTTGTCTCTTTTGGGTCGCCACCTACTTCACGGGTCTACCCTCGGCATCTCCTCTAGCGTGCACACTCTGGGGAAGGGAAGAGGTGCATTCTCATTGGAAGACCGTTTTGCCCTTGAGTAGCGGTGTTCTAACCATCCATACAGTGCAATGCCCGATTGGGCGTCCCACAAAACAATCTGAAAAATAAAACATTTTTATTGAGCGCGGCCCATTAAAGACATTTTTCCTATTCGTTGGGGCTCAATTTTTTATATCTTTCAGACTTTTTTAGATTGTCCAATCGGACATGACACTATACGGACGGTTAGGACACTTCAGGGCCAACCTGCAAAAAAAAAAATCAAAAATAAAATTTTATTTTTCACCCACTGCAATGCACTTGGGGGCATTGCATCAAGTATTACTCTTCCCCCTTTTCCTCTTCTCTCTTTGGCCCTCTCCATCTTAGGAGGCCTTTGTCAGATTTCCACTGAGAACTAACTCATTTAGAAAGGGTTTTTTTTTTTTTTTAATTTTCTCGGTTTCTAATCTTCTTTGTTTTCGGCCCCTAGGGCTTTCTTTATTTCATATTTTTTGTCTCTCAAAGGGACCTTGCATAGCGCTGCACACCTTTTTTTTGAAAAAAAAAAATAAAAAATTATGGTTCTTCATCCTTCCCTTTAGACCTAATTTCTCCCACCATACTTGTTCGATCTCTCTTAGTCGGTTTTTCCACTTGCGGAGACAACATACACCCTTTGAATGCTAATCACAGCATTTAGTTGTATACCTTATCACTGCATTTAGCTGTATCTTCAAGAGTTCTATCCAGGTTCATAGCCCCAAAGCATGCACATGGGTTCGCAATCGGGTGTAAGATCTTTCCTTCAAGACACAACTTCTACATACAACCACATCGATGTATGCTTTTCGAGATCTCCCTTATCTAACTATAAGTCATCAATGGTCTGTGTGGCTTCACCAAGTCCTCAATTCTATCAATGAACTTCCTAGCCAATCAGATGAGTATTGATCACTATAGGGCCAATTTCTTAGTTTTACCTTGGTGATACTTTGTACTAAGGAGTAGGTTTAGGTATACAAAATATATGGCTTTGTTAGTGTTCAAAATCTTCATAGTTGGACTATTCTCATAATAATGAAATGAGATGCCTTATGCTAGCCAAAAAATAAAAAAAAGGAAAAGAAAGTTAAAATTTGCTAGCTCATATTACCTTGTTCACATTTACTGCAAGAAAATCCATTGTTCTTACGTTGAGTAATGTGGACCCTAGAATTGGCACTGATATCAAGAATGGGAGTTTTTGTAAATATACTTTCCTTTGGATTATATTTGCAAAATTGTTGATCTCATTTTCATACTATTTTTAGTGACTTCATTGTACCATTACATTCACAAAAATGCCCCTTACAATTAACACATGTTCAAACAAATGAACTCAATTGTTAAACAAATGAAAACACTGTTTGGTTGCATTACAATGCAACTCTTTTTTTACAAATATATATTTTTATAATAAAATTATATTAAAAGGGATGTTTGGTGATACTATTAAAATATATTTTAATAATATTCTTAACTCATAAAACGTGATAAAATTAAAAAGAAAGAGCACCTTGTTTTGTTTCTTGTTACGGTGGTACAAAGTCGGGAGTCCTGCCATCCCCTTGGTGCCGGCGGCGTGGTCGTCCAGGAGGAGCGTGGAGGAGCGAATCCTCTTTGTTTGCTTTGTTAAAGACATCAAAGACTTGTTCGTATGATGGCGTTCCCACATCGCAGCCAGGAAGTCTCCAGTGGGCGGCCAAGATCTCGGGTATGGTTTCGTCTCTTTTTTCTTATTGGCCAGCTGCCTCTATTCTTCCCCGCCTTTTGCAATTTGGGTTACTGCCATTTTTGTCCATAAACTGGTGTTTGGTGCCCGAAGAAATGTTTCAAGATTCGTGTGGAAATTTGAAGTATTTTTTGGGTTTTGGGTTTGTACTTTTTGCTGTTCTTGGATGAGAATTTGAAATCTGATAAATCTGAAGTGTTTTCTGAGTTTTGGGTTTGTGCTTTTTACTGTTCTTGGTTGAAACTTGAGAAATTTGAAATGTTTTCTGAGTTTTGAATTTGTGCTTTTTGAGTTTGTGCTAGTCTGCCGATCTTGATCCTGCAGAATTCCTGCATAATCAGAATGGAATGCATGACCACATCATCTCAACGTCGAGAAGGAACCAACATATATTTTAAATTCAATCGCAGCTCAAACTGGAATGTTCTACTATTTTATAAATATCACTATCAATTTTACAATTGTTACTAATTACTCACTTGATAAAATAGTTTCTTGTTCTTCTTTATGTTGCGTTCTACCAATATTAGAGATTTTTTGTAGGTTGGGATGATTTTATTCTTATCATGTGTATTCTCTTTGTAATCTCCTTACCACAGTTTTTAATCCAACGACTTTTGGAATGTGTCAAGACCTTATAGACAGCATATTTCAAAGGCTACTTGTGCTCACGTTAAACCAGATTGAGGATGAGGTAAGTTGTTCCACACCCACCTTCTACTGTTTCCCTGAATCCTAATTTTTTGAAAGTGACAAGTGAATGGTTTTTCTTTCGTGCTATACACCACGTTGGGGAGTTACCCTTTTGAATGTAGAAGATCGGAATAAACGTGGATAGTACCACTAATTTTATTGAAACATAAAAAGAGGAAGTACACTCAATTAGATTAGAGAGATTCTAATCTAATAAAGACTACATAAAGGCCTTAATCCAAGAATCAACTGAGAACCCTATAATATGCCTTGAGCAATTATATATTTCTACATAAATTTTACTTTCCCATAAAATCATGTCGTTCTCTCTCTATATGCTCCAACAGATCGCATGTGAAAGAATATCCAAAATCCCTCTTTTCTCCTTATGATGAGATCTTCTCTTCAGATTCTTGAAAAATAGCCTCATGCCTTTGTTAAAAGCTCTTCCTCTATTTCTATCTATAGTTTTCCTAAGTTGATTGAAATCACCAAGAATGCACCATGATAGATCAAATTTTTCTTTACATGCAGTTAACTCATTCCATAAGATCTGCTGATCTTATGCGGACCATATACTCCTATAAGCATTCACAAAGTCTTCTTTTGAATACCCTCCAATGTGGCTTTTACAAAATATTCACCAATCTTAAACAACTGACCATTCCATTTACTTTGGTCCTAAGCTAAAATAATACCACCAGATTGACCAATTGATCTTCTGAAGATAATCCACCGAACTCATGCCCGTAAAACTTCTAACTAAATTTGCATCAACAGATTCCAATTTTGTTTCTTGTAAACAAATAATGTCAATTATTTTCATCTTTACAAATTCCTTCATTGCTAACTACTTCCCTTATAATGCAACCCTCCGATGTTTCATGACAGAATAATCATTGAACCCGATTTCGAAGCTTGATAGATAGACCCCAAAGTATACCCATCTTTTAGCTTTCAAGATCCCTTTCCAAATAGGGGACATAGTAGACAGATTTCCTGCTTTAAAAAAAACTTCCCAGCACCACGATAATGCTTGACCTTTAAAATCCTCTTCTATAACAAATCATCCTGCAAAAGTATTTCCCATATCCATTTCCCAAGCAATGCAAAATTCATAGAGAAGATTTGAGTCTGCACCATTGGTCCCTCAAAACATTGAGATTCTGATTATAAGAAGAAAACCAAGGAACCTGCACTATAGGTCCCTTCCTTTTGGTGTTGCAATCTCCATTGATTTGATCCTTCACTGAACCCATCTATAGATGTTCCCTAGAACAAGAAAAAGTTGTGTGCCCAATCCTCCTACAACATTTCCAATAAGCCATAGTATTACGGCAACTCTCTGCACAAGCCCTTTATCCAGGCAATGGTGGCATCTATTCCAAAGATCATCTCCACTGAACTCTGTCATACCATTCCCGCTTTTACCTTCAAGAGCCCCTTGAAAACGTCTTCCAAACCAGAGCCTCCACTTACAAGCTAATCTACCATTGATAGTGCTCTGCTCGCTCCCCCCTCCCGACCCTCCAACCCTTCTCCGGCTCTGCCTTCTTTGTCGCCGCTCCCCCCTTTCTCCACTCGACCGCCTTTCCATTGCTCCTCCTAACTTTAAAAAGGCGCCTAAACTTTAAACGACCACTTTTAAAGGTGATTGATGCAGCAGCACCACCCTTATCCTTTCTTGGATGCCTTTTGCACATGTGATTTTAATGTTTATGTTTCTTTGATTAATAACATTGTGTAACTTTTTAACTTTCTTGTATTGCAGGAGATCCGCACAAAAGCTGAGCAAGTGGTTTCCCATTTCACAGGAATCATTGTGGAAGCCATTAAGGACAAGCTGACAAGATACCTCTCCTTCATAGTTTTCACGATGTCTACGGGCATGCCTCCGCCATTAACGACGATCCAATGCTTCATTGAGATAGCTGCATTGGTGTCATCGCCTTCTACATTGTCATTTGCCTGGTGATGGACAAATGACATAATGATATGGTAGACAATGGCTACTAATGCAACTATCTCAATGAAGCACTGGATCTTCGTCAATGGCGAAGGCATGGCCGTAGACATCGTGGAAACCATGGAGGAGAGGTATCATGTCAGCTTGTCCTTAATGGCTTCCACAATGACTCTTGTGAAATAGGAAACCACTTACTCAGCTTTTGTGTAGATCTCCTACAATACAAGAAAGTTAAAAAGTTACACAATTATTAATCAAAGAAACATAAACGTTAAAATCACATGTGCAAAAAGCACCCAAGAAAGGATGGGGGTGGTGCTGCTGCATCAATCACCTTTAAAAGTGGTCGTTTAAAGTTTAGGCGCCTTTTGAAAGTTAGGAGGAGCAATGGAAAGGCGATCAAATGGAGAAAGGGGTTAAAATTGCTCTCCACCTTCCAACATAGGTGCCAAACGATTCATTTGATTTTTGGGACAAGGCCTCAAGGTCTTCTCTATGGGGTTCTATGTCCAAGTTATAAGAGTATTGATCAACAAAGAGTCAAGATAGTTGGTCGAAAGATGTTATCTTGGATAGATCAAGGGAGGTGTACCACGGAAGGGCTGGACCAGTTAAACTCTTTTAGAAGTAACAGATGAGCAATTGCTCATTTGTTTTGAGTGGATCCATGTCTCCACAATAGGCACAGAGATGAAAGATTGGGCATCCATTTCCATTATACTTTTCAAGCTCAGGTAGTTTGAATTTTTCAGGGAGTTGAGCATCAAGGAATGGACACAGATCTTGAAAACAGATGTTTCGAAAATCTCTTCCCCGAAGCTTTGCCATTTCTTCTTCCATTTTCTCTAACCTTGTTTGGACTGGATAAATTGTTGGAGGTGGTGGATTTTTTCAGATGCTAGAAGGAAGAGTTGATGTCATCCCTCCTACAATATGCTAATGTGAGTTTTGAGGAGTAGCGTTTTCTCTCACTTCTTCGTACCTACCATTGGCAACTTCTGTAGGTTGAGGAAATGGGTATGAGATTGGTGGGTCATTTGGAGGGAGCACGTGAGCCTGTGGAGGATTGGATCGTACCAATGGTGCCCCTAGTTGAGGTAGTTGAGATTGAGTTATCATCGCCATTAAGGTCTAGATTGCTTGCATAGTTTGACCAAACATTTTCCTAAATTGTTGGTCATTATTTGCAATATTTGATGACCCACCTTCATCAATAAATTGTGCACCTACTGGATCTTCCTCAATATCTTTTGGGACAGAAGTGCTTTGCTGAGCCATTCGTGCTCGAGATCGAGTTTGAATTGAACTCACAATGAGGGGATGCTGGACAGAGGTTCTCAATGAACGACCCGTATTGGCTCAAATGACGAAATACACGAATTTACTCTAACTGAGGATGTAAGATGGGTTATGAGAATAGAGAAAAAAAAGTGTCAAAATAGAAGCGAAATAAATACATAGGATAAAGGAAACGAGAATGACATGGGTTACACAAAGTAAAAAGTTCAAGCTTTCAATAAAAGATTATGCAAAGAATGAATATTGTTAACAACTATCACAATAGCGAATAACAAAATGCTATATAAAAGAAGAATGCAAATATGTAAGTGACGTGTGTGATTGGACTGGAAATTAATGATGCAAAGAGGAATGTGAAAGATGACAACAGAAAGTAATATACAGGTGTATTATATGCTCACAAGTGAAAAAGGATTAAAAAGATGTGAAACTATAAATTAATGATACGAGAAAGGAAATATAAGAAAGCAATAAATTACACTAGGAAAGATAAACGTACAGATTGCATAAATGAAAATATGCGAATGAAGTGTGTGATTGACGTGGCGACAAGTGACACAAATGGTTAGATTAACTGCAAAATAAAAAGATGGCAAAAAGAAAATAACAGTGAAGTAGGTGCAGATAAGTGAGAATAAAAATATAAAAAATGTAAATTTGCAGTTCAAGAAAAGAAAGCAAAAGTCGCGTTTTATGTGTTTTTTTTTCAGATTTCACTTTGAGTTAAACAAGAATTAAGTCCAAGGGTATTTATGCCCTCTCAAGTGGTTTCCTACTTGCCTTCAAACTTCTAGTAGAAAATCTCCAACTAGAAGTAAAAAAAGCAAAAAGATGGCTAGATGCTCAAGTTGAAGCTCCCTAGTGGAGTCGCTAGCTGTAGCAACTCGAAAGTTTGGATCACTAAAAATGATTTTGGGAGTCTCCATCCGAATAAAAAGTTCAGAAACCTAAAAAATTTGGAAGAACATGATAACAAATTTGACTCCAAGGTCAAGTCTTAATAGAAGTTATAGGTTTGTGCTTCGGTCCAGCCAACTTTTTAACAAAACAAACCTTACCAACTAGTGATAAAATCCTTTTTGTAAAGGCACCAACTTACAAACACAAAGAACCTTATCAATTTGTGATAAGATCCCCTTTGTAGAAGGAGTACCAACTTACTAACAAAATGAATCTTATCAACTGGTGATAAGATCCATTTGTGAAGGGATTAAAAAATAAAAGATAATCAAGAGAGAAAAGAAAAGAGAGGAAGAAGATTATGTCGCTAACTTCTACCGACTATCTCATGCTTCAATAACATTTGGATGGATTAGAACTTAGACTTTATGACTTGGGCTAAGGTCTCTCTTCCTCTTAGATTTCTAAAGCTTGTAAAATGGGGTCTCATTGCTCTCTTTCTAGCTTGGAGAAATGAGTGGGATGGAGTGCTCTATTTATAGGTGGATGGATGACACTATAATCTTGATAATGTGACAACACAAGCTTGAATCAAGGAAGATCAATAGAGGAGAATGGTTAATGTAATTTAGATGAGACATATCATTAATTCTTTAAAATAAGTGAAGAAAAAGTCTAAAGAGAATGATATGTAGACATGTTTAACTTTTGACTTAGATGGAAGATGATATGATATTTCATGGTTCTTTAAAAGAAATGAAAGAAAAATCCAAAGAGAAGGACATGTAGGCATATTTAACTTTTGACTTGGATGGAAGATGATGTGATTTTTTATAGTTCTTTAAAAGAAGTGAAGGAAAAATTTGGATATATAGGCATGTTTAATTTTTAACTTGGATGGAAGAAAATGTGATTTTTCATTGATTCTTTAAAAGAAGTGAAGGAAAAGTCTAAAGAGAATGAGATATAGGCATGCTTAACTTTTGAGTTGCATGGAAGAAAATATGATTTTTTATTGGTTTTTTAAAAGAAGTGAAGGAAAAGTCCAAAGAGAAGGAGATGTAGGCATGCTTAACTTTTGAGTTGCATGGAAGAAAATATGATTTTTCATTGGTTCTTTAAAAGAAGTGAAGGAAAAGTCCAACATATCACATGTTTCATTTTATCATGACTTGATGGAATTGTAGATGGGCCATTGGACTACTATTGGGCCATGAGGCTATTGGGTTATTAGGCTACGGTTGGACCATAAAACCACAATTGAGCCATGAGGACATTAGGCTATTGAGCTATGGTGGATGGAATAGTTTACTTGGATATGTTGGACTTTTTGCATTTGGGATATTCGAATGGGCTTACAAGTCTTGGATATGTCTATATAGATTTTCAACATTTGATTCTTTTTTAAATGGACATTTATTGGGTCATTTCTGTGTCCATCCAAAATAAGGTGCCTACAACAACGCAAAAGGTGGACAGGCACTGGCCATACGTGTCGACCACCTCTAGGTCCCCTTTCTCTCCAACGATGCCTCGGAAGCTAGCCAAGGGGTGGCTGACGCAGACGGACGCTGCTTGCAACCACTTAGAGCAGATGGGGTTCGCTAGGGCGGAGGTTCGCAGGACCGTCAAGGAGATCACTTTCACTCACCACCGCTGCCACCGCCATGGCTCGCTACTTGTGCTCACTTCTAGGTCCCCCTCTACTGCCTCCTTGCGCACCGACCACCTCTACCTCCCCTTATGCCGCGGACATGAGGGGATCCACTTCATGGGAACCGCTGTCCCGAAGGCTCATCACTAGTCAAGCGTCAACCTCAAAAAGCCCCTCTCAAAACCCGTCAGGGATGGGATCATAAGCAAGGTCCCGCCAGACCGTTGAGAAAGGCCACTCCTCGCTGGTTGGACAGTTGACCCAGAATAAGGCATCTTTCCACCCCTAAGGAGAACTTGAAGAGATGACGAAGGGACCATGATCACCCCCGCCTAGAAACTGAAGGAAGCCACGTGCAACAGGAATTGCGCAACGGCGGACGTAGACAAGATGGCAGAACACGTTGACCATGGGCCCAACGTGGCCGAAAACCCGTACCAAGGTAATGAAGGCCATGGCCAAGCGCCATGTGTTCGAAAGGATCAGGGCAGGCGCCATGGTAAAGACCTGCAGTAGGTCTGTAATGAATGACGAGATCGACAGATGAAGCCCCGCCTCAAACATGGCTTCGGTAGCCATGAAAGAGGTGAAGGTGCCGTAGCACAGATGGTCCTTCGCCGCAGGCACCCGTAGGCCGAACTCGTCAGGTATCTGGAACTGCTTCCTAATCCTAACTAGGTCACCCATGGTGATCGTAGATGCCCTAAGGGCAGCTCGTTTGTGAGCCACCCCGTTTGCATAGTTATGAGCCATCTCGAATTGAACTAAGGTGAGGAAATCCGCAAAAAGAAAAGCGAGCGAATGACTAGTGACTAGTTCCTTCTTCTGCCTCTTTATTTATAGGGCGTGAACCAGGCACCCTATGCTTGTAATCCCTCTGCATTCAATGAGGGGTACCTTACCGATGTTGCGGTAGTAAGTAAGGTATGGTCAAATTACTTTTGACCAATAAAAAAGCATAAGATAAAGATAGTCCAAGCGGCGAAGTACGAAGACATAGGGGCAAGTACAAATGTACCTTTATATTTATTGACCAGTTGACTAGTCAAATCATCACCGAGAATTACAGAAGGAGGGCTCCAATGAGCCAGAAAAGACAACCGGAATAAAAGGCAAAAAAGATACAATGACTACTAGGCTGCGTCACCCCCTGTTGCATTACCCCCGGGAAGATCGTCCGATCGGCCACCTAGAGCCTCCTCAACGTCGGCGATCCCTCTCTCATGCCCCCTTCGGTAGGCAAGGGAGGCGCTCTAGGTACAGACATGACAAGCGTATCTTTCTAACTCTTGCTGGAACTCCTAAGAGGCCTTGTAGGCTGCTATCCCGGCTGCGTGACCTTCCTCACGAGCGGCCGTCACCCGACCCTCGACTTCCTGGCATAGGGCCCCAATCTCCCTGTGAGCGGCGGCAGCCCAGTCATCTGCCTCCCAGCGCAAGGCGGCCAATTTCCGACGAAGATCCACTAGGTCCTCCCCCATCCGCATTACCGAAAACTAAGCCTCTGACAGTCGACCGCAGAGGCAGACGACCACTTCCAAAGAGTTCGAGAGCTCCCCCTGCAAGGTCGCTGATCGACAGACCTCGTCCCCCAAGAGATCGCGCAGGGCCGCCTAATAGAAGTCGGCCTGAGCCAGAGGCGCGGAAGGTCTGGTGCACCCAACATTACTGGTAGTGCCCCCCATCAACAGAGCTTCAAGAGCGGGCTTTGGGTGAACTTCTGGCCCCGCCTCCACAACCGGGGGTTGGAGCGTTTCCCGCCGGAGCCTCCTCGTGAAGGATAGGACCTTTGGAGGACAATCTCAACCTTTTCGGAGAGGACAGGCGTGCCGACCGGACATGTGCCGGGACCTGCAAGTGTCGAAGTCGTTCTAGGCGGAATTATGCTGCCTGAACCTCAACCTTGGCCACCAGGAAGAGAGAAACTCCTTTGCTCTTCATGGTTGGGGGCGGTACTAGAGAGCAGATACCTTCCCTGATCGTCCTCGAAATTTGATAGATTCTAATAATCTATGTTTGCGAAGGACTTTTAAAAACGATACTGTGTAACCAAACACTCAAAAAAACTTCTATTACTATTAATATTAAAAGTAGTATTGATACAAGTACCTAGTATTGTAACCAAACAGGGCGTTAGATATTAATTAGTTAAACTAATAATGGTATTTAGTGAAATTCTCTAAATATCTTGAAATATTCTTGGAAAACTCTCTAAAAAAGGATCCTTTCCAAAAAGAAATGTAAGATTACATGGAGCTTTTACTATGAACCTTATCAGCTAGCATATATGCTTTCATTTGTTATCCTAAATCAAAAATAAAATGAAAAAATAGAAATAAAGGGGAGAAGCTATGTAGAAAGTTCTATTACAACAATCTAACATAATGGTCTTTGTCAATAAGTAAATAGAAACTGTAGGGCGAACACTAGGTCCACTAAAGCAAGTAAATAGAGTAATCGGGGCTAAATGTCAAGTCAAACCTAGGATATCTAGCCAATGCATGAGATTATTACTTACCACAAAGTACCACATAATTATTTGGCTTTAGTTGATGTCACAGAAGTAGAACCCTTCATTGATGTTGATCTTTTGCTTTAAACATAGGGATCTGAAGTTTGCACCTATTCTTACGATATTTTCTTACATTTAACTATTGATTTTATTTTATTGGTCTTCATTGTAGACGATTGTCTAACCAGTTGAACTGTGTTTTGGTTGTAGCACCTAATCATGCAGACTGGACTATGTATCTTCAATGTTGAACCAAAATACAAAAATGTGAGTGTAGGGATCATGGGTAGCAACGCTAAAGTAAATTTTTACATTATTTTTCTCCAAATTGTTTCAATGTGCAAACTTATTTTTCTTTCAGAAACTCTATCTTATTCTTTGAATATACATTAATTTGTCATGAGTCCGTTCTTTCCTGTACAAGGCTCATTTCTGAATTGAATATTTATGAGCAAGGTAATAGACTTGTTTTCTACTTTTATGACTGCTTAAAGTAATGATGATTATTGGACATTTTTGTTGTTCTTACAATGTTCAGCTGAAGATGCAATCCCTCAAAGAGAATTGGACTATTGAAGGATCTGTGGTAGAAAGTCTCCAACTGTCAATTCTTCTAGAACATACAAATTCTTGCACACCACCTTGGGTGTTGAAGCAAAGATTGTGAAGACTTCTGAAGTTTTTCCTACACTTAATTTTGTTTACAATGTGGTGAGGCCATGCAACATCAATTCTATGCCATTGTAAGTTGCTACTATAATAACTTCACCTAATGTGTTATAAAATGAAGGACGAAAGTTGTAAATTATTTTTAGATATTTTTACATTTTAAAGTTCACATTTAGATTCACCATAGTAAAAATGCACTCCATCTCCATCACCCAAGTTAGCAATTAGGCTTAAACCATGACGTGCTGGTCAAGAGACATGAACATATATATAATCAAAGTAGTATGTTCCAAGTGTTGGATGTTCCTACAACTAGCTGTCCTGCCTTCACGCTCACTAGGTAAATGACCACTGCCCGTTGGTGGGCAGTCACTAACCCGGGTGCCCAAGGCTAATATCCAATTTGCACAATTCACGTCTCATCCTCGTATGTCAACCCCCAATCTCATGTAGTTGAATCCTACATTATATATGAGGATGGAAAAATGTTCGTCTTATGAAACAACCATAAAAATAATAGCTCTCTCATACACGTCTAACTTAGATGTCCTCCCCCTAAAACCTCCCTTCCCCATGTTAAAAAAATATTTTTTTTATAAATTTTTAAATATTAAAATAGGCTCCTTAGAGTGGTTGCCATTCTCGAGACTTTAATTTTTACCGTCTGATCTTGACAATCAATCTTAACCATCCGATCAAGACCTAAGGGCCTAGGCCCAATTAGGACCCACTGGACAAGCCAACCCAGAGAGCCACCCAGTAGTGGGACCTAGGGCTGTAAACGGGTAGGATACAGATACAGAAACAGGTGTTTCCGTTTTCCGATTCCGATAAGGATAGTCTGTTTCCGTTTCCGATTCCGATAAGATCGGAAAGTACATTATCCGTTTTTGTTTCCGATAAAATCGGAAAGTCTATTTTCCGTTTCCGATTTGTTTCCGATTCCGATATCGGAATCGGATATTATTTCTGATAATTATTGAAAATTATTGATTTCTTGATTTATTTGTTTAAAATATATAAAATGAAACCTAAATATAACCAATACATCTTAGTATATTAAATAATGATTAATTATATTAGATAATAATTAATAAGATTAAAACAATCCTAAGGTTAATATTATTCCTAATAATAAATTTAATAATAATCGGAATCGGAAATCGGAAAGCGGATACGGAAACAGGAGTTTCTATTTCCGATTCCGATAGTTTATCGGAAATATCCGATTCCGATTCCGATAGCTATCGGACGGATATTTTTTATCGAAAACGGATAATTTTTTTCGGTAACGGATCGAAAAATCGGATAATCGGGTTTCCGGTGACAGCCCTAGTGGGACCACAATGGCCCCGTGGATATCGGTGCCCACGATGCTCTGCTCCTCTCTCCAGTTGTCGTATCAACCTGGCCCAACCATGCCTTGATGGGCCGCCCTACGACGATTCAGCGACAGGAAACCTAACAACAACGTTGCTCTTCTCTTGATGGGAGCAACATTGAACGGACAGTTGAGATTGGAGCAGAGTGGCAGATCTAGCCTTTAGTTAGTGGGGTTTCATGATCTTACTAAAATTTGTAAAATAGTAATTGACTTTTGCAAAACTTGATAGAGTGACCCCATTGACCTACTAGAATGACCCCACTGGCCTACTGATTCTGGCTCAATAAAATGACCCCACTAAAATATTGACTAGCTTTTGCAACACTCAATAGAGTGACCACACTAGCCTATGAGTGAATGAATCCACAGGTCCATTAGATGACCCCATTAACCTTTCGGTTCCAACTCAATAGAGTGATTCCACTAGCCTACTGTCCAAGTGATCCCACTGTTGGAGCACCTTTAGCGACATATGTTTGACTGATAATGTACAACGCAATAAGTTTTGACCTAGTCTTTTGGTCTTTTTATCATGAATCATGATCAACATGTATCTAGAGCTTCAATTTAACTAAGGGCATGTTTGGCACATCTTCCAATTGGAAATACTTTTAGACTTTTATCTTAAGTATTTTGAGAAAAAAAGTAAGATGTGGAAGTCAATTTCATTTCATTTAGTTTATTTTTTGACTTTCAACTAAAAATTACAACTTAGGGCTTCTTAAATTGGAGAAAATATGAAATTGTTAGGGAGATTTGATTTTTTACAACGACCTAAAATTAGTTACAACTACTTGCATTTGTTTTTTTATGTTGTAAGAGAAAAGTAAAAATAACTTTCAATTAAAAATTACGCCAAACATACTCCAAGTTTCTGCTGTACTTAATATGTAAGGGTGGAACTTGGGCGGGTTGGGCGGATTATTGTTGAATTTGGACTTAGCCCAAATTCAGGAACAGTCTAGTCCAAAGTTAGCCCATTCCATGCTCAGTAAAATTGGGTTGCGTTGATTGGATTGGGCTTGGCTTGCCAATCTCATATCTTGTTTTAATTACCACAATTAGAAATTACCAAGAAAGGAAGCATGAATGGTAGAAGCTAGAATGAACCATTTATGGTAAGTTTGTATGTGAATGAGACCCCTCTTTGACTAGGGTGACTGAATACGGACTAGCCCGATTTTAGCCCAAGTTATCCCAAATCAAACTCAACTCAACCCATATTTAGTCCAACTCAATTTAGTCATTTTTGGGTCAATCTAATTTTATGAACTTGAGTTGAATTGGGTTGAGCCATGACTGACTCGCCCAATTTACACCTTTATGTATAATGCTATAGGAGTAGGGGTGTCACTTGGGCGGGTCAGCCCGTAGTCTAGTCTAGTCCAGCCCATACTATAATAAATTGGACTAACCCAAATCATCTAACTTGGGTTTGGTTAAATTTCGGTTGGCCTTAGTCAAAGTTGGGCTGGGTTGTGCTAAAATTGAGCTAGTCCGGTTTGACTTATTGACTTTTACATTAATTCATATAAAAAAAAAAAAAACTTTTAACAAACTTTCTACAAATAAGGCCAGCCCAACCCAACTCCACTCACTCACTTTTCAATTTGGGTTGAATTTGAGCTGAATTTGAACTAAATCTAGGCTGAATTTGGGCCGGGCTGAAATTGGGTTAGGCTATTATGAATTTGGGTTAAATCCAAATTACGACGTAACTGAGTCGAACCCACCCAAGTTGCATCTCTATATAAAACGAACACTCCATAAAGAATAAATTCTGTACACTGCATCCTATTCACGATGTCATGTCATTCCAATAAAAACCAGGATAAATTAGGATGTTATGACTCGTCATCTTCGAGTGGCTCTCAACCTCTACTCGTGAGTTGAGGAGTCTAGTGTTAATTCTTCGAGTAATATTTACTGTAATGCCCCTCTAATCACAATGAGGGCATTAAAATGGATAAAAGAAAAAAAAGATTTGACTTTTTAGGTCGGCCTCGAGGTCTCCTATCTAGCCGTACAGTGCAATATCCGATCGGACAACTCAGAAAATTTTGAAAAATCAAAAATTGACCCAATGAACAGTGAAAATGCCTCTTAATGGGCCGAGTCCAATAATGGTTTTTGACTTTTTTAGATTTTTTTAATTCGCCTGATCAGACATTGTACTATACGGACGGGTAGGACACCTCGGAGTCGACCTAAAAAAAAAATCAATTTTTTTTTTCTTTTACCCACTGCAATACTCTCATTGCGATTGGAGGAGACATCGCAGCAAGTATTTACTCTAATGCTTTATAGTCAATTCCCTAGTAGAACATCAAAATCCATTAGCCCCGCCCAGACCATCCACCTCTTTCAAAGGCCCATGTGGGGCCCACTCAGCCCTTGCCTCCTCATTTTGCCGGTGCTACAACCTGGAGCGACTGGGAAAGTGCCTTCACCTGGCCCGTGACCGGCCGCCGTCTCATCTTCGTCTTACAAAGCCACCGCCCGTGGAGGCAATAGAGTAAGCGGAGAAGGCAGGCCAAGTGGGAGGGGCATGGCGGAGGTGTTCTCTCTGGGCGGGCCCCATGGGCTTGCAAGCTTGGCCCACTGGTTCTTTGAAAGCGGACCGGCTTTCCATGCGGAGCCAAACTTTGGCCCACATGCTAATTTTCATGGCCCAAACTGTCTGTGAAATGACAAGTGCCATTTCACTCGACAGCACAAAATGGTAGAAAAGGAATCGGATTTCAATGTATAGATAGATTCAGTACTTGAAGCAAGGGAGTGAGCTTGGTAATTTACGGACCACACCACCTGGAACAGCTTGATGACATGCCATATATTTTGATAGTCGTCTCTATGCCATTTAGATGAAGGACCAAATTAGAGCAAACCATAGAGAATGAGGCAATGATCTTCAGGCATCATGCTGAGCTTTTCAAACAGTGATGATTACCATGCTTATAAATATTCATTTTTTTGAATGTAGATTGTACCACTTGTATTATAAAGGAGACACAAAATGAGGATTTACAAGAAGAAAAATAACAAAATTCCCCCCTGTACAAAGCACTAAGAAAGTGCACCCCTAGGTCAAGTCTCCTCCAGACAACAAAACAAGGAGTTCGTGACAAGAATCCCAATTACAAGCGAGCAAAGTACACAGTGTTGGCAAAGTATTAGCGTTTGTTGTGTATATTAATTTACACAACTACGTGCCCCACAAACAACAAAGCTATAATAGCATATTGAACTGCTTAGCTACATGATAACAAGAATTGAGTCTAGCTATCGCCTGTACCGATAACGCTTGAAGTTGAAATAAACATGCAAGATTCCACGTTCAAAAGTGCACTTGAAACCCTTCTTGTGTGAGTACTCCCATTCCCTGTTCACGATCCGGAAAGCCTATTTTTGATCAAAAGGGACAACCATTAGCAACGTACGTATGATAGAATAACAATCAGCCAGAACAGCTCATCAGCAATGTCAGACACGTTGAGTAATATTGCATGCAATCAGCATACTGAACATGGAAAATCGGAACTTACAATGTCCTGGTATGGAGGTCCAGCATGGAATCTTATAAGGCACGTTTCACCATTGTTTCCATGCTTCTCTATGGTATCCACAAGCTCGGGGTAAAAAATGTTAAATTTGTAACCCTGTACAATTTTGGTTGGAGGGTTATCATGATCATAATGTGTTTGATCGTATTTATTCCACTCGTATCCTGTGTGAACACGGTTTAAATACTTGGGCTTCCTGGGACGATATTTGTCATGCCACCAATATACCTGTTCCATGTGTGCGCATTAAATCAGAAATGTCAGATTAATCCACTGTTCCATGAATCGGAGAAAAGAGGATCAGTATAATTAGCTCAGTAAAATGTGTGTCGAGGAACCAAATCCAAAACCAAAAGGGATATAATACAAACATAAAGAGAGCCTGCAAAAATCTTGCTTTTTTAAAAGAAATTCCCCAATTTTCATGTTCATCTGCACATTCAATCCCACTGCAGTTTATTTAGACTCTTTATATCTTCCTTAGTTTTCATGTCAATGGTATCAGAACTCAGTTCTCATGTCAATAGTATCACTATAATGACTAAAGGAGTAAGATGCAGCTTTGCAAAAGCCTTAGTGTAAGCCTTGAGGCACAGTGAGGGTAAGCCTCCTTACTAGCTTATAGAAAGAATCTTAAAACTGTAAAAACAAAAATTTTAAATGATACTTTTTTTTTCATGTGTTAGTGGCAGTGCTATCTCACATGATGAACTATGGGGTGGAAGTCATGGACTAGTGGTTGGAATGGAAGAAATAGGGTGCCATTGTTGGATTTAATTCAAATTCTTTCATTATGTTTATCTAGTAGAATTGTCATCATTGAATAAGCCTTAGGTCCACCTTAAAAGCATGTCATCGATAGAAGGCGGATGCCTCGATTAATAAAAGGCGTAGGACTAAGTAAACAGCCTGAGGCACCAGTAGTGCCAGAGCCCTGTGGGCCACATCATGGGCATGTAGTAAAGATTTCATGCTAATGAAATAGGTTATCTGTCTAAATAATAACTTGGTCTGAGTAGTCCTAACCCATGTGCCAGCATAGCCACAATGAGGCAGTGCTTTATCACCCAACCCTTAGTTTGGAAATGACTTCATTCACTTGGATACAATAGCTACATCTGCTGACCGATATACGATGAACATTGTCTTCAGATTGGAAGGATTTTGTTTTCTTATTTTAGTACGCCAGTTCAATTTATCCATGAAAAAGAATTGCAATCCAAATGCAACAAAGTAATGGGGATAAGAACTGTTGAGAGGAAGGCTTACCAATTCAGCCTGATCATCCTCAAGATCAATTGCTTCTACTGTTGGGTTTTAACCTAATTGTGGTCCACTTGTGTTTAACGGACTACACAATACACATCATACAATATCCAGTTAACGGACTATGTTTATTGGGCTTAATCCATTAGGAGCTTATTAGGATCCTGTAATGGGTGGGATCCATTTAAGTTTAAACGGGACTGGTCCTTCCTCTCTATATAAGAAGCCTATGACTCTTCATCAAGTCATGCGCATCAAGTGAGATAGAGAGAGGAAATCAGAGGAGTTCATACTCGGGTTACACGGATCTCCAGGTCCGGCATTTGTACGGTGCTCGCGAGGTTCGTGTGCGTGTGGGGATCGACTTCGGCGTTGTCTTCCTACTCTCGTTAGAGATGGCTTCCGCTGCAGATATTCTTAAATCCCTAACATCTACCTCTTCATCCCCATGCAAAAGTTCTGGTGAAAAAGAATCCATCACTTCCTCCATTTCATCCTAAATAAGGTTATGGGCCAAAAAAAAAAACTTATGTTATTGTGAAAGATGGTGTTGTTACTCTACCTTTGCCTTGAATATTGGCAGTCAGTTTAGAATAGCCTCCCAAAACTCAACGACTTTGGCCGCATTAGTACCCATGTTGTAGTGCAGTGGTATGTCCCTCCCAGGCGGGGAGGTCGCGGGATCGAACCCGCTCACGTTGTGTACGGACGGGGCTCTTCCTGTGGAATTATCGCTCTTGAGCGAAAAAAATCGTCTGTTTTGACGGATATTTTGTGTGATGGCGGATTCGAACTCAGCTCATCGAGCTAGATATTTGGCCTATAACCATTGAGTCACTTCGACTTTGGCCGCACCAGAATGCATCTGTGATTCCATGTTCCGTTGCAGTGCCTCCAACACACTCGATGCTTTCCCTTCTAGGAGGTTCCTTGCATCTGCCTCAGTGCATGAATGAAGACCTCTTTCTTCAGTGAGGACCTCATTAGGTGGTTCTTGACCGCGGACCCTTGCACAATTTACGCCATCTCTTTTCCGAGCCTCAGCTAGCTCCCAATTGTATTTTATTTTTGAAGGGTGGCACAGGTGCCGAGCGGAATACGAAATATCCTCCACAGGAAGAGATAATTCTGAATCAAGTCGATATGTCTACTTAATTAGGCGAGAATTTCAAGTCCGTCTGATTATCCAAGAAAGTAATCCTAGGGGCCAACACCAACCAGCGCCTAACGGTTGCCTTGCTAGGGAGTTTTTAGGCTCAAATCAGAATCGAACCTGAAACCTCCCATATGGGAGGCAAGGGGTGAAGCCAACGGCCTAAGGCAGCTGGTTCAACTAGCTCCCAATTGCGCACAACCATCATTGCCTGTTTCAATATTTTTTCACATGCAAATTAAGGAGCATTGAAAACTTTTATAAAAAAAGAAATATAAACCAAGACCAATCCATGTTTATCCCAGATGACAACATGACCGTTGCTAAGGGATGACATACACAAGCATGTCAATGATTATCGAAAACATAAATGAAACTAAACTAGACATAATTGCAAATTTTCATGATAAGAACAAAAGCAATGAATTAGCGTATGACAATGACAATCCACCATACACCAAAGACGATGTCAATTAGAGCAATAGGTTTATGCATGAAAATCTATTCTTCAGAAACATAAAGATAGAATAATTGTGGATAGCATGTGGTGTAGCCTAAATTTTTTTGTTTTTTTTAAAAAAAAATTTATGATGGACCTCATCATGTTCTACGTGTTCATATAATCCGTAGGATGACCTAAAAATAAAAAATTGAACTAATGAATAACGACTTTTTTTATTCTTTTAGGGTTTTTGGCTCATTCAATCTCTAATTGAGGGTTGTATAAACATGCAGGGCATGATGAGACCCATAAAAAAAAAATTTTAAAAAATGATACTTACTACTACACCCGTCCGATCTCACTAGATCAGAAGATTGCCCGCTTGCGGTGGGGGCTACACTATACCGCAAACGGTGCAGCAAGTATTCACTGCAAGCAATACACCAAGTATTCATTTCTTATTATATATCATTTTTGTGCATATGAATATTTTATTTGTAATAATATATTTTTTCATTCGTGCAGCATATCTTTCATTTTCATATTATACATCATTTTCATGTGCTACATTGGCCAGAATGTAGATATCATTTTTACAATTATATATCATTCTCACATAATAGATGTCGTTCATATTAGTGTAGATATCATTATTACAACTGTCTATCATTCCCGCACAGTATATTTATTCTTCCACATATCTATAATCTCTATATGATGCTCTCTAGAGCATCCTCACAATCCGAGAGTATAATTTTTTTTAACTTTTTCTATTGATGTCAGTACGCATTTAATGTGGACCGGAGCCATATGTGGGGGGTTCCACGTGGCAAAACTGAATGGGACGGTCCGTTCCAGCTCGTGGATGAATGAGAAGCTATGTAAAAATATAATTAAGCTGCAAATGAGCCGAGTTCTTTGTTCAAGCTTAGTTTAATCAATTTTGATTGAGTTCACGTTCAAACCGAATTTTTATAATAGTTGTTCAAATTTAGTTCATTTAAATATTAAACGAGTTCGAGCCAAGTATTAAGTAGCTCGCAAATTCAATGAATTTATGATATATCTAATTCAATTTTTTTATTTTAATAGAAAACCCTACAATATATTAGAATATCTTATTAATTAAGATTATTTCTAATTAGAATAATTAAATGAGTACTTAAAAAAGATATTAATGACTACTTAAGCAAGCTAACGAACTCTTAACGAATATTCAAACAAACTTGTTTACGAGTACAATCGAGCCGAGTACGCTTGTGTTCAAGTTTAGCTCATTTAATGAGTCGGTTTTAAAATTTTGTTCAAATTTGTTTATTTAGATTAATAAATAAGTCATGTCGAGCTCTTGTTGAGCAGTCTTACGAGCTATTCATCCAGTGAATTATTTCATTTGCAGCCCAAAATATAATTTAGCACATTCTCACTTTAAAAAAAAAAGCAAGTAGATGGCAGTTGGGCGGCCTGGGCTGGGCTAGGACTCAAAGTGTGCCAGCCCAATTTAAAAATGGGACAACCCAAATTCAGTCCAACTCCAAATAAGCAAAGACTATTGTATCCCAACCTAGCCCAAAATTAAATTATTAATTTGACTTGGGCTGGCCCATCATGGCACAATTTATTGTAAACTATTACTATAGAAAATCACTAATTATTATATTAAACTCTAGAAAAATTAATTATATTAATCTATGAGAAATACTTGATATTGCTGCCATCAGATCTACGTTAATTGGATGGCAGCCGAGCAAGGCATATTTTTTATGTTTTCTATGTCAAATTGTTCTATTCCTACAGCCTTCAAAGAGAAAGAATAATTAATCTTGTCTAAGGGGCTATTTGGTATATATCATAAAATGTTGCAAAAAATGTTGTAAATAGATGTAAACGACATTTTAAAATCATTTTATTTTACATTTTTGTATATTTGAAGTGTCATAGATTATCATATATTAAAATCAGTTAACTCGCATAATCCTCCTTTTAGTTGATTGGACATGTTTTACAGGGATACACAGTGTTCCTCTCCGTATTTGCTCTCCAAAATATTTTAAACCCATTCAATAATGCCACATGAAACAACTGTGCATTGACAAATTCAAACAGTATGACTACAATAAATGACTTCCCCCGTTTCATCGTTGTACAATCTAAATCATAATTAAATTTCATTCTTCTGATCATATTTTTCTGAAAAATAATCGGCAGCATGTTGTACGAGTTCCATATGTTTCAAATATACCCGTAAATTCACTAGAAGTTTTGGACATGAACCCCTCATGTTATTAAGATTTATAGAATCTTTTTGACATATTCGTTTGGAATTCACGATATTTTGACAAATTAAAAGATATAACTACAACATCTCTAAGATTATAGAAGTATTGAAAACAACATGCGATTGGGGGATATACAATTATGGATTTAAGAGCATATATATATGGAAAAATCCCTTAACCATATTAATCCATCCCAAGCAAGCTAGGCCTCTTCCCTCTGAGATCACACCTCTCTCCTTAGGCTTAATCTAATTTTTCAAACCTCTCCACTCATAGATTAACCGTAAGTTAATATGATTAGAGTTTATGAGGACCAAGATCATGATGACAAGGATGACTCTATAATTTTTACACATACATTATTGTACAGTGTTATACTGTGACTCAAAGTCCTTTGAATTATTAATGATTACCTACTCTCTCAACGATATATTTATGTAAGGGAGACCTTTCTAGCATCAAGCTCAAGTAGGCAATGTGCCAAAATAAGAGCATGGGTTTTCATATATATGCGCTTGCTTGTATGTACTGTTGTTAAAATTAAGATTTATAAGACAAATAAAACTAGGAAATCTCTATCATATGCAAGCGTGCATAATCACCATAGTAATGAGAAATCATATCATCATCAATAACCAATGGCACAAAACACACTAGACCACATCTTGAGAAGAGCACTGATCATTTATTAGAAACGATTAACTAAACACTCTAGCTAGCTAGCTAGTTTTAAGAGTCACAACCCCTAGGCCCACCATAGTGAAAATGCACTCCATCTCCATCACCCAAGTTGGGAATCATCAACAAGCCATAACATGCTGGTCTAGAAACACTAACATATGCGTCATCAAAGTTATATGCATTCTTGTACTGGTCCAAGTATTGGATGTTCTTGAAAGTTGCAGCCTTTCCATTTCCCTCAGCAGGTAGATGGCCGCTGCCCATTGGTGGGCTCACTTTGCCTGTTGGAGAAGCCACGAACCCACCATACCTAATCAAATTGGATTTAAAAGCCAAGCCTTGACCATTGAAGAGAGTCCGAGGCCAGTATCCAACTGTTGCAGTCTGTGTCTCATCCTCGTACGTCAACCACCAATCTCCTGTAGTCGGATCCTATAATAATATTATACGTGAGGATGAGAAATGTAATTAGTCTTCAAAAAGAATCATAAATCAATACACATGACCTTGAGATATATCTATTTACTTAGGTGCAATCCTTGTAGTTTTCACTGTACGTACATGTTATCCCTCGTAAACGTCAAACAAAGGGTGCCATCTACTTACCCTACTGATGGTCAGTTTTATATATTTTTGTTGACCACCATAAGAAGACACTTGAGTCAAGATAGATCCAGGAGCTATTGAGGAGCCACTTTGCATCACAAAACCATTACATTGGGTATCAAAGCAACCAGTCTGCTGGTCATTGTCAACCTGCAAAACAATTAATAGGTCTAATACTGCTAATCACAATATAATTAAAAATGAATGTTAACAAGATACAAAAGTAAAGTTTAATACAAACCGTCCAATGTGTGAAAAACCGTGTTTGAGTGTCTCCATACAAATCTGGGTTAACCTGAAAAAAATATGAGAAATATAAAATTTCTACAAGGAAGACATGCATGCATGTTGATTAATTAGTCGACTATTTGAACTTAAAAATTACCTGCCATCCTGCTTGTATGGACTGTAATCCAGATGAGGAATTAGCATCATGGTAGATCACCTGCATTACTGCGATGCTTCTGTGACCTATCGGGACATTTGGCAACGCGTGAACGCTTATCGTCGCCTTTGCTCCATAGTATACAGATTGGTCACCAAAAGCTAATGCTCTCTGCATCATAGATACCATGTATATATATGATCATGGGGGATCATCAACAACAGACTTTTGTTAGACATGCATGTATGGTTAACTAGCAAGCTCTAGATGAATGAAAAT
Source organism: Zantedeschia hybrid cultivar (assembly GCA_030544215.1). Classification (NCBI taxonomy): domain Eukaryota; kingdom Viridiplantae; phylum Streptophyta; class Magnoliopsida; order Alismatales; family Araceae; genus Zantedeschia; species Zantedeschia hybrid cultivar. The sequence continues at coordinate 3,001,429 of JARZZO010000007.1, forward strand.
AAAAAAATTGTCTCCCCTGCGCATGTAACACTACGTACCTCTAGATGGATGAAATGATCAGAAGAAATAATTTAAAACACATATGATAAACTTTTATATTGCTTAACTATATATATATCAAAAAGATCGACAAGAGATCAACTCACGTAGCGGTCTTCTTCAAGGGCTACACCTCTTTGGGGATAAACCCTAGATTCCACTCCTGCATAGTGGAGGGCGAAGCAGACAGAAAAGAGCAACAGCAGTGTGGGAACGGCGGAGAGAGACGCCATAGAAACGGGAGGGAGGAAGAGAGCTAGAACGTAAATGGGTTAGCCGCTTGCCTCTCTTTATATCTTTGTTTATATGGACTACTCTTAGAGATGGGCATGAGCTTTAGAGATAGACATGAGAGATAGAGATAGAGATAGAGATAGAGATAGAGATAAAGAGAGAGAGAGAATTCTGTTGTAGCTGCCGTGTATGATGCTATTTTATAGATAAAACGTTATGTTTTACAGTCGGAAAAATCTCTAGACAAATCATTAGGCCAAGTTATTTGATGAGGGTTATTTTAATATTTTATCATATCTAAATGTCTAATTTTGTTTCCTGGCTATAGAAGATAATATGTTGTTGAAAACGTGTTTATACTTCAATTAAGATTATTTTTTGAATTCCAATATAATAGTCTTCATTAAAAATAGAATATTTTATATAAGGTAACAGAGTGATTTAGCTCGGGTGAAATTACAAATAAATACCTTATTTAAGGCATCATAGAAAATACGTATCGTGTAAGAAGTTATCTAAGAATACATAATTTTACTGAGTTGTTTGATAAAACCTTTTAATTCTCGTCATATACAAATATAGCTCTTACAGGAGTTTATCTATAAATATAAAGTCGTTTAATAGATTATTTGCAAAAAATTTAATATTTAATTTCACTTTAATTAGGTAGTTATAATCTAGCTAAGGAGATAAGCTTCCCGCCCTTAAAAGGGGGAGTTTACCTTTTATCTTCGGATGCTCCCCAACGCGGGTGCGGCGGAAAATCCAGTAATGCTTGCCGTGTTGTAAGCAAGAGGGATTTGATTAATTTGAAACCACGAGACTCTAGCATCTCTGAAATGGGATTAGGCATCCCGGTTTTATGATTTTCTTTTATTTGTTTTTTTTTTTTTAAATGACAGAAATCCATGAAATCGGGATAGGCTCTATCCCGGTTTTATGATTTTATTTTCTTTAAAAAAAAGAAAATTGACGGAAATCCATGAAACCGGGATAGGTTCTATCACGGTTTCTCTTAAAGAAATGAAAAAATTAATGTGTGACGCTTCAAATTGCGTTACTTTGTTATTTAATTTTTTTAATATACTATATTGTTAAATAAATTTTAAATACTATTAAATTAAAAAAAATATCCATCCGAGGGACGTACGAGGCTGACATTCCCATAATCCTCTCTTCTTCGTGTTCGCTTCCCGGCTTACTGCAATGCTCCACCTTGTTGTAATAGAGGGATTGCAGCGATTGAACTTTTCTTTTTACGTCGGCCCACACATGTCTTATACGGCGGCAGTACAATCCAATCTCCAATCTGATGATACACATAATTCTAAAAGATGAAAATTAAGTAAGGAAAAGTAAAAAAATGTCCTTAATGCGTCGAATCCAACGATGATTCTTAAATTTATAGTATTTTTTGAATTGCCAATTTGGAGATCAGATAGGACACGCTGGGTCCGACCTAAAATATTTTTTTTAAAAAAAAAATTCACTGCAAAGCCCCCATTGCACTAAAGTATGGGCATTCCAGCTAGCATTATTCAGTTACCATATAAGACCTCCCTCGCTCTCCTAGATTGGGATCACTTGAACCGGGCCATAGACCCTTACATAGATTTTTAAAACTTATTAAGAAGAAAAAAAGTTATTTATTAATTGAGTAAAGCTGTTTCTATAACTAAATAGTTTTTTACTTTTTTTTCCCTCTAATGAGATCGAAGGGCCCAAGTAAAGGTCTATAGGATGGGTCCACGTGATCCAAATCCCCCACCCTCTTTGTGTGTGGAAAGTTTATCAGAGGCGAAGAATTCTCAGCGCAATAATACATACTGATTAGGCATGTAAATGATGATTGCTAATTTGATTATTAGACTAATTATTAGTTTAGTCTTTTAAAATCAATATACATAGCGGATAATCTAAACACGACAATTTTTCTTAATTCCATTATCTATTTAGTTATTAGTTTATAGGTAAATTGATAGCATAATAGATATGATTACAAATCTATCATGAATCTAGCTACATGGAATCTAATCTAATTGAGAGGAAATCTTTTCAATATTCATGACAAGAGCCAATAAGCTGTAGAGAGTCTCTTCACTTGAATTTTGTGCAAAGTTTATGCGAAAGGATTTTCTACAAAGAGAAAAAAAAAAAACATGTATGCATTAGAATCCTCTCAAACTTTCTTACTCATAAGTTTATTGAAGAAATCCTAATTCATTTGCTTACATCCCTAGTGCTACGGATGATTCTTTGGGCTTGCGTTTCGCCCTTCATCGCTGAGGCATAGAGGATGCCTACACAATTTAACTACCACTTCTACGAACAACTAGTTAATAAAGCACGCTTCGTGCGAATGTTTCCTTATTTAATATTATTTTCAACATAATAGACCCTTGAATAGGAATTCTTAGAAGTGCATTTAGATGCACATGAAAATCAAAATACCAAATACATGTAGAAAAAATGAATATCTGAATGTAAAACGTACAATTGACTTGGCATAGTCCTAATGATCGACCACAATGAAAACTTGACCCCATTAAAAAATGCAAAACACTTTATAAAACTAAGAAACACAACAAATATGTATATAAAAAAGATAAAGATAAAGTTAAGTAGTAATTTTAAATGAAAGATATCTACTTAACTTTATCTTTATCTTTTTTATATACATATTTGTTGTGTTTCTTAGTTTTATAAAGTGTTTTGCACTTTTTAATGGGGTCAAGTTTTCATTGTGGTCGATCATTAGGACTATGCCAAGTCAATTGTACGTTTTACATTCAAATATTCATTTTTTCTACATGTATTTGGTATTTTGATTTTCATGTGCATCTAAATGCACTTCTAAGAATTCCTATTCAAGGGTCTAATTTTTTAAATGAAAAATATCTACTTAACTTTATCTGTATCTTTTTTATATACATATTTGTTCTTAGTTTTAAAAATTATTATAAGTAAATATATAAATGTTAAAATAGTATGAATAACACTACAATTTGACACAATTTTTTTTTACCTCTGTCATAGCCCATAATAAGACTTTTTACATCTTGAAAGCTAAATAAATAATTAAAATTATAGATATTCTATTATGTGCATGATCATACACTTTTTAAGTACCAGTTTTGAAATGGGAAAAATAAAAGTTCTTATTTTAAAATCACCATTCTTTATTTTAAAATAGTAAAAGCTTCCGTATTCAAATCACCAACTCTAAGGTGTATTTGTCACAACTTTTAGTTAGAAACTAATTTTAGCTTCCTCTTTGAACATCTAAAATGTTGACAAGTAATTGTAATCAATTTTGGATAGCTATAAAAATAAATCTTTCTCTAACAATTGTTTTTTTTTCAATTTAAGAAGTTCTAATATGTAACTTTTATTTGAAGTCAAAAAATAACTAAAATATTATACAACTAATATGTTTCCAATAAAACCACTTGTTGAAAGCTCAGAATTAATTTTGATTGGAAGTTATGCAGTGTAACATCTCGGATCGTATCATGATATGTTAAATAGGTTAAATCAGTAGACTGGTTAATCACTTTTCAGAATTCGAATTAGAAAGAACTCAAAAGTAAAGTGTGCTCAGTTAGGAGAAATCTCAGAATGGATGATCTTCTTAAAAAATATGCTAACTAGCACAGTCGTTGGGCCAGTTAATTGATTGGGTCATTAAACATAGTATCAGAACATTTTTTCTTATAGTGCGAGGGTTACACTAGGACCTACAGTACGTCTAAGGGCTTAGTTATCCTTGATCCGGCAAGAGAGCCTAACCCTAAAGATAATGGTAGCAGTGTAACGGACTTAAAAATCTCCAAAAACTCACATCACTTTGAAGTAATTAAATTCTAAGTTATGTGTAATATTATTCTCAGGCTTCTAAGGAAGGTAGATTGTAACATCCCATATGTATAAAAATATATTAACTAGAATTAATCAGTACACTAAGACAACACCGACTAACCATTTTTTATAAGTTGACTTGGAAAGAATTTTATTCTCTCAATGCATCTCATTGTTTTGGCTTAGATTTGATAGCTTAAGTATGTACGACAATTGGTTTGCACTTGTCTATAGACCTGTACTTAAGGTTTGTTCCTTGTGTTTAAGTACACTCAATATATTTGTTGTGTTTCTTAGTTTTAAAAAGTGTTTTGCACTTTTTAATGGGGTCAAGTTTTCATTGTGGTCGATCATTAGGACTATGCCAAGTCAATTGTACGTTTTACATTCAGATATTCATTTTTTCTACATGTATTTGGTATTTTGATTTTCGTGTGCATCTAAATGCACTTTTAAGAATTCTTATTCAAGGGTCTATTATGTTGAAAATAATATTAAATAAGGAAACATTCGCACGAAGCGTGCTTTATTAACTAGTTGTTCTTAGAAGTGGTAGTTAAATTGTGTAGGCATCCTCTATGCCTCAGCGATGAAGGGCGAAACACAAGCCCAAAGAATCATCGGTAGCACTAGGGATGTAAGCAAATGAATTAGGATTTCTTCAATAAACTTATGAGTCAGAAAGTTTGAGAGGATTCTAATGCATGCATGTATTTTTTTTTTCTCTTTGTAGAAAATCCTTTCACATAAATTTTGCACAAAATTCAAGTGAAGAGACTCTCTACCGCTTATTGGCTCTTGTCATGAATATTGAAAAGATTTCCTCTCAATTAGATTGGATTCCATGTAGTTAGATCCAGGATAGATTTGTAATCATATCTATTATGCTATCAATTTACCTATAAACTAATAACTAAATAGATAATGGAATTAAAAAAAATTGTCGTGTTTAGATTATCCGCTATGTATATTGATTTTAAAAAACTAAACTAATAATTAGTCTAATAATCAAATTAGCAATCATCATTTACATTCCTAATCAGTATGTATTATTGCGCTGAGAATTCTTCGCCTCTGATAAACTTTCCACACACACAGAGGGTGGGGGATTTGGATCACGTGGACCCATCCTATAGACCTTTACTTGGGCCCTTAGATCTCATTAGAGGGAAAAAAAAGTAAAAAACTATTTAGTAATAGAAACAGCTTTACTCAATTAATAAATAACTTGTTTTCTTCTTAATAAGTTTTAAAAATCTATGTAAGGGTCTATGGCCCGGTTCAAGTGATCCCAATCTAGGAGAGCGAGGGAGGTCTTATATGGTAGCTGAATAATGCTAGCTGGAATGCCCATACTTTGCTGCAATGAGGGCTTTGCAGTGGATTTTTTTTTTAAAAAAAATATTTTAGGTCGGACCCAGCGTGTCCTATCTGATCTCCAAGTTGACAATTCAAAAAATACTATAAATTTAAGAATCATCGTTGGATTCGACGCATTAAGGACATTTTTCACTTTTCCTTACTTAATTTTCATCTTTTAGAATTATGTGTATCATCAGATTGGAGATTGGATTGTACTGCCGCCGTATAAGACCTGTGGGCGGACGTAAAAAGAAAAGTTCAATCGCTGCAATGCCTCTATTACAACAAGGTGGAGCATTGCAGTAAGCGGGGAAGCGCACACGAAGAAGAGAGGATTTAAAATTTATTTAACAATATAGTATATTAAAAAAATTAAATAACAAAGTAACGCAATTTGAAGCGTCAGCGGGTCGCACATTAATTTTTTCATTTCTTTAAGAGAAACCGTGATAGAGCCTATCCCGGTTTCATGGATTTCCGTCAATTTTCTTTTTTTTAAAGAAAATAAAATCATAAAACCGGGATAGAGCCTATCCCGATTTCATGGATTTCCGTCATTTAAAAAAAAAAAAAACAAATAAAAGAAAATCATAAAACCGGGAGGCCTAATCCCATTTCAGAGATGCTAGAGTCTCGTGGTTTCAAATTAATCAAATCCCTCTTGCTTACAACACGGCAAGCATTACTCGATTTTCCGCCGCACCCGCGTTGGGGAGCATCCGAAGGTAAACGGTAAACTCCCCCTTTTAAGGGCGGGAAGCTTATCTCCTTAGCTAGATTATAACTACCTAATTAAAGTGAAATTAAATATTGAAATTTTTGCAAATAATCTATTAAACGACTTTATATTTATAGATAAACTCCTGTAAGAGCTATATTTGTATATGACGAGAATTAAAAGGTTTTATCAAACAACTCAGTAAAATTATGTATTCTTAGATAACTTCTTACACGATACGTATTTTCTATGACGCCTTAAATAAGGTATTTATTTGTAATTTCACCCGAGCTAAATCACTCTATTACCCTATATAAAATATTCTATTTTTAATGAAGACTATTATATTGGAATTCAAAAAATAATCTTAATTGAAGTATAAACACGTTTTCAACAACATATTATCTTCTATAGTCAGGAAACAAAATTAGACATTTAGATATGATAAAATATTAAAATAACCCTCATCA